>CM056814.1:56026188-57300771 GCA_029852735.1 Persea americana | reverse complement strand
AAAAAACAAAATGAGAAAAATCCATAGTAGATAGAAAAATCAAACAGGAGAATCTCAAAGTGAAACCTGTTAATGTAGCTCTCTTTTTCCCCCTCCAAATCTCCCTATTAAAATTAATTTCCATTCACTATGACAGAACAAGCTTCTGTAGGGAATTAGGTATAACCCATGAAATATTTAGTCGCCTATAAATGCCATCCATACCATAATGCAGAAGTGTTGTGGATTTGGTGTTGGTTCACCCCTTTGCCATCCCAAAGGGGTAAGAGGCACCTGTTCACAGTAATATGCTAGCAGCTTTGAAGATGATCAACAGTCAAGATTTTTTTCCAAAATTCTTAGTGTAAAACTCATGTAGAAGTTCCCAATTTCCTGGAAAATACTATTTCACTCATCCATAACACTACCCCTAGGTGCCAAAGAAAAAAACCATCATTCTGCTTTGAGGACTAGCAACACCATGAAAAATTTGGTGCTTACTATCTCCTTCAGGAAGCCATCAGTTGCTAGATCACATTGATTTCATTTCTTCTAAAATAGATTTGAATTAATGTCCCCTTCCATGGAACACCTAGCATCTCTTCCTCGGTAACAATGCCTGTCTATTCTAACATATTAAGCTACTGAATTTGCATTAGTGCAGCAACCTTCGTCCGCGAGGCCAAAAACAGTGTGCATCCCATGTGTAAGTTTCTGCTTACTCAGTCCCAATTTATGTGTAAATAATAACAATTTTTTTTATTTTTCTTTTTACTTTTGCCGATGAAAAAAAAACATCGGGAAAAGTATTTTCTTTTTCTTTTTTAGTTTTGCCGACGGAAAAAAACGTTAGGAAAAGTATTTTATTTTTTTACTTTTCTTTTTACTTTTGCCGACGAAAAAAAAAACATCGGGAAAAGTATTTTATTTTTTATTTATTTTTCTTTTTACTTTTGCCGACGAAACAAAACATCGGTAAAAGTATTTTATTTTTTATTTATTTTTCTTTTTACTTTTGCCGATGAAAATAAATGTCTATAAATAATTCGTTATTTTTATTTCATTTTCCTTTTGATTTTTCCGATGAAAAAAAACGTAGGTAAAAGTCAAATAATCGTCGGTAAAAATTTTATTTTTGTTAACGAAAAATAATTTCATTGGTAAAAGGTTTTCTCTACGAGTTTTTACCGACGTCTGGCCGACGAAAATATTTGCGTCGGTAAAGGTTTTTACCGACGTTTTGTTGACTTTTGGCGACAAAAAATTTCGTAGCTAAATGTGTAAACTGTTGTAGTGGGAGCAACTTCTTGAATATATGAAGACCTGTTTTTAGCACTATACAACCATGCAAATGAAATAGCTTATGAAATTCTTAAAGAGGAAGGGAGAAATGTCATACCATGTCTTAGAAATGCAGTATCTCATCACATCTTTCGAAACATCATCAACATCCAATCTTGGCAATAGATGCAATGTGATTTAGGTGTAGACTTTCAACAAATAGAGTAAAAAACATATTACTTTGACTTGGTTGAGTTGGTCAAAACACAGCTCACTCATAGTGCTTGTCTTGGCTAGTAGTGTAAAAGAGCTAAGTTGATCCAAGTTTGACCAGGCTTGAGCTCAAGATGTGTAATGCCTAGCACAAGGTCAGCCCGATTTGAAATTCGCCTTGGCTTCAAGGTTGGCTCGAAATGAGTTGAGATTGAGATGTTTTTTTATTTTTTAATTTTTTATTTTGAACGGTAATAAAAGATTTTATTAAAAGAGAAGGTGAAAACAAGGAGAGAGAGAACAACAAGGTACAAGAGCATTATACCCCGCCTACTACCCTCCCAAGGTAAAATCCTCTCAACCCAATATTGCTTGGCTAATGCATCAGCCATATAATTGGCCAAGTTAAGAACAAGGAGGTGCAAGAGCATTTTGTACCCCAACCATCCCCCACTACAAAATAATACCCTCCCCAGGTGAAACCCTCTCAACCCTATATCAGCCATATAATTAGCCAACCTAAGCTCATGACCAAAACAACCTTAGTGGAGGCCGATAAAACCCAAATTTTGTTAAACATGAAGTCAACAAGTGTTGGCCTTCCGATTAGACAACCTTGTGATTGTATTAGAAGAATCACTATCGACAATAAGGGAACTATGAAAGAGTCTCGAAAAGTAGTGAAGTGCTTCCAAAATAGCTTGGAACTTTGCTTCATTAGAATCATGAATACCCATAAGCTTGGAAAACATAAATAAGACCTTACCCTTGCTATTAGAAAGCACACCTCCAAGGCACAGCAGCCCCGATTTACTTCTCATAACACCATCAACATTAAATTTCAGCACTCCAAGAGGAAGAGGAGCCACAGAAATGATTTCCTCACATTAATTGGGGTGCATCCCATACAAGCTGCGCAATATTGAGCTCGATGTGTTATTTGATGAGCTAGGATAAGATCGTAATTAGGATATATTATGTTAGATTTATTATTTAAGCAGTTAATCCATTCTTAATGTGATTACAATATACTATATTAGAATTTTGAAGTGATTTTGTTTTCTTGTTAAGGTTAACGATTGATATTGTACTTTGTAAATAGCCTTTGACAATTCTCGTTAAGTAGCTTGTGTGAAATATTTAAAGTTAAAGTTACAGACAAAAAGAAAAAGAAAAAAGTTGGGGTAGCAACTCCCCCCTCTGGACCCCACTTGGCTTCGTCCAGTATGTGGGAATAAGATCTAGATTTGTGTCCAAGCCCGAGTTTTGGAGTTAACTCAAGTTCCAATTTTGGTCCCACCCAAATTTAGTCCTTTTTCAATCTTACATTTTTTGGGATTTTGCCCATACAATAAAGGGCACTAATAACTCCTCCTTGTGACAAAAGTTGAAATAATCCTCTATAGATACTCATGCAATTTTATGGACTAAAATACCCTTAATTGTGAGATATCGTAATATCACATAGATATCTTCTTATTTTAGTCCAACGAGAGGAGAGCTTTTGTGCAATATCACATAAATAAAAAGTTGTGAAATCGCAAAAATATGGTAAACGTTATTACACCGTCGTAAATATTTTAGTCAATAAAAATTGTATGAGTACCTATAGAGAATTATCTCGACTTTCATCGCATTAATGTGGGGTTATCTAAGGCTAAAGGTTACAGTAAAGAAGAGCATAGCACTAATTACTCTCGCAAACTCATTATGAGACTTCTAAAGGAGTTTGCCCTTACCAATCCATCAATGACTAAATTAGTCAAAGCTAACCTATTTTTTTGCCAAGGCACAACCTAGGCTAATAACGCGGCAAGGAGGCCACACTCAATGACACACGGGGCTCTTTGGGTCCTCCACTCTAGGAACTTTGATACTGAAATTGAATGGAGAGAGAGACTTGAACTTACCAACTCATTAAACCCAACCTGTAGTATGTATGGATTGGTTATAGGTCACAAATAGAATTTAGGGTTTAACGGTAAGAATTAACACAAAGTCTTTTTAACTTTTTCTTCCTTGAGTAAGTCACAAAATTTTCTTGTCCTCACAAACCCAATTCCTAGACTTCGACAACGGTATTCCTTCATTGCATAAAAATTTGATTGGATTTTTTTTTATGCAATATGTCTGATTTGCCTCAAACCCAACATATTTATGACTTCAGCACAACCCTAGCCGTTTCAATAAAGATGGCCACACCCAATGACTTACTCTGCTCATCCACTTCCGGCCCAAATTCTTGTCAAAACCGCACTTTACCTGCTGCATCCCACAAGAAATATCTACAAGTCAGTCATGGGTTAGGAAAGCTTGACTGCATTTAAACAGGTCAGCTTACTCATGTAACTGGGGGAATAGTCGGTTCTTGAGAGGCCGGAGGCCCTCATCAGGAAAAAAGAAAAAAGATTATACTTTTGCTCCACAATTGAAGGGGGAGCGAAGCTGAAGTCGGGTTTTTTCTGACCCACTACAATGAAACTAAAATATAGGTGAAAATATCAAAGCTTCTGCAAGTTAGATTAGGTCATATTTGGTTAAATGGGTTGAACCGCAATGGACATGGGTCATGCATGTAAGGTCCAGTTGACTAAAAATCTGGCATGGGCTGAGATTGCATACATTTTCTTTTTAAATGGACCCAATATAGGTTATGCTTCAATCCATAAACATTTGGGTACTGTGTCTTTACTAAAATTCTTTATCACAGTTCAGGAATGAATGATGTGACATCTTATCCTTAACATTTGAAAATGTCTTGTTTATGGCCAAGTACTACAAAATTCTACCGACTTGAACGGTCTCAGATGACCCATGGGAATTAAGAAATTCCACTCAGTTTTTATTTTAGTGAGATTTCTAGATACTCAAGTCCAAAAAAACATTAAGGAATTCCATCATGTCTGGAAATTCAGAAATTTTCCGTACACTAATTCCTTGAATTCTAGCAAAGAAATATGCCCTTGAATTACGTGATAAACCTTACTCAACCTAACCTAACACGTTTGTCACAAACCTCTTAAACATATTCACAATCCACTTATTATTGCTATGAAAGGACTCGTATTGGCCCCTAAGTCCTACACGGTGACATCAATATTTTGGTACACCCCATCCTGAATCAATCAAGATTAACTCTAGTTAATCGATATTAATGCTAATTAAGTGTGGTTAATTGATTTAATTGTGATTAGTGATTAAATTGAGTGAAATTAGTCTCAAGTGATTAAGTTGAACTTAATGGATGAATTTGAAAAAGATTAAATTGATTGAGTTTAATTTAGACCTAAATTAAAGAGATTAAGGACTTTTCCGTAAATACGGATTTTTGCGTATTTCATCAAATACGGTATAACTTGGTACCATCATATGTGTTTCGATGAGTACATCAACTTTCATAAGATACTTGAATTTGTTTGGCTTCAAATAAATCAATTAGGCTTTCATTTAACTTAAAGTGGAAATAAACATAGAAAGTGGGTTTATATGCAAAATTGCATCGTATAAGGTTCAAAAGAACCCAAATTTCATTCCTTCAATTGTTCCAGAGAACTCAAGAGACCTGAGTTCAGTTCTTCTTCTTTTCCTTCTTCGTCTCTTCTCTATCAAGTGCTTAGAAATGGATTTTGTTAGTGATTTACGGAAGAGGGATTGTGTGCTTCATCTTCCTCATTTCCTTGTTTGGTTTCTTTGGAGTTTAAGCTAAGGAGACGCTGTGGTTTCTCTTTAACAAGCTATAAGGTGAGTAGTTTAGAGATTTCAGTTGTGAGAAAGTGATTTAGATGCAAAATTCTGTTAATATAAGGGTTTGAAAACCCAATGCTCAAAAATATGGTGGTTCATTTTCATTTCAAGACCAGCTGAGACAAAACCAAGGTTCTCTGTCTTTCTTCTTCGTTTCTTCTTTCCTCAATTGTTCAAGCTAAAGGCTTTGCAAGTGGAGAAAGAATTTGGTGATTGCATCTCCTTCGTCTTCTTCATCTTCTTCTTCATTGCTTAGGAGTTGAGTTTGGGGGAAAATTCAGTTCTTTCTTCTTACAAGCTATAAAGTGAGTATGTTTGAAAATTTCAGTTTCAATTAGGTTGTTTAGACCCTTTTCCATCTCAACAGCTCATTAAATTCGTATTTGGTTGATTTGGTGATGTTAGGGTTTGAAATTGAAAGGGATTGTCTCAAATTGAGCTTAAGGAAAAAGGGGTTTTTGTGTTAAATTTGAATTAAATGCAAGTATAAATAGTTACTTATTATTAGATGCTAATTGGTATGGTTTTCTTCTGGTTTTATTGTAGTTGTGAATTCAGCCCTATTTGTTTAGAAATTTAATTGTATATATGGGTTGATTGATTGTATATATGGGTTGATTGAATGGATTGGAAGATGTTGTGTATGGAAATGATGTTGAGGAGGGAACATGAGGTTCTAGAATTTTATTGCAGGTTGTGAGGTTGTAATGGGAGGAGACTAGGTAAGAATTTCCAGATTTGGAATTCTGAAGTGTCTGCTTGAGTGAACCTGATGCGAATGCCTAAGGTCGTTCCAACCTAAGTACAGGGTGAATTACCTTTCCTAGCTATGAGATTCCATGATTTGTGACAGGTTAATCAAGTAGCTAGGCTCGGTTGACCGCATGAGTGGGTTAGAATTTTTAAAGGAAATGTGCATCCCTGGATTTGGAACTGAGATGAATCAAGAGTTAACCGAAGGGTTAACCGAACTTGGAGAATTGGATTTTTCCATGACATGTGAGATTTTGGAAAGCTAACCGTAGATAGTAGAAAAGAATTCAACTTGCCGATTTCCAGTGTTCGGTGAACCGAAAGATGACCGAACAGTTAACAAAAAATTAAGAAATGTCAGATTTAATTTCTGATTTTAAGGAAATGACCCATTGATTAAATCAAGGCTTGCAATAATGTTTATACCTCCATGGGTGTTAATTAAGGGGACTTTAATGTATCAATTTCATAAAATGTGGTGTCTATCGAGAATAACATGTACATTAAATCACCGAAGATTTCACTTGAATGGTTGGTTGGAAATTGAAATGAGATGATTCGAATTGTTAAGGTTATTCCTTGAATTGTCTTTATATTGAATTAAATCCTAATTGGGTTAATTGTTAAATTGAATCCGTTGAATTGAATTTGAACGGATTAAATGTGTTAATTGTATTTACTCTTGAGTCTGAAACTACATAGCTATTTGATTATTGCTCATTATGAGCTGTTCCTAATGAAGTAGATGATTTGGGAGTGTTCCGGAGCTCCGTGGTGATGTCAGTTGTCCCTGGCCCGGGCACAAATCCCACAATGAATATTATTTGTTTTTCCTTCCATTATGGAAGATGATTCCTTCCGTGTGGAAGATGTGATTCCTTACTTTTTAGGAAGATGTGATATGAAATATCTATGAAGCACGAACACGGATAAAGGACACGGATACAATATGATATGAATACGCAGATATGCTATTTCTCAAAAAAGTAGGATACGATACATTGGGGATACGTTGAGAAATTTTTTTTAAATATTTTTTATATGACTATGTAATAAAAATCTAACAATATTATTTTAAATTATTTTTATATGATTATGTAATAAAGAATGAACTCACATTTTTAGATCTTTTGGTCAGCACTCGAAAATGGGTTTACAACTTCATATAATGAGAGTCTTATGATATACTAGCCTTAGAAATCCTAGGAATCCAATTACATGAAACAAACTGGCCCTAAATGAAAATCATGTACCCTTTCCACGAAAAAAAGAAAAGGAAAAATGAATTTTGATGACAACGGTTTGTGTTGGATAATTCCCTACTAGGCTATCAAACAAACAGCCCATATGGTATTGGCTTTCACCGGTTCAAGATTGAAGAATAACTTCCAACTCAGATCCTTTTTAGCACTTGATCTAAGCCCGGCCCAAATATTAAATGGGCCAGAAACCCATCAAACAACCCGCAACTCTGTACATTGGGCACTTAAAATGACATTCCTGATAAAAGCAGATCAACAAGGAAACACCGAAGATACAGAGGAAGAGATAAAAAGAAACTCCTCTTTCTCTATGTCTCTCTCTCTCTTGCTCTCAATGAACGACAGAGGGAGCAGAAAGAAATGAATGCGCAGCTACTGTTTGATGAAAGGCCCAAACCACAAGCCAAACAAGTAGCAGCAGCAGCAACAGCTACAGACTACAGACACAGAGGAAGAGAAAAAACGAAAAAAAAGGGAAAGAAAGAAGAGAAAAGAACCTGAAAGGTGCTAGTTCTCCTGTGATGCAGCGGCGAAGGTGAAGATGAGGGCGGCGAGGCTACAGCGGCACAGGTATGTACCGTTTTCTCTTTTTTTTTTTTTTTTTTTTTGCCTTCTGCAGTTGCTGTGTGACGATGAGGGTGGCGAGGCTGCAGCGGCGCGGTTAGGGTTTGATGACGAAGATGTGGTGGCCGGTGCGATCTCGCTGGAGGAGTGGAGGAGACAGCGAAGTTAGGGTTTTTTTTCCCTTCTCTTCTTTTTTTTTCCCCTTATCTTCTCCTCTCCCACGTTTTCTTTTTTTTCTCCTCTCCCCCACTTTTTTTTTTCACTTACGTGTCCCGCTCGTATCCTGGGAGTGCCCGAAATTTAAAAAAAAATAATCAGATACGATTTTTGCGTATCCCAGACATATCCATAGCGTATCTGGGCATATCCGTGTCCGATATGCTCGGGATACAGATTCAAGACCCATTTTTCCGTATCCGTGCTTCACATTGAAATACTATTGTAATTTGCCAAAAAATTGTAAATGGCTCTTATTGATTATGAATTGTATCTACAATTATCTGGTATTAGTTATACAGATTAAATGTGTAATTTAGCATATGTAATCATATATATGTTTGTACTTTGCTGAATCGTCGTATTCACAATGTTATTGATGGCATTACAGGCCCAGCTACCAGTGCCAGTCCTGCCGAGGTCGCAGCGCCAGCGGAGGTGACCGCTTCGATTCCTACAGGAGGACTAGTTGAATGGGACAAACCATATATTATATGATTACGATATTTGAGAAAGAAATGGAAATGAATTATTTTGAAATGTTTCATGTTATCATCCTTGCATTGTAACTTAAATATGCAATTGGATGATCTTAAAAGAAAAGGAAAGAAAAGGAGTGGGAGGTTCTGAAATGGCAATGTTAGCAGTGAGAGAGGCGGGCAAAGGAATTGGCATCAGACGCCTCTTCTCGTCCTTTCCCTTCCCTTCTTCTCAGCCAGCTACTCCACCTCCTCCCCCTGCAGAGCCTTCAACAAATCTCTTTGTTTCAGGCACTCTCTCTCTCTCTCTATATATGTTCATCGTCTACCTGTTTGATTCTTTAGTGATTGGTTTATCTTTCTTTTCTTCTATGTTTCCTACACGATTGGTTTTGTTTTGTTAAAAAAAAATTGAGCAACGAAAATGAAGGAAATACGATTATGGGTGCTTTTGAATGTACCCGAGAAGGAGATTGTTAAAGTATGTGCGTCCAGGGCAGGGCAAGCAACATGGGGATTGAAAACTCGTATGGGTGGGTATCTGGGTATCTTCTTTTTCTGATCCATTTAAGTAATTTTATTGATTGGAGACGTTGATGATGATTTGGGGTAGGAGAAGTGGTGAAATAGTATTGGAAGTGCTGATTTGGGTATCTATCTTTTTAAAATTTACATTTTGATATTTGTTCTAAGCAATCTAGAGTCTGTAGGTAGAAAAGTTTTATTTTTAGCGATAGTTCATATAAGATTCTATATGAAAACAGTATTCAACATGGCATAGGCCTTATCACACTTTTTGGTATATGATGTTCTATTTCAATCAATTCATCATCATTAATGCCTTGTCCCGGCTATATTGGGGTGGGCTAGTTGTATTTCAATCACTTGAGATATGAATATGAATTAGTAATATGGTGGGCGCTTTTGTATGTACCCCAAAATCATGACTATTAATGTATTTGCGTTGGGGCCAAGATAGAAATTGAAGGTCCAGTTATGTCCCCATCTCAATAACATCACCACCCATCTCACTAAATCCATCAATGGAGCCACCTTTGAAATTCAAACAGCTCAAAATCAATGTCCCGCCATTTTCTATCGACACGAAAAACTTCACACCAATTAGAATTACTCCCATGTGTTTTGAGTCTTTTGGCTTTTTTTTTTTGTTTGTATTATTTTGATTGTGTGGTTTAGACACAAGTTGAGGATCTGAATCTAAATTGGGACCAAGATGCTGAGGGCCAGTAGTGGGAGGGGTACTTAGCCATGTCCAGAGTCAACTCACCCAGTTCTTCTACCTTCTTTACAAATGCTGAAAGAGTCAATTCCATTGTAATATTATTTGATGTTGGATTGACTAGTTGTGGAAAATAGACCCTGCAGTTTACATCTGATTATTATTTATTTTTTGGCTAAAAGTCAAATATATTAAGAAAAAAAAAGAGGGGAATACATGGGCTTAAGCCCCCCAAAAAAAGACCACAACCCCTAAAAGAGAATAATTACAAGCCTCGTGAAGGAGACAAAATTGAGAGGAAAAAGGTTACCGGTGGGTAACTCATAAAAAACTCAGGGTAGGATCTTGAGACGGCTTACAAATATTACTTGGCAGAACGTTGATGGAGTTAGAGAGATGTTCAATGAGCCAACTCTTGGCCCTTGGTAGAGACAAAGGACTGCTATCGAAAGTTAGGTCATTCCTACTTTTCCAAATCAAGTAGACAGCATGGAAAAAATGAAAGCTACCCAGTGATTTTCTTTAGCCAGTCTTCTAGCAGAGAGAAAACTCCATATCTAATTAGGTAGGAGTGGCTAAGGGGATAGTCCACTGGAAGAAGAGCCGCTAGTTGCAATCAACCAATTCCAAATATTGGAAGCAAAATAGCAAGTGAAGAAAACATGGAGGTCTGATTCTTCCTCTCTGCAGCACAAGATACATCTGGAAGCAAGATGAACCCCTATGGACTTTGCCCAATCTTGGGTTGGGGTACGTCTATGCAGAAGCCTCCAACCTAAACAGGAGATCCTTGGATTGATCATGACTGCATTCCAGAGAATGGGGCCCAATGCACCAGCTTTGACTTTGATCTGATGTTGTTCCAAGCTTCCTTGAGAGACAAGTTTCCATCTACACTTCCTTTCCATTATAAAGAGTCTGGAGAAGATGCATGCAGATTGGGTGAAGGTATGTAGATCGGCTCTGATTGTAGAAAAGAGGAGAGAACCTATGGTAAATCTGCCGGAATTGACCATTGCCCTATTGTGGTTAAAGCTGAGACGTACTGATGCCTTGAGTTGAGAACATTATTTGGGGATACTTATTTTCTATAGGGTGATTATCTATCCAATTATCATACAATAGGTTGGCGTGAATCCCGAGGAAGATAGCATGCATGGACGTCGAAGCCACTATTCCCCTCCATTTATAGCTTTAAGCAACCTCCTCTTTGTTTATTATTAGAAGTCTCACCTCTATATTAATTAGTAACTTACTCTTCCTACTATTACCACTATTTAGAAGTCTCACCTCAAATAGAAATAGTAAATTTCCAATCATTTCCCTTTTGAGTTCAAAAAGAATTAGTAATGATCTAATCTTGGGACCACTAGGGATTCCATAGAAAGCTGACTCCAACTGGGACACCGCGACCCCACATCTCATGTGCAATCCGGGCCCACAGTTAATTGCAAATAACTCCACTAAGTAAATGCAATTGAACTCCAGTCTTACGAATAAATTACATGAAGACCCTAAACTTCCCTATCACCACAAGTAGGCCCCTCCATCAATATCCATGGATCAATTGGATAAACTGTCCCACCAACTTAGATCCATATCTTATTATCCTTGAGACCTAATTAATCATAGTAATCATCAGTACCATCCAATTAACTCTTAATTGAGATGGGTGTACACTTACCAATGATAAATCCATTAATTGGCACAAGGAGATAATAGAGATAGATTTCATCTTTACCATTAAATGTTCTCACAGTCCTACTACCACGTACCTAAGACACCGAGGTGTTGACCTACAGTTGGCCTCACTTACTGGTGACTCAAAGCAAATGTATAAATAGAAACTTGAGTTCATCAATGTCTCAGGATTAAGAGCCTATTGCTAGGGAATTATGAGAGCAGACCTTAAAGTAAAGACAGTGGTCATAAGGTGCTTCTCATGATGCTTTAATACATCCACTGTACCAGCACTATGATCCAGAATGTTGTATTCTGAGGATCGAGACAAATCACACTATCTCATAGTAATCAAAGTACTGCAACCTTGTCAGATGAGATGTCCAGTCTCATCACTGGCTGTGAAGATATTTAAGTATAAGATTTGCTAGACATGTCTCCTGAATGTGGATCTCGTCCATACACGTGTATTGCATCTAGTATACTCATGGACTCCCGTTTCATCTCATGAACCATCATGTCATTCGTATTAGTTATGTGCAATTAAGTAATAAAACACCATTCATCTCATAAAAGGAAAGCATGAATATATTGATAAATAAAGAAATTAATCAATTTATTACATCTATGTTAATGGATTGAGACCATAAAACTAACAATCTCCCACTTGGGCTCAATGCCATTCAGGGTTGCATCTCATGCCCATCCCGTCTACATACTGCTCAAAGACTTTGGTGGTCAAAGGCTTAGTAAAGGGATCTCCCAGATTGTCTGCAGAGTTTATCTTGGTGATTTCAGTATCACCTCGCTGCACAATCTCTCTGACCATATGTTATTCCCTCTATATGTGTTTTTGGTTTTTGAGTTCCTTGGACTTAGAGATTGCCCTGCTGTTATCACAGTAAACTGTGAGCGACTGTCTGCCAAAAGTGGAGATGTGTAATGGGAGAGAAGATGGTTGGCTACCGTTTGTGATCGAAAAGGATTGAGAGGTGCTTGGTTAAGGTGGTTGTTTGGATGAGTTTGGTTACTGGGGATAGGTTTGGCTTTTGAAGGCTTGGAATAACAAGGAAAGGCTATTTGGATGGGTGGATCAAGTTTCGGTTTGAGTAGATGGAGATGGTTTTGGGTAGCGAAGAGAAGTCGAAGGGGTGCTGCGCAGGTTGGAAGGAGATTAGGAAGATGGAGGTTTGTGCATGGGCTTGGAGAAATGGGAAGATGGGGCTCAACTGTGATGGCTGCTGGCTCCGTGAGGAAGATGAAGTGGGCTGCTGGTTATGGCGAAGGAGACGAGGCGCATGCATGGGCTTGGAGAAGAGAGGATGGTCGTCCAGGGGCGGAGATGGAAGATGAAGATGTGGTCTGGGAATGGTGGATCTGCACAGGGTGGTGATGGAGGAGGCGAGGCCGATATGGTGATGGGAAGGGTCTGTGTGAGATGATAAGGAGGGATGATGATGATCTAGGGGAGAGATGGCGTGAGAGAGTGAGGGCTGATGGGTGATGAAGGCAGTGGGTTGTTGTGGAGGAGATATGGCAAAATGATCGTATGAGGGTGAGGATGATGGTGGTTACGAGGTTGGGGAAGATCAGGAGGGAGACGATGGAGAGATGGCTATTATGAGGGAGAGTCTTCTGCGCATGGTCTGGAGCTGGGAACGAAGAGAGGAATTTAAGGAGGGAGATAGAGTCTGGGGATCCGGCCATCGGATTTTTAAAATTTGAGTATCAGTGGAAATCTCTCAATGAGTAGGTCCCAATGATATATGGGTCAGGCCCATTTGAAGACCTAGAAAAGATTTGAATTTTTGGGGAGCCCACATATGTTTAACTTTTCTAAAATCCATAACTCTTGATCCACCAATCGGATTTTTTAAATCCATATATCATCGGGAAGCTTACTAAAAGTAGATCATCATGGAAGTGAGATCCATCTCGAAACATGATAGTTGGTGAGATCCATGAAAGAAAAAGTGCCTAGAATGATGCAACTTTTATAAATGTGCATGATAATGAAGATTTTAATTTATTTATTCAAATTTGTCCAAGTGGGGCAAAATTGGGGCATCAATAATATGAGTATTGAAATTGTCCATAGGGGTGCCAAAATGAGGTGTCTCCAACATCGAATGTAAAAGATAAAATATAAATCCCATATTAAGTTTCAGACAGTTTGAAATCAAAAACTCAAAATCTCAAGCGTTAATTAATTAATAATAGACACCAATTATTTAAAATAAAATTTACTTATTACATAGTTCAAAATGGATACAATTTATCAAAATAAAGTGATTCGACCGCATTTCCCATATATTTAACTTGGTCTTCATCAGAACATGATAACTCGATCGAGTCAGGAGTTGACTCACCCAGCTTCCTACCTTGTTTACAAATACTAAAACACTCAATTCCATTGTACTGCTTTTTTGTTGTTGGATTGATTATTTGTAGAAAATACAACAATGCATTTCACATATGATTAATTTATCATGATATATTGCTAAAATTAGAGTCCATGTAACTTCTTAAAAAAGTGTTGACATGACATGTGGGGATTGTATAGCTCATCAGTGGGCCCCAAATCTTTGATCAAGTATAAATATATTGATGTCATCACTGTTCGACAAGCACCATAGATCTTTTGTCTAACACAAAACCTTTTAATGGACCCTCCTACATAATCATTTTCGTGATTCATAATGCAGATTAGAAATGAAATGAATAACTGTATAAGACTATAAAATTAGGGTGTGTTTGTGTATAAGCTATAAATAATGTCGGTATGTCTGAAATTAAATTGTTTTTGAAATAATCCTTTTCTCTTTATTTTTGAAGTTAAATTATTTTTGTTTACATCTTGTTTCCACCACCAGTTTATCAAAAGGGTTGAGATGTTCGACGAAAGCCATAAGTTGAATAAAATCAACTCAATCTTTGGGCGCCAAGATTGTGTTTGGCTTTGTTGGTAAGTCATAGTGCAACTAATTGGTTTGGATTAGGCTCGAATCCAATAAACTCATATTAATTCGTCTAAAACATCAACTTGAATCCAAACTTGAAATTAAAATAAATAAAAAATTAAAAAGTGGGGAGAGGGGAAAGAGGAAGGGAAGGGTTATACTCAAAGCCATAATTACCGGTTAAATTAAAATCGGATTTGCAGTCATTTCATTCATCATGTAAATTAGGGTTTATAACACCAAATTTTATAAAAGATGGATTGGCCATTGAGCTGTCAAAGCAAAGATTTGGTACCCTATCTAACCCGCGGTTTGATCCAATCTAACCATAGCAATCTGCATGACATTTTAATGCACCAATAAAAGAAAAAAGAAAAAAAGTTCCTAAAATTATAATTAAAATTTCAAAATTTTAAAAAAATGTAAACAAGAAATAGTTTAATTTAAAAAATAAAGATAAAAAAGATGATGCAGTTGAAGTAACATTCTTAATGTCATAAACTGAGAAAGAAAACTAAGTGAAACCCTAGATTGAAGGCATGCTTCTGTACACCATGCTCCATGTGAAAAGCATGAAAAGCTAAATACATTGAGAAGGTTTTTGCATCCTTCTTCACTCTTACTCATTGTCTAATGAGTGGACACTCTGATTTGATGTGTCTTTTACTTTTATAGCATCCAACAACTTTTTTTTTTAAATTTCACCAACCTAACCTTTACCAAAATACAAACACCTAGCCATCCTCAAAGATAACGTTGAGAGTGGATCTATCAAATACACACTTTGGGTGATGCACGAGGTTTTGAGGGGTCTTCTGTGCTGCCTCCTCTTCTATATAATGCCTACGGGCATTTTGGTTTCTCATCATCAAATTGCAACATGGCATTGCAAATGACTGTTCCATTTCTATCCTCCTTCCTCCCAAGTCCTCGACACAGACTCACAGCCCATGGTTTCATACCCCAGAAATGTCTCTCAAAGCAGATTTCATGCTCCACCACTACACCAACCTACTCAACTACAGTTCCCAGAAGATCAGGGAACTACAAGCCCAGCATCTGGGACTATGATTTTGTGCAGTCACTAGTAAGTGACTACGAGGTGAGGATTAACATCCTTAATTGTATGATTTGGGATTGGGCTTTATTTTATTGTGTTTTCAGGCACATGGGCCAAGCACAACACAAGCCTGGTTTTCTGCCCACAGTTGAATGGGACATGCCTTAAGCAATCAACTATGAGCCCAGCCAACGGTGGACCCAAGATTTTCATTTGGATGGTGCGATATATGGACAAGTGAAGACGTTAAATAATAAAATTGGAATGTTTTCGATATTATCTAAGGGGTTTCTCAAATCACACAGGTGCAATCGCACCCATGTGATAACACATGGGTCCGCCACTGAGCCCAGTCTATTCAGGCATATTTTAGGAGAAGATACACAATGGGGTGAGATAGGGCCTAAATATTTGGCCTGATAGCTATTTTGTTGGGACTGACAATGGCCTAACCTGGTTAATGAAATCTAAGTGAGCATAAATCTTTACCTCCTCTAGATCAAAGGGAGATACTGCTATTTGAAAACACTCCACAATCCTATATGGGCCACCTGAATGCGTGTCAATCATATTTGTAGCAGTAGGGTGAATAAGACATGTACAGAGTGGTTAGGTCCAACCCATCCATTTTTTAGGACCTCATTGCTCTTTTGCTTTGAAAGACCTTTTTTTTTTTTTTTTTTTTTTTTTTTTTGCTGATTAGCTCAATGGCAGGGAAGTAAAAGTAGATCCGCCCGCCCAAGGATCGATCCTTGGGTGGAGCTATGGGAGCAAGCACCCTATCCACATGGACATATATGTGATTCCTCTGAAAGACCATCTTTTACAGTGACATGATCATAAAATAGATGATGACCTGATCTTTGCTAAAATAGGATAGGCGCCGTGGGGGTAGGTTTTTGTTTGTGTCGAAAGGTTTGAATTTATCATTAAGCAGTGTTGTGATCTAGGGCTAAGAATCACACAAGCGAAGATCAAGCACACACCACACACGAGATAAGACGTAAGATTTACATGGTTCAACTTTTGGCCTACGTCCATGGGAAAAGACGAAGATGAATTTTCACTATGCATTGGGAAGTACTACTAAACAAAAACTCTTGCTCTCTATTTATACTCTTAACCCCAAAACCTTGGTACACCCAAATCGAACCCACTATTAACCTAATAGACCATAGGCGGTGTAGGGGCCTAGTCAACCGAGACTATCAACCTATGCACTCAATACTACCGGCTTTTATTGAGCCATAAGTTAACAAACTCAACCTTGGCAAAGATTAGAGTCGGTCATCATAGTACAAAACACATCTAACCGCCTTCACCTGCCCCTTAGGGCACTCAGGTTCTGATAACACTGATCAAATCCAAGCAATGCTTGAACTTGACTGTTAGAATAGTATTGGTCATCATATATATTGGATTCTCCGCTGTAGCGATTTTCTTCATTGCAATAACACCTTGGGAGAAGAGATTTTGAATGAAGTGTGCCCTAATATCAGTGTGTTTGATTCTTTCATGATACTTAGGATTGCATTTCAGATCGATTGCTCTCTAACAATCACAGAACGCAGTCGTCAACTTCTATTGTAATTCCAGATCACCAACCAAGCCCTCTCAGCCAAATAACTTCCTTCACTGCCCCTATAGCGGTCATATATACTCTACTTCAGTGGTAGACAAGGTAGTTGGAGATTGGAATGCAACCTTCCAACTAATGACCCCGCTAGCAAAAGTGAAGACATAACATGTAAAGGGTCTTCTTCTGTCTAAATCTCTAGCAAAATCCAAATCAACATACCCAAGAACACTTCCAGAATTGTTGTTGTTTATGTCATGCACTATCCCAACATCAGGCGGAATCTATTTCGACACCTCACTCTTATGAATTCTACTTTGGAGTTTTTAAAAGCCATCATAGGAAATCTCTATTCATGCACAAATCAAAATATATAATTGATATTAGTTGTCATTACCATATAGTTAAATTTCTTCTTCCAGGTAGAGACACATGCAACTCGTGTGGAGAAGTTGAAGGAAGATGTCAAGCATTTGCTGAAAGAAACAGATAGTTCTTGGGCTCAAATGGAACTAATTGACAATCTCCATCGTCTAGGTGTGAGGTGGCTCTTTGAAATTGAGATTAAGCAAGCGCTATACACTATATCATTAGACAACACCAATATAGAAATGAAGGAAGATCTTCACGCAGTATCAACTCGATTTAGACTTCTTAGACAACATGGGCACAAGGTCTCCGCAGGTACGTACATGCTCCCTTATCTCACTAGACAATTGAGATCATGCTAGTATCAACTTCTTAGATAAATTCTTGTAATAATAAATTAATCATTGTTCAAAAATATGGTTTTGAGCCTGGTAAAAACCAAGGCAAGACTTTAAAATAGAAAAAAAATACAACAAACCAAATCATTTTGAAGTGCATGTGAAGATGCTTTAAATTTTAGTAGTAATCAATTTTTGATAAAGGAAGGACTCAAGTCAGCTATCAAAATCATGGTGGCCCAAGTTCAATCATGCCATGTGGGCCCTAGTTCATGTGAACCAATCTGTAGAAGATAAAAGAGATCGAATTTCCAGAGTTTCAAGAGATACATAGTCTTAAGAAATCTCAAGACCAATTAGTGAAGAAAGACCAATCTAAGTTCTATAAATAATTAGGATTGTATATAACATCTTGTTGGGGATCATGGTAATAATTAATCAACACATACAACAATAAGGAACTCAAAAGAACTCAACAATAAGGCCTCTCTCTGCATCAACTCGATACTCTTCTTTTCGTGATGTTCAATTGTCTAATCGGACTATCTATTGTAAAGTATACATATCTTTTCATTGGTGAAATTGCATATCCTCTTGTTGGTCAAAAGCCATGGCTTCTTTGATTACGTCAAGAATTATGGACATGATTAGGTATGACTTAAGTAAGAAAATGAAAAGCCTTAAATATAAGTAATCAAAGAAGAATTACCAATTTCTTAAAACATACTTGGCCAAGATAGAAGAAGCCTTGTCTAGTTGTCTTCAGTTATTGGGCATAGTACGTCCAAGCAAGTATGGAAAGTGTTGAGGTCAACGTCCACCCTCGCTCCCGAGCGGTCATAATTATGGTCGACACAGAACCCTCACCATAAAACTATTGTTGTACTGTTTTCTATCACCAATTGGTTTTAGGATAAGTGGTAGCTCAATGGGTGTAAGATCCTACAAAAGGCCCTAGTAGATACATTCATTTAATCAATAATATGTAAAGAAGTGTTAAGATATACAAAAAGGAAATTTGGGAGCTTATAAAGATATGTGGTGTCCAAACCATAAGAATTCTCTGGATCTAAAAGGGGATCTACCATGTGAGAATTGTGATATCCATGCTATATAAACCACCACATGTTAGCTTATTCTCAATTTGTAACTACTTAACATGGTCATGAATTGAGTACTATGGGTAAGCACTTTAGGACAAAAGAAAAATAACTATCATTTATTTACTGCAAAGTGGCCTTCATTGGTTGGGAACTACGAAATTAGCTTAAAAAGTAAATGGCGCAATAGTGATCAAAACTTTAAATATGGTAGACATAGAGAAAATTGAGATCTAGGCAGAGGTTTTAACAAGAATCAATAAGCTTTTTACTGTAGTGATCATGGATTTGCACCTTTTCCAATTAGTAGTCAACAATTGAGTCATCAACAACAAGATTTTGGGCCACAACTTTGGAGAGCATATAGTTGTTTCTCAATCAAGGTTTTAATGTCGGTCCTTCATCGAAGTTTGGAACACAAACGGGATCATCAACTCCTACTATACATCCGTAGTTTTCATCACAACCTGAATTTTTTCTACTAATACCTCCAATAAAACATCTCAAATTTTCAATAGTGGAGGATATACAGTAGAAGATTGTCGGCATTGTTATACCTTTTCTTTTCAACAAGCACATGGGACACTATTATGACAACCACATGCTAAGGTTCATACTGTTGAATAAGAGGAATCAAATTTCTATATTAACATTGGCGCCTTCTCATAGATTACAAACAATCTAGGTAACTTCATTTAATCTATTCATTAGCGTGGTGCAAAAGTATTGTTATGGTTGGAGATGATTGTGGTTTAGCAATCTCTCATATGGGTATGCTCCATCAGTTGTGTTTGATATTAAGAAGAACTTGATTTCTAATAATCAATTTACTCAATATAATTCATATGCTTATTTGAATTTCATTTACTTGATTCTTAATCAAAGATAAAAAAAACCGGACAAATACTAGGTTAGAGAGTAGACATGGAAAACTTTGTGCTTTGGTCAAAGGAAAGAAGCAAGCATTTGTAGCTTCAAAATCTAGTAACGATAGGGCCTAATTTTAAGTCAATTGATTTTTCATTAGCTTACCCTTTTACTTTTAATTTCAATAAATCTATCTTGGATTCACTTTTAGAAAGCCCAATCCTTTAGAACTCTTGTTTGACAGATCAATGAGGGGATTAAGAAAACTGACATGGAAGAAGTCTTTCTAGGATTATCAGTAAAAGTGATTTCCCAATCTTCTCTCTCTACTCACACCATATTGTACCCATCAACTCTCATGCATATCAAAGTGAGTAAAAAGGGAGATAGGAGAGAATCCTATTTGATCAAGGTCGTTGATCACAATGTGGGATAATTTAAAGATCATATCCAAACCGCTTGTCATCAAAATTATACATTAGATACATTTTCAGTATATTGGATTATGCATTGTTTAATGCACAGTCTAGATCCATATGTTTGAATTATGTTGCAAACCATATTAGATTCAACAAAAGAGATAAGATGGATGTGGGATTTGTGGCGAAAAATTCTTTAGTAAGCATGACTCTTTGGGACTTATCTATATAAGAGATAATCGACCCCTAGGGTTTGGGCTCATTTCATTCCCATAGGCAACACAAGAGGCAAAGATATCTACAATCCTTCGCAATTGTCGGAATGCACATAAATCTTCAGTCTAGCGATGGAGTCTCCACATCGAGATCCATCATTTCAAACTAATGTTATATTTCTCATTTAGAGAATATCGTCCTTGGATACTTGTGAACTAAATCTAATAGCTTAACAGAAACATATATAGACATATAATTGAAACGGAGCTTAGCATTTTTATTTGATGCTAAGGTGGTAGAAAATATTGGGTCAAAGCTTTTCTTGCTACATTAATTTTTAATTAATTGATTACCTTCTACTACGATTCAAATCATGTACTCACCATAGTTTAGATTATATGGGGTTTAACTCACCATATGGTAGATGTTTCTCTTATCTAAAAGATTACTCCAAGGAAAAGTTCGGTCCAAAATGAAATGTTATCTATGTGTATTCATTAGTTACCTGAACACAAGGGGATATTGTTGACACAAATCTCCTACAAAATTGGTGCTAAATTTCTTTTTTTATTTTTTCTTTTCCTTCTTTTTAATCCATCTTTGCTTTATGTTCCTTCGTAGGTGCAGAAGGAGCACATTAGAAAAGAACCAACTTCATCTTCTCTTCAATCTTCAATAGTCTTAACATCGTTAGGTCATGATATAATGCTCAACCCTATCTACTGGGGTATGCGAGGAACATGTGCAGACAAAATCTAACCTAGAACTAACCTCATAAATACCTACTTCTAAGAATACTAGCAATGAAGAGATATATGAGCCTACTACACCATCTCTTTCATCTGCACCACAAAACATTTATTTAAGAGAGCTATCATCAACATAGTGCGGATCCCTTGCAATTAACTTTCTCTCCTTTTTTATGTGAGAATATTATTTTCTCAGTCTTCATCATAGAAGCTTTATTCAATTATTCTCGAGTCCGCTTTTTTGTTTCCACATTTCTACTCAACTTCCATTAAAACCAAGTTTTTAGCAACCCTCAATAATACTTCATGTTTATCCTCACTACTTCATTTCTTGGTTTGTTCGTATTTCACTTTCTTATTTCCCTAAACGCGTAACGCTCAATACATCCTACATAGCCTATTTATGGCCTTTCACGTACAATTCAGACATTATACCTTGATTTTATCTTTTATAGAAACAATACTTAAGTTTTCCTTAAGAGCATGTTTGGGAACAGGCAAGAAATCCGTAAATCTGATGATTATTCACTATCACTAGAATAAGAATTCTCACTGAGGATTTGTGTACCTGAGAATTTTATTTGATATTAGTGTGTATCGATGCATATAGTTAATAAAAGTGGAATTCAGTGTGCAAATCCATATAAGTGAGAATTTTCAAATCTTTTTTTTTTTTTTTTTTGTTGGGGGGGGGCGGGGGGGGGGGGGTGGGGATGGTTAATCTGAAAATCTTAACAAATGAAGATTTTCATTCGTCCAAATCATCACGAGTTTACAATTGCCAAACATAGGTTTTTTTTTTTTTTTGGGGGGGGGGGGGGGGGGGGGGGGGGATGGTTAATCTGAAAATCTTAACAAATGAAGATTTTCATTCGTCCAAATCATCAGGAGTTTACAATTGCCAAACATAGGTTTTTCATAACTTTAGGGAAACCAAAAATCTTCTCCCTAAAGATTTGGTTTCCAAACGTGATCTAAGTGTTCATTAATATTTCTGCAGCCTTTTTATAACTCCCTAATTCACCCTTAGCATGCTATTATACATAAATATATTATCTATAAAGCTTATGTTATATGACTATGGAGAAGGTATGTAATGAATGATAATGATAATGATGATGGTGATAATGTTAGACTAAACGACCTATCAAATCAAGGCTTGGCCTAAAAAGGAAGAGAACATGGAAACAACATGCACATCATATCATATTGAGATTCCTCTTGATTGGTTTCGATTTTGTATGCAACTTACCAACATCTTTGGTTTGCAGATGTTTTTAATGACTTCAAAGATGAAAATGGTGGTTTCAAGACCAGCCTTTCATTGGACATAAAGGGAATGTTGAGCCTGTATGAAGCTTCACACCTTGCCTTGCAAGGGGAGACTATCTTGGATGAGGCAAGAGCTTTCACAAGCACACATCTCATGGATATCCGGGAGAACATAGACCCAATCCTTCATAAAAAAGTAAAGCATGCTTTGGATATTCCTTTGCATTGGAGATTAGAAAAATTAGAGGCTAGGTGGTACATGGACATATATACGGGGGAAGAAGGCATGAATTCTTCTTTACTTGAATTGGCAAAGCTTCATTTCAACAACGTGCAAACAACATTCCAAATAAGTTTAAGGAGTGTGTCAAGGTAAGTGGATATATACTAGCCACATGAATCCAAAATAAGAGAACCATCAATAATAAATCTAAGACTCGCTGAGTAAACTCAAAGTTTCATCAAGATCACTTGGCCCGGTAGAATGTTAAATTACTGGAATGATGATGGGCTTATACTAATGAGAGATTGATTTCTTGGATTTTTTAT
The DNA here is from genome assembly GCA_029852735.1 of Persea americana. NCBI lineage: Eukaryota > Viridiplantae > Streptophyta > Magnoliopsida > Laurales > Lauraceae > Persea > Persea americana. The sequence continues at coordinate 57,277,885 of CM056814.1, read as the reverse complement.
ATGCGCTTCAGGTGGTGGAAAGATCTGGGTCTTGGTGAGCAGTACTCTAGCTTTGCTAGAGACAGGTTGGTGGACAGTTTCTTTTGGGCCGCTGCAGTGGCATCCGAGCCACAGTTTGGACGCTGCCAGGAAGCTGTTACAAAAGCTATTCAACTCATATCAACAATTGATGATATCTATGACGTGTATGGTACGGTGGATGAGCTAGAACTTTTTACGAATGCGGTTGATAGGTCAGTGACCACTTTCTTAACTACTATTGAGCAAAAAATATCACACTTCATACTAAATTCATGGGGTCAGAGGAGAATTAAAGAGATGAAGAGTGATGGGTCTAATGTGGTTGGAAGTCCTTTCCTATCAAGGAGGAGATCATTTGATGCTATATTATAAATCCTCTCCTCTAATGGTTCAATCTCATCCGCTGTCAATAGGATGGCATTGTTTAGAAGTCCTAGGATTTCAATTCTTGTTAAATAGACAAGATCCCAAATGATAGATTGATGATTTGGCGTTTTCCGCTTATCATACCTGATTTGCAATGGTTACTTGGAAGAGCATCAAGCCAAGTAAGTTATGTCACTCCAACTTATTTAAATAGATGCAAGAGAATTCAGAGAACTCTGTATCCATTGAGTTTGTTCGCCTCAACCGATTCAATGCGAATTTAATATGGATACTATCACTTTCCACAATGGATATATGAAGTCTTCTCCATTAGAAGGTCTTTTCCATGTAATTATTGGCCCCTCTTGGACTACAGTTATATTATAATTACATGGAAATTCCTAGTCTACTTTGGCGGTCCTTACCATTTTTGCTTAAATCTTTTAGGACTCCTCTCTAATAACTTTTATCTTACATTACTGTCTCGTGGGTTTCAGATGGGATCTTAAGGCAATGGAGCAACTTCCTGAATATATGAAGACCTGTTTCTTAGCTTTGTACAACAGTATCAATGAAATAGGTTATGAAATTTTGAAAGAGGAAGGGCGCAATATCATACCATGCCTTAGAAATGCGGTATTTATCACATCTTTCTTTACATCATCAACACCCAATCTTGGTAGCAGATGTAATTTGATTGAGGTAGAGCCTTTCTACTAACTCAGTCTAAAACTGAAAACAAATGAAAAAAGGAAAAATAAAAGACTATGCGAGGAAATTGCTTCAGAAAAATGTAATTTCACATAATATTTCAAAGAAGAAAATCACATTAAATCGTCCCTTGGTTGAGTATATAACATTGCCATAAAAAGTTGACGATAGTTTTTTCCTCAGTTGCAAAGAATTGAATTAGAAATAGGGAACGGCAATTAAACCCTGCCCCACCCCCGCCCCCAGAGGAATACAAGCAGGCCCAAACCAAGAAAACTAAAAACAAAAAAATGACCCAAGCACTTCAACAGGCAATCTAAGATGGGGATGCAAATGGGCTTGGACAGCTTCCCTCGAATTATCACAGCATCATCTTTAATATTTTGAAGAGAGATCCAACAAGTTGGCTTAGCTTTTCCATGCACCAGAAGCAAGGGCAAACCCAGGAAATTCTCCTTGGGAGGCACTCTGTAAAAAAAGACCTTGGGGGAGGGGGAAATGAAAAAAGAAACGTTAATTTCCAAAAATTGCAGGGTTTCTTAAAAAAAAATTTGGCATTTTTCATGTCCACTTCAGCCCCTAGATCCTGGTAGTTCTGGCCTTCCAGATGGGCAAAATAGCTGATATATAGCTTAATAACACCAATGGCTAGGCAATCAAGCTTCTTGCTGCCAGCAGAAAAAGAATTCCACAAGTTCTTGGCTGAGAGCAACTCAGAAGAACCAAGTACTATTTTATACCATTTGATTTTATTTTTTATTTTTTATTATTTTTATTTTTTTGTGTCTCTTTTAGTGGACAGAAATGTGTAGAGCATACTTAGTGGAGGCCAAATGGTATAGCAATGGATATACACCAACACTTGAGGAGTTTCTGCAAACCTCATGGATTTCGGTTGGAAGTCTAGGGATTCTAATGTATGTTTATGCTTTACTTGGGCAAAATCTAGCACCGGAGAGCAGTGATTTCGCTGAAAAGATCTCAGATATCTTACCATTGGCAGGGATGATGGTTCGATTTCCAGATGATTTGGGAACTTCAACGGTATGTAGCCACTGACCACTACTTCAACTAAAATTAGTACAAGATCTTTCTTCATTATACAATTGACTCCATTGATATGCTATGACTAGGGATGGCAATGAGTCCATTGATAAATACCAAGATATTTCACAAAATTCCGGTACCAAGATTTGAAATAAACAAAGGTTTTTATTTATTTATTTATTTTATCAGAAAGTTATTATTGATAAATTAGCATTCCACTCTCAATGTAAGAGGATACCCTAGAAATATGTTATTTATATTAAGAACTATGAAAACGGGAAATTTCCTCAGGGCAGTTTGTAGTTTTGTGGAGAATTTAGCTCATTTTTCTCTATTTCCCTCTCAGAAAAGCATCCACGCCAACTATAGACTTTACAGTAGCAAGGAACAAACTTCAACAATCGTCACTTTTCACTTTTCGCACACAAAAAACTGACCGCACAAACACCCAAAAATGATTGTGAAAACAAGAGATTTACAAGGAAAAGAAATTATTTTATTTCGAAGCTTTGGCATTGGAATTTGTGAAAAAATCTTGATCATTATCAATGCACATGGGCTAGGGCCAAGACTTTATTGTGTATGTATTTTTCTCATAGACAAAATATAATGTCTAATGACATTAATTTAACACAAAAGATCTAAAATTTGTTAATTAAAGCTGTTGGGCCCAAGCCCATTCTCAAGCTTCACATATTTTCAGTAGAGTCGAGTTTGGGTTTGACATGTAGGTAGGCAGATTGGGCCTGGTCTGATTATAAATGGGAGGCTATTTCTTTTCTTCTTTGTTGTGATTGTTGTGCACATTTCTAGTTTTCCAAAAACAGAAAACAAAACGTCATTTATGTCAATCATCTCTTTTGTTGGTACAGGATGAACTAAAGAGAGGTGATGTTCCAAAATCTATTCAGTGTTACATGCATGAAGCAGGAGTCACAGAGGATGTTGCTCGCGACCACATAATGGGTCTATTTAGAGAGACATGGAAGAAAGTCAATAAATCCCTAGTGGAAAGCTCTCTTCCCCATGCTTTTATCAATTGTGTTGTGAATCTTGGGCGTGTGGCCTATTGCACTTACAAACATGGAGATGGATTTAGTGATGGATTTGGTGATCCCGGCAGTCAAGAGGAAAGGAGATACAAGGCTTTATTTGCTGAACCCCTTCAAGTTGATGAAGCCAAGGGTATTTCATTTTATGTTAATGGTGGATCTGCCTGATTAAATGAAGCAAATGTAAAACCAGATATTAAATTTGCCTAGACATCTTATGACTTAGATGTACCGCCATGGTATATACTAATAAATCAGTTCTAGTAGCCTACTATGAGCAATAAAATCTTGTACTACATTTTACGTGCATGCTTTTGTTTTATGGGGATATGACATTTCAATGCTCCTTAAACACTCAATCCCCAATTTCAGGACTAAAATTCATAAAATGTCACCAAAGTGTTTGACTATGATTCTGATACACTTTTTTTTTTTTTCCATATTTTTTGCTCTCGATCCTATGATATCATTGGAGTTTAAAAACCCATGATATCATGGTATCCAAATCTTAAAAGTTAAAAATCTACCTGGATCCCATGATAGTATGGGTTTTTAAAAGCCAATTATATTATGGGATCCAGCGCAAGCAAGTTAAAGAAAAAAAAAAGGTGTACTAGAGTCAAAGACTCTGGTGACATATAGAGATTTTTAGTCACGAAATTGGAGATTGAGTGTTTTAAATCCCCTTGTTTTATTGGGGCATGGAAATGGCTGACATGGCATATGAGGGACTCTATAGCACATCCGTGGGCCCCAAATCTTTGATCAAGTGTAAATTAATGCTACCACTCTATGATATTCTTATTGTCAATGTAGCTACTTTCTTACATTACTGTCTCTTGGGTTTCAAATGGGTTCTTGAAGCAATGGAGCAACTTCTTGAATATATGAAGACCTGTTTTCTGCACTATACAACCATGCAAATGAAATAGCTTATGAAATTCTTAAAGAGGAAGGGAGAAATGTCATACCATGTCTTTGACATGCAGTATCTCATCACATCTTTCTAAACATCATCAACATCCAATCTTGGCAATAGATGCCATGTGATTTAGGTGTAGACTTTCAACAAATAGAGTAAAAAACATATTACTTTGACTTGGTTGAGTTGGTCAAAACACAGCTCACTCATGGCAATTGTCTCGGCTAGTAGTGTAAAAGAGCTAAGATGATCCAAGTTTGACCAGGCTTGAGCTCAAGATGTGTAATGCCTAGAACAAGGTCAGCCCGCCCGATTTGAAATTCGCCTTGACTTCAAGGTTGGCTCGAAATGAGTTGAGCTTGAGATTTTATTTTTTTTTATTTTTATTTTGAACGGTAAGAAAAGCTTTTATTAAAATAGAAGGTGAAAACAAGGAGAGAGAGAACAACAAGAACAACAAGGTACAAGAGCATTATACCCCACCTACAATCCACTGCAAAATAATACCCTCCCAAGGTGAAATCCTCTCAACCAAATATTGCTTGGCTAATGCATCAGCCATATAATTCGCCAAGTTAAGAACAAGGAGGTACAAGAGCATTTTGTACCCCAACCATCCCCCACTACAAAATAATACCCTCCCCAGGTGAAACACTCTCAACCCTCCATGGCTAATATATCAGCCATATAATTAGCCAACCTAAGCTCATGACCAAAACAACCTTAGTGGAGGCCGATAAAACCCGAATTTTGTTAAACACGAAGTCTCCAAGGGTTGGCCTTCCGATTAGACACCCTTGTGATTGTATTAGAAGAATCACAATCGACAATAAGGGAACTATGAAAGAATCTCGAAAAGTAGTGAAGTGCTTCCAAAATAGCTAGGAACTTTGCTTCATTAGAATCATGAATACCCATAAGCTTGGAAAACATAAATAAGACCTTACCCTTGCTATTAGAAAGCACACCTCCAAGGCCCGACAGCCCCGATTTACTTCTCATAAGACCATCAACATTAAATTTCAGCACTCCAAGAGGAAGAGGAGCCACAGAAACGATTTCCTCACATTAATTGGGGTGCATCCCATACAAGCTGCCCAATATTGAGCTCAATATGTGTTATTTGATGAGCTCGGATAAGATCGTGATTAGGATATATTATGTTAAATTTATTCTGTAAGTAGTTTATCCATTCTTAATGTGATTATAACATACTATATTAGAATTTTGAAGTGATTTTGTTTTCTTGTCAAGGTTAACGATTGTTATTGTACTTTGTAAATAGCCTTTGACAGTTCTCGTTAAGTAGCTTGTGTGAAATATTTAAAGTTAAAATTGCAGACAAAAAGAAAAAGAAGAAAGTTGGGGTAGCAACTCCCCCACTCTCGACCCCTCTTGGCTTCGTCCCTGTATGTGGGAATAAGATCTAGATTTGTGTCCAAGCCTGAGTTTTGGAGTTAACTCAAGTTCCAATTTTGGTCCCACCCAAATTTAGTCCTTTTTTAATCTTACATGTTTTGGGATTTTACCCATACAATAAAGGCCATTAATAACTCCTGGTGACAAAAGTTGAGATAATCCTCTATAGGTACTCATGCAATTTTATGACTAAAATACCCTTAATTGTGAGATATCGTAATATCACATAGATATCCTCTTAGTTTAGTCCAACAAGAGGAGAGCTTTTGTGCAATATCACATAAATAAAAAGTAGTGGAATCGCAAAAATATGGTAAGTGATATTACACTGTTGTAAATATTTTAGTCAACAAAACTTGTATGAGTACCTGTAGAGAATTATCTCAGCTTTCATTGTATTGCGGGGTTATCTAAGGCTAAGGGCACGTTTGTGTAGAGGTAACTTCCATGGAAAGATGAAATTGCCACATAAACAAATTCTATGGTTTTTAAATACCTCAGAAAAGGTTTTCTGAGGAAGTTAGAAGTTTATGTTTGGTGTGAAAAAAATTTCTCCGATGAATTGGTGTTAATGTTGTTTGGTGCAGCTGCGGATTTCTTTAGTAAAAACTATTGTTTAGTGAAAACTACTAGGTGGGTGAGTCGGTATGTGCGTGGGGTAGGTGAGTGGGTAGGTGGGGTTGGGAGGGGAGGGAGAAGAAAGAGGGTGGCTGGGTGGAGTGGGGGTGGGAGTGAGGAAATGGGGGGTCAGTTTTCCGTGGAAATGGACTTATCATACCCCCCCGTAGGAAACCCATTTCCATGCCTAGGAAGGAAAAAGCTGACGTGGCGAAAAAGCAGTTCCGCGGAAAACTGCCTCACCAAACACAAGAAAAATGAGTTTTCCATAGAAAACCACATCCTTTTCCGCGGAAATGGGCTACACAAACGTGCCCTAAAGGTTACAGTAAAGAAGAGCATAACCCTAATTACTCTTGCAAACTCATTATGAGACTTCTAAAGGAGTATGCCCTTACCAATCCATCAATGACTAAATTAGTCCAATCGAACCGATTTTTTTGCCAAGGCACAACCTAGGCTAATAACGCAGCAAGGTGGCCACACTCAATGACACACTGGCTCTTTGGCTCCTCCACACTCTAGGAACTTTGATACTGAAATTTAATGGAGAGAGAGACTTGACTTACCAACTCATTAAACCCAACCTGTAGTGTGTAAGGATTGGTTATAGGTCACAATTAGAATTTAGGGTTTAACGGTAAGAATTAACACAAAGTCTTTTTAACTTTTTCTTCGTTGAGTAAGTCACAAAATTTTCTTGTCCTCACAAACCCAATTCCTAGACTTCGACAGCGATATTCCTTCATTGCATCAAAATTTTATTTGATTTTTTTTTATGCAATATGTCTGATTTGCCTCAAACCCAACATAGTTATGACTTAAGCACAACCCTATCCTTTTCAATAAAGATGGCGACACCCAATGACTTACTCTGCTCATCCACTTCCCAAATTGTTGTCAAAACCTCACTTTACCTGCTGTATCCCACAAGAAATATCTACAAGTCAGTCATGGGTTAAGAAAGCCTGACTGCATTTAAACGGGTCAGCTTACTCATGTATCTGGGGGAATAGTCGGTTCTCGAGAGGTCGGACGCCCTCGTTAGGAAATTAAAAAAAAAGATTATACTTTTGCTCCACATTTGAAGGGGGAGCTGTAAAGTCAACAAAAGGGGCTGCAAGAGAAATAAAAAAATAAAAAAAAAAGAAGGAATTGACAGAAGATAGAATCACACCTCGCTATAGCGAGGGTGGCGCAGAATGTGCAGTTGGTTCCGGACTCTGTTTTAAGAGTTTGAAAAAAGACTTCTTTTTCTCAGTAGATTATTATTAGGAGTCTTAAGCACGGATTTGGGGCTATATATTGGGTGTTTCTCACAACCTAAAGAGACATATACATAGATCATTTCTCAAGTTCTGAATTTGTGATTTAATTGAGAGAAAATTTCTCTAGAGCTTTTTGAAGAGTTGTGCTGCCAAATACTTTAGAGAGTCAAGTTCTTCTGCTTCCTTTATAGAAAATTATCTTCCTGCGAGAAAATTTGAGTAGTCAAGCACTGGATTGAGTCTGTTGCAATCAATGGTATGAAGTCATTGAAGCGTGAAGTGACATAAGGTAACTTCAATCCTTAGGTAGGGGATATCTGATGAAGAAATATGAGTTTCTTGTAATTGCGAGATTCATAGTGCTTGATTAAATCCAGTTCGGATCCGTGGTTTTTCATCCGGTTAGGGTTTTCCACGTAAAAATCTGGTGTCCTTGTGGTGTGTGCTTGTGATTTTATTTCCGCTGCATATTTATTATTTTTTGCACACTTTTTTGGCTGATTTATTGAGTGGACCAATCTAGAGATCTAGCGAACCCTAAACTCTCAATTGGTATCAGAGCGGGTTGCACTAAGTTATTGTGTTTGATCTTAAGAGATTTCTAAAATGGTACTCAATCGAGAAGGGACATCAACTTCTAAGCCCCCTTTGCTAGATGGTTCTAATTATGCATATTGGAAGCAAAGGATAATTGGGTTCCTTAAGTCCATCGATGATGATATTTGGGATATTGTTGAGGAGGGCTACTCCAGACCAATAATTGTGGTTAATGGACAAACGATTCATAAATCTAAAGCCCAATGGACTAAGGATGAGAAGCATTCCTCCAATTGTAATAACAAGGCAATGAATGGAATATACAATGGAGTGTCTGCTGAAGAGTTCCGTAGGATTTCCACTTACAAAACTGCAAAAGAAGCATGGGAAGTCTTACAGACAGTGTATGAGAGTACAGACACAGTGAAGCAATATAAATTGCAAAGGCTGACTAAAGAATTTGAAACCATCGTGATGGAAGAAGATAAGACCTTCGATCAAGTTTTTACTAAGCTAAATGATATTGTCAATTATGTTTTCATTCTGGGTGAAGAAATTCAAGAAAACAAGATTGTCAAGAAAATTCTGAGGTCTCTACCTTCAAGGTTCGATTCTAAAGTTAATGTTATTGAAGAAAATAAGAATCTGATAAACCATCTAGTTGGAAATCTTCAGACCTTTGAAGCAAACCGTCTGGATAAAGGAAAATCAAAAAAGAAAGGTATTGCCTTAAAAGCCAACTCAGAATCAATAAAGAGATTTGAAAAGAAAATTGGGTCTGATTCTGAATCTAAGGCTGAAGATGATATGGCTGAGTTATTTAATTGCTTCAAGAAGTACATGAAGTCAAAACAAGCCAAGTGGAAGAGTTCTAAATCTGAAAAGAATTATTCTGCGAAAGGAACAAAGTGTTTTGAGTGCCAAGGCTATGGTCACTATGCTAATGAGTGTGCGAACAAGAAAAAGGGTACAAAGAAAAAGGCTCTCAACACAACGTGGGATGAAGAGTCATCAGAAGAAGAAAAAGAACCTTCAGTTGATATTTCTGAAACTGTAAATGGCAAGTTTGTGGCTTTCATGGCTAAGTCTTTGTCTGACAATGAAACTTATGAAGATCATGATAATGAGATGTCAGATCAAGAGAAAGATTATAAAGAGTTATACCTTACTGCATATGTTGATTACGTCAGGATGACCAAGTATAGCAACAAGATTACTATCAAGTTCAAGGTTGCTCAAAAAGAAAATTCTGCATTGAAGATTGAATTAGAGCAAGCGCTGAAACAAATTCATCTCTTAGAAAGTCAGAACAATTGCATGGCTGAAAATTTGACTACTAATGGTCAAAAACTTGAGAAGGCTGAAAAAGAAATAGTGAATCTAAAGAAAGAGATAGTGATGGTAAAAGCTGAAAATCAAGACCTACAAGAAAGACTGAAGATCACTCTGTCTGAGTTAGAAGTTAAACAGGCATCTATAAACAAGATGAACATTGGTTCGAAGACTCTTACGAACATCTTGTATAGTCAGAAGTCTCCTTTTGACAAAAGTGGTCTCAGTTATGATCATGGTGCATCCACTTCAAATGCTAAAGGTAAATCAATTTTTGTTTCAAGTGTTGCACATGCTACTCCACATAATGTGCTGAGTAGTTTCAAGAAAAAGAATGTGTCATGCGCTGCACGCACATCCACTTGTCACCATTGTGGAGAGAAAGGACACATTCGTCCCCATTGAAAGAAGCTGAATAATCTACCGAAGACCAAGCAATGGCGGAAGAATTTTTCTCCACCCTAGACGACTCCAATTTGGGTTAGAAAGTTTGATTTGCCAAAGGAGTTTGCTCACATTATGCTGAAAGATCAAACTACACAAGTGTGGGTGGCTACATATAAAAACCTCTAATCAAGGAGGTCCAGCTCCCACTCCCAGCGCTGCTACGAGAATACATTTAGGGGGAGCTACGTCATCCAGATTGACAGAAGCTGCATGATGATTTTTGTTTGTCAATTATGGACAAATACAGGGGGAGAAGAATGAAGCCAAGCGGAGCTTTACAAGCCAAGGCAATTTTAGATCTGAAAAGTTCAAACAAAGGCAATACAAGATCTACAGTGCTGATTTTTTTTATTTGAAATTCAATGTATTTTGGGTTTTTCTTTTGGGTAGATTATATTGTATTGTTCTAGGGAGATTTGTCCAAGAATTGCCAAAAAGGGGAGATTGTAAAGTCAACAAAAGGGGCTGTAAGAGAAATAAATAAAAAAAAAAAAGAAGTGACAGAAGACAAAATCACACCCGAGGCAGAATCACACCTCGCTATAGCGATAGCGAGGGTGAACCTCGCTATAGCGAGGGTGGCGCAGAATGTGCAGTTGGTTCCGGATTCTGTTTTAAGAGTTTGAAAAAGGACTTCTTTTTCTAAGTGGATTATTATTATGAGTCTTAAGCACGGATTTGGAGCTATATATTGGGTGTTTCTCACAACCCAAAAAGACATATACACAGATCATCTCTTAAGTTCTGAATTTGTGATTTAATTGAGAGAAAATTTCTCTAGAAATTTTTGAAGAGTTGTAATGCCAAGTACTCTAGAAAGCCAAGTTCTTCTGCATCCTTTGTAAAAGATTTGAGGAGTCAAGCGCTGAATTGAGTCTGTTACAATCAGCGGTGTGAAGTAGTTGAAACGTGAAGCGACACAAGGTAACTTCACTCCTTAGGTAGGGGATATTTGGGGAAGACATCTGAGTTTCTTGTAATTACGACATTCATAGTGCTTGATTAGATCCAGTTTGGATCCGTGGTTTTTCACCCGATTAGGGTTTTCCACGTAAAAATCTAGTGTCCTTGTGGTGTGTGCTTGTGATTTTATTTCCGCTGCATATTTATTATTTTTTGCACACTTTTTGGGCTGATTTATTGAGTGGACCAATCTAGAGATCTAGCAAACCCTAAACTCTCAGGAACGAAGCTGAAGTCGAGTTTTTTTTTTTACCAACTACAATGAAACTGAAATATAGGTGAAAAGATCAAAGCTTCTGCAAGTCAGATTAGGTCATATTTGGTGAAATGGGTTGAACCGAAATGGACATGGGTCACGCATGTAAGGTCCAGTTGACTAAAAATCCGGCATGGGCTGAGATTGCATGAATTTTCTTTTTAAATGGGCCCAATATAGGTTATGCTTCAATCCATGAACATTTGGGTACTGTGTCTTTACTAAAATTCTTGATAACAGTTCAGGATGTATGATGTGACATTTATCCTTAACATTTGAAAATGTCTTGTTTCTGGCCAAGTATTACAAAATTCTACCGACTTAAATAGTCTCAAATGACCCTTGGCAATTAAGAAATTCCATTCACCTTTTATTTTAGTGAAATTTCTAGATACTCAAGTCCAAAAAAACATTTAAGAATTCCATCGTGTCTGGAAATTTAGAAAATTTCCGTACACTAATTCCTTGAATTCTAGCAAAGAAATATGCCCTTGAATTACGTGATAAACCTTACTCAACCTGACCTAACCCGTTTGTCACAAATCTCTTAAACATATTCACAATCCATTTATTATTGCTATAAAAGGACTCGTATTGGCCCCTAAGTCCTACACAGTGACATCAATATTTTGTTACACCCCGTCCCGAATTAATCAAGATTAACTCTAGTTAATCAAGATTATTGCTAACTAAGTGTGGTTATTTGATTTAATTGTGATTAGTGATTAAATTAAGTGAAATTAGTCTCAAGTGATTAAGTTGAACTTAATGGGATGAATTTGAAAGAGATTAAATTAATTGAGTTTAATTTAGACCTAAATTAAAGAGATTAAGGACTTTTCCGTAAATACGGATTTTTGCGTATTTCATCGAATACGGTATAACTTTGTACCATCATATGTATTTCGACGAGTACATCAACTTTCATAAGATATTTGAATTTGTTTGACTTCAAATGAATCAATTAAGCTTTCATTTGACTTAAAGTAGAAATAAACATAGAAAGTAAGTTTATATGCAAAATTGCATTATATAAGGTTCAAAAGAACCCAAATTTCATTCCCTTCATTGTTCCAGAGAACTCAAGAGACCTGAGTTTAGTTCTTCTTCTTTTCCTTCTCCGTCTCTTCTCTATCAAGTGCTTAGAAAGGGATTTTGCTAGTGATTTACGGAAGAGGGATTGTGTGCTTCATCTTCCTCATCTCCTTGTTTGGTTTCTTTGGAGTTTAAGCTAAGGAGAAGCTGTGATTTCTCTTTAACAAGTTATAAGGTGAGTAGTTTAGAGATTTCAGTTGTGAGAAAGTGATTTAGATGCAAAATTCTGTTAATATAAGGGTTTGAAAACCCAATGCTCATTTCATACGGTGGTTCATTTTCATTTCAAGACCAGCTGAGACAAAACCTAGGTTCTCTTTCTTTCTTCTTCGTTTCTTCTTTCCTCAAGTGTTCGAGCAAAAGGCTTTGCAAGTGGATAAAGAATTTGGTGATTGCATCTCCTTTATCTTCTTCATCTTCTTCTTCATTTCTTTGGAGTTGAGTTTGGGGGAAAATTCAATTCTTTCTTTTTACAAGCTATAAAGTGAGTATGTTTGAAAATTTCAGTTTCAATTAGGTTGTTTAGACCCTTTTCCATCTCAACAACTCATTAAATTCGTATTTGGTTGATTTGGTGGTGTTAGGGTTTGAAATTTAAAGGGATTGTCTCAAATTGAGCTTAAGGAAAAAGGGGTTTTTGTGTTAAATTCGAAATAAAGGCAAGCATAAATACTTACTTATGATTAGATGCTAATTGGTATGGTTTTCTTCTGGTTTTATTGTAGTTGTGAATTCAGCCCTATTTGTTTAGAAATTTAATTGTATATATGGGTTGATTGATTGTATATATGGGTTGATTGAATGGATTGGAAGATGTTGTGTATGGAAATGATGTTGAGGAGGGAACAGGAGGTTCTAGAATTTCATTGCAGGTTGTGAAGTTGTAATGGGAGGAGAGTAGGTCAGAATTTCCGGATTTGGAATTCTAAAGTGTCTGCTCGAGTGAACCTAATGCAAATGCTTTAAGGTCGTTTCAACCCAAGTAAAGGGTGAATTACCTTTCCTAGCTATGAGATTCCATGATTTGTGACAGGTTAATCAATTAGCTAGCTTGGTTGACTGCGTGGGTTAGAATTTTTAAAGGAAATGTGCATCCCTAGATTTGGAACTGAGATGAATCAAGAGTTAACTGAAGGGTTAACCGAACTTGGAGAATGGGATTTTTCCATGAGATGTGAAATCTTGGAAATCTAACCGTAGATAGTAGAGTAGAATTCAACTCGAGAATAACACGTACATTAAATAACCGAAGATTTCACCCAAATGGTTGGTTGAAAATTGAAATGAGATGATTCGAATTGTTAAGGTTATTCCTTGAATTGTCTTTATATTGAATTAAATCTTGATTGGGTTAATTGTTAAATTGAATCCATTGAATTGAATTTAAACGGATTAAATGTGTTAATTGTATTTACTCTTGAGTCCGAAACTACTTAACCATTTGATTATTGCTCATTATGAGCAGTTCCTATTGCAATAGATGATTTGGGAGTGATCCGGAGCTCCGTGGTGATGTCACTTGTCCCTGGACCGGGCACAAATAAATCCCACAATAAATATTATTTATTTTTCCTTCCCTTATGGAAGATGATTTCTTCCTTTTTAGGAAGATGTGATATGAAATACATATGAAGCACGGACACGGATACGGTACACGGATACGATATGATACGGATACGCAGATATGTCATTTCTCAAAAAAGTAGGATACGATACATCGGGGATACGTTGAAAAAAAAAATAATATTTTTTATATGACTATGTAATAAAAATCTAACAATATTATTTTAAATATTTTTTATATGACTATGTAATAAAGAATGAACTCATATTTTCAGATATTTTGGTCCGCACTTGAAAATGGGTTTACAACTTCATATAATGAGAGTCTTATGATATACTAGCCTTAGAAATCCTAGGAATCCAATTACATGAAACAAACTGGCCCTAAGTGAAAATCATGTACCCTTTCCCAAAAAAAAAAATGAAAAGGAAAAATGAATTTTGATGACTAAAGTTTTGTGTTGGATAATTCCCTACTAGGCTATCGAACAAACAACCCATATGGTATTGGCTTTAACCGGTTCAAGATTGAAGAATAACTTCCAACTCAGATCCTTTTTAGCACTTGATCTAAGCCCAGCCCAAATATTAAATGGGCCAGAAACCCATCGAACAGCCTGCAACTCTGTACATACATTGGACACTTAAAAAGACATTCTTGATAAAAGCAGATCAATAAGGAAACACCGAAGATACAGATGAACAGATAAAAAGAAACCCCTTTTTTTCTCTGTCTCTCTCTCTCTCAATGAACTACAGAGGGAGCAGAAAGAAATGAAATGCGCGGCTACTGTTTGATGAAAGGCCCAAACCACAAGCCAAACAAGTAGCAACAGCTACAGACTGCAGCTACAAAGGAAGAGGAAAAATGAAAAAAAAAAAAAAAGGAAAGAAAGAAGAGAAAAGAACCTGAAAAGTGCTGATTCTCCAATGTTGCAGCGGCGAAGGTGAAGATGAGGGAGGCGAGGCTGCAACGGCACAGGTATGTACCGTTTTCTCTTTTCTTTTCTTTTCTTTTGTTTTTTTTTTTTCCTACTGCAATTGTTGTATGACGATGAGGGTGGCGCGGCTGCAGCGGTGCGGTTAGGCTTTGATGACGATGATGTGCTGGCCGGTACGATCTCATTGGAGGAGTGGAGAAGGCGGCGAGGTTAGGGTTTTTTTTCCCTTCTCTTCTTTTTTTTTCCCCTTCTCTTCTCCTCTCCCATGTTTTCTTCTCTGTTTCTCCTTCTCCTCACCCCCCCCCCCCCCCCACTATTTTTATTTTTCACTTACGTGTCCCGCTCGTATCCCGGACGTGTCCAAAATTAAAAAATAATAATCAGATACGATTTTTGCGTATCCCGAACGTTTCCATAGCATATCCAGGCGTATCCGTGTCCGATATGCCCGGGATACAAATTCAGGACCCATTTTTCCGTATCCGTGCTTCACAGTGAAATACTATTGTAGTTTGCCAAAAATTTGTAAATGTCTCTTATTGATTCTGAATTGTATCTACAATTATCTAGTATTCAGTTATGCATATTAAATGTGTAATTTAGCATATGTAATCATATATATGTTTGTACTTTGCTGAATCATCGTATTCACAGTGTTATTGATGGCATTACAGGCCCAACTACCCGTGCCAGTCCTGCCGAGGCCACAGCGCCAGCAAAGGTGACCGCTCCGGTTCCTATAAGAGGACTAGTTCAATGGGACAAACACGATATCGTATGATTACGATATTTGAAAGAGAAATGGAAATGAATTATTTTGAAACGTTTCATGTTATCATCCTTGCATTATAACTTAAATATACAATTGGATGATCTTAAAGAAAACTGGAAATGAGAAACTTTTGTGTATAGAGAACATTGTATATTTGTGAATGACGTAAGTAGATGTTATATTTCCGCATAAATGTGTATGTATGATATCCCTTATAGATTTTATTTTAACTTTGGTTAATTCGGAGTTTACGAGAGTAAGTATAGTCGCGGCTCAGGATTAATTCAATTTTAATTATAATCTTGGGCTCGAGCCGTGACATATTTGCAAGTGAAGGAGAAAGAAAAGGAGTGGGAGATTCTGAGATGGCAAAGTTAGCAGCGAGAGCGGCGGGCAAAGGAAATGGCATCAGACGCCTATTCTCGTCCTTTCCCTTCCCTTCTTCTCAGCCAGCTACTCCACCTCCTCCCCCTGCAAAGCCTTCAACAAATCTCTTTGTTTCAGGCACTCTCTATCTCTCTCTGTGTTCATCTTCTACCTGTTTGGTTCTTTATTGATTGATTTGTCTTTCTTTTCTTCTATGTTTCCTGCACGATTGGTTTTGTTTTGTTTAAATCTATTTAGCAACGAATATGAAGGAAATACAATTATGGGTGCTTTTGAAAGTACCCCAGAAGGTGATTGTTGAAGTATGTGCATCCAGGGCAGGGCAGGCAACATGGGGATTGAAAACCCAGATGGGTGGGTATCTGGGTATCTTCTTTTTCTGACCCATTTCAGTAATTTTATTGATTGGAGACGTTGATGCTGATTTGGGGTAGGAGAAGTGGTGAAATAGTATTGGAACTGATGCAGCTTCTATCCTTTTAAATTTTACATTTTGATATGTGTTCTAAGCAATCTAGAGTCTATAGGTAGAAAAGTTTTTATTTTGAGCGATAGTTCATATAAGATTCTATATGAAAACAGTATTCAACATGGCATAGGCCTTGTCTCACTTTTTGGTATATGATGTTCTATTTCAATCAATTCATCATCATTAAAGCCTTGTCCTGACTATATTGGGGTGGGCTAGTTGTATTTCAATCAATTGAGATATGAATATGAATTAGTAATATGGTGGGCGCTTTTGTTTGTACCCCAAAATCGTGACTGTTAATGCATTTGTGGTGGGGCCAAGATAGAAATTGAAGGTCCAGTAATGTACCCATCTCAATAACATCACCACTCATCTCACTAAATCCATCAGTGGGGCCACCTTTGAAATTCAAACAACTCAAAATCAATGTCCCGCCATTTTCTATCGACACGAAAAACTTCACACCAATCAAGATTACTCCCATTGTTAAATGGACGTGTAAAACATGTGTTTTGAGTCTTTTGGGTTTTTTTTTTTTTTTTTGTATTATTTTGATCGTGTGGTTTAGACACACGTTGAGGATCTGAATCTAAATTGGGACAAAGACGCTGAGTGCCAGTGGTGGGAGGGGTACTTAGCCAAGTCAAGAGTCAACACACCCAGTTTTTCTACCTTCTTTACAAATGCTAAAAGAGTCAATTCCATTGTAATATTATTTGATGTTGGATTGACGAGTAGTGGAAAATAGACCTATGCAGTTTACATCTGATTAATTTTTTATTTTTTTTTTTGGCAAAAAGTCAAATATATTAAGAAAAAAAAACAGGGGAATACATGGGCTTAAGCCCCCCAAAAAAAGACCACAACCCCTAAAAGATAATAATTACAACCCTCGTTAGGAAGACAAAATTGAGAGGAAAGAGGTTACCGAAGGTGAACTCGTAAAAAACTCAGGGTAGGATCTTGAAACGGCTTACAAATATTACTTGGCAGTTGGCAGAACGTTGATGGAGTCAGAGAGAAGTTCAATGAGACGACTCTTGGCCCTTGTTAGAGACAAAGGACTGCTATCAAAAGTTAGCTCATTCCTACTTTTCCAAATCAAGTAGATAGAATGGAGAAAAATGAAAGCTACCCAGTGATTTTCTTTAGGCGGTCTTCTGGCAGAGAGAAAACTCCATATTTGATTAGGTAGGAGTGGCTGAGAAGATAGTCCACTGGAAGAAGAGCTGCTAGTTGCAATCAACCAATTCCAGATATTGGAAGCAAAATAGCAAGTGAAGAAAACATGGAGGTCTGATTCTTCCTCTCTGCAGCAGAAGATAAATCTAGAAGCAAGATGAACCCCTATGGACTTTGCCCAGTCTTGGGTTGGGGTACGTCTATGCAGAAGCCTCCAACCTAAAAAGAAGATCCTTGGATTGATCATGGCTGCATTCCAGAGAATGGGGCCCAATGCACCAGCTTTGACTTTGATCTGATGTTGCTCCAAGCTTCCTTGAGAGACAAGTTTCCATCTACACTTTCTTTCCATTGTAAAGAGTCTGGAGAAGATGCATGCAGATTGGGTGAAGGTATGTAGATCGGCTCTGATTGTAGAAAAGAGTAGAGAACCTATGGTAAATCTGCCTGGAATTTACCATTGCCCTACTGTGGTTAAAGCTGAGACGTACTGATGCCTTGAGTTGAGAAGATTATTTGGGGAAACCTATTTTCTATAGGGTGAGTATCTATCCAATTATCATACAATAGGTTGGCTCGTTGTCCATCTCCAATTTGGCACTTGCTACCTGACTGAATGACATCTGATTAATTTATCATTGTATATTGCTAGTAAAACTTGGAGAAGGGGGGACATGGCATATGCGGGGATTGGATAGCTTATTGGTGGGCCTCAAATCTTTGATAAATTGTAAATTGATGCCATCACTGTTTGACAACCACCATAAAACTTTCGTATAACACAAAACCATTTACTGGACCCTACATAATCTTTTTCGTGATTCGTAATGCAGATTAAAAATTGAAATGGTTCTTTTAAAATAACAACTTTTGTTGCATTGTTCTCCATCACACTCTTCTTCATTTTTTGGGAGGCATTTCTCCTCTAACCCCATGATCCATCTTGTGTTTGTTTACCTCTTTTTTGGCTCAATTGAGCTTGTATAGTTCTCTAGTTGTTTCTCTGGGTCCTTAGGCCTTTGTTTTCCTTTCCTTTTCAATTCAATTTTACCTTATAGCAAAGATAAAAACAATAACAGTTTTCATAACATTGTTGTATAAAACGAATACGTCTTTGAAATGCTGAAACCAAGAGAGATATTTCCAACACACGTCATGCTTGAGTGATGTTGGCACCATAGTTTCACATATAAGCTCAGGGATCTATCCCCGGGTTCTGAAGTTAAAAGTATCACATCTAACTAGTATTCCAAACATAGCGCCAAAAAAAAAAGGAGTAGGAGAAGGAGAAGATAGAAAAATAGAAATCACAACAGATGTTGGGATTATTTATTTTAATGAGGTGGGTGGCAATGTGTTGGGGGTGCTCTGGGTTTGATCAAGGTGGAGTTAAGCCTTATGAGAAAAATGTTTAAGAGTGACCCCATCCAACACCATTTTTTAAAAGTGGGTTGAGATGTCTCACACAACCCCTAAGTTGAAAACCAAAAAAACCAACCCAAACCCTTCATGCCAAAGATTGGTGGGTTTAGCATTTTTGGCAGGTCATGGTGCAACTAGTTAGTTTGGATAGGGCTCGAGTCCAATTAACTCATATATTAATTTAGTCCAAAATGTCAACTTCAACCCAATCTTGTTTTTAAAAAATAAAAAATAAAAAATAAAAGCGGGGAGGGGAAAAGACGAAGGCGTAGGGGTATACTCAAATCCTTAATTACTGATTTGATTAAGAATGCATAGGCGGTCCCTTCATTCATTAGGTAAATTAGGGTTTAGTAACAACCAATTTTATAAAAGATGGACCAGCCATTGAGCATCCAAAGCAAAGATTTGGTTACCCATCTAACCATAAGTTTGCTTCGATCGATCGAACCATAGAATTCGGCATGACATTTTAATGAACCAATAAAATAAAAAATAAAAAAGGTTCGAGAAATTATATTTAAAATTTAAAAATTATTAAGAAAATGTAAACAAAAAAAAAAGTCTAATTTCAAAAATAAAGAGAAAAAAGATGATAACGATGAAGTCACATTTTTAATTTCTTTAAATGAATAAAAATAACTATATAAGACTATAAATTTAATGCATGTTTGTGTACAGGTAGGGAAAAGCATTGAAAGAAAAATTCCGATTTCTGTTGCAGAAACCTCTGATTGATTAAAAAGGGTAAAAAAATAATAATAAGTGAGTTTTCCATGAAAGCTAGGAGAAGTTTTTGCAGACTTCTTCACAAGTCTTACTCATTTTCTAATGAGGGCTGGACTCTAGTGCAGCGGCACGACATTGTAATATAATGCAGCGTCCTAGGTCCTCCAATGAGAATTGGTCATGTGGACAATGGAATGCAAGGCGCCTTTTGAAAACACAACCCAATTCATTTCAAACCTACCCTTTACTCTCTCTCTCTCTTTCTCTTTCTCTCTCTCTCTCTCTCTCTCCGGTGTATCTCTTGTCACCTATCTCCCTATGCTGCATTTTCTCTTTGATGACCCTATCTGTGATCTCTTGTGACCTACTCAATGATGTAATAGTAGGGCCCACATAAATGATGATTTAACATGGGCCTATCTAAACAGGCCTAATCTTATAATATTGTCTGATGATATAATGATAGTGGACACTACAAATAAGCCCATCCACATCTCTATATTGGACCTAAGATTAACAGATCAAATTAATATGTCCATCTACATAGGACCCACTAGGTGAAATATACGACCACATACGAATCAAGTGGGTTCCATGCAAAAGTGTGGATGGGCGGAATACAATGGATCCTACCTAAGATGAAAAAAAAAGGATGAAAATTCGGCCTTGACACAGGCTCGGGTCCAAGCCAACTGATCACTACTATATTTCAATTACAGTGATTAAACTAGTGGTTAATCCCATATCAGATTAACAGCAAGCAATCCACACAAAGAGAAGGACACAGGATTTATACGTGGAAAACCCTACTTGGGAAAAAAAATCACGGGCCTTATCGTCTAGGCCAACAGACAACCAAACACTATGTAAAGAAAGTTACAAGTAACTCATAACCCTTTCCAGTTGAAACTCAACCAAAAGACTACGCGATCTTGCCGACTACTCGCCGTGTACCTTCACCGTACTTGAACCGAACTCCTCAAAGCCGTCTTCAAGGAGTCTCTATTTCAGAGGAGTAGAATGGAGCATAACTAAAGCTTTGATCTTCAGCACTGTGGATGATAGCCTTGGGGGAAGATGGATCTATCAAGTTCTCCCTAGGGTTTTATCTTGATAGAGATGTGAAGTTGAATGGAGAGATAATGGCTTTATATAGGCCTAGATTCATGCCTCAAGTGTTAGAAGTTGTTTAGGATTAGTAATACCATCTTGAGACAAATCAGAAGAAAGTTCCGGGCAAGTTTCTAATTTGGCGCCCATGTTCGTTCGAGCGGACAAGCTTCTGTCTTCGAGAATTTGAACTTCAAACGATCGCTCGAGCAATCAAATAAGTTGGGTCGAGCAAAGAAGCTTATGTCTTGTGTTCGCTCGAGCAAACTGCATTATGCCTTTGGCGCTGAAGGATGAGTAGAGCGAACGGTAATATTGGCTTGAGCGAAGGAGCTTCTGTGTGGGTTCGCTCGAGCGGTCAAGGACATCGTTCTAGCGAACTGTAATCTGTCTTTAGCTTTGAAAGGATGGCTCGAGCGAATGATTGAAAGGCTTGAGCGAAGAGTATTCTGTGAGGGGTTCGCTCGAGCGAATAAAGGATCGCTCTAGCGACCACTGTCAGGTCCTGAACGAACTATACTTCTTCAATTGAAAACTTAGGCAGTCCTTTTCTAAACAAACTTACATTATTAAGAGTCCCGATTTTGTCCATTACCCAATGAATTAGTCAACCTAAAATCTTACAAAGGATAGTGTACGTAAACTGCCTGGATACAACAGGTCCCATTGGATATAAAATGCATTGGGTGTTTCATTTAATTGACTCCACATGACTGCATGGCTGGATTGATCAAATCTAGTGAGCTTGAAGTAGGTAGGTGTGATGGGTGGAACGGGTGAATAGTAAGATAATTGGATTTTCATTAATATAGTTTGCTGGATATGATGGTTCCATATGATTTGTTGGATGGTCTATCTTTAATCTAAGGGGTCCCACGTAGATTTTTGGATTTGCTCAAAAATCCAGCCCTTCTAATGATTGGACACTCTGATTTGACGTGTCTTTTACATTAATAACGATGCAAACAGCTCTTCTTTCTTTCTTTTTTAATTCACAAACCTAACCTTGACAAAAAAAAAAAAAATAAGTAAACACACCTAGCCATCTTGCCATCCTCAAGGATAACGTTGAGAGAGGATCTGTCAAAAACACACTTTGATTGATGCAAGAGGGTTTAAGGTGGGGTCTTTTGAGCTGCCTCATCCTCTATATAATGCCTATGGGCATTTCTGTTTCTTATCATCAAATTGCAACATGGCATTGCAAATGACTTTTCCATTTATGTCCTCCTTCCTCCCAAATCCTCGACACAGACTCACAGCCCATGGTTTTATACCCCAGAGATGTGTCTCAAAGCATATTTCATGCTCCACTACTACACCAACCTACTCAACCACAGTTCCCAGAAGATCAGGGAACTACAAGCCCAGCATATGGGACTATGATTTTGTGCAGTCACTAGTAAGTGACTACAAGGTGAGGATTAACATCCTTGTATGATCTAGGATTGGGCTTTATTTTATTTTGTTTTTGGGCACATAGGCGTGGACAAGGCTTGTTATCTGACTGATAGTTGAATGGGCATGGCCTTATTTTATGTTCTTTAGTACACAGCTATGAGCCCAGCCTATTCTGACATATTTCACGAAGAGATACAAAATGGGGTCAGATAGGGGATAGATTTTGGCGCGCCTGAATATTTGGCCTGATAGTTAAAACTGAGTGTAATGAAATCTATGGGGCATAAACCTCTAGCTCCCCTAGATCAAAGGGAAATGATGCTATTTGATAAAATTCCACAATCCTACACGGGCCACCTGAATACATGTCAATCATATTTGTAGTGGTAGGGTAAATAAGATTTTAGACATACTAAATGTCTAAAATCCAAATAAGGTACCTGGAAGTCCAAATCTAAATATACATTACATGACCATGTATCGGATAGTAAAAACTACATATCCTGGAGTTCCAATCTTAGACGAGATTTAAGGAGGATGGAAAACTGATGGTTGCAATTAGACTATTAAGAGGACAGAACTCCTTAAAAGAATTTACAAATAATTCGTTCGTGATTTTACAAGTAACTCTCTGTAGGACAATGAGACGATAGTACGTCTGTCACCTTATTCAAAAGAGATGATGCTGTGTCCGTTGCCTTATTCAAGACTACTTGTGGTACAAGCTTACACGCAGTCATGTTTGTAGGCTCCACTAAAGATGCCATTTTATTAGTGGGTTCGGGTTCATGGAAAGGTCTCGTTACAGAAAAAGGGTTAACAAAAAGATCAGCCCAATAGAACAATCCTAAACCTTCATTTAAGAGCTTTAATATTTAGTGTTTTTTTACAGTAGACTTTTTTGATATTCAATCCAATGTGGATAGAACTTTGATGGGAATGAAACTGAGTCTGGTACAATATCATTTGCGGTGTGGGGGGAGTAGCTTGTAGGAGAACATTTCTCTATTAATTATTTAATTCAGAAAGAGAGGAAGAAAGATGATGGGGGGTGGTGGTAGTGGTGGTTGAGAATTCACCATTGAGTGCTGCAAACTAATAGTCAATAACACATCAAAGCATGCATTAGTCCACTCGGAGGAAAACATTTTTCATGAATTTAACTCAATTTTCCATAGGTGGCACTCCGGGATTTGATGAAATAGTACGCCACCGTTTCAACAAAACAGGTTGAAATAGGGGATCCGGACTCCTACTATATGTCTCCAACAATATTCCCTCAACATGTCTCCTATTCTATCTCTCCATCCAATTCAAATTCTTCTCCTCGTATCACTCCACCTTCCTCTCCCTCTTTCCAAGTAAACTCATATTATTCTTACTCCCACGTCAAGGGTTTCTACTCTATTCCATCTTCAAAAATCCCTTACTCCATTTGATCCTTTATGAACCATTTGATCATAAAGTTCCATCTAGCTATGAGGACCGAGTTCCCATCCTTATACTATTTGGAAAACCTTGAATCCTAGCGATATCATACAAATTTATTTTTTTTCGCTTTGATATTGGAGGGTGTTCCAGCCCTTTGGGCTGGACTAATCCCTTTAGGCCCAGGGAGAGCCGGGTAAATCTCATGTGACCTCAATGTGGTAGCGCAGATCTATCAATTAGCGAAAGCATGATAAAAAAAAAAAAAATTCTCTTTGCAATCAATTTAGGAGGATACATTCCTTCTTTGTGAGAAATAATCAGCCATAAATAATACACAATTTAAAGAGCCGCACCATTGTTGTGGGGCCTAAATGGATTTGAAAAAAATTGGAACATCCCATCATGAATGCAACAAGTTATGACACCCTCTGTCTATATATTTATGCTTTTCTATAATTTTCCGTTTATTTAGACTTTAAGCATAATTTTAGTAAAAATCCCTAAGTAAAATTTTAAATTCCATTCAAGCTTTTTTCTTTTAAGAATTAAATTAGTTTTTAAAATTATGGCCTGGGCTGACCCACATTCCAGGTCCTAACGCATGTCGGTGTTCTATAAAATGTAGGAATTCTTTCAATCGATGTGAAACTTACAAGATTCCTTGAAAAATATAGTAAAAGATTTGATTTTAGCGGGTTGACATGATCATACCTGTGGGAGAATATGCTATCCTATTATTTAAAAACATGTTAAGTACAAGTGCAGGCACGCATATGGCTGTTCTATAAAATATATGACTTCTTTCAATCCATGTGAGTTGTGACACCCACAAAATCCCTTGAAAGTTTTAGTAAAAGATTTGATTTGAGTGCATAGACATGATCTTAAACTAATAAGATTATATATTTATATATATATATATATATATATATATATAGGTTCGATGTTTGGTGAAAGCCCCTTAGTTAGGGGGCCAAAACTAATAAGAAGTTTTGTTTGGCCAGTAATGGAGAACTTTACATATTTACTCCATCTTGTTTAACAAATGAGGTTTGGAAATTCGTCACTTAGACTTAGACTCGTCTATTTCTAAAAGATCAATTCACAGAGAGTCAACACAATGATTCGAAGGAATCATTTTTATCAAAAAGTTATTTTAAAGATGGTCAAATACTTAAGAAATTTAAATATATTATATACATTTACTTACATATATAAATAACAATCAGTTCAAACTAATAAATTTATGTATGTAAGAATAATATTAATAATAGTAAATCAAAGCAAAAAAACTTGCATAATACATAATTTTAAGTCCAAACATCGAATGTAAAAGATCAAATATAAATCCTAGATTAAGTTTTAAACAGTTTGAAATCACAAACTCAAGATCTCAAGCGTTAATTAATTAATAATAAAGATCAATCATTTAAAATAAAATTTAATTATTAAATAGTTCAAAATGGATACAATTTATCAAAATAAAGTGATTCGACCGCATTTCCCATATATTTAACTCGGTCTTCATCAAAACATGATAACTCGGTCGAGTCAGGAGTTGACTCACCCAACTTCCTACCTTGTTTTCAAATGCTAAAACACTCAATTCCATTGTACTGCTTTTTGTTGTTGGATTGATTATTTGTAGAACATACAACTATGCATTTCACATATGATTAATTTATCATGATATATTGCTAAAATTAGAGTTCAAGTAACTTCTTTAAAAAGGGTTGACATGACATGTGGGGATTGTATAGCTCATCAATGGGCCCCAAATCTTTGATCAAGTATAAATTGATGTCATCACTGTTCAACAAGCACCATTGATCTTTTGTCTAACACAAAACCTTTTAATGGACCCTCCTACGTAATCTTTTTCATGATTCATAATGCAGATTAGAAATGAAATGAATAACTATATAAGACTATAAAATTAGGGCGTGTTTGTGTATAAGCTATAAACAATATCGGTATGTCTGAAATTAAATTGTTTTTGAAATAATCCTTTTCTCTTTATTTTTGAAGTTAAATGATTTTTGTTTACATCTTGTTTCCACCACCAGTTTTTCAAAAGGGTTGAGATGTCCAACGAAAGCCATGAGTTGAATAAATCCAACCCAAACTTTGGGCACCAAGATTGTGTTTGGCTTTGTTGGCAAGTCATAGTGCAACTAATTGATTTGGATTAGGCTTGAATCCAATAAACTCATATAATTAATTGGTCAAAAATGTCAACTTGAATGCAAACTTGAAATTAAAAAAAAAAACTAAAAAAAAAAATGGGGAGAGGGGAAAGAGGAAGGGAAGGGTTATACTCTAATTACCGGTTCAATTAAAATTGGATTTGCAGTCGTTTCATTCAAAAGGTAAATTAGGGTTTAGTCACACCCAATTTTATAAAAGATGGATCAGCCATTGAGCTTTCAAAGCAAAGATTTGGTACCCCATCTAACCGGCGGTTTGCTCTAATCTAACCATAGCATTTTGCATGACATTTTAATGCACCAATAAAAGCAAAATGAAAAAAATTTCCAAAAATTATATTTAAAATTTTAAAATATTAAAAAAATGTAAACAAGAAACAGTATAATTTCAAAAATAAAGATAAAAAGACGATGAAGTTGAAGTTACATTCTTAATTTCTTATACTGAGAAAGAAAACTAAGTGAAATCCTAGAATTAGGGCATGCTTGTGTACACCATGTTCCATGGGAAAAGCATAAAAAGCTAAATAGATGGAGAAGGTTTTTGCTCAAAGATAACGTTGAGAGTGGATCTATCAAATACACACTTTGGGTGATGCAAGAGGATTTGAGGGGTCTTCTGTGCTGCCTCCTCTTCTATATAATGCCTACGGGCATTTTGGTTACTCATCATCAAATTGCAACATGGCATTGCAAATGACTGTTCCATTTCTATCCTGCTTCCTCCCAAATCCCCAACACAGACTCACAACCCATGGTTTCATATCCCAGAAATGTCTCTCAAAGCACATTTCATGCTCCACCACTGCACCAACCTACTCAACTACAGTTCCCAAAAGATCAGGGAACTACAAGCCCAGCATCTGGGACTATGATTTTGTGCAGTCACTAGTAAGTGACTCCAAGGTGAGGATTAACATCCTTAGTTGTATGATTTGGCATTGGGCTTTATTTTATTGTGTTTTCAGGCACACAGGCCAGGCACAACACAAGCCTGGTTTTCTGCCCACAGTTGAATGGGACATGCCTTAAGTAATCAACTATGAGCCCAGCCAACGGTGGACCCAAGATTTTCATTTGGGTGGTGCGGTATATATACAAGTGAGGACGTTAAATAATAAAATCGGAATGTTTTTTATATTATCTAAGGTGTTTCTCAAATCGCACGGGTTCAAGATAACACATGGGTCCGCCATTGAGCCTAGCCTACTCAGACATATTTTAGGAGAAGATAAAAAATGGGGTGAGATAGGGCCTAAATATTTGGCCCAATAGCTGTTTTGCTGGGACTAACAATGGCCTGACCTGGTTAATGAAATCTGTGTGAGCATAAATCTTTACCTCCTCTGGATCAAAGGGAGATACTGCTATTTGAAAACATTCCACAATCCTACATGGGCCACCTGAATGTGTGTCAATTATATTTGTAGCAGTAGGGTGAATAAGACTTGTACAGAGTGGTTAGGTCGCACCCATCCTTTCTTTTAGCACCTCATTGTTTTATTGATATGAAAGACCATCTTTTTTTTTTTTCTTATTTTCCTGAGTTAGCTCAATGGCAAGGAAGTGAAAGTAGATCCGCCCACTTGGGGATCGATCCCTGGGTGGAACTATGGGAGCAAGTGCCCTATCCACATAGACAAATATGTGATTCCTCTGAAAGACCATCTTTTACAGTGACATGATCATATAATAGATGATGACCCGGTCTTTGTTAAAATAGGATAGGTGCTGTGGGGGTAGGTTTTTGTTTATGTCGATTAAGCGGTGTTATGATCTAGGGCTAGGAATCATGCAAGAGAAGATCAAGAACACACCACACACGAGATAAGACATAAGGTTTATATGGTTCGCCTTTTGGCCTACGTCCATGGGAAAAAAAGGAGATGTATTTTCACTATGCATTGGGAAGAATTACTAAAATCAAAAACTCTTGCTCTCTATTTATACTCTTAACCCCAAAACCTTGGTGCACAAAAATCAAACCCACTATTGACCTAATAGACCAAAGGCGGTGCAGGGGCCCAGTCAACCGAGACTACCAACCTATGCACTCCATTCTACCGGCTTTTATTGAGCCATAAGTCAACAAACCTCAACCTTGGCGAACATTAGAGTCGATCCTCATAGTACAAAACACATCTAACCACCTTCACCTACCCCTTAGGGCAATCGGGTACCGATAACACCGATCAAGTCCAAGCAATGCTTGAACTTGACTGTTAGAATTGTTTTGGTCATCATATATGTTGGATTCTCTGCCATAGCAATTTTCTTCACTGCAGTAACACCTAGGGAGATGACATTTTGAATGAAGTGTGCCCTAATATCAATGTGTTTGATTCTTTCATGATACTTAGGATTGTTTATCAGATCATCTGCTCTCTGACAATCACAGAACACAGTAGTCAACTTCTATTGTAATTCCAGATCACCAACCAAGCCTTTCAGCCAAATAACTTCCTTCACTGCCCCTATAGCTGTCATGTACTCTTTTTCAGCGGTAGACAAGGTAGTTGCAGATTGCAATGCTACCTTCCAACTAATGACCCCACTAGCAAAAGTGAAGATATAACATGTCAAGAGTCTTCTTCTGTCTAAATCTCTAGCAAAATCCAAATCAACATACCCAAGAACACTTCCAGAAGTGGTGTTGTTTATGTGATGCACTATCCCAACATCAGGCAGAATCAATTTCGAGGCCTCACTCTTATGAATTCTACTTTGGAGTTTTTAAAAGCCATCATAGGAAATCTCTATTCATGCACAAATCAAAAGATATAATTGATATTAGTTTTCATTACCATATGGTTAAATTTCTTCTTCTAGGTAGAGAAGCATGCAACTCGTGTGGAGAAGTTGGAGGAAGATGTCAAGCATTTGCTGAAAGAAACAGATAGTTCTTTGACTCAAATGGAACTAATTGACAATCTCCATCGTCTAGGTGTGAGGTGGCTCTTTGAAATTGAGATTAAGCAAGTGCTACACACTATATCACTAGACAACACCAATATAGAAATGAAGGAAGATCTTCATGCAGTGTCAACTCGATTTAGACTTCTTAGACAACATGGGCACAAGGTCTCCGCAGGTATGTACATGCTCTCTTATCTCACTAGATAATTGAAATCATACAAGTATCGACTTCTTAGATAAATTCTTGTAATAATAAATTAATCATTGTTCAGAAATATGGTTTTGAGCCAGGTAATAACCAAGGCAAGACTTTGCAACAGAAAAAAAATACGACAAACCAAATCATTTTGAAGTGCATGTGAAGGTGCATTAAATTTTAGTAGTAATCAATTTTCGATAAAGGAAGGACTCAAGTCGGCGATCAAAATCATGGTGGCCCAAGTTCAATCATGCCATGTGGGCCCTGGTTCATGTGATCTAATTTGTAGAAGATAAAAGAGATCGAATTTCCAAAGTTTCAAGAGATACATAGTCTCAAGAAATCTTAAGACCAATTAGTGTAGAAAGACCAATCTAAGCTTTATAAATAACTCAGATTGTATTTAACTTCTTGTTTGGGATCATGGTAATAATTAATCAACACATACAACAATAAGGAACTCAAAAGAACTCAACAATAAGGCCTCTCTCTACATCAACTCAATATGCTTCTTTTCGTGATGCTCAAGTGTCTAATCGGACTATCTATTGTAAAGTATGCATATCTTTTCACTGGTGAAATTGCATATCCTCTTGTTGGTCAAAAGCCATGGCTTCTTTGATTACATCAAGAATTATGGACATGATTAGGTATGATTTAAGTAAGAAAATGAAAAACCTTAAATATAAGTAATCGGAGAAGAATTATCAATTTCTTAAAACATACTTGGCCAAGATAGAAGAAGCCTTGTCTAGTTGTCTTTAGTAATTGGGCATAGTATGTCCAAGCAAGTATGGAAAGCCCTAGTAGATACATTCATTTAATCAATAATATGTTGAGAAGTGTTCAGATATACAAAAAAGAGATTTGGGAGCTTATAAAGATATGTGGTGTCCAAACCATGAGAATTCTCTGGATCTAAAAGGGAATCTACTTGTTTGGGATCAAATTATGAGAATTTAATTTGTGATATCCATGTTATATAAACCACCACATGTCAATTATTCTAAATTTGTAACTACTTAACATGGTCACAAATTGAGTATGGGTCAGCACTTTAGGACAAAAGAAAAACAACTATCGTTTATTGACTGCAAAGTGGCCTTCATTGGTCGGGAACAATGAAACCAGCTTAGCAAATGCCGCAATAGTGATCCAATCTTTAAATATGGTAGACATTGAGAAAATTGAGGTCGAGGCTGAGGTTTTGACAATAAGCAATAAGCTTTTTACTGTAGTGATAATGGATTTGCACCTTTTGCAGTTAGTAGTCAATAGTTGAGTCATCAACAACAAGATTTTGGGTCACAACTTTGGAGAGGATATAGTTGTTTCTCAATCAAGGTTTTAATGTCGGTCCTATAAATCATAATTCCTCAAAGTTTGGAACACAATTAGGATCATCAACTCCCTACACATTCGTAGTTTTCATAATACCTCCAATAACACATCTTGAATTTTCCATAGTGGAGGATATACAGTAGAAGATTGCTAGTATCATTATACTTTTTCTTTTCAACAAGCTTACGGGACACTATTATGACAACCACATGCTAAGGTAAATACTATTGAATAAGAGGAATCAAATTTCTATATTAACATTGGTGGCTTCTCATAGATTACAAACAATCCAGGTAACTTCATTTAATCTATTCATTAGCATGGTGCAAGTATTGTTATGGTTGGAGATGATGGTTATTTAGCAATCTCTCATATTGGTATGCTCCATCACTTGTGTTTGATATTAAGAAGAACTTGATTTCTAATCATCAATTTACTCAGTATAATTCAAATGCTTATTTGAATCTTCATTTACTTACTAGTTTCTTAATCAAAGATCGAAAAACTGGACAAATACTAGGTTACGAGAGTAGACATGGAAAACTATGTGCTTTGGACAAAGGAAAGAAGCAAGCATTTGTAGCTTATCTAATAACGATAGGGCCTAATTTTAAGTCAATTAATTTTTTATTAGCTTTCCCTTTTAGTTTTAATTTCAATAAATCTATCTTGGATTCACTTTTAGAAAGCCCAATCCTTTAGAACTCTTGTTTGACAAATCAATGAGGGGATTAAGAAAACTGACAACTAATAAGATTTCTTTGATGGGAAGAAATCTTTCTAGGATTATCAATAAAAGTGATTTCCGATATTCTCTCTCTACTCACGCCATATTGTACCCATCAACTCTCACGCATATCAGAGTGAGTAAAAAGGGAGATAGGAGAGAATCCTATTTGATCAAGGTCGTTGATCACAGTGTCGGATAATTTAAAGATCATATCCAAACCGCTTGTCATCAAAATTATACGTTAGATACGTTTTCAGTAGATTGGATTATACATTGTTTAATGCACAGTCTAGATCCATATGTTTGAATTATGTTGCAAACCATATTAGATTCAACAGAGGAGATAAGATGGATGTGGGATTCGTGGCAAAAAACTTTTTAGTAAGCATGACTCTCTGGGACTTGTCTATATAAGAGATAATCGAGCCCTAGGATTTGGGCTCATTTCATTCCCATAGGGAACACAAGAGGCAAAGATATCTACGATCCTTCGCAGTTGTCGGAATGCACATAAATCTTCAGCGGAGTGATGGAGTCTCCACATCAAGTTCTATCATTTCAAACTGATGTTTTATTTCTCATTTAGAGAATATCATCCTTGGATACTTTTGAACTAAATATAATAGTTCAACAAAAAAAATATATAGACATATAATAGAAATGGAGCTTATCATTTTATTTGATGCTAAGGTTGCAGAAAAATTTTGGGTCAAAGCTTTTCTTACAACATTAATTTTAAATTTGATTACCTTCTACTACAATTCATATCATGTACTCAACATAGTTTAGATTATATGGGATTTAACTCACCATATGGTAGATGTTTCTCTTATCTAAAAGATTACTCCAAGAAAAAGTTTGGTCCAAAATGAAATATTATCTATGTGTATTCATTAGTTACCTGAACACAAGGGGATATTGCTGACAGAAATCTCCTACAAAATTGGTGCTAAATTTCTTTTTCTTTTTTTACCTTCTTTTTAATCCATCTTTGCTTTAAGTTCCTTCGTAGGTGCAGAGGAAGGAGCACATTACAAAAGAACCAACTTCATCTTCTCTTCAATCTTCAATAGTCTTCACATTGTTAATTAGGTCATGATATATTGCTCAAACCCTATCTAGTGGGCTATAAGAGGAACATAAGCAGACAATTTCTGACCTAGAACTACCCTAATAAATCCCTACTTCTGAGACTACTAGCAATGAAGAGATATATGATCCTACTACATCATCTCTTCCATTTATTTAAGAGAGCTATCGACAACATAGTGCTGATCCCTCGCAATTAACTTTCTCCTCTTTTTTATGTGAGATTATTATTTTCTCAATCTTCATCATAGAAGCCTTATTCAATTATTCTCGAGTCCACTTTTTTATTTCCACATTTCTACTCAACTTTCGTTAAAATCAAGTTTTCAGCAACCCCTTAATAATACTTCAAGTTTATCCTCACTACTTCATTTATTGGTTTGTTGGTATTTCACATTATTATTTCCCTAAACGCATAATGTTCAATACATCCTACATAGCGTATTTATGTTCTTCCACGTACAATCCAAACCATCTCAGACATTATACCTTGATTTTTTCTTTTATAGAAACAATCCTTAATTTTTCCTTAAGAGCATGTTTCGTAAAAGGCGAGGAATCCGTAGATCTGATGATTATTCACTACCACTAGAACAAAAATTCCTCAGTGAGGATTTGTGTACCTGAGAATTTTACTTGATATTAGTGTGTATCGATGCATATAGTTGATAAAAGTGGAGTTCATTCTGCAAATCCATATAAGCGAGGATTTTCAAATCTTATTGGGGGGGCGGGAGCGGGGGGCGGATCTGAAAATCTTAACAAATGAAGATTTTCATTCGTCCAAATCATCAGGAATTTACAATTGCCAAACATGGTTTTTTCATAACTTTAGGGAAACCAAAAATCTTCTCCCTAAAGATTTGATTTCCAAACGTGATCTAAGTGTTCATTAATATTTCTGCAGCCTTTTTATAACTCCCTAATTCACCCTTAACATGCTATTATATATAAATATATTATCTATAAAGTTTATGTTATATGACTATGCAGAAGGTATGTAATGAATGATAATGATAATGATGATGGTGATAATGTTAGACTAAACGACCTATCAAATCAAGGCTTGGCCTAAAAAGGAAGAGAACATGGAAACAACATGCACATCATATCATATTGAGATTCCTCTTGATTGGTTTCGCTTTTGTACGCAACTTACCGACATCTTTGGTTTGCAGATGTTTTTAATGACTTCAAAGACGAAAATGGTGGTTTCAAGACCAGCCTTTCATTGGACATAAAGGGAATGTTGAGCTTGTATGAAGCTTCACACCTTGCCTTGCAAGGGGAGACTATCTTGGATGAGGCAAGAGCTTTCACAAGCACACATCTCATGGATATCCGGGAGAACATAGACCCAGTCCTTCATAAAAAAGTAGAGCATGCTTTGGATATTCCTTTACATTGGAGATTAGAAAAATTAGAGGCTAGGTGGTACATCGACATATATACAAGGGAAGAAGGCATGAATTCTTCTTTACTTGAATTGGCAAAGCTTCATTTCAACAACGTGCAAACAACATTCCAAATGAGTTTAAGGAGTGTGTCAAGGTAAGTGGATATATACTAGCCACATGAATCCAAAATAAGAGAACCATCAATAATAAATCTAACACTCACTGAGTAGACTCAAAGTTTCATCAAGATCACTTGGCCCGGTAGAATGTTAAATTGCTGGAATGGTGATGGCCTTATACTAATGAGAGATTGATTTCTTGGATTTTTTATATGTTCTTCAGGTGGTGGAAAGATCTGGGTCTTGGAGAGCAGTACTCTAGCTTTGCTAGAGACAGGTTGGTGGAGAGTTTCTTTTGGGCCGCTGCAGTGGCATCCGAGCCACAGTTTGGACGTTGCCAGGAAGCTGTTACGAAAGCTATTCAATTCATAACAATAATTGATGATATCTATGACGTGTATGGTACGGTGGATGAGCTAGAACTTTTTACTAATGCGGTTGATAGGTCAGTGACCACTTTCTTAACTACTATTGAACAAAACATATCACACTTCATACCAAATTCATGGGGTCAGAGGAGAATTAAAGAGGTGAAGAGTGAAGGGTCTAATGTGGTTGGAAGTCCTTTCCTATCAAGGAGGAGATCATTTGATGCTATATTATAAATCCCCTCCTCTAATGGTTCAATCTCATCCCCTGTCAATAGGATGGCATTGTTTAGAATTCCTAGGATTTCAATTCTTGTTAAATAGACAAGATCCCAAATGATAGATTGATGATTTGGCGTTTCCCGCTTATAATACCTGATTTGCAATGGTTACTTGGAAGAGCAACAAGCTATGCAAGTTATGTCACTCCTACTTATTTAAATAGATGCAAGAGAATTCAGAGAACTCTGTATCCATTGAGTTTGGTCGCCTCAACCGATTCAATGCGAATTCAGTATGGATACTATCACTTTCCACAGTGGATATTTGTAGTCTTCTCCATTAGAAGGTCCTTTCCATGTAATTATTGGCCCCTCTTGGACTACAGTTATATTATAATTACATGGAAATTCCTAGTCTACTTTGGCAGTCCTTACCATTTTTGTTTAAATCTTTTAGGACTCCTCTCTAATAACTTTTATTCTTAATGTAGCTATTATCTTACATTACTGTCTCTTGGGTTTCAGATGGGATCTTAAGGCAATGGAGCAACTTCCTGAATATATGAAGACCTGTTTCTTAGCTTTGTACAACAGTATCAACGAAATAGGTTATGAGATTTTGAAAGAGGAAGGGCGCAATGTCATACCATGCCTTAGAAATGTGGTATTTATCACATCTTTCTTTACATCATCAACACCCAATCTTGGTAGCATATGTAATTTGATTGAGGTAGAGCCTTTCTACTAACTCAGTCTAAAACTGAAAACAAATGAAAAAAGGAAAAATAAAAGACTATGCGAGGAAATTGCTTCAGAAAAATGTAATTTCACATAATATTTCAAAGAAGAAAATCACATTAAATCGTCCCTTGGTTGAGTATATAACATTGCCATAAAAAGTTGACGATAGTTTTTTCCTCAGTTGCAAAGAATTGAATTAGAAATAGGGAACGACAATTAAACCCTGCCCCACCCCCGCCCCCAGAGGAATACAAGCCAGGCCCAAACCAAGAAAACTAAAAACAAAAAAATGACCCAAGCACTTCAACAGGCAATCTAAGATGGGGATGCAAATGGGCTTGGACAGCTTCCCTCGAATTATCACAGCATCATCTTTAATATTTTGAAGAGAGATCCAACAAGTTGGCTTAGCTTTTCCATGCACCAGAAGCAAGGGCAAACCCAGGAAATTCTCCTTGGGAGGCACTCTGTAAAAAAAGACCTTGGGGGAGGGGGAAATGAAAAAAGAAACGTTAATTTCCAAAAATTGCAGGGTTTCTTAAAAAAAAATTTGGCATTTTTCATGTCCACTTCAGCCCCTAGATCCTGGTAGTTCTGGCCTTCCAGATGGGCAAAATAGCTGATATATAGCATAATAACACCAATGGCTAGGCAATCAAGCTTCTTGCTGCCAGCAGAAAAAGAATTCCACAAGTTCTTGGCTGAGAGCAACTCAGAAGAACCAAGTACTATTTTATACCATTTGATTTTATTTTTTATTTTTTATTATTTTTATTTTTTTGTGTCTCTTTTAGTGGACAGAAATGTGTAGAGCATACTTAGTGGAGGCCAAATGGTATAGCAATGGATATACACCAACACTTGAGGAGTTTCTGCAAACCTCATGGATTTCGGTTGGAAGTCTAGGGATTCTAATGTATGTTTATGCTTTACTTGGGCAAAATCTAGCACCGGAGAGCAGTGATTTCGCTGAAAAGATCTCAGATATCTTACCATTGGCAGGGATGATGGTTCGATTTCCAGATGATTTGGGAACTTCAACGGTATGTAGCCACTGACCACTACTTCAACTAAAATTAGTACAACATCTTTCTTCATTATACAATTGACTCCATTGATATGCTATGAGTAGGGATGGCAATGAGTCCATTGATAAATACCAAGATATTTCACAAAATTCCGGTACCAAGATTTGAAATAAACAAAGGTTTTTACTTATTTATTTATTTTATCAGAAAGTTATTATTGATAAATTAGCATTCCACTATCAATGTAAGAGGATACCCTAGAAATATGTTATTTATATTAAGAACTATGAAAACGGGAAATTTCCTCAGGGCAGTTTGTAGTTTTGTGGAGAATTTAGCTCATTTTTCTCTATTTCCCTCTCAGAAAAGCATCCACGCCAACTATAGACTTTACAGTAGCAAGGAACAAACTTCAACAATCGTCACTTTTCACTTTTCGCACACAAAAAACTGACCGCACAAACACCCAAAAATGATTGTGAAAACAAGAGATTTACAAGGAAAAGCAATTATTTTATTTCGAAGCTTTGGCATTGGAATTTGTGAAAAAATCTTGATCATTATCAATGCACATGGGCTAGGGCCAAGACTTTATTGTGTATGTATTTTTCTCATAGACAAAATATAATGTCTAATGACATTAATTTAACACAAAAGATCTAAAATTTGTTAATTAAAGCTGTTGGGCCCAAGCCCATTCTCAAGCTTCATATATTTTCAGTAGAGTCGAGTTTGGGTTTGACATGTAGGTAGGCAGATTGGGCCTGGTCTGATTATAAATGGGAGGCTATTTCTTTTCTTCTTTGTTGTGATTGTTGTGCGCATTTCTAGTTTTCCAAAAACAAAAAACAAAACGTCATTTATGTCAATCATCTCTTTTGTTGGTACAGGATGAACTAAAGAGAGGTGATGTTCCAAAATCTATTCAGTGTTACATGCATGAAGCAGGAGTCACAGAGGATGTTGCTCG
Organism: Persea americana; assembly: GCA_029852735.1. Classification (NCBI taxonomy): domain Eukaryota; kingdom Viridiplantae; phylum Streptophyta; class Magnoliopsida; order Laurales; family Lauraceae; genus Persea; species Persea americana. The sequence continues at coordinate 57,241,095 of CM056814.1, read as the reverse complement.
CGACCACATAATGGGTCTATTTAGAGAGACATGGAAGAAAGTCAATAAATCCCTAGTGGAAAGCTCTCTTCCCCATGCTTTTATCAATTGTGTTGTGAATCTTGGGCGTGTGGCCTATTGCACTTACAAACATGGAGATGGATTTAGTGATGGATTTGGTGATCCCGGCAGTCAAGAGGAAAGGAGATACAAGGCTTTATTTGCTGAACCCCTTCAAGTTGATGAAGCCAAGGGTATTTCATTTTATGTTAATGGTGGATCTGCCTGATTAAATGAAGCAAATGTAAAACCAGATATTAAATTTGCCTAGACATCTTATGAATTAGATGTACCGCCATGGTATATACTAATAAATCAGTTCTAGTAGCCTACTATGAGCAATAAAATCTTGTACTACATTTTACGTGCATGCTTTTGTTTTATGGGGATTTGACATTTCAATGCTCCTTAAACACTCAATCCCCAATTTCAGGACTAAAATTCATAAAATGTCACCAAAGTGTTTGACTATGATTCTGATACACTTTTTTTTTTTTTCCATATTTTTTGCTCTCGATCCTATGATATCATTGGAGTTTAAAAACCCATGATATCATGGTATCCAAATCTTAAAAGTTAAAAATCTACCTGGATCCCATGATAGTATGGGTTTTTAAAAGCCAATGATATTATGGGATCCAGCGCAAGCAAGTTAAAGAAAAAAAAAAAAAAAAAAAAAGGTGTACTATAGTCAAAGACTCTGGTGACATATAGAGATTTTTAGTCACGAAATTGGAGATTGAGTGTTTTAAATCCCCTTGTTTTATTGGGGCATGGAAATGGCTGACATGGCATATGAGGGACTCTATAGCACATCCGTGGGCCCCAAATCTTTGATCAAGTGTAAATTAATGCTACCACTCTATGATATTCTTATTGTCAATGTAGCTACTTTCTTACATTACTGTCTCTTGGGTTTCAAATGGGTTCTTGAGGCAATGGAGCAACTTCTTGAATATATGAAGACCTGTTTTCTGCACTATACAACCATGCAAATGAAATAGCTTATGAAATTCTTAAAGAGGAAGGGAGAAATGTCATACCATGTCTTTGACATGCAGTATCTCATCACATCTTTCTAAACATCATCAACATCCAATCTTGGCAATAGATGCCATGTGATTTAGGTGTAGACTTTCAACAAATAGAGTAAAAAACATATTACTTTGACTTGGTTGAGTTGGTCAAAACACAGCTCACTCATGGCAATTGTCTCGGCTAGTAGTGTAAAAGAGCTAAGATGATCCAAGTTTGACCACGCTTGAGCTCAAGATGTGTAATGCCTAGAACAAGGTCAGCCCGCCCGATTTGAAATTCGCCTTGACTTCAAGGTTGGCTCGAAATGAGTTGAGCTTGAGAATTTTTTTATTTTTTTTTTATTTTGAACGGTAAGAAAAGCTTTTATTAAAATAGAAGGTGAAAACAAGGAGAGAGAGAACAACAAGAACAACAAGGTACAAGAGCATTATGCCCCACCTACAATCCACTGCAAAATAATACCCTCCCAAGGTGAAATCCTCTCAACCAAATATTGCTTGGCTAATGCATCAACCATATAATTCGCCAAGTTAAGAACAAGGAGGTACAAGAGCATTTTGTACCCCGACCATCCCCCACTACAAAATAATACCCTCCCCAAGTGAAACACTCTCAACCCTCCATGGCTAATATATCAGCCATATAATTAGCCAACCTAAGCTCATGACCAAAACAACCTTAGTGGAGGCCGATAAAACCCGAATTTTGTTAAACACGAAGTCTCCAAGGGTTGGCCTTCCGATTAGACACCCTTGTGATTGTATTAGAAGAATCACAATCGACAATACGGGAACTATGAAAGAATCTCGAAAAGTAGTGAAGTGCTTCCAAAATAGCTGGGAACTTTGCTTCATCAGAATCATGAATACCCATAAGCTTGGAAAACATAAATAAGACCTTACCCTTGCTATTAGAAAGCACACCTCCAAGGCCCGACAGCCCCGATTTACTTCTCATAACGCCATCAACATTAAATTTCGGCACTCCAAGAGGAAGAAGAGCCACAGAAACGATTTCCTCACATTAATTGGGGCGCATCCCATACAAGCTGCCCAATATTGAGCTCAATATGTGTTATTTGATGAGCTCGGATAAGATCGTGATTAGGATATATTATGTTAAATTTATTCTGTAAGTAGTTTATCCATTCTTAATGTGATTATAACATACTATATTAGAATTTTGAAGTGATTTTGTTTTCTTCTCAAGGTTAACAATTGTTATTGTACTTTGTAAATAGCCTTTGAAAATTCTCGTTAAGTAGCTTGTGTGAAATATTTAAAGTTAAAATTGCAGACAAAAAGAAAAAGAAGAAAGTTGGGGTAGCAACTCCCCCACTCTCGACCCCCCTTGGCTTCGTCCCTGTATGTGGGAATAAGATCTAGATTTGTGTCCAAGCCTGAGTTTTGGAGTTAACTCAATTTCCAATTTTGGTCCCACCCAAATTTAGTCCTTTTTTAATCTTACATGTTTTGGGATTTTACCCATACAATAAAGGCCATTAATAACTCCTGGTGACAAAAGTTGAGATAATCCTCTATAGGTACTCATGCAATTTTATGACTAAAATACCCTTAATTGGATATCGTAATATCACATAGATATCCTCTTAGTTTAGTCCAACAAGAGGAGAACTTTTGTGCAATATCACATAAATAAAAAGTAGTGGAATCGCAAAAATATGGTAAGTGATATTACACTGTCGTAAATATTTTAGTCAACAAAACTTGTATGAGTACCTGTAGAGAATTATCTCAGCTTTCATTGCATTGCGGGGTTATCTAAGGCTAAGGGCACGTTTGTGTAGAGGTAACTTCCATGGAAAGATGAAATTGCCACATAAACAAATTCTATGGTTTTTAAATACCTCAGAAAAGGTTTTCTGAGGAAGTTAGAAGTTTATGTTTGGTGTAAAAAAAATTTCTCCGATGAATTGGTGTTAATGTTGTTTGGTGCAGCTGCGGATTTCTTTAGTAAAAACTATTGTTTAGTGAAAACTACTAGGTGGGTGGGTCGGTATGTGCGTGGGGTAGGTGAGTGGGTAGGTGGGGTTGGGAGGGGAGGGGAGGGAGAAGAAAGAGGGTGGCTGGGTGGAGTGGGGGTGGGAGTGAGGAAATGGGGGATCAGTTTTCCGTGGAAATGGACTTATCATACCCCCCCGTAGGAAGCCCATTTCCATGCCTAGGAAGGAAAAAGCTGACGTGGCGAAAAAACAGTTCCGCGGAAAACTGCCTCACCAAACACATGAAAAATGAGTTTTCCATAGAAAACCACATCCTTTTCCGCGGAAATGGGCTACACAAACGTGCCCTAAAGGTTACAGTAAAGAAGAGCATAACCCTAATTACTCTTGCAAACTCATTATGAGACTTCTAAAGGAGTATGCCCTTACCAATCCATCAATGACTAAATTAGTCCAATCGAACCTATTTTTTTGCCAAGGCACAACCTAGGCTAATAACGCAGCAAGGTGGCCACACTCAATGACACACTGGCTCTTTGGCTCCTCCACACTCTAGGAACTTTGATACTGAAATTTAATGGAGAGAGAGACTTGACTTACCAACTCATTAAACCCAACCTGTAGTATGTAAGGATTGGTTATAGGTCACAATTAGAATTTAGGGTTTAACGGTAAGAATTAACACAAAGTCTTTTTAACTTTTTCTTCGTTGAGTAAGTCACAAAATTTTCTTGTCCTCACAAACCCAATTCCTAGACTTCGACGGCAATATTCCTTCATTGCATCAAAATTTTATTTGATTTTTTTTTATGCAATATGTCTGATTTGCCTCAAACCCAACATAGTTATGACTTAAGCACAACCCTATCCTTTTCAATAAAGATGGCGACACCCAATGACTTACTCTGCTCATCCACTTCCCAAATTGTTGTCAAAACCTCACTTTACCCGCTGTATCCCACAAGAAATATCTACAAGTCAATCATGGGTTAAGAAAGCCTGACTGCATTTAAACGGGTCAGCTTACTCATGTATCTGGGGGAATAGTCGGTTCTCGAGAGGCCGGACGCCCTCGTTAGGAAATTAAAAAAAAAAGATTATACTTTTGCTCCACATTTGAAGGGGGAGCTGTAAAGTCAACAAAAGGGGCTGCAAGAGAAATAAAAATAAAAAATAAAAAAAGAAGGAATTGACAGAAGATAAAATCACACCTCGCTATAACGAGGGTGGCGCAGAATGTGCAGTTGGTTCCGGACTCTTTTTTAAGAGTTTGAAAAAAGACTTCTTTTTCTCAGTAAATTATTATTAGGAGTCTTAAGCACGGATTTGGGGCTATATATTGGGTGTTTCTCACAACCTAAAGAGACATATACATAGATCATTTCTCAAGTTCTGAATTTGTGATTTAATTGAGAGAAAATTTCTCTAGAGCTTTTTGAAGAGTTGTGCTGCCAAATACTCTAAAGAGCCAAGTTCTTCTGCTTCCTTTATAGAAGATTATCTTCCTGCGAGAAAATTTGAGGAGTCAAGCACTGGATTGAGTCTGTTGCAATCAACGGTATGAAGTCATTGAAGCGTGAAGTGACATAAGGTAACTTCAATCCTTAGGTAGGGGATATCTGATGAAGAAATCTGAGTTTCTTGTAATTGCGAAATTCATAGTGCTTGATTAAATCCAGTTCGGATCCGTGGTTTTTCATCCGGTTAGGGTTTTCCACGTAAAAATCTGGTGTCCTTGTGGTGTGTGCTTGTGATTTTATTTCTGCTGCATATTTATTATTTTTTGCACACTTTTTGGACTGATTTATTGAGTGGACCAATCTAGAGATCTAGCGAACCCTAAACTCTCAATTGGTATCAGAGGGGGTTGCACTAAGTTATTGTGTTTGATCTTAAGAGATTTCTAAAATGGTACTCAATCGAGAACGGACATCAACTTCTAAGCCCCCTTTGCTAGATGGTTCTAATTATGCATATTGGAAGCAAAGGATAATTGGGTTCCTTAAGTCCATCGATGATGATATTTGGAATATTGTTGAGGAGGGCTACTCCAGACCAATAATTGTGGCTAATGGACAAACGATTCATAAACCTAAAGCCCAATGGACTAGGGATGAGAAGCATTCCTCCAACTGTAATAACAAGGCGATGAATGGAATATACAATGGAGTGTCTGCTGAAGAGTTCCGTATGATTTCCACTTACAAAACTGCAAAAGAAGCATGGGAAGTCTTACAGACAGTGTATGAGAGTACAGACACGGTGAAGCAATCTAAATTGCAAAGGCTGACTAAAGAATTTGAAACCATCGTGATGGAAGAAGATAAGACCTTCGATCAATTTTTTACTAAGCTGAATGATATTGTCAATTATGTTTTCATTCTCGGTGAAGAAATTCAAGAAAACAAGATTGTCAAGAAAATTCTGAGGTCTCTACCTTCAAGGTTCGATTCTAAAGTTAATGCTATTGAAGAGAATAAGAATCTGATAAACCATCTAGTTGGAAATCTTCAGACCTTTGAAGCAAACCGTCTGAATAAAGGAAAATCAAAAAAGAAAGGTATTGCTTTAAAAGCCAACTCAGAATCAATAAAGAGATTTGAAAAGAAAATTGGGTCTGATTCTGAATCTAAGGCTGAAGATGATATGGCTGAGTTATTTAATTGCTTCAAGAAGTACATGAAGTCAAAACAAGCCAAGTGGAAGAGCTCTAAATCTGAAAAGAATTATTCTGCGAAAGGAACAAAGTGTTTTGAGTGCCAAGGCTATGGTCACTATGCTAATGAGTGTGCGAACAAGAAAAAGGGTACAAAGAAAAAGGCTCTCAACACAACATGGGATGAAGAGTCATCAGAAGAAGAAAAAGAACCTTCAGTTGATATTTCTGAAACTGTGAATGGCAAGTTTGTGGCTTTCATGGCTAAGTCTTTGTCTGACAATGAAACTTATGAAGATCATGATAATGAGATGTCAGATCAAGAGAAAGATTATAAAGAGTTATACCATACTGCATATGCTGATTACGTCAGGATGACCAAGTATAGCAACAAGATTACTATCAAGTTCAAGGTTGCTCAAAAAGAAAATTCTGCATTGAAGATTGAATTAGAGCAAGCGCTGAAACAAATTCATCTCTTAGAAAGTCAGAACAATTGCATGGCTGAAAATTTGACTACTAATGGTCAAAAACTTGAGAAGGCTGAAAAAGAAATAGTGAATCTAAAGAAAGAGATAGTGATGGTAAAAGCTGAAAATCAAGACCTACAAGAAAGACTGAAGATCATTCTGTCTGAGTTAGAAGTTAAACTGGCATCTATAAACAAGATGAACATTGGTTCGAAGACTCTTACGAACATCTTGTATAGTCAGAAGTCTCCTTTTGACAGAAGTGGTCTCGGTTATGATCATGGTGCATCCACTTCAAATGCTAAAGGTAAATCAATTTTTGTTTCAAGTGTTGCACATGCTACTCCACATAATGTGCTGAGTAGTTTCAAGAAAAAGAATGTGTCATGCGCTGCACGCACATCCACTTGTCACCATTGTGGAGACAAAGGACACATTCGTCCCCATTGAAAGAAGCTGAATAGTCTACCGAAGACCAAGCAATGGCGGAAGAATTTTTCTCCACCCAAGACGACTCCAATTTGGGTTAGAAAGTTTGATTTGCCAAAGGAGTTTGCTCACACTATGCTGAAAGATCAAACTACACAAGTGTGGGTGGCTACAGATAAAAAGCCCTAATCAAGGAGGTCCAGCTCCCACTCCCAGTGCTGCTATAAGGATACATTTAGGGGGAGCTGAAATTGAGGGGGAGCTACGTCATCCAGATTGACAGAAGCTGCATGATGATTTTTGTTTGTCAATTATGGACAAATACAGGGGGAGAAGAATGAAGCCAAGCGGAGCTTTACAAGCCAAGGCAATTTCAGATCTGAAAAGTTCAAACAAAGGCAATACAAGATCTACAGTGCTGATTTTTTTTATTTGAAATTCAATGTATTTTGGGTTTTTCTTTTGGGTAGATTATATTGTATTGTTCTAGGGAGATTTGTCCAAGAATTGCCAAAAAGGGGAGATTGTAAAGTCAACAAAAGGGGCTGCAAGAGAAATAAAAAAAAAAAAAAAAAAGAAGTGACAGAAGACAGAATCACACCCTAGGCAGAATCACACCTCGCTATAGCGATAGCGAGGGTGAACCTCGCTATAGCGAGGGTGGCGTAGAATGTGCAATTGGTTCCGGATTCTATTTTAAGAGTTTGAAAAGGGACTTCTTTTTCTAAGTGGATTATTATTAGGAGTCTTAAGCACGGATTTGGGGCTATATATTGGGTGTTTCTCACAACCCAAAAAGACTACACAGATCATCTCTTAAGTTCTGAATTTGTGATTTAATTGAGAGAAAATTTCTCTAGAAATTTTTGAAGAGTTGTAATGCCAAGTACTCTAGAAAGCCAAGTTCTTCTGCATCCTTTGTAAAAGATTTGAGGAGTCAAGCGCTGAATTGAGTCTGTTACAATCAGCGGTGTGAAGTAGTTGAAGCGTGAAGCGACACAAGGTAACTTCACTCCTTAGGTAGGGGATATCTGGGGAAGACATCTGAGTTTCTTGTAATTACGAGATTCATAGTGCTTGATTAGATCCAGTTTGGATTCGTGGTTTTTCACCCGATTAGGGTTTTCCACGTAAAAATCTGGTGTCCTTGTGGTGTGTGCTTGTGATTTTATTTCCGCTGCATATTTATTATTTTTTGCACACTTTTTGGGCTGATTTATTGAGTGGACCAATCGAGTTTTTTTTTTACCAACTACAATGAAACTGAAATATAGGTGAAAAGATCAAAGCTTCTGCAAGTTAGATTAGGTCATATTTGGTTAAATGGGTTGAACCGAAATGGACATGGGTCACGCATGTAAGGTCCAGTTGACTAAAAATCCGGCATGGGCTGAGATTGCATGAATTTTCTTTTTAAATGGGCCCAATATAGGTTATGCTTCAATCCATGAACATTTGGGTACTGTGTCTTTACTAAAATTCTTGATAACAGTTCAGGATGTATGATGTGACATTTATCCTTAACATTTGAAAATGTCTTGTTTCTGGCCAAGTATTACAAAATTCTACCGACTTAAATAGTCTCAAATGACCCTTGGCAATTAAGAAATTCCATTCACCTTTTATTTTAGTGAAGTTTCTAGATACTCAAGTCCAAAAAAACATTTAGGAATTCCATCGTGTCTGGAAATTTAGAAAATTTCCGTACACTAATTCCTTGAATTCTAGCAAAGAAATATGCCCTTGAATTACGTGATAAACCTTACTCAACCTGACCTAACCCGTTTGTCACAAATCTCTTAAACATATTCACAATCCATTTAATATTGCTATAAAAGGACTCGTATTGGCCCCTAAGTCCTACACAGTGACATCAATATTTTGTTACAACGCGTCCCGAATTAATCAAGATTAACTCTAGTTAATCAAGATTATTGCTAACTAAGTGTGGTTATTTGATTTAATTGTGATTAGTGATTAAATTAAGTGAAATTAGTCTCAAGTGATTAAGTTGAACTTAATGGGATGAATTTGAAAGAGATTAAATTAATTGAGTTTAATTTAGACCTAAATTAAAGAGATTAAGGACTTTTCCGTAAATACGAATTTTTGCGTATTTCATCGAATACGGTATAACTTTGTACCATCATATGTATTTCGACGAGTACATCAACTTTCATAAGATATTTGAATTTGTTTGACTTCAAATGAATCAATTAAGCTTTCATTTGACTTAAAGTAGAAATAAACATAGAAAGTAAGTTTATATGCAAAATTGCATTATATAAGGTTCAAAAGAACCCAAATTTCATTCCCTTCATTGTTCTAGAGAACTCAAGAGACCTGAGTTAAGTTCTTCTTCTTTTCCTTCTTTGTCTCTTCTCTATCAAGTGCTTAGAAAGGGATTTTGCTAGTGATTTACGGAAGAGGGATTGTGTGCTTCATCTTCCTCATCTCCTTGTTTGGTTTCTTTGGAGTTTAAGCTAAGGAGAAGCTGTGATTTCTCTTTAACAAGTTATAAGGTGAGTAGTTTAGAGATTTCAGTTGTGAGAAAGTGATTTAGATGCAAAATTCTGTTAATATAAGGGTTTGAAAACCCAATGCTCATTTCATACGGTGGTTCATTTTCATTTCAAGACCAGCTGAGACAAAACGTAGGTTCTCTTTCTTTCTTCTTCGTTTCTTCTTTCCTCAAGTGTTCGAGCAAAAGGCTTTGCAAGTGGATAAAGAATTTGGTGACTGCATCTCCTTTATCTTCTTCATCTTCTTCTTCATTTCTTTGGGGTTGAGTTTGGGGGAAAATTCAATTCTTTCTTCTTACAAGCTATAAAGTGAGTATGTTTGAATTTTTCAGTTTCAATTAGGTTGTTTAGACCCTTTTCCATCTCAACAACTCATTAAATTCGTATTTGGTTGATTTGGTGGTGTTAGGGTTTGAAATTTAAAGGGATTGTCTCAAATTGAGCTTAAGGAAAAAGGGGTTTTTGTGTTAAATTCGAATTAAAGGCAAGTATAAATACTTACTTATGATTAGATGCTAATTGGTATGGTTTTCTTCTGGTTTTATTGTAGTTGTGAATTCAGCCCTATTTGTTTAGAAATTTAATTGTATATATGGGTTGATTGATTGTATATATGGGTTGATTGAATGGATTGGAAGATGTTGTGTATGGAAATGATGTTGAGGAGGGAACAGGAGGTTCTAGAATTTCATTGCAGGTTGTGAAGTTGTAATGGGAGGAGAGTAGGTCAGAATTTCCGGATTTGGAATTCTAAAGTGTCCGCTCGAGCGAACCTGATGCAAATGCTTTAAGGTCGTTTCAACCCAAGTAAAGGGTGAATTACCTTTCCTAGCTATGAGATTCCATGATTTGTGACAGGTTAATCAATTAGCTAGCTTGGTTAACAGCGTGGGTTAGAATTTTTAAAGGAAATGTGCATCCCTAGATTTGGAACTGAGATGAATCAAGAGTTAACTGAAGGGTTAACCGAACTTGGAGAATGGGATTTTTCCATGAGATGTGAAATCTTGGAAAGCTAACCGTAGATAGTAGAGTAGAATTCAACTCGAGAATAACACGTACATTAAATAACCGAAGATTTCACCCAAATGGTTGGTTGAAAATTGAAATGAGATGATTCGAATTGTTAAGGTTATTCCTTGAATTGTCTTTATATTGAATTAAATCTTGATTGGGTTAATTGTTAAATTGAATCCGTTGAATTGAATTTAAACGGATTAAATGTGTTAATTGTATTTACTCTTGAGTCCGAAACTACATAACCATTTGATTATTGCTCATTATGAGCAATTCCTATTGCAATAGATGATTTGGGAGTGATCCGGAGCTCCGTGGTGATGTCACTTGTCCCTGGGACGGGCACAGATAAATCCCACAATAAATATTATTTATTTTTCCTTCCCTTATGGAAGATGATTTCTTCCTTTTTAGGAAGATGTGATATGAAATACATATGAAGCACGGACACGGATACGGTACACGGATACGATATGATACTGATACGCAGATATGTCATTTCTCAAAAAAGTAGGATACGATACGTCGGGGATACGTTGAAAAAAAAATTAATATTTTTTATATGACTATGTAATAAAAATCTAACAATATTATTTTAAATATTTTTTATATGACTATGTAATAAAGAATGAACTCATATTTTCAGATATTTTGGTCAGCACTTGAAAATGGGTTTACAACTTCATATAATGAGAGTCTTATGATATACTAGCCTTAGGAATCCTAGGAATCCAATTACATGAAACAAACTGGCCCTAAGTGAAAATCATGTACCCTTTCCCAAAAAAAAAAATGAAAAGGAAAAATGAATTTTGATGACTAAAGTTTTGTGTTGGATAATTCCCTACTAGGCTATCGAACAAACAGCCCATATGGTATTGGCTTTAACCGGTTCAAGATTGAAGAATAACTTCCAACTCAGATCCTTTTTAGCACTTGATCTAAGCCCAGCCCAAATATTAAATGGGCCAGAAACCCATCGAACAGCCTGCAACTCTGTACATACATTGGACACTTAAAAAGACATTCTTGATAAAAGCAGATCAACAAGGAAACACCGAAGATACAGATGAAGAGATAAAAAGAAACCCCTTTTTTTCTCTGTCTCTCTCTCTCAATGAACTACAGAGGGAGCAGAAAGAAATGAAATGCGCGGCTACTGTTTGATGAAAGGCCCAAACCACAAGCCAAACAAGTAGCAACAGCTACAGACTGCAGCTACAAAGGAAGAGGAAAAATGAACAAAAAAAAAAAAAAAGGAAAGAAAGAAGAGAAAAGAACCTGAAAAGTGCTGATTCTCCTGTGTTGCAGCGGCGAAGGTGAAGATGAGGGAGGCGAGGCTGCAAAGGCACAGGTATGTACCGTTTTCTCTTTTCTTTTCTTTTCTTTTGTTTTTTTTTTTTTTTCCTACTGCAATTGTTGTATGACGATGAGGGTGGCGAGGCTGCAGCGGTGCGGTTAGGCTTTGATGACAATGACGTGTTGGCCGGTACGATCTCATTGGAGGAGTGGAGAAGGCGGCGAGGTTAGGGTTTTTTTTCCCTTCTCTTCTTTTTTTTTTCCCTTCTCTTCTCCTCTCCCATGTTTTCTTCTCTGTTTCTCCTTCTCTTCCCCCCCCCCCCCCCCCCCCCACTATTTTTATTTTTCACTTACGTGTCCCGCTCGTATCCCGGACGTGTCCAAAATTAAAAAATAATAATCAGATACGATTTTTGCGTATCCCGAACATTTCCATAGCATATCCGGGCGTATCCGTGTCCGATATGCCCGGGATACAAATTCAGGACCCATTTTTCCGTATCCGTGCTTCACAGTGAAATACTATTGTAGTTTGCCAAAAATTTGTAAATGTCTCTTATTGATTCTGAATTGTATCTACAATTATCTAGTATTCAGTTATGCATATTAAATGTGTAATTTAGCATATGTAATCATATATATGTTTGTACTTTGCTGAATCATCGTATTCACAGTGTTATTGATGGCATTACAGGCCCAACTACCCGTGCCAGTCCTGCCGAGGCCACAGCGCCAGCAAAGGTGACCGCTCCGGTTCCTATAAGAGGACTAGTTCAATGGGACAAACACGATATCGTATGATTACGATATTTGAAAGAGAAATGGAAATGAATTATTTTGAAACGTTTCATGTTATCATCCTTGCATTGTGACTTAAATATACAATTGGATGATCTTAAAGAAAACTGGAAATGAGAAACTTTTGCCTATAGAGAACATTGTATATTTGTGAATGACGTAAGTAGATGTTATATTTCCGCATAAATGTGTATGTATGATATCCCTTATAGATTTTATTTTAACTTTGGTTAATTCGGAGTTTACGAGAGTAAGTATAGTCGCGGCTCAGGATTAATTCAATTTTAATTATAATCTTGGGCTCGAGCCGTAACATATTTGCAAGTGAAGGAGAAAGAAAAGGAGTGGGAGATTCTGAGATGGCAAAGTTAGCAGCGAGAGCAGCGGGCAAAGGAAATGGCATCAAACGCCTCTTCTCGTCCTTTCCCTTCCCTTCTTCTCAGCCAGCTACTCCACCTCCTCCCCCTGCAGAGCCTTCAACAAATCTCTTTGTTTCAGGCACTCTCTATCTCTCTCTCTATGTTCATCTTCTACCTGTTTGGTTCTTTATTGATTGATTTATCTTTCTTTTCTTCTATGTTTCCTGCACGATTGGTTTTGTTTTGTTTAAATCTATTTAGCAACGAATATGAAGGAAATACGATTATGGGTGCTTTTGAAAGTACCCCAGAAGGTGATTGTTGAAGTATGTGCGTCCAGGGCAGGGCAGGCAACATGGGGATTGAAAACCCAGATGGGTGGGTATCTGGGTATCTTCTTTTTCTGACCCATTTCAGTAATTTTATTGATTGGAGACGTTGATGCTGATTTGGGGTAGGAGAAGTGGTGAAATAGTATTGGAACTGATGCAGCTTCTATCCTTTTAAATTTTACATTTTGATATGTGTTCTAAGCAATCTAGAGTCTATAGGTAGAAAAGATTTTATTTTGAGCGATAGTTCATATAAGATTCTATATGAAAACAGTATTCAACATGGCATAGGCCTTGTCTCACTTTTTGGTATATGATGTTCTATTTCAATCAATTCATCATCATTAAAGCCTTGTCCTGACTATATTGGGGTGGGCTAGTTGTATTTCAATCAATTGAGATATGAATATGAATTAGTAATATGGTGGGCGCTTTTGTTTGTACCCCAAAATCGTGACTGTTAATGCATTTGTGGTGGGGCCAAGATAGAAATTGAAGGTCCAGTTATGTCCCCATCTCAATAAAATCACCACCCATCTCACTAAATCCATCAGTGGGGCCACCTTTGAAATTCAAACACCTCAAAATCAATGTCCCGCCATTTTCTATCGACACGAAAAACTTCACACCAATCAAGATTACTCCCATTGTTAAATGGACGTGTAAAACATGTGTTGAGTCTTTTGGGTTTTTTTTTTTTTTTTTGTATTATTTTGATCGTGTGGTTTAGACACACGTTGAGGATTTGAATCTAAATTGGGACAAAGACGCTGAGTGCCAGTGGTGGGAGGGGTACTTAGCCAAGTCAAGAGTCAACACACCCAGTTTTTCTACCTTCTTTACAAATGCTAAAAGAGTCAATTCCATTGTAATATTATTTGATGTTGGATTGACGAGTAGTGGAAAATAGACCTATGCAGTTTACATCTGATTATTTATTTATTTTTTTGGCAAAAAGTCAAATATATTAAGAAAAAAAAATAGGGGAATACATGGGCTTAAGCCCCCCAAAAAAAGACCACAACCCCTAAAAGAGAATAATTACAACCCTCGTTAGGAAGACAAAATTGAGAGGAAAGAGGTTACCGAAGGTGAACTCGTAAAAAACTCAGGGTAGGATCTTGAAACGGCTTACAAATATTACTTCGCAGTTGGCAGAACGTTGATGGAGTCAGAGAGAAGTTCAATGAGGCGACTCTTGGCCCTTGTTAGAGACAAAGGACTGCTATCAAAAGTTAGCTCATTCCTACTTTTCCAAATCAAGTAGATGGTATGGAGAAAAATGAAAGCTACCCAGTGATTTTCTTTAGGCGGTCTTCTAGCAGAGAGAAAACTCCATATCTGATTAGGTAGGAGTGGCTGAGAAGATAGTCCACTGGAAGAAGAGCTGCTAGTTGCAATCAACCAATTCCAGATATTGGAAGCAAAATAGCAAGTGAAGAAAACATGGAGGTCTGATTCTTCCTCTCTGCAGCAGAAGATAAATCTAGAAGCAAGATGAACCCCTATGGACTTTGCCCAGTCTTGGGTTGGGGTACGTCTATGCAGAAGCCTCCAACCTAAAAAGAAGATCCTTGGATTGATCATGGCTGCATTCCAGAGAATGGGGCCCAATGCACCAGCTTTGACTTTGATCTGATGTTGTTCCAAGCTTCCTTGAGAGACAAGTTTCCATCTACACTTTCTTTCCATTGTAAAGAGTCTGGAGAAGATGCATGCAGATTGGGTGAAGGTATGTAGATCGGCTCTGATTGTAGAAAAGAGGAGAGAACCTATGGTAAATCTGCCTGGAATTGACCATTGCCCTACTGTGGTTAAAGCTGAGACGTACTGATGCCTTGAGTTGAGAAGATTATTTGGGGAAACCTATTTTCTATAGGGTGATTATCTATCCAATTATCATACAATAGGTTGGCTCGTTGTCCATCTCCAATTTGGCACTTGCTACCTGACTGAATGACATCTGATTAATTTTTCATTGTATATTGCTAGTAAAACTTGGAGAAGGGGGGACATGGCATATGCGGGGATTGTATAGCTTATTGGTGGGCCTCAAATCTTTGATAAATTGTAAATTGATGCCATCACTGTTTGACAACCACCATAAAACTTTCGTATAACACAAAACCATTTACTGGACCCTACATAATCTTTTTCGTGATTCGTAACGCAGATTAAAAATTGAAATGGTTCTTTTAAAATAACAACTTTTGTTGCATTGTTCTCCATCACACTCTTCTTCATTTTTTGGGAGGCATTTCTCCTCTAACCCCATGATCCATCTTGTGTTTGTTTACCTCTTTTTTGGCTCAATTGAGCTTGTATAGTTCTCTAGTTGTTTCTCTGGGTCCTTAGGCCTTTGTTTTCCTTTCCTTTTCAATTCAATTTTACCTTATAGCAAAGATAAAAACAATAACAGTTTTCATAACATTGTTGTATAAAACGAATACATCTTTGAAATGCTGAAACCAAGAGAGATATTTCCAACACACGTCATGCTTGAGTGATGTTGGCACCATAGTTTCACATATAAGCTCAGGGATCTATCCCCGGGTTCTGAAGTTAAAAGTATCACATCTAACTAGTATTCCAAACATAGCGCCAAAAAAAAAAGGAGGAGTAGGAGAAGGAGAAGATAGAAAAATAGAAATCACAACAGATGTTGGGATTATTTATTTTAATGAGGTGGGTGGCAATGTGTTGGGGGTGCTCTGGGTTTGATCAAGGTGGAGTTAAGCCTTATGAGAAAAATGTTTAAGAGTGACCCCATCCAACACCATTTTTTAAAAGTGGGTTGAGATGTCTCACACAACCCCTAAGTTGAAAACCAAAAAAACCAACCCAAACCCTTCATGCCAAAGATTGGTGGGTTTAGCATTTTTGGCAGGTCATGGTGCAACTAGTTAGTTTGGATAGGGCTCGAGTCCAATTAACTCATATATTAATTTAGTCCAAAATGTCAACTTCAACCCAATCTTGTTTTTAAAAAATAAAAAATAAAAAATAAAAGCGGGGAGGGGAAGAGACGAAGGCGTAGGGGTATACTCAAATCCTTAATTACTGATTTGATTAAGAATGCATAGGCGGTCCCTTCATTCATTAGGTAAATTAGGGTTTAGTAACAACCAATTTTATAAAAGATGGACCAGCCATTGAGCATCCAAAGCAAAGACTTGGTTACCCATCTAACCATAAGTTTGCTTCGATCGATCGAACCATAGAATTCGGCATGACATTTTAATGAACCAATAAAATAAAAAATAAAAAAGGTTCTAGAAATTATATTTAAAATTTAAAAATTATTAAGAAAATGTAAACAAAAAAAAAAGTCTAATTTCAAAAATAAAGAGAAAAAAGATGATAACGATGAAGTCACATTTTTAATTTCTTTAAATGAATAAAAATAACTATATAAGACTATAAATTTAATGCATGTTTGTGTACAGGTAGGGAAAAGCATTGAAAGCAAAATTTCGATTTCTGTTGCAGAAACATCTGATTGATTAAAAAGGGTAAAAAAATAATAATAAGTGAGTTTTCCATGAAAGCTAGGAGAAGTTTTTGCAGACTTCTTCACAAGTCTTACTCATTTTCTAATGAGGGCTGGACTCTAGTGCAGCGGCACGACATTGTAATATAATGCAGCGTCCTAGGTCCTCCAATGAGAATTGGTCATGTGGACAATGGAATGCAAGGCGCCTTTTGAAAACACAACCCAATTCATTTCAAACCTACCCTTTACTCTCTCTCTCTCTTTCTCTTTCTCTCTCTCTCTCCCTCTCCGGTGTATCTCTTGTCACCTATCTCCCTATGCTGCATTTTCTCTTTGATGACCCTATCTGTGATCTCTTGTGACCTACTCAATGATGTAATAGTAGGGCCCACATAAATGATGATTTAACATGGGCCTATCTAAACAGGCCTAATCTTATAATATTGTCTGATGATATAATGATAGTGGACACTACAAATAAGCCCATCCACATCTCTATATTGGACCTAAGATTAACCGATCAAATTAATATGTCCATCTACATAGGACCCACTAGGTGAAATATACGACCACATACGAATCAAGTGGGTTCCATGCAAAAGTGTGGATGGGCGGAATACAATGGATCCTACCTAAGATGAAAAAAAAAGGATGAAAATTCGGCCTTGACACAGGCTCGGGTCCAAGCCAACTGATCACTACTATATTTCAATTACAGTGATTAAACTAGTGGTTAATCCCATATCAGATTAACAGCAAGCAATCCACACAAAGAGAAGGACACAAGATTTATACGTGGAAAACCCTACTTGGGAAAAAAAACCACGGGCCTTATCGTCTAGACCAACAGACAACCAAGCACTATGTAAAGAAAGTTACAAGTAACTCATAACCCTTCCCAGTTGAAACTCAACCAAGAGACTACGCGATCTTGCTGACTACTCGCCGTGCACCTTCACCGTACTTGAACCGAACTCCTCAAAGCCGTCTTCAAGGAGTCTCTATTTCAGAGGAGTAGAATGGAGCATAACTAAAGCTTTGATCTTCAGCACTGTGGATGATAGCCTTGGGGGAAGATGGATCTATCAAGTTCTCCCTAGGGTTTTATCTTGATAAAGAGGTGAGGTTGAATAGAGAGATAATGGCTTTATATAGGCCTAGATTCATGCCTCAAGTGTTAGAAGTTGTTTAGGATTAGCAATACCATCTTGAGACAAATCAGAAGAAAGTTCCGGGCAAGTTTCTAATTTGGCGCCCATGTTCGTTCGAGCGGACAAGCTTCTGTCTTCGAGAATTTGAACTTCAAACGATCGCTCGAGCAATCAAATAAGTTGGGTCGAGCAAAGAAGCTTATGTCTTGTGTTCGCTCGAGCAAACTGCATTATGCCTTTGGCGTTGAAGGATGAGTAGAGCGAACGGTAATATTGGCTTGAGCGAAGGAGCTTCTGTGTGGATTCGCTCAAGCGGTCAAGGACATCGCTCGAGCGAACTGTAATCTGTCTTTAGCTTTGAAAGGATGGCTCGAGCGAATGATTGAAAGGCTTGAGCGAAGAGTATTCTGTGAGGGATTCGCTCGAGCGAATAAAGGATCGCTCTAGCGACCACTGTCAGGTCCTGAACGAACTATACTTCTTCAATTGAAAACTTAGGCAGTCCTTTTCTAAACAAACTTACATTATTAAGAGTCCCGGTTTTGTCCATTACCCAATGAATTAGTCAACCTAAAATCTTACAAAGGATAGGGTACGTAAACTGCCTGGATACAACAGATCCCATTGGATATAAAATGCATTGGGTGTTTCATTTAATTGACTCCACATGACTGCATGGCTGGATTGATCAAATCTAGTGAGCTTGAAGTAGGTAGGTGTGATGGGTGGAACGGGTGAATAGTAAGATAAGTTGGATTTTCATTAATATAGTTTGCTGGATATGATGGTTCCATATGATTTGTTGGATGATCTATCTTTAATCTAAGGGGTCCCACGTAGATTTTTGGATTTGCTCAAAAATCCAGCCCTTCTAATGATTGGACACTCTGATTTGACGTGTCTTTTACATTAATAACGATGCAAACAGCTCTTCTTTCTTTTTGTTTTTAATTCACAAACCTAACCTTGACAAAAAAAAAAAAAATAAGTAAACACACCTAGCCATCTTGCCATCCTCAAGGATAACGTTGAGAGAGGATCTATCAAAAACAGACTTTGATTGATGCAAGAGGGTTTAAGGTGGGGTCTTTTGAGCTGCCTCATCCTCTATATAATGCCTATGGGCATTTCTGTTTCTTATCATCAAATTGCAACATGGCATTGCAAATGACTGTTCCATTTATGTCCTCCTTCCTCCCAAATCCTCGACACAGACTCACAGCCCATGGTTTTGTACCCCAGAGATGTGTCTCAAAGCATATTTCATGCTCCACTACTACATCAACCTACTCAACCACAGTTCCCAGAAGATCAGGGAACTACAAGCCCAGCATATGGGACTATGATTTTGTGCAGTCACTAGTCAGTGACTACAAGGTGAGGATTAACATCCTTGTATGATCTAGGATTGGGCTTTATTTTATTTTGTTTTTGGGCACATAGGCGTGGACAAGGCTTGTTATCTGACCGATAGCTGAATGGGCCAGGCCTTATTATATGTTCTTTAGTACACAGCTATGAGCCCAGCCTATTCTGACATATTTCACGAAGAGATACAAAATGGGGTCAGATAGGGGATAGATTTTGGCGCGCCTGAATATTTGGCCTGATAGTTAAAACTGAGTGTAATGAAATCTATGGGGCATAAACCTCTAGCTCCCCTAGATCAAAGGGAAATGATGCTATTTGATAAAATTCCACAATCCTACACGGGCCACCTGAATACATGTCAATCATATTTGTAGTGGTAGGGTAAATAAGATTTTAGACATACTAAATGTCTAAAATCCAAATAAGGTACCTGGAAGTCCAAATCTAAATATACATTACATGACCATGTATCGGATAGTAAAAACTACATATCCTGGAGTTCCAATCTTAGACGAGATTTAAGGAGGATGGAAAACTGATGGTTGCAATTAGACTATTAAGAGGACAGAACTCCTTAAAAGAATTTACAAATAATTCGTTCGTGATTTTACAAGTAACTCTCTGTAGGACAATGAGACGATAGTACGTCTGTCACCTTATTCAAAAGAGATGATGCTGTGTCCGTTGCCTTATTCAAGACTACTTGTGGTACAAGCTTACACGCAGTCATGTTTGTAGGCTCCACTAAAGATGCCATTTTATTAGTGGGTTCGGGTTCATGGAAAGGTCTCGTTACAGAAAAAGGGTTAACAAAAAGATCAGCCCAATAGAACAATCCTAAACCTTCATTTAAGAGCTTTAATATTTAGTGTTTTTTTACAGTAGACTTTTTTGATATTCAATCCAATGTGGATAGAACTTTGATGGGAATGAAACTGAGTCTGGTACAATATCATTTGCGGTGTGGGGGGAGTAGCTTGTAGGAGAACATTTCTCTATTAATTATTTAATTCAGAAAGAGAGGAAGAAAGATGATGGGGGGTGGTGGTAGTGGTGGTTGAGAATTCACCATTGAGTGCTGCAAACTAATAGTCAATAACACATCAAAGCATGCATTAGTCCACTCGGAGGAAAACATTTTTCATGAATTTAACTCAATTTTCCATAGGTGGCACTCCGGGATTTGATGAAATAGTACGCCACCGTTTCAACAAAACAGGTTGAAATAGGGGATCCGGACTCCTACTATATGTCTCCAACAATATTCCCTCAACATGTCTCCTATTCTTTCTCTCCATCCAATTCAAATTCTTCTCCTCGTATCACTCCACCTTCCTCTCCCTCTTTCCAAGTAAACTCATATTATTCTTACTCCCACGTCAAGGGTTTCTACTCTATTCCATCTTCAAAAATCCCTTACTCCATTTGATCCTTTATGAACCATTTGATCATAAAGTTCCATCTAGCTATGAGGACCGAGTTCCCATCCTTATACTATTTGGAAAACCTTGAATCCTAGCGATATCATACAAATTTATTTTTTTTCGCTTTGATATTGGAGGGTGTTCCAGCCCTTTGGGCTGGACTAATCCCTTTAGGCCCAGGGAGAGCCGGGTAAATCTCATGTGACCTCAATGTGGTAGCGCAGATCTATCAATTAGCGAAAGCATGATAAAAAAAAAAAAAATTCTCTTTGCAATCAATTTAGGAGGATACATTCCTTCTTTGTGAGAAATATTCAGCCATAAATAATACACAATTTAAAGAGCCGCACCATTGTTGTGGGGCCTAAATGGATTTGAAAAAAATTGGAACATCCCATCATGAATGCAACAAGTTATGACACCCTCTGTCTATATATTTATGCTTTTCTATAATTTTCCGTTTATTTAGACTTTAAGCATAATTTTAGTAAAAATTCCTAAGTAAAATTTTAAATTCCATTCAAGCTTTTTTCTTTTAAGAATTAAATTAGTTTTTAAAATTATGGCCTGGGCTGACCCACATTCCAGGTCCTAACGCATGTCGGTGTTCTATAAAATGTAGGAATTCTTTCAATCGATGTGAAACTTACAAGATTCCTTGAAAAATATAGTAAAAGATTTGATTTTAGCGGGTTGACATGATCATACCTGTGGGAGAATATGCTATCCTATTATTTAAAAACATGTTAAGTACAAGTGCAGGCACGCATATGGCTGTTCTATAAAATATATGACTTCTTTCAATCCATGTGAGTTGTGACACCCACAAAATCCCTTGAAAGTTTTAGTAAAAGATTTGATTTGAGTGCATAGACATGATCTTAAACTAATAAGATTATATATTTTTATATATATATATATATATATATATATAGGTTCGATGTTTGGTGAAAGCCCCTTAGTTAGGGGGCCAAAACTAATAAGAAGTTTTGTTTGGCCAGTAATGGAGAACTTTACATATTTACTCCATCTTGTTTAACAAATGAGGTTTGGAAATTCGTCACTTAGACTTAGACTCGTCTATTTCTAAAAGATCAATTCACAGAGAGTCAACACAATGATTCGAAGGAATCATTTTTATCAAAAAGTTATTTTAAAGATGGTCAAATACTTAAGAAATTTAAATATATTATATACATTTACTTACATATATAATTAACAATCAGTTCAAACTAATAAATTTATGTATGTAAGAATAATATTGATAATAATAAATCAAAGCAAAAAACTTGCATAACACATAGTTTTAAGTCCAAACATCGAATGTAAAAGATCAAATATAAATCCTAGATTAAGTTTTAAACAGTTTGAAATCACAAACTCAAGATCTCAAGCGTTAATTAATTAATAATAAAGATCAATCATTTAAAATAAAATTTAATTATTAAATAGTTCAAAATGGATACAATTTATCAAAATAAAGTGATTCGACCGCATTTCCCATATATTTAACTCGGTCTTCATCAAAACATGATAACTTGGTCGAGTCAGGAGTTGACTCACCCAACTTCCTACCTTGTTTACAAATACTAAAACACTCAATTCCATTGTACTGCTTTTTGTTGTTGGATTGATTATTTGTAGAACATACAAACAACTATGCATTTCACATAAGATTAATTTATCATGATATATTGCTAAAATTAGAGTTCAAGTAACTTCTTAAAAAAGGGTTGACATGACATGTGGGGGTTGTATAGCTCATCAATGGGCCCCAAATCTTTGATCAAGTATAAATTGATGTCATCACTGTTCAACAAGCACCATTGATCTTTTGTCTAACACAAAACCTTTTAATGGACCCTCCTACATAATCTTTTTCGTGATTCATAATGCAGATTAGAAATGAAATGAATAACTATACAAGACTATAAAATTAGGGCGTGTTTGTGTATAAGCTATAAACAATATCGGTATGTCTGAAATTAAATTGTTTTTGAAATAATCCTTTTCTCTTTATTTTTGAAGTTAAATGATTTTTGTTTACATCTTGTTTCCACCACCAGTTTTTCAAAAGGGTTGAGATGTCCAACGAAAGCCATAAGTTGAATAAATCCAACCCAAACTTTGGGCACCAAGATTGTGTTTGGCTTTGTTGGCAAGTCATAGTGCAACTAATTGATTTGGATTAGCCTTGAATCCAATAAACTCATATTAATTGGTCAAAAATGTCAACTTGAATGCAAACTTGAAATTAAAGTAAAAAACTAAAAAAAAAAAAAATTGGGGAGAGGGGAAAGAGGAAGCGAGGGGTTATACTCTAATTACCGGTTCAATTAAAATTGGATTTGCAGTCGTTTCATTCATAAGGTAAATTAGGGTTTAGTCACACCCAATTTTATAAAAGATGGATCAGCCATTGAGCTGTCAAAGCAAAGATTTGGCACGCCATCTAACCGGTGGTTTGCTCCAATCTAACCATAGCATTATGCATGACATTTTAATGCACCAATAAAAGCAAAAAGAAAAAAAGTTCCCAAAACTATATTTAAAATTTCAAAATATTATAAAAAATGTAAACAAGAAATAGTTTAATTTCAAAAATAAAGATAAAAAAGATGATGAAGTTGAAGTTACATTCTTAATTTCTTAAACTGAGAAAGAAAACAAAGTGAAACCCTAGATTTAGGACATGCTTGTGTACACCATGTTCCATGGGAAAAGCATGAAAAGCTAAATACATGTAGAAGGTTTTTGCATACTTCTTTACTCTTACTCATTATCTAATGATTGGACACTCTAATTTGACGCGTCTTTTACTTTAATAGCATGTGAAATTATTATTATTATTTTTTTAACACTAACCTAACCTTTACCAAAATACAAACACCTAGACATCCTTGAAGATAACGTTGAGAGTGGATCTATCAAATACACACTTTGGGTGATGCAAGAGGTTTTGAGGGGTCTTCTGTGCTGCCTCCTCTTCTATATAATGCCAACGGGCATTTTGGTTTCTCATCATCAAATTGCAACATGGCATTGCAAATGATTGTTCCATCTCTATCCTCCTTCCTCCCAAATCCCCAACACAGACTCACAGCCCATGGTTTCATACCCCAGAAATGTCTCTCAAAGCACATTTCATACTCCACCACTATACCAACCTACTCAACTACAGTTCCTAGAAGATCAAGGAACTACAAGCCCAGCAGCATCTGGCACTATGATTTTGTGCAGTCACTAGTAAGTGACTACAAGGTGAGGATTAAGATCCTTGCTTGTGTTGGAAATAGGTGGGCCTCGTGAATAGATTTTCAGAACTTTTGTTCACTTGACTCAGGGATCAAGTACCCACAAGGCCAGAAACCACATCTAGAATCCATAACCCTCAATCTCATGATCAAGATAAGTAATAAACTCTATCTAGAAGATAGAAAAACTAGAACTAAGCATCCACAATAAATTTACAATATAAAACGAGTAGATCTTACCTTGGGAGCTCGGTAGTGCTCCAATGGAGGAGTAGACAATTTGCTATATCAAGAACTCTTCTTTGTAGCAAATTAGGATCTCCAACACCTTGTTGTCTTCCACGTTATGACCCACTTCAGATCTCTTTTCTCAAGAAGAATAGTGGAATCTCTAAAGAGAAAACCAACTAGAAACTCAAAGGAAAAACCCGGAAGAGAAACTAGAAGAGGAAGGAGAAAAAGAGGTATGCAACTCTTGCACAATAGGGGCTGGGCGTGAATTCCAAAGGTATGGACGTCCAGCCCCTTGAATCCCTTTTTATAGCCCTAGGCTACCTCCTCTTAATAGAAATCTCACTTCTATAATAATTAGTAACCTTCTTTTTCCACTATTACCACTATTAGAAGTCTCACTTCCAATAGAAACAGTAACTTTCTAATTCATTTCCTTTTGAGTTCAAGTAGAATTAGTAATGATCCAATCTTGGGCTAGTGT
Organism: Persea americana; assembly: GCA_029852735.1. Taxonomy (NCBI): domain Eukaryota; kingdom Viridiplantae; phylum Streptophyta; class Magnoliopsida; order Laurales; family Lauraceae; genus Persea; species Persea americana. Next base: position 57,216,765 of record CM056814.1, on the reverse strand, counting down.
AGGGACCACTAGGGATTCCATAGAAAGCTGGCTCCAACTGGGACACCGCGACCCCACAGCTCATGTGCAATCCGGGCCTGCAGTTAATTGCAAATACCTCCACTTTATAAATGCAATTGAACTCCAGTCTTAGGAATAAATTACAAGAAGACCCTAAACTTCCCTATCACCACAAGTATGCCCCTCTATCAATATACATGGATCAATTAGACTTAACATGTCCTACCAATTTAGATCCACATCTTACTATCCTTGAAACCCAATTAATCACAGTGATCATCAGTACCATCCAATTAACTCTTAATTGAGATGAGTGCGCACTTACTAATAATAAATCCATTAATTGGCACAAGGGGATAATAAATATAGATTCCATCTTGACCATTGAATGTTCCCACAATCCCACTACCACGTACCCAAGATACCGAAGCGTTGGACTACACTTGGCCTCACTCATTGGTGACTCAAAGCAAATGAATAGACAGAAACTTGAGTTCATCAATGTCTCAGGATTGAGAACTTATTGCTAGGGAATTATGAGAGCAGACCTTAAAGTAAAGACAGTGTTTCATAAGGTGCTCCTCATGGTCCTTCAATACATCTAATGTACCACCACAATGATCTAGACTCTTACACTTTGATGATCGAGACCGATCACACTATCTCGTAGTGATCATAATGCTGCAACCTTATCAGATGAAATGCCCAATCTCATCGCCGGTTGTTAATCAATTTAAGTATAAGATTTGTGACATATATCTCCCGCATGTGGATCTCATCCACACACATGTGTCATATCTAATACACTCGTGGGCTCCGGTTCATCTCATGAACCTTTATGTCATTCTTATTGGTTGTGTGCAAACAAGTAATAAAACACCATTCATCTTATGAAAAAGCAGGATGATTATATTGATATAAATCAATTTATTACATCATCTACTAGATTGAGACCACCAATCTAACAGATTGTATGATCTGGCATTGGGCTTTATTTTATTGTGTTTTCGGGCACACAGGCCGGCACAACACAAACCTGATTTTTTGCCACAGTTAAATGGGACATGCCTTAAGTAATCAACTATGAGCCCAGCCAACGGTGGACCCAAGATTTTCATTTGGGTAGTTGATCGTAGCCCCAAGTGCAAGGCCGCGATTGTAGTAATAACCGGTGAAACCGGATCGATCCACGGAGAGTTTATTTATCGCAAAACCTGTCCTAATAAAAAAAACTAGTACTAGCCTAAGAAAAACTATACAAATCAAATTATCTAATTGAATTAAAAATTAATTACAAATCTGAAATATTAATTACAACCAAAGAAAAAATTAAAATCCTAATCTAGAAACCTAATCTAACCACTGCATCACCATAAGATTTATTAGCCCAACCAATTGCAATAATTGTTAAGGTGCATAAAATAAAAAAATAAAATAAAACAAAATCAGAGAATAAAGAAATTATATTTTAATTCTAAAACTTTGCAATAATTACTTTGCTTAATGTTATCAAGAAAAATCAAGACCACCGCACCAAGTGCGCACTGTCACTACGCACAAAAATTCAATGTTGACTCATTGGTGAAGACCAAGACCCCATAAACTTGATTTATTAATGAAAGACCCATTACAAGCAAATAACCATTACAAAATCCTTTTAATAAAAATAAAGTGCATCCAACCTTACCGTAGACACAAGAAACACTAAACGGAGGAGAGGGACTCGCAGTCTTGAACGGCGATCCAACCGGCTCTCGTTTCGCGATCTGAAATCCAAGCAAGGGAAGGTGATGAATGGCTGGTCCGATGGTGGAGTGACGATAGCAACGGCGGCGGCGCGATGGCGTAGAAATCCAAGTGGTAGTGTGCCTTAGGGAAGGCCTTGAATGAAATATTGATGGAAGGAGGAGAGATGAAGAAGAATTAATGGAAAAAGGGGGAATATTGTTGCTGGTCGTCCAAGGGGATTATGGGGTATGGTATCCACGTCCAGCCCTCTTTTGGCTCTTTTTATATATTTTTGGTGGCTTTTGGTTGCAAGGTTTTTGATTTGGGTAAGGATTAGTAGTGTGTGGTCCAAGTTGGAGTAGGATTAGGAGAGTTTTTGAGAGATTTTCTAGGGGTTGGCTCACAATCCTAGTAAACTTAGGATTGTTCTTTTCTCATGCAACTCCCTCTCTTGGGTCCTACTTGGGTTAAGGATCAATTCAAATCTGAATTTCAGATTTGATGTGCAATTCTTGAATGCATGTGGACCCCACTTGGATGTAGACAAGACATGAAACGTCCCATGCTTTGGCTAAAATAATTTCAAATCTGAAATTCAGATTTGTATCTCAAATTAGAACAAATGATGGGCCCCACATGAGTGTGCAAGCCTTAATCCTCCATTCCTCTTGGACGTCCACACCTTGGAGGTATCTTCTTTTTGCAATTTTGTTTTCTTCTTTGTTTGGCTTGAATTGAATCTTAGCCATCCATCTTGACATGTAAGCAATATTTGTTGGAGAGTAGATATGACACTTCATCATCTCATGGCCCGCAAATTTGGACTTTATCTTCAAGAGATTAAATCTGATTTTTTTTCTTGCATATGAGAGCGGACCCTACCATGGCCGCCCCTACCTTGGAATCCATGCCAAAGGAAGATGGGTCCATGGTGCATTTGATTCATCAATTCTCTTCCGTGGGCCCCGATTTCTGAAATTCCCTACAAAAATAAAAGCAAAGATCAAAGAATAATCTAATCATATAGGTAAGGAATTATGCAAGATGCGGGCCCAATTCTCACCAAATAAATGCATAAAATGTCACCATTTTATCAAGTTTTCTTCAATTAAATTAAAGGTGCAAAGAAAATTCATCATTTCATGTGTGATTAAAAAGTTATGGGAAATTTGTGACTTTCAATGTAAAAAAATAGAGAAATTCATGATTTTATGTGAAAATGCAATTTTTGGATGAATTTTGACTTGAATTTAGACTTTGATGCTCAAAAACATAAAATCATAATTTTTTACTAAAATGGTCCATGATTTGATGATTAAGTCCTTAATTACTCTAAAATGATAAGAAAATATTACATTTTTAAGGACTTATCACACCCCCCAACCAGCTTTTTGCTAGTCCCGAGCAAAATATGCAAACTATGGTAGGTCTTCTGGCCTAATCTAATCTAAACTAAATGCAAAGACAAAAAGAAAAACGCCACTTCCGCTGGCACTCTCGGTTGCATTTAGCGTATGCAGCAAGCCCTTAAACCCCTAGGTTACCCCTAGTGGACGAGTTGTACCTCGTGAGGGTTTGCAGTGAATATGCCCACAAAATTCATTTACCTAAAAGTGAAAGAAATCCAATGGAAGGTTTTTCAAAAGATGATTGAGTCAAATCGGATGCCTCGAATCCTCGAATAATCAAAATTTCAGACTTTTCAAAATCCGGTTCACGTTTTTTTTTTTTTTTTTTTTTAAAATTATACCAAAACTTTGAGTGCCTTGTGCAAATGTATACATCAAAACAAAAATTTTAAATGTTCTATGATAATGCCATGAAAACAGAATTCTCCCTCGGAATTTCCAACTTTCCTAGATTCGGGCAAAATACAAGTCTCCTCTCAAGGCTACTATGATGGCTTTCGCACTGTTGTTTTTCAAAGGCCGCGAGATGCATCTGTTTTTTTTTTTTTTTTTTTTTTTTTTTTAACACACACATGTGACTGTGCAATGCCTAGGTCCCTTAAGCTTTCTAATTAACCCATATAATGAGCATTAGGCCAATGACTCCCAAAACAGATGTCTTTAGGGCACTAGGTATATAAATACCCCTACGGGCTTACTGGCTCGGGTTAAAAAGGCTACGAACCCAAACTAGTCACATAACTTTTTATTCTTTTCAAGAGTTATAACTAAACTCTTTTTTTTTTTTTTTTTTTTTTAAACACTTATTTGTGCATCCCTTGGCAAATTTTTTTTTCTTTTTAAACGGTCCCCAACAATAGGCAGCCCTTTTCAATTCACCCGAATTAATTCACTGGTTTTGGTTTGCCTAACCATGCCGATGAACCAGGAGAACTTATATGGCCAAATTTCAGAAAGTCGTCTCTTTTTCTCTCTTGAAAGAACTCTGAAAATGACACTTAAATCTTTTTTTGTCCAAAACTTTTGAAATGATGTACGCGTGGTACTGTGAAAAACAAAGTTCGGTATTCTTTTTATTTTTTTAGAAAATAATGAACCTTCATTTTACTTCCTTCCAAAAAATTCTGAAATTCCAGATTTCTAAGCATCTTCGAATCGTCAAGTCCTTTTGAAAACACTTTTTTTTTTTTTTTTTTTTTTTAAAAAGACTACGAAAGAAAAAAATTTGTCTAAAATTGGACAAGTGTGCTTGTTCCTACCCCCCAACCTAAGCTAGACAACGTCCTCGATGTCATACATGAAATGCGAAATGAAATGTAACATGAGGTGAAAATGTAAAAGGAGGAAAAAGGGTAGAAAGCACCTGGAGTAATGAAGCTTTTGCGTAGTACCCTATCCAATGTGAGACAAAGAACACACAAAGAAAATAGAAAATATATGCATAATATACAATGGTATGATGGGCCACTGTCAGATCCAGTGCCCGTCAATCCTGATAGTTAGGATCGATCAGAGGAATTACATTTTCCTCTGGAGGAATAGTCTCCAAGAATGGTTTTAAACGTTGTCCATTGACTTTAAAAGAGGTACCATTCGATGGATCAATGAGGGTCACTGCCCCATATGGAAATACTTCTTGAACAATGTAGGGGCCTGTCCAACGAGATCTCAACTTTCCAGGGAAAAGATGAAGTCGAGAATTGTACAAGAGGACTTTTTGAGACGGATGGAATGATTTTCTTAATATCCGTTTATCATGAAAGGCCTTAGTCCTGTCCTTGTAAATTTTTGAGTTCATATAAGCCTCGTTTCTCAATTCTTCTAATTCATTTAGATCAAGGGCTCTTTTCTCCCCAGCTTTGTCTAAGTCAAAGTTCAGTTGTTTTATGGCCCAATAAGCTTTATGTTCCAGCTCCACCGGAAGGTGGCAAGCTTTCCCATATATAAGCCGGTATGGAGACATCCCAATTGGGGTCTTATACGCAGTGCGATAGGCCCACAAAGCATCATTTAACCGCATGGACCAATCCTTACGATTCGGTTTTACCGTGGTCTCCAAAATTCTTTTAATTTCCCTATTTGAGACCTCTACCTGCCCACTTGTTTGAGGATGATAGGGGGTAGCCACTTTATGTGTAACACCGTAATTTTGAAACAAACTCTCAATAATGCGGTTACAAAAGTGAGTGCCCCCATCACTAATGATGGCACGCGGAGTTCCAAACCGGGAAAAGATATTGTCCAAGATGAACTTTTTTACCGTTTTAGCATCATTGTTCCTACATGGGATTGCTTCAATCCATTTGGAAACATAATCAACTGCAACGAGGATATAATGAAAACCAAAGCTCGGGGGAAATGGTCCCATAAAGTCTATACCCCATACATCGAATAACTCGACGACCAAAATTGGGTTTAAAGGCATCATGTTCCTTTTGGAAATTGAACCCAATTTCTGGCACCGCTCACATACTTTACAGAAATCATATGCATCTTTAAATATAGTGGGCCAGTAAAAACCAGATTGCAAAATTTTGTGAGCGGTCTTTTTAGCAGAAAAATGGCCCCCACAAGCTTGAGAATGGCAAAATGATATAACACTGTTCATTTCATGGTCTGGAATGCATCTCCTAATGATTTGGTCTGGGCAGTATTTGAAAAGGTATGGGTCATCCCAGAAAAACTGTTTTACCTCAGTGAAAAACCTGTTTTTATCTTGTTGGGTCCATTCTTTTGGAATTTCACCTGAAGCTAGATAATTAGCAATGTCAGCATACCATGGAGAATGGGAAAATGTGGCAAATAAGTGCTCATCAGGGAAAGTGTCCTGAATTGGCAAGGGTTCTAAAGCATTGGAAAGGACAAGCCTAGAAAGATGATCAGCCACCACATTTTCTACTCCTTTCTTATCCTTGATTTCGATATTGAACTCTTGAAGTAGAAGGATCCATCTGATCAGTCTGGGCTTGGCATCTTTCTTAGAAAGCAAGTACTTCAGCGCAGAATGGTCAGTAAAGATCACAATTTTGGATCCAATTAAGTAGGAACGGAATTTATCCAGTGCATAGACCACAACCAATAGTTCTTTCTCTGTTGTAGAATAATTAATCTGTGCACTGTTTAAAGTCCTGCTAGCATAGTAAATTACATATGGCTTTTTGTCCCTACGTTGCCCAAGAACTGCCCCAATTGCATAATCGCTAGCATCGCACATGATTTCAAAGGGTAGGCTCCAATCTGGAGGTTGCATAATTGGAGCAGTCGTCAACATGTCCTTAAGCTTGGTAAAAGCCACTTGACATGCCTCCGTCCACTCAAATTCTGCTTCCTTTAGCAGAAGGTTGCATAATGGTCGAGAAATTACACTAAAATCTTTTATGAACCTTCTGTAGAATCCAGCATGCCCTAAGAAAGATCTTACATCTCTTACGGTTTTTGGGGCGGGCAAATTGGAAATTAGATCTATTTTGGCTTTGTCCACTTCCAATCCTTTAGATGACACGATGTGGCCAAGGACAATCCCTTGTCGTACCATAAAATGACATTTTTCCCAATTCAGTACTAAGTTCTTTTCTTCACACCTAGAGAGGACCTTAGTTAAGTTGCTCAAACAATCTTGGAAAGAATCTCCAAAAACGGAGAAATCGTCCATGAAGACTTCGAGAAAACGTTCCACCATATCACTAAAAATACTCAGCATGCACCTTTGAAAGGTTGCAGGAGCATTACACAGCCCAAAGGGCATCCGTCGGTAAGCAAAGGTGCCAAAGGGGCATGTGAAAGTTGTTTTCTCTTGGTCTTCCGGGGCGATCTCTATTTGATTGTATCCAGAATATCCATCCAAGAAACAATAATACTCGTGGCCAGCTACCCGTTCTAAAATTTGGTCCAAGAAGGGTAGGGGGAAATGATCCTTTCGTGTGACAGCATTTAACTTTCTGTAGTCGATGCAAACTCGCCAACCTGTGGGTACGCGGGTTGGGATGAGCTCATCATTAGCATTACGGACTACAGTTACGCCGGCCTTTTTAGGTACAACTTGGGTAGGGCTAACCCATTGGCTATCCGAAATTGGATAAATGATACCCACATCTAGAAGTTTCAAAACTTCCGCCCTAACCACTTCCTGCATGGTGGGGTTTAACCGGCGTTGCATCTGACGGGAGGGTTTTGCATTCTCCTCCAAATAGATATGATGTGTACACACGAGGGGATTAATTCCCTTAATGTCAGCCACGGTCCAAGCAATTGCACCTTTGTGCAGTTTGAGCACTTCTAAGAGTTGGACTTCTTGGTCCTTGTCAAGGTGTGCAGAAATTACTACAGGAAATGTTTCATTTTCTCCAAGGTATGCATATTTCAGGTGAGAGGGCAAGGGTTTCAACTCAGGTTTGGGCGGCCTCACCTGAGATGGAAGAGACAGAGTACCAGTTGGTAATAGCTCTTCAAAAGAGGGTTTGCCTACAATGTTGACCATTTCAACAATGTTATCAAGTGTTTCTTCACAGAGGGTCAGGTCCTCAATTGACTCAATGGAATCAGAGATTGATTTTTCAAAAGTTTCTGCTGTAAGAACACTGATCAAATCTACTTCTTCAAGGTCAATGTTATCATCCCGTGGTTGTTTGCAAAGGTCAAAAACATTTAGCTCTAATGTCATGTTACCAAAAGATAGCGTCATTTTTCCATTCCGGCAATTGATCAATGCATTAGATGTGGCTAAGAATGGTCTCCCCAGAATTACCGGAATCTGAGCATGAGGATCTGCCACAGGATGAGTGTCTAGCACAATGAAGTCTACTGGAAAGTAGAACTTGTCAACTTGCACAAGCACATCCTCTACTATCCCTCTCGGTCTTTTGACTGATCGGTCTGCGAGCTGCAAAGTAATCTGGGTGGGTTTGAGTTCGCCTAACCCCAATTTTACATAGACCGAGTAGGGTAGTAAGTTGACACTCGCCCCAAGATCAAGCAGCGCTTGTTCAATTTGACAATTTCCAATAATGCACGAAATCGTGGGGCATCCTGGATCTTTGAATTTAGGGGGAGCATCATGCTTTAAAATTGCACTAGCTTGCTCAGTGAGGAACGCTTTCTTTTGTACATGTATCTTACGCTTCAACGTGCACAAGTCCTTAAGAAACTTTGCGTAAGATGGGACTTGTTCGATTGCGTCTAACAATGGGATGTTAATTTTAACCTCTTTAAGTACATCAAAGATTTCCTGGTTCTGTATAGATGGCTTGGCAGGAGCTAATCGGTTAGGAAAAGGCGGTAAGGGCTTGAATCCTGGAGGAACTGGGCTTTTTTCCTTGATAGAAGGGACTTCATTTTCTTTCCCTTCCTGATCTGAGGATGCAGGCTGTTTATCTTTTTCCAGATCTGGCTTTTCAATCTCTTTACCACTTCGTAGAATAGTAACAGCTTGAACCTGCTCCTTTGAACTTGACGGACCACCTTGATGAACCTCAAATTGCCCTTTTGGATTAGGCTGTGGTTGGGCTGGAAAAGCCCCCTTATTTTGTGATTCAATCAATTTGCAGAGGTTCTGCATGGTGTTCTGTAAATTCTCAAAGTTCTGATCATGTTTTTTATTGATGGACTCTTGATTCACCATAAACTTAGCCACAAGTTCATCCCAAGGTGTCGTTTGTGTTGTAGGGGGTACCATTTGTTGTGTGTTTTGAGCATATGTACTAGGAGTACCCCCAAATTGATTTGACATTTGGTTGAAATTGGGCTGAGTAGCATTTGGGCCATTCCTCCAACTAAAGTTGGGGTGATTCCTCCAACTAGGGTTGTATGTGTTACCCAAAGAATTGTTAAACTGCCGGTTGTATGTGTTAGTGGCATTTGCTTGCTCGTGAAACGCTTCTTGAAAAGCAGGGAGTGTTGGGCACTCCGAAGAAATGTGTTTATCACTAGCGCAGATGCCACAAACTATAGCAGGTTCCTTATTCTTCACAAATTTCAAGGACTCAACTTCTCTTGTAAGATAGGCAATTTTTGCTTGAAGATCATCGCTTTCTTTTAATACATATAACCCCCCTCCTTTGGCCTGACTCGATTGCTTTACGGGGTCTATACCTTCAGATGTGTCCCAATTTTGTGCACTATCTGCCAAAAACTGAAGGTAGGTCCATGCTTGATTTGGGTTTTTCGCCATGAACTCCCCATTGCACATCATCTCCACGAATTGACGTGTTTCTGGACTAAGTCCATCATAGAAGTGACCAATTGTATTGTGCAATTCAAATCCATGGTGGGGACATGCAAGGAGTAGTTCATTAAAGCGTTCCCAACACCTATAATAAGACTCCTTGTCTTTTTGTTTAAAATTCATAATATTCCTCCGTAAGGTGTTGGTCTTATGTAATGGGAAAAATTTCTTTAAAAATTCCCGGACCATGTCGGACCATAGAGCAATCGAATTGGGTTGTAAGGAGTGAAGCCATGCCTTAGCCTTATCTTTGAGGGAAAATGGAAATAAACGAAATTTGATAAGGTCTTCCCTCACATTATTGAAGTGTAGTGTTGCACACACTTCTTCAAACTCTTTAATGTGCAAATATGCACTTTCTGATTCAAGTCCATGAAATTTGGGGAGAAGTTGGATTACTCCCGGTTTGATATCAAATTGACCCGCACCTGCGGGTATGACCATGCACGACGGTGTGGCTTGTCGTGTAGGGTGAAGGTAATCACGTAAACTCCTAAGAGGTTGATTCACCTCCCCATTATTATTGGGTCCATTCCCATTACCTTTCTCCTCGTTATCACTATGCTCATCAGCCATATTGGAAATCCTAAGAGAACCAGGAGATCCAGATTCGTAGAATTTAATCAAGCTCTTAACAGGTGATTCCTTCCTTACTAACCGATTTGAGGAGTCCCTCTGCCAAGAAGATGGGGGTCTTTCCTTCTTTTTTGGAATTTTGAAAAGTTTTTATTTCTTTTTTTTTTTTTTTTTTTTTGTTTTTTTATAAAGAAACCTAGAAAGAAAAACTACCTAAGGTCCGTTCTTAGATTTAAAAGAAGATTCTTAAATTCTTGCAAAGTCCTAATCTTAGAGAGTTTAATATCTCTAAGGAAAGTTCCCAAACTCAAATCTATGAAACTGGCCCGACCAGGTAAGTCCCCAGATCAGTGGTGGGGTCACGATGCGTTGCAAGGGTCCCGCTTAAAAACCACTTTCTAGAACAAGAGACTTGTCTCCCTTATCTATTGGGACAAGACTTGCCTAGACATCGAACCAATTAAGAAAGGCAGTTTGTTCGGCTTCCCAAAGAAATAACTAACCTTCTTAAAAAAAATTCCAGCAAGTTTTTAAGAGTCCTTTTAAATTTAAAAACAACTAATAAAACTGAGTTTCCAATGAAAGTTCTGAAATTTTCAGATTTTTGCAAGTTTGGTGGCCAAAAAGCCGAATTTGTGCGATCTACGACTTGCCTTTGTGAGGGAAAGTTCCAGAATTTTTTTGGAAACTTTAAAAACCTAAAAATATGAAAAAAAACTGAATTTAACAGACCCTAATTAATCCTAACCAGCAACAAAAAAAACGAAAATAAATGACCTAAACTAGTCCAAATTAGAACAAGTAAATTAGGCAATTTTCAGAAAATGGATGTGATTTTTGAAAAATCAGAAAAAATAATTTTTCAGATCTGAAATAGTTCCAATTTTATCAAAAATCAGAGATTAAAAATCCACTTTTTAATGCAATAGGGCTGGTCCAAACATTCCATGCATGCTACCCTTAGATCTAGAATGATTGCGGAATAGTAAAGGCACACCCACAAAGCAATTAAAAAGATAGGTTGGAAAAAATACCTTAAGCGAAGAAAAACTCCCCGGCAACGGCGCCAAAAACTTGATCGTAGCCCCAAGTGCAAGGCCGCGATTGTAGTAATAACCGGTGAAACCGGATCGATCCACGGAGAGTTTATTTATCGCAAAACCTGTCCTAATAAAAAAAACTAGTACTAGCCTAAAAAAAACTATACAAATCAAATTATCTAATTGAATTAAAAATTAATTACAAATCTGAAATATTAATTACAACCAAAGAAAAAATTAAAATCCTAATCTAGAAACCTAATCTAACCACTGCATCACCATAAGATTTATTAGCCCAACCAATTGCAATAATTGTTAAGGTGCATAAAATAAAAAAATAAAATAAAACAAAATCAGAGAATAAAGAAATTATATTTTAATTCTAAAACTTTGCAATAATTACTTTGCTTAATGTTATCAAGAAAAATCAAGACCACCGCACCAAGTGCGCACTGTCACTACGCACAAAAATTCAATGTTGACTCATTGGTGAAGACCAAGACCCCATAAACTTGATTTATTAATGAAAGACCCATTACAAGCAAATAACCATTACAAAATCCTTTTAATAAAAATAAAGTGCATCCAACCTTACCGTAGACACAAGAAACACTAAACGGAGGAGAGGGACTCGCGGTCTTGAACGGCGATCCAACCGGCTCTTGTTTCGCAATCTGAAATCCAAGCAAGGGAAGGTGATGAATGGCTGGTCCGATGGTGGAGTGACGATAGCAACGGCGGCGGCGCGATGGCGTAGAAATCCAAGTGGTAGTGTGCCTTAGGGAAGGCCTTGAATGAAATATTGATGGAAGGAGGAGAGATGAAGAAGAATTAATGGAAAAAGGGGGAATATTGTTGCTGGTCGTCCAAGGGGATTATGGGGTATGGTATCCACGTCCAGCCCTCTTTTGGCTCTTTTTATATATTTTTGGTGGCTTTTGGTTGCAAGGTTTTTGATTTGGGTAAGGATTAGTAGTGTGTGGTCCAAGTTGGAGTAGGATTAGGAGAGTTTTTGAGAGATTTTCTAGGGGTTGGCTCACAATCCTAGTAAACTTAGGATTGTTCTTTTCTCATGCAACTCCCTCTCTTGGGTCCTACTTGGGTTAAGGATCAATTCAAATCTGAATTTCAGATTTGATGTGCAATTCTTGAATGCATGTGGACCCCACTTGGATGTAGACAAGACATGAAACGTCCCATGCTTTGGCTAAAATAATTTCAAATCTGAAATTCAGATTTGTATCTCAAATTAGAACAAATGATGGGCCCCACATGAGTGTGCAAGCCTTAATCCTCCATTCCTCTTGGACGTCCACACCTTGGAGGTATCTTCTTTTTGCAATTTTGTTTTCTTCTTTGTTTGGCTTGAATTGAATCTTAGCCATCCATCTTGACATGTAAGCAATATTTGTTGGAGAGTAGATATGACACTTCATCATCTCATGGCCCGCAAATTTGGACTTTATCTTCAAGAGATTAAATCTGATTTTTTTTCTTGCATATGAGAGCGGACCCTACCATGGCCGCCCCTACCTTGGAATCCATGCCAAAGGAAGATGGGTCCATGGTGCATTTGATTCATCAATTCTCTTCCGTGGGCCCCGATTTCTGAAATTCCCTACAAAAATAAAAGCAAAGATCAAAGAATAATCTAATCATATAGGTAAGGAATTATGCAAGATGCGGGCCCAATTCTCACCAAATAAATGCATAAAATGTCACCATTTTATCAAGTTTTCTTCAATTAAATTAAAGGTGCAAAGAAAATTCATCATTTCATGTGTGATTAAAAAGTTATGGGAAATTTGTGACTTTCAATGTAAAAAAATAGAGAAATTCATGATTTTATGTGAAAATGCAATTTTTGGATGAATTTTGACTTGAATTTAGACTTTGATGCTCAAAAACATAAAATCATAATTTTTTACTAAAATGGTCCATGATTTGATGATTAAGTCCTTAATTACTCTAAAATGATAAGAAAATATTACATTTTTAAGGACTTATCAGTAGTGCGGTATATGGACAAGTGAAGATGTTATAAATAATGAAATTGGAATGTTTTAGATATTATTTGAGGGGTTTCTCAAATCACACGGGTGCAATTGCACCCGCGTGATAACACATTGGTCAGCCACTGAACCCAGCCTATTCAAACATATTTTAGGGTAAGATACAAAATGGGGTGAGATAGGGCCTGAATATTTGGCCTGATAGCTCTTTTGTTGGGACTGAAAATGGCCTGACCTGGTTAATGAAATCTATGTAAGCATAAATCTCTACCTCCTCTAGATCAAAGGGAGATACTGCTATTTGAAAACATTCCACAATCCCACATGGGCCACCTAAATGTGTGTCAATCATATTTGTAGCAGTAGGGTGAATAAGACATGTACAGAAATGGTTAGGTCCGGCCCATCCTTTTTTTAGGACCTCATTGCTTTATTGCTCTGAAACACCATCTTTGTTTTTATTTTTATTTTCTTTTTTTCTGAGTTTGCTCAGTGGCAAGGAAGTGAAAGTAGATCCTCCCACCCAGGGATCAATCCCTGGGTGGAGTTATGGGAGCAAGTGCACTATCCACACAGACAGATATGTGATTCCTCTGAAAGCCCATCTTTTGTAGTGACATGATCATATAATAGATGATGACCTGATCTTTGTTAAAATAGGAAAGGTGCTGTGGGGGTAGGTTTTTGTTTGTGTCGAAAGGTTTGAATTTATCATTAAGCGGTGTTGTGATCTAGGGCTAAGAATCATGCAAGAGAAGATCAAACACACACCACACACGAAATAAGACATAAGATTTACATGGTTCAGCTTTTTGCCTACGTCCATAGGAGAAGACGGAGATGCGTTTTCACGATGCTTTGGGAAGAATTACTCAACAAAAACTCTTGCTCTCTATTTATACTCTTAGCCCCAAAACCTTCGTACACCCAAATCAAGCCCACTATTAATCTAATAGACCAAAGGCGGTGCAGGGTCCCAGTCAACCGAGACTATCAACCTATGCACTCAATACTACCAGCTTTTATTGAGCCATAAGTCAACAAACCTCAACCTTGGCGAACATGAGAGTCGATCTTCATAGTACAAAACACATCTAACCACCTTCACCTGCCCCTTAGGGCACTCAGGTTCTGATAACACCGATCAACTCCAAGCAATGCTTGAACTTGATTGTTAGAATAGTATTGGTCATCATATATGTTGGATTCTCTGCTGTAGCGAGCGATTTTCTTTACTTCAATAACACCTTGGCAGAAGAGATTTTGAATGAAGTGTGTCCTAATATTAGTGTGTTTGATTCTTTCATGATACTTAGGATTGTTTATCAGATCGATTGCTCTCTAACAATCACAGAACACAGTCGTCAACTTCTATTGTAATTCTAGATCACCAACCAAGCCTCTCAGCCAAATAACTTCCTTCACGCCCTCTATCGCTGCCATATGCTCTACTTTAGTGGTGGACAAGATAGTTGTAGATTGCAATGCCACCTTCTAACTAATGCCACCGCTAGCAAAAGTGAAGACATAACCTATCAAGGGTCTTCTTCGGTCTAAATCTCTAACAAAATCCAAATCAACGTACCCAAAAACACTTCTAGAGCTGTTGTTGTTTATGTCATGCACTATCCCAACATCAGGTGGAATCTATTTTGACGCCTCACTCTTATGAATTCTACTTTAGAGTTTTTAAAAGTCATCATAGGAAATCTCTATTCATGCACAAATCAAAAGATATAAATGGTATTAGTTGTCATTACCATATGGTTAAATTTCTTCTTCCAGGTAGAGACACATGCAACTCGTGTGGAGAAGTTGAAGGAAGGTGTCAAGCATTTGATGAAAGAAACAGATAGTTCTTTGGCTCAAATGGAACTAATTGACAAACTCCATCGTCTAGGTGTGAGGTGGCTCTTTGAAATTGAGATTAAGCAAGCGCTATACACTATATCATTAGACAACACCAATATAGAAATGCAGGAAGATCTTCATGCAGTATCAACTCGATTTAAACTTCTTAGACAACATGGGCACAAAGTCTCCGCAGGTACGTGCATGCTCTCTTATCTCACTACAATTGAAATCATACAGTATCAACTTCTTAGATAAATTCTTGTCATAATAAATTAATCATTGTTCAGAAATATGGTTTTGAGCTTGGTAAAAACCAAGGCAAGACTTTACAACAGAAAAAAAAAATACAACAAACCAAATCATTTTGAAGTGCATGTGAAGGTGCTTTTAATTTTAGTACTAATTAATTTTTTATGAAGGAAGGACTAAGTCGGCGATCAAAAACATGGTGGCATAAGTTCAATCATGCCATGTGGGCCCTAGTTCATATGATCCAATTTGTAGAACATAAAAGAGATCGAATTTCCAGAGTTTCAAGAGATACATAGTCTTAAGAAATCTCAAGACCAATTAGTGAAGAAAGACCAATCTAAGTTTTATAAATAATTAGGATTGTATATAACATCTTGGTTGGGTTCATGGTCATAATTAATCAACACATACAACAATCAGGAACTCAAAAGAACTCAACAATAAGGCCTCTCTCCACATCAACTCAATACGCTACTTTTCGTGATGTTCAAGTGTCTAATCGGACTATCTATTGTAAAGTATGGATGTCTTTTCATTGGTGAAATTGCATATCCTCTTGTTGGTCAAAAGCCATGGCTTCTTTGATTACGTCAAGAATTTTGGACATGATTAGGTATGATTTAAGTAAGAAAATGAAAAACCTTAAATATAAGTAATCAGAGAAGAATTATCAATTTCTTAAAACATACTTGGCCAAGGTAGAAGCCTTGTCTAGTTGTCTTTAGTTATTGGGCATAGTACGTCCAAGCAAGTATGGAAAGCCCTAGTAGATACATTCATTTAATCAATAATATGTAGAGAAGTGTTCAGATATACAAAAAGGAAATTTGGGAGCTTATAAAGATATGTGGTGTCCAAACCATGAGAATTCTTTGGATCTAAAAGGGGATCTATTGGTTTGGGACCAAAATATGAGAAGTTTGTGATATCCATGTTATATAAACCACATGTCAGCTTATTCTCAATTTGTAACTACTTAACATGGTCACGAATTAAGTACTATGGGTCAACACTTTAGGACAAAAGAAAAAAAACTATCGTTTATTGACTGCAAAGTGGCCTTCATTGGTCGGGAATAACAAAATCAGCTTAAAAAGTATATGGCGCAATAGTGATCAAAACTTTAAATATGGTAGACATAGAGAAAATTGAGGTTGGGGCAGAGGTTTTAACAATAATCAATAAGCTTTTTACTGTAGTGATCTCGGATTTGCACCTTTTGCAATTAGTAGTCAACAGTTGAGTCATCAACAACAAGATTTTGGGTCACAACTTTGGAGAGGGTATAGTTGTTTCTAAATCAAGCTTTTAATGTTGGTCCTTCAAATCATAATTCCTCAAAGTTTGAAACACAATCGGGATCATCATCTCCCTACACATCCGTAGTTCTCATCACAACCTGAATTTTTCTGCTAATACCTCCGTTAACACATCCCAAATTTTCAATAGTGGAAGATATACAATAGAAGATTGCTGGTATCATTATACTTTTTCTTTTCAACAAGCTCGTGGGACACTATTATGACAACCACATGCAAAGGTTAATACTATTGAATAAGAGGAATCAAATTTCTATATTAACATTGGCACCTTCTCATAGATTACAAACAATCTAGGTAACTTCATTTAATCTATTCATTAGCGTGGTG
This sequence comes from Persea americana, assembly GCA_029852735.1. Classification (NCBI taxonomy): domain Eukaryota; kingdom Viridiplantae; phylum Streptophyta; class Magnoliopsida; order Laurales; family Lauraceae; genus Persea; species Persea americana. The sequence continues at coordinate 57,200,025 of CM056814.1, read as the reverse complement.
CAAGTATTGTTATGGTTGGAGATGATGGTAACAATCTCTTATATGGGTATTCTCCATCAGTTGTGTTTGATATTAAGAAGAACTTGATTTCTAATAGTCAATTTACTCAATATAATTCACATGCTTATTTGAATCTTCATTTACTAGATTCTTAATCAAAGATTGAAAAACTGGACAAATACTAGGTCACGAGAGTAGACATTGAAAACTACGTGCTTTGGACAAAGGAAAGAAGCAAGCATTTGTAGCTTCAAAATCTAATAACGATAGGGCCTAATTTTAAGTCAAATGATTTTTTATTAGCTTTCCCTTTTACTTTTAATTTCAATAAATCTATCTTGGATTCACTTTTAGAAAACCAATCCTTTAGAACTCTTGTTTGACTGATCAATGAGGGGATTAAGGAAACTGACATCAAATAAGATTTCTTTGATAGGAAGAAATCTTCCTAGGATTATCAATAAAAGTGATTTTCCAATCTTCTCTCTCTACTCGCGCCATATTGTATCCATCAACTCTCACGCATATTAGAGTGGGTAAAAAGGGAGATAGGAGAGAAATCTATTTGATCAAGGTCATTGATCACAATGTGGGACAATTTAAAGATCATATCCAAGCCGCTTGCATCAAAATTTTACGTTAGATACATTTTCAGTATATTAGATTATACGTTGTTTAATGCACAATCTAGATCCATATGTTTGAATTATGTTGCAAACCATATTAGATTCAGCAAAAGAGATAAGATGGATGTGGGATTCGTGGCGAAAAACTCTTTAGTAAGCATGTCTTTGAGACTTGTCTATGTAAGAGATAATCAAGCCCTAGGGTTTGGGCTCATTTCATTCCCATAGGCAACACAAGAGGCAAAGATATCTATGATACTTCGCAATTGTTGGAATGCACATAAATCTTCAGCCGAGTGACGGAGTCTCCACATGGAGATCCATCATTTCAAACTAATATTTTATTTCTCATTTAGAGAATATCATCCTTGGATACTTCTGAACTAAATCTAATAGCTTAACAGAAACATATAAATATATATACATATATGTATATATATAAAGAGAAATATTCAAGTGCATCTAACCCTCACCATAGGGTGAGGGATGCTTCCATAAATGGGAATTTTCAAGTATAAAAGGGGGATTTCAAGTACATAGGGTAAAGTACAAAAGGGGGATTCATATGCAAAAAGGGAAAGTGCCCTCACCCTATGGTGAGGGATAGATGTACATGAAACGAAGCTTATCATTTTATTTGATGCTAAGGTGGCAGAAAATATTGGGTCAAAGCTTTTCTTACTACATTAATTTTTAATTAATTGATTACCTTCTGCTACGATTCAAATCTTGTACTCACCATAGTTTAGATTATATGGGGTTTAACTCACCGTATGGTAGATGTTTCTCTTATCTAAAAGATTACTCCAAGAAAAAGTTTGGTCCAAAATGAAATGTTATCTTTGTGTATTCATTAGTTACCTGAACACAAGCAGATATTGTTGACACAAATCTCCTACAAAATTGAGGCTAAATTTCTTTTTCTTTTTTTTCCTTCTTTTTAATCCATCTTTGCTTTATGTTCCTTCGTAGGTGCAGAAGAAGGAGCACATTACAAAAGAACCAACTTCATCTTCTCTTTAATCTTCAATAGTCTTGACATCGTTAGGTCATGATATATTGCTCAAATCCTATCTAATGGGCTATAAGAGGAGCATGTGCAGACAATTTCTGACCTAGAACTATCCTAATAAATACCTACTTCTGAGACTACTAGCAATGTAGAGATATATGATCCTACTACATCATCTCTTCCATCTACACCACAAAACATTTATTTAAGAGATCTATCATCAACATAGTGTTGATGCATTGCAATTAACTTTCTCTCCTTTTTTATGTGAGATTATTATTTTCTCAGTCTTCATCATAGAAGCCTTATTCAATTATTCTCGAGTCCACTTTTTTATTTCCACATTTCTACTCAACTTCTGTTAAAAAAAAGTTTTCAGCAACCCCTTAATAATACTTCATGTTTATCGTCACTACTTCATTTATTGGTTTGTTCGTATTTCACTTTCTTATTTCCCCAAACACATAATGTTCAATACATCCTATATAGCCTATTTATGTTCTTCCATGTACAATCCAAACCATTTCAGACATTATACCTTGATTTCATCTTTTATAGAAACAATCCTTAAGTTTTCCTTAAGAGCATGTTTCGTAAAAGGCAAGGAATCTGTAGATCTGATAATTCTTTACTACCACTAGAACAAGAATTCCTCACTGAGGATTTGTGTACCTGAGAATTTTACTTGATATATTAGTGTATATCGATGCATATAGTTGATAAAAGTGGAGTTCAATATGCAAATATATATAAGTGAGGATTTTCAAATCTTGGGGGTAGGGGGGGAGGGAGGTGTTTCGGATCTGAAAATCTTAACAAATGAAGATTTTCATTCGTCCAAATCGTTAGGAATTTACAATTGCCAACATGAGTTTTTCATAGCTTTAGGGAAACCAAAAATCTTCTCCCTAAAGATTTGGTTTCCAAACGTGATCTAAGTGTTCATTAATATTTTTGCAGCCTTTTTATAACTCCCTAGTTCACCCTTAGCATGCTATTATATATAAATATAGTATCTATAAAGTTTATGTTAAATGACTATGGAGAAGGTATGTAATGAATGATAATGATAATATGATGATGGTGATAATGTTAGACTAAACAACCTATCAAATCAAGGCTTGGCCTAAAAAGGAAGAGAACATGGAAACAACATGCACATCATATCATATTGAGATTCCTCTTGATTGGTTTCGATTTTGGATTTAACTTACCAACATCTTTGGTTTGCAGATGTTTTTAATGACTTCAAAGACGAAAATGGTGGTTTCAAGACCAGCCTTTCATTGGACATAAAGGGAATGTTGAGCTTGTATGAAGCTTCACACCTTGCCTTTCAAGGGGAGACTATCTTGGATGAGGCAAGAGCTTTCACAAGCACACATCTCATGGATATCCGGGAGAACATAGACCCAGTCCTTCAAACAAAAGTAGAGCACGCCTTGGATATTCCTCTGCATTGGAGATTAGAAAAATTAGAGGCTAGGTGGTACATGGACATATATACGAGGGAAGAAGGCATGAATTCTTCTTTACTTGAATTGGCAAAGCTTCATTTCAACAATGTGCAAACAACATTCCAAATAAGTTTAAGGAGTGTGTCAAGGTAAGTGGATATATACTGGCCACATGAATCGAAAATAAGAGAACATCAATAATAAATCTAAGACTCGCTGAGTAGACTCAAAGTTTCATCAAGATCACTCAGCCTGGTAGAATGTTAAATTGCTGGAATGATGATGGGCCTATACTAATGAGAGATTGATTTCTTGGATTTTTTATACGCGCTTCAGGTGGTGGAAAGATCTAGGTCTTGGTGAGCAGTACTCTAGCTTTGCTAGAGACAGGTTGGTGGAAAGTTTCTTTTGGGCCGCTGCAGTGACATCTGAGCCACAGTTTGGACGTTGCCAGGAAGCTGTTACAAAAGCTATTCAACTCATATCAACAATTGATGATATCTATGACGTGTATGGTACGGTGGATGAGCTAGAACTTTTTACTAATGCGGTTGATAGGTCAGTGACCACTTTCTTAACTACTATTGAACATAACATGTCACACTTCATACTAAATTCATGGGTAAGAGGAGAATTAAAGAGGTGAGGTGAAGAGTGAACGGTCTAAGGTGGAGATTTAGGCGGCACTATCAATTTTTTAATATTTAATTTACTATGGTAACGAGTCGGAAATCCTTTCCTATCAAGGAGGAAATCATTTGATGCTATATTATAAATCCTCTCCTCTAATGGTTCAATCTCATACCCTGTCAATAGGATGGCATTGTTTAGAAATCCTAGGATTTCAATTCTTGTTAAATAGACAAGATCCCAAATGATAGATTGATGATTTGGCGTTTTCTGCTTATAATACCTTATTTGCAATGGTTACTTGGAAGAGCATCAAGCTAGGTAAGTTATGTCACTCCTACTTATTTAAATAGATGCAAGAGAATTCAGAGAACTCTGTATCCTTTGAGTTTGGTCGCCTCAACCGATTCAATCCGAATACAATATGGATACTATCACTTTCCACAATGGATATTTGATGCTTAAAAAGTCTTCTCCATTAGAAGGTCCTTTCCATGTAATTATTGGCCTCTCTTGGACTACAGTTATATTATAATTGCATGGAAATTTCTTGTCTACTTTGGCACTCCCTACCATTCTTGTTTAAATCTTTTAGGACTCTTCTCTAATAACTTTTATTCTCAATGTAGCTATTATCTTACACATTACTGTCTCTTGGGTTTCAGATGGGATCTCAAGGCAATGGAGAAACTTCCTGATTATATGAAGACCTGTTTCTTAGCTTTATACAACAGTATCAATCATATAGGATATGAAATTCTGAAAGAGGAAGGGCGCAATATCATACCATACCTTAGAAATGCGGTATTTTATCACATCTTTCTTTACATCATCAACATCCAATCTTGGTAGCAGATGTATTTTGATTGAGGCAGTGCCTTTCCACTGACTCAGTCTAAAACTTAAAACAAATGAAAAAAGGAAAAATAAAAGACCATGCGAGAAAATTGCTTCAGAAAAAATGTAATTTCACATAATATTTCAAAGAAGAAAATCACATTAAATCGTCCCTTGGTTGAATATATAACATTGCCATAAAAAGTTGACGATAGTTTTTTCCTAAGTTGCATAGAATTGAATTAGAAATAGGGAACGGCAATTAAACCCCACCCCACCCCCGCCCCAAAAAGGAATACGAGCCAGGCCCAAACCAAGAAAACTAAAAACGACCCAAGCACTTCAACAGGCAATCTAAGATGGGGATGCAAATGGGCTTGGACGGCTTCCCTTGAATTATCATAGCATCATCTTTAACATTTTGAAGAGATATCTAATGAGTTGGCTTAGCTTTTCCATGCACCAGAAGCAAGGGGCAAACCCAAGAAATTCTCCTTGGGTGGCTCTCTGAAAAAAAAATCTTGGGGGAGGCTGAAATGAAAAAATAATAATAATAAAAATAAAACATTAATTTCCAGAATTTGCAGGGGGTTCTCAAAAAAATATTTGGCATTTTTCATGTCCACTTCAGCCCCCAGACCCTGGTAGTTCTGGCCTTCCAAATGGCCAAAATAGCTTATTGCTGCCAGCAGAAAAAGCATTCCACAAGTTCTTGGTTGGGAGCAACTGAGAAGAACCAAACTATTTTATACCATTTGATTTATTTATTTATTTTTATTTATTTTTATTTTTTTTTGTGTCTCCTTTAGTTGACAAAATTGTGTAAAGCATACTTAGTGGAGGCCAAATGGTATAGCAATGGATATACACCAACGCTTGAGGAGTTTCTGCAAACCTCATGGATTTCGGTTGGAAGTCTACCCATTCAAATGTATGTTTGTGCTTTACTTGGGCAAAATCTAGCACCGGAGAGCAGTGATTTCGCTGAGAAGATCTCAGATATTCTACCGTTGACAGGACTGCTTGTTCGATTTCCAGATGATTTGGGAACTTCAACGGTATGTAGCTACTACCCTCTACTTCAACTAAAATTAGTAAAAGTTTTCCTTCATTATAGAAATGACTTCGTTGGTATGCTATGAGTAGGGATGGCAATGAGTCCATTGATAAAGACTAAGATGCTTCACAAAGATCCGGTACTAAGATTTGAAATAAACAAAGTTTTTATTTATTTATTTACTAAGATTTGAAATAAACAAGTGTTATTTATTTATTTATTTTGATAAAAGATTGTTATTGATGAATTAGCATTCCACTCCCAAGGTGAGAGGAAACCCTAGAAATATTTGTTTTTATATTAAGAACTACGAAAAAGGGAAATGCCCTTAGGGCAAGTTTGTGGTTTTGTGGAAGATTTAGCTCATTTTTTCTCTGTTCCTCTCGGAAAACCATCCACGCCAAATGTAGATTTTGAGAATGTTTATTGACTACATGTTTGCAAGTTTTTTATTGATTTCATTTAGAAAAGCCAATGGCTATTTATAAAATTACAACTAAAGATAAGGAAATCTAATGCCACCTATATAACCTATTCAGATAATGAATAAGATATACTATCAAATATGATTCTAGCCTAATAATCCAAATCTAATATAATCCAGTCTCATCCTTGCCAAATCCAACCTTGTCTAAAACATTCTCTAATACTCCCCTACAACTGTATGGTCCTTTCAAAAAGGGATCGTGCGATTGGTTACCATAAAAATAACCTGTTGATCTTTAATATGTCTTGCCAAACTGCCCATTGTGCTCTGCTGGCGATCATCCTATAGAGTCCACCACTTCCACATCCTACTCTTTTTTAGTATGTCGGAGTCAGTGGTCTAATAGATCAGATCTGTCATGATTCTCTCAAAAATATATGGATGATGAGGCTTGACAAAAAAAATATGAGATTGAGGAGCTTGGATCATATCAAGGTTTGCAAAAAGATCCTTTCAAATTGTTGGCCTAAGTTGGTGGTGTCGATGGATCCGAGTGACCATTGAGAATTTGTGTTCACTCGAGAGACGGATGATATTGGTGGTGCTTCAGAGCATCAAGGACTTGCATTTAGGCCTATCAATTGAGCCCGTTAAATGGGTACCTGGCCGGCCCTGCCCTGCCTGGCCCAAGCCTGGAAATACAGGGCTTTAAAAAAAATTGAGCCCAGCAGGCTAGGCTTGGGCAATGATCTTAAAGCCTTATCAAAATGGGAGTGAGAATGGGTAGAACAAGCTCAGTCCGTCCAAGCCTGGCCCAGTCTGTCCACAAGGAAAATGAAGCTAGACCAAGTTGTGAGTCCTATCCAATTGATTAGGTTTGAACACCTCGACCAGATCCAAACCCAACAAAGTAGTTAATTTATGTGAACAACCGGTGTTTTGCAGAGTTTGTTGGTGTGTATTGATTACTATGGACAAATTTCAAATCATGGACAATTAATGTACATTGACAGTTTATTGCATTATGTTTTTCTGCCTCATGTTGATTCATTCTTTATATAGATTCATTCATTTTCATCTAGCTGATTATTGATGATATATACCTTTCAAATTGATAGATTAATTAGAAGTGCTTTTTTCCGGCTATCTAATTTTGTATGCATGTTCATCTTTAATATGCTTATTTTTTAAGCTTTGTCCAAGATTAATACATTTTTCATATCTATGAAATTTTTGGTTATCCCAGCTCAATAATTTAGATGTGCACTAGCACTAAGGGAAAAATACAATTTAATTGTGCCTTAGCATTGTAGCAAAACAGAGTAAAAATTAGAGAATGCTTAGCTTATATTCAAGATCGTGCTAAGCCCTGGTCCATACGGGACGGGATTTGACGCATGCCTATTCAATATAGGGTCGGGATTGAACAACCCTCGGCAAACCTACCCAATATTCAGAACAAAAATAGATAATCCAAGCCCAGGCCCGGCCAATTGACTGGCCTGGCCAATTGACTGGCCTACTTGCAGTCCCCATTTTGCGTTGTGGAAAAAGAACCCGAAATAACCAAGTGTAAAAGAACGAATCCCCGTGTCTAAAAGAGCGAATTCGGAATCTTATGTATGAAAGAAACTACAAAGCCGGAGAAGTCGAGTACGCCATGTAGGAAGTAGTGCTGATGAGGAGCATTTGTATCAGATTGAGTATAGGATTTCCTTTTATTTTGTTTCTTTTTTTTTTTTGAAAATTTTGATTGATTTCATTGAGGAAACCTAATGACTACTTATAAGATTAGAAGGAAAGATAATCACACCTATATAATAGGAGACATAATTAGATAATAAACAAGAATATAATTAATTAAAATGACTCTTCCCTAATAATCCAAATATATTATAATCCAATCTCATCTTTGCCAAATCCAACCTTGTCTAAAACATTTTCTATTAGATTTTATTATAACACGGAAAAAAAGTTCGGCAATCACTTTGTATAAAAAACCGTGATTGCCTTTTTTATCTACTAGAATGGATGCTAGTCCAATAATTAATGCAGGGGAAACAAAACAAAGCAACTAGCAATTAAATCTACCAAACAAACACCACAAGAAGGCATACATAATCTTTTACGTGGAAATCTTATTCAGGGAGAAAAACCACGATCTGAAATCATATACTATTGAACAATTACAAGATATACTCACAGCTCCCTTTCTCTATCATTCTGTAGACCTAAAGACTGTAGTTGTTCTTGCACAACTTCTCATATTCCCACGACTTTCCCTGCAGTGTACCGCTCCATATACTTGACCCAACAACACCTTCAAAATCAAGATAAACAAATCTTCTACTAGTAGGTAGAAGCGGCAAACATTCTAGAGCAAATCTTCAGCCGAATCTCTCAATGATGGCTCTAGAGAAACAAGGAGCCTCTCTTAGGGAGTTCTCACCTCAGATCAAAGAGAGAAAAACTTCTTGTCTCTCTTAGGGATAAGAGAAACACACTTTAAATAGCCGTTAATTCGTGCAATAGTTTTCTAATTTTAATCACATCCAAATAGAAAGAAAACTTGAAATAGAATTCTAAAAGCACTAGGCTTGTTCTCCAAGTTCTCTATAGCGACTAGAAAACCTCGCTATAGTGAGACTATGTTCTAAAATCTTCTTTCTTTGCTCCAAAACACGTTAATCTTCACTTTAGGCCTTCCGGTGACACGATCACAGTCCATTTTAAAAGAAATACAAAATTACAACTCAATAGGCCGAAAGTTTTGTCAAACCCATGAATTAGCCAATACAAAGACATTTTTAACAAACCGGCCGCACAAAATCCCTAAAGATGATTGTGAAAACAAGGAACTTACGAAGAAAACCCATTGTTTTATTTCAAAGCTTTGGCGTTGGAATTTGTGAATAATCTTGGTCTTTATCAATGCACATGGGCTAGGGCTGAGACTATATACATGGTATGTTTTTTGGTTTTTTGCTACATGGTACAATTGGTGGGGCACTTCACGCCCAGGAAACCCTGAGAACCTTCTCGAAACACAGTGCCGATACCACTGAACCGTCAGTGGATTGGTGTGTATGTATTTTTTCCATTGACGATGTCTAATCATGTGTCATTTTCACATTTAATACAAATGATCCACAATTTGATTCTTAAAACTATTGGTCCCAAGCCCATTCTTAATCTTCACATTTTTTCAGTAGAGTCCAGGTTGGGTTTGACATGTGAGCCTATGGGCAGATGGAGCCCAATTTAGAGGCCTGATTTTAAATGGGCTGGCTGTGTCTTTTCTTCTTTGTTGTGGTTGTTGTAGGCATTTCTTATTTACCAAAAAAAAAAGGGTCATTCATGTCAATGCTCTCTTTTGTTGGTACAGGATGAGCTAAAGAGAGGTGATGTTCCAAAATCTATTCAGTGTTACATGCATGAAGCAGGTGTTACAGAGGATGTTGCTCGCGAACACATAATGGGTCTATTTAGAGAGACATGGAAGAAACTCAATGAATACCTAGTGGAAAGCTCTCTTCCCCATGCTTTTATCGATCATGCTATGAATCTCGGGCGTGTCTCCTATTGCACTTACAAACATGGAGATGGATTTAGTGATGGATTTGGTGATCCTGGAAGTCAAGAGAAAAAGATATACATGGCTTTATTTGCTGAACCCCTTCAAGTTGATGAAGCCAAGGGTATTTCATTTTATGTTGATGGTGGATCTGCCTGATTAAATGAAGTAAATGTAAAATCAGATATTAAATTTGCCTAGACATCTTATGAATATTTAGATGTGCCTCCATGATATATGCTAATAAATCAGTTCTATTAGCTTACAATGAGCAATAAAATATTGTACTACATTTTATGTGCATGCTTTTGTTTTATTGTGGTGTTTGGAAAGACTAAAACTTGTTTCAACTATATGGGAATGGCTAACATTGGCATATGAGGGACTCTATGGCACATCGGTGGGCCCCAAATCTTTGATCAAGTGTAAATTAATGCCACCACTGTATGATATTTTTATTCTCAATGTAGCTACTTTCTTACATTACTGTCTCTTGGGTTTCTGTTTGAAATTTTATGTTGGCTAATTAATTTTTATGTTGGCTAATTAATGGGTTGGACAAAACTCTAGGTCCATTGAGTTGTATTTTTTAACTTATTTTAGAATCTACTGTGGTAATCCCGCTAGAAAAGCTAAAGCGAAGGTTACCGTAAAGAAGAGCATAGCACTAATTACTCTCGCAAACTCATTATGAGACTTCTAAAGGAGTATTCCCTTACCAATGCATCAATGACTAATTTAGTCAAATCGAACCTATTTTGCACAACCTAGGCTAATTTTGTAGCAAGGTGGCCACACTCAATGACACAATGGGCTCTTTGGCTCCTCCACTCTAGGAACTTTCGCTCCACATTTGAAGTTCTTAGGGCGAGCGAAGCTGAAGTCGGGTTTTTTTCTGACGTACTACAATTAAACTAAAATATAGGTGAAAAGATCAAAGCTTCTGCAAGATAGATTCGGTCAGATTTGGTTAAATGGGTTGAACCGAAATAGACGTGGGTCATGCATGTATGGTCCAGTTGACTAAAAATCTGGCGTGGGCTGAGATTGCATACACTTTCTTTTTAAATGGGCCCAATATAGGTCATGCTTCAATCCATAAACATTGGGTACTGTTTCTTTATTAAAATTCTTGACAAGAGTTCAAGTACGTATGATGTGACATCTTGTCCTTTGCATTTAAAAGTGTCTTGTTTCTGACAAAGTATTTCAAGATTCTACCGACTTAATCGGTCTCAAATGACCATTGGAAATTAAGAAATTCCACTCACTTTTTATTTTAGTGAAATTTTTAGATACTCAAGTCCAAGAAAAATTCATGTATTTTATCGTATCTGAAAATTCAAAAATTTTTTATATACTAATTCTTTGAATAAAGAAATATACCCTTGAATTACGTGATAAACCTGAATCATCCTGACCTAACCCGTTTGTCACAAATCTCTTAAACATATTCACAATCCAATTTTTCTTGCTATAAAAGGACTCGTATTAGCCCCCAAGTCCTACACAGTGACATCAATATTTGCAAGTGAAGGAGAACGAAAAAGAAATGGCAATGTTAGCAGCGAGAGCGGCGGGCAAAGGAAATGGCATCAGACGCCTCTTCTCGTCCTTTCCCTTCCCTTCTTCTCAGCCAGCTACTACACCTCCTCCCCCTGCAGAGCCTTCAACAAATCTCTTTATTTCAGGCACTCTCTCTCTCTCTCTCTCTCTCTCTATGTCTCTATGTTCATCTTCTACTTGTTTTGTTCTTTATTGATTGATTTATCTTTCTTTTCTTCTATGTTTCCTGCACGTTGTTTTTTTTTTTTTTTTTTTTTTGTTTAAATCTATTGAGCAACGAATACGAAGGAAATACGATTATGGGTGCTTTTGAATGTACCCCAGAAGGTGATTGTTGAAGTATGTGCTTCCAGGGCAGGGCAGGCAACATGGGAATTGAAAACCCAGATGGGTGGGTATCTGGGTATCTTCTTTTTCTGACCCATTTCAGTAATTTTATCGATTGGAGACCGTTGATGCTGATTTGGGATAGTATCAGAACTGATAGAGCTTCCATCCTTTGAAAATTTACATTTTGATATGTGTTCTAAGCAATCAAGAGTCTGTAGGTAGAAAAGTTTTTATTTTGAGCGATATTTCATATAAGATTCTCTATGAAAACAGTATTCAACATGGCATAGGCCTTATCTCACTTTTTGGTATATGATGTTCTATTTCAATCAATTCATCATCATTAAAGCCTTGTCCCGACTATATTGGGGTGGGCTAGTTGTATTTCAATCAATTGAGATATGAATATGAATTAGTAATATGGTGGGCGCTTTTGTATGTACCCCAAAATCGTGACTGTTAATGTATTTGCGTTGGGGCCAAGATAGAAATTGAAGGTCCAGTTATGTCCCCATCTCAATAACATCACCACCCATCTCTCTAAATCCATCAGTGGGGCCACCTTTGAAATCCAAACAGCTAAAAATCAATGTCCCGCCATTTTCTATTGACACGAAAAACCTCACACCAATCAGGATTACTCCCATTGTTAAATGGACGTGTAAAACATGTGTTTTGAGTCTTTTAGCTATTTTTTTGTATTATCTTGATCGTGCAGTTTAGACACAATTAATCTTGCAGTGGGCATTATTTTGGACAGTAAGATTTTCCTTTGCGATAGAATGATGTGGGAAGGAGATTTTAGCAGTTTTGATTTTAGAAGTAGGCCCCACTGATGGGCTCGAAGATCTCTACGCCTACCCTCAGCCCTCCATCATGGATTCTGATTTGGGGATTGGGAGAAGTGGTGGAAAAGTAACTGCTGGAGTTTTTGTACTTCTGAAATTTTTTTTTTAATGTCTGCTCGAATTGATCAGTGTTTGTATGCGATTCCTTTTTGTCCGTTGCTCTGACTATGAAAACTAAGTACCTCCTTCGAAGGGGTCAGGTTTCCTTTTTAAGGTAGAAAGTAGGACTCTCTATCCTTTGTTCCTTGGAAGATAGAAGGTCAGACCAGGAATCTGAGATGAATTATCACCCCAACTTTTGGAAAACTCTCCACTAGGAAAGCTTTATTTAATTGTTGGCTGAGATCTTCGGAAACTCAAGCAGGTAGGAGATACAACCATATTAAGGGAACGAAAGAGTGAGGTGGTATGTTATAGCCTAAGAAGGGCTGCCACACAACGGGCTTCAGATAGTGGGCTAGATCTAACCGAAAAATTCCATTCATGGAAATGGAGCCCCATGTTCCTTTATAACTCTAATTGTCATATGGGGCCCATTCACTTATTTTTTCAATTTTAAATATGCTAGCAAGTCACTTAAGTGAAGGGGGAACCATCCAACTTTGTGTGTGCTTAGATGTGGGACGACGTATACATCTATGAGGAAAAGAGTCACGATAGATTAAGGTTTATTTTGATTTACCTTGTTAGTATTTCATTAGTTTTGGTATCTTGGAAGTTGGTTGTGGTTCATCTAGGGGAAGGGATATGTGGAAGATCTCATTTGTGGCCACCATTTGAACAATTTTGAAGAAGAGGATTCTCAAGTGTTTAGTAGAGAAATCATCTCACATGGAAGTTTATACGAGAGACTGAGATTTTTCTTTTGCCATTTGGGTCTTTGTCCTGCCTCATTTCTAAGGCATCTTAATAGATATTTTTTTCTTTTGTATAGATGGAGAGGTAGCCTTTTCATATGTTTACGTTTGTTTGCTTTTTGATGCTTTGATGTGCTTCAATCAAGCGGTTCTGCGTGGTTTGTGTTTTTGTCGTGATGTAATCTTGTCAATGTATCTCTCTTGTACTGTTAGGCTTATTTAATGTAAGTTATCATTCCAAATAGCAAAAAGAAAAAAAGAAGAAGAAGAATTTTGGAATCTTGTTTTGTTTAGAAAGTTTAGTAGCATCTAAATGAATATTCATATAATTAGGTGTCAATTCCTAAACTTAGCAGGAGAATCTGTGAGATATGTATGTAATAAGCTTGGATTGCAAGCTAGGGGATATCTGCTGGATTTTATACATTCATGTATCCTCTATTAGAGAGCAATGAATGAATGAATGATGTTGAAGCGATCATTTGAGTTTTTTTTATTTTTTATTTTTATTTTTTATTTGGGGTTGGAAGACCAGTGGTGCTGTCTTCATGGTCATAATTGTGCTATCTTGAGACTTTGGCTATTGAGGTGGCCCCATTGGTCAATCTTCCCCTCCCTTCGCTACAGCATGGAAGCACGAGGAAAAGTTCATTGTGGACAATAGGATGAGTAGGAATCAAGCAGAAAAGTTTTGAGCATAGAATCAGGAAGAATCACGATTTTGGCAGCCCAAAAAGCATGGGTGGCCTATTACATGATCCCTCCAGGTGAGCTAGGAGTGTGGGCACTCCTTGTTAATGCATTGTCATGCACCAGCACAAAGGGTGGTCAACACCACTTTGTAGGGCAAAACCATTTTGAAACATTCCCTTAAAGAAATAAATAAGAACTAAATGATTAATAGCACTTTATAATAATAAAAAATCCTGCTTCACTAAAGAACATTGTGTTTTATTCAACCGCCTCGAGGAAGCTTTCTTCTCCTGCTTTGCTGGGGAAGATTAGCATTATCTTCCATAAAGAACACAGAATTACAGCTGGCACCAACTTCCACATGAGCTTGCCCTCATTTGAAAGTGATGAACCTCCCACTTAATTTTTTCGCCTCACCCGAAGATTCAGTGAGTAACCCAATGGATGCCAAATGATTGACGGATCTTAGACCTCGAGTATCTAGCAAAGGACAAATAGACAAAAACATGGTTGAAGTACTCATTCCATACATGCAATTAGGACAACAAATGGAGGTGTTTGATAGTATTATCCATCTTCTGACCAGGTTTGCTATCATCGGCACCTCCCTAATTATCACGCCCACATGGAAATGCTGGACTCTAGTAGGTGCAAGGCCTCTCTGAGTGTGAACAAGGAGGAGCGCAAGAGCCTGGAACAAGTGCCTGACAGAAGAGTTTGGCCAGAGAATCCTAATGATTTTTATTTTATTTTATTTTTTGAGTTTTTTGTATATACCTCCCTAAGGTTTCTAGGATTTGTAAATAGGCCCATGAGGTTTTAGTATTTGTAAATAAGCTCATACTTTTTCATTTTAATACCTTCCATGTCCCCAAAATCAAAATTTCTAACGAGAATAGGCAACCGCCATGAGGTTTGTATTGGATTTTTATATAAATGACAGTTTTGTCCTTACATCCATTAAACAAAAATGAATAGATTATTATTTACAAAATACCATTATTTTATCTCAGGTCCCAATGGTTTCTCTCAATAACTCTCTCATGCACATGAAGCCTAATCATGTATTTTGAAACTTTCATCAATCTAACGGTGGGTCTTGTATGGATTGGTGGATGAATCATAACCGAATATAAGTATAGGTGTTGATTGCCATTATGATCAATTTGGATTTATTGAAATGAGCCATGTATTGATAAAAATTGATTTATTTAGGGTTATTTTCTTCCACTAAATGCAATTGTTAATGTTACGTGCTTTATAAAATAAATAAAGTCCAAGCTTTTGAAATTATGTATATAAGGATAAAAGAGATTGGCAAACATGTCATTTCGCTCTAAAAATCTATGGTGGTTGGAAGGCTACTGATTTTGAGGACATGGAAAGTATTAAAATGAAAATGTAGGGGCCTATTTGCTAATACTAGAACCTCAGGGGCCTATTTACAAATTCTAAAAACCTTAGGTGGGTATATGCGAAAAAACTCTTTTTATTTTTAATTCTTCTATCCAAAGCACCCCTTCAAACATAAATATCATCAAGAATATTTGAAAGGCCAACGTATTCCAATGATTCAGCTTATGTCCCTAAATAATGACTTATCAAAGACTCAAAACAATGACTGATCAAATACCTTTTTTATGACCCTAAACAATCAAGGGAAACGAGATTTTAAGGGGCAATTTTTCATTTCCCCACCGGTACATTGTCCTACAAGTGAAAGTGATTCACCGACCCTATAATGAATCTCACCCCCATTTCTACTATAGATCCCACCAAGGTAGATTCATCCTCCACATTTGGATAGGTTTTCAGAAAATAGATATCAAATTCCTTTTGAATTAGTAGGGAAGTACAGGTCCCAATTTCATTAATCCATTCATGCATCACAGGTTTATGAATTTACTCGTGTCACTACTTTAAGTCAACAATTCACCCTACCATCCGAAAAAGAAAAAAACATGTCAACTATTCACTCTTTGATCTTCTCTTTATAGAGAGATGTTGAACAGTCCCTTGCATTTTTATGAATCCATTGTGAGCATTCCCTCAGTATCATTTGGCTTCTGTCATTCTTGTCACAATAAAACTGATCTTTGCAATGTACCCTTTGGATATCTTCAGGTTTACCATGGTTATACATGGTTGATTTCATTTTTCTGCCTTTTGGTTTTCCCAGCTCTCCTAGTTTTTTCTCCTATAATCATGTTTTCTTGCCATTCCTCGATTTCTCACTACTGTTTGATTTCTCTACCTTTTTTTTCCTTTGGGAAAGAGTAGTGCCTTAGCTTTCATTAAATCTGTTACCAAACTCTGCTTTACTAATCTCAAGATTCATCAAATGAGTTTATATCTCAAACAATGTGAACTATATTGGCTACCTATGAATTGCCGCAATGTAGACACCAAGCCCTGGTTGCAATCTTTCAATGATGGTGCATTCTTTTGATTCCTACTGGCTTTATCTTGCCTCCTTTTTCTTCTATAGGTGTTAGTATCTTAGGGATGACTCTAGATGCTTTAGGCTTGTCCAGCCTCATCCTTTGTATTGTTGCTGGCATTATCCACATGCCGCACCTATATGCCCAATAGTTGAGTTATGGCACTTGCCTAAGCACACCTTTGACTACAACAAATAGCATATGCCCATTTGTGATTAATACACATGTCACACCCTTGTGTAATGTTCTCGAGTCTCAACTCTAATAGTTGTTCAATAACTCTTCCCATTGGTGAAACTTCTAACTCATTTTTTGAAATAGCCTACTTTGCTAGAAGTCAGGCCCATTTCATAGTAGTTCTTGCAGAAGTCTGGATGCTGGGCTTTTACTACCATGGCCCCTTGAGTTGGATAATGAATAATAATCATTCCTAGCTAGCCAATAAGAGAACTTTGGTAAGCTCATTCAACATCCTTATTGAAGACTTCTAGAAGCTTTACTTCTGTCCGAACATGTAGTATTATAGTAGATGGAATTTGTACACCTACGGATGACAAGAAGTGTGCCCTTGTTCTACTAATCCCTTTATTATGTCTTAGAAGCAGGAAACTCAATAATCATCTCTTAGAAATTCAAGGTGTATCCATGGTGTTTCCTGTATCTAACATATCATCAGAGCAAATGCTTTGGAGATTAGGCATGGATGGAACGATACCACATCCACATGTAACACTTTATGTTCCTTTTTTGTTGTTATGCAATGCAATGTCGGGTGTTCTAGAGGTTCAGATTTCCCTGCTCCAATTCTGTGAATCTGCTTTCAACCATATTTTGCAAACTTAGCAGGATTCTTTTGCATTCATGGAAATTGACATTTAGAGCCTTGACTGCCTTCAGAGCTCCACTTAGTTTATGAAAGTGAGAAAAAAAATCAATGCCTCTTGTGTTGCCGTTGAATCTGCATCTTGGAATCAAATCTTCAATTATCCATACACACCTTGTGAAATCAAATAGGAGAATGTGAAAAGGAAGAAACAAGAGAAGGAGAAACGAAGAAGATGAGTTGGAGTAAAACTCGTTTTTTTTTTTAATATAAAAATCTAATTAATTTGAAAATTCATTATGATGACCTGCATCCTTTTCACCGGTCTGTATTGTTTAGTAAAGAGCCTCTTCTTCATCCTTTTCTTTTAATTTTATGCATAAGGGCAGTTGTCTTCTTATTCCATCAGAATAGACTAGTGATGCAATCACTAGCCGTTGCAAGGAAGCCCATGGCCCACACATGGGACCCAAGGGAGTTTTTAGATATTTTATTTCTTATTTTTATTTCCCTAATTATTTGTCGTTAGATTTCTAATTTTTTTCTGGGTTGTAATTAGGATAGTTTCTAATTTGTATCAGTCTCCTAGTTGAATTGGGTGAATTAGCCGCTAAATTTTCCTTTTCTTATTTATATGGAATTGTAGAAATTAAAATTTCAAAGTTGATTAATACTATTGTGTGGGTTTCTATCCCTTGGGGTGCGTCTTCGTGTGTTTGATAGTCTCTGAGGAGACTCGTATATTGCTTCAACACCTTCACACAAGCCTTATCCTAGGCCTTTACTGGTGATGGAGGAGTGTAAAAGGTTGAGCAAGAAATTTTAGGAAGGGGAACTAGAGGAGATGGCACTGGCTAAATTCGTAACCATGGCCTGCTACCTATTTAAGATGTTTTAGAAACAGGTTAGTATCCAGAAAGAAGTTAATGTCAAATGATGTTAGAATGACCTAAAATTGGATTAGTTGGATATCTTATTTGCTTATCTTTCTATCGAGCTCAAGTTTGTGTGATTCTGACTTGTACTAAGAAAGTTAGAGCCAATTTTCTGGTAGGGTACAGGAGAGTTATAAATTTAGTTGGTCATCATCCTAACTACTTGATCAAAGGCCCACAAGTTTTCACCATCCAGACGAGTGCACAGTTGATCCAATAGTCCAGTCCATTTAGATGAGTGCCAAACTTGGGTTCAGTGGCTCGGATGATCATAAGTTGGTCCCCACTAGGTGCTTAGGAACGCAGCGCTTACCTTATCATGAGCACCGGTACTTGGCGGAGGTTATCCCATGTTTTAGAAGGCTATATTGAGATTTCTCTTTTCAATGTTTAGATGTGTTTCTTCTTTTGCTCATGAAAAGCAATGTAAAGGCCATTGGAGAGAGGAGAGATGGAATGGGATTCTTTTTTTTGCCATTGGAGATTGCTTCAACAACTACAGAGTTACGTTGACTCTTATCATTTAAGGATTAGGCCTTTATACCTTTTCTTCATGCAATTATGCCTTACGCTCGGGTTTGCACTAGGCTACTGATTTGGAAGCTGCAACGTGGCTCTTGTAGCAAACACATTGAGCATGTGAGTTTTGACCTCAAAGTTTGTTCAATATCTAAAGTAGATCGTTGAAGGGCTTGGTGTCAGAGCTTACTGCGACGTACATCAGATTGGTGTCATAAATTTTATCCTACATCATTTGGTATCAGAGAAAGTTTTGATCTGATAAAATGACTGTCTATAGGCTGACGCATACACATCAAGAGAAGATTAGACAAAATAGAAAGAAATTGGGACTAGAACCACACACATAAATGTAAACCAGGCAAAGGTGGGACTAAAATATGATTCAAAATGAACTATATAATTTTAAAGACTTTCTAAAAGTGAAGCACATATTGAAGAATTTTAAAGACTTTCTAAAAGTGAAGCACATATTGAAGATGAAGGTAGAAAAGATATACAAGTTAAGACACTACCAGAGATTTTAATATGGAAGATCATCCAGATAATGAACAAGCTGTTGCGAGAGACCTACTAGATGAAGATTCAAATGTAGATGTTGAGTAGAGGATCTACAGGTCAAGGATTAAGATGTAGATACAGTAAATCTTGAGATAGAGGGTCAACAGGATGACAATTCTACCATAGATCATTTAGAAGATGGATCTTAGGTTGATCTATGATTACAATTTACAACTTTTGTGTCAGTTCTAATATATGACCAATCTTTTCTGGAGATGCGGGAACGATTGATTTTGCAAAGGTGGTTGGGTTAGGGTGAATTGTGTGATGGTGCACAATCAATCAGCACTGTTGATTCCAAATCTAGCAAATTGATGTATACAACTAAATTCTGTGGGTCTATGCCACTTGCAATGAGATCCCTTACTTCATTGTAACCACAATTTGATTGAGTAAAAGAACAAAATATCTGACCATCATCCATGTACCTTTGCCCTCGTGGATGATTTGAAAGGATGACCATGGTGGATCTTTGTCATGGTGCGTATCGTGTGATTTATTAGGACATTGGTGCCGTTTTCAAACTGAAGGGCAACTTCCCATTCACCAGGAGGGAATGATGGGACTTGTATAAATGATACCCAATTGAGCCCATGTCTCAAATTCTTAATCAAATGAGCCAAAGCCATGGCCATAGGTGGAGTTGTGACTTTATTTTTTAATCATTTTTAAAAAATGATGCTCAGATTCAATATGTTACTTGATACTAAAATGCTTGAAATTGGATCTGTGGATTGCTTAGCCAAGTAGCTTTCCACTGAGCCCAAGTTTGTGTCATTTGGGTTTGTATTGAGAAAGTTATGGCCAACTTTCTCATAGGGTGCAGGGGAGTTGTGAATCTGGGGATATTTATTGTTTGTTTTATTTTTATTATGCTTTAGATAGCTAGGATTGAGCCTTCTCTTTTCTAATGGTAATTGACTGTGTTTTCTTCTTTTACTTATGATGAAAAGAGATGTAAAAGCAATTAGAAAGGAGAGGTTGGAATAATATATAAATATATATATATTTTCTCTTGGAGATTGTTGTGGCAGCTATGGAGTTTCATCAACTTTCATCATACAAGGTTAAAGCCTTTGCACCTTTTCTTGGTTCAATCATGCTTTGTGCTTGACTTTGCCATGTTAGGCTGCTTGTTTGAAGATTGCAACTTTTCCTCTTCAAGTAACTAAAATGATTTGGTGAGTTTTGTTTGACGAGACTGGGGAAAGATTTGGTGTCACAGCTTCATCTCACCTGCATCAGATTGTTATTGTGCTTATCCTACATCAGTGGGAGGGAGAGCCTATGAATATGATCTATTGATACTTGTCTGGTTCTCATGACCACTGTATAGTTTGTCCTTTTTATGATTTGACTACTCTAGAAAGAGATGTATTTGAGATGTTCACTATGGGGAGGGGAGTGGAACCTGAACTCACACACGCTCATGTCCCTTATCGGCTGAGCTACAGATGAGGATGACACTAATGTTCTTTCAACTAAAGTATTCATCTCAAGTGTATATAATTTCCCCCCTTTCCAGTACAAATATTTTAGAGGATTTTACTGGAAAATTCCCGGTATGTGGACGTTGCACGAAAAGGTTCCCCATAGTTGGGGCCTTATAAAAGGGTTCCGTCATCCCATTTTCGTTTTTTTTTTTTTTTTTGTTACTTTGACTAGAGCGACGCTAGCGTCACTCGTCTCTAACTGGAGTGACGCTAGCGTCGCTCCACCTTTCTTATGAGAGCAAATAAATCTTTCAGAAGGTGATCGAGGTATGGCTGATGCTTGAATGCAGATTCCGATTGTAATATGGAAAGATGCATATGGTGGAAGAGAATAGAGAGGGTGTAGCATGTGCAAGGAGAGTGCAGCGATGGGGGGAGGAAGAGAAAGAAAGAAAAGGAGAAGAGGGGATGAAGAAGGTGGGGGGGCGTGCTGGTGGTGTGCGCAGGTGAGATGTGCAGTGACACAGGGTGATGCACAAGTGGGGAGGAAGAGAAGGAGGAGGAAGAAGAGAAAGAAAGAAAAAGAAAAGAGGGGAAGAAGAAAGTGGGGGTGTGCAGGTGGTGAAGGCAAGGGCTGTGAGAGGGAGGAGAAGAAGAAAGAAAGAAAGAAAAAGAAAACAAGGGAAGAAGAAGGTGGGGGGCGTGAGATGGGCAGTGATGTGGGTGTGGGCGGTGGAAGGTGTGTGCAGGTGCTGTGGAGGGAGACAGGGGAGGAAGAATAAGGGAAAGAAAGAGAAAGAAAGGAGGAGAAGAAGGGGCTCGGATGTGCGGGTGTGTGTGATGGAAGAAGGGGCTCGGATGTGCGGGTGTGTGTGTGATGGAGGTGAGCGAGGGTGGAGCGCAGTGCAGGTGGGTGCAGCGACTGGGGGAAGAAGAAGAGGAGGAGGAAGAAGAGAAAGGAAAGAATGGACAGGAGGAGCGACGCTAGCATCACTGCAGTAACAGACGAGTGATGCTAGCGTCGCATGAAGGAACCCTTTCGTAAGGCCCCAACTATGG
This sequence comes from Persea americana, assembly GCA_029852735.1. Classification (NCBI taxonomy): domain Eukaryota; kingdom Viridiplantae; phylum Streptophyta; class Magnoliopsida; order Laurales; family Lauraceae; genus Persea; species Persea americana. The sequence goes on along the minus strand of CM056814.1, from coordinate 57,178,340 downwards.
GGAACCTTTTCGTGCAATGTCCACATACCGGGAATTTTCCGGTAAAATCCTCAATATTTTATTAGTCCCTTTCTATACATTTTCTCTGTTCATTTTTTTTGGTTGCCGATAAAAAAAATGCTAGGCTGATGACATCAAGAATTAGTTCCCTTTTACATTGATCTACTTAAATTATCTGGTGGACCCACTGTGCATGGGCAATGGAACAAAATGCTTCTCATGGAACTTTCATAGTTTGCCCTTTTTTCCATTTTTAGTTTTGCAGTTGACTAGAATGTGTTTAAAATCATTGTAACTGCACATTTTCAACACAACAATCAAATAACCATGATTCTAGGGTGTGGGGGAACCTACCTGTCCCATCTACAAGCAAAGCCCAAAACAGGAATGCTAAAAATATCTAGAAGTTGGGCCCTTCCTCAAATGAGGACACTGATAATTTCCGTTCAATAATGTACATCTCCTTTTTCCCCCTTTTTAAAATCACTCGCTGCAAAAATTATTTTTATTGCTTTCTGAAATTTGCTTGTGCTATGTTATGAACCCTGCTGTGTATGGGAGACTCGAATTAAGACTTGGAATGAAATGACAAGCAACATGTCAGTCCATGAAGTGAGAGAATATGGCCTTAAATAGGGATGAGTGGAGTAGTAGAATGAACACAGCTGACCCCAGATAGATAAGGCTTAGTTGTTGTTGTTGATGATGACGACGACGGTGGTGATGGTGGTGGTGGTGCAATTCTAACCATTCCTACTAGGGCTGAACAAACGTACCACATCAGAAGGACTTACACGCAGCTGACCCAAAATAGATAAAGTTTGGTTGATGATGATGATGCAATTCTAACTGTTAGTTTTTTTTGTAGGGCTGAACAAGCGTACCACATCAGAAGGACTTGAAAAGGCCTTTTCAGAATTTGGCCAAGTTGTCCATGGTATGTGTTCCTTTCTCTTCTTTTTTTTTTTTTTTATTTTCTTTTTGTTAGAGATACCATAAAAATCTCAACAGTAAATTATTGATCATAGATGGTTGTTTGATTTACAGCTAGAGTGGTGACCGACCGGGTTTCGGGATATTCCAAAGGCTTTGGTTTCGTTAGATATGCCACAATAGAGGAGGCAGCAGAAGGTATAAAGGGCATGGATGGCAAGGTGAGCTACTAGCATCAGCCTCATCATTTACTGTGAGCTTACATTTTACAAAATATGCAGATTAAACAGAGTTGATCATCGCGACTTAAATCAACTCATTATGTCATGATATTGTTGTATTTTCTTACAAAATATGATCATTAAACAGAGTTCATCATCACGACTTAAATCTACTCATTTAACATGTCATGATATTGTTGTATTTTCTTAGTGTCATAGTGTATATGCATACATTCTAATGTTGTATTTCTACAAAATGCTGAATGGTGTCAGTAGAAATTGTAGGATTCTGTATTTCTGTTGCATAAGTTTGTGGACTGCTTTGACGCACCATGTAGAAATGACTCGATGCCTTGCGCAGGTGCATCATGCTCTAATTATTCTTTCTGGCTAAGATTATTATGTGATATTCAAAGTTCATTTCTTAAGAGAAAACAGATACAAATTATTGATTTCTGGTGCATCTGGATGTGTTCTGTATCTCTTAGCATCCATGTCTTGATTACTTGTTATGGACCCCACTTGTACTGATTAGCACATCTAATGAAACTCCATATTCATGTCCAGATGCATCAGTATCTGTGATTTCTCAAATTGAAAAATAACATAATTAGGGCCTGTTTGGAATGGATGCACAGGAAAATATAAGAAAAAAATATTTTAAAGAATATAGTCTTTCATTTTCTAAAGAAAAAAAATCTAGTATGTTTGGTAACCTAAGAAAAATAAGAAAAAAAATCATTTTCATTTAAAAGGTTCAATATTTTTTTCCTATAGCTCCCCACCTGAACTTTCCACAAGATAAAAATCTACAAGAGCTCCTTCCTCTTTCTTGTCTTGTCGTCGGAGCTTTTGATCTTTTGTTTTCTTCTCTATAATGAAATATTTTTTGCTGTTCAAAAAATATATATATTTCAAAATGCAGTTTAGAAAGAGGTAAAGTAAAGTCTTTACTTCACCAAATCTGCTGAGATATGTTTTTCTACATGTGTGGTAAAGTAAAGGTAGATATCACATCACGGTAAGGATGGGGTAAAGTAAAGGTTAGATAAAGTATGTGGTAAAGTGGGAGAGAGTAGTAGAGTAGTTTCTTTCCGTTTTGACTTTACTTTATGACATTTTACCATGGTTTTTTGTGGTAAACAAAAAGTGGCTTGTGTGAAGGTTATGGTAAAAATACTTTTGACACTACCTTTTCGGGGAGACATGGTAAAGGGAGAATATTCACATTTGGAAGGCATGTTTTTCTATTCACATTTGGAAGGCATGTTTTTTCGCATGTGTGGTAAGGGTAGGTGTTGTCAATCCAAGCCCAATCTAGGCAGAGGCCTAGTCATTGTATTATAGACTTAGTCAAAGGATAATATGTAGTTTGTTAGCTACAGTGTAGGATCTGAGATACGAATTGAGTGTAAAGAGGGCTTTCAGCCTCTATACATGAAACACAACAGTCGTCCCTTAAGGGATACTGAATTCATGAATTTCATGTATTCATCTTCAAATCTCTTATCACTGACATGGTATTAGAGCCAAATCGATCATATGTGATCGTCTCCTAAGTCATCTTCCAAGCCTTGGAAGCCAATCTGTGATCATCTATGATCTTCTTCAGCTGGATACTCTCTGATCATCCCTGATCATCTCAGATCAGACGTGGCCCACTTGTGATCATCACCACCATCTCAGCGTCTTCTTCCAATATTGGTCGCCTAAATATTCTCTTGTTTATGAAGATTTTTCCTACATTTATTGCTCATCAGAGGTAGGTCTTCTACCTATTTTTGTGGAAATTCAGTTTTTTCCACTTGTTTTCATCTCGGCCGTCCAAAATCCTGGATCGGGATTTGATTTGACTGAGACCAATTCCAATAGTTGGGTAATTATCCTGCTCACCCATCCCCACCCTCTGATCTATCAAGAGATCACCAGGTGGGGCCCAGGTTCAGTTCCTCTCCTTGATGACCTGGACGCTTTTGGGTTTTGGGTGCTGGTTTCTGGAACTTTTTTGGCTACTGCCTGTTCTGGTTGATTATTGCTGCCTGTTCTGGTAGGGACTCTGTAATTCTTCATTCTGGTAGTTTCTTCTGCTAATCTGATTTAAGGTAATTCTACTAGTCACTGCTGTTACTGTTGTTTGCTGCTGCTAGTTCCTTCTGTTACTACTGTTTGCTCATCCTTCTGCTGGTAATTCATCATTCTGGTTGTTTATTGTTGTTGGGTTGATTGCTTGTTCATCCTTCTGCTAGTTACTGCCATTATTGCTGATTGATCTAGTTCCTACTTTCTTTGTTCTGGGTAGTCATGAACAAATCTGAAATTACCTTGGTTAAGTTTGATGGAAAAAATTATACCTCATGGGCCTTCCAATTTCAAATTTACTTAGAAGGGAAGGAACTCTGGGCCCACATTGATGGATCTGAACTTAAACCCGAAGAGAATGACAAGAAGATTTTAGCTTGGAAAACTAAGGATGCTAAAATAAAAACCTGGTTATTAGGCTTGGTTGACCCACATTTTATCCTCAACCTCAGACCTTACAAAACTGCCCGTGAAATGTGGGACTATCTTAAAAAGATATATCAAGAAGGCAATGCTGCTTGTCAATTTCAATTAGAACTTGACATTTCTCAATTTACTTAAGGCTCCCAGTCTGTTCAGGAATATTACAATGGCTTTCGCAGACTGTGGTCTTAAGTTTGCCACGATATCTGAAGCTCTCCTACTTGAACTACTTCCCTTATAGCAAAGTAGCCATCGGGATCAGTTTGTCATGAAACTTCGTATGGAGTTTGAGACAGTTCGATCTAACTTGATGAGTAAGGCTTCTCTTCCTAGCTTGGATGACTGTCTTCAAGAGCTTCTACGGGAAGAGCAACGTCTGGTCACTAAAACTACTCTGGAACAACAGAGATCTGTTGAGGCTCCGCTTGCCTACATTGCTACAACCAGACCACCTCCTCGGGACATCAGTAAAGTTCAGTGCCATAACTGCTAGAAATATGGTCACTATGCAAATCAATGCCAGGCAAAAATTTGCCGATATTGTGAGGCCACTGGTCATGTTATTGAAGAATGTCGAAAGAAGACTCGCAATTCTACTTCCCGCAACTATGTGCAGTCTGCCCCTGGTACATCCACAATGCCGTCGACTCCTAGTGCGTACACAGTGATCACTCCATCATATGCATCCTTTGACTTCAGTGGTTCTCTGCAGTTTGATTCTTCCTCCCAACCTGGTTCCTCCTTACAATCTGCGTCACTCCTCTCACACCTTAGATGGTAAACCAAATGATCATCAATGCCTTAGCATCCATGAACATCGCAGGTACTGTTTCATCTCTTTCCAATACATGGTACTTAGATTCTAGTGCAAGTAACCATATGACCTCTTCACCCCTAAAATTACAAAATGTCGTTCTTTACACTGGTCATCTTCCTGTCCAAGCTGCCAACGGAGATCATCTTCCCATCACCTTTGTTGGTGATACCCCTGGCCCCTTACCATTAACCAATGTTTTAGTTTCTCCTCATCTTGCTACCAATTTGGTTTTTGTGGGTCAACTTGTTGACAATAACTTCAATGTCTCATTTTCTCTTTCTGGTTGTGTTGTGTGGGACCAGGAGTCGGGGGAAGTGATCGCGAGGGGGCCTAAGTGTGGAAGACTTATTTCCTTACCAGTGTCTTCCTTTCTTCAGAATAAACCATTACATCAATTATTTTGTTTTTTCATTAGGAATAATTCTCGGTTGTGGCATAATAGACTTGGTCATCCGAATGCATGTACAATGTCTATTTTATTTCAATCTGGATTGTTAAATAAACCTATTGACTCTACTTCTTTTGAATGTGATGCTTGTAAATTAGGAAAGAGTAAAACTTTACCTTTTCCACACTCTACAACACGGAGCACTGCGTGTTTTGACTTAATTCATAGTGATGTTTGGGGCATTGCTCCGACTCTTTCTCATAATCATTTTAAGTATTTTGTCACCTTCATTGATGACTACAGCAGATTTACTTGGATTTATTTATTGCATTTGAAGTCTGATGTTCTTCATGCATTTAAAATTTTTGTTAGCTATGTTGAAACCCAATTCTCCAAATGCGTTAAGACTTTGCACTCAGACTCAGGGAGGGAGTATGTGTCTAACGATTTTCAATCTTTTATAAACAATAACGGCATCATTTCTCAACGTACCTGTCCGTATACTCCACAACAAAATGGAGTCGTGGAGCGGAAAAACAAACATCTCCTTGATGTAACTAGAACACTCCTGCTTGAATCATCCATTCCCTCTCGTTTTTGGACCGAAGCTCTCACCACAGCAGTCTATCTCATAAACCGCCTTCCATCACCTACCATTGCTCATCTCACGCCTCATTTTAAACTGTTTGGTCATCATCCTGTGTTTGTTCACCTACATACCTTTGGCTGTGTTTGTTTTGTAAAGGATCAACAGATCCTTGTATTCGTATTGAGAAAGAAGAAGAATAAGAGGAAGAAGAAGAGAGAAAGCGAGGAGAGATTGTGGAATCTGTCGTATCCCAAAGAGAGGATCGACTGTTGCTCTTTATACACAGAGTATTGTTGATTATAGCCTATGATTGATCCTAATTACATGAGTATATAAGTAAGAAAGGAAAGAATATAAGAGTGATTGATATTATACAATTATACAATGTTTGACCAAATCTAAGTGATCCCACACGTGGGTTTTAAGCTTTGGGCCTCTTGGTCATGGGCTTTGAGAGATGGGCCTGCTTCTTTGTTTGTGTTTCTACACTCCCCCTCGAATTGATGTGGTGGGTGGCCAAGAAGCATCAATTTGGAAAGAATGTAATCATGACGATCGTGGGGCAAGCCCTTGGTGAACACATCTGCCAGTTGTTCAGACAAAGAGATATAGGGTAGACTGATATCTTCATAGACAAAGTGCTGACGAATAAAGTGACAATCAATTTCAATGTGCTTAGTGCGCTCATGGAAAACAGTATTCTTTGCAATTCGAATGGCACTTGTGTTGTCTGTATACAGCAGAGTAGGGTCTTTGGTGAAGATGCTGAATTCTCAAAGAAGACGACGCAACCATATGACTTCACTGCAGGCAGAAGACATGGAACGATATTCGGCCTCGGCCGTTGATTTGGAAATTGTGACTTGTTTCTTGCTTTTCCATGAGATGAGAGAAGGACCCAAGAACATGCACCATCCAGTCGTCGAGCGACGAGTATCGGGACATCCAGCCCAATCGGCATCAGCATATGCTATTAATTGTAATGAAGAGGTGGAAGGGTAAAATAAACCACAATCCCGAGTACCCTTTAGATATCGGAGAATTCGATAAACAGCTTGAAGATGCGGTTTATGAGGATGGCCTATAAATTGGCTAACAGCCTGCACAGCATGTGATATATCAGGCTGCGTCATGGTTAAGTAGAGCAAGCTACCAACCAAACGACGAAATATGGTAGGATCTGGGAGAGGATGCCCATCGTCTTTGCTGAGCTTGACATTAAGCTCTATGGGAGTGGCAAATGTTTTGGCGTCGCCAAGTCTCGCAGAATGAATCAAGTCATCAACATATTTTGATTGAATGATTTGAATGCCATCTTTGTTCCGTTGAACCTCCAGTCCCAGAAAGTAGGTTAAGGAACCAAGGTCCTTCATTTTAAAAATACTCATGAGGTGAGTTTTAAGTTCAGCGATCCCGTCATGATCATTCCCACTAATTATCATATCATCAACATATATCAATAGAATTGTATAGCCACGAGAGGATCTCCAAATGAAGAGAGGGCTGTCATTGGAGCTTTGGTAGAAGTGGGCCTGAAGGATGGCAGAACGAAACTTTTCAAACCAGGCCCAAGGGGCTTGTTTGAGCCCATATAAGGACTTTGTCAACTTGCAAACATGATGTGGAGGACAAGAATACCCTGGTGGCGGACGCATATACACAACTTCCTTGAGATCCCCATGTAAAAATACGTTCTTGACATCCATCTGCCAGAGTGGCCAGTTGCGAGACGCGGCAAATGCGAGTAAGCACCGAGCTGAAGTCATTTTGGCAACTGGGGCAAAGGTTTCCTCATAGTCAATGCCGTACTCCTGCTTATAACCTTGGGCAACTAGGCGGGCCTTGTATCTATCAATGCTGCCATCAGAGCGATGTTTAATGGAATAGACCCATTTGCTTCCGATGATGGTTGTATTTGCTGGAAGAGGCACTAAGTCCCAAGTTTTATTTACTTAGAGGGCAAGTAATTCATCTGTCATTGCATCTTGCCAACATGGTATATTAGCGGCCTGTTTATAAGAGGTAGGGATAGGAATGGGATCCAAAGAGGTAAGAAGTGCTGAAAACTCATATCTAGCAGGTGGAACCGAAATACGACTAAAGCGCCGTAGATTAGGTTCGGAAGTGTTACCTTCAGTAGTATCATTGCCTGCAGGAACCAGCAGGGTAGGTGGATCTGTAAAAGGAGCAGTAGGAGGTAGTTTCCTTGGACAACGAGTATAAACTTTGTAACTGTAGGAGGGGAAGTAGGAGATAAAAAATGAGGAAGGTAAGATACTTGAATATTAGAGGAACTTGGTGACTGTGAGTAAAACGGAACGTGCTCCAAGAAAACAACATTTCGAGAGATCCGTATTCGGCGTTCTTTGGAATCATAGCACTGAAAACCTTTGTGTTCATCACTATAGCCAAGAAACATGCATCGAGCGACTTGTGGTGAAAGTTTGGTACGTTCTAGAGAGGGGAGATGAACAAACAAGAGACATCCAAAAATCCGCAAGTGTAAGTAGGAAGGTGGATGACCAAATAAGCACTCAAAAGGGGAAACGGTACCTAGGACAGAGCTAGATAATCTGTTGATAATGTGAACAACTGTATGGGCTGCTTCACACCAAAATCGAGGTGGAACAAGGGATTCCACAAGCAGAGTGTGGACAGTTTCTAGGAGATAACGACTTTTTCGTTCAGCCACTCCATTTTGTTATGGTGTGTGGCGACAAGAGTTTTTATGAATAATTCCTTTTTCTGCAAGAAAGTTTTTGAACTCAGTGGATGTATACTCTCCCCCGGAATCTAAACGTAGAACCTTGATGGATTTTTGAAATTGAGTACTGACCATGTTATAGAATTTTTGGAACATGGAAAAAACTTCATATTTAGATTTCAAAAAATAGATCCATGTAAAACAGCAATGGTCATCTATAAAGGTAACATAATATTTATATCCAAGTCTACTCAAGTTAGGGGCAATCCCCCAGACATCCGTGTGAACTATATCAAATGTGTCCGCACTACGAGAATAATGAATAGGGAATGGTAACACATGATTTTTGCTTAAACAACAAGATTCACATTTCGATTTTGAAAAATGAGAAACCATGGAACTAGACATAGATTTATTCAAATATCCAAGTTTAAACAAAGACAACAAATTTGCATTATTCAAATGACCAAGACGTTTATGCCAAGTGGTCCACATATTATTTAAAAAACTACTAGATGAGGTAAGAAATGATTGTTGTCCCATGTCCAAGAGAAACAGCCTGCCATGCTTACTCCCCATCCCGATCACCTTCCCAATTTGCTGGTCCTGTATGACACAACCAGAAGGAGAAAAATTAACTAGATAACCAGATTCAACAAGTTGGCCAATGGAAATAAGATTTGCAGCTAAATTTGGGTCAAAATAAACATTAGGCAAGGTAAGAGTACCAATGGTTATAGTGCCCATACCAGAAATTGGTAATTGATCACCATTTGCGGTAGTGATGGAGTCATGGCCATGGTAAGGTTTATGGTTGTGCAAATTTTGGACCACAGATGTCATGTGGTTTAAGGCTCCTGAGTCTAGGAACCATGAGGTGGGTGTGACAGAAATAAGAGGGGAGGTAGATGAGTGAAATGCAGGCAAAGCAATAGGAGAGGAGGACAGACCGTTGATGCCCATAGAGGTAAATGCAGAAGCTACAGATGAATTAATCAAGTCTCGAATTTGAGCTATTGTCAATGTCATGGAACCAGTGTCAGAAGTGTCAGATGATGCTGAGGCATGTGAAGTTGTATTCTTAGCCTGAAGTGCAGTAGAGCCGCGCATTTGAGTCTGATCAGGTTTCTTATTGGGCCTTCTTGTGCAGCTGGAGATAACATGTCCATTACGTTTGCAATAATTGCAAAATAATTTCTGCCGGCAGTCCCGTGCAACATGTCCATACTTTTTACATTCAAAACACTGCGGTTTCTGACCACGAGCAGTTAGAAAGGCTGTTTCATCAGTCTGAGAGGGTCCTGATTGTGCAAGAAAGACCTTTGATTCCTCAGGAAGGGAACAATGTGAAGAAAGACGAGTTTCTTCTTGAAGGACCTCTTGAACACATGTATCCAGATTATGAGAGGTTTCCTGATTGATGAAAGCTGCTCGTACTGGTTCAAATTCTGCACAAAGATTCATCAAGAATTGACTAACATGAAGCTCTTCCTGAAGTTTGAGAGCCTGAGGAAGAAATGCCGCGGAGACAGACTGCTGGAGCATCTGGTCCCTTTCGGTCCATAAGGTTAAAAACCCATTGTAGTATTCCTGTACATTCTTGTCATTGTGGCAGTATTTTGCCAATTCTGCGTCAAGATGGAATCTCTGGGCTTTATTTTGCTGATGATATATTTTCTTCATGTGTGTCCACATATTAGAAGCTTTCGTAAAAGCTTGTAGTGCCATTGTGAAGGAGGGATCAACAGAGTTGAGAATCCAGGTCACAACCTTAGCATTCCGTTGATTCCAAGTGGCAATTGATTTATCTTCTGTGCCGTTAGGATCAACAACTGGTTTGATAGTTGTCCCATCTAAATACCCCAGCATCCCTTGTCCTTCAATGAAGTTCTTAAGGTGAAAAGCCCAAGACATAATTGGTACCATTAAATTTAACAGAAATAACATCAACCTTGTCCATTTGATTTAAGATGATTTCTAAGGAAGGGAGATGAACAGCAGCACTGTTTTAGAAAGAAAAACAGAAAAATGGACCTCCAGACGTCCAAGAATTTTGAAGTAGGAAAGATGTTTGTTTTCTGTAACAAGGTCTTTTCCTCGATCAGCCTTCCAAGATATACTGGTAGCCCATTTCTGTAACTTTTGATCCAAGAATGATTGGATTCCAATGGTTGGATATGAATATCAAGCCTTAAAACAGAAACAGTGTCTATAAACTAGCAAACCAGAGAAGCAGGTAAGAGTGACCTGTTGGAGACGATAAAAATCTCAAAAAAATGCTTAATATTCCCAGGAATAATGGTCAACCAGTTTGGTGGTGATTTCTGTAGATACCGTAATCTCGAGGTGGGGCCCACTTTGAGATCTAATGGTTGGATGATTGTCAACAGTAGATAGAGTTGTAGAAAATCTGATCTGCTGCTTCGTTGATGTTGCTGAGAGCAGAAAATCTGATCTGCTTCTCTGTTTGATGTTGCTGAGAGATCACTTCTTTGCTATGATGCAAGGATTGAAGAACAGAGAGAGGATTTGTCTATCCTTCTCTGTTGATTGCAAGACGACAGACAGATGGCTCTGATACCATGTAAAGGATCAACAGATCCTTGTATTCGTATTGAGAAAGAAGAAGAATAAGAGGAAGAAGAAGAGAGAGAGAGAAGAGAGATTGTGGAATCTGTCGTATCCCAAGAGAGGATCGACTGTTGCTCTTTATACACAAAGTATTGCTGATTACAGCCTATGATTGATCCTAATTACATGAGTATATAAGTAAGGAAAAAATATAAGAGTGATTGATATTATACAACTATACAATGTTTGACCAAATCTAAGTGATCCCACACGTGGGTTTTAAGCTTTGGGCCTCTTGGTCATGGGCTTTGAGAGATGGGCCTGCTTCTTTGTTTGTGTTTCTACATGTTTTGTTCATCTACCTATCACGGAATGAACGAAACTAACTGCGCAATCAAGTAGGTGTGCATTTTTGGGTTATGCCACTAATAAAAAAGGTTTTGTTTGTTATGATCCTATTGGTCATCGTATCAGGGTATCTCGAAATGTTATTTTCTTTGACAATCAGTATTTTTTCCAAACTCACATGGACTGTCCTCAACCATCTTCACCAGCTCTCTTACCTGGTTTTTCGGATCAACCAACCATTACTAGGTTTAATCCTGATTTTGTATATCACCGATGGGACAAACCTACCACTCCAGATGGCCGTCCTCCTGATCCTCCACCGGCGAATGGTTCTGCACCTACTCAATCCTTGCATCGCTCCTTCAGAACTTCTCAACCGCCTGCGCAGTATGGATTTACCCATTCTTCTTTGATGACAACCCTATCTTCTGTACCTCTCCCAAGTTCTTATTTGCAGGCTGTCAAACATGATTGTTGGAACCAAGCCATGAAGGAGGAATTAGATGCATTGAATCAGAATCACACCTGGGATATTGTGGAGTGTCCTTCAGCAGTTAAATCCATTGTTTACAAATGGATCTACTCGGTCAAACTTAAATCTGATGGGTCATTGGATAGACACAAAGCTAGACTTGTGGCACTTGGCAACAAACATGAATATGGCATTGACTATAAAGAAACATTTGCACCTGTGGCAAAAATGACATCGGTTAGGTTGCTTCTCGCCATTGCTGCATCTAAATCCTGGCCATTATACCAAATGGATGTCAAAAATGCATTTCTCCATGGGGATCTTAAAGAAGAGGTCTACATGCAGATACCACAAGGCGTCCCCTCTCCCTTTAAGCGAAAGTCGCTTTATGGTCTAAAGCAAGCTCCTCGGGCATGATTTGAAACCTTCAAGGATCACTTATGCAAGACTAGTTTTACTCAGAGCCCTTATGATCCATCTCTCGCTCTATGCCACACATCTACTGGTGTTACGGTGCTTCTCCTGTATGTTGACGATATCATTATCACTGGCACGGATGATGGCATGATCAAATCTGTCCAAGCTTCTCTTCGGGATTCCTTCCATATGAAGGATTTAGGCCCATTACATTATTTTTTGGGCTTAGAGGTGCATCAATCTTCCAAAGGTCTATTTGTTAATCAACACAAATACACATCAGATCTTATCGAGCTGGCTGACCTACATGACTCTTCGCCTGTTGATACGCCTATTGAGGTCAATCTCAAGTTGAGTAAAGATGATGGCGATCTTCTTCCTAATCCTCATACCTACTGGCGCTTGATGGGAAGTCTTGTCTATCTCACCATCACAAGACCTGACATATCCTATGCTGTTAATCTTGTGAGTCAGTTCATGACAGGTCCTCGCCACCTTCATTTGACAACTGTGAAGCGCATTATCCGCTATCTGCTTAGAACTGTCCCTCGTGGTTTATATTATTCAAAGGTTAATCCTCTTCATCTGACCGCTTATGCGGATGCTGACTGGGTTGGCTGTCAAGATACAAGCCGTTCTACTACTGGTTGGTGCATGTACCTTGGAAACTCTCTCATTTCTTGGAAATGCAAGAAACAAGAACGTGTGTCCAAATCTTCCACGGAAGCTGAATATAGGGCGATGTCTTTTGCTTGTTCTGAGATCTTATGGCTACGGGGACTTCTTTCGGAACTCGGGTTTGCTCAAACATCTCCTCCTGCTTTACATGCTGACAATACTGGAGCTATCCGAATCACTGAAAATCCCGTCTTCCATGAACGCACCAAACATATCGAAGTTGACTGCCATTTTATTCGAGATGAATATACGCGTGATGTCATTAGTCTTCCTCATGTTCCTACAAAGTTTCAATTTGCAGATATCTTCACGAAGGGTCTTCCTCTGCCTCGACATCAATTTCTTGTCTCCAAATTGTTGCTTTATGACTCCCCAACGTCAATTTGAGGGGGGGTGTCAATCCAAGCCCAATCTAGGCAGGCCCATTTAGGCCTAGTTATTGTATTATAGACTTAGTCAAAGGATAATATGTAGTTTGTTCGCTACAGTTACGATCTGAGATACGAATTGAGTGTAAAGAGGGCTTTCAGCCCCTATATATGAAACACAACAGTCGTCCCGTAAGGGACACTGAATTCATCAATTTCATGTATTCATCTTCAAATCTCTTATCACTGACAGGTGACATCATGGTAAAAGGTGAGGTGAAGGTGAGATAAAGTATGTGGTGAAGTAAAGTGGGAGAGAGAGCTCTGAAGTAGTTGCCTTTTGTCTTGACTTTATTTTACCACTCTTTACCACGGCTTTATATGGTGAAGAAAAAGTGGGGATTGAAATTTACTTCACTAAATATTCATGCAAACATGGTAAAGGGTGAATATTCACATCTGGAAGGCATGCTTTTCTCACATGTATAGTAAAGGTAGATGTCACATTATGGTAGTAAAAGGTGAGGTAAGTGGTTAAGTAAAGTGGGAGAGAGACGGGTAATTTCGTTGCTTTTCATATTGACTTTACCACACTTTACCAGGGTTTTATATGATAAAGAAAAAGTGGCTTGTGGTAAAAAAGTGGCATCTGGACTTTACTATATCACACTACCTTTTCATCTAAACATGGTTGAAGAATGTATCACATTTGGGTCAACTTTACTCTCGCGTTTACTTTACCACTTGCAAAACAAACGTGAGAGAGTGAGTGTTTGGACAATGATTTAGCAAGGTGGGAAGCATACGAGAACAGTTTGGATTTCGAAGGTGGGCCCCATCGATGGGTTTGAAATGATAAATTACATATAAATAAAAGTTTTATAATTTATTCATCTGATAATGAGCTTTATATGATCAATAACTTTAATTTATTGTTATCTTCATTTTTTAAAACATATATATCATAATTTGTAGCACTTGCCTATCGGCTCAATTTAAAATTTGTTGCATTCTTCAAAAAATTTCGAACAGGAAAAATATTACAATATTTAAATATTACAATATTTAAATATAACAATATTTAAATATTACACTATTCTATTCTGTACTATTTTATTCTTGCAATATTCGAATCTGTTAATATTTTATTCTGTAAACATCCAAATGGGCCCTTTAACTTACTATTTAACTTCATTTGTATGTGTGTTCATTCTACAATGGAAACTTTTCTTTGCTCTTTTACTGAAAAATGGTGCATATCCTTCATGGTCTTCTATGCTGATATTTACTTGTTTTGCCCGTAGTTTCTGGAAGGTTGGGTTATTTTCGCGGAGTATGCAAGACCGAGGTCGCTGCCACCTCATTCTTCTCAGGCAAAAGGATCTTCTCCATCAGGCTTTCCATAGCTGAATGTGGGATGAGCGAATTATTTTAAAAGTTATTTGTCATTAACAGGAACTATTTTTTTGGGCCTAAGCTCTCTTTTTGCTTTGGGGGACTTTTTCCAATCATAGATGCTTATGTCAGAGATTAGTTAAAAGCAGACTGAACCATATGAATGGTAAGCTACTGAATACAGAAACTGTTATATCCTATTTCACTTTTCAAAACCCAAAACACTGCATCTTTGGTTGCTGTAATTTCTCTAGCTTATATACAGATGTCTGTGTTAGACACAGATTAGAGAACAATACAAAACTTCAAATTAGTTTGCTTTGAAATCTTTTAGCAATTTTTTTGTTAAGGACTACTCTACAAGTATGCATATGAACTAACTATACACTTCTTCATATGTGAGAGAGCTTGTTTGCTTTGAAATCTTTTAGCAATTTTCAGAGCTTGTTTGCTTTGAAATCTTTTACCAATTTGAAATCTTTTACCAATTTTTTTGTTAGAGGACTACTCTACAAGGTATGCAGATGAACTAACTATACACTTTTCTTCATATGTGAGAGCGCTTTTATCACCAGAAAGAGATGAAAAACAGAATATTGCAATCATCATCATCAAAACCTTGTCCCAACTGTTTTGAGAATATTGTGATATGGTTTGCATAATAATACTTTCTTCATTTCACCCGTCTCTCCCATGAACACCAAATACTTGCACCATTTATCTGTTTCTTATGTTCTTTGGTTCTCTCCTTCCCACATTATTCATTCTGTATGGTGCCCATTTCTTGTGTTTCACTGCATTTTCCAATTTTGCAGGGCTCACAAATTGGGTTTTGTTGAGCTTGGATTTTGGACCAACAGGGTTGGCCTTTTTCAGGCTCTGGCTTCAAAAAATAGGGGTGTTTATGGCCCGGGTTGGGCCGGGCTGAGGCATTTCCAGGCCTGGCCCGGGCCCGGCATGGGTCATAAAAGTTAGGCCTGAGCCCACCCGTTTAATCAATCGGGCCAGGCCGAATTGGGCGTTTTAGCACTTTTCTGGGAATTTGAGTACTAATTAAATTAAATTACAGGCATTTCTTACACAAGCCGGACCGGGCTATGTGCTTTCTATAGCTTAATCCAAGTCTGGCCCAAAGCGGGCTGGCCTGGCCCATGAGCCCCTATTCAAAGATTGTAAAATAAGGAACTACTCTATGACAGGTCTAGAGACGGCAGTTTTGAAAATGTAGGACATAGATATGAAATGGATGTCCTAATTTTTTCTTTTGGGCATTTTTGAATTAATAAAATAATCCTTGTTTACTTTCCTTTCTGACATTTCTTCTATGACGAAAAATAAGAAAATTAAAAGAACTGTATGAAATATTGGGCTTGGTAAGTGGTATTTGCTAAACTGGTACCTTATAAAAGTGTTGGACTGTTGGTGCACCATAGGGTACCAATTTGAGTGTCCTATTGATCCGACACAAGTATGGTGGGCTCGTACCAGTATCTGGGTTTAATAGGAACTAAATCTGTAGGCCCTCATCAATGAATGCGAATCATTAGGTGAGATGGGTGCCAATCTGCCTTTATTTAGAGGGGACTAAAAAAGTTTATAAAGTGTGCTCTTTTTAATTTATTATTCTTTCTTATACTAGTGGTTATATTAGTGTAATGACTGTCAATTTGGCTGCCTGCCAATACATGGGGTTGTATGATGTCTTTGAATCATGATAGGTAGGACGTGTTGGAAGTTTTACTTATGAGAAAGACACAACTGCTGATGGTTTTTTCTTCCTAGAGATAGAAAGAAAGAAAGGAACTGCTGCTCTCTTGAGATTTGTCCTGTTGGATAAATGTATATTACAGATCTCCAAATTGATGGACATGGATGATGAATATATATTGAGAAATGATTAGATTCTAAATGCAATACAACTCACGTTTTGAGTCCAAATGCAATACAGCTCACATTTTGAGTTCCAGTAGGGAGAGATTAATTTCCAAATGCAATACAACTCAATACTCTGGGAGAAGAACAGCTTGCTGCAACTGTTCTCTCTTGCAGCATCTTGATTCAAGGGTTATGAATTATGTTTATTCTCATATAGTAACTGAGCTGGTTAGAGACGCCAAAGCCCACCTGTAGGGAGAGATTGAAAAATAGATAATAAAAAAAAAAGGAAAGATAACAGCATTATGGTTATTGATTCAAAAGTAAGATTTAGAGCATTTTTAATCTATGAAGCTCCTTTTCTAACCATTCACCAAACATTTTGGCCTGTTGGACATGTTCCTATTTCACATGTAAATACACTCTCTTAGCAGGGCAACACATGGGGCATATCTGTGTATATGAGGATTTTTTGCTGTAATAGAAATGACTTTAATTTTTCTCTAGGGAGCAATTCTCTACAGTTATTATTATTATTTTTTAATTAAGTTATGTTGGACTGCATAGTGATATTTTTAACTCCAGTATCCAAGAATCTATCACAGGCATATATGTGAGACCAAAGTGCCAATACCACTCAACCATGAGTTTTTTGGCAATTCTCTATGCTTACGCTTTGATGTGACGGTTTTTCACACTAAAAAAGCTAAAAATACTTGAATTGATTTTCATTGAATCTGGAAGAAATCATTTCTTTTTGGTTTTGGGTGAGGGGCGTGCTTCAACTTTCCAGTGCACGGAGAAAATGGAAATCTGCAGGGCATGGAATTCTATTTTAGCTCAAACATGCCCTTAAATTTCACTAGTCGTATAGGGGATCTCAGGAACTCTTTCTGGCATTTTGCTCTAAAAAATTCTTTCTTCTCTTTTGCCCATAAAATTTTTCAATCCAGGTCATCATCATCATCAAAGCCTACTCCCAACTATGTTGGGGTCAGCTACATGAATTTTTTTTTTTTTTTCATTCCGGTCTATCCTGAGTCAAATTCTTAAATAAGTTGCACTTCTTGATATCTATTCTTATTACCTCCATCCACGTTCTCTCCGGCCTATATCATTTCCCATTGATGAGCCATTATCCTACATAGCCAAGATTTTCCTTACCGGTACTATTGCCGGCCTATGTTGGACATACCCAAATCATCTCAAACAAGTTTTCCTAGTTTTATCCCTTATTGATGTTGCCCCTAAATGCTCTTAAAAGCACTCATTTCTAATTTTACCTTTTCTAATTTTACCGCACATCAACCTCAACAGTCTAATATCTACTATATCTATTTTGTGCATATATTACCTCCTGATTTTCTTGATTGGCCAACATTTTGCTCCATAGGTCATGGACAGTATAATCGCTCAGATGACTAATTGTTCTAAATATGCCATTTTCAACTCATAACAGACAGGGCTCAAACAATTACATCAGACCCTTATGCGTGGCCCATTTCCTCAATCAGAAAAATAAGAACAGATTAGAATAATCAATAATAGACAACCTTTCAATTCTCAGAAAGTAAGACGACTTAGAAAATGTTTTTACTTGTACGAAATTGTTTATTTCTTTCTTCAGGCAATTTGGACCTGAGGAACTCCAGTCACTTCAGAAAATGAGTTCCTAAAGACTCCAAAGCAGAAATTGAGTTTTCAAAGAAGAATTCCATGAAAACTAGTTTTTACCAAACGGCAGACCCATCATTGTCATCATGTGTATAAATACACGCATGTATCCAGACATTTACAATGGTGCAATGAATATATGATATGTTTCACTCCATGAAATTTCAGTAAAAAATTTCAATTATAGTATCAGAGAAATAAGCAGCAGACAAGGAGAAAAGGCCAAAGAGGACAAAAGGAAAATATACCTGATGGAATTAGTGGAAGGAACAAATAAAAATGCATCCCATAAATAGCATACAAAAAGTCCCCTTTAGGGCCGTCCAGTGCCTTCCCAAAACAAGGGATGATCCTGCGTTTGCGGGCTCCAACTGGATAATTACCAATCATTGAGTTGAGGAGGATTAGGGAGAATAAACATAACCCACAAAGCAGAAAAAGGTAGTCCTGTATGATCATTCTAACATTAGACTAAAGGATTAACGTCCTAAATACTTTGTCAATTCGATGAAACCCCAAATATTGCATTTGTTTGCATGATCCATTCAGGGGAGAGTAAAAAAGAGATTGTGTGTTAACTGGGGTCTGGTCTAGTGTCAATTCATTGTGGGTGGGAGAGGAATGCGAGCATAATGGTAAGGATTGATCACAAAGGGAGCCAAGTGGACCACAAAGCCAAGACTGCTTTTAAATTGGGGATGGCAGAACCATCCTTCACAATTTCACTGACACACAAATCTCAAATGTGACAACATGAAGGGAACAAGAGAGTTGAGTTTATCTTCATTCAGCAGTAACTTATATGTTGCTTTGATATTCATTTGAATCTCTGCTATGAAGGCAATGAGTTGAGCTTCTTTTCAAGTTGTTTGGCATGGCGAAGCGCATCTAGAGCCTCAGCCTGCTTTCCTGCCCGTTTCAAATTCAGTGCCCGCACCTTCTCAGCCTTGATCTGTTCCTCTAACTGACCCTTCTCTGGCATGGTACTCTCGCTTTTAATGAGGCTTGGTTGAGCTTCTGGTCTTTGCGGAGCCTGGTCAACAATATCAACGTCCTGCCATCCAATTGCTTTGAGTGCAGACAAGAGCTGAGGATCAAGAAGATCTTCAACACCCACATCATTCTCTGTGTCTGCTTTGTTCTTCAATTTATTCTGATACTGGTCATGGGTACCCATTTCTTCCAATTGGGTCTCAAGGGCCTTGGCCAATTCAAATTCTGCTTCCGATTCCTCCATGCGGCCCTCTCTTCGGAGCTTCAAGGCCTGACGTTTGTGAGCAAGGGACTCCTGCTGCAGCTTGAATCGATCTCGGCTGGATGCAGGTTTTGGAGCTTGATTTTTACTGCTTTCAAGAGGATAAGATATATCATTGGAAGTGGAAGCCGGTATGTTCGAATTACCTGCATCAGCATTAAGGGCTGCTCCCAGACTCTTTTCCAAGAGCTTTGCCTGTCTTAGTTCCTCTCGAGCTTCCGCCAACTTCCCTTCCCTCTTTAAAGCCACTGCCTGTCTTTTAAGGGCTAGTACTGCTTGTAGGCCAGTACTATGATCATTTTGAGAATCCAATCCAGGTGCAGAACTCACTTCATAGTTAGAAGCTTTCTCCATGTTAGTAATATTTTCACTAATCGAAATTGAAGAACTGAGAGGAGGTTGAACTGTGTCACTTTCCTTTGATCCCATGTCCTGCACTGCTTTGGAAAGCCCTATATCTTTCATGTCTGCCATGGAAACTCCCACCATTACAACTTCATCAATCAAACTAGTGCTGTCAACCACATTGCCTTTTGTTTGCGCACCAATATTTTCATGTTTCTCGAGAGAGATCAGAAATCCAGTCTCACAAATCTGCTCTTTCTGTGAGGAAACTTCAAGCTCTGCCACTTGGTCTTCTAAGACCTTAGCCTTTCTCAGCTCTTCCTCTGCTTCCTCTAACTTCCCTTGGCGCCTAAAGGCGAGGGCCTTTCTTTTTATGGATAATAGTTCCTTCTGTATTTCTGCCTTGCTTTTTGGTTTGCGGTCAGGAATCTCAGCCTCATTTCTCATGTTTGTAGAGTGTTCAGATGAAATATCAATTTCTTTAAAAGACTTCCTTGACTTGCTCATCGTTTCAACTTCATCATCCCATCCCAAATTCTTCAACACCGACAGTAGTGCTGGATCATGCATGTCTTGTTCCGTGACATTCACCTCATCTCCTCCCATTACATCCAAATGCTGGTGGTATGGATCTAACTCTCTTGTATCAATACTCGCTTTAGAAGCCATGGCTTTTGGTGCATTCTCCAGCTCTTCCAGTTGATGCTCAAGTACCTTTCCTTTCTTCAATTCTTCTTCGGCTTCATCCATCCGTCCCTCCCTTCTCAAAGCAAGGGCTTTCTTCTTCAGAACCAAAAGCTCCCTCTGGATTGCTAGCTTACTCTTTGGTGGGGCCTTATCAAGACGAGTCCTAGTTGTAACGATTTCATCATTTTCATTATCGGTTTGCGTGTTCAAACTCATTTGCTTGGAATTCGAGACAACAGTGCTGGGTTGGGTGTCAGTAGACTGCTCGGAAGGCTGCAAATTTTCAAGGTCACGCTCAAGCAGTATAGCCTTTTTAAGCTGCTCCATTGCTTGTGAAACATTTCCAGCCCGCTTCAGGTTAAGGGCCTCCCTCTTCAGAGATAGCATTTCACTCCGTAGTGCCTCAGCGTCCACAGGAACAGACTCTGACTCAGTGTTCTCCAAATGATTGGCATCTTCAGTCCAACCAAATGATTTCAAGGCTGCAGCTATTTCTGGGTCATTCATATCATCGTCCGTCACATCGAAATTACCATCAAAGGTAAGGTCATCAGCGACACCTGCAAGGTTGGCAATATCAAGACCAGGATCCTTCTTGTGATTGAGCGAAAAAGCATCATGTTTAGCATCATCATCATCCATACTGCGGATCAGAGCAGAAAGTTCATCATCGGATTCATCAGCATCAGCTAACAATTCCTGTTCTTCCAGTTGCTTCTCAAGAACTTTAGCTCTCTTTAACTCTTCCTTCGCCTCATCAAGTTTCCCTTCACGCTTAAACCTGAGAGCATTTTTCTTGTGAGCCAGGACCTGGGTCTTATCAATGGTGGTAGTACCCCTACCTAGAGAGGATTTTCTAGGGATCTCTCCAAGGAGGCTCGATAGCTCACCCTCCAAACTCATCTTTACTGGCTTTTTATCGGTATCATGCATATCCGCATCAGACCATCCTAACTCTCGCAGTTCAGCCACAAGGTCATCCTTTTCTCCTTTAGACGTTGATGGAATTAGATTATCCTTTCTGCCAGATTCGTGATTGCTGTTATTTGATTTCCGGGTTGCAGCCAAACTGCTCATGGTTGATGCCTTTCTACGGCTCTTTCTCAGTGCTAGCTCTAGGGCTTGAGCTTGCCTCTCAAGCTCCTTCCCTCTCTTAAAGGCTTGTAGTGCTTCAGGAGACTTTCCCTCTCCCTTTAGTATTCTATATTTTTTCTTCTCTTCTAGTGCTTGCTGTCGCAACTCCTCGGGGCTACTGGACCCCATTTCATTGATGATGTGATTGTGCACATCAATGGAAGTGCTTGGAATAGCATCTCCTTTGCTGCCTTCATGAACTGTTTCCACATCCAAATTTGAACTGGATGCGGTGCTGACAGCCCTCTGAATATCAGAAAGCATGTCAGCATTGGACTCCCATGCTGATGGAACAGGTTGGTTTCCATCACTACCAAGAATCTCATTTAAAACATCATCCTCATGCTTCAGTGCCAGCTTTGAACCTAAGGAAAAGCATGTCGAGTTACATTGCAAATATTCCCTGAGACCTTAGAAATCAATTATCAAATTCTACTTTACCATTCAAAAAAAAAAAGCACCTGTAAGAACTAAAAGTGGAAATTCTTTCAACTTGGGCTTCTAAGTGTGCGTGGCATGGGACATGGGGTGTAAACAAACAGGTGTGTTATGAATGGTTAGAACCTCAGTATGGAAGTATATGTTTCATTTTAATTATCAGAAGGATAAAATAAAGGACATCATCTGTACATAACCTACAGTTCTTACCCCATAGAAAGATGATTGGCATGAAATATAGCACCAGTGATGGCCTCTAAAGCACACGGGTTAATTAGCTACAAGAAATACCCATCATCAAGTGACGATGAATTGGGTGAGGATCTATGATGTACGTGGATGGTGGCACGAACAAAGATATGGGAAATGGGCATACTGCACAACAGTTCCCAAAATCCAAGACATGCATGGATGCAAGTATCTGTCCATAACATGAATTCAGCTTAGTTCTAATTAATTGTCTTATGCGTTTTAAGTACTCAACTATTTTTATAGTTTCATTAGATTTAACCTCTAAGGTCATTGCTTTGGTGCAATGGTAAAAGTCTAGGGTACCATGCGTGAGAACGCAGGTTTGAGGCCTGCGAGCAGCCACTTTGTGAAAAAAAAAAAAGGTAGGTTTGTCTCCAGTCTGGACCCTCCCAGGACCCTACTTCAGCGGGACCCGCACTGGGCGATGACTATTAGATTTAACCTCTCAAGCATCCTAGACGAACAAGATTAACCATTTTATATATTTTTGGTTTGAGTCCTTTGATCTGGAGGGAAAAAACCATTTTAAGTTGATGGAATGTGTTGTCGATCCACTCATTTTTCATGTCAAAATGAACTGCTGCAAAGCATATTTTTCCTTTCTAAGATGTCAAATCTTGGGGTAATATGGGAATTCTCAGGGCTTCAGCAGATTTTCTTTTTCTTTTTCTTTTTCAAAATTCCTTTGAAAGACAGAAATCTAATTAACTGTTTGGTTTCATGCTTCGGTGGAGGCAGGACCAGGAATATTGCCCAACCTTCCAGAAAATTATGCCTAAAATGGAAGTTTGTGACCGTCAAGTGTCAAACCTATTTCCCCAGACTCATATCAAAAGGATCTCGATGCAAGTCTAGCAAATGATAATATTAGTAGTAATACTATTACGATTGTAAATCTAACCAGACCTTTTGCAGCTCTATTTTTATGCCCGTATCGCATCTCAAAGCGGGATGCCTCCTCCAGCTGTTTACAAGGATCACATATTCGCACAGGTGAATCACCTTGACCACGTAAAGTCATTCTCTGTAGAGTGCAGCTGTTGCAAAACAAGCCTCCACATCTGCGACAGTGATGCTAAAACGAGAACATGAAACACCAAAACAGAAAAAGGGTGAGATGCTTGTAGTTGTACGTAACTATTTTCATCACAAAATTTTACAAAAGCTTTTAACCTTACAGAAGAAAGTAATACCAGTTAATATCATTTATTTAAGGAGCTCAAAAGGTAAGAAAAAAAGTATGGCTGCTAGATTGAAAACTATTACTTTCCCAAGAGTTTAAGGCAAATCATTTCATTGAATAAGAAATTCAATTTACAAAAGCTGATCAGCATTATTACTAGAACTCCAGCCTCAATGAAGTGGACACATATACCTTCAGAAGCAGCCGCTATCATAGTTGATAAGTGCAAGAATGAATTTCAACGTCCAAGTTTGACAAAAACACTTCAATATATGATTCAAGATTATATGTTGATAAGTTGAAGTTAACAATTTCATGTAACATTAAGGTTATATTGGCTTCTTCAAAAAACTACCAAGTGTCCAACTTTCATAACAAGCTGATGAGGATTCTCACACTTGAGCCTGTCAAACTGCAAGAGGCCCGTTCAGAGTTCAGATATGGCTGTCCTGTTTGGATTTTGGCTATGAAAGCGAATATGGTCAAAATCCAGGTTCGGACTTGATTCTAGAAATAAATCAGAGTCCAGATTTGGATCTCAAATGGGAAAACCCGACTTGGATTATACTTTATGATGCAGACTGGTATATCGGCAGTTGGATCCAAACCTACAAAAAATAAATGGAACATCCTGCATGTGACAACCTAATATACCATAACTGGATGCCATAGTGGCTAACTTCTCAAATAATCATCATTAGCAAACTGTATCTGTTCTCACTTAAATCAAACACAAAAATGCTATTTAAGATGAAATATATTGAAAAATCAATTTCCAACCATCCAGGAATCAGCACCAAATCATTTTTTAGAAGTAGAAGCAAATGTTGGGAGACTCTCAATTCTTTTCATCAATGAACTGAAGTTAATTTTCGCAGCAATGGGCGGAAGTCAGCATTGGAGAGCATGGAAGTTGTTTGATGCTAAAAGTTGAATAGCAACAGGCACTACATATGAATTAACTTCCACCTTTCTTTCATCTATAGAGGTAATTGCATAGCCCACTAGATCCAAAACTCAAATGCTTTTACTTTTTTGCTGAATTCGATACAAGTAATTAGTCCATATATATGGGATAAGGCTAAAATTATTATGATGGTTGTTAGAAACATATCCTTGAACACCCAAATTATATCTGGGTTGAGCTCGATTGAGCCCTTGGGGCTCTTCACCAATGCGTCAGGCCTAACAAAATCCAGCATCATGTAATACCTCTAATTGAATAATATAGAACAGAGGTTCCCAACATTTTTCACATATCCAATGAAGAGGAAAAAAAATCCTTTTTCACAAATGTTTTTTTTTTTCTTCCAAAATCACCAAATAGAAGTGAATCCCGCATGAAATCAAGATTCTTCACTAAAATCAATATAAGGCACAAACCCAACTGAAAGAAAAAAATTATCTTTAATAGAATTACAAAACTTCTTCCTATAGATCTCTACAAAGAAGCAAAACCCAGATCGAATCCTGCAGAGAAGTGTGCGCCCATGAACGGAAATCAAGAAAAGATACGATTTTGCAATATGGGTTTTGGTCAAAACAATTGAAACGATCTAAGAGAGGAGATTGGGTGATGGAAGAAATGAAGAAAATGAGGGAAAGAAAGGTCCCACCCAACCTTGCGATTAAAGAAGGTGAACTGAGAAGAACAGCCCTGACAATGAGATGCGTCCTCCACCCAATTGACTCCTCGCATTGACGGCTTTGCAGAAAGTCCAATCTTCTCCAACATCTTGCCTTTCCTCTCTCTCTCTCTCTCTCTCTCTCTCTCTCTCGTTTCTACACACCAGAGCAATCAAAGATCTCCCTCTCCCTCTCCCTCTCCCTCTCCCTCAATAATATGGGTCGCCCGTCACGGTCTGAACCCCACCCCGTGATCTGCTTGCACTAAAAATACATAGGAACCCTGTGATCTGTTTGCACTGAAAATACATGGGAATTGAATACAGAGGGTCATTGAAAATGAACATACAATTCGAATTTTCGAGAAAGAGCATCAAACAACAACTTCTTTTTATTCTATTTTCTTGAAAGAAAATGTTATTTCATGCCATCTTTTAAAATTCATCTTGAATCTTCATGTTTAACGACCTTTTGTATTAAATTGTTATGTGTTCTAATGCCAACCCAGATATAAAATTGTTATATAAAATGGATGTAGCAATGAAAATATTAATGTGTATGCGTGGTAAAACCAAAAATAATATAAATTTGAAATGAGCGGTTTCAAGAGCATTTATAGATAACAACAATAAAAGATAAAATTAGATAAACACGTTTGAGATGGCTTGAACATGTTCAACGTAGGCCAGTAAGTAAAAGTTTGGCCACGAAGGTTGATAACCCAACAAAGAGAATGGGTAGGGCAAAGAGGACGTGAATGAAGATGGTAAAAATAGATATGAGAAAATGTAACTTACTCATAATTTGGCTCAAGATAGATCAGAACAGAAAACTAGAATTTGTGTAGCCAACTCCAACATAGTTCGGACAAGGCTTTGATGATAATAAAGGTGATTCTTCTAATACCAACCAAGAGGCCCTAAGAAATGGAGTGAAACTCTTAGCTGGAATCCACCAATTGAAAATCCAAACCCTTCGCAATAAACTCCCTCCCAAATATATACCATCAGGAGTTAGTAGTTCCTCTATAAAGTTAACAATTTAGTATATAAATATGATTAACATTTGAGTATTATGGGAGGGCTTATATTATAAGCAACTCGGATTCTCAATAAGTACGCCTCGTTTTTGAGTTTTCTCCATTGAGGGGGCAGATCCAAATACAAAGGTTGTAGGCCAAAGCCCCCACTCAAACCCGCAAAAAATTAAAATTTCTGGGGAAACCCAACAAATTCTGAAAATTTTTTATTTTTTTTTATATCAATTGGTAGGGGCATGTGTAACCCCATTTTGGGGCTGAACCTTCTTTTCATAATTGGTGCCGCCGTTTTTCCTCTTTCATCTAAAAGTTGCATAAATGACTATGTTTTCTCACTCATTTGAATGAGAGCCTTTGCTCATATACCTTTTTTGAGTCTGAATTCCAGATTTCGTTAAAATAAGGAGATATTGTTTCTTCCTATTGAATCATGCCAACTGTATAAAAAAAAAAAAATTTGTTTTTCTTTTTTTCATTCTAAGGAGGGTGTATTAGTTGGCATGATTTGATAGGACAAAACAATATGGGATCCACACTCACCTTTTTCATCTCTTCTTCTTACAAACAGCGGAGCCCTACAAAGATAAACGAGTCAGCCTTGTTTCTTTAGTTCAAGAACTGGGCCTGGCCCTAATTTTTGACCCACTTGGATGAATGCATAAATAAAAGTCTTCTCCTAAAGTCTCTCATTTTTATATTATAAATTCATTTAAAATTAGAGGCCCACTTAAGAAGGGACAGGGCCTGTGCTCACATTGGTCACATTGATTCTTATTTTTCGGATGATTGAACTTTTATTTTGGATGATTCATTTCCAAATAGCCAATCAGCTGGTGATTAGGTAGCACCTCATATGTCAACCCCATCTTTTGAGACATATGAAGTGAACCTCGCCATTGTTGTATAAGGAAAGTATGTAGTTGAGATCTGTGATTTTGATATATGAGCCACTAGGCGCATTTGGGGATAAGAAACTATTGCGTGAAGATAAATAATGGTGACGCTAGGCGGTGAGAAATCAGTGCAGCTAGGGGTTGGTTCATTTATCAAAATCCAAGCTTTCTCAGTCGAGAGTTTTAGGGCCGACAGGAGGCCCTTCAAATAATGCCTTACTGATTTTTATATATACACCTTGTATACCTATAGATGGAAAATCTTTTTTAATTATCTAATGATGTTGAATAACTCTTTTCTTTGTGTAGACGCTCACTAATTTAAGGGTGTACAAAAAAACCACTAAACCAATCTGGACCGGCTATTCAGATCGATTTTGTAGTAGATCGGTTTGGTCATATTTTGGATTTCTTTCAAACCATTTAGTTCGGTTCAATTCGGTTTGAAGGTGCGGTTAAACCGCTCAAACCGAAACCGCTCAAACCGAACCGAACCAATTATATAAATATATATTTTTTTATAAAATATATAAAGGAATATAAAAAATTACTTGAAGAAGACTCGAACCCTCACTCCGTTACTTGAAGTTCAATGCCTCTCACCAATTGAACTGCTATATTTTGTGAAAAATAAAATAAAATAACCTTCACCGAACCGAATTGGTTACTTTCCGTTCTGTTCAGTTTGATTTGATTTGAGCACATGAGCAGTTCGATTCGGTTTAGAGGGAAAATCATTAACCAAATCCATCGGTTTTCTATTTTCCTAAACCGAACCAAACCGCCCATGTGCACCCCTACTCACAATGAGTCAAAACTCCCATCCTCTAAAGAAGTAGAGGCTGAGGGACTTCTTTATGTACTAAAAGAAGCTTATTGCCAGGGTATTTCTGGGATTAAGTTTTTTCCAGATTGTTATTTAGGTTTTGTTTTGTTTCAATGAAATTTCTGTTTAACAAAGATAAAAAATTCCTTTGTGTATTAGCTTTGATGCACTATTAGATTGATCATGTATATTTGTCCATTCTATCCTTCCCTTGAGATTTTCTTTGGTATTTTCTCTCTTGTCGCCGGCAACTACAGATTTGTTTTTAGTATTTACTCCACCCAAACGGCTTCAATTGAAATACCCTAATTCAACAGCAATTAGAGAAAGATGGGCGTTCAACCCATATAATGGAGTTACAAGCCCAGTAGCCCACTCCCCATTTTGAACGGATTATACATGCAAATAGAATTTGGGATAACAAGGTCAAGAAGATCTTAATCATTCATTGGCTAGCTGTTTGATTCGGGTGTCCATCTAAAGGATATACACAGGATTTGGCTATGGCTGATAGAGTGTCCAAATTTTTTTTTGATCGGTAACAAAACTCATATTTAAACAAAGAAAAGAGATCAATACAAAGGAAACCAAAAGAACGAGGAAAGGTAGAAAACAAACTTGTTTCAATGCATATTTTTATATAAAAATAAAATAAAGACTCAGTTTACTTTGATTTTTTTTTCTTTATAAAGTCATTTTGGAATTATTCAAGAAAATGAGAAATTTGTGAAATATAAAATCCCAATTGCTTTTAGAGTGTTTAGATGTAAGTAAAAAAAAAAAAAACACAATATAAAGGCAGGGAAAATGAAATTCCAGTATATTTTTGTGTGGGTTTATCATGAACACGGCTGTTGGTGGCTTGTGGTGGCTGTTGGCGGCTCGTGGATAAGGAGGGTGGAATTTAAGAAACCCTACTTTGTATTTTAAACAAGGACATTTTTCCATATGAAAAACTTGGGGGGAAAATCACAAGGGGTGAATTGCAAAAAAGAACCATTTGAAGAAATATTGGAAAACTCTTACACTTTTTTGAAATAACCATCATGATATATGTTTCTTTCAAAACTGACAAAAGGTTTTATACGTTTTTGAAAACTTCCCATAAATGATTTAAACAATTTGGACTAAAAACTATTTCATATAGCAAAAGCATAGACGGGCAAATTTGTCATATTTGAAAAGTCGTGTGAGCAAACTTATAAATAAATATAAATAATATACATATCTATTTGATTGCTTTAGACATTTATCACTATTTACAAACGTTATTTTCTGTTACATTTTGAAAAAGAGGTAAAATAAAAGTTCTTAAAGTGGATTATGTTACTTTCTCAGCAAGAAGAAAAGCAACAACAAAACACTCCATGCCCTTACCTTAAAATTGCTATAGAAAAGTAGTTAAAATAACCATTGGAGTATTAAAAATTACTTGAGTTCAAAACGCCTTTGAAAGATTGCCATTTTCAATGATGATGATAGAATTATCTAAATGAATTTGAGGGTATTTAAAAGTCTCCAAAAAAAAAAAAAAAAAAGACCCTTAGGATGGGTCCAAATTTAATTTGTCAATTGTCCTAGGAGTTCAATTGGTAGTTACCTCGAGTGGAAATAGCAAGCCTCTCCTAAATTGATGGAAAATGTCCAAAATGTAGCATATGAAACACTGTCTTCTAATTTATATCCAACCTCTTCATGGTGGGTCCAACAATTCCTTTAATAAATGTGAGACAACACGACCATATTGGTAGTTCTCAATCCAGAAGAAGACCACCTTTAGCTTCTACTAGATGTGCTTCAGGACACTTCATTTTTCAATGCATGATTAGCCACTTGCCCATGCCACATGGTGAGCTCCTTTTTTGTTTTTTTTTGTAGGGGTAGGTTCCACATGATGTGTTTCATGTGCCCTGTGCATCTTTGCCTGCAATATCATAATCTGCAAAAGATGGTCAGGTAACGCTCCGTTTTATCTTTTGCATGTCTCTTACTGAACCCTCTTTAGCTCTTTTAGGACACTTTAAAGCTTGGATTATGAAATACAAATGAGGGGTGTATATATACTCTTACAATGGCTTTAATACAACCTCAAAGAATTGCTGCATCTTTCAACATAAATTTTAAGGGATTGTCACTTATGTGAGTCTTCCACAATGCACCTCATCCAGGTTCCTGGCATGGCATGACCAGCGATGGAATGGTCTCACTAATTTTTTTTCTGAAAACCTTCATCATATTTACATATGGTCCCCCTGAAAATTTTTCTTTTACAAAGTGGCCCCACCAAAGAAGATTGTTTGGGTCAGTCCTTGGACATGACAATCCACTCTAAGACCTTCAAATCTCGCGTCCAATTATACGAATTAAGTCATCCTAACGATCGTTTTATGTCCATTGAATTTTGGTCATTAGCCATTTTCTTCTGTCACGTGAGAAATTAGTGTTGATTGTCCAATCAATGTGATTTGCTAGCTATACTCTTGCCGTAGTATGGTGCACATATTACACCATTTAGATTTGAATGCTCCCGTAGCATCTTTACATTAGACTAGTTGCACTTCATGGACCAAGCCAGTCCGAGCCCGCCCATATTGGGCTATATTATTATTGGGTCCGGGCCCATAGGCAATATTTTTGCCCTTTAATCAATTTCTATCTCTTAACACAACAAACACATTACAAGAGAAATGAAAACATGAAGAATAGGAGAAAATAGGTAGTGAAGGAGCTTTCTCTTCCTAGGTCATTTATTTGCCCTCAAAATGTGAATGTTGCCGGTGAGAAGTGGGCTCCGCCCGAGGGGGAGAATTGAAAGGTTTTTATGCTATCTCTACTACCGCCTCAAGATTTTGGTAGGAATGGTTAGTGAAGGGAAACTTAATATGATATGAGAGCCAATTGGGTGCATGTGTAACCAAAAGTGCGCCGTCCGGATTCCACCTGAAGGAGAGTGTTGAGGAGTGGGACGGGGAGGATTGAAAAGTATCTATGCAAGCATCACCTTGTTCGTGTGCACTTATTTATGTCATAAGTTCTTATGAGAAAATAGTGTGGAAATGAGGTCATTTTCACGTCTCTTGTGATTACACCTCATACCTCAAAGAGCCGCATGTACAATTTCACCCCAAGAGAGGTCATGGTATCAAACCCAATTATTGCCTTCAGCTTTTAGCAACCCATGTTGCCCCCACATTCTTAATCCGAACAACTAATTTTTTTATTTAGGTTTAGAAAGGAAATAAACAAATGTTATTAAATGCCATCCAGGACCACCCACTAAAATACATTTTACATGAAATGTATCAAAATGTATAAAATATAATCAGGAGAAGTTTTAGGACAAAAGATGTCATTGTCTCCTGACAATGACAATGGTGATGGTTTGGTTGATTGCATCATGTAAATACGTAGAGCGGCAAACACGTATGGGTTCTTTAGGCCACACATATCGTCAATGGCACGCATCATATTAATCAAATCAAACTCCTTCATTAAGATAAGTCAAGTGTCACTCTAAGTACCTTCGCCGGCCATTACATTATATCAATTCTTTGAGTTCCTTTAAAACACCCAAATGACACCACAAATCACTATTAAAAAAGCCGATTTAGACGTCAAGCCTTAAACTATGCGTCCTAGGTTTTGTTCAATGGAAGGTGTTTGATTGTGTCAAATGCAATCCACTCTTTTACTTGCATTAATCTCTTATTAAGAACTTCCTACCCCAAAAAAAAATTTCTTATGAAGAATTCAATGTCTTCCGAGCGAAGGGGCTAAAATTGAAGCAGTAAAAACGGAGATTCACGTATAGCTAACAAATAGTATACTCCTATGATAGAAAAAGGATTATCCAACCATCAACATAGCAAATCAATCTTAAGAAAGTGAGGATCTCATCTACCTCTCTTGCTCTTATCCTTCGCTCATCACCTCTTTAATACTCCTTTATTAGAACTCGTTTTATGACTGATGTCTGTCTAGAAATTCAATTCAATGGAGTCAAATACACCCTTAGTTTTCTTAATGTGTGAAATCAGATCGAACACATTTCTGAAAAGAGAGGCGAAGTATTGAACAGTAGGAGAAATGTGTGAAGAGTCGATACAACGAAACACAATGATCGTACCTAATGAAGTGACAATTCTCTCATTAACAAACCTATTTGAACTACCATTTATCTCTTAATTAACCAATATTTACAACTCTCCCATTTTCTCTAACCATAAAAACGAGAAGATACATTTTTAAGGGCTAGATGGCTTTTAGGACACTTCAGATAGTGTTGAAGATTTCTTTGCTTTTTCAAACAACCCACATCACATGCATTTGCTGTTGGTGAAAACTGAAAAGAATTGATGGTTGAGCGGCTGAGAGGGACACTACGTCACTCACTTAGGATGGAGAGGATAAACAGACCAATCCCCATAAGATGATAAATATAACTTTTCCACAACTGTACACTTCCATTCTCAAGATTCTAGAAATAGACCCAACATTCCATCAATCCGTTCATGGCAATGCTGGTTTCAATCATCTTTACTTTAACAAAAGAAAAGGAAACTGTTGAAGATACAAGTAGACCATTTTCTCAAACTGTACACTGTAATATGAAATACTAACATGAAAAATGGAGGAAACCGTATGTGATTTCTTGAATTAAGAACACAGTTTTGGTAATGATCTGGGATTGCCAGGACTTGCTGCTTGAGCGTTCATGATCTTTGCAATCTGGGTTTGCAATTTCTGACAAACCTTCTCCAACTCCATTACCCTCCATTGCATCCCCTGCAAATGTGTTTTGATCTTTTCATTCTCTGTTGCAAGATCTAGTCTTTTGGCATAGAGGACGATTTGCTCATCGGTTATCTTGGCATTTGCTTGGTTGCTGTTGGTACAGGGCGATGTGTTAGAGGACTTGAGAGAGTCGGTGTCTTGGAGTAAGCTCTTGAGCTTTGATTGCTGAGAGAGCAGTGCTTGAATTGCTGATCTTGATGGGAATTTCAGGTTTTGGGATAGGTCCTTGCAGATGTCTGATGAGAGCTTCTCATAGTTCAATGCACAACAAATCTTCATCTTTTCATCTTCTGATAATCCAGCGTGAATCTGTGAAACGAAAGAAATTCAGAAATCAAAAAATGAAGAAACAGATTACTTTCAAGTTTTTGGCTCACTAAATTGGTAAATTGAACGACATCATCGTCATCATCAAAGTCTTATCAAAGTCTTGTCCCAGTTAAATCTTTTACTTTTGGCAATAAAGGCTGGATATTCATTATTTGAACTCTAGTATTTGCGCGAGACCAGAGTGGATGGGTTTAGCGTGGGTGCAGATCAATGGGGGTATCCAATCCAGGCGGAAGGAGAACTGAGATAAGCACCCTAGACTTGAATAACTTAATATTTGAAGAGCAAGCCCCATAAGATAGACCCCACCAACGGATTCTCATTCTGAAAGGATTGAATCACACTATCGAATGGAGCCATTTGTCTACACTTTCTAGAATTTGAATTAAAAGGTCAACATGCCTACTGACAACCACACTGATATCAAATTCAAGAATCCAAGAATGAAGACCTGAAGATATATGTCCACAGCTCTATAAATCTCATCATAAGTATCTCTTGCAGAGTCCGGCAAGGCTGTAAGTAGTGCAATGAACTTCGATGGTTTCAGGCATGCATCCGGAGCCACTTCAGCAATATACATGTCCATCAATCTCCCAACCCTTCTCAATCTCGTCAAAGAAATCTGCCCACCGCTGATGAGAAATGATTTCAGAAACCTCATGACCAAATTCACATCATATAATATGTTCACCCCACCAGGAGAAGGAACAAGCAGATTATCCAATGTAGCTTGATCAAGCTGCGAGCCTATCATGCTCTCTAACCTGCTTCTGCAACATTTGCTTATATTTACACCCAATGCAACTCGAAGCACACCGAAAAGTCCTTTGCAAGAAACAGAGCTTCTATCAAGCAAAAATAGTAGATTGACGAGAGTCTCTATGAGTTTGCTCTTCTCATTCGTTGTGGCATTGGAGGCTTGAGACTTTAGGTAGTAAAAGAGGAATCTACTGATAATTACCTGGTCAAATTTGATAGAAACCATGTTTTCAATTATTTTTTGGATGATGAGAGTGTTTAAACCTGCAAGGTCTTCAAACCACCAATATCTATGGTAAGAACTGGTCTTCGTGCTTTCAGAGCTTCTCGTATCACAGGAGAAGCGGAAACCGCTACTGTCTGGTGAGGAAGTTGAAGGGCTTGTATCACTGGCCAAAGCTATTCTTGCCACAAGGGAATCCAAGCATTTCTTAAGGATTCCTGACGAGTGTGCTGCAGAAAAGAGATCTTGGCATTGCTTTAAAACAATAAGAGTCTCAGGCCACGTCCAGTAGGTGATTCCTTCAAGGGTCTTTTCGGTTTGTTCAATTAGATTTGCAGAGTGAGAGAAGTCTTCTGTCATTTCCATGAAATGAGCAACACAGTGGAGGAGGCAGACGTTGGACGGGGTAATTGTAACACAGCCAGGGTTGTAACAGAACCTTGCCATTAGCTCGAACGCCGCTGCTCCTCCCGGTAAATCATGGAATAGTACTTTTAGCTTTGTCGTTGCTGTTGATCTACTAAATAATTTGCTTAATCTACCAGAGAAGGAAGAAAGGATTTCCTGTTGGAAGTGCAATAAACAGGATATCACAATCAGATCATATATCATAAAGAATAAAATCATGAAATATATGCATGAACAAGATGAAATTAAGAAGAGCACAAGCTAGGATTATCTCCTCTACAACACTAGAGGCCTGTTTCACTACCCATAAAAGAGTCGAAGTGTTTATAAAATAATCTCAATCTTTAATTAGGGGAGTTGGTAATGATAGACTCTTTTTTTTTGAATGGTCAGTAATGTCAGACTTTGTACAATGATCATCACAATAACACAAGACCATTGGTTTTAGCATTTGCATTTTAGCCAGAGTGTGTGAATTTGGCAACTTTAGGCCCTATTTGGATCCTCTATGCTTGGTTTCCTGCAATCAATCTAACAATAAATCTAACCTGCAACTCTGTTTACCTGTAATTGGTTATGGCAAAGTGAAATCACTCACAGATAACATGCATACTCAAATGATTCAATGAATCGTGATTACATGCAAATCAATTTACCAGCATCCATAAGCAAAGAATGAAATGGGTCCATGGGCTTTGCCCTCTTTCATCTTGTTCGTAAAAAGGGCAACAGTTAGTGGGGCTATTGCAAATTGCATTAGGGGTCTAAACATGGCCTGAAATAACCAAAACATGGAAATAGTAGCAATGATTAAGAGAAAGTAGTATTCTTCTTTCTCCTTCTTTCATTTATATTTGTCAAGGAGGTTGCAAAATGAAATCAAAGAGAAAAGGAACTAAAACGGAAAACCAATCACTTTCAGGGCTGAAAGCTTTTCAGTTAAAACCACCCAATGCATTAAATGTATGAAACAAGAAAAAAGCCTTATCAGGAATTCGTACAACCGCCGACCAACTCTAGCAAAAGAAAGGGTGAGAAGTTGTTGTGTGTAACAAATTCAAACAATGTAACAAGATAAACAAG
Organism: Persea americana; assembly: GCA_029852735.1. Lineage (NCBI taxonomy): Eukaryota > Viridiplantae > Streptophyta > Magnoliopsida > Laurales > Lauraceae > Persea > Persea americana. The sequence goes on along the minus strand of CM056814.1, from coordinate 57,143,110 downwards.
GCTCCAAATCATATCAGCAGAAAATGGTAAGGTAATAATAACAAGAACAGGAGGCCAACGGCCAACCTTTCTGTTTTGACAAAGGGAGTAAGAAAACAAAGAAAGGAATAACTATTCAGTCCCTTAAAATAGCAATAAATCAGAGAAGAGAGAAAAAGAACCAAACCAATCACTCAAAAGTAATCTTAATGAAGAACTAGTGGCCAAAAATGAGAACCCATAAAAAAGGGAAAATAGCAGAAAACTAAAGGCTCTCGTGATTGAGAAATAGAAAGTGGAATTGGAAGACACATCATGAAACAGTGGCAACACAACATAAAGAAAGGCAATTGCAAATGAATAAAGGAACATGTGCTAAAATTGCCCAATTTCTGCAGGAGAAGAACTCTGAAATACATCTGAGAATACAATTTTCAGTCTGGGAAAAAAAACCAAGAGAAAAGAAGCAAATGAAAAGCAAAAGATTTATAAAAAAAAAATAATAATAAAAGAAAAGAAGAAGAAAACACAGATTCCACTCTATCTAGAATGAAGAAAAGTTAATATCATAGACAGCAAACTTTGAAAACCAATCAAAACAAGAAATATGTCAAGCAAAAGAACTACAAAACAGATCAAGCATACACAATTCATCAAAATCTACCAAGAAATCAAATATTAACTGAAAGGGGGAAAACCCCATATAAGAAATCAACTTCAACTACTGTTTAAATAACGTTTCTTAAACACCCAACAAGCAAACATAAGGTAAATGTATCTAGTACAACTTTACTATTACTACCCGAAAAAAATTCATACATCTGAAAACCTACAAAAATCTCATATCAGAAATGATAGGATAGAGAAAGAGAGCTGAAAATTCACATTTCCAAATACTAAATGAATGGCAGGGAAAATCTCTTATCAATCCAATATCAAAAGCTACCAGTTGAAAACAATACATAATAACAAATGTTTTCAAAACCCAACAAGGAGAGAACAGAGCCAAGTACCTTATCTACCAAGAACACCTCTTCTCCATTCACATCCACCTCTAGATCACAACCCAAACCCATGTTTCCAGAGACACCCACCTCAAACAAAAAGCCTGACAACACGTCTCTTCTCAGGAACCAAAGAACAGAAGAAAACAACGTTTCCAAACACCTTGTGCATGAAAGAACCGAACTTTCTCAGATCAAAAGAGAGGAAACTGAAATTGGTGCTGAAAAGAGGGTACCCCAGAAAGCCATATTCTCTGATGGGGTGAAGACAAAAGAAAAGAAGAGAGTGGCTGCTTAGTCAAGTAAGGGAGGTGGGAGGCAACTGCATTTTTCTAAGGCACCAAGGCCCAAAAGGCAATGGCGGTAACCAAGGAAAGATAAAACTACAAAGCAAAGCAAAGAAAACACTTGTCATGGGACTGACATTCCTGCATTTTTTTTATTTTCTAATACCATTCAGTGATGAATCAATATCATACTTATACATATTCTTTTATGAGAGCATGTTTGCTTGGAATTGAACTTTTTTGCTGGCTTCCCTTCTGCCATTACTGTCTCTTTCTCTTATTATATTCCTTTCATTTCCATCAATGCACCAAAGTCACCCAACCATTGACGTTGGATAAACACAGAAAAAGGTTAAATGATGGCAATGGCTACATGACAGTGTGCGTACGGCACAATATAGTCCACCAAAACAGATTTTAGAGCTGTAGTTCTGCCTTTTGGCCTAATTACACGGAAGTGCCCATATTGCTGAGAATTATTTTAGGAAAAATATCAAATAAGGCCTTTAGTTTTTGCCCTTTTTCAAAAAAGGACATAAGTTTTAGAACTTTTAAAACCAGTCCCAAGTTTTCTAATAAGTTTTCGATTAAGGATAACCAACCATTTAAAGTTATTTTCCAGTTACTTTTTCCCTCAAAGTTTTAAAATACTCAAACCTCACTATATAGAAATAAAAGCCTCATTCACTTCTGTCATTTTCCTCTCCACTCCTTCACCAGTAATTTTACAGTGATCGATAATAACCAACGTCTCCACAACAATTGACTCCATATAGTGGCTGCTAAAAGCTTGTCATGGCTTTAAATGAAGGATAATTTTTGCATTAAAAAAAAAAGAGAAAAAATCGCCGGAAATGCCTTTAAATGGTCAAATGTGCTTAATTGAAAACTTTCTGGAAAACTTAATCCCTACTTTGAAAAGTCTTAAAAACTTGTGTCTTAAATAAGGCAAAGACTTAAGACCTTACTTGAAAACTTTATAGCTATTAGCCTTTTAAATTTGATTGTTTTTTTTTTTCGCCCGGGGGGGTGGGGGGGGGGGGGGGGGGGGGCGGCTACACAAACCCATGTGTAGTGCACAAAGGAGTTGATTAGAAATTATTTCTGCTTTCATCTTTTCCAATTATTTTGGCAACCAGACTCTCTCCCATATGATGATTCTATAAATCCATGCCATTGAAGAAAGGAGGAGCTACAATGCTCTTAGATGCTAGAAATTAGGTTGATAGCTTGATTCATCATGGATCATGAGACAGTGGTAAAAAGCATCAGACCATTCATCAACTATAGTGCAAAAAATGGGATTTTAGCAGTTAGTTTTTTTAAACTTTTTATTCCTATGGGCCCCAAATCACTATTTGAACCATAAAACATTTCCAGAAGACCAAATACATTAAGGGGTTCAAGTTTCAACTGCAAATCCATCATGGATTTTGAGATACTTGCGACAAAGTCGAGGCCCTAAAAACTAAGATCCTTTTTTTTCTTTTGTTTTCGTGGGCCTCATTTGCAAAACTCAAACCATTCATCCACTCTAAAATGCCAAGAAAACACCTAGGGGGTTCAAAGTTTAGGTCTCGAAGAGTGGACTATAAGGAATTTATGAAAAACTTACAACCATTAGTTGACACATTGTATAGATGGTAGGATTCCGGTGTTTAGCAAACGCAGAACTCCCCTAAAAAATCCTCTTTAAAAGGATAGCTTGCTCAGGAAAATGAAGAAAACATTTTAATTATGGTCATCAAACGTGCCCTACTGCGTTTTGGAACTTATTTACATTTGAGTTCGATAGACCACTAATTAGAGTTCTAAATGACTTAGAAGTAGAGAAAAGGCATCTAAGATAAAAGCAGGTTTCAAGTTACTTTTTTTAATGAGAGGTTGTTCATAAATTCCTTTAGGAGGCGAATGGGTTGAATTACTAGGCTTTAAATAATACAAAAGTACGTGAGTTCAGATTCACATGAGTCCCAAGTCCCTTCTAGACTAAGAATCACTCCAAGCAACAATGGTAGGTGTGAAATAACAATCTCTTCATAATTTTATCAGAAGGAACTAAGTGCCTGTTTGGATACACACATAATAAAATAGTTACAGATTTAAAAATTTACAAAACAAAATAATCCAAAAAGAAAAAAACCTATTGTAATGTTATAATATTTGTTGTTTGGCCATCTTTGAGAAATTCAAAAGATTCTGAACAAGTTATTTGGCAATCATTGTAGATTACAATATATGTATATCAAGATTTACCTCGTTTCCAAATAAAAGAAACAAGTTTTATATAACTTTATAATTTCATTGTAACATGCATTAAAAATGTAAGAAAACGACCACAATATTTCTAAGGAATTCAATTCTATGTAATCAAGAAGAAGGATCTCTTATCTTTTCTGGACAAGGAATTCATGGTAAAGTGGGTTGTTTCAGTTTGTCAAGGATCTCAAAACTCTCCATTCATGAATTACATGAACTTCACTAAAAAAAACAAGCTATAATATTAGGGCATGTTTTTTTTTACCAAAGTTTCAAAAATCCAGTTTTGAGGGATTTCAAATTCTCCAGAAGTTGTCCCCTTGAGATGGAATTCCAAATCCCTCCTCTTGGTGGAGCGTTTGAAACTCCAACCAAATATGCATAGAAAATGGAATTTCAGGATTTTCAAAAGGTCAATCGACACCTTTTAGGTGGCTGGAATTTAAAATTCTGGTGAAAGAAATATGACATAAACAAGATGTCATATTATGTAAAAAAAAAATCCGATATGGCAAATTCCTATCTAAAATTCTGATAAAGAAACGGGCCATTAGAGTTTATACAATTTTGTAAAGGCTAAACTTTTTGGCCGTGAACCACATCCATGTGAGTTGTTTAACAAAAGGATCATATTTTAATAAATTGCAAAAGTTAGAGATTAAAAATATCCTCAGTGTCATAGTAACCGATCAAAGAGAGTTGTACTGATCAAAAGTGTGCCCAATATACCTGGTGTCAGAAAACAACGAAAGAGTTGATGAGTTAGACACCACAGATCACTTGATTAATAAGAAGACATGTTGTCTGAGCAGTTGATTTTGCCACCTGCCACGCGACATTTTGTCCAAGTAACTCTCCACCTAGACATTTACCTTTTCAGACAAAACCGCCGTGACAACTCCATAATCACATGCCCAGTGGCTACCATGTTGTTTCTGACCAACTCAAGGCATCCAACAACTCAAACATGTGATCAGACTTGCCAGTGCCACACCACGCAGCCGGGTCTTCTTGTGAGCTACATGGGCCCAAACACAAGGGGAATGTGCCCCATTCACCAATGCAGGAAGCAAAGCCTACCACATGGGTAGGGTTGCAAGTAGGATGGTTTTGAGTTGGAATCATGTTGGATCGGATCCAGACCCAAACGCATTTCTAAATAACAGTTTTAATTTGGGATCTGGTTCCGGCTTAGAATCTTATTTGTTTTGTTGGTTTCAAACACGGTTTTGAGTATAAAGGACCCGGATCCGATCCCCGGAATGGACAGTTCAATTAGAGGGCCGTAATCTAGTTCCAAAATCAGTTCTAACTTCTTTTATCTTTTATGTTTTTAATTTTTCCTTCAAATAAGGATATCCTCCAACTTATAAGAAGTGCATCTAGTCTACTAGCTTCACGATTAAATATAAAACTATCCAACAAAAGTTGTTTTTGAGCAATAATTTGCAATATTAAAGACTTGTATGCCGGGTCCCATATCCACGGGTCGAAACTTGTATGGATTCAAAACCGGACCTATTTATCAATCGGAATCTAAATTGGGTTCCAGACCCAGACCCGTTTATGAATCGAAACCTAAAAGGCCTGTTAATTTACTGGAATTCATGGAATTCCCTTATGAGGAAGTTTGAAATTCTCAGGGTGGAATTCCTGAATGCTCCCTGGTACTCAGCATCCAAAAGTTCCACCAAAAATCAACGGGGATGGTATTCCTAATTTCGCAGAGGTCATTTAAGACCTTTCAGGCTGGAATTTTGAAATACTCGTGAAGAAATATTGCATTTATAAATGCCAAGGGACAAAATATCACATCATTTCAAAAAAATCGCAATATGCTAAATTCCTACCAGAAACTCTAATAAAGAAACATGTTATAAAATAGGTTCCAAAATCAATTTTTTACTTGTCGAAACCTCCAAAAAGTCGGACAAACAGATACCCGCTTGCATCCCTATATGGCCCCACATACAAACCGTAGTCACTAAGGCCTTACAATCCAAGCATCATGTTTAGACTTTCCAAGCCATACATGGTCATTCGGATCCAAACCTGTCGGTCACACGTACAGCATGCACACAAGCACCTGCTGCCTACGTCTCACACACCACAGCACCCCATGCATGCCTCTCTGGCTGAACCGGCTAATCAAGACCATACTGTTGCCTGATCATACCACACCTAGGCTAGGGGCAACTTCTAAACCCCATCAATCGACTTATAGTTGCTGACCAACTTTGCTTTAAGGTTGAACCAAGTCTCACCAAGTAGAAATCTTTGCTTTTTCCATACTCGAATAGAAAAAGTACAACAAATTCTGTAATTTCTTTTTTCAAGAGTTTCCATTGCCTCCTGTAAGTTAAAAAAAAAAAAAAAAAAAGGCGATGCCATTAGTGGTTCATATCTATTTTATTCGTAAGAATGCACATAAAAAATCAAATTATAGCATATATTTTCTAATATTTTGATCTTTTAGGATGCTTTATAGTGTTTTTGAAAACTTGAAAAGATTTACTCTGATAACCCGGCCGATAGTATCACTGATGCGCATTGTTTTTTAGAACAAAATTGGATATGAGATTGCAAATTGGTATTGTCGATTTGAGCATCCAAAGTCTTCAGTTTTTATTAAAGCGAGTATGGTAGCTATTTTTGGATTTGGGAGAATTCAAATCCGAAACATTTGGTGATAGATTTTTTATATGCTTCAACCGAGTATCAGGATCCACGATGATTACATCCACTTATCAAAATTATATATAGGCTTTAAGGGCCAACATAGCTTGAATTATATTGATACTTGAGTTTGCTTAGCTTTAATCATACACAGTTTAATAGTCCCACTAGTTTTACAAAATTTAGTTTGATTCTCATTTATCCAATTATATTAATCTGCACCACATCTTATTTTAAATTCAGATTTGGAACTAGATCCGGTATTTTAAGTTTGAAGTCATTCCAAACACAACACATAGGTTCTATGTCGGATACAGGTCCGATCCATGAGGATGGATTGGCGTCTGGATTTGATTTTTTTTTTTTTTTTTTTTTTTGGAAAAGTTAAGAGTTTGTATTGGAGTTTGTATTTCCAAAAAAGGATTACATAAAACAAAAGAATGTGAGATAGCTCCAAGATCATTCACCTACTCTCAACAGAGAAAAGTAAAAGAGAAGAGCTAACCACTAAAAATCCAAATCGGCCGCAAGTCCACTCACAAGCCCGCCAGCTAAAAACAGAAAACCGAACCCGATGCGCAGCTATACAAGGAGGCAAAGTGAGTGGGCAAAAATATCAGAAAGACCAAAGAAATACGGCAACAATGCGGGTGAAATGGGCAGAACATAGCAGACTTAGTCAGCTAATCCAGTTGATTGGCTATTACTTCTTTAGCTACTGGCTCTACGAGAAAGATGGAACCTAGCTTCAGAAAAGTTACTAAAGACCTCAACTTACCGGACTTTTGTTTTTACCTCTGATTCAACCCACTTGCATACTGGAATGGATATGTGTTCTTATGTTGCTATTTGAACTTTATTCAGAAGAATTCTTGTTATAAGTTTGTCATACCACAAAGAAAGATCACGCTCTTTAAACCGTTATAATCATCATGTTATATTTGAAGATAAATATCTTAAACTCAATAGAAAAAAAAAAAAAAAAAACTCATTCTCATTATCTTCAAGTATTCTCAAGCTAGAGTAGGGCACATTGTGTAAGTAATGTAGCATGGGAAGAGTTGACCATGGGCAAAAGATGCAACAATCCTAATTTGTTCCCTTTTTTTTTAAAGGAATTTATTGGAGGTTTAAGATTATTAGGAAAAATCTTCATCATCAAAGCCTTATTCCATCCCATATAAAAAATGTCAACAATATTTTGAAAATATCAATTGCAAAATAAACATAGATTGCAGATTTTTCTCCTTGATAATACCATGATATTTTCGTAATGCCTCCCAAAAAATAAAATGTTATTAATAATAATAACAATAATAATAATAATAATAATAATAATAATAATAATAACTAGATGAAGCCTTGAGCAGGCCAGGGCTGGAACACAAGACTTCAGCCCAATATGGTAGTTCTTGCTTGGGAGTATTTTCACAGGGAAATTCTTTCTTCACCTTTTCTTTGAATGTTGTTTTGCTGCAGCTCTCTGGAAATGGTTGTCAATATCAGTTGGTTGTCCTCTGTGTAACGTCCCACATCACCAAGAGGCCATTCAGCATGTGCTAAAATATGTTTACACCTGTGAGTCTAGTAAGAAGCGTTTTGGGTCTCAAAGGGACCCGAAAACAAAACCTTGAGGCAAGATTGGGCCACAGTCCATGGGACCCGAGCCGCATAAGCCAAAGAGGACAATATCTGCTGGGCGGACCGGGTTGTAACATATAAATAATGGTATCAGAGCCGATGACGGTTTTCCTCTAAGGGTGTGGGTGAATATAACGTCCCACGTCGCCAAGAGACTGTCCCGAACCGCTGGTCGGACCGGGTCATGATACTCTGCCTCCTGTTTAATCAGCTGCATCAATTTGGCATTATGTGGCAAGGGGTGTGACTTTCCTAATAGTCATTTGTTCCATTTGGATGGCGAGGAATGGCGCAAGGTCTTTGACAGTTAGGATCCCTCAATGGACTGATATATCGCTCTCTCTAAGGAGAATATCAACTCTTCTTTCCAAGGTTATGCAAGGAACTTTTTAGGAAAATCTTTAGACACTCTTTTTTCTCACCCGACTTTGTAATTTTATTGCTATGTCTGGGTCCTTTTGATTTTCAGTCCTATATTTCATGTACCTAGGTATGAGGGACACATGCATAATTGAAAATATTTATGTGCAAAAAAGGAAAAGTCGTATATGGTCATTTGCAGAAGAGGAATGTGCATGTGTAAAGAACGAAAGCAATGTAAGTGTCCCTCACCCTATGGTGAGGGATGGATGCAGATGAATATTCCTCCTTTTAAGGACTATTGTCCTTTGTTAATGCTATACTTAGCAATTTAGCATAATAATAATAATAATAATAATAATAATAATAGATTATGAAAGTTACTATACATAATAGAAATGAAAAAATATATATATCATAGTTAAAATAATATATTTTGGCTTTGAGTCAAAACAAGGTCCAATTGGGTATGAGTAAGGGTGTTCATGGCCCGGGCCAGTACGGGCTAACGCATATGCAAGCCCAGCCCAAGCCTAACACGGGCCGTAAAAGCCAAGCCTGAGCCTGCCCATTTGATCAATTGGGCCAGGTCGAGCCGGGCTTTTATCAATTTTGTAGGCACTCAAGCAGTAATTAAAATAAATTTCAAGCATTCAAGGAATAAATAAATAAATTACAAGCATTCCTTATACTGGCCGGGCCGGGCTGGGCTTCGATTAAGTGATTTTTAAACCCAAAGCTGGCCCATGAGCACCCCTGGGTAGGGATGTAAATGGGTTCCGATTCTCCAATTACCCCAAGGTTCCAACTCGTTAAAAACCGGGTCTGTCTCCTTATTTAGCCCCCGATAAGTAAATGGGTCCGGATCCGGTTCCACCTTGGTTCGAACCCGTAGACCCAAAGCCACTTGAGAAAGAAGCATCGAAGTCCGATTAAGACCCAAACTTAGGATCCAGGATTTTCACACCCCAAACTTAAGCATGAGTCCACCAATTTGAGCTCAGATCATGACAGTCATGACTCAATAGCCACCTTTGGGCTTAAGTCTCAGGAGAGTTGAACTCAGGATCAGGACCAGTGCCAATAAAGAGTTGTGATCCTAAACTGAGCCCAGTCCCATCCAATCGAGCCATTGACACCCCCAACCCAAAAAAAAAAAAAAAGAAAGAAAGAACAAGGTTGATGCTTGTCCATTCCTGGCTTCTGCACCATACTATTTCCATGTGCCCCTTGCATGGCTCTCTAGGCTTCACCATCTCTACTGCTCAATGTTCATGACTACTACTTCTAGGTAGTGTGGCGCACTGCTGGTGAATTTCTCCTAGGCTCTGACCAACAGTGAGATTGGTGATGGAAGATGTAGTGGGCCTTTTTATCAAATACTGTACCAAACAAATCATGTCTCTTGCTCCCTTGGAATCCAATAATCTAATAGAGAGAGAGAGAGAGAGAGAGATGCTAGTCCCATAAGTGGTATGTTTGTTCTCCCAGCTTTCTAGGCTACTTACCCAATCTAGTAGGGTGTTTGTTACCAATTTTCCGGCTTATTACTCAAAATGAAGAGAACCCAACTGAATAAAATCTAGAGAAGAACCCACCAAGCATGGTGTAATTTAGAGTGAGAAAGTGACCTAGTTTGGGCTTTTTGTTATTGAAGTTCCTATTCCATTCCCACCCAACAAAGAAAAATTGATGGAAACCCATTAACTAAATTGCATTTCACAAACTCTCTTTCCAACCCCACAAACAAAACATAGAAGAAATCTCACCTATACTAGTGTTTGCTGCTTTCCAAACTTCCTAATAGGATTAACACAAAAACACACACATACACGAGAGAGAGAGAGAGAGAGAGAGAGAATTTCATGGCACCTGAGACAACCAGTGCAAGGCTCTGAGGCTGACTGCCACATGAAGCTTCCTCTTTGGGAAGAGTCTGTGGTAGAACACGGAGGGACAATCAATCTGAAAAGTCTGCTTGCTTGGTTGTGAGGGCTTACAAATAGGATTAGCATCTGTAGTAGTAGTGTTACCGGATATCATGAAGCCACTCTCAATGTTTCTTAACAGTACTCTTGTTTGATGTGTATTGAAGGGTAGTCTGGTTAAATTGATTCATCCCTTTTTCTTCACCCCCTTCATGTCAACAAGAGGGGAAGACTTCAAAAGTGGTATTTGGGCCTAAAAATGTTAACACTCTCTGCATGCATTATGTTCAGACTTAAGAAACACTCACAGGCCTGCACCAATTTAATGCAGTGAAATGAAGTAAGCAAATCTATGCCTTTGTCAACACACTATCTTTCAAAAGGCTGCACTGTAAGTACAAGGAATTATACCATTAAATTAGTGTCATGGTGGCCATTTGTTAGGTGGGCTCTGGATTTTGTTTGCAATGGCCCAAAAGTAGCATAAAGGATAAGTGTACAATAATCATAGTTCAAGAACTTGGCTTGGCCTTCATGGTTGCAAATGGGCCAGGTCACAGTACTTTGGAGCCAGATGCCCATATACATTTGCATCTTATATCCTTCACCATTCACGACTTTTAAAGATAAAGTCTTTCTAACCAGTGCAACGGCTAGAGAGAGAGAGAGAGAGAGAGAGAACTGGATACATGGTTTTGTGTGGACGCGAACCAATCCTGAAAAGAAATGAATGTTAACAAGTCTTGAACCTGGAAGTAATATTGTGTCTGTCATTCCAGAAACTAGAACACATAGGGTAATGCTGGAACCTAGAACGAGTATCAAAATATAGTGTTGCTGCAAAGGATATTAAACATGGAACAGTCATTGAGGTCCTTGAATTACACAACTGCATGAGAAATAGAATGTACCCAGCCAGAACGTTCAGAAACCCATTTGATTTAGATGGTACAAATGCTTGAACAGCCATACACATTCCTGCCATGACACCATGATTCATGTCAGTTATCATTAGAGGCCAATAAGTTAGAAAATGCAATATAATTTGTACCACAAGATCCAAATACATACCAATGAAAGCAGGAACATGAACAAGATAAAACACAATTTTGATAATAATAATAATAGGTAGCTGATAGTGGTCAAGAAATTGATGTAGTAAACAAGTGCAACAAAAATTCAAATTTATATGTAGTAAACAAGTGCCTCCAGCCACATATCCCAAACAAAATATGTTATCTCAAACTTCTTGACTGCAAGGAACATATTAACTATAATGGACTAAAGATGATTCAATATATTCAATTTATAATTAGTCACACATACACTATATGAGAAAAGAAAAGGAGGGGACATAGGAGAAGAAGAGAGAAAAGAGGGAAGAAGAAGAAGAAGCACCTTAGGGGTTAGAGAGGAGCTCTCTTGTATGCTACCCATGTCAAACATCATGCTGGATATTAGGAGGAGCACCGAAAACCTAATAGGATGAAATAAGTAATATTATCATAAACTTTCAAGGGAATTGCATCCAAATAAAATTAATTTTTAAATCTCTTGTATGCTACCCACTGGCTCAAATGAAGAAGACGGCTGGCCATGCTGGGTGAACATCTGAAAATATGTCATCATCTAGTTCATACGGCCTTCCATACGACTCATTCTTTCTTCCACGGCAACCACCCGTTGTTCAACTGCTATCCTCTGAGCTCTCTCAGCATTTGCCATCTCCCTCACTTCAACAACTAGAACTCGTGGGCCATAGATATCGGAGGGGGTCACACCCAACCCAAAGGTGCGAACCCGGCCACGTCTATCTTCTCTCATCACTTGGGTGAAGATGTCATCCCGTGCACAACTTCTCTCTGGGCTCTCTAGCTGTTGGCTAACTCTTTCATTGAGTCGTCACTACAATTCATAATCAAGTACTTACATTAAGCAGTTTATCTATTATTAAAACAAATTACAAGTGAGAAAATTTTATTTAATAAGACTTAAACATACCAAGGCATCCTCTGATGCCTGATCCACGAGCTATCCATCCCGGCGTGTATGAGTCAATCTAAACATCTCCATCCGGTTTGGCGCTTCTCCATCGGGGTTTCGTGCCTGCTGTCCTCATTGAAATATAATTGTATAAAAAAACATCTATGGTTAAGATATCATTAAACTTTAAAGATGTCAAATTAAGGGCTAGGATAATCAGGTGAGGTGGGGCTGATTATAGGACTTCCCATTTGTTATCCTCCAATTAAGCATTAGTGGTCAAGTCACATGTGAAGGGTGAAAAAAAGATAAGAAAACAAAACCTCCCTCTCAGTAGTATAGCTTTTCCAGCTCCTGTCAGCAGAAGCAGGTCCTTGGAGCTTAGTGAGTGCCGGACATACAATATAGGACCTAGAAAATCCTAAAATATACAATTACTCACTTTTATGCACCACACATAGAGTTGGTTTGTTTTTTTTTTAGTCTTCTTAGGTAGAGGTTGTCTCCAGCTATTGTTAAAAAATGGATATTTGACATGTTTTGTCAAGCCCTAACGCAATTGCAACAGCAATAGAGGTTCTTTTATTAAGTAATATAACAGAAGACTTGATACATCATGTTTTGTAGTTTTCTGATGTGAGATCAAAAGTCCATATAAGAAGTGAATAGATAACTGATCAGGATCCGATGAAGTCATTTATGTGGTGCTAAGGACTTGCCCAATTCTAGACAAATCTGTATAACATAACACTCTGTCAATCCAATTGGGGTGAAGCTAATCACGCTATGCCTGCATGTAAGAATAAGAAGCACATGATATGAGTGACTTGAACCAAACAAATGAAGACTTTTTTCCTGTTTTGGGTCAAAAATGTAGCCCAAACGAGTTACATCAGATTATAACTAGTTTTAACAGCTATCTATTTGATCACCTTGGATAAGCTGTTTAACACTCCAATTTTCTGTGGAAGACTTACATATAAAGTTTGTAACCCATGTTCACATTCACCCCTACATCAAATAAGCGTAACAATTTACGTGCATCCCATTCATTCCCACCCACGTAGTACGTAGAAGAAGAAATATGATATTAACTATAATGGTTTAAATAAGTTACCTCTTCCTCGCATATTCGAGCAAAGCTCTTCGTTCCTGCAGTGTGATTCATAGTTTGCAATGCGCGATTTTCCGCATTTCTTTTGCTTCGCTCCTACTTATGATGATAATGAAAATGTTAATTTTCAAATAATGAAAAACAATAAAGTAAAAATTAAAACATTCAAGTTAGAATTTTTAAACTCCTTATATATTTCATACCATCTCATCCTTAGTCCCCCAAAATTCAATGAGCAACACCCATTGTACTGGATCTACTCTATCAAGACGGTACTGCAACTGCTCCCGAGTAGTGTGAAATTGATCGTAATGTGTCTTCTTCAACTTGCTTTGCCAATTCTTCCAAAATTGGCATATCTTGTCAAAGACCCATTTCTTCACACGTGGTTACTCATCAGTGGCAATCTCAAATTTTGAGTGCAACATACGTGTAATAACCTTGACATTAGTACAGATACAATACACACTCTCATCATAATTGAATCATTCACATTAATACCAGTACAACCCGCCACATGTCCATTTTCCTCTCCCTTGGCATTTTCCTCCAATCAAAATAATTGATTGGCGCCTTCTTTCCATCTCGTGCAATGATGCCGAGAAATGAAGATAATAGACGTACATTAGCTCCAATGGGCTGGCCAAATTCATTAAGCCTCAAGACAACACGCTCCTAATGATTGAGAGCAATGCACCTATTGGGGCCTTGTGTCCTCTTTCTTGCTTGAGACCCTATTTAAAACACAATTCAAGAATTATGAATTATTCCTATATTCAGAGTACAACACATAACAATAAACAAAACTAAATGTCTAAATCAGAGAAATTCAAAATATAAAGTATAGCAGTAGTGCCCTATGGTAAAATGAGAATCATCACCAAGCAATCTAGTGAGACCAAATAATCTACATGGCCCCCTTGATATTACTAATTGATAGATGTTCTAACAAAAGATAAGACAAACAAGAAGCACTTGAACTTGAACTCACAGTCACACATATGCCTGTAACAGAGACTTCAGCTGTGCTGTTTATGGCCAGGCAGAGTTCGCATAATACATGCATATGCTGTTCAAGAAACAAAAGCTCCCTTTTTCTAACCTCTTGGTTCTTGCTATGAGTGTTGTTCTAGGAATTTTGAATAAGTGGCTATGTACTAACATGCAATTTTACACTAGTGACATACAAGATAGAAAACCAAGCGAAAAGCCAAAAACCAAAAACAAAGAAAAACAAGAGTGTTAGCGTCAAACAGATAATCAGCCACTTGAAACTTGCCAAACCAAATTTCAAATATATTAGAGGAAAATAAAAGGCACTTGACCAAACTCAGTCAAATGGGATTGAACTCAACATTGTTGGGGGAAAACAGCAAAATCAGTACTGGAGATAACCCCAATGACCAGCGGCAAGACCACTAGCAGCGTGGTCTGCCTGGCCATAACATAGTCATTACATGTGCGAACTATATATTTTGTTGCAGCTCAAGGCCCTACAATTCTTTAAATATAGTTATATCTTTTACTACTACAATTCAAGAGAATGTACCTCTAAGTCCAAGGCTTTCTCTACAGCATTGTCAGATTAGGTCTATTGGGCAAAAAGATAAGAGATCCTGCATCATTCAAGCTTAGTCTACAGAAAATCAACATTTGGTATATATCCCTCCCTTTTCATCTCCTCAGTGAGCACCTTAACCACCACACTACAATTCAAGAGAATGTACCTCTAAGTCCAAGGCTTTCTCTACGCCACTGTCAGATTAGGTCTCTTGGGCAAATAGATACGAAACCCTGCTTCATTCAAGCTTTGTCTAATGTCTACAGCAAATCAACATTTGGTATATATCCCTCCCTTCTCATCTCCAAACTGAGCACCTTAACCACCATGTAAATTTCTTTTGATCTATGGTGTAAGCCATCACTGGCAAGAAATTCATGAACTTGACTATCAATCTCAATCCAGCTACAACCGGGAGTTTTAGCAACACCCCTCTCCCTCATCAAACCTCTCATCCTTGCTGAATCATCCCATCTCTCAGAATTTGCATATATTTTTGATGAGATCACATAGTTTGCTGAGTTTGTAGGTTCCAACTCTAAAAGCCTGGCCATGATACGTTCACCAACCTCTACATTTCTCAGATTCCGACAGGCACCGAGCAGCGCCCCCAAGACAATGGCATCGGGTTTTTCAGGCATTTTCTCAATGAAGTCCCATGCTTCCTCTAAGCGTCCTGCACGTGCCAGAAGATCAACCATACAAGAGAAATGCTCAATCTTTGGAACTACTCCAAACATAGGTTCCATTGAGTCAAACCATCGGCGTCCCTCAACAACCAACCCAACATGCACGCATGCAGAAAGCAGTCCAACAAATGTGATGTCATTTGGACAAACTGTTCCATCCTCCACCATTCGGGTGAATAGCAATATGGCCTCCTGACCACGCCCATGAGCAGCAAGGCCAGAGATCATGGCATTCCAACAGACCACATTCTTCCAAGGCATCTCTTCAAAGATCTGGAGAGCTCGATCGAGGCTTCCACATTTTGCATACATATCAATCAAGCCAGTACCGACATAGATGTTATGTAGTAAGCCCTTCTGTGATGCATATCCATCAATCCATGTTCCTAAGTCGAGTGCACCAACAGAAGCGCATGCTGACAGCACCCCAACCATTGTAATCTTGTCTGGCTCAAGGCCTGCCTTCTTCATAGCATGGAATAGTGCAATTGCTTCATCAGACACTCCATTCTGTGAATACCTATTGGCATCATAAAGCAGATAATAAGGATAAATGATTGAAAGACAATTTAAATAAATTACAAGAAACCCATTCCTCAACAGGAAATTTTTTTTTTTTTTTTTGGACAAATTATTATCTACTTTGTTTCAAGTCCTTTCCTGTATATTGATATATTGTCTTGTACATTAATGGTGAGAACTTTTAACAAGACCTAAAGGTTTGGAGAAAAACACAAGAAATAAAAAATTATGCAAAAGCTAAAAGCAAAGAAACTGCTAAATTTCAAGTGGCATATAGATTCCCTATACACTGACCCTAATAAAATTCTTGAGGAAAGCTACTGGCAAACCCCTTACATTTTAATGAAGGAAATTGGCTGACCAGAGTTGAAGACAAGTCTCTACATATTGTTATGGATGAAAATAAAGAATTCTTATTCTAACTAGTATAGATTCGTGTGTATGCGTGCTTTGTGTCACCACAAAATATCTATTCTGCATATGATACATCCAGATTATTACATTATGATTCTATGGAAAACTTGAGTTATTATGTTCTTTACAGACAGGATATTCAATAAGATGCCTCTTTTTTTAATTCGATGAGAAAACACCAAGCATAAACTGCTTACCCTGTGATCATGGCATTCCAAGCTACCACATCTCTCTTTGCCATTCGATCAAAAACCCTCCTTGCAGAATCCAAATCCCCACACTTCGCATACATACCAATCAGTGACGACCCCAGGAATGAATTCAACCAGACCCCATTCCCTTCCATAAACCCCTCCACCCACCTGCCCATCTCCAAATCCGCCAAATCGCTGCACGCCCCCAGCACGCTCACCAGCGTCATCTCATCTGGCTCAAATCCAGCCTCCCTCATATCTCTAAACAACTTCACCGCCTGCTGAGCAAATCCCATCTTCGTATAGCCTGATATCATCGAATTCCAAGAAACCTGGTCTCTGTCACTAATTCCATCAAACACCTTCCTTGCAATGACCAATTCACCACATCTAGAGTACATTGTAATCATAGAATGACGCACATGCCCATCAGAGTCCAGACCAAGCTTAAAGACTGAAGAGTGGGCGCTTCTCCCACAATTCAAGAACTGGAGGTTTGCACACGCGATAAAAAGAAATGGGTACGTAAAGTTGTTGGGTTTCAGGCCTGAAGATTTCATTTTATAGTAGAATTCTACAGCAGAATCGAATTCCTTCCAAGTGTTTGTTAGGCCCCTTATCATGATATTATAGGCAAAGTCATTGGGTTGGGCAATTTGGGAGAATAGCAGGGTGGCATAAGAGAGGTCTTTGAGGTCTATTAGCTTTGAGAGGAGAAAGTTATCCTTTTGAATGGAGTTCGTGAGCATGCAAGAGTGAATCTTTTTGAATGTCTCGAGGGAGTTACATTTATTTAAAAGGGTGAGTAGTTCAGATATGAGATGACCATTTGAGTGGGTGAGATATGCAATGGAGTTTTCAGAAGTTGGAGGAACATGAACTTGAGTGGTGGTAAGGGATTGGAAGTAAGTGCCTGACAATAATGGTGATGACTTGGTGGCCAATTTGGTGAATCTTGTTGTAAGCATTGCTTGCCTTGAGAGGAGATTCTAATATGTTGCCTTGGTTTTTGTAGAATCCTCACTACCCTAAATGGATATCTCTATGGTAATGATAACTTCAAATTTTGTATGCACATCATATATGGCATTGTAGGGATGGATAGTGATTGGTAGGCCAATAAATATTTATACCACCAAAACAATCTATTATTTATGTCCCATCTCACATTAACATTATGGTAAGAAAAATAAATTTAATTTTTCTATAATGAGAAGAAATTTCCATCTCCAGTTCTGCAGTGGAGATGTGGTTGAGAAACAATTTCTTTTTTGTTCTATGCTTTCTGTGCCGTCGCTGCTTCCATTGAGCCAAGACATAACAAATTTTCTTGTCAGACTCCATTTCCATGCATAGACCCACAGTTAAATTTGCCTTCCCAACTCCAACTTTTCTGTTGCCAATACTGCAGCTAAAGCAGAGTTCTCTGCCATACTAAATCCCTCTAAACTCAGAGAACGGCTGTAATTTCTCAACCATGAAAGACAATAAAAGAACAAAAGTTAATAATGCATCCAATTTCAAACTGAAAAAAGAAGTGTTTGTTACTAGTATGTTTTCAAAAGCTTTCAAATATTTATGTCAGCTTCAAGTATTCATTGTTGTATCATCATCATTGATATCATCAGGGCTGGCTGAAAGAGTTCCATTCTTTAAGTAAGAAGAATACTTTTTTCATCGAAAAAGAAAGTTCTCAATTAACAGCGAGCAAGCACTACAAATAAAGCAAGCAAAGGCTAGAAATAAAACAATATGAAGCAAAAACACAACTCTATTTAACTACTATTCAAAAATCCATCATTGACATGATTTCAATGCTCGTGCTAAATTCATCTAAAAACATAGGTGTAGAGTAAACATCTGAACCAATTCAGATTTTGCTCGATATCATTCAATAGTAATGGAATCAAAAGTTACTAACAAAAGAAAGATGAGATTTCACATTATACGTGTTTTGTTTTGGGTCATACATTTGAATTTTTATTTATTACATTGACTCTAGAATGCGAATGGGCTTACCCATCCTAGTAGTATTCAGGGTCTGTATCTTGACCTGTTATAGCTTTCACTGAAAGCATGTTTAAACAAACCAAACAAATATATAATATGTGACTTAAATAAGGTTCTTTTGTAAGTACAATTGATAAGAGCATTTCTAAATCTAGTAAAACTAATTACTCAAAAACTTAATATATTAGTGTAATTTGTTATTCTTTCAAAGACTAATGTATCAGATGAGTTGGATTTTCAAAGAAACTTAAATTCATCACAAACCTGAATTTGGATGGAGGTCAATAGATGGTTTGAGTGTAGCTGTGGTTTCCTTGATAAAAGGACTTTTTCCCGGCATGGTCAATGGCAGTGGGTCTAGCAGACGTGGAACGAGTCAGGATCCTGTGCCGCCTTTGTGCGGCCTTTCCCCATGGTGACCGTGAGTGGACCAAGGGTCTGCTACGTCACCACGGGCAGCCTGCCCTATATCAAGGATGGGGCTGCCCACGGTGACGTGGCGGACCTTGATTGGTCCACTCATGGTCATTGTGGGAAAAATCCTGAAATGATCCCAATTCACATGGATTTATGTGCAAGGCCACTTTTATTACTTTTATATGGGTGATATGAAGGAAAGGTACAGGAGATATTTTTAAGGAAAATATGCTCCTATAGAGTTGCCATTTTCTAGAAAGTGGAGGTTTTTCGTTTCAGAACCAGGGTTCTACTACTACTATTTGGACTTGCTATCCTATACCATCTAATGGGGGCCCATTGGAATAAAAAAGAAGTGATTTGTGGTATCAACGATTGCATCAATTGGTATGAGAGCCGCACGATCGTTGGCATGATTACCCCTATCGGTCCATCCCAGTACCGTCATCACCCTCCCCGTGCTCTCCTCATCCATTCCATACCCACACCATCAATCCCAACCTCTCTCACAGACGCCCTCTGCCATCATCCCAGCCCCAATAGTCTCCCATCCCACACCCAGCAAAAAATCATAATAATATAAATAAATAAATAAAATCCCATAACCGAACCCGGAAACCCTTCCCCCTTCTTCGACCAAAACCATGTCAATATTCCGACGCCAAACCTCAACCAGATTGAACCCTTTCAGCACCCATCTCCCATTCCCCGAAAACACCCAAAGCCCCAAACCAGAGAAAAAAAAAAACAAAAAAAAAATCTCCCGCCCACTGCTCAGCGCAGAGAATCCAGCAACAAACAAAGAGGAAAACAGAGAAGAAAGACGAAGAAGAAGAACAGAAGTAGCAGAAAGGAAGGATATTAGGGAAGAAGTGAGTACCTGGCACCGTCGTCGCACCTGCGTTGTCATCGTCATCCCATCGCCACAGTCCCAACTTCAAGCCCCACCTCCAAGCTCTCTTTTCTCCCTGCGTTGGAGCAACACAGAAGGGTTTCAACTTTCAACCCTTTTCTCTTCTTTTGGGCGCCAGCATCAAGGCAAGCCAAAGGCCCCACTTGCAAACACGCGTCTGGGCTTGGGCTATCGCCCAGGTCTGGTCTAGTTGAGTTTCAGGCCAGGTCAATTTCGACCCCTTGACAAGAGTCGCCCGACCTCATTCCTTCCTGTACAGTACGTTAGTGGCACCAGCGGTTGACATCATCCTTCCACATCATCAGCAGATCAAAAGGCCCAGAATTGACCAAATCTGACGGCCAATTTTTAATTTCACGATCATGAATCCATCTGAAGCCCCATTTTTTATCCGTCTTAGGCCAATGTGATCGTGGTGAACAGATCTACGTATCAGGTCAGTAAAAAAAAAAAAATTTAATTTGCATTAAACAAACTACCTCCCACGAAGCATGTAAGAGTGGAGTCTTCCTCCAATAATGATGATGGTTCGAGGGGAACCGTTGCGCAATTATTAGTAATGATGGTTCAAATGCAAGAGACACTTTCAATGATTGAAACCGATTAACCAATTTGGAAACTAATCGGCGTGAGGATAATTATCGAGATGATAGAGGACATAATCGGAATCACCGAGATCCACATACCGTTAATGTTGATCGTGATTTGGGTATTAAACTTGTGACTCCCAAATATGATGGAAAATTGAAACCAGATGCATTCATGGATTGGTTAGTGTGTGTTGAAAATACTTTTACACACAAGCAAATGATGGATGGTCATAAGATTACACTAGTGGCAACTCGATTTCCCAATTATGTTGCTATATGGTGGGCCGAGTTGCAAAGGAAGAGAAAAAACCAACAAATTAACCCCGTTGACACGTGGACCGAAATGAAAAATCTATTAAAGCAAAAATTCCTCCTTGTCAATTACTCCAGAGATTTGCGTGCAAGTTTTCAATATTTGAAACAAGATTCTAAGACAGTTATTGAGTATTTTGAGGAGCTTATGACCATGCAAGATCGTTATGGTTTAAATAAAGATGAGGATGTATTAGTTGATCGATACTTTAATGGGCATACACTTGACATACAAGATATCATCGCATTCAAGCATTTTGATAATGTTGATGAGATTGTTCAGCATTCTATCAAAGCTAAGGGGATTATAAACCATCAAGCTAGAAAACTTAATGCATCTAAACAAGTTATGCAAAAGAATTCCTCAATTGTAGGGTCTAAACCGAGTGATTCATCGAAGAAAGTTTTTGTCATGCTCGAAGGTCCAAATAGGATTACTTGCTTTAATTGTAAACAACAAGGGCATCGTGCAATGAAATGTCCAAAACGCATCCACCTCATTGAGAATGAAAGTGATGTGACGAATGCTTCAAAGGATCCTATAGAGAATGAAACAGAGAAAGTGGAGGACATTTTGCCCGAGGAGAATCTTGATTCTCTCATGGTCATTACTGACACTACCTCAACTACTGAAAAAAAATGGTTGCGAGAAAATATTTTCCCCTCAAAAGGTATAGTCAACGGTCAAGAATGCACGGTAGTCATTGATGGAAGAAGTTGTCAGAACATTATATCTTAAGGTCTTGTAGATCGATAGTAGCTGAAAGTTTGGAAGCATTATCGTCCCTATTTTGTTAGATGGTTGATGAAAGGTGATAAAGTACAAGTACAGTATGCATGTCCAGTTACCTTTTCTGTTAGAGAAGATTATACAAATACAGTTTGGTGTAATGTGGTACCCATAGATAGTTGTGATATCTTATTGGGTGGTCCATGGATGTATGACAAGAATGGTACTAATGGAATGCGTAACAATACACACACATTCATGCATGGTGAAAAGCAACTAGCACTCTGTCATATGAAGCCGGTACCACCAAAGAAAGGGTTAAGTTCTCATCTCACAAAGGATGCACTTCAAGTACTCATTATATACAGAAGCAGCATCAAGAAGAAGAGTCGAGGTCGAGGTCGAGGTCAAACACTTATCCAACCCGGGGAGAATGATGCAGCAGCCCTATATATCCGTGAGGGCAAGACTCATGGTCCAATTGTGGGACCCAAGCAAGTTTAAGGAATTCTTTATTAATTGTTATTAGTTTCTAATTTTTATTTAAAAAGTTGCATTTAGAATTAGTTTCTAATTTTGATATGATTTTGTTTCCTAGTTTGATTAGGGTTGTCTATTAGGAAAGTATCTTTTAGTATAAATAGAGCATTGTAGAGATCAATGACCTCAGATTGGATAATTGAATTAAGGTTTATGATTGAAGACTGTTTCTTCCTTATGTGATTATTCCCGGAGAACCCTAATTGTGCCCTGGCACTTGCGATCAAATCAACGATTGCATCAAAACAGATGGGGAAGAAAAAGCTACCTGATGCCAAAACCCGATGATTGTATGGCCGAACATCCTGAGACTGCGAAAGATTTGCTAGCCTACTTTTCAAATGGCAACTCTATAGGAGCATATTTTTCTTAAAAAAATCTCATGTACCTTTCCTTCATATCACCCATCTAATAGTAATAAAAGTGGCCTTGCACATAATTCCATGTGAATCGGGATCATTTGAGGTTTTCCCCACAGTGGCCGTAAGTGGACCAATTACGGTATGCCACGTCACCGTGGGCAGCCGCATCCTTGACATAGGGCAGGCCGCCCGCGGTGATGTAGCAGACCTTGATTGGTCCACTCACGGTCACCATGGGGAAAAGCTGCACAGGATCCTGACTCGATCCACGTCTACTAGACCCACTGCCATTGACCATGTCGGGAAAAAGTCCTTTTATCAAGGAAACCACAGCTACACTCAAACCATCTATTGACCTCCATCCAAATTCAGGTTTGTGATTCACAATCACAAACCTGAATCTAACTTTCTTTAAAAATCCAACTCATCTGATATATTAGTCTTTGAAAGAAAAACAAATTACACTAATATATTAAGTTTTTGAGCAATTAGTTTTACTAGATTTAGAAATGCTCTTATCAATTGTACTTACACAAGAACCTTATTTAAGTCACATTATATATTTGTTTGGTTTGTTTAAACATGCTTTCAGTGAAAGCTATAACAGGTCAAGATACAGACCCTGAATACTACTAGGATGGGTAAGCCCATTCGCATTCTAGAGTCAATGTAATAAATAAAAATTCAAATGAATGACCCAAAACAAAACACATATAATGTGAAATCTCATCTTTCTTTTGTCAGTAACTTTTGATTCCATTACTATTGAATGATATCGAGCAAAATCTGAATTGGTTCAGATGTTTACTCCACACCTATGTTTTCAGATGAATTTAGCATGAACATTGAAATCACGTCAATGATGGATTTTTGAATAGTAGTTAAATAGTGTTGTGTTTTTGCTTCATATTGTTTTGTTTCTAGCCTTTGCTTGCTTTATTTGTAGTGCTTGCTCGCTGTTACAGCCAGCCCTGATGATATCGATGATGATGATACAACAATTATATATATATATATATATATATATATATATGAAGCTAAGTGAATCTAATTGATAAATCAAGGAGATTTTATCCAATTGATTTTGACCAATAAGCAAATTAAGATTGACTCCTGTTGACCCCAATCACCTTAATGGACCATCAATTGATTTCATCGATTGAGTTAACTCCTCTCATTATTTCTGCTATAGCGCTCGAAAGTTTCTCGCTGCCATTCAGGAGAATCATGGAGATGTCGATTGCTAAGATGCAAACCTCCTCTCCCCTCTTTTATATCTCTCTCACTTCAAGGTCTCCTTCTTCTGCAATCATCTGTAAATTCCGCTTGCAAAGGCTTGACTACATTTTGGTTTTTACTGCAACATTTCCCCAATCACCAGGATAGAGGTAATGAACCTTTCTTCTTTGAACCAGTATTTGTTTCTGCTATTTTTCTTCATCTTTCCATTTTGTATCAGTTTTCATTTTTTCTATCCCTATCATGTACCTTGGTCTTGATACGCACATGGTGTTTGGAAAAATGCCATTGTGAGAGTTACTTCTCCCTTTTCAGTATGATTTTTTTAAAGCCTGGGTCCTGCGCTTCAGGAAATTTTCCTTGGCCGTCTGTAATTTTTCATTATCTTTTGTCCCATCGATCTGGGTTAGCTTAATGTGGTATGCCCATTTAGATTAAGTAAGTTAAAATAGTTCTCATTAGAGTTGGTTTGGATCACGTTGTTGGCCATATTCACACAAACTGAAAAAATAAAAATCAACTGTCAATGACCAAGACAAACCCAATTCATCATGAGCCAGGTGCGAGTCTCATTTTTTCGTTTCTGTTATTTTTCTTCATCTTTCCATTTTGTATCAGTTTTCAATTTTTTCAATCCTTATCATGTACCTTAGTCTGGATACGCACATGTTGTATGGAAAAATGCCATTGTGAGAGTTACTTCTCCCTTTTCTGTATGATTTTTTGAAAGCCTGGGTCCTGCGCTTCAAGAGATTTTCCTTCTTTTTTTTTTTTTTTTTGCTTTTGATCAAAAGGACCCAAGAGAATTACACAAAGAATCATACATGTAATTTTTTCATATTTTCTGTAATGTGGTGTTTTGATTACTGAAATATGAAATAAAGAAAATGGAGTTTTTCATGTGATAGATGTCAAATGGAGGAAATGTTTATTTCATAAATTATCTTTCTTCTTCGCGCTTTTCACCGAATATGATGATGATGATCCAATCATATAAGACCAAGCTGGTAGATTACATTGAAATTGTACCCCAAATGGCTTAAACAGACGTATACACTTTTATTTTTATTTTTTCGTAAAAGACATATTTCGTTTGAATTCACACATAATGATGTTTGATTGTTTTGTTTTCATTGTTTAGCTGTATTTGTTATTTAGTTGCTTGGTTGTTGTTGTTTTTTTCCTGGCTAGACCAAGTTTTTTCTGTCAGTTAATTTTGTTCAGATTTTTTTTTCCATTTTTTAATTGGATCTTAGTTTCTTTTCTAAATGAATTGCAATCAACTTTCTGTTCTCACTCAATATTTACTTGTGGTCCTGTTTGTTGTTTAGATTACAAGATTTATAGATGACATTACTCTCTTTTGTTGTTGTTGTTATTTATCTTTTTCCTTCTTTTTTTATTTTTTTGAAAGGATCTTTTTCCTTCTTCTCCTTTGCATCACATGCTCTGTTTGTAAAATCTTCAATATAGAAATGTAAGATTACATAGTTTTGAAACTTTTGCATGTGGTATGTATTATTAAGTATTCAGAGGCTTTCATTTGGTCATTTTAGCTTTCTTCAGAACATTTGAAATTATTAGATCCCACATCTAAAATGGGGCTTATCAGTCTAGATATGAGCCCTTTAGTTGGTGAGTTATTGTTCCATCCAAGTTGATATCAGCATTTGGAACTCAATATTTTCCTTGCTGCCTTGCTGCTTTATCATATTACAAGAGTCTTGATTAAATTCTGAGAGTTCATAAAGAATGTCCAAGTTGAAAGGAAATACAACAGAAGGAAGTCTTAGACAAGCCACAAAGGGACACACAGGCAAACAATTGTAAACAAACTTGTTCTTGAATGGTTTGACTTTGCACATTCAATTGCAATGTCAGACCTCCACAAGAAGTGTAAGCAAAAGTCATGCACGTTTTTTTCCCTGATTGGCAATCTATAATTAGCTTGGTCATCCCGACTCTTGATCTTATGGCCTCAGAGTGTAGTGGTTTTATAAGTCCCTTTAGTGCTAGTCACATAACCTAAAATTCCAATGTAAGTTGTGCTGATTTCAACCAGTTGTGCTGATTTCATTTTCGCCTAAACATTTTTGCAGTAATATGTAGTAAAAGCATGATTGAAAACAAGTAGCATGAACATTACATACAATACAAAATCTATATAGGGAATAATGCAATAGATACTTCACAGTCCTAATGAGCCGATTGCAGTGGTGGGGAAGAACAAACATCTTTTAAACCACACCGGGCCAAAAATCAATTAAATGAATCATCATCAAACTTCTGATGATTCATTGGGTTTGTGACCAAGAAACAGAAGTAAACATTTTGTTTCTCAATATGCCAAAACTTCTTATGTTTTTCCTTTCCATTTAGAATGGACTGAATAGTTATTTAGTTTTTATTTATTTTAGAGCACAATGATTCATTGCTTTGATTCTGTGATTTATAGCACAATGATTTATAGCCTAAGACCAACACAGCTAGCTAACTGACTCTGTTACAACTGGATACATAGAGACAAGTTGCGCTCATCTTGACTAAGACCTGGATACATGAGTTGATAACTGAGTATCTTTGTCAATTAAGGTTTTTTAGCTAACTTATCCAAGTGACATTCATGAGGGCCTATTTAGATCTTTGTAAGTATTTTGATGCTTAATGATGTTTGATTGTATTGTTTTTGTTGTTTAGCTGTATTTCTTTTTTAGTTTTCTTTTTTTTTTTTTCTGGACTGAGCTTTTTCAGCAATGTTTTTTTTTTTCTTTTTGGTTTTCTTTTTGGAGCAAATAAGAGTTATATATTGCATAATCTGAGGCATCCACAAGTCATGTTGGTTTGTTCTTTGCCATAACCAGTTACATATAACTTGATTAGGGGGCTAATTGGCTTAATTTTTCAGGATGTCAATTTATCAGTAAGATGGAGTGCCCAATCACTAGGCAGTAACTAAAATAAATGAAATTGGAAATGAAATAGCACCACAGATTATGATGTTGGAAGTGCATCACCCCAGTCTTCCATATTTCTACCATTTCACACATGTTAAATTGTACGTTTAAGTGATTCTACCATCTCTTTTTCAGGACAAACAATCCAGCTTGCACATTGTAATTCAAGTACCCAGGTGCACTTCCTTCTGTCCCATCTATGTTAAGGCAGTCCAAGTTGAAGTAGATATACATGTAAATTTGTTCAGATTTTGAATTTTTCAGAGCTCTGAATAGATTAACATGCCCCCAACTTGGCAAAAAACACAAGTTCCAACTAAACTTTATACAGCTCAGTAGATATCAATAACATAGATAGATATGAATCTGTTCACCATAGTAATATAACAGATGTCTATTTTTGATGGTTTGTTGTTACAATGGTACAATGTGTTTTAATAAGTGGTTTTTTGGAATCTCAACAAGTCCATACCTATCATCTCTACAGGCCTCTTCCGACGGTGTGTTCTTTTCTGGTGCAACACTGCCCCAATCACTAGGCAGTCCCAAGGCATCTTCCACATCTGCCATCAAGGTATTTCTTCGTAGCTTATACCAATGTTAATTATATCATTGTTTTAATAATTTGCCAATATGTTACACAACTTGGAATCTTTCAATATTTGTCCTCGGGCTATGTGCTGAATTCTTCATAATAAGTTATTGGATCAAAATTGCAAGCTAAATTGAATTTCATGTATTATTAAATTGACTTATCTATATATATATATTTTGGAGACTGAGCTAAATCAGTCATCACTTTGTTTCAACCTTTGTTGGGTTTTAACTTGCGTCCATCCACATAATATCAACATATCTAAGCTATGTAATTAGCCTTACCTTTGTTTCAACTGTGACACGGTATTCACTTGAGGTAGATGAAAATTTAGGAAATCTTGACTTTGGAAACTGGTTGTTTTTTTTTTTTTTTTAATTTATTTATTTAGATCAGATGTCCTAGATGATTAGGAAGAGCTAGAAATGATCAACATATATATCCATTCAGGTGACTATTCTAGTAACCATTGTGCATTAGGTTTTCAAACAAATTAATATAGCATATGATTAGGATTTATTCGTATCTAATTTATCCTAAATCTTATAGATGTATTTTTATTGAAGAGTCCCATTTGTTTTGGGCTCAATCTTGACCTTAGAAGGGTAAAATATCTCAAGATGAGAACTGGAAATGATCAACATATATATATATATATATCCATTTAGGTGGTTGTTGTAGTAACCATTGTGCATTAGCTTTTCAAACAAATTAATATATCATATGTGATAGTCATTTCAAATCTGTATCAACAATACAACTGGCAAGTATCGTGATGCACACAAACTCTGTTACTCTGCCTACTAAACCCAATAAATCCAACATTACCATCAAGGAGATGGAATGGAAGGGATTCTGCAGTTTATTTTTATGTCCAGTGTTCATATGAAAGTTTAAGATATTCCTTGGGTTATGTGGACATCTTCTTGACATATGGGTTTGGGTTGTCTATTATATGACTAAATTATTGCAGCTTCTGTATCATATTTGTTTTCCTTATATGAATAAATTATTGCAGCTTCTGTATTATATTTGTTTTCCTTGACTAGATAACTTCCTATCAGTGAACAAGGTTTTGTCATTTACATCAATACATACATAAATTAATACATTTTCTTGCCTTTTTTCTTTTGTATTTATACATTGATCACATATGCTAATTTAATTTATATATAGATTAAGTATCATTTATTTATTTTTAGTTCAAATATCAAAGCTGAGGTAGAGATAATTTTGGTCTATAAATAAATTATGTGGCTCTTTATGTGATCTTATGGTGAGCATATAAGTATGTTTTTCGTATAATCGATGAACCTTGCCACTATAATTTTTATCATATCAAATGACCATTGGACTTAATTGGTTTGGGGGATTTCTCTATATATATGAGAAGTATCATTTACATCAATAAAAACATAAATAGAGTTTCTTGCCTTTTTTCTTTTCTATTTATACATTGATCACATATGCTAATTTAATTTATATATAGATTAAGGTTCATTTATTTATTTTTACTTAAAATATCAAAGATGAGGGAGATGTCATTTTGGTCAATAAATAAATTATATGACTCTTTATGTGATCTTATGGTGAGCATATAAGTCTGTTTTATGTATAATCGATAAACCTTGCCACTATAATTTTTATCATATCAAATGACCAATGGACTTAATTGGTTTGGGGCATTTCTCCATATTTATGTTACATGTATCCTACTCCTACAGTGTCTGCCATATCTTTCTTCCATTTACAATGGCATAAACTACTGTCATCATTATTTAGATCCTGTTTTCAAAACCTTGCCGTTTATAAATCATTAACTTGCTAATTAAGTTATTTGAAATGCAATTTGCATGCAACGACGGGATATATTTTATTGAGTCATAAAAGAATATCAAATTATAGAAAAATCATAAAAATTCATTTCCAGGCCGCATTAGGTTAACAATAAATTTTTTTAAGAAACACAAATATGATATTCGATTGATTAACTTTTATGTTAAACATGTTAACAAAAAGTTTCTTTCCTGGGTATCTTGATCTTTGATATTTTGTTCCATCTCAATTAAGTCAACATGCTAAAAAAGATGTCATATGCCTAACATTGCTTCATGTCCCCATTTGCAAGCATTTCCATAGTTTGGAAAAGTCAATATGCGCTTTCTTCTCACTAAATTCCCTTAAATTATTTGCTCATTTGATTCTATTTATTAGTGATAATATCATTTTCATTACTTCTTACCTTATCTTTGATACATGCCTTTCTCTTACTTTTTAGTCCATTCTAGGTCAAACGTAGCAACAATGCGTAAAACAGTCGATTCAAATATGACAGAAAGTAACAAAAGACAGAGGCAATTGCATGAATTAACTGATGTGCATGAGCAATGAAGTAAGCTTTCAGTAAATAAACAAAAATGATTAATAAATTAAAAGTAATTCATTTCCAAATATTTGTTGTGATAATAAAATTTAATAATATAAAAATTGCGCAGATGAAACAATGATTAGGACATCTACATTGGAGGCACAATCATCCAATGTGACGAGCAAACTACACATTGACAGTATCAGGTGTGGAACTGACATGGAAAATAATGAGAGATTTGTAGATGTACAGATCGATGTCATGCGACTCAACAATAATGGCATTCGTAATTTCTCAAATTTGATACATTACTCGGCAACAATTTAATAGATGTTCAAGTACAAGATGGATCAAATGCAATTGGTAGCATAAGGTCAATGGATCGCAGTGAGAATAACTCAAGTATGCACAATCTCAACTGAAAACATTTAGTATCCAACTAATGTAACAATATAGGATGAATTCAATTTTAGAGTCATGCTTATGTTTTGTTGAAAAAAAAAAAAAACAATCAATAACATTGGCATTCTTAGCCATCAATCAACTGCCACTGGTGAATTGACAGCGATGTATAATGGCGTGTTAGTTGATAACAATTTAATTGATGTGCAAGTTCACGAAGGCATTGTTGCGAGCAATGATAGAAGATCTACGCATGACAGTAGACAAATGCCAAGTATGCTCAATCTAAACTTGCTGCGCTTTTTCTATATTTAACATTATAATAATTAGAAAACATGTGCCAATAGTTTTCTTGCAATATATTATATTACCAATAGGTACTTTCAGTAGGCGACATGACCTAGGTCATCCTACAAATGAATGTCAAAGATGTGGAGCAATTATGTGGCAAGAAAAAAGGTCTAGCCAAGGAAAAAGAAATGGACATAATATCTTCTACCAATGTTGTCGAGATGGAGCCATAGCATTGCCCCTGTTAACCAATGCACCGCCTCCTTTAGTTCATTTGCTATAGTGTGATGGTGATAATCACAGTATTGATTTCAAAAAATCAATAAGGGCTTATAACTCATTGTTATCCTTTACTTCAATAGGGGCAAAAATAGATTATGGACTTCTAAGAGAAGGAGGAGGACCTTACACTTTTCGAATTCATGGACAATGCCACCATTTAATTGGATCACTACTACCGGAAGAAGGTCAAGGACCCAAGTTCTATCAGTTATATATCTATGACACAGAGCATGAGTCACAAAATAGAATTGTCATTATGGATAGACCGAGTAGTTCTAAAGGTATAGATGAAGACATACTTAGAGAATTACAAGCAATGGTTGATCAATTCAATCCGTATGCTCAAGTATTTCGAAGAGTACGCAATTTATATGGTTCTACACCTCCACCGGACTTGACTATAAGAATCTTAGATACAAGATTTTCAGATGGAAGGCAATACAATCGACCAACTGCAAATGAAGTTGCAGCTCTACTGGTTGGACGAGCATCAGTCCAAGGGTCTCACCGTGACATAGTCTTATTTACTACCTATGGTCAATTGCAAAGAATCAATGAAACGCATCCTAGCTATATGGCACTGCAATATCCATTACTATTTCCTTATGGAGAAGATGGATGGAGAATTAATATTCCACACAATATGGAAAGCTCAAGTGTCCGGTCCAAACAAACGTATGTCTCCATCAGAGAATATTATTGCTTTAGATTACAGCAGCGAAACTTGGAATAAAAAACATTGTTGCTTGGAGGGAAATTGCTGCATCAATATATTGTAAATGCATATGCTTGCATTAAATGCAACCGACTTTCGTGGTTACACCGTAATCAAAGCAAACTTCGCTCAGATCTTTACCGCAGATTGCAAGATGCAGTAAGTGAAAGCGATAATGATGCATCCTCAGTTGGTCATAGATTCATATTACCGTCATCTTACACTGGAGGACCCTGATATATGGTCCAACAATATCAGGATGCAATGGCCATTTGCAGATGGGCCGGACCTCCGGATCTATTTATCACTTTTACCTGAAATCCATATTGGAAGGAAATACAAGACATGCTTACTACCATTCCTGGTCAAAGGGCCGAAGATCGTCCAAATATTGTTGCAAGGTTTTTTAGGTTGAAATTGAAGGAATTGATTCATGACCTCCGAAAAAGAATGCACTTCGGTATAGTCATCGCAGGTACTTGTAGACAAAATTCCACAAGTCTCTTTAATTTTATATTAACTTCGCAAACATTAAAAGAAAATTTAATGCATTATATTTATACTTTGCCCATTGCAGATTTGTATATAATCGAATTTCAAAAAAGGGGTTTGCCACGTGCACATATACTTCTTACGCTTGATGAGAACTATAAACCAGTGACCCCTGATGATGTTGATGATATCATATGTGGTGAGATACCAGATCCTGAAAATGAATCGGAAGCATATAATACTGTGAAAAGGTGCATGATACATGGCCCATGTGGGTTTCTAAATCTAAGATGTGTTTGTATGGTTGATGGAAAGTGCATAAAGTGTTATCCAAAGCCTTTTACTCCAAGCATGACAATCAATGCGGATGGGTACCCAACTTATAGAAGAAGGGGAAATGGAATAACATTTCAAATTGGCAATACTACTATTGATAATCGTTGGGTTGTTCCTTATAATCTCTCTCTTCTCAGAAAATTTAATGCGCATATCAATGTTGAAATATGCAATCGTATAAGAGTGGTGAAGTATTTGTACAAATATATCCATAAGGGTAAGGATCGAGCCACAATGGTGATCGAGAGTAATTCACAAAGGCCATGCTCATCGAGAAGAGGAGAAGAACATATTGTAGATGAGATTAAGCAGTATATGGATTGCAGATACATCTCTGCGCCTGAATCTTGCTGGAGGATGTTTGATTTCAAAACAAATGATAGACATCCATCAGTTGAGAGATTAAATTTTCACTTGAAGGATCAACAAACAGTTGTCTTTAGAAACGACAGCAACTTGTACTCAATAATCAACAATCCTCTTACTCAGAGAACAATGTTTACAGAATGGTTTGAGGCAAATAGAAAGCATCCATCTGCTAGAGAATTGACATATGCCGATTTTCCATCCAAGTGGACTTGGGATGAACGCTCTAAGTTATGAAAAGAAAGACAAAGAGGTAAATCAATAGGTAGGCTATATAATTCACATCCATTATCAGGTGAAAGATATTACTTAAGAATGTTGTTGCACATCATAAAAGGGCCCACTTGCTACGAAGATCTAAGGAAAGTGAATGGAAGGATACATGACACATACAAAGAAGCATGTGATGCTTTAGGTTTGTTGGATGTTGATGGTGAATGGGATAATGCCCTGATGGAAGCTTCAGGTTGGGCAACAGGAAATGAACTGCTTAACATGTTCTGCGAGATGTTATTATTTTGTGAGGTAAAGGATCCCAACGATCTTTGGAGAAAGCATTGGCCATCACTTTTAGATGACTTACAGAGTAGATTTAGAAGAGAGACTAGAGATAATCAATTACATCTTTCGAAAAATGAGTTGAAAATTCTTGCTCTAGCTGAAATTGAATCAATCCTAGCAAGAAACAGACGCTCATTGTCGGAATTTCTCACGGTACCTTTCAATAATGAGAATATATCAGATTCAATTGCAAATAGATTTCTAAGAGATGAGCTATCTTATGATGTTGAATCTTTGGGGAATGAATTCGAGGAAATGCATGCTTCTCTAAATGAAGAATAGAAGATTATATTTGATGAGATCATAAAAGCATCATGCAATAAAAAAGGAGGCTTATATTTTGTCAATGGCAGTGGTGGTGCAGGAAAAACTTTTCTGTGGAAAACAATAATTTGTAAATTGCGGAGTGATGGGAAAATTTGTATTGTTGTAGCATCTTCAGGCATAGTGTCACTTCTATTGCCTGGTGGAAGAACCGCACATTCCATATTCAAAATACCATTACAGCCTGATGAGTACTCATGTTGCTCAATCAACAAACGCTCAAATCTAGCAAAATTATTGCAAAAAACCGATCTCATCATATGGGATGAAGCACCGATGACCCACAGGCATGCATTTGATGCCCTAGATAGAACACTCAAAGATATTTTGAGTTCTGTTTGTGATAATACCGATAATAAAATATTTGGTGGTCTAACGATGGCTCTGGGTGGTGATTTCAGACAAATATTACCAGTGGTTTATAAGGGAGGAAGAGAACAAATAGTTGATGCATCGCTGATAAATGCAGAAGTATGGAAACATTGCCATGTGTTTAACTTAACTGTCAATATGCGCCTACAACAATCATCAAACAATGATGTGACAAATGATAACTATGTTGAATTTGCAAGTTGAGTTTTAAGCATTGGCAATGGAACTACTAATTCATATTCAATATCCAATGATGGAGAACTCAACTGGGTTAAGATACCAGAAGACCTGATGTTGAAAAATGAAAATGGTGAGAATGAAGATGTAATGGGCCTGGTACAAAATGTATAGTCATTTCTTTGAGCAAAGTGTTGAATATACTTACCTTCAAGAATGAGCAATTCTCGCCCCAACAAATGATGATGTTGACAAGATAAATGAAATCATTATGAGCAAGATTGACAAAGATAAAATGGTTTATCTAAGTGCAGACACTATCACAGATATCAAAGATGCTGACCAAAATGCTTTATACACCCCTGAATTTCTCAATTCATTGAAGTTTAGTGGACTTCCAAATCACTCTCTAGAACTAAAGGTGGGGGTACCGACAATACTTCTGAGAAATCTCAACCAATCAATTGGCTTATGTAATGGAACAAAATTGATTGTTAGGCAAACTGGCCAAAGAGTTATTGAAGTTGAAATTATAACAGGCAGCAGAATAGGGAAGAGAGTTTACATCCCAAGAATAGTAATGTCACCAACAGATACTGGGTGGCCTTTCACATTCAAAAGGAGGCAATTTCCAGTGTCTGTTGCATTCGCATTAACAATCAACAAAAGCCAAGGTCAAACCTTATCAAAGGTTGGTTTGTACCTTCCTAGGCAAGTCTTTTTACACATGGACAATTATATGTTGCAATTTCAAGAGTTACATCGAGGTCGAGGTTAAAGATTCTATCATTAAATAAAGAAAATGAGCCCAAAGGATATACTAAAATGTCGTATATAAGGAAGTGCTTGACAAAGTCCTCAGCAATGAACGGTATTGCTTTATAGTGACATGAGTCTAACATTACTATATACATTTTTACTGTTTACCTTCAATTTTCATTTTCTCTTTATATGCCAATAATAATTATTATGTCTAACAATATTACTTACATTTTTTTTAACTTTATAAATACAGCTCATAACAAGATGCAGCATCCAGAATACTAAACATTTGATATGCTAAATCCTTTTAGGATTCACTGGAATATTAAGGCAAGAGTTTGTCGAATTTGGCATCAATTGGAAGTTCAGAGATCTTCACACCAAAAACAATTCTGAAGCTGTTGTTGATTGACGAGAAGGTTTTCTTATTGAATGATAAAAAATTAAACTCTGAAATATAATTAGATTAAAAAGGTGATGTTTCTGCTAATTTATATATATTGGTGTTACTTCTTTACAGAGTGATCAGATGTTGTTAACGCTTCAGAATAATGAGATAAAATCATTTGGCACAAACTTGAGGAAAGGCACAACATTCTACACCAAACAAGTGAAGGTCGTGGACGCTTCAAAGACATATAGAAATTGTGCCTTGTGACTTCCAATTGTACCTTAGGCAAGATTCGATCGTAGAAGAGATAATTGAATATTGCAATGACATACCATCAGATCGATTTCTTTTTAAAAACTTTGATCAGTTGCCACAATTAGTTAACAAAATCGAACAATGATAGGTACGCATCGACAAATTATTTTCTTTTAGTTTCTCCTGATTATAGAAAATATCACCTACATCTATACGATATTATGCAAATATATATAATAATGTAAATAAAAAATCCTACTAATATCATTGTTTTCACACAATTGAGTAGATGTTGTCAGCATAGTGATTAATGTCAGCGGAGTCTCTACAATAAGAAAAAGGGACAATACGATGACTCAAAAATTGAATGTCGCCATTCTTGATGCGAGGTACATATTCTTAACATTTTCTTGCATTAACTTATAAACTAAGCATATAATTTAAATAGAAAACTTCTAACACCTAATATTTTACAAATAAAAAAAGGGCTAAAAGCATTCTAATGACACTGTGGGGAGAAATTATATCATGTTATAAAGAGCAACTATCGGACCCGGCAACGGTTGGAAAGGACCTTATTGCTACTTCAATGTTGGTTCATGAATTTAATGGTAACTAATTTACATTTTGATTTTTATGATTCAGTTTTAATTCATTTACAACATCTAACAATTTAGTCCAAATTTAAGGAAATTTGTACTTATCGTTGTATTATTCAACAAAGTTAGTATTCGACTCAAAAATTGACGAAGCTAAGCATCTTCGCACATGGTATTTTATTAAATTCTATATCTATATCATTCCATTCACTACACATCAATCATCTCTTGAAACTTCCTAAATTTTGTTATCAATTTCTTTATTTATAGGTATGCTGACAACAAAGAACTTCACTCTACGACACCGATAACAGATTCAAATGATAAGATGGCAACAATTGCAGAGTGGAATTCCCTTAGGCCAGATTCACATACATCGGTATATATATCTATATATACATTACATATATCTTCTTCAATGTAATTTGAATAAAATTGTGATCATGTTTGGAACTATTCCTTCTTCTTCTATTAGAATGTCGTAGTGGGGATAAAGGCAACCATTTCCAGATCTCAGCTTGATAAAAAAATATGGTACTTGGTGTGTATTAAATGTGGAAAGAAGACCCAGATAAGAGAGGAAAAAAATTATTGCCCAGGTTGCAACCTCTCAAGCACTGAAACTTATCCGAGGTATTTCTACAATATTAATAGGATAAATAGTATTTGAATAAAATAACACGCGTATTGCAGTTGCCTAAACATATATCATCTTTGTACAGGTACATAATGCGACTAACATTGACGGATCACACGGGCACTACAAATGTTGTACTATTTGACAATGAAGTCACACAACTCTTACAAACAAGCAAAGATGAGTTGTCATCTTTGATCACTCATGTAAGTTCAAAATTTAAATGATATATATTTTTTCTAATTGAGATATTCAAAATATTTACTTTCATTCATAATCATTACCTTTTATGTAGGAAAATGAGGTGGAGAAAGCTGCAGAAAAGATTAGGAGCATTCTGTGGAAGTCGTTCATTTTCTACTTAAAAGTGAATGGAAATGGAAAAAATCACCCAAATCAATCATGTCTGGTCAAAAGGCTAAGCGAAATAAACTATGCATCGGAGTCAAAGCGCCTGTTGTCACTCATATCAAATCGTTGATTTCTTCTACACAGAATTCGTCAAAGTAGTTCTCATGGGCGACGCCAAAATCTTTTTTTTTTTTTCCTACTTTCTTTTTAAAGGGACTGAATAGTGAACCAACATTTTTAAAAGTACAATCACTCATTGCAGATATCATTAAAGGCCGTTTACTGTGTGCCCGTGCTCATATGTATAAATTTCTTACTTTGGTTCTCTGGATTGCCTACATCTAGATATTGTTTGGCTACAAACTTTTTTTCTCTTATTATAATTGTTTCATTCTATAGTTTAATTTCTCTAAAGCTATTGATGATACAATTTTATTACAATACCAATTCATAGCAGATTGGATTATTTTATCAAACTATTTAACTAAGGAGAAGTTGGGTAATATGTGCTGCATGCAATAGTGATATTTGAATGCATACTCAGTTTTGGACATTGAATCAAGTGAAACCTATATCTAGCATGTTATTTGATCTAGATAGATTGTTTTGTCAAAATGAAGATTTGATTGACTATACCATGGATGAAAATAGCGGTAGCGGCGGGCGTAGCGGCCCGCCGCCAAACCGCTACGAAGCGGGCGATACGTAGCGTAGCAGGGATACGTAGCGGCGTAGCGGTGCGATTTGAAAAAATCGCCAAAAAAATATGAAAAAATTCCAGAAAATCCAGAAAATTGTGAAATGAAAGAAAATGTGGTTCTTTTGCAAAAGTAAGTAAGAAAAGTAGGCGTAGCGGTGCTCTCAAGATATGAGGTCCTGTATCGCTGTATAAATAGAAAATAATAGTAATGATTAGTTTTTTTACATGTATTCATGTTTCTTAGTCATGCTAACCTAGAAAGTAATGTAAAGCTTGTAAAAAAAAAAATTAGAACATGAAATAAAGGCATAAGACTTAAGAGTTAGGTCATTACTCATTACTCATTAGAACATTGAACAATCAAATATCAATACTTCAACATTCAAGGTTCAAATTCAATGAAGTGAATGAACTATGAAGTGATCAACAATCAACATTCAACAATCAACACCAATTTAGAAATGACAAAGAGTAGAGACTAGAGAGTTAGTGAAGGAAATAGGAATACCTTAGTCACCACCAAAAGGAATGTCTACCAAGATTCAAGGCTGCATGGTCATCCTCATCCCCATCATTGTTATCATTTCTGTTGGCACCATATTGAATTTGATATTGATGAGAATTTGGATCAACACATCCAAACAAGGCAGCCGCATCATAGGAACTTACAGGAGGTGGAGGTGGATTTCTTTGCATTTCACCATAGTCACCATATGGTCCATATCCATATGAGTAGGACCCTGAAGTTGAAGACTCTTCTTCTCCTTGTTGCGCTTGACCATATGGAAAATATTGTGAGAGTCCTTGTCCACCGTACCTAGGGTCCCACGAATCAGTCCATGATGCTACTTGTTGTCCACCAACATCTCTACCCATATTTCCTTGCTTACTACTACCTCCAGCCCCAGGCAGTAAGTCTCTTCGGCGCCGTTGATAACCACGGCTTGGATCAAATCTTTCAGATGGAGGTAACTCATGTACTTCCTCTACAGGAATGTCATCGTCTTCATCATGTTGATAGTATTCACTAGTACCACCTGTCCCACTGTCTCCTCCTCCTCCAGTTCCCCCATGGCTACTCGAAGAGACGGTGGTGGAACTAGCTTTCTCAGAAGATCCAATATGAGCAGGTTCTTTCCCACTTCTCCTAGTCCTACTGGTACCTTCTCCTTGAGGTGGCTGACCTCCTGCAGGTGCCTCACCCATATCCTCATCTATCAACCCTTGAACCGTTCCCTGAAAAGCCGGATCTGAATCTAGCAGTGGATCCTCTATCTCGGCTAGCCATGGGAGTAAGGGATCGTCATCTCTGAATATGTGATCTAAATTAATAGGACAATAAGCAGGATCATCCCTTGCCCTTCTCTCCCTAGTTCTGTTTCTCAACTTCAGATTGTAATGACAGTATACAAGCTTGTTGAGTTTGTGCATGGTAAGCCGATTTCTGGCCTTCGTGTGGATCAAGGAGAAAGTGCTCCAATTTCTCTCACAGTTGGAAGATGTTGTAGTCTGACTAAGGATGCGAACAGCCGCTTTCCTTAGATGTGGAGCACTCTCTCCATAATTCATCCACCAATCAGCTGAAATGCAAAAAATAAATAAAGAAAATTAGATATTCGTAACCCTCAAATCCTTCTAATCAATTAAGATATAAAGATCAAGACTATTGGGTGGGTTCTTTTGTTCATAGTCATACCAGGTGGCATCCTTCCAATCGATCGTTGCACAAGAGGGTCAGCAAAGGTTCCTCTCCTTTGTGTATATATAGATATCTACGATGTGAAAATTAAAAATAAATCAGTAAACCCCTACTGCATGTATGGCAATTGGCACTTGGCAGCATAATTAAATTCTCTTAAGTAACCACCCACTCACCTCTTGTATGACATCAATTTGATCATCTAGGTTTAACAATCTCTTTAGCACCTCCCGTAATCCTACGCGCAAGTCCGTATCTATTGCTTCGGTATGTAGTTCGGCATTGCGGTAATAGAATTCGGGATTTAAAAAATAACCTACATTAAAAATATGCAGAATGTACTGTGAGCAAACAAGATAATAAATACATTAGTTAGGAAAATAAAAGGTATTAAAGATATATATTAATTACCTGCAGCATGCAATGGATGGTGCAACTGATCGTTCCAACGGGCATCAATAATTTTGATATATTTCTCGTGATATTTAACATTTTCCATAATGGCTTGCTTTGCCCGATCCATTGCCTCATATATAAAGCCCATTGTCGGCTTGTCATCACCATCTACAAGCCTCAACACTTTAACTAAAGGCTCAAAAACCTTTAATACCTTCCTCACTTTCTTCCAAAATTTATTGTCTCTCATAAGGTTTGGGACTTCAAATCCCGGACCACTAGTTGCATTACCCCATTTCAAAAGAAGCCATTCTTCTGATGCAAACATCTGAATCAGCTCTGTTCTAAACCTTACAAGGCTTTCCATAGCCAGAAAATGGGTTGCAAACCTAGTTAATCCTGGACGCACCAAGGCATGGTTATTTGTGTATCTTTTCATCAAGCCTAACACCCATGAATGATCATATATAAATCTTGTAATTCCTCTACATGCCTTGATCAGTGAAGCCACTTTTGTCTTCCTTCCAATTTCTTCCAAGATGAGATCTATGCAGTGTACTGCACATGGGGTCCAGAATAAATGAGTCCTCTTGTCCATTAATAACTGACCTGCCTTCTTGAAATTGGCGCCATTGTCTGTAACAATCTGTACAATGTGCTCCTCTCCCACACTTTCTACAACTCTATCCATAAGAGTGTATATATATGTGGCCGTCCGTCTATGTTTAGTTGCATCAACGGACTTCATAAAGACGGTCCCAGCAACTGAATACACCAAAAAGTTTATTAATTGTGTTTGGGTGCCGCTGGTCCACCCGTCACACATGATGGTAACACCATTTTGTTGCCACATGGGCTTAAACTGTTCCACCCAAGCTTTTATTTCTCTATATTCTTCTTCAAGGTATTTAGTGCCCACATTATATACGGAGGGCACCTGTATACCCCGCCCAGCTTCGGCGGCAACATCAAGAATAGTCTGGAAATATGGGGAATCTACTGCTGTAGGTGGTATGTTCTTATGAATTAGCCATTTTGCTGTAGCTTTGGCTAACCTATCTCTTGCAGCCTTCATTACCCCTTTCATAACACTCGATATTTTTGGTTGTTTATCTCCATCTTTTCTATGTGCTAGAGGATTAACAGGGGGAGGAACTGCTCTACTAGTAGAGATAATTTCTACATCAACATCCCGTTCCCGGGTGCTAAATGCCCTACGCATGGCCCCCGCAATGCCCTTGCCCTTGCTTGGCTGCTGTGGCACAGTAGATGAGCCCCCTGCATCATAATATTTGCTTGCAGCAAATGCACGACGT
Organism: Persea americana; assembly: GCA_029852735.1. Taxonomy (NCBI): domain Eukaryota; kingdom Viridiplantae; phylum Streptophyta; class Magnoliopsida; order Laurales; family Lauraceae; genus Persea; species Persea americana. The sequence continues at coordinate 57,102,045 of CM056814.1, read as the reverse complement.
TCCTGTTCTTCTTGTTGACTCATGATGGACTCTCGGCGTGCAGCCTCCATCTGTGCATCTTCCTCATCAAAGTATTCATCCCCAAATACTTCATAACGGGCAGCATCAACATCTTGCCGCCTCTTTTCTTTTATCTCTACTTTTCTAGCTTTGTTTTGGCCAACCAAAGCTTTCATTTGTTCCTTGACTTCCCTTGGTACTTCAGTACAGCCAGCAACATTGCCAGAAATGTGGCCCAAGTGGTGCTTGAATCTTGTAATGCCCCCATTGCTCACTTTCCCACAAAATTTGCATTTGATTTTCAACCTGTTATTATCAACTGCCTCACCAAAGCTCCATGCGGGATCAATATCACGAGGCATTTTAAGTTATCAATAGAAGACTGAATACCTGGCTATAAATAATTAAATATTAACAAGTAGTATGTTAAAAATTAAAAAAACAAAGAAACATGTTAGAGGAAACATATATCTAATGCTTAGGAATCATTCTCTTGACATTTAAGTGGTATTTCATTACTTAAATTACAATTTTTTTTCAAAAATTTTAAAAATCCGAAAATAAGAAAATAAAATAGAATTAGGAAATGACAAACATATGTTGGATTGATCTATGCCAAACATAGATATAACATTTAGGAGCATTTTTCAATACATTTGATTGGCATTCCATTATTAAAAATAAATTTTTTTCCAAAAAATAACAAAAATCCGAAATTAAAAAATTTTAAAAGTAAAAAAAACAAGTAATCTATGTTGGAATAATCTATGGAAAACATAAATCTCAAATCAAGGAACCATTTTCAAGACATTTGATTGGTATTCAAATATTAAAAAATATTTTTTTTCAAAAAATAAATAAATCCGAAAATAAAAAATAGAGAAAAATCAATAAACATTCAAAATGTGATGGATTGATCTATGTGAAACATAGATCTATCATTTAGAATGCATTTCCAAGTGGTTTCATGGGTTGTCCATGAGTATTCACATTTTTTTTTTCAAAAAATAAATAAATCCGAAAATAAAAAAAGGAGAAAAATCAATAAACGTTCAAAATGTGATGGATTGATCTATGTGAAACATAGATCTATCAGTTAGAATGCATTTCCAAGTGGTTTCATGGGTTGTCCATGAGTATTCACATTTTTTTTTTCAAAAAATAAATAAATCCGAAAATAAAAAATAGAGAAAAATCAATGAACATTCAAAATGTGATGGATTGATCTATGTGAAACATAGATCTATCATGTAGAATGCATTTCCAAGTGGTTTCATGGGTTGTCCATGAGTATTCACATTTTTTTTTTCAAAAAATAAATAAATCCGAAAATAAAAAATAGAGAAAAATCAATGAACATTCAAAATGTGATGGATTGATCTATGTGAAACATAGATCTATCATTTAGAATGCACTTCCAAGTGGTTTCATGGGTTGTCCATGAGTATTCACATTTTTTTTTTCAAAAAATAAATAAATCCGAAAATAAAAAATAGAGAAAAATCAATAAACATTCAAAATGTGATGGATTGATCTATGTGAAACATAGATTTATCATGTAGAATGCATTTCCAAGTGGTTTCATGGGTTGTCAATGAGTATTCACATTTTTTTTTCAAAAAATAAATAAATCCGAAAATAAAAAATAGAGAAAAATCAATAAACATTCAAAATGTGATGGATTGATCTATGTGAAACATAGATCTATCATGTAAAATGCATTTCCAAGTGGTTTCATGAGTTGTCCATGAGTATTCACATTTTTTTTTCAAAAAATAAATAAATCCGAAAATAAAAAATAGAGAAAAATCAATAAACATTCAAAATGTGATGGATTGATCTATGTGAAACATAGATCTATCATGTAAAATGCATTAACAAGTGGTTTCATGGGTTGTCCATGAGTATTCACATTTTTTTTTTAAAAATTAATAAATCCGAAAATAAAAGATAGAGAAAAATCAATAAATGTTCAAAATGTGATGGATTGATTTATGTGAAACATAGATCTATCATTTAGAATGCACTTCCAAGTGGTTTCATGGGTTGTCCATGAGTATTCACATTTTTTTTTTCAAAAAATAAATAAATCCGAAAATAAAAAATAGAGAAAAATCAATGAACATTCAAAATGTGATGGATTGATCTATGTGAAACATAGATCTATCATTTAGAATGCATTTCCAAGTGGTTTCAAGGGTTGTCCATGAGTATTCACATTTTTTTTTTCAAAAAATTAATAAATCCGAAAATAAAAAATAACAAAAAAAAAAAAAAAAAAAAAAACCAAAAATATGTGTGCATCATCAAAGGAAAACATAGATCTAACAATATTACAAGACAAGGAAGCATTTATAGTAGTTAGAAAGAGATTATTTGAATGTGATCTCAAATGTCAACTTACTAAAAAAAATCTAAAAGAAAAAAGTACACACCTAGAATCTTGATTGCCTTGTTTTGATGTTTGTTTGTCACTTTGTTGTGGTCCTTGTGGATTTTGTGGGCCTAAAATTGTAAAATCTTGAAACTACAGCACTTTGGGAGGTTTCACAGCAAGGAGAAAATGTAAAAAGTGAGAGAAGTGAACAAGTGAAGGGGAAAGTGAGCAAGAGAGACGAATTGGGGGGGTTTTAAAACCCCCCGCTACGTGGCGGCCGCCACGTTGCGTGGCGGTATGTATCGGCCGCTACGCATGCGTAGCGACCGATACGGCAAGTTTGCCGATAATTGCATACAATGCCGCCACGCCCGATATATCGGCCGCTACGAAGCTATTTTGATCTATGGACTATACTGACTATAGATCCAAGCGTTTTTCTTCGGCTAAAACCAATGGTGGCACTGCCTTTTAAGGACGGAACTATGTGTAAGCATAATTCTAGCATTAAATGTTTTAGTGGACTTTTCTTTTCCTTTCTAAATTTTTAGTGACATAATTATTTTGCAATGACAGGGCATATTCATCTGATCATTTTCACGTCAAAATGTGGTGAATTTCTATGAATGCTTCCGCAAATTCCAGGTATGTGAGTGGAGCGATTGATACATTACTTTCTTCAATTTATGAGTTCATTTGCATATCTTTTATAGCACTGTATATTCGAGTGGTGTTTGGAAAATTGTTTAAGCGAGCTGATGTATGCCTTCTTATTTTTCCTTTTTTTATACTAATTTCTCAATTCTTTATAATTTCATATTTTTTAACATCCATGTCTTTCTTTCTAATGTCTTCATGTTTGCTGTTTTTTGAAACAATATTTGAAATCAAGATTGTTTCTAAATGTTGCTACCAATGTGTTCTTGATCGTTACTACCTAATTACCACTCACAGATGATGATATAATTTAAGTCTTTATCTATCAATCAAAGAAAATGTTTGCCTATATATTAGATTATTGGTAACCTATTATTCTTATAATTCTATGAATGTTGTAAAAAAATAATGAAATTTAATTGAGCACTACAATGAAAATGCTGGCCTAGATATTACAATATTGCTAAAATAAGTATAGCATGGATTGTTAATGGTCAGTGAAGGCATTGCAGGTCTCCCCTCCTCTTATCACCTTATATTTGTAACACTTCTGCTCTTTATACCAGGGCAATTTATGTTCTTTTGAGCACATGTCCATACCATAGTTTCTCTTCTATTGGAGCAAATTTTAGATTTCCTCTAATGTCTACACTCCTAATTCTATTCTTGCACCATTGCATTTATACCTCGGCAATTGACCTTTGTCCCCAAAAGTCAACTCTGCATAGGGATTAGATTCCATAGCACAACGTGAAGGATGTACCTCACTGTTATTTTGTTCATATGTGTTTTCAATCTAGGTAAAAAAATGTCATAATATATTCTTCTTCTTCCAGTTGAGAAGAAGAAGAATGACAGACAAGTAATGTTGTTGAATGCATTGGCTTTAAAAGCTTTCGATATTTTTAATGAGTTACTTTTGCTTTATTATTTATTAAGTCACAAAGCCCATGTTTTCTTTGCAGTTGATTAATTAATTTTATTTATTTTGTTTGGCATGCCCATGATCCAATAGTGGCAAATGCCCATTGTTAACTATAGCCAGAGATTGAACAACTGAGAGTTTGGTGCCAATACTGGTATGTGCTGTCAATTATGTAGGGGTATAGTGTTAGGCCATTGTTTCAAATTTATGTTTTTGCTTAGGGAGATGTTTACTTTTTAACGTGTAGGATTTTAGTGGCTGTGCTGACAGTTTTTGAGAGGGTTGGTGATACTTTTGTTTCATGGTAAGGATTTTTTTTCCTTGAAAAAAACGATTATCCACATTTTGTCACTATTGTTATCTTCCTGTTTTAGTGATGGTGTAATATTTTGCCTCTTTCTTAAAGGTTACCAATGTACTGTGAAGCCAAACTGGCATTCTTTGGGTATTTGTGGTATCCTAAAGCAAAGGTATGAATCATCCATTGGTAATTCATAATTATATGTACTTATTTAGCCCAAAATGATAAACTAATGGTTATTGATTTTGAATTTAATTGTTCCAAGGAACGACATATGTGTATGATGCCTTCTGGAGTTAAGGGCAAGGGCAGGGGATATTGTTACAAAATCAATAACAATATTCTTCAGTCCTGCTTATTCAGTGAGCTTTTTCTTCAGTCCTGCTTTAATATTGTGTTTGAACAGAAATAGTGCAATATATATCCCAAAACAGCTGTTGAAAATGACCTTCTACTGTCTAATTTTTTTGAAAGAACAATTGAAGGTTTCATGTATAGTGATGTGCAGGCTGGTTGTGATCCATACAATGATTTGTAAATTTGTGATAATGATGACTTAAACATGGATGATGTTGGCTTGACATTTGACAAGAGTGAAGAGCTCCTTTCGCCTATGCTAAATGTCATTCAAGATAACTTCAAGTGAATCCAAGAAGATACTCCTTATTCTTTTTAAAAATTTAATAATACTTTTATATCCATTTAATATTATGCATTAAAATTATCTGCGCTAAGAACGGGCACTTTTCGCTAGTGAATACTTGAAGCTGACATAAATATTTGAAAGCTAATTTTGAAAACATACTAGTAACAAACACTTCTTCTTTCAGTTTGAAATTGGATGCATTACATACTAGTAACAAACACTTCTTTTTTCAGTTTGAAATTGGATGCATTATTAACTTTTATTCTTTTATTCTCTTTCATGGTTGAGAAATTACAGCTGTTCTATGAGTTTAGAGGGGTGTAGTATGGCAGAGAACTCTGCTTTAGCTGCAGTATTGGCAACAGAAAAGTTGGAGTTGGGAAGGCAAATTGAACTGTGGGTCTATGCATGGAAATGGAGTCTGACAAGAAAATCCGTTATGTCTTGGCTCAATGGAAGCAGCGACGGCACAGAAAGCATACAACAAAAAAGAAATTGTTTCTCAACCACATCTCCACTGCAGAACTGGAGATGAAAGTTTCTTCTCATTATAGAAAAATGAATTTATTTTTCTTACCATAATGTCAATGTGAGATGGGACATAAATAGTAGATTGTTTTGGTGGTATAAATATTTATTGTCCTACCAATCACTATCCATCCCTACAATGTCATATATGATGTGCTTACAAAATCTGAAGTTATCATTACCATAGATATATCCATTTAGGGTAGTGAGGATTATATAAAAACCAAGGCAACATATTAGAATCTCCTCTCAAGTCAAGCAATGCTTACAACAAGATTCACCAAATTGGCCACCAAGTCATCACCATTCTTGTTAGGCACTTACTTCCAATCCCTTACCACCACTCAAGTTCATATTCCTCCAACTTCTGAAAACTCCAATGCATATCTCACCCACCCAAATGGTCATCTCATATCCGAACTACTCACCCTTTTATATAAATGTAACTCCCTCGAGACATTCAAAAAGATTCACTCTTGCATGCTCACAAACTCCACTCGAAAGGATAACTTTCTCCTCTCAAAGCTAATAGACCTCAAAGACCTCTCTTATGCCACCCTACTATTCTTCCAAATTGCCAAACCCAATGACTTTGCCTATAATATCATGATAAGGGGCCTAACAAACACTTGAAGGAATTCGATTCTGCTGTAGAATTCTACTATAAAATGACACTTGGAAGGAATTCGATTCTGCTGTAGAATTCTACTATAAAATGAAATCTTCAGGCCTAAAACCCAATAACTTTACGTACCTGTTTCTTTTTATCACTTGTGCAAACCTCCAATTCTTGAATTGTGGGAGAAGCACCCACTCTTCAGTCTTCAAGCTTGGTCTGGACTCTGATGGGCATGTGCGTCATTCTATGATTACAATGTACTCTAGATGTGTTGAATTGGTCATTGCAAGGAAGGTGTTTGATGAAATTAATGACAGAGGCCAGGTTTCTTGGAATTCGATGATACCAGGCTATACGAAGATGGGGTTTGCTCAGCAGGCAGTGAAGTTATTTAGGGATATGAGGGAGGCTGGATTTGAGCCAGATGAGATGACGCTGGTGAGTGTGCTGGGGGCGTGCAATGATTTGGCGGATTTGGAGATGGGCAGGTGGGTGGAGTGGTTTATGGAAGGGAATGGGGTGTGGTTGAATTCATTCCTGAAGTCGTCACTGATTGGTGTGCATGCGAAGTGTGGGGATTTGGATTTTGCAAGGAGGGTTTTTGATGGAATGGCAAAGAGAGATGTGGTAGCTTGGAATGCCATGATCATAGGGTAAGCAGTTTATGCTTGGTGTTTTCTCATCGAATTAAAAAAAGAGGCATCTTATTAAATATCCTGTCTGTAAAGAAAATAATAACTCAAGTTTTCGATAGAATCATAATGTAATAATCTGGATGTATCATATGCAGAATAGATATTTTGTGGTGACATAAAACACGCATACACACAAATCTATACTAGTTGGAATAAGAATTCTTTATTTTCATCCATAACAATATGCAGAGACTTGTCTTCAACTCTGGACAGCCAATTTCCTTCATTAAAATGTAAGGGGTTTGCCAATAGCTTTCCTAAAGAATTTTATTAGGGTCAATGTATAGGGAATCTATATGCCATTTGAAATTTAGCAGTTTCCTTGCTTTTAGCTTTTGCATAATTTTTTTTTCCTCCAAACCTTTAGGTCTTGTTAAAAGTTCTCACCATTAATGTACAAGACAATAAATCAATATACGGGAAACGACTTGAAACATAGTGGATAATAATTTGTACAAAAAAAAAAAAAAAAAAAACCCCCGTTGAGGAATGAGTTTCTTGTAATTTATTTAAATTGTCTTTCAATCATTTTATCCTTATTATCTGTTTTATGATGCCAACAGGTATTCACAGAATGGAGTGTCTGATGAAGCAATTGCACTATTCCATGCTATGAAGGAGGCAGGCCTTGAGCCAGACAAAATTACAATGGTTGGGGTGCTTCCAGCATGCGCTTCTGTTGGTGCACTCGACTTAGGAACATGAATTGATGGATATGCATCACAGAAGGGCTTACTACATAACATCTATGTCGGTACAGGCCTGATTGATATGTATGCAAAATGTGGAAGCCTCGATCGAGCTCTCCAGATCTTTGAAGAGATGCCTTGGAAGAATGTGGTCTGTTGGAATGCCATGATCTCTGGCCTTGCTGCTTATGGGCGTGGTCAGGAGGCCATATTGCTATTCACCCAAATGGTGGAGGATGGAACAGTTTGTCCAAATGACATCACATTTGTTGGACTGCTTTATGCATGCATGCATGTTGGGTTGGTTGTTGAGGGACGCTGATGGTTTTGACTCAATGGAACCTGTGTTTGAAGTGGTTCCAAAGATTGAGCATTTCTCTTGTATGGCCGATCTTCTGGCACGTGCAGAACGCTTAGAGGAAGCATGGGACTTCATTGAGAAATTGAGTGAAAAACCCAATGCCATTGTCTTGGGGGCGCTGCTCAATGCCTGTCGGAATCTGAGAAATGTAGAGGTTGGTGAACGTATCATGGCCAGGCTTTTAGAGTTGGAACCTACAAACTCAGCAAACTATGTGATCTCATCAAAAATATATGCAAATTCTGAGAGATGGGATGATTCTGCAAGGATGAGAGGTTTGATGAGGAAGAGGGGTGTTGTTAAAACTCCCGGTTGTAGCTGGATTAAGATTGACAATCAAGTTCATGAATTTCTTGCTAGCGGTGGCTTACACCATAGATTAAAAGTAATTTATGTGGTGGTTAAGGTGCTCAGTGAGGAGATTAAAAGGGAGGGATATATACCAAATGTTGATTTGCTGTAGACATTAGACAAAGCTTGAATGAAGCAGGGTCTCGTATCTTTTTGCCCGAGAGACCTAATCTGACAGTGGCATAGAGAAAGCCTTGGACTTAGAGGTACGTTCTCTTGAATTGTATTGTGGTGGTTAAGGTGCTCAATGAGGAGATGAAAAGGGAGGGATATATACCAAATGTTGATTTTCTGTAGACAAAGCTTGAATGAAGCAGGATCTCTTATCTTTTTGCCCAAGAGACCTATTCCGACAATGCTGTAGAGAAAGCCTTGGACTTAGAGGTACATTCTCTTGAATTGTAGTAGTAAAAGATGTAATTATATTTAAAGAATTGTAGGGCCTTGAGCTGCAATAGAATATATAGTTTGCACATGTAATGACTGTGTTTGGGGATTCATTCAGAAAACTAAGGCATGAGTTTGTCAGTTTGATGACTCATTTTTTGATCTGATAGGCCCTGCCATCATTGTGGATCCACAAAAACTCCTGAACTGAAGTATCCTTGTCCTTTGATTGCGGTCCTACAAATAGATATTCAATGAAAAGGGAGATAGCGGTGACAGTTCCCCATGAAAGATAGGCAAAAGATCAAGTGGGTCAAGATATTCGAACATTGGAGGGTATTAGGCATTCCTTATCTAATCACGGGACCATAGTTTTCTGACCTGGTGGGTGGAATAGACTCGGCTAGTTATCGGGTTGAGTTAACCAGAAATCATAGCTAGTTGACTAGGTAGTTCAGTAACTTGGTTCTAAAATATTTTTAGTATAGATATTAGATACATTTATTTGTAATAATTGAATTTATTTGTAATAACTGAAGTATAGAAAAATATGTAACAATACAAAAAATCCATTTACATTCGCAAAATTACATCAAGTATATTGTGATTTTAATTATGTAATCTTGTTTAAGTATATTTAATTTCGATCTTTCTTCAAAAATATGAGACTATATGTGATTATGTTCTTCTTCCTACTATAATTGCCTTACGACTACCCAATTGACTCAGTCATACTAGGACAAGTCAAGCTGAGTTATGGGTTGAAACAAATGGGTTAAGTGGGTTTCACCCAAAATTTCTCCAAGTCGATTCCACTGAATCCAGCCATCCAGCATGTGACCGAGTTCGATGGACTTGCCGAGGTCCTAGTTAATCTGTTGGGTTGGAACACAATTTGTGGGCAATCTTGATCAACAAACCAGACAACCCACTGCATTGAATCCTGCTTCTCAGCTATGTGCCTTTTGGGGCTCACGAGTCATGACCATATAACTATGACAAGTACAAGTGCAACAGAATGTGAAGTTTATCTTCCTTGGTTTGGAGTCTCTAATATGAGTTCAAACCTTGGTCTCCTCTATAGAGAGGAGTTGCTTACCTGTGCTCTATCCGTCAATCTTGCCTTTTTGTATATGTTTCTTTTGGCACCTATTTCTATCATAATTTTTGTTATTATTATGTTCCAAACAGTAAAATCAGGCAGCACTTGAACTTGAAGTTTGAGTGATCGGCAAGTTAAAGAATTTATGGAGTACAGTGCTCTTGAGATGGTCAACAAGATACAGTCACGAAGCAAGCATAAGGAACATTCTTTACATTGTGAAGATACCTATTATTGCAATTCAAGATGTTTGTTTCCATGAATGGTAAAGCTTATGACTATTGTACTGAGTACTTACAGAATTAATTCGATATTTAGGAAACGGATTTACATAATAGAAAGAATAGAACAGTAGCAATGAAATAACCTTGTAAAGTAAATCCACTTACTGTTTGAAGGCAAATAAAGAGATCTTTTGTTAGAGTTAAATCCTCAAATGAAAGTTGATCAAGGCTAGTGTTTTACACTATGTCCTTAAGAGAAAATCCTCCCCCCCCCACCCCGACAAAGGTGCTTACGAGCTCTAACAGCGTTTGTCTCCTAAGATACAATGATCGGTTTTACACAGTAGCAGCACTACCAACTATGTGACTGGCGAACCAATTGTGCAACAGAACTCTAACTCTCGACTCTAACCGATGACTCGAAATGCAATGCAGCAGTGGATAATGGTTGATCAAATTGGCATGGACAAGATGAATTTATAGCCTGCAATCAGGTCTCTTCATTGGGCTGCATCTGTTCAGAACAGTGACTGTTCACTGAACATATGCCTTCTTCTTTGGACACACCCATTCAAAAGCGAATGGACACACACCCCTCTTGGACACACCCCATTTGAAAAGAAAATTTTATTAAATAAAATTTCTCCAAAAATAATAAATGGGTAGTGGGCCGAGCCAGGCCCAACTCGATCGTGAAGCCCAGGCCCGGGACGGGGCGGCGCGCGCATGTGGTGGTGACCCCACCTTGGTCTAGGTCCTCCCTCTTCCACAAAAGTGGAATGCCCCTTGAGGCTCATCCTATACTACCAAGGTAAGCATATTTATACCCAAATAATGTTTTATTCCCAAGCAATGTGGAAAGCAAGTTCACAAATTCCTCTTGTTTCCATGTTTAACATATTCAAGTAGTAGTGTTTAGGAAGCAATTTCTCATTCACTCCTTAATGGATTAGAGCAACCCAATACATTTCCTTAAACTATGGAGTAGATTACATGCCCATGTATTCCCACCTAAAAGGAAAAGTGGGTCCCACTTTTATTTTGGCTCAAAGTTGACCAAAATAATGGTGCTCTAGGCCATTTTTCCAACAACGACAGCATCCCTACTACGGCAACTCAGGTTCCTTCGAAGAGAGTCAAAGCAGGTTTGAGCAGAGGGAACTCTGGAAGATAAGGTATTGGTGTCAATACTCAGGAATGTGAAGCCTTATTGGAAATAGCACTATTAACGTTTTCCACAGAACTTGGAGAGATGAATATGTATGATTAACAAGTCAAGGAGAGATATATTTCCCATGAGATGGTTAAACGAAAAGAGTCATGAAGCAAGCTGTGGGGGCTCAGAATCTTTGAATGGTGAAGATAAATATTATTGTAGTTCAGGGGTTTGTTGCCATGATTGGTATAGTCTTGTCACAACGTCCCTTCAAATGAAAGCTGGGTTCCTTCGAAGAGAGTCAAAATAAGCTTTGAGTAGAGGCAACTCTAGAATGTATGGTATTGGTGCCAGTCCACAAGGTTGTGAAGGTACACAGGTAATAGCATTGCTGATTGTTGTCTAGAGGTTGTAATATCCAGATAAATATCCAAAGGGCAACATGAAAACAAGTCATGGGGTTTTTGTGACATCTATCAGATTTCAAGAGAAGGGAAAGACTATACATTTCTGTATTAAGGTAGAAGGCATGTCCAATCGAGAGTGACAAAATTTTCACTACAGATAAGGTTTGCATTCTACTCAATTTGCAATTTGTAGGCATTTCTATGATGATTCGTGTATTCTGCAACTGTCTTTGACCATATAAATGCATTTCTGTTTTTAAATTCCCCTAAGCATTTATCTTTTTTTAACTAAAGAAAGGCATGGGAAGATCATTTTTTATTGTTCTTAGTTTTTCATAAACTTTTCTCGATTCTATTGTTACAGCAAATGTATGGAATGTTGGTAAGTGGCCCATGGTTCAGTCATTTAGACTGTTGATCAGGTGGAACATGTTAATGGGGGATACCTAGAAAGTCTTTCTAATTGAGGTTACTAACTTTTCATTTTTTTGCTGCTATAGTTCTAACTCTTCATTTGCCAGGTACAAATAGACATGAGAATAGATTTGATAGACATGAGAATAGATTGGAAGGACATATTTGATCACTTTGTGGCCTTCCTCTGTGCAGTTGTTCCTATTCTTATAACCATGATTGCAGGGTTTTACTACATAAGATCTTTCCTAGGGCTCGCCAGATGACCAATCAAGATCATCAAACTGTGGGAGCTACAAATAGGCATCAACAAATTGTGTGTAAGGCGTTGGACCCTATATATATTTTTAATGCGGAATGGAATACGAAATGCAGGGTGGGTAATCGAAAGATGGTGGAGATAGGGAAAATTGGGGATTACATAAACGTTGGCTTCACGACAAACTTCAACTCATAAGGTAAAGGAATATCTCAAAGAGCATTTGAAGAGGAACTCGAAAGAGAACTCAAAAAACTCAATTTCATTAATCATCCACCATTAGAAACCAAAGGCGCTTTGTATCACTTATAAAGGAAAAGAAATAACCCTGAAATTAATTTGGATCATCCAAATACATGGATGATTAAGATCAAAGCATAAATCATAAAAGAATATAAAATAAAACCCAAATAGGCTATAACATGAAAATAGATGGGCTGGGCCCAAAGGCTTGATCGACTCATGGGGGATCATGGGTTTATCATGCATCAATTCTTTTCTTCTTGGAGAGAACTCAAGCTCAAGTTCTATGGATGTCAAAGATCCATCATATAAACTTCCAATTTGCTGCTTGATATCCATCTTTTCTGTATAGTGTGGAAGATTGGCTTAATATATGACTTCCACTTAGAAGCATAATGGGGGTAACGCTGCTTCTAAAATTTGCTTGGATGTGAGATCTAACCATTAGATGCTTCAATTTTTGAATTTTTGTTGTCTGCACACAATCTCTGAGTATTAATTATCGATATCCAAAGATGAAATTAATATGGGGAACCTCAATAACTTGATCCCCTTTTGTAGTCTCATGGTCAATTAATAGCTTGTTCTTGTGATGCTTTAATTGGCTAGAAGCGGACTTATACCACAAAACAGTATAAAATAAAACCCTAAATTGGCTAAAACATGCAAGTAGATGGGCTAGGTCCAAAGGCTTGGTCAACTCATGAGGAACCATTGGTCTGTCCTCCATCAATTTATGGAGAAATTGTCGGCATTGACGGTAGTTGTATACATTGTAAGATAGTATTGTACCTTCCCAAAACCCATTTGTGATGCCTTCCAGTGTTTCATGTTCATCAAATGAGTCCCATCATGGAGTTTAGTTGACTCGGTTGAACAATGAGTGAAGAGACAGAGTGAAGTACACTAGCATATCTTTTTTAGCAAGGTGAATGATTTATCCTCTTACAAAAATTTGAGCATCGTTTGACATTTTAAACTATGGTACCCAAGGTTTTGAAATTCATGTTAAAGAACAAATATCATATTGGTACAACAATCACTGCCTTAAATAAAAACCCATAATTTCCATAATAAGAATAAGGATCATTTATAACTAGGGCATGGTTCTAGCCATGTGTGGACTGCCTGTATATTCATTATATTCTATTCCTCATCATCAACTTGAATGTGATACACATCTGAATTCTATAGGTCAACTTTGATGGTGAAATGTTTTGACACTATGTCACTTTGTTTACCACAAGGGTTTTTTGTTTTGTTTTTTTTTTTTTTTTTCCTTTAGGTTGGTGCACTGATCAAGAGTGACACTACCGATTTACCCTCTGTTTCTGTTTGGGAAGGGGGGGGGGGGGGGGGGGGGGGGAAAGTGGAAGTTGATGGTGTTTGGGAAGGAGGGAGGGGAAGTGGGGGGAAGGAAAATGGGGGTAAAATGCTTGTGGGGCCCACCTTAAAATTTTCCCCTCAAAAATGGGGGAAAGTGGGGGGAAAGTGTGAGGGAAAGAGGGGAGGGGAGGGAATTTTACTAAAATGCCTTTATTACCTTTTCACTTTTTCACAAAGTAAGGGTAAATTGATAATTTTCTCTCTACCTCACAAACAAACAAAACCCTACTTTTTCACTTTTATTTCCCCTCCTTTTTTTACTATCCAAACAAGAGGAGGGAAAATTAATTTTACCTCCCCTCCCCTCCCCTCCCCCTCCATTTTTCTTCCCCCTCAAATTTTCCCTCCCCTCTCCTCCCCACTTCCCAAACATAGGATTAGAGACTGAAGGATCCATCTCTGGCATGTCAGTGAAATAAAGGTCCCAAAGCACTTCAACCATGAGCCCGTTGGTGGGTTTGCTGCTCTTAAACAAAAAATGAAAAAAAAGTCTGCTCTTTGCTGTTGCTTTGCCGACACCATCTTCCAAGTGGGAAGAGACAGCACGTGTTTCATGTGATTGGTGAATCTTTCAAATCAAGTATGAATTATTCAGAGACTAGGTTGGGTCCACCGGTCCCATCAGCTTTAACATTCCATTTGCAATTGCCCTGAGCCCCTGACCATGACGTTTCTTCTCCCCCCTTCAATGCATGGTGATTCCATTGAGTTTTAAAACTGCTTGATTTTTATTTATTTAATTTTTTTGTTTCCTGTTTTTTCCTTACTACTGCTTCTTCTAATGCCTTGGGGAAAGGGATTGGAATTTCTCCATTGATCATGGACGATTTTCTCTTGTGCTCCTACACTTTACAGTCCATTTAGATAAGTGGCGATTGTCGCAAGTGATCTATCCTTCTTTCTAAGGACCAATGCACTGCTTGTTTTTATGAAAGTGATAAGCATTGCCACTGGAACTATATGATACATTTATCTACTCAGAAGATTTTTAATTCTACTACGTAAATTTTCAATTTTAACCCGACGTTGCATATTTCATTATTGGCAAAATGATGACAAGAGACAATATCCAAATAAAGTTAGTTTTTGGTTTTTGTCAAGAATTATTTGCTAAAATGAAAATATAAATCTTACATTAAAAACATACAACAATGAATACTAGAAATGCTAGTAGAATAGTCCACATCACCGCACCTATTAACTGATGAGTAGATTTCCATAACCCTAAGTTGAGTGATGGATCTTTGCCAGTATAACCCAAGGTACCTAATTCTTGCTCTTCAATATCTTGAATGTGGAGATCCTTCTTTATGTAAGCTGGGGATTTGAAGCCTGCAACACTACAATCAGTACAGGATGATATAGTATAAAACTCACAAAGCAATGTAAACTTTTAAAAAGAAAAGGAAGCAGACAAAATACTTTATGCAACCTTGATTCTTGCGCAAAAAGTAGAGCAATGCGCATAGGAGACCAAAATTCTCATCTACTGTGAGAGAGAGAGATTTTTCTTTTTTCTTTTTTTTCCCAATCAGGACAAAATCAATCAAGACAAAATGGAAATGGAAAAGCTTGTTTGTATGTAAATACCTTATCGAAACCCCCGACACACCATCCACTGAGTTGTTTTCAACTTAAACTCAATTACAAAAATAATTAAACAACTACATTTAGATGAGATTTACTTCTGAACTGGTTTAAGTTTAAGTATTTCTCATGAAGTTGGTCATGCGATATTTTATAGCTGTACAATATCTCACACATCAAACTGTGTTATTATACAAATAACTCTATATAAAATACTTAAACTTCCAATGTTTTGAAGTAAATGTCAGATCTAATGGCAGTCTTATAGTCAAAATCCCAATAATTAAACTCATGGCCTCTTTCTTTACTTAGAGTTTCTTGGGAAACTTCTTATATGATGTGATGGCTTCTCATTAGCATTTGTAAATATAATGTTGTTTCACCATAACCTCAAATTTCTAGCCATCTAAAAAAGTCTCAATGACCTTTGGAATTTCTATGTTTTTAGCTCATTTGCTTTTTGGTAGAATTTATAAATGCTCGAGTACAATAGAGGATTTAGGGATTCTACTATGTCTAAGAATTCAAAAATTCTCTATACATGAATTCCAGTAAAATAGATTGCAACGAGACATTATTAAAGAGGGAAGAGGGAAACGAATATAAAGTGGAAACACATATGGAAACCTGACTTTCCTAGGATTTGATTTACTAGTGTGATGTCTGGGTATTCATTTACACTCTCTTGTTATTTCATTTTTCATCAAATAATAGATTATATGATGACCATTTATAAATATTTATGTTTGTTTCTTTAATTTAACCACTTCTAATAATACAGTTCTTAAAATTCTCAAAAATTTAGTTCCAATGAAACAAACAGGCCCATAAGAATCCTGATAAACAATGAATCTTAACATATAAGATAGCATTATTATAACTTAAGTAATGTTTAATATCTGTTTAAAATTATTCAATTTCAAAGTCATATAACATGTGTTAATCAATGTTGCCCATTTAGTCCATGATCTCTTAACATTCAGTTTCTAACAATTAATTTTACTTTTGCCAATATTGTCTTGCTTTCCATACTATTCTTGTATAATATCATTTTATTTAAGTAAATATCACTTTTGCAAATGAATATCTTAAACAATGCCCAAAATAAGGCGATAAAACCAAACTCTTGGAGCTCCTTATCAAAGATGAAAATAATACTTAATAGGTGTTAGAAATCAGGCGGCTTGCCCGTCGCGTAACCTACGTCAAATTGAGCAATTAGCAAATACCAAAGTGAATCTCCCATTAAGAACGGCTCCTTACCTGAGTGCTAAGGAGCATTAGTTCTTACTTGGCTATCCAGAGTTCGAATCCTGAGTACATCACCTCTTTCTGCTTGTGCGGGCTCATTTCCCACTTGCGTGGGCTTTCTTCCAGGATGTGATAGGGGGGTTCAAATTGCGCTGACAATCTCACTACAGAGGTATCCCTTGGACGATCATCCAGTAGATATCCAAGTATTCACAACCGAGCTTGTATGATTTGCAAGTCAATTCCGTTTCTATTGTCATTTTGGTCTAGCCTCTAAGGTGGAATATTTTGGAATTTCAGCAAATCTTTTCGGAGTAACTTTTCTGAAGAAAATTAAAAATATATGTACATATATGTAAAAATAGAAAAATAAAATATAAATTATGAATGTTTCTTGATATAGATATTGAGAGGAAAAAAACTAGTGAAAATTGTGCTACAAACCGAAATTGACCAAAATTCAAACCAAAACTTTTTTAACCATTCTGTGTCGGCTGAAGGACCAGAACGAAAGATCTAGGGCATTCCGGCCGAAACAAAACAGAATTGACTGTATGTTTGCAATTGCCGAAATGCACAAAGATAAAGAGATATCCCATTTGAGACTAGCAGTAGGATCATAGAAAAAGACTTCCGATTTGGGAAGATAAAGAAGTAAAGAAGAGAAAACACAAGAGGCCCTTTGAAGACCTAGCCAAAAACAGTGCCAGTACCCTTTCTCTTAGACTTACTCCAGGATCCTATCTATTTCTTTCTCCAACAAATTTAAAACCCGAATATGATCAGGAGTATGTAATTTAAACTCATCGCTTTTAGAGCCATTGTCAGTCAGTTCATGTATATATTACACATAGTATAGGCGCACATTTGAATGCTTTTTGAAAAATAAGAGAATTGATCAAGTTGATCCCACCATGCAAGGTGTAATGACAACAACTTCCATCAATATATATCACCACCACTCATAATTAAATTTAAAGCTAGTACATATTTTGTGCTCTCTTGGTTCCTAGAAAGGGAAACACCGTGAGATTCTTAAAAACGTTATGAAATCAGATAGAATCAGACTGAAATGTCAGACTAAAATGCAGACATTTCAGGCAGACATTTCAGGCTCCAAAATTGGATTGCAACGTTTCAATAATTTCCTTCTTCATAGTACCACGGACCTAATTAATTGCAGAATGCTATCATCTCTTCTTTCTGCAGAGATTTGTCGAGATCGTATCCATAAACTATGAGGTCTTTGTCTGTAAATCTCTGGCAGATTCAATCAAAACACACATCTCCAAAATCGGATATGGGTCCCTTATTTATGTATATACAGTGTATGATACAAGTATTTGATTCTCAATTTCCAGACTGATTGGATAAGGCTATGATAAATGATGATGATTTGAGTCTCCATTCTGGTTTTGGTCCATGTCTTAATTTTAATTATTGGGTATGGGTCCACACAGGGGTACTTTGGACCCGACCCAAATTAACCCAAATAGTTTTTCGTCCCTACTTATGATATTATCCATTGATTTTTCTTAGTATTGTTTTGATAGGAGCATAAAGATTTCTAGTAGAAAGATTTTCTAATTAGTATTATTCTTTCTTCGTCCCTACTTATAATCTCGTCCATTGATTTGTCCTAGTATTATTCTTTATTATTGGAAGAAGCTATCAAATACTTTTTTTTTTAATTTCTCATAGGATTTTAGATATCCTAACCAGGAATCTCAAATAGAAAGGCCAAGCAGCTCAATCACTTGAGGAAAAAAAAAATGAGCTTCTTCACTTGGAGATCTTTTTAACTTTAGGATTAACAAAGTGAAAGTTAGATTATGGGAACATGATAGTGAATTGAGTCACTTGAACTGGTCAGTTGCTGGAGTCCATGCAAATAAGCACAAACAGAATGGGATTTGATTTGTCTTTATATAAGGACAACATGTACATTTCCCCCTTTGTGCATCATGTGAACATATAGCTGATGAGGCTAAAATAAGATGGAGTGGCAATAGCATATTTACAAGCACAAGCCACTTTCATTCCTTGTCTCAATGCCCTTTTTCAGCCTTTCTATCAACGACAGAAGCCACACTATTTTGTCATGGCTCTTTCCAATGGACCACAGCAATAACCCATTCTCTTGGTGCCCCCTCCAAGTACATTTAATTTACATTGTAATCCCCCCAAGTGAAAACAAACACACTTTTATTCACCAAACCTATCAGGGACCCAAGCTGTAGCAAAGACTGAGTTGTGACCTTTCCATGTGAGCACCAACATGTCTTCTTCCCTCTTCATTCCCCAACCACTGGCATGTTCATCCAGCAAGAACTTCACCTCCATTGCAGTCTCCTCACAGTAGGGAACACTGAGGAATTGGGCCTTCTTCATGCGTGGCACCAACCTTGCACTTGACTCCAGCCTCTCTATCCTTTGCAACCCTTCAAAACCAATGATGTTCTCAATCTTGTGCCCAATATCTGCTTCATACTCAATTCTCTGGGGGCTATCCTTGGGCAAGAATGTTTCGAGCGCATCAAAAGGTATCCAAAGATAATTGAAACAAGCGGTGATCCTCGACGTTAGGCTCGGAGAGTCCAAATCAGAATCCTCATCGACTACAACAAAAATGTGAGGGTTGAGGCTTCTAATCATCTCTAGGAAACTATCTCTCAAAGTTTGGAATTCCGAGCTCACCCCCATGTCGTCAGGCAAATAGCGAAGCCAATTCTGGCAATTGACTACCAAGGCCTCATCTTCTTTGAGATCTAGGAAAGAAGGATTCAATTGGGCGAACAGCAACTGATGGTGACTAGTCCATGATTCAGCTCTAATATCGCTAGATGTGGAGGGGGGGCCTTCAATCACATGGAATTGAAAGGGAACCTCCCTAGACTTTGCGAAATTTGCCAAACGCTGACCCACTTCTTCGCTGGGCACATTAAGCAAGGGTGGGACTGGCGGCCTAGTGGAAGGAACCGTAATTCGAAGAGAGGGGGCACCTTCAGGCCTTTTGGATAGGGCATCGATGAGTGTAGGCCATTGCATGCCATGTGTGATACTAAAATCCAAGATATGGACTTTGTTGTACCCTTGAATAGCTTGGTAGATAGCACTATTTGATGCACAAAACCCAAATCTGTGCCATGGGATGAGATCAACGTACCCCGCTAGCTCGGTCACTGTCTTCAATCTAGTCCCAGTTCTCTGAAGACTAGAATTACCATGGAAGTTTGCAGCTGCAGGGAAAACCCTAGAAACCCTAGAGATGAGAGCCCTTAAAAACCATGAGGTGAGCCTTTGGTTAGGGTCCCCGGCCGACGATGCAACGTTGTTGAGCACCCACATCACTTGCTGGGCTAGCGTTACATCGTTGCTTTCTAGGGCACTTGCACAGTGTAGGAGAAGCTTCTCTATGCAAGCTCCATCTAGGCTGCCTAGGCATCCCTTGAGAGCACCAGATAGAGACTCTTGAGGGGTGTTGAAGAGACCAGGGTTTGGGAGGGAGAGAGGTGTAGGGGTGCCTCTTAGCTCAGCCTTCATTTGTGTGAGGAAGGAGAGATGTGAAATTAGGGTTTTGTTTCTTCTACGTGCATGGGGTGATTCAACCAAGGAAATGCTTTGGTGGTCTTCACATGACACTTGGCTGATGAGGATTGGCCTTTTCGGATACAGATGCTAGGGTTTTATCTTGTGGAAGATGTGGTCTGGAAGAGGGTTTGAGGTTCCCTACTAGGTGTGGTGTTTTTAATGTGAATGAGAGAAAGAGAGAGAGAGAGAGAGAGAGAGAGAGAGAGCTGCTTTGAAGTTGTCAGCTTACTTTCTTCTGGTGACTATATATAAGAAAGCGCATTTGGTGATGTTATGATCTAATAATAACAACGAGGCTTTCGATAGGGCTAAAAATATCCTTTAGTTAAGAATCAAACTTGGATTATTTCTTAACAAATCTTCTAAGTTTGTTTTCTTTTGCTCTATTTGAAATATCAATTGAGAAAAGTACACAAGGTGAAGTTATACTTTTGCTTTGCATTTTGATATATTTTCTTTTTCTCGATGTTGTGTCTTCTAGCTCAAAAGACTTTCTGTATCTCATGATTGAGGGTTTATGGCTTAGCCCAAATGCTCTCCTTTGTATACTCATGACAAATCACATATAGGAAAAGTGCTTTGATATTTGGCATAATCCTCTACTCTTCATTTGCCTTACATCAGTCACAGGACACACTTTGGCCACAAGAATAGCATGAGAGTTTGTATTGTTTTCTTATACAAAAATAGGCTATTTGGGTCATCATCTCTTTATCCTTTTGTATTTATTCTATATTTTTTCTCATGTTGTATTTGAAGAGTATTGTGGTTTTATTTGGTGAATAATAGGTAGAGAGTAGGTTAAAGGATCTGTCTCAGCCGGCCACTCTTTTGTCGAATGCATGCTCATAAAATGCTATTACACGACAAATCCAAGCTGATTAATTAAACTAATCACACCCCACTTGAACAAAATAGGGTGGACCAGCACTCATACAAATTGGGTACACACATCATATACACACATGTCAATCCATCTGTCCAAACCATGAACTTCATCGTAAACACAAAAGTTCCTCAAAATCACATCCGGGGGGAGATCCTGACCAGTCACTTTGTCCATCAACCAATTCATCTTTGCAACCATTGATTTGTTGAGTAATAATCTTTGGGTAATATCATCAAATCAGGTGCATGTCTTCAGCTATCACCCATCCATCATCGAGATGATTATTTGAACAGTCGAGATTGGCGTACAAAAACACCAAATGTGTGGTGGATATTCACATGACCACAATCCAATGTACTCCATCATGTATGGAAGTGTTTCCATTAATTTGATTAAGTAAGGAATGTACAATTGAGTTTAGGGATTGACAGGTACAAATCAATGCCATGCTTTCACATACATCATCTAGACATGAACTTGCTTATTTGTGCCATGTGAGTCCACCACATACGACAAGGAGATCCCTTTCAGCAGTATACGTACTTTAAATTTCATGAAAAGCACAACATAAATGGAGAGTGAGAGAACCCAGAAGTAGGTTATTGATTTTGTAATTTGACTCAGTATTTTTTAGGGTGGTCTGTTTTCCTTCCTCAAACTTCTTTTCTTCAATTTCAACAGAATTTTCCTATTCAACTAGTGTAGCTAATGTCTTTTGAGAGATCTCTCTTTAGTCATTTTCCCCACATATGGCCAAGAAAAATCACTATACCGGCACTCAAAACTCAAATAGCATTTAGCACTCAACGAGTCTGCCCGAGCTGACTCAATAACTAGAATGCAAGACACTTATCTCTAATCTCCTAATGATTACAACAGTAATCTCAATTATCTCCAAAAAAAATTTTAACATATTTTTATGCACAGGACCAACTTAATGTTTATGGTTCCCATCTTTGTGGTGCTCATTCTATACGAGCTGAAACCGAGTTATCTTCTATTTTTTTTAACTTTTTTTTTGGGGTTTTGAGTAATCAGTTAGGGATTCAGATTTTGGAGGATGGTTATCTTTATATATATATATATATATATATATATATATAAAAGAACCCCTTCGAACTGGAGGTACATCTCAAGGTTGTTACGTTGCAGGACCCAATTACTGTCAATCTAATCTTCTTCCACTCACTAGCCCCAATGAATTGGAATTCACTCAAATTTGACATTTATCTAAATTGTACTTGCTATTGGATTAAATTTCATGAAGAAAAAACTTAAGAAATCATTAAATACCAAGATCTTTAGATCATTGATTGTATGATCTAATCGGGGATGGGTTTTTCTTTTTTTTTTTCCTAAATCTAATCCATAATATATAAGACCTTTCCAATACACTATCCCTCCATGATTGGCATGCATTTAAGCGGATCTTACAAACAGCTTAGATTTTGGCCTCTTCTAGGACTATATATGAAAGGGGGTTTCAGTATCCTACAGGAGTCCCACAAAATCCATACAGAATTTTTTGTCCTCAACTTTTATTGGGGGTCCCACTTTGTGGATTTGCAACAATGACTGAAAATCCAGCATTGCCCTTGTGATGGACTCCCCCAATTTAAAACTCCCCCTGTGAGAGGTCGCTCTTGGGTAAAAATTGCCCTACATTTATAAAATCACTTTTGACTTCAGACTGTATGTTCTATTATCTGCAATAGGGTTAGTGCCATTTGCTTAAATTCTATGAATTTCATATTTCTTGCAAATACTAATAGTAGAGACAGAAACAATCTTATTTGAACTTTAAGTAGATGAGATAATCTTTTGGATTGCTATAGCATGTACTTAATTTGGTTCCTTTAATCACAATTGTGGGTAGTAGTTAAAAATATTATATATTTCATAATAATTAGTATATGTTACTGCTATTAACCAATCAAATGCCATGTCATAATCCATTTGGAGTCATTCCTAACAGATTGGAAGTGTAAAATAACTTGTTCAAAACCCTAGAGCTCTCTATTAGTTGGTCCTACATTGGTGTTTTGGCATATGCTTGTGAAAACTACCAAACTGATTGGATTGGAATTCAATGATAATAGTAAGGAGACAATGACACCATAGATAGCACAAAAAACACAAGGAGGTTCAAAGTATGCTTAATTATAAATATTTTTAAGGCTAAGCATAGTAATTTTCACCGCAACATTGGTTTTAAGTTTGTATAACATTCGCCTTCTGTCGTTAATTAGTTATTAAAATGTAAGAAAACAAAAGATACTCGTGCCACTTACGATGAGCAAACTAGGAGTGAGACCTGACTAAAACTTAGAATTCTCAATCAACACATAACTTTTTTTTTTGGTAGTAATGAACAAAATCCGTTTGAGTTGAAGCAATCCAAGATAGTCACATGTATTAATCCGCCCCAACATTTTATCCCAAGCCTCTCCATTTTCTTGAACAAATCAGCAATTCAAGATCGAACCTACTTTCCATGATGATAAGCAAAAATGGGTTTTCCAAATCAATCAAGGGTTCTTAAAATAAGGCCCAAGTAACAGCCATGGTAGGTTAAACCTAGCATTCTAATAAGGCTAGACACTGTTAAGGGGTGCTCATGGGCTGGATTTTTCCCAGGTTAAGCTTATCCAAGCCACCGTTTATGTATCGGGCCTGATATTAAAGAAAGACCCAGTCCATGGTCCTGGAATTCAGGCCCAACCCCACCCAATTGAAAAATGTATAAACTCCTTCATGCTAAATATGTAAGGTTAGGGTGGGCCTTTAAGAAGACATCGGCTCGCCCCGGCCCAATTGACTATATATCAAAATAGAAAATTAAGATGGTGTTGATGCCTCAACATCCACAATCGACATCCTAAGATGAAGGTCTTGGATGATGCCATGTGTTGCTGTTACAGTGAAATGGGCCGGCTTTGGACGTCGTATTATGCATAATCAAGGGCTCTTAATGACTAAATATTTTCCTAAGAAGGGGCATCAGGAGTTTTTGTGTCATTCATTTGGGACAATATGAGCGGCTGTGGAATATTGTGTTATGGAATCCCAATCGACCTTTCGTCTTATATGCTAACCACTTGAAGGTATTCATAGTTTCTTCCGTTGCCACTGTTAACAAAAATAATCAGAGGCCACTTAAGCTTTTAATTACCTATGTATACAAGTTTAATGTAACCTTACAGGGCTATTTTTCATAATTCTACGGTTGTATCTTGTGTACATGTATTGGAATGCGCGGGTGTCAATGTCAGAAAAAGTAAAAGAGTTGGTTTCGAATCCGCAATCTGCATAAGCTTGCCTGTAAAAGTATCACTCGACTTATCCTACAATATTCTCCGAAAAAGGTTGAAAGAGATGATAACACGATATCATCCTACATTGCTAAAGTGATAGGGTTTTGGACAACTTTACGGAGTGTCAGGATGGAAAGACATTGTAGTAATGGGTGGATCTATATCCTGTCAGTGTAACGAGAACAAATGGATGCTTCAAGGCACATTAGAAAGCCACTTGATTCCTTTAAACGTTTTTCGTTACCTACTTGGTTGAAACTCGGGTTTCAAATCGGTTAGGTCCGGAGTGGAATCATTTTCTACCTGGATCTGGACCTGTCCTTTAAAGAACAAGTTAGTTAATTTATTTAAAAAATAGAAAGAAAATCTTGCAATTCTTAGATGGCATGTTCTGTTTTAGCCTTTGTGTTTTTGTTTGTTGAGGTCTCCTTGGTTTTTCTCTTAATAAGATTTGCTTTTTCTAAAACAAATAAATGTAGTTTCCTATCCATTCCCTGATTTATTTCTATTTTTCAATGATTTGTGAGCAGATCATGTATTCTTCATATGTAGCTTTCGGCAATGGAACTATTATTTGACTTTGTTATTGAGTATCTGTAAAACTACGAAAAATGTATTGATCAGGATATTTGAACTTTATAGCTTCTTACTTTTAAAGTAACTACCCTGACCACTATACTTACCAAAAAAAACCTAACCACTACACCACCCAGTCCTTGTGTGTATTCTTTTATCAAGAAATGTCAAAGCTAATTAGATGGAGTGTGGACCCTATCCACGTGGGTTATGCCCGTGCTTAGTACGTATTATTATGGTAGTTACTATTTATTACGTATTACTTATGCATTCCAACACTCATGGCATGTTTAAAAAAAAAAAAAACACACACACATGGCATGCAAGTAGTCTTTGGAAGAGAGAGAGAGAGAGAGAGAGAGTGAGGGACAGGGGCACTATTGCTTGGAAACTCAAGAGAACAGAGCAAAACAATAAAAGTTAGAGAAGAAGTCTAAACTGTCCTTTTCTACCGTACCACAAAATATGTTCTAATCTATGTCTTCTGAATGGGAACCTGTATGGATCTGGTTCCAAACCCTACTTCATATCAGATCAAAAACAGGTTTCGAATCAGGATCCAATTATCTATTGGCATCAAAATTTGATTTCAAAGCTGATCTTTTAACGATCAAATATACCAAAAATAAAAAAAATCAGAGTATCAAACCCGTTTGCAATCCCATCTGCTGACAAAACTAACTCTGACATGGAAGGTAACTGGTCTGAGTTACATGGGAGAGTTAATACTTATGTCAATTGATAAAGATCAAGATGATGTGACTTGATTTAAAGGTTGAGATTGTTATATTTTAGGGATAATTTGGTTGCCTTATATATATATATATATATAGATTTCTTTTTTCTTTTTTTTTTTGTTAAGTTTCTTTTTCATGGAGCCCCTATGGCCTATTGGGTATTTCACTTTTGAAAAGCCCTAATATAAATAGAGAGCTACTAAATGCACACTAGAAATTGATCTCTATACACTGAAAATTCATTTTACCAAAATACATATCTAGAAAATTACCTAAAAGGACATCTATTGAACTCTTTACATCCCTAACTTCTTTCTACACACACCCCCACCCCAACCACTACGGTCCCCTCCGGCGGCACCACCGGAGTGGGAGATGGAGAGAGAGAGCTGGGGTCAGGGAGAGATGGAGAGCGGCGGCTGGTGGCGGGTGACGGCAAGCAGGGAGAGGGAGAGAGACATGCAAAGGGATAGAGGGAGAGAGACAGGGAGAGGGACAAAGGGCGGCTACTGGCAGAGAGAGGGAGAGGGGATAGAAAGAGGGAGATAGGGTGGGAGGTGGGCAGAGAAAGGGAGAGGAAGAGAGGGAGAGAGGGAGAGGGAGAGTTGGTAGGGAGAGGGAGAGAGAAGGAGAGGGAGGGCGGGCGGCAATGGGCGGCAGGAGAAAGCGGACAAGGAGAGGGAGAGAGGAAGAGAGTGGGTATAGAGAGAAGTCGAGAGAGTAGTTGTTAGAGTATTTTCGAAAGTACATGGTGTGTAGAGAGTAACCATAGTGAGTGTAGAGAGTAGCAGTGTGCAGAGATCAATTTTCAGTGTGTATTTAACAACTCTTATATAAATAACAAAGGGTTTACTCGCTCAAATTTTGGAGTGATCATCTCCTACGACTCTGTCTCTCCCTCTGTGATATTTTCTTCATCATCAGTCTCATTAGACTCAGCTCACACAGCCATTGTTCGAGGCGTGGTTTGGTTTCCTGGACCAGGAGAAGGCACAGCTTTTCAATACCAGCCTATTTAACATACCATGATGATTTAGGCTCAAATTTGGCCTAGGTCCTTATGCGAGCCAGCAGCCATATATGTTGTGCCAAACATATAAGGTTTGACCAGGCTTAGGCCAACCTCTTATCAACCCAAAAAATTTAGGCCCATTTTCCACCCATAGTTAGGGTTGTAAACAAGTATCCGATTCTCTGATTACCCGAAAGTTTTGACCTGAAAAAAATCGAGTCTAGAACCTATTTTAGGTTCCGATTGATAAACGGGCCCGATTCCGGAACCCAATTTAGGTTTTAATTGATAAATGGGTTCGGTTCTGGGTCCATATAGATTCCAACCCATGGACCCGAGACCCAGCACATCAGTCTTTGATATTACAAGGTGTACCTCAAAATCGACTTTTTTTTTTTGCGTTTTTTATGTATAATACTGGAGGTAGTACATTTGATGCACTGTTATAAGTAGATTGATATACTTATTTTAAGAAAAAATAAAAAAGTGAAGAGAAGTTAGAACCAATTTGGGTACTAGATTCAAGTCCTATAGGTGGATTCGGTTTTGGAACCGAATCCGGGTTTTTCTATCATAACCAGGTCTAGAACTATCAAAACATGTTCTGAGTCAAAACCAGAACCGAAATCTTTATTTAGAAACAAGTCTGAGTCTAGGTCCAGTATGATTCCGACCTAGAACCATCTTATTTGCAACCCTTCCCACGTACCGAAAAATACAATCCAAATCGGCAGGCCTTGATTTAGGCCCTGACTGCCCATCTCAGGAGCGCATGCGCGCACGCACAGGGTCTCTTTCCATCAATAAAAAGGCCACTTACCTCTATTGATAGAAAGCTTAAGCACTCTCAATTACAGATTCATGATTATGCTAAGCTGTCCTCTAGAAGACATTGTTTCTTATAAAGTCATTCTAAAATGAAATGAAAGTATCCACTTCCATCAATGAAATGACTTTCCCACCTTTGATAGCAGGGTCTAATTCTTTTTCAATAGTTACCTTCTCAAACATGGTGAACCATCTGTTGCTCTATTTTTAGGCCTTTTAGATTAGATTTGTAGAAGTTATTCTGTTTTCTACTCATGAAAAAATCTAACGTGTGATGATAATAGCTTCTTAAAAATAATTATAAGACATTAGGACCAAGTATCAAGTCAACATGATAGGTGTACTAGTTTCACATTTCAACCTTTTTAAAGTGGGATTGTGGGGTCCTTGAGGCACCGTCTTTGGTAAATGTGGGGCCCATCATTTTGGTGATTGGTACTGTTGAGTTGTTGAGTCCCACAGTCATCACGTGCAAGAGCCCTTCAATTCGTACCCTCTTATTGATAGAGAATAACTAAAGCATGCAATATATAATGAGAAAAAGGTGAAAAGATAGGGGATTGTCTGTCACGCCCCCATTTAGAAAGCATGGGGATTGTATGTGAGATTAGGGGTTTTTTTAGTAAACCACACATTGTTGCCCCCAAGCAAGGTCCCTTTAGGATCGAAGTCTGGAGTGAGATGTAAATATTTTCTCAGTTCACCGATAAAACAGCAAAAGCTTCATTAATAATCAAATGATAACAATATGAAATATTTAAGAGCAGACATATCATTTAATTAGTGAAATTCAAGTTTAACAATATATGACAAAAGTGTTTTAATCACAGGGCCTCTAATAAAAACCTAGGCCCACAAAAGATGAACAAAAGATATTATCCAATGAAAGATCGTGAAGGTGCTCAGGTGCGGGTCATAACGACTCAAATGATGTCGTCAACATCCACACACTACTCGTGAAAGTCATCAGGCCGATCCACCTGAATCGCCTCCATTTCCTCCTCCTTGAGATACATGGGCTCGGTACCAATACACAAAGAGTAGCATCATTAGACTATGGATAGCCGACAGGTGGATATAATAATAACAATAGATATGCAGTGTTAAATCAAAGTAAGAACAATGTGATCACGTGATATCAATAATAGAAGTATAAGCATAAATCCTTGAATAGCAATAGACAAAGAATCAATTAAGACGATGTTCTAATCATAATATCCTAACAAATAAGTGGTTCATATAGGCTGATACACCATGGGATATTATCACTGCTTCCCGCTTTCAAACCAAGTTGTGGTTAAGAATACACACGGGAGAATACCCCGGTCAATAGTCAAAGTGGTACCCGAGAAAGCAAACAATCAAAACCTCGCCTATATGGGTACCCAGCCAATGACATACATCCATATAAAAGATCGATCTGCAATCGTAAAGTCCATGTAGAGTTTCTAAATCCTCTAATACGTAAATAACCTCTAAATCATAAAATAAGAGCTTAGCTTTAGAGTTCCCAAATGCCCCTGGCCTATAAGACTTTGTGACTTCTTTCACTACTAGTCTAGAATTATACCTCTGAATTGATTCATCCAGGTTATGCTTCCATGTGAAACCCACTCTTGCATTCCACGGGCATTTCCCTTTAAGTAATGTTGTCAATTCTAAATATTTATATATCATTTTTTCAAGTGCTCGCATTTATTCAATTATATATAGCATCTTTTACTTATATATAACCTCAAAAAACCACATAAGGTATGTATTCTGACTATAATTAAGTAAGGCATATGCTCTTAGAAACAACTCTTGCAAAGGAAATCCATGAGAACTTCTAGTAAGTCCACCTAATGATTCATCCGAGACATCCATACATGGGAACCCTCCATCCTAGATAGTTACTTGACCACTAGATTTATACCCACCGATTTTATAGGACCGTGGGATAATTTTTTAAATAGAAAGTCATTAAACTTGTCAACGCAGATCAAGGGGTTAGGGCCATCAAATTGATCCCAAATTTGATATCTGCAGCCAACCTCTCAAAAGGTTTTCCCTTGAGAGATGATCTCACAAGAGCAAATCTCATTAAGTAATAAAAGCACAAAAGGTAAGTGATAAACAATGGTAAGAAACTGATGCCATGACGACCAGATGCCCTGACCCTGTACCTTCACGTTATGCAGCGGACCTCATAACAGAACCCACACCCAAACGTTCTTTTAAGTCGGCTCCCTTGGGCATGCAGGTATTTGGGGACCCATCTCCATCCCTACAGGCGGCCCAAAATGGGGCAAAAAGCAAGCCCCATGCACTCTTTCAATACTTCATAATCTGTACACAACATGTAGTGAAAACATGATGCAAATGTTTGGAAGATACTGTTTCCAGTATACATTCTAGAAATGCAGAGAAACCAACCCACCTTCCTTTAGGGGGAGCATAGTGATCAATATTGCATTTGTCACATGACAACACCCTGACAGTGGATATTTTGAGCCCTATGTGACAGGTCACACTCATTTAATTTGAACAGTCGACCATCAAAATTGAAGGGAACATAGCCCACATACCATTTGTCCATAGTTAAAAATGAATTGTGATATGGATGTATTTTAATTTCTGCTGTCCACTTTCTACAGGTTAGAAATATATGGGTCCATTGGAATTAATGGGTTGTTGGATGTTTGCATGAGATATGGGTTTGTTGGCCAGGAATAATTGCCTTTGCACAAGGGTGTGGTCTATGGCTAGATCCTCAAAAGCAAGTCTTTTATGTAAAATATGAATTCTTGAAGCGAGTTTCAATAAAAAGGTGTGGATAAGGATTTGAGATTCAAAGCTATGCCTGTGGAGAATATGGACTTGGAAGTCCTTGAAGAAGTCTCATCAGATGGAAGAGCAGATCATAGATGCTCTTCCTAATCATAGTATGTTGACTGTATCCACTAGAAATGGGTGAAATGGGCAATCATGGTTGGCAATTCAGGATTTTTATATTGCCACATATTTTGCTGATATTTTGAAGATCTTGCAATGTAATACTAGATATTTGAGTGAGGACTATAAATGTAGTCCAATTCAGTACAATAAATATAGTTAAGATCATCAAATCAAACTAACAATTAAAGGATCTGTGATAAACATTGGAACATTCCTATCCGAAATTCACCATGCATATCGGTGGCTTCAGAGGGCAGTTAAGGTTGTTAGCAATTGAGGCGAGGCCCGTGTGCCACATTAAGTGGGTAGGCTCCCCTCCTCAATAATATTGTCCCTAATTGCTTCCTATATTGAGTCATGCCCTTGTAGGATGATTTCCAATAACCCTTGCCTATTGTCCATTCTAATGCTCAGATCGTGAGGAGTAAAGTAATATTTATAAATATGATTGATCTCTGTCTATTTGTTAACATGTGTTGAGGATAAAAATAAAGTGAGGTTTAAATCACCAATGAAGTAAAAATTATAAGGGGTTAAACCGTTAAAGTAAAAAAGAAACACTTTTTCACATGGGGTCAAATTATGAACAAAGTAAAAATAAAGGAGGTTAAACCAAAGCAGCGTGGTTTAACAGAGTTTACTTCTCTTTAAGTTATAGTTTCACAAAGTTCACTTCTCTACAAATTATCACACTTGGTTATAACATTAAAAAGAATAGCCCAAAGAGGAGTAAGATGGCCAGCTATGTCATATCAGAACTTTACTTCCCCACTGGGCTATTTCCTTTCAAACAAAAAAGTAGAACTGTCACACCAAATGTTTACTTCTCACTTTCGCATATTCAAACAACAATTAAGAAAAGACCAGACTACTAGTATCACTTTATGAGCTTCTTTTACTCCTCCCTTGCTAGGGATGTAAATGGGTCCCCGATTCTCCGATTACCAGAATGTTCCGACCCATTAAAAACTGGGTCTGGGTCCTTATTTAGGCCCCGATAAGTAAATAGGTCCGGGTCTGGTTCCACCTTGGTTCAGACTCATGGACCCGAGACCCGACATATTATCTCAACTTTTGAAAATCTCACATAAAATCCATGTGTTTTTAATATCATTCTCTACCTAGACTCGGACCCGGATCCAGACTCATCCCATATATGGTTCTGGTTCCGGTTCTAGAGCCAAGAAACTAGTTCTGAAAAGGTTACGAGTCCAGATCCGGTTCCACCTTCTCCTTAACGGTTCTGGTTCCAGGTCCACCATGGACCCGGACCGGAACCGACCTGTTTACAACCCTATCCCTTGCCAGTACTTTTGAATCCACATCAGGTCTAATCCCACCCAATGCATAATTCAGTAGAATCTATCCAAATCTTTGGTAGTGCAGATATATCTTGAGGATGAAAATCCATCATCTTACCGGTTGTTGCTCCTATCTTAGTCATGACTACGATAGTTTTTAGATAACATACTTAAATTGGATCTTCATAATTATAGAATTGATTTGAATAACGCAACATAAATATGAAATTAAACGCATACATGTCTTCATCGTGTTCATGTAATCTGGACGGCTATTTTTTATTGGGGACTTATTACACTCCTCCACTATAGCCTTTCTACGTAATCTCGATGGGACAACCAATGTATTGTGTAGAGAGGAGCTGTAACCCCCTAAATCCTATATATAGTTTTTTCAAGACAACTATCTTCCCATCACGGAGTCCTACTTTAATTAAGATTTAGATTCCTCTTAGCATAGGCTTTTAGGTTAGCAACTTTCCATAAACACCAAAGACATCTCTTTTAAGAAGACTTACGAATATTAGAGTCATTATATGAGTTGGTATTCTAAAGTAGGGAACTCACATGGGCGTGTGGTCATTGGCCACACTTAAGCCCAATAATTATAACATTCTCCCAATTGGTCTATATGACCACAAGCACTACTCCATTATTCTTTGGCTATTGTGATCACCAAAAATTCTCAAATGTGATTAACAAGTTCTATTTATGCTAAGCCTTTATACTGTGATCAAGTAAAAAACCGTCAATGCAAATCATTGCAGCTACATATCATTATTGTAACATGCTTTCTTCCATGTATTACACTCATCAACAATCATCACCATATTTCCTGATTCATTCACCATCATCACTTGTGCATAAAACAAATAAAATAAAGTAAGAAGACGAAATCAACCAAAAAAAAAATAAAATTTTATGATATCAAATGAAACTTGATCAAACTCCAAACAGTGTTTGTGAACACAAAATCAATCCTTGTCACGGCAAATTTGCGAGCCCCATGTCAATGACATGTTTCTTAAATGCTTTTGATGCCAATACCTTTGTCAAAGAATCTGCAATCACGTGGTCATTGGGCCACACTTAAGCCCAATAATTCTAACAGACTACACATACGCACGAAAATGAACGAATCTAGCGCCCACCTATCTATGCAAACCACCGCATCCATAAGACATGGATGCCTCAAGTCAGCCATAAATTTGGCTACATCTAACTGGTGAGTCACCAAATGCACCTCTTCGCTGTTACCCTCACATGCATTTAAATAGTTTCATGGCTACAAAGGCAATTGTCCTTTTCATTGATCCACACCCTCCACGGCTCCACCTCACCATAAGCGCTATCATACATCAAAAGATCATACTCGTCTCAATTTCAACACGTGGGCTGCTTTGTATCCATACGTATCTTTTGAGAAAGATACATACATATCCAGTAGGCATTTAAATATCCTCATCCACAGGCACTAGACAGGAACAATAATCGATTTTATATACCTTCAAAGCATGTAACTACAAAAACAATGTTTAGAATAACCGATGTGAATGTTCTTTAGGATCTCTTTGGTGATTCACTTGAATGATTGTATATACAATATTCCTACCAATAACATTACCAGGAGTATCTTATATGACTGACAAAGTGACAATTTTATATATCTTATCTGAGCACATGATATAACTCAAACCAGCCCCAATCCAAAAATTAAAAAATAAAAAATTTCCACCACCCTCAAACTCACTAGTGATGAAATGGCATGTGACTAAATTTCACCCTCATCCAACTATTATTCAGAAAATGAGAAAAAATCATATATTTTAAAATCATTAAACTTTGAGGATCAAGGATCAAAGGATTACGATGATCTAATGGGGTTGATATTCTATATACTTCTAAGTCTTATTCAAGTCTTTTGATCCCACACCTCCCTTGTGATTAGCATGGCACTACAAGAGGTGCTCACGAGAGGTGCTTGGGAGAGGCTGGTCACTATTTAATTATGTGATAAAATGTTCTAAATGACTAATCAACAAATTTATTTTTTATTGAAAAAGAAAGAAGTGGAAAACCTTTTTTGATGGCCCCCATGAATATTATATTTTCAATTAGAAAAAAGAGAAAAAAAAATAAAGCTTTTTCACTGCCCCACAAATATACCATTCTGTCCGGACAAAGAAATTTAAAAAAAAAAAGAAAAAATAGCATTCAAGTTGTGAAACACAATGTAGCTCCTCTCCACGAGCTCAAAGTGCAGATATATTATGTTGTCTCCACCTTTTATCTGCATCATGTTTCGTTATACATTCTAGTGAAAAATCTCCTCTACATACACCAATGGAACTTTTCTCTAGAGCTCATCTAAGGTCATGTAATTTATAAGGGAGATTGGTAACTAAGAGATCATTTTAACCCATTGATATATGGCCGTCCAATTTAATAATTTCAAAACGCATCATTTTTTTTTTTAATTCAATATTAAGCAACATCCAAATGAACGCCAAATTGGGGCCTATGGTATTCAAGGTTGAATAATACGTACCCTACGAGTTGGTGGAGTGGCATGAGATATGAATTTGTTCCCCACCTTGTGTCTGAAAAGCACCTTAGATTTATCTGGTGTGCATTTATATAGATCTAGCGGGAGTCACCTAGGGGATTAGTCCTATTGGGTCAAAGACTTCATGGATACCCACTTAATAAAAAAAAGGATGGAATAATTTATGTGAGAATTGTGTGAAAACAAGATTAGCTGCCGAAAGGACTAATCCCATTACACAAATGTGCCGCTCATGTGTTTTTTGAGATTTGTTTCAAGGTACAATTATTGAGGAGAGTGACTCTTCTAATACAATTTCATGCGTGTCCTACCGGAAACCAAATCCTTGAAAATTTTAATTTCTCTTCAATGAAATCCGTGCCTTATATCTTCTCGATATAATATTGTCTTTTGACATGAGCATAGATAGGCCATTGGCATACACTCTTGCCCAATAAGGGGTTGAAAGGAGCACTCCTTAGGAGGCTTTTGTTGTGTAATTAAAGTGTAGGTGGTGTACATCTCTCTTGTACCTTTCTAATCTTTTTTTTTTTTTTCTCTTTGTATTGCTGTTCCTTTTAATGAAAATTCTTGCCACAGTTATTAAAAAAATGTTAGGCAGAAACCATCAATACTAGCCGTTATCTTTCTAGGTCAGCTTCTATAAATAAAAAATTCTTTTGAGGTCTGCATTGAACCAGTCAAAGAATGATTTCTTTATAAAGAAGTCTTGTTATCCAACAAGTTTGGACGGTTGGCAGATATATAAAGCTACCAAATAATTTCTTAAGTGGGGTGGTTGGATTGATTTGTCATCACGATTTGTTTTTTTATTTACCAAAAGAAAAGGTCAGATGTTGGAACGATTTTGTCATCCCAATTTTGATTGACTCTATGGTCCACTTTTAATAGGGAGATACCCACCCTTTGATCACAGACATAGAGCTATGACCCCAAATTGAGCTTTGGTGTAATATTTTACATTTCTCATTTCTTCCAGCGATTACACCAAATTATGGGGACAAGGGATGAAGTGGGTCCGGTTCCGTCGAGTTGAACACCATGGATGGAGTCTAGATCCTCTATCACGGCTATTACATGTATAGTACATGCCCGGAACTTGATTGTGGGATCCATATGGAGATAATCTGGGCTTTTCAAGATAAACCTCATTCCCTCCATTGATTGATCATCATATTTCACTTAAATAAAAATAGACCGCACCGTAAGATTGAGCACAAGTCGTGGCTTCGCTTTTTTTATTTTAGGGTATCTCCCTTGTAGCTCAGGCCAGAGCCTTTAGCCCTGGACTAGAGGGACACTTGATACTAAACAATCAAAAACTAATTCCTATAGGCACATACAGACTCTCCTATCACATTGGATAAAATTATGGGAGGTGACCAACGAAGATGGGTGTCAAAATGCAACACCTCTCCACATCCAAAGGCGCAGAGAACTTGGCCAACTATTGACGTGGCATGAATCATGTTTCCATCTTTTGCTCAATAGAACAGTGATACCTACTCCTATTAAACTGAAGTTCGAGGTTATAACCGAGAGGAGATAGGACTATGGATATGAACGCTCCTATTATCATCACATGGGACACACTTGCCTAAGGACAAAATCATCTCCCTCTAGATATATATTATGTATTATTTTCTTTACATCTCCCTCTATAAAAGAGCACCAGACACCTCTCCCAGATCCCACCCTTTTCCCTACCCCAATCCCACATCCCCCCAAACAAACACAGAGGAAGGGAGAGAGAGAGAGAGAGAGAAGGGGGGGGAGAGCGAGGGTCCTCTCTCAACTATCACGATTGATTACAGCAATGCAGGGATGGCAGTTGTTGTAAATATAGGACAAGAGGGGCCCTTTTACATTCCCATCCCCAAGAGATGAGATTCCTGGCTCTCGTTTCCTGCTGCTGGGCGTCCGTACAGCCGCCGCCACCCCGGCGCAGAGAAGAAGCGCGCGCTCTCGTGCCGCTACCGTGCGAGGAGGGGGACACGTGTCGGTCGGCGAAGCGGCGGAAGCGTGGCTCGCTCGCGTGGAGGCCGTCCCTCGTGGCGATCTCCGAGGACAGCGTGGCATCTGGAGGGCCCACCAGGGCAGGCAATCGAACGGTCGGATCTCGGAAGGGCTTGGCGGGCAAGGACAGCAGCAGCTCCACCAGGCACAAGATCCGCCTTTGGGACGATTCGGACCGGTTCGGGTATGTCTTAAAAAAAATTGTCATCCAAAAAAGGCTTCTTCTATTGGATTGGATGGCCCCATGTTGCATTGCATCAGCATGGGTCTTTGGAAAAATTGGACTCCAATATACCATAAGTTTAATTTGTATTTAGGTTAGACGTAATAAGATTTTCATCCTTCTAAACTAAAAATACACTGTATTTATATCAACAGGTTGAAAATCAGCCTCTTAATTTCTTGCTGCTTTACAATCTAACATGTCTCCAGCCTATTCTATTGTAAATTTTTACTTACTTTTTCCATCCTCAAAATCTCCTAAATCAGGCACTATTGCGTTCTCCTGTGCCCTCTACATCTCCTCCAATATATATACCTCCCTAGTCATCCAATAAGTAGCAAACAATAATACAATCTTACCCAGATTTAGCAATCAATGTTCGTCAATTAAATAACAAGGTTATATTCTGTTAATAAATACCTTTCATGATTTTCAAAATTGGAATCGTATCGCAAATCATTCGTACCCATAAATTGAATCGAATCGTGAATCACAAGATTTTTTATTATTCTAGTAAAAATGAAAGATAATTAAAAATTAAAAATTAAAAATAAAAATAATTATTCATAACCATCCATTTTTCCATTTATAATAGTATAAATATAATAATAAGTAAGCCAATTATACAATCATATCTAGAACATCATGATATACACACATATGTATGTATGTATGTGTGTGTGTATATATACAGCAGTACATATGTATGGAAGTATATATACAATACATATGTATGTGCATACATATATATAAATATGAAGTAAATAATGTGAAAGTATCAATATTTTTTTTATTATCTTCAAGTTAAAATATAAAAATAAAAATAAAATGCAAACCACCAATCTTACACAGTAGGATATCTTTTAAAGTTAAGAAAGTGTTCATTAAGAAAAAATCAAAATAGATTAAATAAAAAAGAAGATATAGACAAGCAGCAAATATATAGATAATACAATCAAATGCTTTAGTTAAATGCATGTTCTTTATTCATCTTTAAAACCTTATCATGGGTGCAAAAAAATTCTTCGAAGGTTTCGTTAACTACTAAATAATCTTTTAAAAATAAAAGCGTTAAAAAACCGTAAAAATAAACAAAAAAAAAGGTAAAAGATTAATAATATTAACTTATTCGTTGTACCTATTCTCATTTAGCCAAATCGCTTGAATCGTAAGATTCGTTGAAATGAGTATCAAATCGTAGAATTCACACTTGAATATTAAGATTTATATGTAAATGAGATTCGTTATATAGATACGAATCTGGGTTCATGATACAAATCGTAGAATTTTGATAACTATGGTACCTCTCATAGATTGCATGAGCAATATATCTTTGAGACCACATGGACTCCCTATAACAAATTCAGCACCCTTAGACTCGGTAGCCCTCGTGAATTAGTACTCACCAAGGCACTAATTTGAATTATACTCACTATTTTAAACTTTCATTACTAATCGTAACTAAATATACAGTTAGATTTTGGGGCCCCTAAATCAATAGTTGCTGTGATATGGTTGAGATGATATTTGTTCAAAATCATATAGAAAATGAGACATTTCGTCCATATCATTCAATCCTTCCATGATTAGCATGGATCCAAGTGGAACATGACTCCGATAATATCAATAGATAGGATGATTTTTCAAGCACTGAGATTTTAGAAATAAATAAATAATATATCTCTAAGGGCGGAGATTTTTAAATCATGTTAGTTTAAAAGTGGGTTCAGGTTTTTACATTCAGGTGGAGGTGGGTCTGGACAAAATCCACACCACTTCCAGAACCTGCTCTTATTGCAACCCCTCTTGTAGCCTAAGCAAGCCCAGCTGAAATTGGGATACATTGAGCTTCAATAGATTTTAGGCCCACAGGCTATGCCTGGTTCCATTTAAATTGGCTTATGCAGCAGGCCCAGTCCTATGAAGAATGGAAATGTAAATTGTTGTCATGTGCCTGTCCCAACCTCAACAAAAATAAAGGTTGCATCAGACTTGCAGTTAGGGGGATTTCCTCCTATGGAACATCCGCAGGCTTTGTGAAGTTGATACCTTCCAAGTTAATTAATTTAAATTCTTCTTCTTAGTATAGACTGCAGCCCAGTGTGTGGTTGAAGAATTGAAGTAGCCCAATTCAAAGAACAGCTGACACTGTTCTAATTTTAAACAGGCTAGAGGCCCAACCTCATCAGTTCAAAATCTAGACCCAACGTCTGAAATGTTATTTACTGTTCTAGAAAGGGGCCTGAACTGGTTTTTAATCTTGAATCTGTAATCTGAAACAATCTAATGATTTGATATTTTCCTTCCAGGCACTCTACAGTCCTTCCGGCATTTTCTCCGACGGCGTTCTTGTTTTGAACTTGTCCATTTGCGGATTCTACGTTGTACTTGTATTGTAAAGAAGTATGTTGATAACATAAGTACAAGTAGATAAATGAAATCTTAATCGATAATGAGTTTCTGTGAAAAATATAAGTTCTTATCAACACTGGGCCATGAGCCCGTTTGCCCACCCACTACACTTCATATCGAATTCTGAAGGGTTTATTGTAAAGCGGGTTCTATTAAAGGAGTATTAAAGAGGTGAGAGGCTTTATAATTCATTGATGGAGTATCAAAGAGGTGATGCAACAAGGGAGATTTAGTTGGCTTTATAATTAATGACTGAAGATTTGTCCAAATATGTTTTGCAAAACTGCATTCAGAGAACAAGTATTCTCACTTCTCAGGATTCTGAAGCTGATATACACAATACACATTCTGGATGAATTTAGGGAATGAAAGTGTTCACATTCCTGAGTGTGGGACGGAACATCCATCTTTCAGAATTTCAACCATCTCGAATGTGAGCCTCTCATTCTTGATTCAATAGTTGTATATTATAAACGGACTTAATCGAACAAGTCCTTCATTTGATAACTGCTTAACCCAAAAGGCATATGGGTTTAAAATGGATCCCCAAACAGCATGAACTAGGAACCCTTGGACTGAGCCCTGAAGATCCCTTATTCCAAGACCACCATCCTAGATTCTTTCTAAGAGGTACAAAAGCATAGTACCCCTCAGGCACTACAATACTACAAAATGAACCCCTCCCAAAGAAACAATCTCTCTTTTCTTTGTTTGGCTAAAGCATCTATCAATGGAATTGGCCGATCTAATTTCAAGGCCAAAACATTAATGCTTGAAGGTAAAAGCCTACTTTTCAGTTGGACACTACGTGCAATTTGTTGCTAAAGCTTCCCATCTTCCTCTTCCTAGGTCGTGCAACAAGTGGTAACCGACTTGTAGCATATAAATATCATATCATATAAGATATCATGTACCAACCCAAAAGCTTAAATCGGATAGGTGGAAAGCCAAAAAGGTATATGAAGCATTCCTAGAGGTATTACTTAGGCGATGTGGGATATGAGGCTTTACTTTACCAACATAAAATCCCTGCTTCTCTAGACATAAAGTTTCATCCAACAATGTCATATGCCTTTTCCACATCCACCTTCAAGCCCCTCGTTCTCTTTTTTTTTTTTTTTGGACCCGAGCTGAACTTTAGGTAAGGTTGGGTGGGGAAAGAGGTAGCAACTTCTGACTCATCTCACAACCCTAACTTGATCTGGTAATTCAGGGTTAAACCCTTCTTATTTTCGGGTTGGGTTCAATTTGACAATTCTGACCCTATTGATGACTTGGGTTGGGTTTGGGTTAAGTTCATTCATTCTATTCCACTCAATTACCCATTCTGATCCAACTAATTGCAAGATGACCCATCAACGCAAACCCAAATCCTACTTCTTAATCAAGGGTTTAGGTTGCCCTTTTCAACTTTCATACTGCATTTTGATTGACATTTTAACCCAATTAATAAATGGGACGGGTTCAAGTTGAACCTATACGACATATACACGTTACCTTTAGTGCTCAACTTGACCCGACCCATTTCCACCCCTAGGTTGGATTTGTCAGGCTTCGAGATATATTTACTCAACCTAAACTAAGCTGTGATTGGGACTGAGTTGGCCCTCAACCCAAAGTAGCCCAACCCAATTTGTTTTGGTGTGTGTGTGTGTATGTATGTTTTGGTACGCCGGCCAATGAGGCTGGGAGCCCATACAAGTGGGAAGAAATCCTGCATACGTGAGAAGGGAGCCCACATGCAGCAATGTACCCTTGGATCGAACCCAATTTGGTTGAGAAAACAAAATTATCACATTTAGAATTTGGATTTGGCTAGAATTTGCACAAAACCTTAGTCAAGACACTTAAATGGTAGAAAGGAGGGTGAAATGAACCCCAGCTCAACTGAGAGGGTATATTGCTCACAAGTTCTCGAAATCGAGTGGGCCTACATCAAGATTTAGTCTCTCAATCCAAGCCTCAATCCTGACCTCCAGGGGAGTTTGAGATCCCACTCTGTGAGTGGCTATAAAGAATTGCAATCCTCATAAGAGATGTGCTTTTGTAATGAACATGAAACATTGATATTCAGGTTAGAATATCAGGGTGTATATGATTACTGAGATTTAGGGAATTCATGTTGATAATCCAAGTAGTTATGCAAATGGTTTTCCCTGGAATTCTTCAAACGTAGTACTATGCAGAAGAGGATTTTGAATGGTAGAATTCAGAGAATAATCTAGGGTTAAGTAATATTTGACTTTATATCATCAAGTTTCAATTCCCAGTGTCAATTAGCAAATCTGAGAAACAAAACTAGGATATTCGTCAAGTAGGGCTATTTCTTGGCTGACTTCTGGAGAGTGGCTTTGGAAATTCTCAATGAAATTCAATTTATGTTTACCAGCAAAAAGAAAAACAAAAAGACAGTTTGATCATCTGATTGAAGTGGTTTTTAGAACTGAAAAGCAATCCAAAGTGTTCTCCAACAAACAGGAGTCAACTGGATCAACAGACCTTTATATATATATATATATATATATATATATTCATATATATATATATATATATATATGCCAACATTATTGGACTAGGATATATTTTTCTGTTTCTTTAATAGCGCAGGGTTCCAAGCCCTTTGGGCAAAAATAATTCCTACGGCCCAGGAGAGAAAGCCGAGTAGAATTCCCTTGTAGCCCTAGTGTCTTAGACAAGATTTGTTGATCGTTGAAGTTCCCATAATAAACTTATAAAGCCTGTAATAAGTAATAACAACATATTCAGAAAGACAGCCCCTCCATTTCTAATGCAATAAGCTTTTCTTCATCATAATAAAAACTTTGTCCCAACTATATTAGAGTCTGCTGCATTAATTTTATTCTCCATTCCCATTCATAGAATCTTGTTATTACCTACAACAAGCCTTTACAAAAAAGAAAAGAAAAAGGGTAACTCAATCCCTTCGTAGGCCAGCTTGAGAGGCAGGTATATTTACATGAAGGAGTGAATGTATTTTTAAAATGGGCTAGGCATAGGCCTGACTTTGAGACTCATCAGATAGATGTGGGCCTTTATAATGCACCCCAATACGTAAAAGAGTTGGGCTTGGACACAAACTTCGGCCAGGGATGATCCAGACTAGCCCAGAAAAACTCATATATATTCAATCATACCCACTCCCCATGTTAATTGGCACTGACTGCAACTTAGAATTGATCTAGCTATACTATCTAAAGTTATATTCAACCAAAAAACATGTGCACTTTGCAGACTATTAAATTCATCAAATGGGCCAAAGATTTTAAGTCCTATTGCGCAGTAGTAGATTGTGAAACCATTTTTCAAACAGTTAAATCGTTTGAGCCCATACTTTCTCAAAACCCAATATTGTATATAGTGTCACTTTTTGGGCGGAAAATTTTCTCCTGTGCACGCATTCCTGTGGCTGCGAGGCTTGACCCTGGAGTTAAAACTATGACCCAAGCCCATGTGAAACTATAAGTTTTATGTATTAATTTTTGAAGATGATTTGGATACACTTAGGCTAGGAACGGTCCGGCCTAAGAGGGCGAGGCACACTTGGCCTTTCAGATTGGCCCAAGCAATTAAATTGAAATTGAGATCTTGACAACTTGTATTTTCTAATATTTAAAACATGAAAAATATGAAGTGGATGAACCGAACAGTTGCAACAATTTGGAGTTTGGACCCTTCCATTGTTATTAGGGTCAGAGCCTTAACCATCATGGGTCAAAACCAGTGTTTGAAAATTAACGACAGCGATCGGGCCACTGTTCAATTTGAAGTGGCAGAGATTGTGATGCCCTGATGGGCCCATCTATGATCAGTCCAATGACCTCATACTCACTGCCCTCCCTTGAATCAACACTCACCCTACTTATTTGTCTAATGCTGGATTGTTATCATGGCAACAGAAAATCAATTATATCAGTTTGAGCCCCATAAGTCAAGGTTTAGGGTGAAATGGTGAATAGATGACCCCCATTGTTGGCACTTTATTCACCGTTTGATAGGGGCCCACATTTTATCTTAAAACAGCCTGATCACTCCCAAAAGTTCTTCAATTTAAATCCACACTTTGAATTGGACCCCACCATAACCCAATAGACCTAGACTGACTTGGACCCTAATTGGGGCCCACAGTTCAGAGCTTGCGTTTCGGGTTGTTATTGGGCCCCACATTTGAGAGTACGCAGCAATGAGCAGTAAGCCAATAAGCAAGAGAGGCACTCATGAAAAGTGTTTGAAAGTTTCAAATTAGACTGCGATTTGATTGGACCATCAATTCCTG
Organism: Persea americana; assembly: GCA_029852735.1. NCBI lineage: Eukaryota > Viridiplantae > Streptophyta > Magnoliopsida > Laurales > Lauraceae > Persea > Persea americana. The sequence goes on along the minus strand of CM056814.1, from coordinate 57,058,784 downwards.
GAACTTGGGCTCCAAACAATGTGCAAGATTGTGAGGTCATCAGAATTCCCAAATGCATGACGCTGAAAAGACCCTTTTCTAAGCAATTCCCAAATCCCAACTACCCCCACCTTTGACTTGTCGAAGTCCTTGTGATTAATAAATAACAAAGGCAATATTATATATTGCAAGCCAAATTCTCCATAGCACCCCTAATTTAATGCCCTCAAATCAGATCCTTCATACAGATCAACCCCAATTAAGTTGGCCCTAATCTTAATTTGACACTGATATGGATGTTTTGGATTTGATCTCCAATAAGTTCACATGATATATCACAATTGAATTCAAGATAAAAAAAAACTACAGACTATGATCATTTAATCAGAAGGTATTAAGTTTTCAGACATTATTCAATATTTGGTCAAGATTGTGCTTATCAATTTCTTATGAATTTTAAGGAATAAAATAGTTTTATTTTTTAGGGTAGTCTATATTATCGTGGTCCATGTTTAATTTTCTTATGACTCAAACTGAATTCTTATCTGCCATTCAGCAATTTCATGGTTTCCTACAAAGGGATCATAAAAAAGAAGCACCACATAAAAAGAGGGAAAATGTAGAAGCTTATAATCCTTCTATTAATGGTTTCTTCTTGTTGCTCAAGCTAACACACAGTGCAACATTTCAAAAGCATGAAAACCCAGGTGGATGAATTGACTATTGAGCCTTGGAAACCCTTTTCAAATTTACTCTATATTAATATCTAAACTAAATAATAAATTGAAATTATTATTAATTAACAAAAAATACATAAATTGATTAAATGCATTGACGGAACCGGATGGTGTTTGTGGGTGACATTTGGAGATTTTATACTGGCCCCTGAATTTTCAGAAAATTCCTTAAGTATTTTAAAAACACCATGAATTTTTTAAGATGTTTTCATTCTTTACCATTTGACAAGTAGATCTAATTTTAGACAATTGAGTATGGGCAAACAATTTAAAAATGATTATTGGAATATAACATGAAGCTTGCATTTGATATTTTACCTTTGATATTTGGACTAACAAATTATGCAATATGCAGTGTTTTTTCTTTTATTTTTTTTATTGGAGTACTTTTCTTGCATATATAAATTTTTTAATTTGAATTGAGTATCATGAATGCATGTAAATAAATGTATATTTATATTTCATAAGTAACGGATTTATTTTAAAAAAAATAATATTTAAAAAAAATAATGACTCTCTCGAGTCTCCGTATTGACTCTATCCGAGTCAATCCCACGCACCCCCCCCCCCCCCCCCCCCCCCCCCCAAACTTTAAAAAAATTAAAAAAATTGATACTCATCAAATTGTTATTCACCATTAGATTAAAACCTGAAAACATAATGCCTTCTAAAACCATCGAACTTGAGGGCAATAGATCAAAGGATTAGGATGTACATATCTCAAATGAATGATATTTGTATGCCCCAGGTCTCATTCGTATCTTTTGATCCCCCACCTTCCCATGATCGGAAAGGCCCCAAGCAGGCCACAGAAGAGGGTGCTCATGGATGGTGCACTAGAGAGGGTGGCCCTTAGTTTAGATGTCTACATAAGTTTGGGGTTTTTTAATATATTTAGTTAAATGGTCACTTATAAAATAAAGAGGAATTTACGGAAAAAAACCCCATAGGTAGTCGATACACAATAAATGACCCAATAAAATCTTGTATACAGAAGAGGTCATTTAGGCCCTTTTCGTCTTTTTTTTCTTATTTTTTTGGAATAGTCAATATCGACCATCACTGTTTATTGCGGAAACCTTCTCAACCCTAACACCTTCAGATCTCAATTCCTCAACCATAGCGCCCAAACTCGCTTCCTCCTCCACTATTTTCTTCAAATCCCCAATCTACAACCTAATGCTCCCAACATAGTCAACGAGCTCGACCCACGCGTTGATCTTCTGCAGAGATGGCAAGTGCATGTGGTCGATGAGGCCGGTCTTGGGGAGCCACACCAGCTGTTCGATGAAGTAGTAGAGGCCTTCGCCACCATAGGCAAGGAGGGAGAGGAGGGAGATGGGGTGGTGGGCGCGGAGGGGGTTGAGGTCCTAGATGAATTTGTCGAGGCGGAAGGCCTTGCGGGAGAGGCTGACCCTGGATTCGAAGGATTTGAGGCAGGAGTGGAGAGGGGAGGAGGGAGGAGGAGAGGGCGATCTTCGAGGCGCAACAGAAGATCTTGAGGAGCTTGTCGACGTTGTCACGTTTGGTGTGGTAGGATTCGAAGTGGGTTAGGAAGTCTCGGTCTTTATTTGGTTTTAGGAGAGGAGTGGAGACGCCTTTGGAGTTGGAGTCCATGTGTTTGATGTTTTGTCACTAAGAGAGAGGGTTTAGGGAACGAGGGGGTTCGGAAGTGAGTTCTTCCATGTATTTGATCTTATGACCAAGAGATAAAAAGAGTGAAGAATAAGGAAGTCTAGACTGAAATTTATAAGTGAGAGGGTAGTGGCTTTTAATATTCTTTCAGATTGATAATACAAGAATTCATATCACTATTCTTGATTTTCTCTTGAGTTTAGAGACATGGTTTTGTTTTTTGTAGACTTGTAAGACTCATTTTGGTTGGAATTCTATTATTCATAACCATTTTCTTCATTTTCTCTGAATTACATTGTAGTCATTTTTTGGAGCCCTATTCTAGAAACTAGGTTGAGAAGAAAGAAATATGCGAGCTTGATTGTATTCACGTGAAGATTTTAATAAAGAAACTCAAAAGTTCTTTTGCCATGGAGGAGTAGTCTTTTGGATTGGAATATCTCATGAAGTTAAGTTTTTTTCACCGTTCATTTCACACAATCTGATTTAGTAGTTTATTGTCTCTATGCATGCATAATGTTATTAATAAATCTGTCTTGAAGTCTATGACAAACCTCTGATTTTAGTTATAATTGAATAATTCTTTAATCATGCATGCTTTCTTAGTAGATTATACTTTTATCTAGTTTTTTTGATAGTCTATGTTTGATTGATGTGCGATATTTAGATAAGTTCATATTTTCATGAGGTGAAGAAGGTTCTTGCTTTAGAATATTTTATGAAAAACTTATGCTTTTTTTTATAGACAAATCACCTGGATTAGAAACATTGAGTTGTTTTTTATCTGAAGTATTTTATAGACAATCCTATTTTATTATTTGCATAAATTTATAGATTAGTTTGCAAAATGGATTCATAATATTCTAATTTGTTTTTCATCATTATTATTCTTGCACTTTAGTTTTGATTTTATTAAGTTCTCGATTCACACATCACACATCTATTTTATTATTATTTTTAAAAGAAAATTGTATATTTTTAATTAATTAGTCTAGACACTGTCTATGTGGGTTCGATGTAACTGTTGTCTCAACAAGACAATTGTGCACTTGCATTTTTAATGGATTGAAATAAAGCCACACATTAATGCACATAGTAAGAAAGACTTTTTGCTAGTTTATAGTATTTAGCTATGGTGAGAATTTAGTATTGAGTTGAAATAAACTCTTTTAGCTGACCTTAGATTGATGGTATTTAACTTTGTTTACGATAATGACGAAGACCACATGGTGAAAAGAACTATAGGTGATCTAAGCATGCCCCATTGAGTTTCTTGTCATGCACCCACCTCAGTCCCCATAAAGCTCATAGATTTTGAGGTGCGACTCACATGAGGATTCGAGTCAACATGACTCGTGTGTGCAATTTGCCCCATGCGTGAATTCCCATAGGATTCCACATGTAAGGTAGTATAAGATTTCCATCACAATTAAAACTTCTCAACGGAAGGTTATGTAACTCATTTAATTCATACTGAGTCATAATGAAAGGCATGGAAGCTTATGTAACTCATTCAATTCATAATGTGTCATAACAAAAGGCATGGTAATTGCATATATATAAACCATAACATAATTAATGAAGTGACAGAGAATAAACATATTCAAAAGATAGAGTTGAAGTGTGGAAGCATTAAAGTTGCAAACTATATCAAAGATAGTTTTAAACAATCTCATGGCCTACTTGGCCAAATAACAAGGTCTAACAAAAGGAGTAAAATCCCAAAATGTAGTGAGCATTGGCACAGCAAGATGTCTACATGACATCGTCAAGGGTCCACTCTGCTACCCCTAAGGTGTCTCCCCGACCTCCTTAGTCTCCTCGATAAAGGCCTCGACATTGTCACATGTAACGCCAAGTATAACACCATTAAATTACACAATCGTACAAGCAAGCAAATATTAAAGAAAAACATGAACATGTAGCATCAAATGTGAATAAATACAAAGAATCATGAAGATGTCAATGGTGTCCACATTAAGCATAATAATGCATGAATACAGTGAACAAGGTGAATCATATATGTCAATGTGTAACATGTGTTTCCTAACGAATTAACAAACCACATGTGTTATATTCTCTCAGCCACTAGGTTGCAAACTGCATGACTGTGATGAGACCAGCGACAGATAACAGATTCTAATACCATAGGGATTCACATATATGACCATGAAACATATATCCGATATGGCATTGAAGCACAAACGCGCCCCCAGGCAGATATAATATTGCAAGTAGTGTAACAGATATCAAAACTCACACTCATCTAAGTAGACTATGATAGGATCAAAGTTGAGTGGCATTGACTCAATATGCAGAATAACCGGGTCTGCTAAAGTCAACCTCGTACATGATTAACATATGGGCTACTCCAATGGCAAGTGTAAGGTCTCGTCCCTTGATTTTTTTTATTAGCAGCTAATTAATCATGATTAGTGACTACTTAATCAATTTTTTGGGGGTTGGATTAGAGATTAGATGGTTTTAGGGAGTTTAGACTTAGTTAAAGACCTAGAATAACCTTGTGCTTGCTTGGCATCACTATTTTTTTCTTTAATTCTCTAAATCTCTAAAGTGGGTAGAACTTTTGATAATAGAGGCATTTGGCAAGGTGTGTTTCAGCCTTTGCGCGGTGTGGAGAAGTAGAGGCAGTGCCTCACTTAACAGTAGAGGAAACAAAAAGGCGTGTGAACAGTGATTTCAACCCCACAATGCCCTATCTGATTTTTTTTAAAATCTAAGAGCATAAATCAAGATCCAGACTGTTGGAAATGTTCATAAGATCAAACACGGCTATGTGCCAAATTTCAGCCATTGGGTCATCACCAATCTTGAGATATGTGCAACAAAATGTGAGCCATTAGATATATTTTTTCGGATTTTGAGGGACCCAAACACAAGATCCAAACTGTTAGATCTTTCTAGAAGGCTAAACACGGCTAGTGGATCTCGAAATATTTGCAAAAAAAATCAGCCATTGATGTAACATGCTCAATTTTGGACTAGTCTAGCAGTCATGTTTTCTCTTTTTTTTTTTTTTTTGTTTTGTAATTTATGGGATAGTAAATCACGATCCAAATTAACCACTAAAATTATTCTTAGAATCAAGCCCAGCTATGAGACCAAATTTCAATCGTTGGATCATCACCAATCTCGAGATGTCAAAAAAACGTGAGCCATTTGATAGTAATTTTAGATTATATGGGCCCCAAACACCAGATCAAAACCGTTAGATATCTTTGTAAGGCTGAACAGGCTATGAAGTTAATTTTCAAGACTTGGTACCTTCTGGATCTAGAGAAATTTGTGAAAAACTTTCAACTATTGATTTTAAAAAAAAAGTCTATTAAAATAGATCATTGCATTACCAAACACTCATTTTGATTCTAACCTCCTTTTTTTAGAACTCTTTTTTTAATGGATCATTTTGACAAGTCTATCCAAAAAGGGTAGAGATACTAAACAAGCCCCTTGTTGTAAGCCTTCTAGAGTGTGGGGGGTTAGTTGCAATTTGAAAAACTTGGTGGTCTTGGACTCCTTGGATGAGGGAAGTTAAGTTGGGGCACCTTCATTCCTTAGAAATCATCCTTTCATTAGACCCAAAATCTTGATAAACTCATTTGCTTAACAAAATAAAGCCAATGACTTCTTTGTAAATGATTTACTTAAATTACATAAACTCAACTCTCACTTCATTTCATTGCCCCCGTCTCCTACAACAAAGCTCTCTTCTTTCCTTCTGTCCTTCCTTGCATTCAAGAGATCAAATGATTTCATCAAATCTAAGGTAGAAATTGTCAATCCAAGCTTCTTGCACCCTTGATCATCACATTCTTCATCAATATCTAGCTCCTTCCCCTCCCTAATTCTCTTGGTTTGATCTATTTTGGTTTTTAATTTCCTTTTCCAAATCCTTTCTCTTGTTTAATTCTACGATCTACTTGTTAGGATCTTTGCATGCAAACCCATTTAGCCTCAATTCCGGTTTTTTTTTTTTGTGTGTGTGTGTGCGCGCGCGCGCGTAGAAGCTCTATTTTGGTCTAGATTTGGGGAATTCCTTGGGAATAGATAGAGATGTTAAGAGGGCTTGAAGAATTTGGAGAGTCTTCACCTAGATCTAGGTTGAGGCAAGTAAACATCTATAACATGCTAGTTCTCCTTGATTTAATGATTGTTCTACTCTAGTTTATCCTAATTCAAACTCTTTTGTGGTTTTTCAATTAGTTACATGTTAATTGAATTATTAATGGTTAATATGGTAGGACTTGGTGTTGCCTGTGACGGTTTGGACCTTGATTATGCTAGCAATATTGGAACTTTGTAGGTTTGGGTGTTAGAAATAAGATCCCCTTAAATTCAGAACCATCCATTTCGGCTTGCAAAACTGCAGACTTATATATAACCGTGATACTCTTACAACTAACCGTAAGCCTTTAGAAGGCTCCATGTGGTTCTCTTACGGTTACAAAGTTTAGAGAGATTAAATTCGGGATTTTTAAACTACGACTAGCCATAACCTCTACACTGGTTAACCGTAGGGCTGCCTATGCTTAACCTTCATACATATACAGCTAGCCGTGGAGCTACCACGACTAACTGCAGCCTCTCAGATCTCATTTGCTTAGGGGGGACTTTCAACCTAAGAGTTTGGAGGTAGTTTGGAACCAATTGACCATGCCCCATTGTGAGATCATCGTAGGTGGTGTTTAAGCTGACACTCACCTACGGATTGCCCCGAGTTCAATTGGGGCAATGCTAGGTCAAGTATGTGAAGGTTTAAGGCCTTTAGTGTCAATTAACTTGATAATGCCAAGGTAAATTACAATATAGACATCAGGGACCCTAAGGCAATGCAGGGCTGGATGGCATTGTCTAAGGGCAATCAAGACCTTAGGAATGCACTTGTATTCCTTTCATTGACTTACATCATATTATGAAATGTATCCTATTATATTTCATTGCTCGTATGGCTTGCACATGCATCTCTACTAGTCTATTCTTGGTTATATTTGATGTCATGATGTGATGGAATTGTATCTCGTACCTAGGATGGACCTAGTGTCCGTTGTATAATGGATTTATTGTATTTGATTATTTCACTTGGTTGATATGATGACCTAGAGATAGAAGGACTTGAAAGTGTAAGGCTACACCTTTTGAGTATATAGCTTGTTAGATGAGTTGGTATGTTGTGGCCTATCTCGTTACTATGTCTGGTTAGAGTTACCATTGATTTTCATGTCGGCACCACTTATCTTCAATCATATTCTAGTTGGACCTAGCTTGGTGTGGACTTGGCATCGTCTATGCTAGCCGAGCTTATTCTAGATTTCTTTTTGGAGACTTGCGATATCCTTTTTTATTACATATTATCTAGCTCTCACCACAAACATATTGCTTGTAACCGTATAGTTGAGAGCATGAGCTCACGTGTATTGTCATTTTCCTAGTTTATACTTATGTAGACTTGTCTTAAATGAATCAATGATGTTGGCTTACTTATTGCATAACCATGCCTGGTTTCACGCATTTCTTTCTACTCTTATGATCTTCTCATATTCAGTTCCATATTTGATTTAACATGACTATGCTTATTATATTTACTTACATGCTCTAAGTTACTACCCTTGGTGTTGTTGAAGACAATGACACAACCATTGACTCAGAGCCAGAGGCGGCGGCGGAGTTGTTGTAAGACTTTGTTGAGTGGACTTCGGATGATGTTGTGTAGACATCAGCTTGCGGGAGAGACGATACATTTGAGTCTTGGAGTTCTAGTTGCTTTAGCCTTAGTGGGTTTTAGTTCATGCCTACAACATATAATAATGGTTTAACATTTACGCTTCCGCACGTTTTGATGAACTTGTTTATGCTTGGATGATAAGACATCCCATTATATTACCTGATAAAGATGTGATGGAAACTTGTGTAGAATTCAAACTTATTTAGGGGGAATTTCATTGAATTTCATAAAATCATGCATCATAGTGTTCATAAAATTCCATGTGTTTTTTTTCATCAAAAATATTCTTTTTGGATTATCGGATTATCGTCTTGAATATCTTCAAACTTACATGTAAACTCACATAATTTCTTTGCACCATTGGATTGTATATGACTAAGTAAAATGGGGCATTTTCATGAATGCATACATGTCAAATTGGGTCTCATGCATGGAATGATATTTTTATCCGTAAGATTATTATTTTTAAATTATTTGTATTCTTTTTTGTAGGAAATTAATTAGAGAGGAGCCCGCTGATGAGAAATTCAAGAGGAGATTAAAGAAGAGACTCAAGAGAATATATAACATTGTGGGCCCACCCCTTTGGCGTGAGTCCCAAGGAAGTGGCATCCAAGGTGGGGCCCATTTTTGTTGCAAAAAGCAATTTCCTAAATCCCAGGAAATTTGAAAATTCAAATTTAAGAAGGATTCCAAGAAAGGAAAGAATTAGAAGACTTTGGAGAAAAGCGAGGAAAAGAAGCAAAGAAAGAAAAGAAATAGAGGTCAAGGACATGGGACGTCTAAACCTTTATTGCAGTTTCACCCTCACACAAAAAGAAAAATAAAAAAAATTCCATCTTCTTTCTTTTCTTTTTTAAGTTGCAAAAGTTGTAATTTTTTAAGGAGGAGATGCATTTAATGGAGGGCTATTTTTTTTTATATTTTATAGTCTAATGAGAAGTTGAAGCTTATAACCTTTTTACTAGCTCTACAAATGGATATGATTAATAAAGGTGCAATATTTTTAGTTGTATTTTTATCTTTATTATGAATATTTCCTTGATTTCTTATTTTCTCTGTGATATATATATGAAATGCTTTGAGGCCTCTAATGATAAAGATACCCAATTTGGAGGATAAGGTTACTAATCTTTCACAAAAACAACTTTAGAAAGTGTATCTTTGCTTACCCTGATGCGATGAGATATCTAAAGCCATACGTTATTTTCAATCATTAGGGGCAAGTGAATCTGATTCCTAAGATGCAATTATGTTCATTATTATTTAATTATTTAATTTTTTTTCAGTTTTTTTTATCTTTTTTATTTTAGTTACAGCAACCTAGTTTTTAGATTAGGATTTCTAGATCTAGGGTTTTTAGATTAGAGAGTTTTATTGGTGTGTAACTATTGTAAATTTTTATTCAAGAGACATTTAGAGTGTATAGATTTTTAATGAGGCTAAAATTAGAGTTTAAGTAGGTTAGGTTAAGATCGGATATGTTTTCTATTCCTGTGGCCGGACTTCGGACTCTCAAAGAATTACTACTTGAAGACGACCATATACTTAGGATGCACCTCATGGGACAAATTGTTATCTTTGTAGACCCCACACTAATCACACCCTGAAATTCAAAGAGGTTTGCGGAGGTCCGATTTGGGTGTGTAACAACAAGTCTAACCGATCATATAAGTAACAGTAGTCTCATATCGTAGGTGAAATACAACAAAATAGAGTAATTAAGCATCGAAAGACACTATCTCACAATGTTTAAGCCCATCCTATGGGTGTACGTGTTTAGTTACATAAAACATATAACATGATGAACAATAAGGATGCATGTACGAGCCATGCGAATAAACAAAACTTAATACAAGTACATAAACATAAATCAGTCAAGGAATAAGTTACAATCCTATCCTAAAGTCTAGATTGCCCATTGGCAATACTATCCAACTATATGAGCCCTAAGGTCTCTAATGTCCTTAGGCTATCGTAACCTTGGGATCACTAGAGTTAATGGATATTAAAAGGTCTTAGTCAACACCTTTGGTTTAGCATTGCCTTATATCAATTTTTGGGCTTCCCCATAGGTGTATGTCAAATTAAACATATCCTGCAATGGCCTTACAGCTCATTAGGCATTGTTTAGGGCTCGTGGGCTCTAAACTAAAGTCTCAAATCTAAGTTCAAAGTCCCCCTAAAACTCCTGGGTTTTACAATTACCTTATAGATACCTTATGGTCGGCCAATATGTGTTCTACGATTAGTCGTAACCCCGTTTATAGCTAGTCGTAGAGTCACAAAACAAGGAGACAACTCTCATGTTAAGGTTTACAGTCTCTTCAAGGTTATCTCCAAATTTTACTTTACACTGGCTCACGGTTAGTCGCGGGATGACCTACGAGCTAGCTGTAGAGCGAAAGTCTCAGAAGTTCACTTCTAGAATTACAACCGTAGAAGGTTCATTGTCACCTTCTAATGACCTTACGGTTAGCCGTAAGTTACAAAATTCCTAAAGTCAAACCTAAGCTAATTTGTTTCAAGTGGAGTTTCCTCTCATTCAGCTTAGGGCTTCAGAAACACAATATACAGGTCTATTAGAAGCTACCAAACACACATCCAACTACCAATTCTAAAGCAAGAACAATTCCTCATTTTCAATTTACATACATTAAACAAAAACCTACATTTGGGCTTGAGATGAGTATCTAAACATAGAACATTCTTAGAACCCATAGAAACAAAGGTTGCATGCATGAAAATTAAAAATGTTTATTTGCCTTGATGGGTTTCTAGCTTACTATGTTCAAAAGCTAACCACACTACAATTGTATTTCACTCTACAAGCAAAACCCCCAATTCTCAACCTTCCGAAGAAACCCTACACATCAAAACTAGGAAGATAGGTTGGAACATGCTTGCATGCAACCATTCTCACCTCCCACAACGGATTCTAAACAAAAGGAAGGATTTGGAGATGAATAACTTACCAATAGAGTGGGTACAAGATGGAATGGAGGAGGATGGAGCTTGAGGAAGAAGATGATGGAAGATAAGCTTGAAGCTTGATCAAACACACTTGCAAAGAGTTCCCTTAGTCGATTGGGAGCAAATGGAGAAGTAGAAGATAAAGTTCCAACTAGTTTGATTGAGAGGAGGAGAAGAAGATTGATGGAGTTGGGTTGGGTTGTTATTTGAGTGTGTTTTCTAATTGCAAGCAAGTCCTTGACTTATGTGAATGAATGAGATTTGAGTAATTCAGGTGGAAAAAGGGTTTTCAAGGCTTCAAATGAACTTGGACAAACAACGAAAGTTGTTTGAAATCAAATTCCCTATCCAATGGACCCAAAATCGTCCTATTTTTGAAATTATAAATGACCCCTCACTTTCTCCCAAATTTACAAAAGGGTCATTCTAGCTAGTTGACTTGCTCCAAAACCCCTCAAAACTACTAAACTAATATGCAAGCCAACTGAATTAGTAACTAAATAAGGTTACTTAAGTATTAAACGCAATTGAGAAGGGCCAGAGTCATACATTTCTCTTTCCTTTGGAGTTTGGAGGGATGAAACTCACTTTCTATATTTTATGCAAATTATTGAAATAAAGGAATTAACTTATCTTTAAAAACAAACATAGGTGATTTAAATTGCTTTCTAAGTATATCAATGCAGAGTAAGAGCTTTTGAAGTTAGGTCAATACAAAGTGAGGCATCGGTGTATTGACTACAAATACAAACAATTATGTATTGGCACTAATATTTGACTAAGAATGTGCTTGTTAATTTCTTATGAACTTCAAGAAATAAAATACAATACTTTATGAGGGTGGTCTTCATTTAAAATTTATCCCACTATTATAAGTGGCTTTGACAATTTTTTTTTATAACTCCATCTAAACTCTTTTTTATCACAATATTCAAGTTTCATACAAGAAGTCCACAAGAAGTACCACATTAAAGCATAAAAAATATATCAAGAAATGCGAGCCTTTCTATTGATGTTTTTTTTCCCACTCAAACTAACATAGTGTGCAACATTTTATGACTTAAATATTGAAACATAAAAACCTACATAGATCAAATTGATTATTGAGCCCGAAAAACCCCTTTGCCTAATGTGTACTATATTTTTTATGATTTCAAAATTGTCTTCTAATAAAGTGCTTTGATAGAGTATCAAAGTGGTCACCTTTATAAAATTATCAAATTATGCCCCCATTTGATATGAATGATTGGTCACATGTTAGATTCAATCCAAAGTATTTGAGGTAACTTGAGACTTGTTTACCTTGGGTCGTATGTTTGTACAAAATCGAATTCTTAAAGAATTTTATGATAAATGAGTTTAAAAAAAAGGATCATTAAATTTTTATTGATAAATACCCCTTAAACTTATTTTGGGTAGCAAAAAAATGAATTTTCAAATATAGCTAGTAGAGTGCTTTGTATATGGAAGATAATTTGTTGAACAAAAACACCCTTATGTCACAATATCGCGAATATATAGTGTGTTTCGGATAAAGATTCTACATCTCCTTCTATATATAAGAGATACCATTAATTATTCTCGTTTAACTATATGGTGTTTTGGCTTGAGATTATTATTCTTTGTATAATGACCTTTTCAACCATTTTGTTTGAGTGCTTTAATTCAATTACTTTCTAAAGAAAAAAAATTAAAAGATGTTTCGGATATCCTAGGACAGAAATATAGATAAGTTAAATGATCTTGTCTAAGTCATTATATTGGAGTTTGTGGTCTTAGTATCACAAGTAGATACAATCTTTTTATAATCAAGTAGTCTCTAATGCCAAATCTTAGATTTACAATAATTATATGTAGCAAAGCTCGGATAATATTCTAATTCTTTTGAAATCAAAATTAGGTGGTTAGGTCATCTTTGCTCATGGAGTAGTTTTGGCAAAAGTAATATCATAGTTGTGATATTATGTGATATATCTCTCTATCCCTTAAGTAGCTATAATTGCTTATCTAGCTTACTGTGAATGTTTACATAGATTCTATTACACAATTTTAATTCTATATAAATTCCAAACCTGCAAAATAAGCATCTATCTAGTCCACATCCATCCAGTTGCACGTACATTCTCCAATCATGTAAAGTTCACTTTGTCACACTTGTAAAGATTGCATCCTGCTATATTCAATCTACAAAAGAACAAGACGAGGGAAAATAATGAAAAATTACTTGATAAAATGGGCATGGGTCATAGAAAGGGGCCACAGTCATATTGAACTAAAGGAGGGAACACAAGCTCCTATTTTCGAGGTTGAAAGTGAAAGACTAAGACAATAACCCTATTGGGAAAGAAGGAGAGGTTCGAGCTCTTGTGTCTAAGAGTGAAAAGGAAGGAGGGTGGAACCACAACCATGTTGGGGAAGGAGGGTGGGCTCAAGCTCCCGTGTTTAAGAGTGAAAAGAAAAGAGACAAAAGAGCACAAGTAGGGTGGTGAAAGAGGAAGAGGACAACAATCTCCAATTTCCAAGAGTGGCGTGAAAAGGAGAGTAGGATGAAAGAACTGAGGCAAGTTAGGATTTCTCATGATATCAAGCACTCATATATACGCACATATATGGGTATTTAGGTAAGTTCAGCTACTCCAATGACTATTTAGGCACTCTTAGATCATTTTGAAGTTTTTTTATAATTACCCATTGATTACAAGTTTAAGGTCAGTAAAAATCTCAAGGAACATTAAAGAGATTAGGAGTGAAAGATATAATGCTGAGACGTCTATGTGGCCCTTAATTTCCTATAATTTTATTTACTAGGGTGATGACTAGGTTTTTATTTTTTATTTTTCTTAATTCATTTTCATTTAAGAGGAGAATATTTAATGTATTTATGGTTCTTCACCTTTGTTTCTTCAATTAGCTACTTTTATGAATACATCTACTAAAATCCCATGCAAACGACCAACCAGAGATTTGTAGGTAAGGAGCTAAGGTTAAGAACTAAAGATTAAATATACTGAGCGAGAGAATCTAAAAGAGGCTATCATTATCAAATTCTTTAGCATTTTTAAAGCAAAATCATTTTAATGATTTCTCATCCCCATAGAACCCATGAACCCATTAACTAAAGATTCCAATAACTTAATAAAATTAGTAAGGGCACGTTTGGCAACCATCGCCAAAGAGCATTCCTCGCGCTTTTCCGCGATTCCATGGAAAATCCATGTTTGACTACATGTAGAAAATGGCAACGAGGAATCCTCGCTTCTTTGTTTCCAGTTATTTTCAATGTCGGAACCCACCTCCACAATTCGGTAAACCCATGCATTGGTGGAACTGCGGATGAACATTAACAGAGAGCAGATGAATAGTAATAATAGCGTACATGTCTAGGGTGTCATTTTTAAGCTTGGAAACCTAATTTTTAGGTCCCACAATTACAATTCGAACCGTTAGTCTTGTTTCAAATGACCCAAACGACTATGTGATCAAATATCAATCGTCAATCCTTCCCATGTTTTAAGGCGTTTGTAAAAAGCTCCAGACCATTGGATCTTAATTTCTAGACTTCTGCGGGCCCCCTTTTCAAAATCCAAACCATTAGATCTCTTTTGGATGCCTCAAATTCTTTGAGGTGAAGTTTGGAGGCATAATTCATCATGGATCATGAGAAAAATAGTAAAAACAAATTAGCCGTTGAACATCCTTCCAAATCAACAAACTAGAGAACCGTTGCACAATCACAATCGGTGACATAGAGGTCATCATTTTTGCTTTGGAACCCTACTTTTTACGTCCCACAATTAAGATCCAAACCTGTAATTATGATTAGAAGGTAAACAATGGATACTAAGTCAAATTTCAGCCGTTGATCCTTCACGAATTTTGAGATATTGACGAATAAATTTAGACCCTAAAATATTAAATTTTTATTTAAGTGGGCCCCATTTTCAATATCTGAACCGTTCCAATTCTTTAGAAATCCAAGGACTACTATAGGGCAAAAGCCTGGACCTTTATTGTTCATGTATTTTTAGAAAATTACAGAAAACCATTAACCATTGGATCACATATTCCATGGATGGTAGGAATCTTCTAGGTTTACCAAACCTGGAACCATCTTCACAAATTCTCTTTGAGGATGTGTTGGATCTAGGAGAACAGGGTAGAGGATTCCACTCTTTTTACCAAACGTGCCCTTAATGAGTGAGACTTCTTGGGTTGGACCCATGCCAATGGTATTCATCTCCAATTTTAGTAAGAAAAGGAGTGGCATGCCATATTGTTAGCTGTTTTTTTTTACAATATGGAAAGAGATATAATGAGATATGTTATATAAGTAATTGCAGGAGTTGGAATCTCATTATGTGTGGTTATATAAACAATTAAGTTTAAATACAAGAAGACCTATAAAAAAAAAAGTTTAAATACAAGAAGAAGTTAGTTATGGAAAGATTTCCATACAAAGAGTGGGGTACTAAGACTTATCAAATGAAAAAGAAACCTATTGAATCTAATCAGTTCCTAACTAATAGGGAATCTCCAATTTGGGTGGATTTAAAGATAAGTAATGACTCCTAATAATTAGCAAATAAAGGGACCTAATGGAATCTGATTAGATCCTAACTAATATGGAATTTCTATTGAAGAATGAGCTACTAAAATTGGGATATTCAATCAAAACTGAAATTAAGATGAAACCAAAATGGTCAAAATTAAAATGGATTAAAGTCAACAACTTTGATATATATAAATCAAAATAAACTTATTTATAAACCCTTGACAAAATCCTCCCCATTTTATAATCCCCCCAAATCATACTACAAGATTGCCTAAATAGGCAAATCCTTTTTGTAGTATACGTACACATGTGCATTGCCTTTCCTCTTGCTTTACATTTCTTCTTTAAAATTTACATCAAATCATAAGCAACAATAGCAACATAGGAATATACCATAACATCGGATCAAGAGCATTAAATAAAACAAACCTATGATGCCCATATTTGATTTGAATATGAAAGGAACACACATAAAAAAAACGAGATATCAAATATGATTCAAAAACCATTTTGAAGTATATCTGATAAGCATGACAACAAATCAACAATAAAAACTAAAGTTCCATGAACTTCTTTTATGGGATTTTCCATTAAAGATTTGGCAGTTTATTAGAGGGATCTTGCCATTTGTAAGTCCAACATACTAGAATTATTTCTTTATTTTTGAATGAAGAAAAATAAAATATTAATCCGTTCCCTCCCATATAAGAAATCAAAATCCTCACTCTTTTGAAAAAAACCAATTCATTTTCTCTTTTTTCGCATATTAAAAGTACCGCGCTATAATTAGTAGAGTTAGCTAAACAAAAAAACTAGAACATTATTTTTCCTCTTTTATTAGGTAATCCCATCAACACATATACCCTTAGTCGTCCTCATCAGCGGTGATGAATTGCGCTTGTCCTCCTCTAACTCTAAGACAATCGAAGACTTCAATACAAACAATAACATAATTATCGTCATCAAAAGTCTTGCCCTAACTGGTAATATACGATACTTCACTTTTCATATGTATATAATCTCTATTTATTTTTATAAATTTGGATGTATCTTACATCTTCTTGTCCTATATATATATATATATTTATTGAATGATAATAGATTTTCAGGCTGAATCTACTGCCATTACGAAATCTGGCTCCGGATACGCTCAATATATCTTGCCCCCTCTTTCCTTTCACAAAAAATTTTCACATATAAACACACTCAAAGGGGTAAGATCGGAACACAAGAACAGAAGCAAATTATAATCTAAAAGAAGCCTTCCCAACTTCTCTCGAGTCTCATTCGACCAAAACCAAAAAAACCAAAACCAAAACCAAAACGAAAACGAGAGAGAGAGAGAACTCAGATAACAGACAGAGAGAGAGAGAGAGAGAGCGAAAGCTTCGATCTTTCAAAACCCTTGAAAATCTGCTTCATCTTCTGATCTGCTCCTCATCTTGTTCGATCTCAATAGGTAAGTTCTCTTCCCCTTTTTTTCGATTTCGATTTCGATTTTGAAATCTTTGGTTTTTGCTTTGTTCGAAACCTAGGGTTTCGATTTCTTGGCTCTTTGATTGGAAACCTTACATTTATTTTCCTTATAATTGTTTCCCTGATTTGTGTTTTGGAGTCTTGTGGATGTTTCAGGAATTAGGGTTTTGCATTCTTGAGGGAGTGGATTTGATCCGGATTTCGGAGGACGCAGTATGAGCATCGAAAGCCCTGGTGAAGGCTAGGGTTTCAGTGAATTGTCCTGCGTGGGTTCTTCCATGGGCGATGGTGGAGTCGCCTTTGCGCCTTCGCAGCATGTCATGGCTACGATTTCGGAGACGTTCTGCGGAGGAGGTGGAGGAGGAGGGTTCAATTCGAAGGCGGTGAAGTTCACGGATTCGAATTCGGCGCAGCAGAGGAAGGGGGAGAAGATGGAATTGGAGAAGGGGGAGGAAATAGGGGAATTCGGCAAGGAGTCGAAAGAACAAGTGAAGTCGCATAGAGAGGATGTGGAAAATGGGGAGATTGTATTGGAGGAACCAAGAAAAGGTGTAGCGGAGAATGGGGAGGTGGATTCTTCTTCTTCTGCACAGCCCCAGACACCAAGAAAGGTGGGGAGGAGGAAGGACTCAGAAAGGGAGGAACTTGGTTCAGAGAAGGGGCGCAAAAGCACAGTTAAGAAGGGCCATTCAGGTTTGGAGAAGGCGAGGAAAGTTGAAAGTGGGAAATTGCGGAAAGGAGAAGTGGAGAATGGGGAGATTGTGCCAGAGAAACAGAGGAAAGTTGGGGCAGTAGAGAAGGGGGAGATTGCACCAGAGAAATTGCGAAGAAGGGAGATTGAGAAGGGGGAGATTGTTTCTGAAAAACTGCGAAAAGGCGATATGGACAAAGCTGAGGATGAAATTGAGAAGGGGGAATTTGTTCCAGATAAATGGCGGAGAGGGGAAATTGAAAAGGGAGAGTTTGTTATAGAGAAAAGTCGAAGAGCGGGGTTAGAGAGGGAGGAATACAGTCATGGGAGAATCCAGAGAGGGGAGATAGAGAAGGGAGAGTTTGTTCCTGAGAAATGGCGGCGGGAGGAGCTTGACAAGTCTGGAATAGGGAGGGGCCGAAGAGAAGAAGAAGTGGAGAAAGGGGAGTTCATTCCAGACAGATGGCGAAATGGGGATGTTGAAAAGGGGGAGATTGTCTCAGACAAGTGGAGAAAAGGGGAGGCAGTGAAGGAGGAGTTCTCTTCTGGGAGAGGGAGGAGACGGGAAGTAGAGAAGGGAGAGTTCATTCCGGGAAAGGGATGGAAAGATGAACTTGACCGCACCCCAAAGAAAGAGACAACTACATCTGTGAAATTTGGTGATAGAAGCGGCAGTGACCAGAGGAGGAGGTCATCTCGGTGGGAATCTTCCAATGAAAGGGACTTAAAAAGTAGCTCGCGAATTGTGGATGGGGACTTGGGATTGCATAAACATGAATACAGTGATGGTAAGAATCATGGCAGAGAGCACTCTTTTGGTACTTGGCCTAAGCGGGATGTTTTGGAATCAGAGGGCAGCAATCGCAAAAATCATGGTGATTTTGGTGAGTATTTGGGTTGTAAGAGCAGGAGGATATCCGACGACAATAACCACTCTACCTATTCTGACAAGTTGCATAGCTCTGTGGAGAGGTCTTACAGAAATGTTTCTTTGTCATCAAAGGTTTCCACCTCAAGCAGGTATGCTTCTAGGCTTTATGAATCATCTTCCAGGGGGGGCGGTAGTGATAGAAGAGGAAGAAGCCCATATCATGAGCGGTCCCCACATGACCGGGTGAGGTACCAGAATCACAGGGACCGGAGCCCAGCTCGTCCCAGTTATTCCGACCGGTCTCCACATGACCGGGCAAGGTACCAGAATCACAGGGATCGGAGCCCAGCTCGTGCCGGGCATCATGATCACAGGGATAGGACCCCAGGTCAGTCTGAGCGGTCTCCTCATGACCGGGGCAGGCATCGTGATCATAGAGAACGCACCCCAGCTCACTTGGAGCGATCACCGCGCGACAGGGCAAGGCATCGTGATTATAAGGAACGTAGCCCAGCTCACTCAGAGCGATCCCCGCATGACGGGGGCCGGCATCATGATCATAAGGATCAGAGCCCACGGCCCCATGAGCACCGGGAAGGAAAGCGAAAGAGCGGAGTTGCCACGGAGAGGCAGCATTCTCAGTTTGAAAGCCAAGGACATGAAGAGAAGCTTGGGCAGAGGGAGTCTGCTGGAAGAGATTCTCATAGGCATTCCACAGGTAGACGGTCACATGATGGCAGTTGTTTGCACAACAGTAGCACTTGTCCTGACAAAGATGTTGATCATCAGGCTTCCAAAGGAAATGAGTTGCAAGATACAATGGTGTGCAATGAACTTTCTTCTCAGGCTAATGATACTCATGAAGAGTTTCAATCCATGGAGGAGGATATGGATATATGCGACACTCCTCCACATGTACCAGTAGTGGCCAATTCATCCCTGGGAAAATGGTTTTATCTCGATCATTTCGGCATTGAACAAGGACCATCGAAATTGTGTGTCCTTAGAAGGCTCGTCGAAGAAGGGCTTCTTCAGTCGGATCATTTGATAAAGCATGCTGAGAGCGACCGTTGGGTAACTGTTGAAAATGCCGCTTCTCCTTTGGTGCCCGTTAACTTACGGTCAGTTGTTTCGGACACTGTTACTGAGCTGGTGAATCCTCCTGAAGCTCCAGGGAATTTATTAGTGGATATTGGAGATGTTGGATCACCAATGGTGGACCTGAATGAAAGTTCAGCTACTCTAGAATCTTTGGATGGACTCGACATTGATGAAAGGGTTCGAGCTTTATTGAAGGGTTATACTGTTATTCCTGGGAAGGAACTTGAGACACTTGGGGGTATTGTTTTCGTTTTTCCTTTATTTTGTTTTTCCCCTTTCATTTGTTATCTCCAGCTTTCTAAATTTTTCCTGCCCATTTTAGTATTTGATTGTATTTTCCCCTGCTTTCTGGAATTTTATATCCTTGCAGAAGCTTTGCACACGATGTTTGAGCATGTAGACTGGGAGAGATGGGGGGCTAGCTCTGAAGGTAAGCTCTACTTGGTCTCTACTGATTTTGAATCTTGAGGATTTTTTATTATTTGTAGTCTAGACAACATTGAGTTTTAATGTGTAGGCTGTGTGTCCCATTAGAATAGTTGGATCGTTTAGAAACCAGAGTACCTGTATCTGGCACTTATAGCCCTTGAAACAAACTGCAGATCGACATTCTTCGTCTCTATCCATGCCCTGATTACATTTAGATTTACTGTGGATTGTACAATCAGGATAAAAGCTCCGATTTTCTATTTTCTTTTTCCTGTTTTGCATTGATCCATGTTGTCCTGATGTTACGAAATCTTTTAACACGATTATACTTTTATATTAACAATCTTACTGACACTGGGTTAAAACGGATGCAGACAGGAATGCTCTTGGACCAATTGGGTGCAAGCAGTAATCAAAACCCTGAATGGAAGAAGTATGGTTCCTAATTCGTTCAAGCAGAATCTCCAAAACCGAAACAATCCAAGAAAATCCAAATATGCAGGAAATTAGTGGCATAATATCCTAGAAGTTCGTGTATAAATTCGTTCCTACTACCCTAAATTAGATTGAAACCACCCATCTAGATATTAGATGATTTAATCTCACAGCCGTTGTGACCAACTAATGGTGACAATGACATAATATCGCAACTCTGGTTTACCCTATTTAAAAAACATGGTTTGTGTGTTGGTTTATTCTTGTCAGTCTGCTGAATCAAACTTGGGCTTATTTGAAAGTAATCTAATAATCCATCAGACACCAAAGTTGTGTCTTTTGGACACCCCTTTTTGGCGTGTGAAAAAGGGCTGTTATTCAACAAAGGGCTGTTATTTTGTTCTACTCTGCTAATGGTATCACTCACCCATTGAAGGAAACTCTCCATGAAGTTTGTTGATTCCCTGATCTGCCTGAATTGAACAACTGTACTGCAACAAAGTTTTGTGGGCACACACTTCCTATCCAGATTGTTACCTCCATACTATTTTTTGTAGAATTCATCCTCTTGGAGCTAGTTGTAATTGTCAATGAACAATCAGATCTCAATGCGATTTTCCTGTTATTTATTGGATTTAGGTGCTACACCCATCTGTCCATTGGATCACTATATAATAGTTTTTGCTGCCTCTCATGACTCAGTTAATTGTGAGGAATTTACCTGGACTGATTTATTTGATCTTAGTTAATAGATTGGGGTCAAGATCTTCTATAGGAATCTTTAATCCTTTTCTTTGTTTTTGTTTTCTTTTTTTTTTTTTTTTTTTTTTTTGTAATGTGTAATTCTCTGCAGTATTTTCTTCATCGACAAGATTTTCATGGACATCATCTTGTTTTTCTTATCTGTGGAATGTCTATCATAAAATCAATTAACTCTCTTGCCTCTTTCCTTAACTTTTCGTGGACGCTCTCGACCACTGGATTAAAAATAGATCAATATTGTTATTTTATAATCATTCAGCGATAGAGGACCTCTATGCAATGAAGGGACTGCTACGCTCCCCCTATCTTAGTTACTATTGTACAAAAAACCATAAATTCTAGCATTTTCCAATATTTTGAATTTTCTTGTCATTTTTTTTTTTTGAAAAATTTTGACTACTTTTTGAACACATTGCTATGCTGCTATGTATTGCCACGACCACAAATAGCATTCTGGGCACCAATCGCTGCGCTCAGCTTATCAGAACCTCTATTTTGTTCTTTTTTTTTTTTTTTTAAAAATAACGGAGGGTTTCTCAACCCCTTGGGCTAGTCTAATCCCTATGGGCCTAGGGGGAGCCAGGTAAATCCCCTTTGGCCCCAGTAGGGTAGTGCAGTTTCGAACCCTCAACCTCTATTTTGATCATTGACCAAACCATTTATGTATTTATTGAGCCGATAAACCCCAAGACCTACAAGTTTATTTTATCTTGAATCTTCATAGATTTTGAAAAATTTGTGAAAAACATTAAAAAAATCCAAACACATCTAAAACAGTTGGATGTATTCGTTTATTCATCTTAAAAATCCCAATCTGTAAATCTAATTTTCTGCACTTCTGTGGGCCCCCAATGAGCCATCCAAACCATTCAATATTCTCATATCAGTGATGGCCATCAAGAAGTTTAGTTTCAAATCTTGAATTTTTTTACTTCATGGATTTTGAAAAATTTGTGAAAAACATTAGAAAAATCCAAACACATCTAAAACAGTTGGATGTATTCGTTTACTAATCTGAAAATGGTGATTTGCACAAACATGATAATGTGTTTCACATATGTAACATCTGCATATTTTAAACCCGTTTTCCTATCTCATGCATAAAAGGTTGCTTTTTTGCACTCATTTACATATGTAAATGATGCACATGCGTAATTGTTATGCATCATTACTTTTGTTTGTGCATTTGCGCATGTGATGCATAAACAAGATGTGAAAATAAATTATTACCCATCTCCATCTTGCAAAAAACGCAAAACAATCCCCATCCACGTCCTTGTGATTAGGTCATGTGCTCTAAACCCCTAACCTCCTTTAAATTCTTTTAAGTCCTGTGGGCCCCAAATTCATGATCCAAGCCATTCATCTTTTTGACTAAACTAAGAAACCTCAAGATTTTAATTTTGTTTATTATATTTTCATTTATTTTGAGTAATTTGTGAAAAAATCCAAAAAATCCCAACTGCTAGATATGATTTTCTGCACTTTTGTGGCCCTCATGTCATGGTCTGAACTTTTCAATATTCTCATATTAATGATCTGCATCAAGAAGTTTAGTTTTATATTCTAAATCTTCATAGATTTTAAGAATCCATTGAAAAATGTCAAAAAGTACAAACACATCAAGAACTCTTAGATGTACTCATTTACTTATGGGAGAAGGTGATTTTGACATTCATGTTAATGTGTTTCACATGTGTAGCATTTGCAAATGTAAAATTTACACATGTAAAACCCATTTTCCCATCCAATGTGTAAAAGGTAAATTACCCCTTGAGGGCTGCAAAAAAAGCCCCAAAAACAGGCTTTCAGACTGCCTGTCGGCCTCACCCATAGTGGCCAACCCTTTGGGCCATACCATAGGGGAAGGTCAAACCCATAATGTATGATCCATTGGGCCTAACCCATCGTAGAAAGAAAAATCCGAAGAGCATAACTATGCCTACTTTCTTAGTATTTAGCTTGCCAATGAAATGTTTTAGTTCTTTATGAGATCTAGCAAGATATTGATTGCCATGTATTCAAGTAAGATAGTTGGTTGACATTAGTGAAAGAGATGATATCAAGCACCAAGAGATTGTCTTGTATTCAATTCATGGAGGGAAAGGGGAAATCTTATCTAGGTCCTAATACGGAGGATTGACCTCCCCTTCTTTATTAATACTTTGTAACCTCATTTGTGAATCAACAAAAAAAAATTCTTTTTTTCCGTCTTATTATTGTGAGCAAGTATTTCCTTGTGTGAGGACTGAGGACTCCTTGAGTTGCCATTTGCCAAGGTGATGAAGCCAAAGGCAGGGCAGCATTCATGGTGAATTTGTGAAAACTCAATCCATCATTGGGTCTCATCATGATTTTGTGATGTCCTTATTGTAAAAATAAAACCTTAAAGCATGATTGAATTTAGGTTTCAGATTGTTACCATAAATCATAGGTATTGGTTATCGCTGAAACTGGCATATAATGTGTGAGGCTGTTATCAGTAGATTTGGTGCCATGCTGAGAAATTACTACTTAAAAGACTCTTAGATACTTGTAGCAAGAGTTTTGTTATCCACAAGAAATGATACCCGTTCTGGTACTAGCTACTTCTCAGATACTGCTATGAAATCTCTGGGTCTGCTGGCCAAATTTCAGTATGTTTTGGTTGATACCAAATCTCACTAAATTGTTCTAAATAGTTGGCATGAATCTTGAAAGGACCTTCAACACACAATATAATTGGTGGCTCTAAGTGGATATATTGGCAGAATGTTGCGCCCTTAGGCATCTTTATATATTTTGTCTTTTACTTCTCACCTGAAAGCAAACTTGGGGAAAACTGATAATTCAAAATTGAAGATATATGCGTTAAGGAAAATATTCCATGGCACAGTTGGTTGTTGGCTTGAGTCATGTTACCGATCAGAAAAAAAAGTTGTATGCAATAAGTTAATGGAAAAATGATTAATTTTTTTCTTAAAAGAATTAGGTTAGTTGCTATAGTAGGTCAGCATGAGTTGCAAAATTTCCGTAGTTCAATCAAAATGTGATCTATCTACAGGGGTTATGGACAAGGAAGCTTGATGTAGGCTTCTAATTTTGGTTTAGAGGGTTGGTTTGTGGTATCAGATATGGGATCCTTTGAGGGTCTTTTTTTTACCTTCTTTTTGTTCCTGACCTAGGCTGGAGCCTGGATGCTTCATGGATGTAGTTACACATAGTCTGTCCTAATTAGCAATCTTTGATTGCAACTTCTACTCATAAAAACACTAACAGAAAATGACCCTTTAGCTAACTTGTCTCAAACTTCGGAAGGAAATAAATAGCAGCTGAGAGTAACATAAACTGAAGCTGGCCGAAAACATTGAATTGACCCAATGTCTGTAAATGTAACAGTCATTCAACTGTCCTTTTCACTAACAGTTAACAGATTATGGGTTGCTATTCTAAGCTTCTGATGGGCCCCATAACCACACTGACAGGTTCCCCAGGGAAGGCATATTATACTCCATTATGATCCCCACCAATAATCTGTTTGTGTTTTGTTATTTTAAGAAAGGAGCTGTTAGAGCTTGTTCATGGCTGCCTTTTGGTCTGCGTTAATCGTATTTGTGAACATGAATAGAAGTCTTATGCCCATGGACTACTACTTTGCTGCTTTTAACTATTACGGATACAAATTCAATGAATGTTATTTTTCAATTTTCAATCCTTAATTCCCTTTGGGGACTGATTGATGGGCAGGTTTCACCAGATCTCGAGGCTCTGGTGAGTCATCCAAATATCCAAGAGATGAGGATTTCAGCAGGGGATTTAATAGCATGCTGAAAGACTTAGTTGAAACCAGATCAGGTGTACCTTCTGGGGAGTGTCTCTTAATCAGCAGTGACTCAAGTGATTGGTTTTCCAGCCTGTGGTCATGCAAAGGTGGTGACTGGAAGAGGAATGATGAAGTAGCTCAAGATAGATGTCTTAAAAGAAAACTTGTTCTCAATGAAGGCTACCCGCTTTGTCAGATGCCAAAGTCTGGATATGAGGACCCCCGTTGGCATAGAAAAGATGATTTATACTTTCCCTCTCACAGCAAGAGACTTGATCTACCACATTGGGCTTTTACTTTGGTGGATGAGAAGAATGATACCAATGGTGACATAGGCAAAAGTGTTCCTGCCAGCAGATCAATTCAGCTTAAGCCATCAGTTGTAAGAGGAGTAAAAGGAACCATCCTGCCAGTGGTCAGGATAAATGCATGTGTGGTTAAGGATCATGGTTCTTTTGTCTCTGACCCACGCATTCAAACCAAAGGAAACGATCGACATTGTTCGAGGTCCATTCGGTCTTTCTCCACAAGTAGCAGTGATGGTAGGAGTTCATCTATGGAGCCCATTTCTGAATCCAGGAAGGTTCGTGACAGCGAGCCACAAGCCTTGCACAAATGCAGAGCTGTAATCAACATCCCCAAAGACCATGTCTGCAGGGTAGATGAATTGCAGTTGGACTTAGGTGATTGGTACTACCTAGATGGTGCTGGCCATGAACGTGGGCCTTTATCATTTTCGGAGCTGCAATCTCGAGTTGCTCAAGGCATTATCCCCAAGTATAGCAGTGTCTTCAGGAAAATTGATAAAGTTTGGGTTCCAATAACTTCTGCTCAGATGGGTTCTGAAACTGTCCATGCCCAAACAGAAGGTGCGGCGCCGACTGCAGATTCTTCTTCTGTTGCGCTCCTGCCAACAGAGGTTGCCCCTAACGTGATGGAGATGGTTTCAAGTTCATTTCACAGTTCTCACCCACAGTTTATTGGCTATACTCGTGGCAAGCTGCATGAACTAGTCATGAAATCTTACAGGAGCAGGGAGTTTGCTGCAGCCATAAATGAGGTTTTGGATCCATGGATGTCTGCTAGACAACCAAAGAAGGAAATGGACAAGCATTTCCCATTTAACTCATCCATTTCTGATCTCGCAAATGATTTGTCAGTGTACAAGTTTCGTAAACCAGGTGTGAACTTTTTTCAAATTTTATGGAAGTGCTGCATTGAAAAGTTTTTTCCCTCTTTGTTTTTGACATTGGAAGTTGGAACATATTGCTTTGTGTTAAAATTTTTTTTTCTATTTTTCCAAGAAAAAAATGTCTTTGACATCGGTTCATGTGCTTTTTGTGTTTCTTTTGTCAAGTGCAGAGGGTAGTTTATCTAGGATTTATAATGATTACAGTCGTGCTGGAAAAAGAGCTCGGTTTCTGGTTGATGAAAGTGATGAAGATGATGAAATGGAAGGGGACGCACTGACATATCAAAAGATTGAATTTTCCTTTGAGGATTTATGCGGCGAAGGTGCCTCTGTTCAGACTGAGAGTGAGAGTTGGGGTCTACTTGGTGATACCATATTGGCTAGGGTATTTCATTTTCTCAGATCTGATTTGAGGTCCCTTGCCTTTTCTGCTGCTACTTGTAAATGCTGGAGCACTGCAGTCAAGTTTTACAGGGATATCTCTAGACAGGTAGACCTGTCATCTATGGGCTCTGACTGCACAGATTCCATGTTCCAGAATATTATGGTAAACTCTCTTTTCTGGGCTTTATCCTATTTGCCTCTTGCATAGCTCTGTAGGATTTGCAGGGCTACTTTGCTGATGCACCATCTTGTACTGCTGGGGTCCTTGTTTTAGTGATTTCATGGGCCCTACCAAGTATGGGTATATGCCTTACAACTCTTACAGATTAGACAATCCTTGTCAATCAATGTTGGCCCCAAAATAAATGATCTTTACATCTGGAATATTTTTGGTGGATGCATCTCTGGTGGGGCATGTCAGTTAATTGTCTTTATCGCCAAATCAGTGCTCCTACTTGTTTGTTACGGGAAAATCTCATGAGATGGTGCTTCAGGTCCGTATGATTTTCTCTTTTCTTCTATTACTTTGATTTTTCATGGACATCCTCATTTGATCTTGCAGAGTGGTTATGAGAAAACAAAGATAACCTCCATTGTGTTGATGGGCTGCACCAATGTTAGTGCTGCTGCACTTGAGGAAGTTCTACAGTCTTTTCCTTGCATATCTTCTGTAGATATCAGAGGTTGCAGCCAGTTTAGAGAGTTGATGTATGCGTTTAAGAATATTAAGTGGGTAAGGAGTCGTGGTTCATGCAATTCCAAGATTCTTGAAGAATCACATTCTAAGATGAGGAGCCTGAGACAAATAACTGAGAAAAACAGCTTAAATTCAAAAGCTTTCAGAGGCTCGAGTGGTCATTTTGATGGTTCTGTTGAGCTGGGACTTGCTTTTGATGATGATTCCAATCTGGATAGGAAGGATGCAGTGAGCTATGCATTGCGCCAAAATTGTTACAAACGTAGAAAACTACTCAATGGTAGAAAACCCTCAGCAGTTTTATCAAGGGATGCCCATATGAGGAGGTGGCTTCACAGGAAATCTGGGAATGAATATAAGAAGGTTGAAGAATTTCTTGCCATCAGTCTGAAGGACATCATGAAGGAGAATAAATCGGAATTCTTTGTAACCAAGGTACTTCCTCATCTTGTACTTAATATTAAAGAAACAGGTGTTATGTTGATTTTTTTTCCTCCTATCAGTGTGCTTACCAATTTTATTTAAATAGGTGTCAGAAATTGAAGATAGGATGAGGAACGGTTATTATATTGGCCATGGTTTGAGCTCTGTCAAGGAGGATATCAGCCGAATGTGCCGAGATGCAATAAAGTGAGTTTGCTTACCAGATTCAACGCTATTAAATTTAGACAATGTAGAAAATATGCTTGGTTTAATTGATTTCAGAACTGAACTCAACTGATGGAATGAGGATCTGCTCCTGTAGTATTGGAGGGATTTTCATCTATTGCACTCTGAATTGCTGTCTTATGAATCAGGATAATTGCAGCGATTTTCTTAAGTTAGCAGGATGCGTATTTTTTCACAACCGCTTGATGCTTTTGATATTGCTTTTCCTGGTTTTTATTGCCCATATTTTAACTATATAGGATCTGTTGATGCAGAGCTAGAAGTCGTGGAGATGCTAGAGATATGAATCACATTATCATGTTATTTATCCGACTCGTCAAGAGTTTGGAAGAGAATTTAAAGTCATCTAATGATAGAGAGGATGCGCTGAAAATGTTAAAAGATAGTTCAGTTGCAGGGTTATCTTCTACCGCCTCCAAGTATAAAAAGAGAAATAGCAACATTATGAGTGAAAGGAAAGCCATGATTAGAAGTAATGGCACGTTTAGTGGAATGGATTTTGCAGACTATGCATCCGATCGGGAAATTAGAAGGCGCTTATCCAAATTGAATAAAAGGTCATTTGATTCAGAAAGTGAAACTTCAGATGACCTGGACCTTTCTGAAGACAATGGTCGGAGTGATGCTGAGAATACCGATTCAGATACAGAAAGTGATCTGGAATTCCATTCTGAAGGTAGACATGCGGACATGAGAGATGGACTTCCATTTGTATCAGACGAATCCTTCGACACGATGACTGAAGATCGAGAATGGGGTGCTCGTATGACAAAAGCAGGCCTTGTTCCTCCAGTTACTCGCAAATATGAAGTCATTGACCGCTACGTTATATTGGCAGATGAGGAGTTAGTGCAGAGAAAGATGCAGGTTGCTTTACCTGATGATTATGCTGAGAAACTCATTGCACAGAAAAATGGCATTGAAGAGGCAGATATGGAAATTCCTGAAGTAAAGGATTACAAACCAAGAAAAAGGCTTGGTGATGAGGTCCTGGAACAGGAAGTTTACGGTATAGATCCATATACTCATAATCTTCTTCTTGATTCTATGCCAGAAGAATCAGAATGGCCACAGTCGGAGCGGCATTTGTTCATTGAAGAGGTAAGATACCAAAGAAATTGCACATGTTCTCTGTCCATTTGTTTGGTGATTGCATATGAATCTTAGAGTTGGAAATTCTCTCTTTTAGGTGCTTTTGCGTGCTTTAAATAAGCAAGTTAGGCATTTCACTGGTACTGGAAACACACCTATGATGTACTCGTTGCAGCCTGTTCTTGAGGAAGTTCTGAAGACTGCCGAGGAAGAGGGTGATACACGCATTATGAAAATGTGCCAATGTATCCTAAAGGCCATTCGTAATCGTCCCGAAGACACCTATGTTGCTTACAGAAAGGTAAGTGCACTATGCATGCACATTGCCTTAAACCTTTTTGCACCAGTTTAGGTAATTAGGTGCAATCACTAGTTCTTATTGATGTTTACTCTTTCTGTGTTTACTTACATTTTGCAACGTCTTTGTGCTGTGGTTATTAGGGGCTGGGAGTTGTATGCAACAAAGAGGAAGGTTTTGGTGAAGATGATTTTGTTGTGGAGTTCTTGGGAGAGGTATACTTTTACCATCATCTGACTTGCGATATGGTTATCCAGTAGAATTAGGCTTTAGAAAAATATTAGATTAATATTCTTCTGCTTGATCCATTCGACTATCCTTGTAACTTCTAACTTCTTGAAGGATGATAAACATCAGATTTGTGCCAAAGTAAATGCATTGCTATCACCAACACTTAAAAATTAATATTGGGACTTACTCAGAAAACTGGGTTTTAGTTGAGGGTGTGCATTTATATCTATTGAATAAAAACAAGCAAATGATAGTTTCCGTTTCCCAGTTGCGCATTGAATATGAATCAAAACTAGAGGGCATAAATTTAAATATTATTGAATTGAGTCATTGTCAGGACCATCAAGAGTCAATAGTCTCTTTAGCTTAGTAACGGCGCAACCTTTTGGGACCTGGAAGCTAGATAATCATGGGGGATTAGTGGTTTTAAAGGTTTCACTATCACCTGGCCACCCATGTGCAAAATGTGAGAACCATCCTATCAACCAAGTACTAGTTTGAGGTGTCCAAGCCCTTGCCTTCAGATGAAGGGCATAGATTGTTAGTGGAAGGGGGCAGGTGGGCCCCACAGGCTTGATAATCATGGGGATTAATGGTTGTAAAGTTTTTCGTATGACCCACCTGGCCACCCATGTGCAAAATGTGCGAACGATCCTATCAAGCGAAGTACTATTTTGAGTTGTCCAAGCCCTTGCCTTCAGATAAAGTGGGATAGGGGGTGCCAAAATTGCCATGATCAATTTGAAGGTCTAGCCTACTTTTGGGGAGAGTGTCAAATTTGGGCCAGTGCTAATTCAAGGGGATTAATGAGTGTGAAGGACATAGATTGATAGTGGAAGGGGGCAGGTGGGCCCCACAGGCTGGACGTTTTTCTGAGCTAGGAACAATTGGAGTTCATGGAAATATGCGTTCTGAATCAGAAAAGTTCACATAAAGAGAAAATTGATGGTGAAAAAAAAAAACCTTTTAAATTCTTATTTCACAGAAACTGAAGTTTATCCTCGATGCATAGCTCATTACAACTGCTAACTGTGGCATAGCACAGTTGGAAGGTGCTCAGCATCAAAATTCAAAACCTCCATGTTGTTGTTTTCTGTCGTCTTACATATAAACAACTAACTGGTGGAATATGTGGTAAGATATAGGCACACTATGAACTGTAACGACCTTAATGGATTTAAATGGTCCAAGTTCCCTCCATGTCATGACGAAATGCTAGAATTTGATGGTGATTGTAAATCATTATGATAATGAAGAGCGATGTATCCATTTCTTGAACTGATTTGTACTGCATGAACAAATATGTAGAAGCACCAAGGAAACGCTCATTTGAAGCACATCCAAAAGGAGAAGCAACCTGATAGTATTTCCTTCATCCATTAAAAATTTCCATACCCTAATGCTCATTTGAAGCATGTCCAAAATGAGAAGCAACCTGATGATATTTCCTTCATACTTTAAAAATTTCCATGCCCTCATGTTGAAAACCAGCTTGTGAATTCATCTTCATCAGCATTGTCTTAAGGCCTTTTCCCATCTATTTGTGGTAGGCTTCTTAAGTTCTTTTTTTCCACTCACTCCTATTTCGAGAGGTCTCTCCAAAATCTAAAGTTTCACTTTTGACTATTATATTTGAACTCTATTGGTTTTCCCCCTCTATCTTGTTCCTTGTATTTGTAACACCTCTACTTTTGTACTGGGGCTATTTCAATCCTTTTATGTACATGGCAAAATGATATCAAATGGTGGAAGACTTTCACATGTGCACAATGCTCTCACACTGCACATCCGGACTATCCCAGAGGTGGAACCCAGTCCGCCTCTGAATTTCACAAGCTACAGTCTGGATGCTTGGTGCTTACTGTACATTCCTGAATATTTGTCCTCAAATGACATGCTGAAGTTACTGTACATTCCTGATATGGTTTTGTTTTGTTTTCACCCCCTCTACCTTGGCTATATCCTTTAACGTTTCCTTTCAAGAACAACTCTTCCCTCTGGATTCTCCAGGCACATATTGGGTGACTGGTGTGATGCAACCTGCCATTAGGAATCATACTTAATTAGGATTGATATTCTGACTCCAATCTCCTTGTCTCAATGAGCTTTATCTGGTTGTTGCTATTTTCTTCCATGTATCAATGACCCTATAGTTGAACTATTAGTCATCTGGTTCTGTGAAATGATATAAATTCATTAATCTGTGTTGTACCGCGAAGCTCTCCTGAAATGACCATGACATAATAGAGCCAAGCCACGGATGGGTCTGCCTTAGAGGGTACTTACTGAAAATGTAGCCAAATTAGAAGAAGCAGTTAGGAGTTCATTTCTTTTGATCCATCATCGTCAACGGCTTATTGATTATCGATGTTTTCGGGTCTGGTTCTGAACCCTTTACCAGTTGAGATCTGTTGTCATGCTTGATGTATACTTGGGTTTTAAATTACCTGTCTGAAAAGATACTGATAATGAGAGTTGTAGCTTGACTGTAGATTGCCCTTATGTATGAATTAGGAGCCCAAATATACCTAAATATAGTGCATCAAGATCTCAGAGATTATTTATATCTTGGATCATTGTCTTGGTCTTGTATCCATTCTCTATGTTTTTGAGACACTTAGTTTACTTTTAATCATTATCTGTCTAACGAAATGTATTTACTTCTGTACTACAGGAACCAGTTTAAAGTGTCACCAGACATCTTTGTTCTCTAAGTATGAATTAGTTATGACCATTAAAAGAAGTAGGAATTCGTTATTGGAAGAAAAGAATCTTGTGCAAAATCTATTATTCTTATCGGAAACCATCTTCTCCATGTGTTTTCTTGTTCTTATGTCTTGTCTTTCTTGTATGTCTATTAGATTCTCCTCCAATGTTTGTACTGTCCCAATGAGCACATCCATTACTCAGTCTCCATCAAGGACCAAAATTTCTTGTTAACAAACTCTTGATAGCCAGTGAGGCATCTAAGCACTTATGACAATAAAGATTTCTTTATTAAATTTAATCTTAGTGGTGTGCTATGGCAAGTGTTGAGGCAGCCCCATAAAGGCGGTCACAAATTGAACAATTTAGATTGGGTTGCTCCAGCCAACTGCTCTGGTCTTAGACTTTTTGTTATTATAGATTTATTTCTATGTTACTATTTGTATCAGTGTCTCACTTATTTTGTGTTTCTTGCTATCATGAACCATAGTTTGGGTTCAAATTAGCAATGAGTTTATGGGAAGTTTATTAAATACCTTCCCAAAAAAGAGAGGCCAGAAGTTAATTTCATGAACTATGAAGCTGACACTTAGATTATGTGACATTCTTTAATACTTGAATTCAGGTTTATCCTGCTTGGAAATGGTTTGAGAAGCAAGATGGTATTAGGTCTTTGCAGAAAAACAGTAAAGATCCTGCACCTGAGTTCTACAATATATATCTGGAGAGGCCAAAGGTGATTTTTTTCTTTTCTTTTTTTTTTCTTGTCTTTTTTTTTTTTTTTTTAATTCTAAGTTCTCATGTCAAGGTTATTGGAGATTTTTGTTTTGCATCCTTACCCAACGAATTTTTGTTCACATCATTTATTTGTCAGGGTGATCGTGATGGATATGATTTGGTTGTGGTTGATGCTATGCACAAGGCAAACTACGCAAGTCGTATTTGTCACTCTTGTCGACCAAACTGTGAAGCAAAGTAAGGCATTCTGTGATTCTCTTTATGATATATGTAAGAATCTGGAAGAGAGTTGATTAATTGATTTTGGGTTTTTCCCATTGAGGTGCGTCCTCATTTATTGTCTCTGCGGAGACTTTTGAATTGTCTTTGGACGCGTTTCGGCATATATTGTGCTTTGGCACTTCCATGCAAGTCCTAACTGATGTAGCCCGACCCAAGACTAGGACCTGCAGGCCTTGATGGACCCATCTAATGGGGTCCACATGATTTCTGATTTGGCAGAGATCCCTATCTTTATTTGAGAGTCTGAGACAATATCTAAATTAGTGATATTACTTAGTTGCTTAATAGGAATTGCTTTCTAAATTATAATTTGAGTGGGATTAGCTATTTTACTATTTTCAATATCCTGATTAGTTTAGAAATAGTGTCTTCTATATATACAGAAGGACCTTCTTGTTATTTTCGATGCTTATCAATTAATAAGACTATCATGAGTTATTTCTCGAGTGTTATGGCTTGTCTTGTGCCCTAGGGATGGAATCCTTTGGATTTGGTCAATCTCATCCTCGAGATTGGTCTATAGTTACGATCCAGGTTCCGGGGTTGCGCCACTAACCCAGGGGCTTGCATCATTCATCGTCAAAGCCTTGTCCCAACTATGTTTGGGTTGGCTACACGAATTCAGTTTTTCCATTCCGATCTATCTTGAGTGAAATACTCACATAAGTTGCATATCATATCTATGTTTACTATCTCCATCCACGTCCTCTTTGGCCTACCCCTTCCCCTTGGTGGGCCATCAACCTTTATAGCCAAACTTTTTATTATTGGCACCGTTGTCAGCCTACGTTGGATATGCCCGAACCGTTCAAATGTGTTTCTCTAATTTTATCCCAAATTGTTGCTACCCCTAAATGCTCTCGAAAGCGCTCATTTCTACTTTTATCCTTCTTAGTTTTACCACACATCCACCTCAACATTCTCATCTTTGCTACATCCAATTTCGTGCATATGTTGCTTCTTGATTGTCCAACATTTTGCTTCATATTTCATAGCTGGTCTAATTGTTGTCTTGTAAAATTCTCCCTTCAATCTTGTTGGCATTCGTCGGTCACAAAGCACTCCAGAAGCGAGTCTCGACTTCATTCATCCTTCTTTTATCCTATGTTCTATATCTTCATCAATTTCCCCATCCTCACTAATTTTAGAGCCAAGGTAGTGGAAATAATTACTTTGTGGTATCTAATTGGAGGCTGAGATCTTTATGATAATTGCTAGGTGAAAGACTTATTTTTTAGGCTGTTATTTCTTCTGTTGTGACTGTGCATGGATTTTGATTCAATTGAGAACGTGTTTTCCCCTTCTTTTCTTTTTCTTTTTGTTCCTCAATTATAACCACCTGACAATTCTTTATCTGACCAGCCAACCCAACCTAAACCTCACCTTGTAAATTAGGTGCATTCACATTTCCAACCCAGTAAACAAACTGGTTCGGTTTGGATTGGGCCCTCGCTACTTGACACTAATGTCCCACTGCCTTGTAAATCATTGTCTGAGTCGATCTTTTACATACATGTTGAATCTGGGTTGACATTTTAAACCCTAAAGGCTGGTTTTGGTTGAACTTGCTACCCTTATTTGTCAACCCTATAGAATTCTAACCAAGCCGATCCGACCCATTGCCATTAAGCTATAATAGACACGTTGAAATGTTATCTTATGACCTATTTTGACAACTCTTTTTCTCCATTCGTTTCCTTATCTTTGTCTTCGGGTTCTTTATTGTGTTAGGAGGGAAATACAGAGGTATGCTCCATACCAGTTCATTGTTTTTGAAGCGTACTAATTTTAGGGATTACATATATCCAATTATCCATATTCATATCTAAAATTTCAGGAAGTGGATATCGTTAACAGGATCTAGGCATGCATGTTTGGCCCTTTTGTGGTTTTTCTATTTCCTTGCATCTAATTGTTTGCTTTGTTTTTTTTTTTTTTTTATAAAAAAATTTCTTAATGATTTTTTGATCGGTAACAATTAAGATTTTATTCAAAGGGGAAATAAAACAGGTGTGCAGCCTACAACTGACGACTCTACAACGTAGGTATAAAAGGATTATACCAACACGCAAACAAAACACTGCACAACACGAACAGACAAACACAACTACCCATCTTCAGCACATAAATTTGTGACCCCTTACGTGGCCAAAGCATCAGCCATACCATGCTGACCTACCAACATATTGAAAACTAATTTGGAGAGATGAAGAAAGCACCTTGATATCTTGGAAATCAGAGAAGAATCTCCAATGGCTGTCATCATTTGACTTCATCCATGAAATAGCTTTGGGTGAGTCACTCTCAATATTCAAGCTTTGAATGTATCCATGAGAATAAAATATGGATCGCTTCCATATTTGCTAGCACCTCTGACTCGTTGGAATCTGAGACGCATATGCTTGGAGAACAAAAATAGCAGCTCCCTATTCTGGTTATAAAGAATATCTCCAATTCTTGCAGGCCCTGACTTCCCTCTAGCTGCCCCATACAAGTTCAATTTCAAGCCTCCAAAAGGAGGCGGCAGCCAAACATCAACTTCTTCACCTTAGAAGGCCTTGAGTTGATGCAAACATCCAATTACACAAAATATTATCAAACATTAGATCCTTAAATTCCTTCCCGTATAAGACACACTTAGCTAACCTTTAAAACACCATGCAAAGCACCTTTACCACTGGCAACATAGCATCTCTATAAATACTGTCATTCCTCTCTTTCCAAATGGACCTAGGAATGAGACAGTGCAGCTTTCCAAAAAGCCAAGCCACAACCCTGGAAAGGAGCCAATCTTCAAGCCTCAATCAAACCTCTTTAGTGAAGCTGGCAAACTCCAAAAAAACCACTTCTATTTAGGAAGCGGCCCCATAAGTACGAGTAGTTCTATTTAGGAAGCAGCCCCATAAGTACGAGTAGTAGTCACAATGGGGAAACAAATGATTGACGGTCTTGGGGTCTCCCCCTCTCTCCCACACAAACAAGTGAACAACATACAAAGGCGACCTAAGAATGGCACACAACGCAGTTTTCCAAAAGCCAGACCACAACCCTGAAGAAGAGCCAATGTTGAAGCCTCAATCAATCCTCCTAGTGAAGCTGGCCAACTCCAAAAAAGGCCACATCTATTTAGGAGGTGGCCCCATAAGTATGAGTAGTGCTAGTAGTCACAATGGAGAAACAGATGATCAATGGTCTCCCCCTCTCCCACACAAATAACATACATAAAAAATATGACTCTGTGGTAAGGCTCCTCCTGAGATCATCTTCTGTGGACACTTAATCAACCACTGCCAACCAATAAATAGTCTCGACTCAAGGGGGTACCATGCCCATCCAAACATGCGCATGTGGAGGCCAAAATGACAGACGATTCCAAAGCCCTATAAAAAGACTTTGTAGAGAACATCCCTGAAGGGTGCGGCTCCAAATGTGAGAATCCATGTCATCCCTGCAAATACACTTGTTACAAAAAATCCTGAACCCACTCAGGACCAACCAACCAACGGAGGACTCCTCTGAACCCAACCCCCATCTATTCATTATAAATCTTGGCATGCTTATTTAACTCTGTTTTGTATTATTTATTGTCACATCTTGGCATGCATGTTTGGTTCTGTATTGTGATTTTTTTTTTAATTTTTTAATTTTATCAATTCATGTAATGCAGTCCGTTATTTTTATATTTTTGGTCATCACCTGCAATTTCTTTCCTGATCTAGCTTTTCAATGCAGAGTTACTGCTGTAGATGGCCAATACCAGATTGGAATATATTCTGTTCGGCCCATCTGTTATGGTGAGGAGATAACCTTTGACTATAACTCTGTAACAGAGGTTTGTACCTTCTCTCTTGTGCCTTTTACCTTGATAAAGTTGAATGTTTTGAGTGATATTCACCATTTTCTATGCAGAGCAAGGAAGAGTTTAAAGCCTCAGTTTGTTTATGTGGAAGTCAAGTTTGCAGGGGTAGCTATTTGAACCTGACTGGTGAAGGGGCTTTCCAGAAGGTCCAAACCACATACTAGTTTTCTCCAGTGATTTCCACTTTTTTTTTTTTTTTTTTTAATCCTTAAAAAAAAATTGAATCAACTGAACTAAGAAGCAAACTTCGGCACATTCAGCCGACGTTTTTACCCTCCCTCCCTCCCTCCTATATTTGAACTTAGCATGCTTAATATCTTAATGCCAAATGTGATGTTGGATCAGCTTTACCCTGGCTCAAGTGCATTCTATTTATTTATTCAATATCCTGCTGCATTTCCTGATCCCCATCTGGGCTAGCATATGATGGGCTATGGCTGTATGGTTGGATCTGGGTTGGATTTTTGTCAACCTTTGTCCATTTCAATTAGAGATATCTGCATTCATGTCTAACCAGGGTCCATTCTGATCAACTGCATCCTCGTCTTACTCTAGTATGCTTCCTGACGAATATGCCAAGCATAGGATGGGTATGGCTGGTTAATCGTTTGGGTCTTAGTTGGGTTTTGGTCAACCTTGATCCACCTCCATTAGAGAAATCTATATCCAAGCTGATCAGGGATCAACAAGATCCCGGTCTGATTCTATCAGTGAAAAAATGCCTATATCCAACATGAATGGATCTGACAAACAAAGTCTGGATTCTGATCTGTAGCTACCTATGTGGTGCAATTGACCCACATTTTGCTCCAACCTGTTCACGTCTTTACATTTCTATAGTTAGAAGTCGAGCACAAGCACAGTTGGAAGGTGCTCGTTGCAAGTTGCAACCACATGGTTGAGGGTTCGGGTCATGTTATCATTCAAAATAAATATCTATTTTAGAAGGTTAAATTAAAATTTTAATAATGAGAAGTATGATATATTAATAAATACTTCAATGTTATTAATTTTCTCTATATTAAGATTATAGTTAGGCTCAAGCAGTTGAACTAACTTGATAGACACCAACCTGTCATGAAGCACCGAAAAATTACGGTGTATACCTGGATCCGAGTCATACCAGGTCTGTTGGATCATCAGGTTAATCTGCATTGTGGACAGTGGCAACCTGCTTTTTTTTTTTCTTTTACTTTTTTTTTTTTTTCATGCATTTCAATGAAGACCAAACAACTGTTGTATCTCGCCAGCCAGCCTTCTGAAATTAAGGTTACGCCTGTTATATCTCACCAGCCTTCCATCTGAAATTAAGGTTTATTTCATCGAAATTGTTTGTTCCAGGTATTTAAGGAGTGCCATGGGATCCTAGACCGGCATCAGCTGTTGCTAGAGGCTTGTGAAGTTAATTGTGTTTCTCAAGAAGATTATATTGATTTGGGAAGGGCTGGCTTGGGCACTTGTTTGCTTGATGGATTGCCTGAATGGCTTATAGCTTACTCAGCTCATCTGGTATATATCTTCTCTCAGCTCGTCTAGTATATATCTTACTCATGTGTTTCATAGTGGATTTTAGCTTATCGCATTTGATCTGTTACCCTCTGAATGAAGGTGAGGTTTATCAATTTTGAGAGAACAAAGCTTCCCGAGGAGATTCTAAAGCATAATTTGGAGGAGAAGAGAAAGTTCTTTTCAGATATTTGCCTTGAAGTTGAGAAGAGCGATGCTGAGATTCAAGCTGAGGGTGTCTACAACCAAAGGCTTCAAAATTTGGCTCTTACCCTTGACAAGGTGGCTTTCAGTGTTTAATGTGAATGTAATTCAAGTTATCAATACAGCCATGACACAAAATCATAGGTCTTATTTTACTACAGAATTGATTCTATTGTTGCTGTACAACCAATTGGCACAATTTGCATTAAGAAATCACAGTGCATTTTATTATAATTTCCTATATTGCAAACTTGGAACCTGTTTGGAATCTATTCCAATGGAATGGGAAATAAGTTTGGCATTGACATTTGTGACTTGGTAGGCATCGAGAGTTGATTCGTCCAAATTCAGGTTAAGAAGCTGGTTGATCCAAGATTTCTAATTTTCCTGTAACCTTAACTGTGTTTTTGTTTGTAGGATTGTAGCAGATGAATGAACTTGGAAATGTAGTTGTTTCAGATGATTTTCAGTAAAATATTCTTTGATGCCTTCATTTCCCATCTAGTATTGGTTGTCCATGGTTCCTTGATGCGAAATAATCTTGCTCCTTGAGTGGAAGCACTTTTGGTGTTGAGAGCCAAAAGATTGTCATAGTAAATTTTACCATTTGCAGGCAGGGGCCATTTAGTTGCAAATGTATGTGCGATATGAGAAGGGGCCGTGGAGTCAATGTATCGTGTTCTAATCCATTGTGACTAAGCTGAG
Organism: Persea americana; assembly: GCA_029852735.1. Classification (NCBI taxonomy): domain Eukaryota; kingdom Viridiplantae; phylum Streptophyta; class Magnoliopsida; order Laurales; family Lauraceae; genus Persea; species Persea americana. The sequence continues at coordinate 57,019,035 of CM056814.1, read as the reverse complement.
TTTATTTGGTTCCATTGCCTTAGATGACATGATATTTCTTTCATTTTTGTCGAGACACTGGATAAATGCATTAAGGGGGGTTCCTTGGGAATATGATCTTTTTAAACTTAATACCATTTTTTTCCCTTTTTTGGTGGTAGTTAATGTGACTCAAACCCACAACCTCAACATTGCAATTGTGAGCACCTTCCACTGTACCATGGGGCTCTTGTCCATTAATGTTAACAGTTGGGATAGCTTTCGAGATCCGTTCTTGGCGCAATCGTACTGCGCGTAGAGGAGGAATAGTAACGGCTTCACCATTCACCAATAAAGATGGCTTTTAGTCAGATCCAGTGTTCAGATGAAGGTTATTGTTGTGATCTGTAGCTCTGTTAGATTAAACATAAAAATAGGCTTCATTGTTGTTATCTTATATTCTTATAGTAATGTATCTTATTGTATGTGTTGTTTCTGCTGCCTTCTTTTACTTTCTTTTTAATAAAATAAACCCATCTATAGCAAAATGTTACCTGGTTTATTATCCTAACCTTACATGACTACCTTAATGAGTTCTATTACATGTTGATTTAATCTTTGGGACTTCAGTTTATACTGATTTTTCTTTGTTCTTATGACGAATGATATTTCAGGTAAGGTATGTAATGAGGAGTGTATTTGGAGATGCAAGAAAAGCTCCACCACCTTTAGAGAAGCTAAGCCCTGAAGCTTTAGTTTCTTTACTTTGGAAAGGGGAGGGCTCACTGGTTCAAGAACTACTCCAGTGCATGGCTCCTCATATGGAGGCAGACTCACTAAATGACTTGACGGTCAAGATTCTTGCCCACGATCCATCTGGTTCTAATGACCTTCAGAGTGAGCTTCAGAAGTCCTTATTGTGGTGAGTTCCTGTTGTAACTTATTCCTTTTGCTGCTGCTAGTATCTTTTCTATTTACAGAAGGAGGAACTATGCAAATTGTTGGCTGGACAATGACTAGGGGTGTTCATGGGCTGTGCTGGGCACGGTTGAGACATATCCAGCTCTGGCCTGACTTTGGAAACATAGGCCTATATCCTGCTCGAGCCCGACGTGGGCTGTTATGTCATGTCCAAGCGCACCTTTTTAGTCAATCGGGCTGGGCTAGGCTGAGCCAGGCATTTTATCAACTGTATGGGCTTTCTCGTGGTATTTTGGAAAATTATCGTCACTAAATTACAAGCACTCCTTATTCAGGCCGGCCAGGCTTGGCTTCTCTATTACCTAATCCATGCCTGGCCCAAATATTAAATGGGCCTAGAATATATATATCTAGGGCCGGCCCATGAGCACTTCTTGTTCCATATCTGAGTGTGACTTTGCGACCCTCAATTTGTGATCCAAATATTTATATAATGGTGATATTGTGGACGATTAGCTGCTTCTAAAATCATCCTTGGAATAAGATCACTGTCTGATGTATCCTGTAGACGTTTTCTATTGGCTGTGGTTTTCCATTTTGAAGCTACCAATTTGTAGCTAATAGGAGAACAGGGTGCAGCATATGATGCCAAGATACGGATATGGATACGGACACTAGATTTGGGGATACGACTTATCACTTTCGAAAATCTAGGACACGGATACGGATATGGATACGGGTGTCTTGTTATTATTATTTTTTTCTCTAGATCACTTTTGAATCAATGAAATCATCATTGTTTTTGTCCCTTTCTAGCATTTTTTATGGTGAGAAGTAAAAATATTAAAAGAACTAGTAGCCCAATCACCTGTTCTCAGCACGGTATCTCCCTGCACTGCAAAATAAATAATCACATATTAAAAAAAATTACCTCTTTCCATAGGACAAGTTGGATAAAATAAAAATAGAGAAATTGGAGCAAAAAGGGTATAGTTACTTAGGAACAACTGAAACATGAGTGGTTTGATGGAAAAATGAGTGGGTAGTTGCATGAGTAGTTATATAGCCGTTGGTCAAAATTATAACCGACTGTCAAAATTGGATCCAAAACCTCCTAGCTTAATATATTATAATAAGAAATAAAGGACTTTATAAGTAGGATTTGTTAAACTTATTTGCTAGAAGTATCGGTGCATTATAAGTTACCAATACAAGTATCGTATTGGTCCGCTACGGATATGTTGGGCTTGTACAAGTATCCGGGTATCATAGGGCACAGCCAAGTTAGCTAGATCAATGGATTAGATTTCCTGTGGTTGGCTCATGTCTACCGTTGCTGGTCGTACAATGTATCTATAGTATATCCTTATATGGGAAGCATGTCATTTGGTTGATTGATTATTCTTCTTTCTTTTTTATTGTTCTTTTTTTCATTGTTGTCTTTCATCAGGTTGAGAGATGAGATTCGGAATCTTCCCTGTACGTACAAATCCCGGCATGATGCTGCGGCAGATTTGATTCACATATATGCACATACAAAATGCTTTTTTAAAGTTCAGGTGAGGCTTAGTTTCTTGCTAAACTGCCCAAATGTAAAAGCTTGACAATAAGAGGAATGGTCCAGTGTGTGATTATGGTTTTAACACTGGGCAGAAGGGCCCCCATTTGGATAGAGTGTATCTTTTGGATGGAAGGGGCACATGTTTGATCTGTTTGTCCTTCCCATTAACTTGATCGGATGATCCTATTCATTAATTCATGAGCTGGAAAAGTGGACTGCTTGGTCCAATTGTTCATTTTCTATGCTCTTGGGCAATGGGTTAGGTGATTCACTTAAAGGGTGAGTTTTGTTGGTTGTGCCATCTACTAGGACAAACTGTGCATGTGGAGATAACATTTAATGATCAAAATTTTTACTATGGTAGCCTAGTTGCAGTGGGAGAAAGTTATTCTTTATCTCCTTCAAATGATTTTATAGCATTCGCTTTTTTGCGCAAATTTTCCAATCGACAACCTGAGGTTTTACATTGTAACCTTGAACATTTTGTTGCACCTTGAGAAGCCTGCATTTTGGTTTATATTATTGATTTGATGGGCACCTGATGCAGGACACACCCGTGGTCCCCCATGGGCTGACCTTCCAATGGGCCCAGCCTATCTACCTCGACCTACCTCTTTGGGCGTGGTCCATCTATTTTCATGCTTTGGCATATTAGGGTTTTATTTTATTCTATTTTATGGTTCGTGTTGCATGTTTTAATCTAGGCCATCAATGTGTTGGATGGTCCAGATTAGTTTAGGATTATGTTTTCTCCTATATAATCATTGTAGTGCCTCATTGGCTATACAGTCGATGATCAATGAAAAATTTCTTGAGTGATTTTGGGTCGTCTTAAGTTATCTCTTCTTCCTTGCCCGGGATGGGGAGTTTTGCGTGAGGCTAATTTCCAGGAGAAAGCCTGACTTATCCTTCCACAACCACAATCCATCTCTCGTCTCTCCATCTCTACCTGCCCCGCACCTAGTATCCCGCTCCGCATCACCACCTCTATGGATGGACAATGTCCAATAAAAATTACCAAGAATGGAAGTTCTTGCCCCTTTTCTCTGATCAGTAACATAAGTTTAATTGACAAAAAACAAAATAGAGAAACCATATGGTATAATCGAAGTATTTGTTATGACTTATGAGTGTTAATACATCAAACCCCATTAGGCCTCAACAAATTTAATTATCCTGATTGTCATCATCAGCATCATCATCATCCCCAACTATGTTGGGGTTGGCTACATGAATTCTATTTCTCCATTCCGTTCCATTTTGAGACAAATCCACGGATAGGCTGCTCTCTTTTGGACCTATCCTTACTCATTCAATCCATGTATGTCCAAATCAATTCAAGCAAGTCTCTCTTAATTTATCCTCTATTGATGCTATCCTGAAAGCACTCATTTCTGATTTCATCTTTCCTAGTTCTACCACGCTTCCATCTCAACATTCTCATCTTGTGCATGTGTTGTTTCTTGATCGGCCAACATTTTGCTCCATATTTCATAGCTTTGCTCCATATTTCATAGCTGGTCTAATTGATTTCTTGTAAAAAATATTCCTTCAACCTTGTTGGTATGCGTCGATCATAGAGCACTCTAGAAGCCAATCCCCATTTCAACTAGCCTGCTATTATCCTTTGTTCACCATCTGCCTTGCTTTCTCTATCCTTAATAATTATCGAGCCAAAGGGCATATGAATCTCTGTGGTATCTCAATTCTCAGTAGGGTTAAGCTCTTTGCACATCCCCCCTTAAGTTGCAAGTCATATATATGTTGAAGCCCTAGGGTTTTAAAGCCCTACTCTATCTCTCAAGTTTTGTATCTATGCTATCTCTTCATTCATCCACCAACACTGTTTTATCTACCAAAACAATTTTGTATCACTTGAGACACTCCTTTTATCTAAAACCCTCCAAATCAAATTTTTAGGTACTATGTGTCATAGGCTTTCTCTAGATCGATGAAGACCACATGAAGATTTTTCCTCGTCTCTTGGTATAATTTCATTAATTGCTTAAGTGAGAAGATAGCTTCCGTAGTTTGCCTCCCTGACATGAAACCATATTGATATTCAAGTATTTTAGTCTCTTGTCTCCAAGTCTTTTCTCCATGACTCTACCACTATTTCATAATGTGGTAAATTAGTTTAATCCCATGATAATTGATACAGATTATCTCCTTTGTTCTTGTAGGTACTACAACACTTGTCCTCCATTCCTCCAACATTTTCTTTGTTCTTAATATCTTAGTGAAGGGTCTAGTTAACCAACCTATCCAATTTATCCTAAGCATTTTCAAGCATCTATCAAAATGCCATCTAGGCCAGAGCCTTTTCTATCTTCTTTCTTGCCAATGTTGTCTTCACTATTGCTGTTATAATTATGTCGTAAAAGGTATGCCTTGATAACGAAAGCATCTTGTCTCGATTCTAAGGCTTTTATATAATTTTCGTTTAAAAGTTTGTTAAAATATTCTTTTCACCTTCCTTTAATATCATGTCATTCACCAAAACCTTTTGGTCGCTTCTATATATATATATATATATATAGAGAGAGAGAGAGAGAGAGAGAGAGAAGGGCTCTCCTAAGCTGCAGCTTAGCTTATCTTAAGCTGAAACAGCGCTTGTCCCACAAATCAAAGTTTATTATCTCTGTTTTTGGCATGATGGAATTGGAAAACCCAGTTTTGATTGGATTTATCTTGATTTTGGAGATGATCATCATGCCAAACACAGAGATAATCGACTTTGATTTGTGGGGCCAATACTGTTTCAGGTTAGGATATATAAATATATATATATATATATATGAATGACATGATCCAAATCGCTACTTTTCCTACCCTCATTTTTGTAAGCTTCAAAACATCTCTCCTTTGCTTTTTCCTAACTTAATATATCATGGTTTGCAGTCTGCATCACTTTCTACGTTCTTAAACTTCTTTCTTTGCCTTCATTCTATATTCCGAGTCCATTGTGCAACTTTGTAGCAATATCGTCTCTCAAACAACTTCTTGACGTCTCTCAAACAACTTCTTGAAGCTCTATAATCCACAGAACGGTTTGTTTATCAAAGTGTCTTTTACGACTTTTCGACTTTCCAAGAACCACTTTTTCAACTGTACATATGTAGTCAGTCATTTGATTCCACATCACTAGTTCCTCCGAATTTCATCCTCCCCCTCGATCACTTGATGCTTAAATGTTGTAGCTCTTTCCCTTTTCAAATTCCTAATTCCTTCGCTTTGTTTTAGGACAATCTTTTATTCACTACCACTTTCTTTCTACTTCTAAATTCTAATTCAAACATCTAAAACTAAAAACTACCATGCTATTTTGTGAAGTCATGTTCCTATTAATTCCATTCCTATAGGTAATTAAATGTTCATCTCTCTTTTTAGAGTAGGTGTTTGTTCTTACAAGGTCCTTGCCTATCCAGGTTTTAAGATAATGGCTCCTAATTCACGCACTCTCTCAAGCAGTCATACCGTTTACTATCCTTTCCCGTATGCCCCCATTAAGAGTGTCCTATGAAAATCCTTTTACCAGTTGGAATGTCTCACCTTCTTTTCATTGCTTCAACCAATTATCAAAGTTCATATTTTCTAATAATTTCTAAGTAGCGAGTTGAATTCTTCTCTTCTTTTGGACTGACTTCTTTACCCGCAATCGTCTAGAATGGTACAAGAATCATTTCCCATTCTCTACTACAATTGGGCACTGCTGTAGTTTGTCACTTATAGCGAGGGATGACCTGTCACAGAACTCTTGCATACTTTTTACTTAAAGCAAGTCCAGCTGCAGTGTGTCTCTTATAGCGGGGAATGCCCTAGCTTGATCATAGAATGTTGTTTTCTCTGTATCCTTGTTTGGGTTGTGAGCTGTGACAAAAGTTTGTTTTCTCCATATCCATGTTTGGGTTGTGAGCCGTGACAAAAGTTTTACTTTGGCTGTCAACTTTCGTGATTCTACCCTCCTTTATCGGAATTTGGGAACAAATGTAAAGAACAAATGTTTCTCTCTAAAATAAAGGATCCCTATCAACTCCTGTATTAGCTATGATTTATTTGCTTATGCAGTTCGTCTCACATGTATAAGAGAAACTTGCATCAAGAGACATAATTCCTTGGTCTCTAACTTCATCTGCCACCTATGGGACCTGATAATTCTCCTTCATCTGCCCAATAGCATTTGAAGACCCCCCTTCCACAATTAAAGGCCACTCAATGAATGATAGAGATCCTCATAGCTTCTCGAATGGCTATGATTTTTGTCTTAAATAGGTACGTTATGATCCTTCTGGAATCTTGAAAATTGAAAGTATCCCCACATCCACACACCCACCCACACATCAATGCTAGGTTTGCAACTTGACAATCCTAGCTTCTTGAATCTTTTCACTACCACATAGCTATTACCGGTGATTTGCTCCCAATGGAAGGCCTACTACATGGGTAATCAAGCTGCCCTATGGCTTGACCACCCAACCAAGAGACCTGGTTTTTTCAGGTGTCAATTCCCACTCCGACCATTTTTCTTTTCCCAATATTCACTGGAAGCTGATGTGTAAATACCATTTTAGATTGCTTTAACAATTCATACTTCCCTTTCTAACTTCACAGAATAAAAGTATACAATCTGCAGGCCGGAGGTGCTATGCATTTGTTCCGAAATTTGTAACTGCTTGTCGAATTTATTGGCTTATCTCAGTACAATATGATACTCAAGCCTTCCATGATATTATTGAAAAGAAATAGTGAAAGGTGATCTGATTGCAAACCCCTTCAGTCCTCGAACAGCCATTTTGAAGAATGATTAATGAAGAGAAAGATGTGCTATTATGCACTGTGCAATTAACTTCTTCCACTTCTCACTGGAACCCATCCACATAATCTGAATAACAATGCCAACACTATCATAGGATTTTTTAATATAGATCTTGTATAAGATGTCAGTCAATCTTGTTGCTCTCTTGTGCATTTCCTTATTCCCTCTCCATTAACATCTAGAACTTGTCTTTCCTTGATGAAAGCTCCTTGGAATGGACTTATCACCTGGCATGTCGCACCTCTTATTCCATCGGCCAATATCTTTTACAGTAACTTGTAAAACATCCACCTGGCTATGATGCATGGGTACACTTCAAAGTTGGCAACACATCATGTTGTACTGTATCCGATGCTTCACTTTTTTGTGTAAAACCCGTGTCTAGTCACTCCAATATAGGCTGTATTCATGTCTTATCATATTTGATACTTCATTTCATGTGAACTCTATGCTCCTGCCATAAGCATGGCATATCCTTGCAGTATCCATGAGGTATCTGGGCATTATAGTTATAAACACACGCAATTTGGCTATTAATCTGACCTAGAGTTCACATGCTTATGGCAGGAGCATAGGCATGGATACTACTGCACATTGTTTAAAATCTCGGTTTCAGTCGCGGTATCGGCCGGGCCAAAAAACCGATATGATATCGGTATTGGTTGCGGTTATCGGTCCATCGCGGTCGTCGCGGTGTGAATTTTTTTTAATCCAAAAAAATTCGCAAAAATATCTAAAAAATTTAGAATATTAGAAAATGCTTGAAAACAATATTTTTTTTCCATTAGTAACAACAATAAACCAAAATATCGGTCACCTTAAGTTATGAGTCCTATCTGTGTTGAAGTTCGCTGGCTTCTCCAGTATTTCATATATGCAACCATTATTGATGCTCATGATTAATAAGCCATGAGTATTTAGTATCATAAATATTCTTGTAATTATTTTTTTAAAAAGTAGAAGATCTAAAAAAAAAAACATTTTGCTACACCCAAAATCATATATAGAAGTAGATCTAGCAAGAAGGTGTGTAGATCTAACTTCTAAGTGAAGAACACAACACATGTGACAAACCCAATGATCTTTACATTCATTTCTATGCTTTATCTTAAAAAAAAAAAACACATAATAGTAAAATTAAGGGAGTTAAGTTGGTTTTCTCTTACCAAATAAAATGTTTTCTTCAAGAAATAGTGATGGAGATGAGCTATGGAGTATGGAGTATGGATGCTCTAAGGAGATGAGAGGAGAGGAGAAAAAGATTGGGAAAAAGTAAGAAAACTAGGGTTTTTGTCAACCATACAACATCTCGGCCGATATTTTCAGATATGGGTAATACCGATATTATGTTCATCTCGGCCGAGATGGACCGAGATTTTGGGGATATTTTCCTGATACCGATTTATCGGCCAAATATCGGTTCGGTATCGGCCGATACCGGTTCATATCGTCCGATATGAACCGGTATCGGCGGATTTTTTAAACCATGCTACCGCATCAAACATTGGACTGCCAAGTAGCTATGTTATTTAAAACCTGGGGTACCACGTGTAAACTCAAGGCTTATGTTTACTGTGTAAAACCTCAGACGGAGGACCATATGGACATGGTACTCGTAATTTGGACCATTGATAGCTGGAAACATTTGCAAACAAAGATATTTATGGATGTTCCCTCCCATGATGAACCCAACTATACCCTTACTGGATCAAGGATTAAACAGCAATTGTCTTGTACTCTTGTTGCGATTTGGGCATATTCTGACTAATAGAATTACTTTCAGGATTACAAGTCTATAACGTCTCCGCCCGTTTACATTAGTCCTCTTGACTTGGGTCCCAAGTATGCCGATAAGCTGGGTTCAGGCTTCCAGGAGTATTGCAAGACATACGGAGAAAACTATTGTTTAGGGCAGTTAATTTACTGGCACATCCAGACCAATGCAGAGCCAGATCGTAGCTTAGCAAGAGCGAGAAGGGGTTGCTTGTCACTGCCTGATGCTGCTACCTTTTATACCAAGTCTCAGAAGCCATCACGGAAGCATGTGTATGGCCCAAGAACCCTCAAATTTATGCTGGCCAGAATGGTAAGTGTTGCTTGTTACTGCATGGCGTTGTATATTTTTCTATATTGTTGCTAGGATCAGCTTGGCTGTAGTGCAAACCCAAAGATTTTTGGCATATTTTGTCAGAACAAAATCAGTGGATGGTTAATCATTCTGCTTCCTGCGTAGGACTTAAAAAGGAAAGTTGGAGACTGCATTTGGTGGGATATTGCCAGTCTCTTCTGCTCTAAAGTGTCACATCTAACACTGATATTGGTTTGAGGCTTTGAGCAGTCAAGTCAGAAAAGTGGTAACCCATTAGTTGTGATTCCAATTTCTGCGCTGGCCCAAAATGTATTTCAGAATGGATGATCATCCATGTTGCATATAAATATTCAAACCGGTTTGATTTTGACATTGAAATGCCCCTCAGCCACGCACACACATTGAAATGCATGCGTCATGTAAGCAAACATGCTCATGTGATCCGTACTGCTGTTGATCAGGAAAAGCAGCCTCAGAGACCGTGGCCTAAGGACCATATCTGGACATTCAAAAGTTCCCCACAAATATTTGGTAGTCCGATGTTTGATGCTGTTTTAAATAAATCAGCATTGGACAGGGAGATGCTACAATGGCTGAGGAGCAGACCATTCGTTTTCCAAGCCATGTGGGACAGGTGACAGGGAGAGATCAGTGCATTTGTTTTTGTAACCATTATTCCAATTTTATTTCACAGGTTTCCCTTTTTCATCTGGGAAGTTGGTAATCACGCTGGCTTCCCTTCATTTCATTGTACAGCTCTTTGTAATTTGTGTATTCATTATTAAGTTAGATCATTGGTTGAGTTAGTTCCAAGGATGCTGCCTTCTTTTTTCTTCCTTCTGCTGCTGTTCATGTTTATCTTGTTGCTTACCTGAGTTGTGTTCTTTCAAATCACTCGTCTAACATGATGCCAAGATTCACAGGGCCCTCATTGCTGTGAAGGCGTTTGGGTCATTACAATTTTCACAGTCGAAGTCATGATATCCATTCACACCATACTTTTGGGCCGGACTGAACTGTTGAAGAGAGAAGAATATTTTTTCCCCTCTTTTTGAGAAAATCTTCTTGTGTCTTTATTGCTTGTGAGCTGCCATTTTATCTTTTATGGGGGGAATAATGCGGCTTTGTTTTTCAATTAACTTTGTCATATGTTTCCAGTGGTGATCAATTTAACATCTGGGATGGGGGCTTATGTCAGTGTGGGGAATGTGGCACACTCCATTTTTCTTTTTCCGAGGGATTTTGAACTTGAGCAACAGTGACAATCAATGACTCTTAACACCCAGGAATAATGATTTTTTTTCATCATTTACTCAAGTAAAAGGACATGGGTGATTGTGAGCTGCTGTTCTCCCCTTCTACTTTGCCCAACCCTTTTTTTGACCTTTGATTGTACGACTGGCAACATGTGACTTGTTCAATTGTTGGTTCAAACTGCTGAGAAACTGGTAAATGGATTGTAGCTCGTCTTTGTGAGAGTCACATTGTTGAAGTTGAAAAAGAATCTTGCATAGTATGTCCTCGATCCACCCAGCAAACGACCTCATGTTGCAATCAAAGTCTGACATTGAAAAGGACTGTGATTTTGTCTGTAAGATGGGGCTTTTGGTTCAGGCCTGCTTTTTCCAATGAGGCTCTACCCAACAATTTTATAGATCACAGCGTGTATACAACTTGGGTTTATCAGAACTCTAATGGCACAGCTGGAAAACCAAGCAGGTCAGAAAGTCAAGACTCAGAAAGAGTTGATAACTCCTCACACAATGCTGGCCCCTCCCTTGGGTCTGGGCTTCCCCCCTGTCAACCCTAGGAGCTCATAATTAGGGAGCCTTGTCTGCAGCGATCTGAGGAATAATTACAAGGGTCTATAGCTAGATGACATGGGACTTGGGAGTAGTCTGTCTCATGTAGTTAGGAAAATTCTCTTCCGATAAAAATCAGGTGGTGTCTACTATTTCAAACTATTGACCAAGCCATCAAGAGCTCGCACTTGAATCATGGAAAAATAATCAAGAAGCACAGGCTGCTTTCTTATGGCATGGAGCACATCCAGGTTTCCCTTCCAAATTCCACATTCCCCGGTTGGATGGTGGTCCAAGGTGACAAGGTCCACTAGGGAGGGAGGCTTAGGTAATACTTGGTCCAAAAGTTTAAACTGAAGTTTATCACCTAGCACTTTCGACTTTTTGGGTTCCTTTTTTTTTTTTTTTTTGCTGCATTTTGGCAGAGAGTGGGCATGGACGTTAAGGCGGATTTTGATTAGAGAGGATAGTGAAATGGGGCCGCAACTGGTGGCATTTGACACCATTTTTAACATATTAACATAAGCTAACCTTAAGAACATAAGAACATATTTGAAAGAGGCCTCAAAAACTTTAAAACACCTTTTAAACCCTTTTTTTTTTTTTTTTTTAATACTGGGCCAAAACCTGTTGACTATTATATTTCAGGACTTCAAATCAATGACACTAGAGAAAGACATTCTTTTATTATTATTATTATTATTATTATTATTTATGAGGTGGGTATCCCAAAGGTATATAACGCAACGAGACTAACTAGCCAGGTGACACCGGCTAAACCCACACAAGTTTGCACATGGGATAAATACGGGGCAGTTTCGAACACAAGGCCTGGGGAATAAACCCCACACCTTATGCCTACTCCATCAACTCCCAGGAGTATAAGGTCGGATAATATTCAATGTCGTTTTTCACATTTTTGTATTTGCATTGTCTGAGGACATTGTTGGGCAGCTTGCACAAAATTCATTGCAAAACGCCCTATGGGTCCCCATTTGGCTCTGACCATTGCTGACGGGCTTTCAAAAATATGGACCAAACAACGGTCAGAACTAAGGCTATCAATTTGGCCCTTTGACCAAGGGGCTCAGCTCGGCTAAGTCGTAAAGCGGGAGTTTTCTTTTGTTCCAAAGCCTGAGGGTAGGGTACGACCCAATTTTGAAAAGCCCACAATCTTGAGGGGCGAGCTAGGGCTTGACTTCGCCGGCTCTACCCCTTGTCTATTAATATATAAAATAAATAATATTATATATATATATATATATGGAGAGAGAGAGGGGATATTCATGTGCATTCCTCCCTCACCATATTGTGAGAGACAAACTTAATGGGGCCCACTTAGGGACCCACTAATCAAGGGACTTGTGGGGGATGGAAAGAGACATTTTGGATGGGCCCACATATCAAGTTTGGGGTCAATCTAATGCTTCTAACTCCTTCATCCATGGCCCACAAATTTCACGACTTTATATTAAAGAAAAAATTTGACCCTGGATTCAACGGTCCAATTCATTCGGATAGGTGAAAGATCATTGGATCTAGTGTACTTAAGGGGGTCCCATGTGTGTAGATGGTTCAGATATATCATAAAGTCCACCCTATTATGTTGTCCCTCACCGTAATATGGTGAGGGATGGGTGCGCATGAATATTTCCCAATAGATATATAAAGGTTTTTACCCAAAAATTATAAAGAATCGCTCTCATTAGCAATCAATGATAAAATACTTAATATTTCGTCAAACAATAATGAACAAGTTTTTTAGGTAATTTTCTTTTTTTTTTTTATATAAATATATCTCCATAGATCACAATATTGTTACGTATGTTTGGTTCTACATTCATCCAATGCATACATACTCTTCATTGAAAAGGGAATTCAAATTGTCAGTGATTAGATAGATTTTCACCATTAACGGATGTCCATCAACATCATCATTGAGTAGGGTTGAGTTTCAGCCACTAGCCACTGATCAATGTTAATTCCAGTTCATCACATTGCTTCTATGATTATTTTTTCATTCAAGTGGACCCCACATCTAGAGCTAAAGTTTGTGACTCTGACCCATCTTTTACATGCATCAAAATATCTTTGTAATTCATCTTAAGTAGTCGGTGTTTAATTGCTTTGGTTATAAAATTCAATGGTGATATTTCAAAGAATTATGAGTGGGAGGATTAATGCTATTTAAAGAGTTGGTCTAATATCTATTTGAACTATACATACTAAATAATTTATTTGAAAAAGGTATAAGTGCCTATTTGATGGTACATGTTAATTGCTTTATAAAAAGAAAATGTAGTACATGAAATGATGAACATGAACTAGTGAAAAAATGCTTAACCATGGACATTACTAAATATATTGTTGGTTTGGTCATTGGTCATTGGTGTGTCTGTGGTGGTGGGTGGCTTCAACTTTTGTTGGTTTGGTTTTGAAGTTGGTGCAGAGAAAAGCAGAGACTAGACTCTATAGGCTAGAGAGGTTCTTTTACTTGGTTGCTTTCAACTGAAGCAAACAAAGAGAAACTGAAGGTGACGAGACTGGGAGTGGAGATCTCGACGAGGATCGAGCAGTTTGGACAAAGTGCGAGGTATGTTGCTCAATCTCAGACCTTAGACCTTCTTTTTGATTTGGTTTGAAGGATTTGGCTCTGGATTGCGGGAGATGGGGGTTTTGTGGAGGGATTCGAAGGGCTGAGGTTCTGATGGGTTTGGGGTCGTAGGAGAAGGGGGTGCGGTGGAGTTAGGATGAGAGGATTGGGTTTGGGATCGTGTGCATCGGTGGTGAACTGGTGATGGGGTTCAGTTGATTTGGGATTTTGGATTGGATTTTGGGTTCGGTTGATTGTGGGGTTAGGGTTCGGCAGGTGGTGGGGGTTTGATGATGATAGAATCCGGGAGAGACAACTGTTCTCCTCCTGGTGATTGCCGGATTTTGGCTTTGATACCAATTGATGCAGCCCCGGAACCTCGATTGAAAAAATAGACCAATCTGAAATGAGATTGATCGAGTCCAGGATGGATTCAGCCACTAGGGCACACTCAAAACAATGGGAAGCACCATAATTGAAGAGACTCATAATTCTTTAATCAATAGGAAGAAGCATTAATTACAATGAGGATGTCCCTCCATATCTATGATTATGATCAGTCCTCCCTCTAGCTTAGACACCCACCCAACACTTTCCTAAACAAATAAATCAAGGTCTAAATCAAGGATGTGATGGTCTCTAACTAGAGTGATTTTTTCCCAATCCCTAATTGACACTTCAGAATACTCTTGTTGCCATGTGACATCCAGAGAAGTACTGAACAAGCATTATAAAATAATATGGGAGATATTATTTGTGTGATTCACCATTAAGGTCTATGTTGATAGGCGAAGAGATGTCAGCTTTGCAATAAATATGTTTTGAGAGAACAAGAGATTGCACATTTGTGACCCGCATAACCCAAGAATCTCTGAGACTCAATGTCTCAAAAAAGCCTCTCTGATTGTATGACACCAATTATTCCCCTTCCACAAAGAAAGTCATATATATCAACCCTGTCTCTCTCTCACACACACACTTACAAAGGAAAAATAAATGAAAAAAAGGAGATACAACTAAAGATTTCAGTTCAGTTGTTCATCTTGATACCTCCAAAATAGCGAGCCACAAAATTTATTCTCGATGTTAAAATCATAACCAAAGTTTCGATTGAACAAGTAAATTAGTCATTTGACTATTTCCAATTCAAGCCAGAAATGAATATTAATTACAATCCTTCCTGCAAATATCCGAGACATTCCAACACCTCACATCCAGTACCCCTGCGGATGAAAAAATTGAGGTAATGATGCATAAAACAAGGGCGTGCATTTGATTTACCTTGGGTTTTCCATATCACCCCTCTTCATATATATATATATTTATTTATTTTTATACAAGCTTTCAACTGTTTTATTATCATGCCAGACTTTGGCCTTGGCTTCTAGGCCTATTATATATATAATATTCAAGTAGCTGACCCCAACATAGTTGGGAAAAACCTTTAATGAAGATGATTCATTATCATCATCAAAGCCTTGTCCCAACTATGTTGGGGCTTTAATGAAGATGATTATATTATTCAGGTGAGAGCCATTGGCACATAGGGATGGTGCGGTTTGGCCTGTACGACTGCCCGCCTGGGGCCATGCCAATCATTTGGGATGGGAGGCGGGAAGGGGGGATGTTTTGGGGATGGGAATTTTAGTCCCATCTGATGAACCTAGCCCTGCTGATCAATGGCCCTCAAGTTTAATGGTTTTAAAAGGCGACATTTTTTAAAAGATTTCAATACAATGGTGGGATGAGTCATGAGTGTAATTTTGGGCTTTTGGCAATGCAGGGGTAGTTATATGAGGGAAATAAGTTGATCTCACGACTTGCCTTACCCGTGGAAAATACATTTATTGTCATTAGAGATCCTTTCTCTTAGCCAGTTTGTGCTTTTGTTTTTTAGTTTTGTTATTTTGGAATAATCTCTTATACCATTTGTTGTAATATGTTTCTTCTCTTAATAGATTATTGTTCTTACCCACATACCATTCCAAAAAAGAGGTTCTTTACCATTTTTAATAAATGTGAAGTATTCATCAAAACCAAAATTGTGCTCATTCCTGTTTCACTTCAGTTGTTTAATTTCTACTTTCCTGAGAAATATTCATCCAAAGGGACTACTTTACATATGATATTGGACTTTATATTGCTAATCATGATTTTTGTATTTGATTTGATTTCAAGATGTTTCTCTCATTTTCCAGAATGTCTGTGAAGATTGCTGAGTATGATTAAATTGGTTATTATTATTAGGGTGGTTGTTATATACCAAAATGGAACTGGTGGACAAGACAGTGGGGTTGTTGCTATGTGTTATCAGCTTATCCATATTCACCTATTATACATTTTGGGTCATCATCCTGGTTAGCCGCTGCTTCTTTTTCATTAATTTCTAAATGTACATTGTTATCTTCGATTCTGGAGCCATTAACTCTTAATTTTCCATTGTGTCACAGCCATTTGTGGACAGTGATCATTTCATACATAACTACTTCCTACCAAAGGAATTCGCTTTGATAATACCAGTGTTTGCCGGTGTTGCACTTCTAAGTCTTCTGAGCATGTTTATTGGGTATGTGAAGCTAAAATCGAAAAAGAAATCTGCTTAAAGGAAGTTTTGTAATACTTATCCTTAAATTAGAGTAGTTTGTTTCTCTTATTGTTCAAAACATTTGCATTCTTACATTTGCTTGGTTTGTTTGGAGGCAATAGTGGATTCTAAAATTTGAATAGTTTGATCATGACACTAGCTCCAGCTGTATATTTTTGAATTGAAGTTCACTCATGATGTTAATCTGTTGAGGTTCTCTTTTAGGAGACTTCTCTGCAGCTGTTGTCATATGATTTAAAATCTGAATCTGACTGTCTTTACTTATGCATCAAGTTAATTATGTATAGTACAAAAAATTTGGTTGATCAATCAACTGCACTAATCAGTTGGAGCACTATGGGCTTGAGAGACATGACAACAGATCCCATACAATGCGATATGTTTTCTGCACTTCCCAGTGCTTTTCAAAATTTTATAACGATTTTCATTTTTTTTGAATGATACACACCATTCGTAGTTTTGAGTCCACTATCACAAATGTTGGCAATATTTTTAAAATACCGCATTCCCTAAAATGGCATTTTCCTGATATTATTGCAATACTTTCAAAATATCTAAATAAAATATCATGAGGAAGTTTGAATAAAAATTGAGACCATTGGAAAGGTCTATAAAGATTAAAGATATTTAAAAATACTTTATATTTATTCATTTTTTGTGACAGTCCCGGATAACATCCCTAGAAAAATTCCTAATTTGAAGATGTCCAATGTTTTCTTGAGATAATAATTTAAATGTTTTGGGGTGTAGTGGGTCAATAAAAAAATTTAAACAGTTTGGATTAAAATTCTGCGACCTACAGGAGTTTTAATAAATAAAAGACACATCACAGACCCTTTCGTTAATTGTGCATCTAGTCCTGAATATCTTATGGCGCTGGGGCCTAGGATTGACATTTGCCTGGACATATATCAACCTCCTCACCATGAGGGAGAGCCCTTCATCTTCATATGTTACTTCTTCTTCATCCCGTTGCACGGAGTCATCTTCTTCATCATATTTAGACTCGCGATTATTTGTCCTTGGCTAGGTTTGTCATCCTCATCTGAGAATGCTTGTTTGACCGATGTTCTGCTTCTCTGCTCCTGCAACATTGATTGGAGGGGATGGGCATAAGGATTGTCTTTTGACGATGATGTTTTCGCGGCCTGTCTGTTTGGTGCGCTCCCTGAAACTCTTTCCATGGCAGCAAGGTTCCTGTTACATCTCTTTCGTAGAGACCTTCCCATGATTCTGTATTGTAGATTATGTTGGCTCAGTGATAATGAGTCATGTTAGCAGTTGGATTCCTCACTCACTTCTCCCACTGAGTTTCAGCCCTAGTTTCCATCTGGATAGTCTCAACCACAGTCCAACTCAGCTGCATCGAAACCTGATCCTGGATAGCCGCATGTAATCCTTCCCTGAATCTTATGACTTGGACCGAACCTGGTCCAACTGCTATAACCTGCCGAGCTTGATCCAACTGCAACTTCTGAAGAGTAGGAGCGACGATGCTGCATGCATGCTCCTTATGAGGCAGCTTGATTTGATAGTTGTTAGAGCTATCATGTCGGTGACAGGCGAACCTGATCGGCAGTGATGTGGCCACCATAATCATTGGCAGCGTGTGGCATGACACCTAGCGTGTCTAGGGTCTGTGCCAGAAAACGTGATTGGTTGCCTTCTTTTATTCTACAATGAATCCTGCCCCTTTCTTAACTTGTCTTGTTTGCTACTAGGGTCATATTCCTAAGAGAATGTCTTCTGATCCCATCGTTCTTTTGTAACAAATCTGGATCCTCCATGATGTATATAGCCTCCATCTCTTTCGCTATTCTATAAGTCCTCTCACGATGTGGCTCTCACTTTCTTTTCTATTGTGCTTCTGTAAAATCAGAATCACAAAAGTCCCTCACGATATAGGAAGCCTTCGTCACTCTGGTGCCTTTCCTGCATCAAGAGAGGATAGTCAACAAGTGCTTGATGCTTCTCTCAGGTTAGCCGAAGGCGTGCCGCTATCTATTGCCTCTTTTACTGCAGAACACGACGGCTAAGAAAAAAGAAAGATACCAATTCCTCCTACCTGGGGTTGAGAAACCCCAGCTGTCTGGTCATGTTTCTATAAAAGCAACAAGAGCCCTGCGGGTGTGTGCAAGAGAAGCCTCCTCTCTTGTTTGTCCCTGAAACAAGGAGGATTGGATTTGACCCTCTTTGTCCTGACAATGGAAGGGGTCGTGTTTGCCGATCCTCTCCTTCCTTGATCACACAATCAAATAGACTTCTTTACTAAAACTGTTGATTGAGAACCAAATTCAAGCTATTTGAACTTGGATCCTATACGCGATACCACTTGTTGTGGTGCAGCGGAAACCTGAGATCGACACACAACCACACCATGCACAAGCTGATCCTTTCAAACGAACACAGAGAAACACAACAAGATTTTATGTGGTTTGGCACTATGCCTATGTCCACGAGAAAGAGAAACTCTCTTCAATCTTTTTCTCCCTTTCTTAATATATAATGCCTCCTTTCTTAAGCCCTGAGATACACTTGTTTCAAAGGACTGAAATACCCTTGAATCCTAAATGAATTTTGGCTGACCCATATGAACTTTTCTGGTTAACCTGAAATACTAGACATAACCCAATATGCAACTCATGATTTCTGTAAGAGATAAAAATCAAAGCACCCCACTTGGATGCCTACTGATCGTGAGGGGATGGTGCGATGGAATGTCTTCATTGTGGGTTATATTTTGGGCAAAAAGTAATCTCCATTGGATCATCACAATTCACAACCATTGGTTTAGGGGCCTTAAACTTTAATGTGGTTTTTTAAGTCGAGTTTTTTTTCAATAAAATTCAACTTGATGGGGTTGGTTTCCATATTCGACTATAGTCGGCAAACTGTCCTAATTAGTGTACCCTTACCATTCACAAAGGCTTCTTGGTTGCATGCAACATCTTCCATGCCAGCCTATGAAAGAAATTGAAGTATAGGCTATCGTGACTGAGGCAATGTGGCAAGGCTTATAAATTCTTCTAAATAGATCGATGAAGGTACACTATAACTTCTCACACAAAATCAAGATCAATATAAGTATGTTTCTTTCCACATTATATAGATGGGATGGGTAATACAACAGGTGTTTCTTTCTCAAACAGGAATAGGATTAACAAGCACTAATGAGATGCGTTCTTTGGTCTGATGTGTGGACTCTGTATATTCATCTCTGTGCTGGTATAGAACTTCAATCACACGTGCAAGGTTTACAGGTCTTATAAGGAGAGCCATAGGAAAAGCAGTAGGCTTCAAGCACTCCTCATTTATGTCTTTCCATGCATCTGCAACCATTTCTCGAAACTTGGTGCAGGTCTCTTCATATGTGCCTCCATGCTCCTTCATATAGACTTCAATACTGGACACCACATGACCTCTCTCTTGCTCCATCTTCACATTAAAAAAAAAGAGAGTCAGGATGATAATAAAAATGAATTCAATAATGTAACTCACATAGGTGCGTCCCACCGGCTTTAATGATCAGATTTCATTTTCTCTGTATTTTATGACAATAATTGAAATTGTATCAAACACCACGTGACCCAAACTCCTAGTATACTTTATTTATACCTTGTTTGACGTGATGTCATCTCGGAGTCGATTAACCATAGAAACAGCTTTAATGAGCTTAGGCATACTTCTTGCCCATTCAAAGGCTTCCTTTGTTGCAGTATCTCCCATCCCAACAAACGAAATCAATGTAAGCAACTTGTATCCGCAGGTGACCAAGGCGACACTCATATACTCTTCATATGTTGGCACATAACCCGCTTTAAACCACCGTGCTTCAATTAGGTAGTATTTTGATATTTCCTTAAACTGCAAACACATGTGAAGAAAAGAAGGAAACAAATGACTTAGTAACACATGCATGCACACAGACACACATTTGTACATATTATTATTGATGTTTTTGTCATCAGAGAATTTTGATATTTACTTGAAACTGTGAACACATACTAACAAAAGAGAGGCAATTGACTTAGTAATTCATATATGCATATGTAAATATTGTTGTCACTAGTATTGCAGTCCTAATTCTCTGCTGCTGGAAATTAGATAAGTCCTATGTCTATGACTATAAATATATTAAACGGGTCCACCTATAAAATGAAAACTTTTTGCATTGGGCATGGGCAAAATTTCACTTGGTAGCCCGAGCCTTGGAGTTGACTTCACATATTTGCTGGGCGAGTTGAGCCTGAGTCAAGAGTTTGGCAAACTATGCGTCCGTGCAATAGGAATTGACAATTCTACATGAATACAACAATTTTAACAAAACTAGAGTTCTGTTTAGTACAGCTTCTTTTAAGAAGGAGATACGATAGGATTTTTCTTCAAGAGCCAATTCCTCCTCAAATTTGTCAACGGCATCTAAGAGTGCAAGAAAGTGCAGCTTCATGACGTCTGGCAGCTGCTCTACAATGCTGCGATCCCACCTGTAGATTCAAGCACCATTAGGATTTTCGTATCAAATTCTTTAGAATCGGCGGGTGGGGGGGGTGGATATAACTGACCTTTGGATTGCATTGGTATAGAGTTCAAGTTCCTCTAGAGTACCATCATATGCGTCATAGATGTCATCCAATATTGATGTCAATGATATACATTTAGTCATTATCCTTCTAGCGCGAGAATATTGTGGTTCAGAATACACTTCTAGTATCCAAAAGTAGCACTCCACCACTCTATCCCTAATGAATGGTAGCTTTGCACCAAAATCCCAATGCCTCCACCACCTAAATAGGAAAAATTCATGTTACAAAGCCTAATTATGTTAAAATGACGAGTTCCACAATTGTAAAAAGATTTAAATCATTGTTCCTCTATTTGGTATCTAAAAGAAAGAATTTATTTGTTTCTCGTGAAACCTACATTGATATTTCTCTTATCTCTTCTTTGTGCAATGACTGCAATAGATTGAAATCCAACTTTGCAAACTCTAATAAGATGTCATTTCGCTTATCCTCTTCTTGGTAGATTGAGATATAATACCTTGAAAGTAGCCTCTCAATGCTCTTGCGCAAAGGCAGCTCTAAGGCAAGCTGAACTAGGCTAGAAAGGGGTGAGTTAAGATTGGGCAATGCCAATTTAAGATGCTTTCCAGTGAAGGCATTGGCTTCGTCCAATATGTCTTCTCCGTGTATTACGAAATGGGATGCCTCACATAAACTAAGCAAACCTCGAATGTCACCAGCTAATGTTTCCTTGAAGTTGCCCACTTCATCTTTGAACTTGATGAATACATCTGTTATATGCCAACAATTAGAAAAACACACACACACACACAATTTACTAACGACGGAGCTACGTATCTCTTCTCAATGTGTACTGTTGGCATTCGTGGAATGAACCCACATGTGATTACATATGGGCTCCTTCCATAGAAAAATACCAAACTGGTGATTCTAAACGATTAGTTGGTCTAGAATCATCAAAATAATTGAAGGAGATAAAATAAAATAAAAACTTACTTGAGGACACACAATACCCTTCTTGCCTAAGGAGTCTAAATCGGAGAGCAACAGTATGCAAGCCCTCGCTTTCATACTTTCCTTGTTTATCCTCATTGTATATCCGAAGTAGTGCATCAGCCACCTCCTTTTCAAAATGATAGGCCACTCCAAGGCGTTGGATTGCATCAATCAAGTTTATTTCTTGCAGAGGGTGGCTTTTGACGTTGCCAAGCATTTTCTTCACTTCTTCCTTCAATTCACTAGCCCGTTGTTCCATCTGGGGACTAGGGTTCTGCATCAACGACATATGTGTAAGTTACACATTCTTCAAATAAGATAAAGACAATGTTTGTTCTTGAGGAATATAGAAATTTCTCATCACCCACAAGGCTTTGATGATGATGATGATGAAGAACATGTCATCAGAATAGGATGTGATGAAGCGATTGCCCCATATTCTAGGGTGATTGTTTGCATTTCTTAAGCACTATACCTTACATATCTCCTTCTCCATGAAATTCGAAGGGGGAGGTGTGGGGGGATTTTTCTTTTGTAAATTGGGGTAAAGCAGCTGATGTTAAGGTCGAGGGTTATCTTGGACAGGAGGCCAAGGTGGTTATTGAAGAAATCGTATGGCCCGCTTGCTACGGGACCCATGTCAAATTAAGCGTTTATATATGAGTTTGGATTGGAATCGGACTCTGATAAAAAAGTCCTTGTTTGACATCTAAATCGGGTGTGGCTGATTTCCCACACTGGTCGAGAGATGTGAGATTCCGGAAGGGTTAGTGTCCATAGTAGTTGTGATACCTTGGAATTGTTTTTTTTTTTTTTCTTTTTTTTTTTTCAAATGTTTCACAAATACCTTTTCACATTCCACCATTGCAAGAGCTTTATCAAAGGCAAGTAAAGAAGAAAATAAAATGCAAAAACAGAGGAGAATCAATATTCATTAACAAAAATAGTCTTGCATGCATGCAGATATAAGGTTCTCTGTTCTTTGATTAAAAATGAGAGAGGTCGACCTGACCTTGGGTTTTTGAAGAAGGTTGGTGAGGCTTCCAAGGTATGAAAAGAGGAGGAGCAAGGGTTTTGGTGTTGGGCCGGGTCGATCCGCGCCCTGTGCTGTGGGGAAAGAGAGAGAGGAAAGAGGATGGAAATATTAGGGCTGGGGGGAGTCGGGTATGAGTCATAAAAGGATGATTTTTTATTTTATTTTCTATTCTTTTATTTAAAAAACCGACTGCTATGGGTGGTAACAAAACTTAAAAGTCAATCGGGAAAGAATGACTGCTCCAGGCAGTCGGTAAAACCAACATGTAAGGGTAGTTTACTTGTCTTTTTGACGTAGTGGGTGTGGGTTGAGAAATGCTGACCCATTTCCAAAAACAGGCCAAGAATGGGTTAGGGGTCTAAAACCCGGGCCCACTTCTGACTCGATTCCAATGGGGCCCGACCATACCCGTTTGCCACCCCTACATGGCACGGCACATTTTACATCACTAGACGTAGATGTGGAGAATATGAGATACCAACCCCAATCAAATCATCATAACCGAACTCCGAATGAATGTTGTAATTTAATCAAAGTACATCTTATCCATTTCTATTTATAATGTAACCCGAAGAAGTGTCCGGATGGCCAGCAACAACATCCAATGCAAGCGGTATCTATCTAGGATTTTACATACTCCAAATCCTAGCACAATTACAACTCCTATTCTCACTTGAGCAACATGAAACAAAACAACAGTCTTAAACATAGTTAAATAGAAGATTAATGGCATTATCAAGCCATGACAATAAAGTAAGATTTGGAGAGCATGGTAGAGATTGAGATGGGGTTTGTGGTTACCAGGTCATCAGGAGAGGGTGTGATGAAGTGATTGCCCCAGACACTAGGATGAAAGTTTGCATTTTTGCGCCCTACCTTAAATTTTTCATCTCCTTGAAATTTGGATGCATTTGGACCATCAGAATGGCCTGAGCCTAGGACAAGAGACATGAGTACGAGAAAGAGATGGGAGAATAGAAAGTTGTGGGTGAAATGGTAGGTTGGTTACATGCATGGAAATTTATAGCCTTGTGGGTGAGGAATATGTGTGAATCACGAGGGATTTTTTTTTTTTTTTTGCTTTTTTTTCATTTCATAATAATAGAATGTTTTTGTGGTTGTTGTGCACGTGTGTGTACGGAAGCATGGATCACCATGCACACAACAAGTGCTATTAGAGCCAAGGGTTTTCTTGAGGCTTGGCTTGTGCCACACTGGCATTGGTCACATCAGACGGTGGGATGAACAACAACATATTCCACCATGTGTGTAATGAAACCAAAGTGTGCACCCTTTGAAAAAAGTAAGAAGCAAGATATGAAAAGAAAATTGCTGTAAACAAAACTTTTTTTATTAGAAGGCTTGGAAACATCAAATTAAAGGAGGATGGTCAAATTAAAGATCACATAAATGAATTCCAAGGTGTTGTGAATGAGTTAGCCACAATGAAGATGGTCATTGGAGATGAGATGCAAGCTTTGTTGCTTCTAAGTTCTTTGCCAGAAACATGAGGGATAGTAAAGTAGAGATTATATATATATATATATATATATTTTTATATCATGTAATATGTAACTCTAAGCTCTCTGAGAGGGTTATAGATGTGAGAGCTCTCTCTTGTGGGTGTTGGAGTATCCCGAACCACATGGGTTGAACGCATTGTGAAAATTACGCCTTAACACAGGCTTAGGTCCCAATAAACAGATCTCTCGTAAATTTCAATCACAATGATTAAACTAATTATTTATCCTAGATCCGTTAAAAAATAAACAATCCACACAAAGAGAAGGACACATGATTTATACGTGGAAAACCCTACTTGGGAAAAAAACCATGGGCCTTATCGTCTAGGCCAACAGACAACCAAGCACTATAAATCGAAAGTTACAAGAAAACTCACAACCCTTTCCCAGTTGCTAACTCAACCTAATGACTGCTTTGATCTTGCCGACTGCTTGCCGTGCACCTTCATCGCGCTTGAACCAACCACCTTGAATGCCTCTTCAAGATGAATCTACTTTAGAAAAGTAGCAGAAAAAACCTCCAAAGACATGAACTTCAGCGCGGCAACTTGAAGTTTTGGAGAAGAAAATAATCTCTCAATAGATCTGTAGGTTTTTGGATGTGAGAGTGGTACCCTAGAGTTGAGAGAGTAAGGCCATATATAGGCTTTAATTCGTGCCTCAATACTTATAAGGCAAGTAGGATTCAAAGAAGTAAGTTGAACAAAATTAGAAAGCAGTTTCCTACTCAAACTGGACTTTTTGCGCACTGGCCACTCGAGTGCATAAATGTGCGCTCGAGCGGATGGCTTACTGCCACTCGTCCGCTCGAGCGTCCGAACAATGGCTCGAGCGTCATCCATAAAGTTGTTGCACGGATCCCATGGCATATCAATCATCCATATTGCTGTAGCTCTTATCACAACTCTATTATGAAGTTGCTCTTAGCCACTCTTTTATATCTGAATAATGGAGACAAGACATTAACTTCTTTGACTTTGGTGTTTGTGTTTCTCATGCATCATGACAAAAGTCTTATGCATTGCAACTACCGTGCCCACATGATGTCATCATAAACTTCATGCCATTACAACAAAACGTGTGCTGGCAACTCATCATGAATTAGATGCCATCATGAAAGATTTCCTTATGGTAGTCCACATGAGTTCATAAGAGGAAGCTCCATATAAATCCTGTAGCCATCTTCCTTGAGCAGTTCGACTGGATTTACAATTATAAATAAACTCCAGATTTTGTCAAATACCCAATGAATTTGCCAATACTAATAATAATAAGATTATAATCTTTACAATCTCCCCCATTGGAAATTCATGGACAAAACACCTAAATACAAGAAAAATTCTATCCAGAAAAAATAAAATTAATTTCAAGAAACTTTTATTCAGTTCAGCCCTGCAATCCCTGTTCACGGAAGTTTGACAAAACATTAAGCGTGAAATATTGAAAATTAAAATTAATTCTGAAATTTAAGCAGTAATATAATAAACTTAACAAGAAACTAATCAGCACGTGAAATCTCATGGGCAAAGACACTAATCAGCATGTGAAATCTCATGAGTTATCTCAGCCGCCCCCTCCCCCTCCCCCTCCCCCTTTTTGTTCATAATTGACAAAGCTCATATTCCGCCTAAATCAGATAATCTATATCCTCGATAAAAAAAATGCAAAAATGCAAAACTCAATTAGGCTTGTTCAAAAAATCCTTGATGATCAAACACTATAATTTGCAAGTCATGTGGCAACACAATTTTGAGGTAATTTTTCATATGTGTTAATTGTGTGTAAGATAATTTCAAATGAAAAATACAAAGAAATCGTAGATCGACCATAAATCAACAATCATCAGATACATAGCAAATTTCACACCTTTCAAAAACAATCGATCCGATCAGTAATGGGGTGAGAAGCTCCCCGTTAATGTCATCACACATGATTTTTTTTTCAGCCCAGCTCAAGATTTTCTTATGAACTTCGATTTTCTTATGAACTTCTCGGCATAAAATAATGCACAAGTTTGAGTGCTCATTTTTTTTTCAAAAATTTCTGAACCCTATAGGATACAGTTCCATTGCATCGGTCTACAAAAATCTCTACTTACTTTGGGTCACATATATAGATATAGACATTAAGAAGAGAGCATAGGGAAGTGGGAAAATGAAAATCGATTTTTTGAATAGGTACAAAACCACTAAGACCATGAATCTTGTCAATCTTAGTGTCTCATTGACCCTGGTGAGTGTCCAAGTGAGTCATCGTGTACTTGTGGACATAATCAAAATCCTTAAATCGTGAAAAAAAATTAGTTCGATAATCCAACAAATCAAAGTGTATCACATACTAGATAATCTCAAAATTAGCTCGAAAAAGTATCCATGTGCAATTCAAAACATGATTTGAGGATTACGGGTTTAGGCCACTGCCTAGTGGCGTACAGAGAGGGGGATCAACCTTAGCATTCTCAATTGATTTAGACAGTGTAGTGTAGACCACAGTACAGCTTAGGTCAGTCTTATAAATCCGAATAGCCTTAATCTTGACCTGTTGAGGAGAATAAGGTTTCTTCCTCGTCTAATTTCTGATATGATTTCTTCTTTTATTGCAGTGTGGTCTAATGTGTCCTTTAATTCCACAAACGTGACATGTGGGGGTGAATTTAGGCTTATGCACATTCTTAGCATTCACAGATTTCAAGGGTGGAGCCTTATGAATTAAGGGTGTCATGGAGTACGTAGTAGGCCCTCGAACAAATACAGATTTACCTTTATCGTTTGAGGACGAAGCTCCATGAGTGTAGCCAATTGCAGATTTAGACTTGTCAATCTTTTGGCTTCCAAGGATCTCATCAAGTTTCTTAGACTCAGTATTCATCCGCTTGATTGATGTTGTAGCGGAATCTAGTTCGATGAGAGCTATCTTCAGCTTTCCTCTTAAATCTTCATTTTCAGCTTTACAATCACTCAGCTCTTTCTTTAAATTGTTTATCTTAGATTTTGCTTCTAGCTCTTGTTGCTTCAATAATTTACTCTCCTTTCCTGCAGCAATCAGATTATTAGACAAGATTATATGCTGATCTTCTAACTGGCTTACCTTAGCATGTGATTCTTTCAATTGTGCAGTAAGAGAAGAATTTTGAGATTCCATTTCTTACAGCTTTAATGCTCTTTTCTTATTGATCTTCGACATACTTATGGAATATTGCAGCAATTTCTTGTATGCAGTTTCTCAGTCCTTGTCATCATCAGAAAGATTATCAGAATCTGAATTGTCATCGGACTTTGACTCCTTGTCACTTGAACCCTGCATAGAAGAGACAGTAGACAAAGCCATCAAAGCAACATAGTTTTGAAAATCATTGTCAGGAGATTCAGGCTCACTCTTTTCTCCATCTGTATCCTCTTCCCAAGACACATTGAGAACTTTACCTTTGCTATTTTCCTTGCGATTTGCACACTTGGCAGCAGTGTGACCATATCCTTAGCATTCAAAACATTGAATTGGCTTAGCGGATCCTTTAGATAGGTTTTTCTCCGACACAGATTTGGTCTTGTAGGGTGCCTTGTTGGTACGATCCTTCTTAGCCTTTTTAATTTTCAACATCTTTTTGAATTTTTTGATGAAATATTTTTCAAACTCAGCGTCCTCTAAGTTACACTCTGATTCAGAACTACTGTTCACAGATTTCGAAGTCGTGAGTGCAACTTCCTTACCATTCTTGCTAAGACAATGGCTAGCTTCGTATGTTTGCAAATTACCAACTAACTCTTCTACACAGAGGGAATTGAGGTCCTGATGTTCCTCGATGGCAATCACTTTTGGACGAAAACGTTCTGGGAGTGATCTCAAAATTTTCTTGACAATTTTAGATTGAGGAATGAGTTCTCCCAGATTGAAGGATGAGTTCACAATTTTACTCAGTATTGTATTGGACTCGTCAAAAGTTTCAGAATCTTTCATACGAATCGTCTCAAAAGCAGTGGTCAGATTCTTGAGTTTGGTTTGTTTCACTGTGTCCGTTCCTTCATGAATAGTTTGAAGCAAATACCAGGCTGCCTTGGCAGTCGGATAGGCAGGAATTCTGTGGAATTTTGCTAGGGTGATTCCATTGTAAATTGCATTGATGGCCTTGTTGTTACAATTGGACTTAGTCTTTTCATCAGCAGTCCATTGGGCTTTCGGTTTCTTGATAGTTTGCCCATCTACAATCACAGTGGGATCAGAATATCCCTCTTCTACAGTATCCCAGACTTGATCATCTATTGCCCTAAGAAAAGCAATCATCCTTACTTTCCAGTAAGCATAATCGGTTCCTTCTAAGAGAGGGACCTTGTTAGTAGACGTTCAGTCTCTATTTAAATCCATTAGAGATCAGTATTAAAAGATTACATAGTAAATTAGTGCAATATGCTCTGATACCAATTGAAAATTACGCCTTAACACAGGCTTAGGTCCCAATAAACAGATCTCTCGTAAATTTCAATCACAATGATTAAACTAATTATTTATCCTAGATCCGTTAAAAAATAAACAATCCACACAAAGAGAAGGACACATGATTTATACGTGGAAAACCCTACTTGGGAAAAAAACCATGGGCCTTATCGTCTAGGCCAACAGACAACCAAGCACTATAAATCGAAAGTTACAAGAAAACTCACAACCCTTTCCCAGTTGCTAACTCAACCTAATGACTGCTTTGATCTTGCCGACTGCTTGCCGTGCACCTTCATCGCGCTTGAACCAACCACCTTGAATGCCTCTTCAAGATGAATCTACTTTAGAAAAGTAGCAGAAAAAACCTCCAAAGACATGAACTTCAGCGCGGCAACTTGAAGTTTTGGAGAAGAAAATAATCTCTCAATAGATCTGTAGGTTTTTGGATGTGAGAGTGGTACCCTAGAGTTGAGAGAGTAAGGCCATATATAGGCTTTAATTCGTGCCTCAATACTTATAAGGCAAGTAGGATTCAAAGAAGTAAGTTGAACAAAATTAGAAAGCAGTTTCCTACTCAAACTGGACTTTTTGCGCACTGGCCACTCGAGTGCATAAATGTGCGCTCGAGCGGATGGCTTACTGCCACTCGTCCGCTCGAGCGTCCGAACAATGGCTCGAGCGTCATCCATAAAGCTGTTGCACGGATCCCATGGCATATCAATCATCCATATTGCTGTAGCTCTTATCACAACTCTATTATGAAGTTGCTCTTAGCCACTCTTTTATATTTGAATAATGGAGACAAGACATTAACTTCTTTGACTTTGGTGTTTGTGTTTCTCATGCATCATGACAAAAGTCTTATGCATTGCAACTACCGTGCCCACATGATGTCATCATAAACTTCATGCCATTACAACAAAACGTGTGCTGGCAACTCATCATGAATTAGATGCCATCATGAAAGATTTCCTTATGGTAGTCCACATGAGTTCATAAGAGGAAGCTCCCTACAAATCCTGTAGCCATCTTCCTTGAGCAGTTCCATTGGATTTACAATTATAAATAAACCCCAGGTTTTGTCCAATACCCAATGAATTTGCCAATACTAATTATAATAGGTTTATAATCCTTACACATTGTGAAGAACCCAAAGGAAAGTCGAGTTCTTTTCCCGTGGATGTAAGCAAATTTTCCGAACCACATGAAATCTCTGTGCATGATTTTTTCTTTTTTGTGTGGTTTGCTTGATCGTTCGATTGCGGTAATTCACGCTTCCGCACATATGTGCACAACAGTGGTTTCATATGTTACTCGTTTGTTCTTTCTGTTTGATTAATTAGTCTTCTTGTTCGTCTTCTTTTTATTTCTTTTGTCTTTTTTTACTAAATCTTTGCCATAGTAACTGTAAGGGCTTGTTTGGAAACTCAAATCTAATTAATAAGAGTTGATTCAGTTAAGGTCTAAAATAAAAATTCTAACTTTTAACTTCTAATTTACAATTAGTTTGTTTGTTAAAATTGCGAAGAAAAGATTTCTAATCATAAGGTAATTGGGGGCCCACCTTTTAAAAATGACAATTTAGAACCCACTATTGGGTTCATTTTGAAGATTTTTGATAAATTATTTTCATCCAAAACACTTAGTAAATTTTGCATTGCCCACCGACATCTACTTGAGTTAAAAAAGCTCTATAAAAAGGCAACCCGGCCCCTTAGTTTTTTTCTTGTGGCAGAAGTTCTAAAATAGAAAATACAATTAGAGGTTGACCATATGCTCTAATATGTAACTAAGCTCTAAATCATACATTAATTGTGAGCTTACTTTTAGAGTTGCCAAATGCACCACCCCACCCCACCCCACCCCACCCCCCCACACCAAACCGCCCCCGCCCCCCGCCCCCCCAACTAAAATTTTCACATGAGTACAACTCTCAGTCATCCGGAGGAGTCTGGATTCTCAATGGGAGTCACTTGTCCAGGCTTAAAAATTCTTTTCTGGATTGCATTATAAATATCCAAACTGCTCAAAATAAATGTCTTTGTCTTATATAGTTATTACCCAAATGAACTTGAATATTTTATAGATGATACATTCCAAATTTTATACTCATGGAACCTTCTTTTTGCATGACACTTTAAATTAAGTAATTACAGCGTCGTTACAAATGGTCTAGCACACGACTCAATCTTTACTCTCCATTAATTATAAGCCACGAAGATTTGGCCTATGAATTTGTAGAGTCAATATAATAAGGGCAGGAGGCCTCCTCAAGTGCATTGTGGGGCCCATCTCTTCAAAATCCAAGCCGGTTACAAGTCATAAACCCACTGTATTCAATCATTGGGCCAACGTTAGATTGATCACACATGAGAGACTCCCTGCACTTCTATGGGAAAAGGGAAAAGTAAAGTTCAGCATGTGTTCCCCATATAGTCAATCCAGCGGTGGCTAGAGCAATGATTTTTATTTAGTTATTTGTTTTGGCTAGTAGTCCAGTGGGCTTGGATTTTGAAGAGGTGGATTTTGAAGGGCTCTGCACAATGCTGTGCCTGTATAATAAAATAAAGAAGGACAAGTATTAGGACTTGGGAGTGGTGCCCCATAGTGAGGCCCACCAAATTAGAATTCTATGCTTCACCTCACTTTATTTCAATTTACCGTTCTTCCAAACATGCCCTAATAGGAGATGGGCCCACCGTCAAGATCATGTGTTAAACATATGAAATCTTGTCATATTTTATTCATATAATGTTTGCACTATCAATCTAACCAGGCCCAGCTCTTATTAGAGTTGAGTGTATCTTTTACAGTGATCAGTCTTACTGTCTGTGTGTGCAATTTTTACAAGATCGATATACGGGTCTTGATTTTTAATTGGTGGGATAAAGGGGCCCACCTATTACTAATATAACATCTAATAATAAATGCACCCAGTTGGTAAGGCTCTTGGCAAAATCTCACTCTAGGAATTGAATTGATAGGATTCATACACTCAGTGGTTTAGGCGGATTTTGATGAGAGAGAATAATGAAATTGGGGCACAATTTGTGGCATTTGACATCATTTTTTACATCTTGGCAAAAGCTAACCTCAAGAACTTATTTGAAAGAGGCCTCAAAAACTTTAAAACACCTTTTAAAACCTGTACACAATTTTATTTCAGGACTTCAAATCAATGTCACTAGAGAGAGACCTCTTTTTTTTTTTTATTTATTTATTTATGAGGTGGGTGTTCCTAAGGTCAATAACGCGACGAGACTAACTCCTCGCGTGGCACCTGAAAAACCCACACAAGTTTGCATACCGGATAAATTTGGGGCAGTTTTGAGCAGAAGACCCACACCTTATTCTTACTCCACCAACTCCTAGGTGGATAAGGCATGATAACATTCAATGCATTTTTCACATTTTTTGTATATACGTTGTCTGGGACATTGTTGGGCATCTTGCACAAAATTCATTGCAAAACAACTTGTGCGCCCCCATTTGGCTCTGACCATAAATGATGGGGTTCCAAAAACAATGACCAAACAACAGTTACAACGAGGGCTATCAATCCGGCCTTTTGACGAGGGGCCCAGCTTGGCTCAGTTCATAAAGTGGGAGTTTTTCCTTTTGTTCAAAAGCTCAATGGTAGGGTATGGCCCAATTTTGAAAAGCCCACAATCTTGACGGGTGAGCTAGGGGTTGACTTAGCCGCTATTCCCTTTGTCTATTAATATATAAAATAACCAATACAAACATACTCTTCAATGAATAGGGAACTCAAGTTGTCATTGATTAGATTGATTTTCACCATTAATGGATGTCCATGAACAATATCAATGAGTGAGGCTGAGTTTCAGCCACTAGCTAGTGATTAATGTCAATTCCTTTTTATCCCATTTTGGCTGACCCATATGAACTTTTCTGGTTAGCCTGAAATATAAGACATAACCCAATATGTAACTCATGATTTCCGTAAGAGATGAAAATCAAAGCGCCCCACTTGGATGCATACTGATCCTGAGGGGATGGTGCGATGGAATGTCTTCATTGTGGGTTATATTTTGGACAAGAAGTCGTCTCCATTGGATCATCACAACCATTGGTTTAGGGGCCTTAAAACTTTAATGCGGTTTTTTAAGTTAAGAGTTTTTTTTTTTTTTTTTTTCAATAAAACTCAACCCGACGGTGTTGGTTTCCATGTTCGACTATAGTAGGCAAACTAGCCTAATTAGTGTACCCTTACCATTCACAAAGGCTTCTTGGTTGCATGCAACATCTTCCATGCCAGCCTATTAAAGAAATTGAAGTATAGGCTATCTTGACTGAGGCAATGTGGCAAGGCTCATAAATTCTTCTAAATGGATCGACAAAGGTACACTATAACTTCTCACACAAAATCAAGGGCAATATAAGTATGTTTCTTTCCACATTATATAGATGGGATGGGTAACACAACAGGTGTTTCTTTCTCAAACAGGAATAGGATTAACAAGCACTAATGAGATGCGTACGTTCTTGGGTCTCATGTGTGGACTCTGTATATTCATCTCTGTGTACTGGTATAGAACTTCAATCACACGTGCAAGGTTTACAGGTCTTATAAGGAGAGCCATAGGAAAAGTAGTAGGCTTCAAGCACTCCTCATTTATGTCTTTCCATGCATCTGCAGCCATTTTTCGAAACTTGGTGCAGGTCTCTTCTTATGTGCCTCCATGCTCCTTCATATAGACTTCAATACTGGACACCACATGACCTCTCTCTTGCTCCATTAAAAAAACAAAGAAGACTAAGGGTGATAATAAAAATGAATTCAATAATGTAACTCACACAGGTTCGTCCCACCGGCTTTAATGATCAGATTGCATTTTCTCAGCATTTTCTGACAATAGTTGAAACTGTATCAAACACCACATGACCCAAACTCCTATTATACTTTATTTATACCTTGTTTGACGTGATGTCATCTCGGAGTCGATTAACCATAGAAACAACTTTAATGAGTTTAGGCATACTTCTTGCCCATTCAAAGGCTTCCTTTGTTGCAATAACTCCCATCCCAACAAACGAAATCAATGTAAGCAACTTTTATCCGAAGGTGACCAAGGCGACACTCGTATACTCTTCATATGTTGGCACATAACCCGCATTAAACCACCGTGCTTCAATTAGGTAGTATTTTGATATTTCCTTGATCTGCAAACACATGTGAAGAAAAGAAAGAAACAAATGACTTAGTAACACATGCATGCACATAGACACACATTTGTACATATTATTATGGGGATTTTATAAAAAAAAGCACTTTAAATGACCAGTGGGCTTAAAAGAACATTTTAACCGACCTTGCACAAAATCAGTCATTTTGCCTGAAAAGGTGTGTTTTTTTTTTTATCACTTTTAACTAGCGTCCCTAGGGACCTTAGTTTTATGAAGCTAAGCGTCCCTAGGGACCCTGTTGTGTATACTAAGTAGAATGAAATAGGGCTATTTCCTCGTCAACAGGTTATTCTTTTTTCAAAAGCCTGGTTGTTTCCACCCATTTCTTCCGACCCAGCTGTCCAAGATGATAGATTTCTTCTGATGTAGCCGTCCAAGAGGATAGATCACCAGTCCGACCGACCCGTTGCCAGAGCGGGAGTTGTAAAATTTTGGTTTTTTGGGATTTTATGTCTAGAAACTTTTGAATTTTGTGGACATTGAAGTTACAAACTTTATTTATTCATTCTTTTCAAGAGAGATCAGTTGAAATATTTATTGGGTTTTGTAAATTTCTCTGATTTGGATTGTGGAGAATAGGAATATGTGAAACATGAGATTTTTCTACTTAGTGGAGCTAAGAAAGGAAGGAAAAGTTGTAGATTTCAGTGCTTATGGGCCAAAAAGATATAGAAGTTTTTTGGGCCTGCATTTTTTCATCTTTTTGCAAAGGGTTTTATAGCTGGACAGATCAAAGATCACTAGAGAATAAGGAGAGAGATATTTGGGAAATTAGGTTCTAAAAACCTTAGAAAAATCTTGCTAGATGAGGATTTCAAGCATTTTCACACCTCTTTCGGCAGAAAGGCAGTTTTGAGCCCCAAATTTGTTGTTTGGAATGTAGAGGCATAGGAGTTCTCTAAATCCTAGCAAGAAAAATGCCCTAAAAATGGCGTTTGCCCTTTTTGGAAGACAATTGGCAGAGACAAATGCATGATCTACTGTCATGATGAAAGTGCATGTTGTATATTATATATTTTTGAATGGAATCATTACTTGGAGACACTGAACATATGAAAATATTATATAGAGTTCTATACAAACAAGAAAGAACACTGAACAAGCTGTCATGATGAAGAAGCTAATTCGTGTATACCGCAGGGTCCCTAGGGACTCATAGTGTCATAAAACTAAGGTCCCTAGGGACGCTAGTTGAAAGTGCTAAAAAAAAAGTGTACACCGCAGGGTCCCTAAAGACTCTTAGTGTTATAAAACTAAGGTCCCTAGGGACGCTAGTTGAAAGTGTTAAAAAAAAAAACACCTTTTCATGCAAAATGACTGATATGGTGCAAGGTCGGTTAAAATGTTCTTTTGAGCCCACTGGTCATTTAAAGTGCTTTTTTTGGTAAAATCCTCTATTATTATTGATGCTTTTGTTATCAGAGAATTTTGATATTTACTTGAAACTGTGAACACATACTAACAAAAGAAAGAGGCAATTGACTTAGTAATTCATATATGCATATGTAAATATTGTTGTCACTAGTATTGTAGTCCTAATTCTCTGATGCTGGGAATTAGAGAAATCCAATGTCTAGGACTATAAATCTATTAATCGGGTCCACCTATAAAATGCGAACCTTTTGCATTGGGCATGGGCAAAGTTTCACTTGGTGGCCCGAGCCGTGGAGTTGACTTGACATATTTGCTGGGCGAGTTAAGCCCGAGTCATGAGTTTGGCAAACTATGCCTCGGTGCAAAAGGAATTAACAATTCTACATGAATACATCAATTTTAACAAAACTAGAGTTCTGTTTAGTACAGCATCTTTTAAGAAGGAGATACGATAGGATTTTCTTTTTCAAGAGCCAATTCCTCCTCAAATTTGTCAACGGCATCTAAGAGTGCAAGAAAGTGCAGCTTCATCACGTCTGGCAGCTGCTCTACAATGCTCCAATCCCACCTGTAGATTCAAGTACCATTAGAATTTTCGTATCAAATTCTTTAGAATCATGTTACAAAGCCTAATTATGTTAAAATGAAAAGTTCCACAATTGTAAAAAGATTTAAATCATTGATCCTCTATTTGGTATCTAAAAGAAAGGACTTATTTGTTTCCCGTGAAAGTTACATTGATATTTCTCTTATCTCTTCTTTGTGCAATGGCTGCAATAGATTGAAATCCAACTTTGCAAACTCTAATAAGATGTCATTTCGCTCATCCTCTTCTTGGTAGATTGAAATATTATACCTTGAAAGTAGCTTCTCAATGCTCTTGCGCAAAGGTAGCTCTAAGGCAAGCTGAACTAAGCTAGAAAGAGGTGAGTTAAGATTTGGCTTCGTCCAATATGTCTTCTCAGTGTATTACAAAATGTTATGCCTCGTATAAACTAACCAAACCTCGAATGGTACCAGCTAATGCTTCCTTGAAATTGTCCTTTTCGTCTTTGTACTTGATGAATACATCTGTTATGTAATATACCAACGATTAGTGACACGCTAAGAGAATTTACAAAGAAAGTAACTGGTATGTCTTCTCAATGTATCAACTTTTAGTGCTTTTGATTGACTGACTAGAAATGCCAATGGTACTAATTTTTTTATAGCTAACTTTTCACACTTGCATTTCATATGCCATTTAAAAAAATATGTTTGGATCACCTAATTCTCAAAGTCACCATTTTGGTGGTTCCTCAAATCAAAATGCAACCATGTCTGTTTTGGATGTGAAAACAGTATATAAATATAATATTTGAAAGAAGGAAATGTAAGATTGAGTAATGGCATTTTGATTTAGAAAAATACCAAAATGGTGATTCTAGGGCTAGGTGGTCCAGACTCTCATCAAAATAATAGAAAAAAAAAAAAAACCTTACTTGAGGACACGCAATTTCCTTCTTGCCTAAGGAGTCTAAATCGGAGAGCAACAGTATGCAAGTCATCACTTTCACAATTTCCCTCTTTATCCTCATTGTACATACTGAGTAGTGCATCAGCGATCTCCTTTTCAAAATGATAGGATACTCCAAGGCGTTGGATCGCAACAATCAAATTTATTTCTTGCAAAGGGTGGTTTTTGACATTGCCAAGCATTTTTTGCACTTCTTCCTTCAATTGATTAGCCCGTTGTTGCATTTGTGGATTGGGGTTCTGCTTCAACAACATACAAGTAAGTTATACACTCTTCATATAAGATAAAGACAATGTTTGTTCTTGAGGAATATGGAAGTTTCTCATCACCCACCTCCAGTAGTGTAATTAGCGTGTTATATATAAGTTTCTCCTCTCCCAGATAGATTTGTCATGGAGAAATGGAATTCATGTACCCGACCCTAACTTAGTTAAGGTAAGGCTTTGATGAGGATGATGATGATGATGATGATGACGATGTCAACACCGACGGTGATGATGAACATGTCATCAGGAGAGGATGTCATGAAGCGATTGCCCTAAATACTAGGGTGATAGTTTGCATCGTAACGCACTATACCTTACATCTTTTTCGTCTCTGTGAAAGTTGGATGTGTTTTCCCTTGCATGGTCTCTCCAAGGCCCTAGGTGGTTGAAAACTCTTTACCTTTCTTGCGGTCTCAAGCAGATTTTTACCAAGTCGATTGGGACAAAACAACTGACGGTGAGGTTAAGGGTTCTCTTGAATAGGAGGCTGAGGAGGTGATTGAAGAAATCATGTGGCCCGCCTTCCACTGGACCAATGTTAGACCAAGCATGCGGCTAAGACCACAGTTGAATCTGCCGATTAAGTGCTAATATGTGACCCTAGGAGAGTTTGGATTGGGATCGGACACTGGTGAAGTGTCCTGTGTTGGCAACTAACTCGGGTGTGGCTAATTTCCCACGCTAGTCATGAGATGTGAGATTCGAGGAGGGTTATAGTCTGCAGTAGTCATGACTTATTGGGATTGTTTTAAATAAGAAAGGTGGGAATCCTTGGTTAATCATTTAGAAGATATGAGGGCATTCACATTTACAGTATATATCTTACACTAGAATGCACAAAGTTTTCAGTTTCGTGTAACACCCTGTCCCGAGTTAATCAAGATTAACTCTAATTGATCGAGATTAATGCGAATTAAACAT
The DNA here is from genome assembly GCA_029852735.1 of Persea americana. Classification (NCBI taxonomy): domain Eukaryota; kingdom Viridiplantae; phylum Streptophyta; class Magnoliopsida; order Laurales; family Lauraceae; genus Persea; species Persea americana. The sequence goes on along the minus strand of CM056814.1, from coordinate 56,980,896 downwards.
GTTTCATTGAATTAATGTTGGTTGAGGACCAACTTGGAATGAATTAGTCTCAAATGATTAATTTGAGTTTAATGAAAGAGTAATGGATATTATTGAATGATTTGAAGTGATTTTAGACTTTAAACATGTAGGACAAGGACTTTTTCATAAATACGAATTTTCGCGTATTTCGTCGAATACAGAAACTCTTGATACTCGCGCGTGTATCTCGAGGAGTACGTTAACTTTCGTACTAGGAACGATTACGTTCGACGTGAATTAGTTCAAATGACCTTTCATTTGACTCAAATCGTAATTAGAAGAGTGAAGAAGGGCTTGAGTGAAAAGTTATATAAGGAATGAGATGGATTCATTGAGCTCATCTTCATCTCAACAAACCCTAGGCACCTTTCTTCTTCTTCTTCTTCCATTTTTCCTTCCATCAAGTGGCAAGAATTGGAGTTTTGTTGGTGATTTTGAAGAGACTTCATCTACTTCATCTTCTCCATCTTCTTCTTTGATTTCTTAGAAGGCTACAAGTTCAAGAGAGGGTTTCAATTTGGGGGTTTCATCTCAAACTCAAGCAAAACAAGGGCTTTTTGTCAATTGATCTTCAATAGAGGCAAGTATATTCATCTCTTATGATTTAGGATGATATTGGACTTGTTAGAGCTCAAGGAGCTCAATTCTAGAAATTTTAGTTTAGAATTTTCTTAACTTATGGGAGCAGTTCGGTCAGTTGACAGGCTGATTGACACCGACCGACGTTTTATATACTCATGTTACAGAAAATGTGAAGCTTCTGTAATGCTGATCGAACTGGGTTTGGTTAGCCGAACTTGCAAATCGGTTAACCGAGAGGTGACTGAACTGCTAACCGAATTCGATTGGGAGAGAAACGAGCTCTCTAGATTGCGAACTAAGGGGTAACCGAACTAGGTTCGGTTAACCGACATTGTGGGTTCAGTCGATCGGAATTCCTTGTTAGAATTTTTATCTGAAGTTTAGCTTTTGGAAAGCTGATCGAACTGGGTTCGGTCAGCCGAACTCGTATTTCGGTGACCGAACTGGTGACCGAGCTCAAGTGTATCCGAGCTGGTCAAGATGATCGAACTGGCCGAACTGACGACTGAGTTCGTTAGGATGATCGAACTGACGACCTAACTCGTCTGGGCCGAAATTGTATTAGAAGACTGAGCTTCTGGAAAGCCGACCGACAACGTTCGGTTAGCCGAAATGCAGAATTTGGTTAACCGACAGGTGACCGACAAGGTGACTGAATTTGAGGAAATTTCAGAATTGATTTTTGATTTTTCTGAGTAAAAGCCTATTGACTAAGACTAGCGTGAATAGTGTTTTTCCTAAACCTTCATGGGTGTTAGCTAAGGTTATGCTAATGTAAATTTCACTAAAAGTGATGTCATCAATGATAATACATACATTAGATAACGAATGTTTCACTCGAATGTTTGGTTTAAGAAATTTAATTGGATTTATTGATTTCAAAATGAATAATGAATTGAATTAAGGAAATGAATTGAATTAATGAAATGAATTGAGTTATTGAAATGAAAGGAATTAATGAAATGAAATGAATGAATAATGAACAATCTTACTACAGTAGATGGAATGGAGTGTTCCGGAGCTCTGTGGGACCAGTGATATCTGATCAAGACACTGGGAAAACCCACACATTTGCAAAGCCACGAATAATAAGTGAATTAATTGAATAAGTCATTTTGTAAGGCCGGGTCATGAATGGTGCGCCGTCCTCCATGTGCCATTAAGGAAACTGGTATTGAATACTTCCTTTCGGGAAGAACTGGATAAATGAATGTAAATATTATTGATTTGAATTGTTTAGGATTATCGATTATAGAATTGATAGATAAAGTATTGGCATGTATTATCATAGAATTGTGTATACATTGTTGAATCGTCGTGTTCATAGTGTTATTGATGACATTACAAGCCAAGTTGCTTGTCCCGATAATGCAGAGGCCGTGCCGCCAGCGGAGGAGGCCAATCAGATTCCTCCAGGAGGACTAATTGAGTGGACTTAAATCGGAGGCGAATGAATTAGAATATTTTGGAAACATTTTGAGAAATATGTGTATATGCATTTTGAATGTAAATAGGAGACACCTACATTGTATTTTGAATATGCAGTGGTTTACTTAAATATTATATGAAATGTGTATAATAGACTTTACTTTTATGTAAAGGACTGTACAGTTTAAACTAGTTATCAATGTATATTTATTTCCGCAAAGATGTACATTTGATAGGTATGAATGTATGATATCCCTCCTGGATTTCGTTTTAACTTCGGTTAATTCGGAGTTTACGGGAGTAAGTATGTGATCGCGACTCGGTGTTTATCCGAAGTAACCCTAATCTCGGGCTCGGGTTGTGACATTTCTCTTCTAAAACAATTGGGCCTTGTTTTTGGGTTTGATGAAGCAAATATTAAGAGACGCATCATAAATATAGAGTTTAGCTAGGGTTGAAGCTGTCAACAGAGAACAGTCTAAGGATGATAGAGAGGGTGATTAGGGCCTAGAGCCTGGGGCTTGAGTGGGGTGGTTGTGGGTGTAATCTGTTTGGTTTACAATGGTTATTATGAGTTGGAATGTTTGGGGATTGGGTAGGCCTGCTAAAAGGGTTGCGTTAGGGCTAATAAAATGGATTTGTTTCTTGTTCAGGAGTGCAAAATTCAAAAGGATATGGATGCAATTGTTTTAAGCTTATGGGGTAAAAGCAGGTGCGGGTGGGAATGGGTCCCTTTGGACGATGCTTCAAGAGGTCTTCTTATCCTTATTTTCATTGTTATTTAACCTTTTCTTTGTGGTGTCGCTTTCTTTTCTTGCAATGTGTGGCATTGTATGGTGCTTGTTGGGGTCTTTGCTGAGGTGGTTTGAGGCGTGGGCATTGGTTCTTTTCTATAGATGCGGTGGTGTCATTTGGAGTCTTATTCCCTTTGTCATTTTATGGTCTCTTTGAAAAGAAAGAAATAATAGAACTTTTAGATAAGTATCTAAATTGGTGCATGAGATTTAGTGTTTAGTGGTTGCTAGACTAGCCAAGTGGGTTTCTTCGGGGAGCCATTTTGATAGCCTTGAGTGAATGAATCTTTCGTGTGTGTGTGTGTGTGTGGGGGGGGGGGGGGGGGGGGGGGGGGTGGAATGTGGGCACATTGCAATGTATTGAAGCAGAGGTTCTAGCTATTTTAGAAGCGCTTGACAGTGTATAAATTTTCGGGAAAATTACCGTACGGATGTTCTTAAATTCCGAAATTACCCAAGGACAGATGAAAGAGTTGAAATTGCCCAGCCGAAGGTCGTACACAAAAAGAGGCCCAAAGTCGGACATTTATACCCTTTTTCTTGCGATATCCTATTCCCTTAGGATATCCCATCGCTCGATATCCTATGAGCGTAGGATATCGAACCGTTCGATATCCTACGTGTCTAGGATATCGCACCCTCACCTACTTCCATCCCACCATATAAATATATCTTTACATCAGAAACTGAATACCTTCGTTCCGTTCCTAATAAGACCCGTTTTCATCTTCTCCGTTTTAGCTCGTGGTTTCGATAGGATATTACCATTTCCACCTTCTTTCATCTGTACTTTATATCATAACAGGTATGTCGGACCGTATAATTTCTGAATGAGTAGAAAAACAGCTCATAAATATAGCATTGATAAACCTTTTTTTCTACTTTGATTCTTATGATGGAAACCTTAAATCACTTATTAAGTGATAGATCCCTCCATCAAATGAATTATTTTGTTCATGGTTTTGCATTTGATGTGTTTTTTCTTATTTTTATACTACTCCCTCATCTTGTATCTTTCACCGTTAACCTATTTAATAGTCCATTTTGGTGAAGGCTTTTTTTCTTTTTTTTGGATTACTATGTTATTCAGAAATGTATGGAGTTGTTACTCACTAGAAAATAAGGCATTCTCAGTCCTTTATAGTTACTAATATTGTGGCATTATATTGTTCCTATAAATCTCATAACAAAGGATTTGATGGTAAAATTCATCCTTTGATTACTACATATTTCCAACCCATGAAATTTTTATTAATAAAATCTAATGTATTTTTATTGTTTTAATTAGGATGTCAGATGTTGATTTGTGTCTTATACTGCACTTTGATGGAGAGCTAGATGTGGATCGCTCACATCCAATATATAACGGTGGAAAGCAGAAGCCTATCTTTGTCGATAGCAACATCACTTATAATTCACTAATTGAAAAAGTTGTAGTAGAAATCAATTTGGAGATGAGAAATGGGTAACCTTACATGCAATACATATATCATACAGGCTGGAACTTTACATTAGTAGGCCTAAGAGGTGATGATGATCTTATGAGAATGTTCAGATTATTTCGATATGGAGTTGATCCTATCTTTCTGTATATCCATAGAAGTGATGGTGTTGCCACAAACCTTCAACCGCCAAGTTTAAGGTATGGAATAAATCACATTACTGCTTGATATCTATTATTATAATTTTTATTATCTAAGTCCATTTGGATGCATAGCAGGTGTACAATATCTCAATCAGACCAAGATAATGAGAAGGTAACGAGAAGTATGGGTGTAAGGAACAGACCACTCATAAATGAAGCTAATATAAACCCATTAGGAGTTCTTGAGGACGAACAAGACGATGAGAAGGTAACGAGAAGTAATGGCGTAAGAAAGAGACTGTTCATGAATGAAGCTGATATAAACTCATCAATAGTTCTCGAGGATGAACAAGATAATGAGAAGGTAATAGGAAGTAATGATGTAAAAAAGAGATTGTTCATGAATGAAGCTGATATAAACCCATCAATAGTCCTTGAGGATGAAGTCAGTCCTTTTCCAATTACTAAATCCAATAGGTCTGCACTAAAACTTTTGAAATGTAGTTTTTGAATATTTTTTTCGTCAATGTGTTCATGATTGATCATCCACTATGCAGGTTTCATCTATCGGGCACTGAACCTAATCAGTTTGATTTAAACAGTCTGGGCACTGCACCTATTCTGTTCGATTTAAACAGCCCCGTGCATGTGCAACTCCCCCATCGCGTGAATCCCAGCATTTTGTTATGGTTGAAAACGAAACATGTGTTGCAGAAGTAAATGGAGATAAATCTAATGCAATAGAAGACCATAATATTGTTGACACTTTGATTCCTGATTTAGAGCACACTGATGATGAGCATGTAGAGAATTCCCAACATGACATGTGGAAGGGAAGACAATTTCCAGATCGTGATTCATTCAGAGAAACATTGGCGAAACTTGCGATGCACAAAAACTTTGCTATTAAGCATCTACAAACGAGCAAGACAGAAGGCACTGCAAGATGTGCTGATCATACGTGTCCGTGGCGTATCCACGCTTTGATTGTGGCTTCTGGACCACAATTTCAAGTGAGGACATATAACAACAGTCATTGTTGTTCAAAGCCAACGATGGGGATGGGACATAGGCAAGCTACATCAATTTTAGTCGCTAAGTGGATCAAGGAGCAGCCTCGACACCATCCGTCGTACACACCGAAGGAAATTATTACTGACTTTCAATTGGAATTTGGTGTTTTACTTAGTTACAGGAAGGTGTGGAAAGCAAAAGAAATTCCGATGCTTGATATACGGGGTTCTTTCGAGGAGTCCTTCAATATTTTGCCCCACTATTGCCTTGACCTATAGAGGTCAAATCCTGGCAGCGTAACGGTGCTGATTAAGGAAGATGATGATTCGTTCTTAAGATTTTTTTGGGCATTTGGGTCAAGCATACAATCATTTCGTTCATCCCTTAGACCATTAATTGCTGTTGATGGTGCCCATCTTTGCGGAAAATATCCTGGAGTCTTACTCATAGCTGTGACTTATGATGGAGACCGCAAACTGTTTCCGCTTGCATTTGCTATAGCCGAAATTGAGCGACAAGATTCTTGGGAGTGGTTCCTTACTGCAATTTCTATTGCGTTTCGACCTACACAGGATTTGACCATTGTCTCTGATCGACAGAAAGGACTTGTGCAGGTTGTTTCCAATAGGTTCCCAATGCATATCATTGTCATTGCGTACGACATCTTGCAGAAAATATAGCTGAAAGATTCAAGGATAAAGCTATCGTGGCTAAGTTCTGGAGAGCGGCAAAAACGTTCAGAGCATGCGAGTATGAGAAAGAGATGGCCGATATAAGAATTGTTTCAGAGGAAGCATACAAGTACATTGACAACATCCCAAAAGAGCAGTGGGCAAATGCATTTGTAAGGGGCCGACGTAATGATATGCTCACTTAGAACATTGTGGAATGTACGAATGCTTTGCTGAAGGAAGTAAGGGAGTTTCCTATAGCAAAACAAGTTGAAGCGATACGCGCCAAACTGATGGAGTTTTTTGAAGATCGACGCTTGAAATCACAATTGCTGGAAACAAGGATGACCCATTATGCTGAAAAGGTCATAAACACGGAGTTGGAACGTTCACGTAGATTGGGAGTGCATCCAGCCAGTCAATGGGAATTTCAGGTTCATTCACCTGGTGAGTATGTAGACGTCGTTTTGCTTGACAAACATTCTTGTACTTGTCGGAAGTGGGATGTACTTGGGATCCGATGTTCTCATGCTTTAGCGGTAATCAAGGCCAGAGGTCTCGACCCATATGACTTCTGTCAGCATTAGTTCTCTAAGGACACATATCGACAAACATACAGTCATGTTTTGCATGCAACACGAGATATAAGGCAATGGGAGGAAAGAAGCAACGTGCGGGTGTTACCACCCCATGCAAGAAGACAGCCTGGCCGACCTAAGAAGAATAGAATTCGTATGGAAGACCGACAAAGGAATCCAGTCACGTGCTCCTGTTGTCGAAGAAAGGGTCATAATCGACAAACATGTCGAAATGCACCGGCTCAAGAGTAATGCCTTTTCATTCGTACAAAAAGTTGTTAGGATTTGCTGACAAAGATTGGCTATGGTAACTACTTTTGTAACAAGAAAAAGTAGCTGAATTTTGTTTGCCAAGACCCACTGCTAATTGTTGTCTATAATTTTATTGTAACAGATGCTAATGCATTAGCAACTTTATTGATTGCTTGTTATATATATGGGAAACAAGCATCATGTGGGTCCTGCAGGGTAATAGCCTTTTTGTAAAAGATAAAGGGAAAATTTGAGAAGCATCATGTGGGTCCTTTTTTTAATAGATAAATTTGTGAAGCCTTTTTGTAATAAATAAATTTGTGAACCATCTGGACAGAATGAATCAAGCCTCTTTTGTGTGAAATTGTGATGCCTTTTTTTAAAATTATTTTTATTGTTATTTTTTGTGATGTTTTTGTTGGATCCTGTAGATTAGTTGTATTAAGCGCAAATGTGCCAGTTAATTGAATATTGATACCCTAAAGGTGTTGGTAGAGAAATCAGAGAATGTTGGATATGATAAGTCTGATTAAGTTCATTAGTTTACAAAAGGTTAAACAAAAACATAAAACTACCATTCACTTTTTTTTTTTTACATAGGTTGTACATAGTCATGGATAACAAAGAGAAAAACATAGAAAAAAAAGATGGGGAGATTTCTAAAGGAGGCACTTCATTGATGACGAAGTTGGTTGAACATCTCGGTCAGCTGATTACGAATGTCAGAAAAACCGGTTGCCATCCTTTCATCCAATTGTTCAATCTGGATAGACTGATCAAACACTGTATGTTCAATCACAAGGAGACGATTTTCAATGGAATTTGCCTCTGCGTCGTTATCAGCTTCATCTGGGGCTTGTCCCCTCTGAAGATGTCGGGCCACATGTGTATCAGACATTGCCTTGGTTCTGCCGTTTATTTCCTGTCTTCGAGCAACGGGCAATTCATGAGTGTATGCTTGGCAACCTTCCTCAATCATCAATTTGCATATCACTGCACCAAAAGGAAGAGTGATTTTCCGTTGTTCGTTGTAAACTCGCAGCATTGATTCCAGTATCGCCTGTTGGATGTCAATAGAGGTGCCTGTGCCTAAGGAGTAGAGAAGGAAAGCCTGAGAATAGATAAGATCAGATCTATGGCTTATAGGTTCGATGTTATGACAGACAAATGTGTTGAGCAACCAGTAATCAGTGGTTAGACCAAATATCTTCAGACCAGGAGTATCCAGTACAGTGGGTTTCCCACACAGCTCCGTAGCCATCTCATTCGCTTGCATCATGATGTTATCTAGATCATTTGTTGGATAGGATCTGTGAACAGGTCTCCGAAGACTGAGTAAAGTGGCAATGCTATTTGCATTTACAACCAGTGTCTTTCCCCGAACGTATGTCTTGAAACCACTATTGTTGACATCATACATATTGCAATAAAACTCCCGTACCCAATCTTCAAAGCATTCATTATTCAAGTTCATTAAAATCATAAGACCGTTAAGATGGAGCCAGTGCAAAAACCCAGTATGGGTGAGTTCGGAATGCACAACTATTCTCTCAAAGATCACTGTGCGATTGGTGAATCTTGATTCAAAACGTTCAGCACAGTCAGCATCTTTAAACCTTTCAGTATTGAAACGAGAGGAAGACCCAGCTGTTCGCTTCCCTTTAGAAGTTTCTGGTTGCTTCCCTTTGTAAGTTTTAGGAGGCATATTGTACCATGGAGAGTCACAGAGAAAATAAAATAAAATAAAAAGGAAAAAGGTAAGGTGCAACCCTGATTCGACAAACACAGTGTGTATAAAAATCCACCAAATTCCATGATATATAAATGACTTCATATATAATCCTAAAGGGAAACATCATATTGGTACAACACTTTGTCACATAACATACAGGTAAACAGATCAACCCTGGGAATAACCCAACACAATACAAATTGAAGAAGAAATGAAAAAGCCAACACAATTTGCTGGGGGATGAAGACATTAATAGTAGTTAGCAAAACAGTCTTAAATCAGTGACAAAGATCAGAGTGAAAAATCCTATTTTTGACAAAAAGAAAAAAAAAGAGGTATTTGCTTGAAAATGCAAGGATTCAAACCCAGAATCCAGCTGTGAAAAACATCTAGATCATTTGGCAGAACTTATCTTTAGTCCACCCCTGAATACCCTACAGGCAAATAGTTCAAATCCCCCAGAAACAGGAGGATGACAAAAAATGGAAATCTTCTCACCAACGGAGGGAAAAAATGGAAATCTTCTCACCAACGGAGGGAAAAAAAATGAAAAAAACAAACAGGGAACCTGTTTTCCCCAATCATCCAACCAACACAGAAATTAAAATCTTGAAAAATTTCTCCCACAAATTTTTACCCTTGTTTTCCCCACCTATACCTTTTATGTAGGAAAAAAAATTTATTGAATAAAAATAAAACTCATGAGAAGAATAAAAGAGGATCATACCTGAAGAAGCTGAGAGAAGAGAAGGAAATGAAAGAGAAGAGGAGGAAATGAAAGAGACTAATGGGAGTAGGTGGGTAGGAATAGACACAGAGAGAGAGAGAACAAGCAAGCGAAAACCTCGCTATAGCGAGCCCAGGGCTCGCTATAGCGAGGCCCCCCTCTGGCTCCCCACTGTTGCGCTTTGGCTCCCCCCCTGTTGCATGCTCTGGCTCCCCCCTTTTAGCATGCTATTCTCGCGCTATAGCGAGACCACTCTATGCTATTCTAGCTCTATAGCGAGACCACACTTTGGAATGTTTACCTAACACTGCAGTTTAGAAGCCAGACCACTCTTCTTTGAAATTAATTTTTTTCCAACACAGCAGGTTAGAAGCCAGTAATACTCAGCAAGAAGCTCAAACTTTGCCATTCAGAAAAAGATAAAAAAAATGGGGAGTGATGTGATCAATATCAATCATAAAATACCGCAAGTGCACGGGTGTCTAGATGAGACAATGGCAAGAACGGGTCGAACCCACAAGGAGCTAATTAAAGAAACTTTTAGATTAAGAAAACTAATTAACTACAATCAAGGAAAATTTTGAGTATTTAGATTTAAAATCAAACGACTAATTTAGAAAGATGAAAAACTATAAATTAATGAAAGTGATTAGAGCATAGGAATCCAATAAGCATCCGCAAATTATTTATCAAGTAATCTTAATTTGTTCCAATCTTTACTTCAAATCAAAGACAAATCAATGTTTTTAATTTGGAAAATCTAACTTTTAAAATCCCTTTTCAATCATAAAAATTCAAAACTCAAGACTTCCTTCATCTCATAAAAGAATAAAAATAATTTAAGAACTACCCATCAAAAGTAAGCATAAACCATCAAAAGATCTAAATCCTAAGCATGGCCTATCAAACCTAAGCATGAATAGTCAAAAACCAAGTTTTATTTTCAGAATTTAAGAATGGAGATTTACCTAGGACACGAAGACAAGCCTATTAATCGTTAAGCACATTATCGTGGAACCAAATTAGAATTACTAAATAAATAAAAAGAAGTTACTTACCTTCATCCATAGCTCTAATCAAGAAAATTAGCCCATCATTGCAAAGAATGCTTCTTGATTTGTCATTAAAAATTGCATCTTTACAACTTCTCCTTCACAAAAATTCTCCTTCAAAATAAATCATTGGACATGGCCTAAGGCTACCAAAATAAAATAAAAAAATAAAAACACTAATGGAAAACAAGAAAGGAAGAAAAGAAAAAGGGAATTGGAGAGAGGGCTGGATGTATGATCTTGCATCCCCTTGTGGGTTGGTTTTATAGATGTTGATGCCTCCTTTTTAGAAAAGAATCTCCTCTCTTTTAGGACTTGTTTCCTTATTTGGAGAGAATTCTTGCTTAGGACTCAAGTTAGGCTTCACACTTAGAAATAATTTGAATTGGAGATGATTTGTTGCTAAGTGTGGTCTCTTGGGCTCCAAGTCTTTGCCAAATTGAACTTCACAAACATCTCTCATGTTGCCAATTTTGAAAACTTTTTGTAATTCCCGCATAGAATTATAACAGGTAATTTCCCGGGGTCATATCTCCCTCAATATAGCTTCGATTTATGTAATCTTAAGCTCCACGGATATCTATTCGAAAAGAGCTTTCCAACGATAGGTAGATTACACCAATCCGATATTGGATTTGAGAGTTATGGCCATTTCAATTTGCTGCCCCTGAAAAATCCGGGAATAATTATGCAATTAAGGAAACTTCTATGTTTGGCATGCTATGGGATGTGTGGGACCCATGTTGGACGTCCAAGGAATGCTTGGACTCTTTCTCTGCTTGCTTATTTGATTCGTTTTCCATCTTTGAGATTTTTCAATCTTTCCAACTCCACCTACATGTCAAAATATGTGGGCCCACCATGAAGCATGTTCCGCCTTTGATCTCTCTCAAATTTCACCAATGCAGGTCCCACTCTTGATTTATCCTACAAAAATAAAATTAAATGATGTCAATAATAATCAAGTGTGAGGAATCTAGATGGACTATGCATGGGACCCTACATGCCTAATTAATACACAAAAAAAACCCAACTTTCCAAAAATAGCACTTGGCGTCAAAATTTAGAAGGTATGCATTAGTGAAGCCAAAAGAACTAATTTTTGGGTGATGAATGAGATGAAAATCCCTAATTTCACAAAAGTCATGCAATGTAATGAATTTTGACCAAATTTGACTAAGATTCCAACTTTGATGCTCAAATGCATGAAATCATGAAATTAAGTGTAATTCTATGCAATTAACCTAATTAAGTCCACAAATGAATATGAAATGATGAATGAAAACTACAATTTTGTGGACTTATCGGGGAGATAATTCAGTAAACTGTCGAAAATAAAATTAATTTCAATTATATAAAAAAAGAAGTCAGAAATCATTTTTCCATTAAAATCAGACATTATTATGTTTTTGATAATATTTCTATTGTGATAATTCCAATTCATTATTTGGTAAATATCATTGTAAGATTATTTTCATTAAATTATTATGATATTATGATAATAAATGACATTGCCTGATTAAGAAACCATAAATCATTCTTTCATTAAAATTGCAAATCATTATTTTTTATAATATCAATTATGGTTGGAAAGTGTCTTTTTGCATGCATCATATCTATAAATTGCATGTTGAAATCACAATATTACCAACTGATAAGAAAGACTAAATTTGGACCCGGTATGTGAATAGTGAAAAATTCTGCACAGTTTCAGCAGAATCAATCCAGTTGTGTTACAAAAGTGCGCAGTTTAAAAACCAGATAAATGTGAATATTTTGGTCCAAAAAATAGCATATTTAAAGTAAGATAATAAGACTCTGAAAACCCAGAATTTTAGCCAAAAATAACCTTGGGAACCGTGTCAACCAGAGGCTCAAACAGGGGTAGTTGGACAGCCTGCAATTAGATTTCCAGTACAAAACAGTTCAAGTAGGTATCTTTAGGTGATCATATCTTTTTCGTTTTAAGTCCTTTTTCTATTCTTCGTTTTCTGTTGTGTTCATGCATCATCAGAGTATTGATCCCAGCCATTAGATTTAGGTTCACATCATCTTAGGCCAGTCGTATAGTCCAGCAAAATTGGGTCTGTGCACAGTTTTTTCAAGACTTAGAAATTTTTAGCATTCATTAGATTTTTAGAAACTTTTCTAGATTTGCATTGTTAGCATTTAGGACATTATAAATCATTCATATTTGCATAAAAATTGATTTTGGTAAGTAAGATCTAATTTAGGAAACTTTGTTTTGATTTCTCTTATATTAAATTGGTTGTTTTGATGAGTTTGTTACTTTTGCAGGTTATAGTTAGAATATGGTTGAATAAATTAGGTTTCTTTACTTACTTTAAGATTATTTTTTATGTGGAAAGTTGTAATTGTCAATTTTCAATTTTAGGAATTCTCTTGTAATTTGATTAGTTTCTTTATTAGGTTAGATTTAGTTTCCAAATTAGGACAGGTTAAAGTTGGAAGGTTTCTTAAAAAGCATTGCTCCCTGTGGATCGACCTGAACTCACCAGATTATTACTACATTCGCACCCTACACATGGGGTCCGAACAGCTATCTTAACTAGAAAACTGCTTCTTTACATCATTTGCCAGCGGCGTGGCAATGGGAGCTTTATTTCATGAAAGGTTATACTAGGACTTATAGTTTCTTAGGGCATTTGCTCAGCGGTCCCTCATAATTACCTTTTATTGCAAATGGTCCACGAATTAATTTCGTATGGGCAAAGGTCCCTTCCACCGTTTTAAATACTTGAAAGGACAATAATGCCCTCATATTCTCTTATCTCTTTATTAAAAAACGGTAAGCCTAAAATGGTGGTAATTAACTTGCCAAAGAAGGAACGAAAGAGAGAAAGTAGGGATTTTGAACATCGAGCATAAGGAGAATGAGGAATGTGAATCCATAAATGAGATAGTACATCGGGCGGATCCCACCATGGATGGGCATCGATCAATAAATCCAATTAACTAGACCTTCTTGACTGTCAAATTGGTGAAAAACATCCCACCCAAAACTGACGGTATCAAATATAAAGATCTATCGTCGATCAAGTGGCAAACATTGCCCAATCAAAGCCAATGTCCCCCAAAATGCCCTATTCATAGTGGGGCACACCAGATAAATGACCTTGATTGGAAGTATCTGTGCCTCATATACAATTAAATTGTTTTAGAACTTAGATACATTTGTTTCAAAACTCAGATAAAATTGTCCAGAACTCAGATATATTTTTTCAGAACTCAGATAAATTTGTCCAGAATTCAAATAAATTTATGCAAAACTAGGATAAATTCACTCAAAACTCAGATAAATTCATACCAAACTTAGATAAATTCAGAAAATGATGAATCAAATCCACAGTCTCATAAAAAAACCCCACTCTCCATCCTTCCTTCAAATCTAGTCACACTAAAAAAAAAAACTCAAGACCCCAACTAAAATGTCAAAAAAAAAAAAAAAAAAAATTTCGTCCTATTTTTAATACGATTAAGTTCCCCCTAATACATTCCACTAAATGCTGTTAGTTTCCTTATCATATTTGGCATTTTTAAACCATGAATCTTTAAAATCAAGTGAAACAAATGACGAGAAAAAAAAGAGAGAAAAGATTGCATTGTCATTTGAGTTGGTCAAAACACATCAAATGCAGTTCTCCCCCTGTTTTGGAGAATTACCTGAATAATTGTATTACGCATATGGCTCGGTCATTCTAGTAAAAAAAAACTTTAGATAAAACCATTTACTAGACATTCATCAAAGAGACATCCATGGGCAAATCGCCATGAGTGTGTAGCAGAAAACGTAGATCATTCCCTCCTATTTGAATTTCAAAACTCGAAATATTTCCTCCCATTTGAATTTCGAAACTTCATCTTAAAGTAGGAAATAAAATCTGTTAGAGGGGCAAATTAGTCATGAAATATCATGTTAAGGCTTTGAAATTAAGGGCTTAATTTGCGTAACGTGCTAGGCCACTTATGCGTGACATATTACTACTGTTACAGGGGCAAATCTGTTACGAAATATGTGATGTGGCAAATATAGGAACCTCTGGGTGCAAAATGTGTAGCTACGTGGACCAGAGCCTTTAAACAGAAATATGTGATGTGGCAAATATAGGAACCTCTGGCTGCAAAATGTCTATCTGTGTGGACCAGAGCCCTTAAACAGAAATTCCGTGGACCAGAGACTCTACAAGTTCCACTTCAAGGACCTATTGCTAATTTGTCTTATATAATCTAACATAATGCTATGGGTTCTATATATAAATTATATACTCTCTATTGTTGGGTTCTATATTTTAGCCATGGGGGTGGGTGCCATATTTTAAAATTTTTCTTTACTCTCTAAAAAGGTAATTCATCTGATCGTGGTGGGTCCCATGTTTGAATAGAGTCGACAAACTAGCCTAATTAGCTTATCCTTACCATTCACAAAGGCTATGCTCATATATTCTTCTAAATAGATCAACAAAGGCACACTTTAACTTCTCCCACAAAATCTACAGCAATATAAGTATCTTTCTTTCCACATTAAATAGATTAGACAGATAATACAACTATTGTTTCTTTCTCAAACAGGACTCAAACAGGAATAGGATTGACAAGCACCGTTGAAATGCGTTCTTTGGTCTCATGTGTGGACTCTGTGTATTCATCTTTGTGCTGGTATAGAACTTCAATCACACGAGCAAAGTTTACAGGCCTTATAAGGAGAGCCATAGGAAAAGCCATAGGCTTCAAGCACTCCTCATTTATGTCTTTCCATGCATCTGCAACCATTTCTCTAAACTTCGAACACGTCTCTTCATATGTGCCCCCGTACTCCTTCATGTAGACTTCAATACTGGACACCACATGTCCTCTCTCTTGCTCCATCTACACATAGACATAAAAGGGATAAACAAAAGAAATGATGGAGTAAGGATGATTATAATGATGGGTTCAAATTCAATATTGTAATTCACAAGATGCATCCCATGAGCCAAATGCTTGCTTTTATGATCAGATTTCATTTTCTTAGTGTTTTATGATAAGAATTGAAAGTGAATCAAACACCACTCGACCTAAACTCCTAATTACTGTAAAGAAAAAGAGACTTTTAGCGGCAGACAAAATCGCTTTTAGCAATAGTTTTTTACCACTTTGTAAAAGTAATTTTATATATACCTTGTTTGATGTGATGTCATCTCGGAGTCGATTAACCATAGAAACAGCTTTAACGAGCTTAGGCATACTTCTTGCCCATTCAAAGGCTTCCTTCGTTGCAATATCTCCCATCCCAACGAACGAAATCAATGTAAGCAACTTGTATCCGCAAGTGATCAAGGCGACATTCATATACTCTTCATATGTTGGTACATAACCCGCATTAAACCACCGTGTTTCAATAAGGTAATATTTTGATATTTCCTTAAACTGTGAACACATACCAAGAAAAGAAACAAGAAAATCACTTAGTAATACTGATATTGATATATATACACCTGTAAATATTGTTACTATCATTCTTGTTGTGGTGGTTGTTTCCTAATTCTCTTCATGAATACATCAATATTAGTAAAAGTAGGTTTGTGTACTGTACTGCATCTTTTAAGAAGGAGATACGATAGGATTTTTCCTCAAGAGCCAATTCCTCCTCAAATTCGTAAACGGCATCTAAGAGTGCAGCGAAGTGCAGCTTCATGAAATCAGGCAGCTGGTCTACCATGCTACGATCCCACCTGTAAATTCAAAGAATAATCATAATTTTTGTTTCATAGGAAATTAAGTGGGTATTATTACAGTGCTAAAGAGGTGATTATAGGTGTGTCAAAATGTGATCAGACCTGCTACCCTAGCCCATATCCAACATGCATTTGACCTGCATCCTATACAGGGTCAATCAGGGTCAGTTAAATCTGAAATGCAACAGAATGGGTTGGGGTAGGTTTGACCTGCTTAACTCATATAATTAAATGGGCTGGGTTAGGATGGATCCGAACACCTTAACCAATTTAAACAGTATGATGATTAGAATTTTTGTACTTTGGGCGCCTTTTTTGGTCCTACGAACTAAAGTCAATTATAAAGTTAATGCTTTAAATGGATTGGCCTTGTACGCCACTTCTACAAGTAGTAACACTTTAAAGTGGGTGTACATTTATCAAACCTTTGGATCGCATTGGTATAAAGTTCGAGTTCCTCTAGAGTACCATATGCATCATAGATGTCATCCAATATTGATGTCAATGATATACATTTAGTGGTTATCCTTCTAGCACGAGAATATTGTTGCTCAGGATACACTCCTAATATCCAAAAGTAGCACTCCACCACTCTATCCCTTATAAAGGGTAGCTTTGCACCAAAATCCCAATGCCTCCACCACCTAAATAGGAAAAGTTCATGTTAAAAAGCCTAATTATCTTAAAATGACAATTCCACAATTATTAAAAGAAATAAATTATTTGTTTATAATGAAACTTACATTGATATTTCTCTTATCTCTTCTTTATGCAATGACTGCAATAGATTGAAATCCAACTTTGCAAACTCTAACAAGATGTCATTTCGCTCATCCTCCTCTTGGTAGATTGAGATATAATACCTTGAAAGTAGCCTCTCAATGCTCTTGCGCAAAGGTAGCTCTAAGGCAAGCTGAACTAGGCTAGAAAGAGGCGAGTTAAGATCGGGCAATGCCAATTTAAGATGCTTTCTAGCAAAAGCATTGGCTTCGTCCAATATGTCTTCCCCATGTATTACAAAATGTGATGCCTCGTATAAACTAACCAAACCTCGAATGTTACCGGCTAATGTTTCCTTGAAATTGCCCTTTTCATCTTTGTACTTGATGAATACATCTGTTATGTAATATACCAACAATTAGTGACACGTTAAGAGAATTTACAAAGAAAGTAACCAGTATGTCTACTCAATGTATCAACTTTTAGTGCTTTTGATTGACTGACTAGAAATGCCAATGGTACTAATTTCTTTTATAGCTAACTATTCACACTTGCATTTCATATACCATATAAAAAAATAAGTTCGGATCACCTAATTTTTAAAGTCACCATTTTGGTGGTTCCTCAAATCAAAATGCAATCATATATCTGTTTTGGATGTGAAAAAAATATAGAAATATAATATTTGAAAGAAGGAAATGTAAGATTGAGTCATGACATTTTGATTTAGAAAAATACCAAAACTCTAGGTGGTCCAGACTCATCAAAATAATGGAAGAAAAAAAATAATAATAAAAAAAAAAAAAAAAAAAAAAACCCTTACTTGAGGACACGCAATATCCTTCTTGCCTAAGGAGTCTAAATCGGAGAGCAACAGTATGAAAGTCATCATCACTTTCATACTTTCCTTTTGTATCCTCATTGTATATCCGAAGTAGTGCATCGGCCATCTCCTTTTCAAAATGACAGGCCACTCCAAGGCGTTGGATCGCATCAATCATAGTTATTTCTTTCAACGGGTAGTTTTTGACATTGCCAAGCATTTTCTTCACTTCTTCCTTCAATTCCCTAGCCCGTTGTTGCATCTGTGGATTAGGTTTCTGCATCAACAACATACATATAAGTTAAACGCTCCTGATATAAGATAAAGACAATGTTTGTTTGTGAGGAGTATAGAAGTTTCTAATCAACCCACCTCCGATTGGTCAGTGGTGTATGTTATGGTATCTAAAGAAAGATATCTGCATATGTAAGTGTATATATATTTGCACTTGACTACAAATGCTCCTCATGCATGACCATAAGGAGCAACGAGTGATGGTAACTTTTAGAAGAAAATGAGGAGAATATGAGATATGAACCTGATCAAATGGTCCTAGCCCTTAGTTTTATTGATTGGCTATATGACATGTATTTATTTTTTGAGATAAAATCCAAAGGGTCAATGATATCTAAAACGATGTAAGATTTGGGTTTCTGCCAGTTCTTGGAGCTGTTCAGTATGTTTGAAAGGATTTGGATTTGGCTGAACCCTAAAATAATGAGGCTGAAAATGGGATGTTGCAAGAGGTAGTTTTTCTAGATGATTTTCTAAGTACTCTGCTGTTGACAAGCTGCACTTGTTGTCTTCCCGATGGATCACTATGGAGTGTGAAGGTACTTTGTGTAGCGTTTTAATCTAATAAAAGCACAAGAAATCTACCTATAGTTATACTGTAATCGAAAGAACTCGTCCAATGGGATCACCGTGGATGTAGACCAACAACAGGCAAACCACACTCCATCAGAAATACCTCGTCATCAGACTCTCCAAATCCGATCAGGATTGGAATTCAAACTCTTACGCAAAAAAAAAAAAAAAAAAAAAAAAAAAAAAAAAAAAAAAAAAAAAAAAAAACCACCACACCCTTGAAGTTTAAATAGAAGAATGGTGGCATTCTAAAGCGTTGAGTATGCCAGTAGCTCCATTGATTTTGTTGGAAAGTCCCACTTCCCACATCACCTAAATCTTGAGTTGGACAAATCTTCGTATATCTGTTTGGGCCTCCACCTATCGGCTTAAGCTTTTGGATTGGTTTACATAGTATCAGAGCGGGTTTCAATCCCATCGTTCTTGTATAGCCCACGTGGCAGGCTCATCCATAAAAATCTGTTGAGCCTGCACGTGGGCCTTTTACCTGAGGGGGAGTGTTAGGAAGTCCCACATCCCACATCGCGCAAGTCCTTAGTTGGACCTTCCACCTATCAGTAACTTACAGATTCCTCACATACAAGAAAATAAGATTTAGAGAGCATGCTATATTATAGACATTGAGATGAGGTTTGTGGTTACCAAGCCTTAAGGAGAGGATGTGATGAAGTGATTGCCCCAAACACTAGGATGAAAGTTTGCATTTTTGCGCACTATCTTACATTTTTCATCTCCTTGAGAGTTGGATTTGTTTGGACCATCGGAATGGCCAGAGCCTAGCACAAGAGACATGGGCATGTAGTTGTGTTTCGGTTACGAAGATGGAAGAATAGCTAGTTGTGGGTGAATGAAAGGTAGCAATGCATGCACGGTGATTTATAGGCTTGTGGGTGAGGATTAATGAGTGTAAGTTATTAATTGTTGGTGTGTGTGGTCTCACGTGGGTTTCCTTATAACTTTAATAAATAATTTCTTTCTATGGTTTGGTTTCATAAGCTGCTCGTTTGTTTGATTTTCTTTTTTTTTTTTACAGCATTGGCAAGTTTGTTTTCCTTTTTACTTAAACTCAATGCCTGCACTTCTAATGGAGATGATTACAAGTACACGAACCATATAAATAATTAAAGACAGACCCAACAATAATTCCCAGATTAATAACAGACTCACTAGGTGCACATTTTAATATCTACATATATAAATTATGTAGATATAATTACTAGAGTACCCATTTTTCACACCTTTTACTCGCGATTCATTTTACAACATTTATTTTAACTATTTGGATATTATATATATATATATGTATATAAATATAAATAGGGATATTTTTCATTTACAAATGTATTTAATTCCATGAAAACAATTTGAATCTATTACTTTCTATGTATTCCAATTCCTTGTGAATAAATACGCCCATTTGACAACGAGTTCCTACGTACGTATTCTAGTTTTATACTAACAAATACGCATATTTCACAATAAATTCCTCTGTACTCTAATTACATGTAAACAAATAGGCCCACTCGAATCAATTACTTCTTATGTCTATCTATTCGATGTGATCAAACAAGTCCATTTGACAATGACTTGTGTGTTCCAATTTCAAGCATACAAATAGGCGCCCAGTTAGATAAATCCCTATGGATTCCATTAACTCCGTGCAAATAATAGCACCAGTTAAGTTAAGCACTTCCTATCCATTTGAATTCCATACAAATAGGCAGGCCCATTTGGATCAATTACTTTCTATGTACTCTAATTCTTATATTTCTATATTAAATTTATATTTCTACACTATTCCATTATAATTCATTATAAGTGTTTTCTATTTCACCACCAGCCAATTGGCTATAAAAATTAATAAATGAAAAAAGAAATGTAACTACACCATTTTGCATATTGCATTGTATTGTTGATCGTATGCCCAGATAAAGGAGAAGAGTTAAGGTCCTCTTGAAAAAATTAAGAACTTGATTTTTTTTCTTCTCCCAAGCCCTAGTCCTCAAGAGTAAGGGAAGGGCTTGGGAAGTGCAGACCCTCCAAGGGTTTTGGCCCACCCCAGGCTTGGTATATGGGGTAAATAGAGCACCTGGCCCATTAAATGTTTTAAGGTCTCCTCCAAGACCTTAATACGGAGGTTCAAACTCTGAACACAAGTTGATTGGAGTGAGGCTACGGAACAGACTCTATGAAAATGTTTTTACACTGACTATCCATTTAATAGCCTTGGATTAAAAACAGTCAATGAACTCGATTATTTTGTAATTAGTACATTCCAAATGCCTTTTATATACTAGGTTGTTTTTGCCCACAAACTCTACCATGTATTTTAATTTAAAACATTAGCCAAGGCTTGGAGCATCTCAGCTTTAACCATCATTAGTACTAATTGAGGGAGAATGTGTATATATATATATACTCAACAATCATGAGAAATGTACAAGGAGTGACATTTTTCACCTGGCTGTGCAGGGTTCAAACTCTGGATACGCCACTGCCTCTTTCTATGTGTGCAGGCTTTCGTCCCACACGAGTGGGGGGCTGTCTTCCCATGGGTGCTGGCTCATTCTCGGGTCCCAGCTCCCTTGGCTGGGGTACGAGAAAAATAAATTACAAGAAATTCAATAATAAGCATCGTATTCGTGATGATTACAGGGAAAGAAAATCAATAAAAGATGGGGACGTGCACATTACTTGCATGGGGTTAGTATTTTATTGTGAAGGCTTTAAGCCATTCAACATCTTAAGCCAAAATCTTATATATGCCCCCACGTGCTTCACGGATGACAAAGAATCCTATATATCCATATTCAGAAGTAGGAGGATGAATCATTCCAATTATTATTCTTTTTCCCCCTCCGCCAAATGCAGGTTTTAGATGTCGACAGCTGATCCATAGCGATGGCAACATGAGCTCATTTTCTTCTCTATGTTTCCCATGACTTCTTTTTATTATCTCCTCACTAGTCACTGACTCAGTGATGCCAATGGGTCAGTTTTATTTTTGGCAAAGGGCCAATGGGTCAAGTTCAGAAGGTAACCTGCGCAAGTACAACCCACCCAATTAGAGTTGGATTTGCTTGTGATTTTTCAAACTGTTTGACACA
Source organism: Persea americana (assembly GCA_029852735.1). NCBI lineage: Eukaryota > Viridiplantae > Streptophyta > Magnoliopsida > Laurales > Lauraceae > Persea > Persea americana. The sequence continues at coordinate 56,959,208 of CM056814.1, read as the reverse complement.
CATATTTTGAGCCAAATGTGGGTAAAGTGTTAGTGATCCCTATGCAAAACTTGGCGTAACTTCTAGCTACAGTCATGGGGAGGCAATGAGCATAGTTTTATCATGACCCTTCAAAAATGGTAAGGGTTTTTCCATGGACTTCACAACCTTTGATCAATAGCTGGATTTTAGTGTAAAAAAGTTTCACAAGGATGTGCAAAATACCAACAAGATTCCTGCATAGTAATATTATTTTTTACTTTTGAGTGGGTGAGTGGTAAACAGCCGATGTGACAACCTAACTGCCCAACGATCAGCCCGTGGGCAGCTTTGTGAGATGAGACACCCTTGCCAGTGGGGTGTCTTGTGTTTCTATATATATATATATATATATATATATATATATTTATACATATATAATTTGAATTGATGTAAAGGCAAGGATTTACATGTGAGGCCCCACCCCTTTGTGGGCCCTCAGTTTGATTTGATTAATTATTAATGTTGTAATAGTTACCTTATTATACTATTTCATAGGTCTAATAGAATTGTTCCTAAGTTTTAGAATTAGACTTTTATTTAATTTTTTTATAGATATAGGGTGATATTTGTTATTTATTAAGATTTTAGTTGGTCTAGGCCTTAGTTAGTAATTTAGTTTTATTTAAGAGAGTATTAGAATTAAGGAACCTTCTAGAATCTCTTCTATTGACCCTTTTGCCCATCTTTCCCCTAATTAAACCCTAAGGGCCTATTAGTAAACAACCACCAACCCCAAATCTATATAAACACTACTATTGCAATGGACTAGCCCTAATTCACTCTCATCTCTCATTTTCCCTATCTTTCTCCCAAAGAAAACCCTAATTCCCCAAATCCCAGCACAAGAAGAAGAAGGAGTCATCCCCAATTGCTTCATCAGCCATATATTTGTCAATTGGATCTCTTCCTATACTCTAATTTCCCTTCCTATTGAACAAAGGCAAGTACCCTATGCTGATATCCCAGAATGCATGATTTTCCTTTTCTTGATTCTGAAGTTTCAATTCAATTAATGTATTTATGTGTTGAGATCTTTCCTTTTGAGCTTTGTTTATGGATTTATGGCCATTGATGGATGGGTTCTCTCATTTGGAAGATCAATGGCCTGGTTTAGTGATGGATGGATGGATTTAGAAGTGTTTTTACTGTTTTTTTATATGTTCCTATGATGAATGGAAGAGATTGGTGATGAATTGGACGAAAAATGGGTTGAAGGAGAACAATCCAGAAAACTGAGTTTCTGTTGCAAATACGTGTACCCGGTCGACCGACTTGTGGTCCGGACGACCGGCGACACTAAAAACTAGGAAATTCGAGTTTCAGTTAAGACTCTATGAAATTTACAGGGATAGTGTACCCGGTTGACCGGACCATGTGCTCGGTCGACCGGATACACAGGAGACACAAAAAATAACTGAGACCTGGAATTTTTCCTCAGACCAAGAAACCTAGTGTGTGCGGTCGACCGGGCCCTGTGCAAGGTCGACCGGGGACAAAGGACTTTTTGGAGAAAAAGGCTGAAACCTGGAGAATGTCCTCATTTCAGAAATCTAGTGCGTGCGGTCGACTCCCCAGGCCAGGAGGTCGACCGGACACACTGGGAAACTCTGAGACCAGAATCATGCCCCCCAAATGTTTGTCTTCAAATTCTTGTGTACCCGGTCGACATCATTGCCATGATGTCGACCGGGGACACTGTCAGAATGTCGACCCTCGATTGACATCCCTAGGAATGCTGTCGACCGGATACACTGTGTACAGTGATTTCAGCTTTCGGTTCTTCTGAGATTGTGATCGTTTGTGACGCCCATTGACCATCCAAATAGTCATCCATTCATGTGCCAAGCACGAGTCAATGGTGTGGCTCAACCTTGACTCGTGGGGTCCACCAAATGGGTTTTGGGATTTAAATTGTCAGTGATTCGACCCTTAAATGTAGTCAATGATGTTAGTAACTTCAAGAGCACCAAACATAACATCCCTTGACATCTGAAACTACAATTAAAGATCCAATTACCTGATATGGCCCTGAACTAGAGAGTGGACCATTACTTAGGTTGGACCCTTGTCTATTCAACTTGATTCTATTGTTTGGAGGATTTTATATATTGTTCTTCTCTTCTATCTTTACTATTGTTATAAACCTGATAATTAAAGGGAAATTGGAGGACCTGAACCTATGACTACTTAGTGGTGACCCAATGATGTAATTAGAGATAAACAACCCGTGTCTGTGGCTAGGCGGGCCCTCATACGACCTAAGATTGAGTGTGTGGAACCCTAGAATGGAGAAGTTGGTTATAATGAGTTATGTATTAGTATGGATTGATTACATATATTGTTATAGACTAAGGCTATGGTTGTGGGTCTAGTAGGGATCCAATGATGATTGGACTTGGACTTGGATGTAAAGATGGCCGGTCAGTTTGAGGAGGCTCTTATGCTTTCAAGTCTCAAGTGAGTAGTGCCAATGGCACAAATGACTCGCCTTCCATGCGAGAGAAGAATACTAGCAGAAGGGGGCGGTGTTTTATAGTTTTAATTTTAAAGTTATAAAATAATATTTATTTTTTTTTAAGAATCACTTTGGGATTAGCTGCAGAATCTTTGCACTTATATAATAATATAAAAGCTCATGGTCTTTTGGGTTCACTGCAAAATGTCATCACATAGAACATGATGAAACCTTCGACTGATCCAATCACAAATGCCTTTTCACTAAAACATATGAAACAAAAAGCAGAACTAGAAGTAAAAGAATATTGGATCCAAAGGTTTCAAGCCTTATTTGTCTACATTTAAGTATCCCTAGAAGAATTGACGCCAAAAGTTGTTTAATCACAAGTTTTCTAAACTTTTCAGTTCTCTAAACTCGGGCACTTAATACAATTATATATATATATATATATATATGGGTACAGCCAGTTAGTGGCAACTGGAACATTGGCTCGTTCATCCTTCTATTTATCATTAATTTCAGAACATACTACTCAGATCATGCTATTCCATCATCATCACCATATATAGGTCTTAAGAAAGAACCATGAACCATGCTTTTGAAACAATTCAATTACATTCAGGCCCAGACGTACTCAGGTGTAAGATCTTGCATCTGAAAGTAGAACCCCTGCAGAAACCCAACATAGACAGCAACATAATCAGAACATATAGAAGAGAATATATTATAGTTGTAATTTTATATTTATAAGAGTTCAAAAATAATAAATGTATAAATGCAAATCTAAGTGGGCTGGTTATTGTAGGATCTAAGTTTGACAGCAGTTGGAAAAAATCTCTAAGCTCTGCCTCTCCATTAAGCCACCTTTGAATGGATTCAAAAATCTCTAAACATGTCCTCTCCTTCTATCTTTTTATGGTCTCCTATATTCAGTGCTTTGCACAAGTTGCAATTCCATTACTTTTTGTCCAATTATTTATTTATTTAGTTTCCAAGAGAGCTCTGGACTGTATACAGACAAGATCAATGTAATTTGGATAGAGAAATGTAATGATTTATGAAAGCTTTTGTTGGCCTAGGTTTGTGCAAGGGATGTGACCTTGAGTCTTTACTTTGGATCTTGACATGAGTCTACTGTTATTTGGATAGAGAAATGTAATGATTTATGAAAGCCTTTGTTGGCCTGGTTTTGTGCTTGACATTTATATTATTATTAGATTAGTCATGGTTATTTACTTCGTGGCTTTCCAAAGTAATGATTAGTAATGATTTATGAAAGTTAGGGGAAGATTTTGATATTCTTGGATACCTGACTCTTTTTTCCCTATGATTTGTGTGTTATCCATCATACAATTCTGGGGTGAATCTCGTGTTTCTCTAGTACTCATATCTTCCCAGTATCTAGAGGGGAAAATCCATTTTCGCAACAATTGTGTGAGATTTGCCATTTTTTAAGAACCCAATAGCAAAAGGAATTCTCTTGAAACTGTTATTTTTCTTGCAGCATACATACACAGTTTCTTTTTCTTCTCTTTCTTTGTTTTCAATGGAGCAATTTAGGCAAATTGGGGAGGTTTTGGGGAGTTTGAAGGCTTTGATGGTGTTCTGAGATGAGATACTAATCAATAAATAGCAGTGTTGTTTGCTGTTTCCAAGATTAGTTCCATCTATCAACTGAAAACATAATCTTTAGTTTTCCTATTTCAAAATGTTAACCCCCCACTCAACCAAGAACCTGTACTTCACTGCCATACTTCATATCACATATTTCAGAATGATATGTCATGAACATTGCAAGGACATAGATTTAATACATAAAAAGTTAAACATCGGATACGATACAACACGACATCCACTTTAAAGTATCGGTGCATCATAGCTTGCACATCCATCTTCTGAGTACATAGTCCTTTGTTTTATAAGGAATTCAAGCTCACGCACCCATGTAACTACACGTCTTAAACCAGTACACAGTTTCACATCAATATAGAGCTGATGCATTAGCAGTATGAGTTTCTGTTATCTGTAGGCCCTGTTAAAGTCGCCATTACCAAACTCTTTATTTGATATTGCAGGTTATTTAAATCTTTGGTAGGTGGATTGAGTTTTTCTTATTCAAATCCAAGATTCAACTCTTTAATTTTCTAAAACTTCTTGATATTGTGTATAAGTTGGTTTAGTCTCATTCATCTGACAATCCCACATTTACAAAAGATAAAATGTTGCAAAATGAGGTATGTCTTGTAAGTGAAGGAGATGGGTGCATGTCTATTTGCCTTATTACAATTTTTATGAAATACATTTAAATGTTTGGCATAATGTATTTATGCCTCTTATTTATCATTTAATTTACATGATGCAGTTATTACAGCACGTGAGTCTGATAGATCCGTGGTGGAAAGTGATATAGACAATGATGCAATTGTGAAGGTATCTTTCTTTTATCTTTTAATTGTAATATCTTTAAATGTCGGTAATATTATTTGTGTTCCTGTTAACATTATATTAAATTATATTTTTTTCATAGGTCTTTGGTCGTGATGGCAAAGGACGTGTACTTGGATTAGGAATGGGTGTGTCAAAGACTGCCATACAATATTCGACTCCTTATAAGAGAGCCTTGGAGGAGGAATATGAAGCCAATGTACACCTTCAAATTGAAGTGAAACGGTTGAAAAAGGAGATTGATGAGATCAAACTAGTTCTTTCCCAAAATGGGATGCAACATTCTTCCACTTGTTATGGGGGTTCATCTCAGGTATAAAGTTATTTTCTTTTTACATAATTGACTCAATAATTTAATGAGTTATTTAAATTGATAAGATACTAATATCATGCATTTCTAATATTGTGAGTAGGCCTAGGAGGGTTCCCTCGTCAGGAGGTAAGCACGGACCAGAACAACACCGCACATACAAGACAGGGTTTGTGCATGCTACTTTCGTACTTGAGTAAGGAGTTACTATTGTTGTTGGCCATGTGATGGGTTTGTCGATCGATGAGGGGGGATGCTATAGGATTGTTATAGGCAGTATCATGAAGGATGATGAATTATTGTTGGACGGAGATAGGACTTTTGGGGATTTGACTTTGGGTGATATTATTTCATGGCCAATTTTTAGAACTCTGTCCTACTAGTTTTACTGCAAACGATGACATGTAAATGATTTAGACTTTTTGTATGAACTGTGGTTGTGGTGATATGAAACATGCTTTTTTGTTAAGTTTGTTGTTTCTCATAACTATTTTGATGTTGTAAGTTTAAATATTAAATGGATGGATGATATTTTAACTCCAAGTGTTATTAGCTCACTTGAGCTCCTTTATTGCATGGAAGATGGATGGTTATACAATTGATGCTCTTTTAAATTTTAAAAAATTAATTTCAGGTTTTTTTTTTTTTAAAAATTTAAATTTTTTTATTTTTTTTTATAAAAAAACGACGGTCTATGGCCGTCAATTTATTTTAGATTTACTAATTCGAAAAAAATTATTACCGACGGCTAATAAATGTCGCAATAAACTGACTGTCATTGACCGTCAATTTATTTTAAATCACGTACCAACGTATAAAGTCCGTCGTTTTATTTAAACGACTCTAATATTTTTTACGGTTCTCTCGACAGCCGTTGATGTGCTCAAAATAATTAACCGCAATCGCACAAATCTCTATTAAGTACATAATGGTAAATACAGGTTGATCTACAGAGATTTATAGAAACAAGATCCAAAAATCCTCAATCAGTTTTCACACTAGAGATTTTAAAACTACAATTAGTCAAGAAAATAATAACTAAATTGATAACAAAAGAATTCAAACACAAACTTGATCAGAGAAAGAGAGATCAAGGTATCAGATTTCACCAAAACAGATTTAATCATTCCAAAATTACTCCATAGTCTTATCCCAATAAAATTCAATCCAATGTGCAAGCAATTGCCTTGGATCGGAAGATTTAGCTTTGAAAGCCCTTTTTCTTAAAAAAATCCAATTCTCTAAATAGTACCTAAGACTCCCTTCACTTCAATATGTTAAAACTCTAATAACTATTTATCAAAATCAAGCACAAACCATTAAAGGAATTTAACCTAAACATGATATGTCAAGATTAAGCATAAAAAGTAAATGACATTCCCAATAACCTTTACAAAACCAGAAGTTGAATAACATTTATGAAGGAGAACCTATTAAATCATTAAGCATAATGAGGGAAAGACATAGATGAATAATAAGGAACGAACTCACCTGTTTTGGTTTCCTCCTCCACCCTAATCCACGGATTAGCCAAGCATTGTAAAACAAACAATAACAATGAAACAAATCGTCATTATTGAAAGCCTTCAAGTTGTCTATTACACTACTCAATCTCCACCTTCAATTTCTAACAAAAATTGAAGAAAAATAATATTCCCCCCTAGAGAAAAAGAGAGCCTCCCCTTAAAAAGAAGAAAAATACAAGAAGAAAAAGAAAGAGAAATCACTTAAATTCGTCATCCCTCATATCCCTTCACTTGACAGCCTGTTTTGACCCCCAAAACGTCAGAATTTGGAGATCCTCATAGACATGATATTCCTCTCCTTTGAGTCCTCTTTCCAACGCATCTGACCTTGCCTTAATCGGAGTCTTGAATCACAAGTTATGGTCAAAATAGTAAAGCTTGCGCAGGATGGCTGCAATTCTGAAAATCTTCTTTCCTTCATGATTTGATCACTTGCTAAACAATAACATTCTTATTGATGTCCATGAGATTCCGTTCATTTTTTGAAAAATTGATTGCTAAGTTTTGGCAACCATTACCAAGCATTAGATATGGTGGAGGCCGCCAAATTTAGTCTTAAAAAAAAATAAAAACTGATTGTGCCAAGTCTTGAACTCATGATCTCTAACTTGAAATTCCATCTCTCCTCCAACAAGCCTATATACTCTTTGTGTATAACTTTTCTCAAATGAGGTTTTAGCTTTAAACCGCTATGAATTAAGCTCAAGTATGCTCAGCTCCTTCCAATTCTTGCATAATAAGAAAAAAGGCTATAAGTAGAACATTTAAAACAAAATAAACAACTAGCAAATTCAAATAAAATGGTAGTTATTTATCTTATGTCATGCATATCAGACACCCCTAAACCTAAAGTTTGCTAGTCCTCGAGCAATACAAAGTAAAATTAAATGTTGATAATAGAAATCCTAACTCACTTTCGCAGGAATCGCTGTTGCATTTAGCATATGCAACAAGCAGTTAAACCACTAGATTACCTCTAGTGGATGAGTGTTGTCTCGTGATGGTTTGCAGTGAATTTACCCACAAAATTCCTTTTTTTTTTTTTTTTTTTGAATCAATCAGAGTAAAAACCAAAGGAAACTTTTCCAAAAGAAGATTTATAAACACTCGATATTCTCGATTCTCAGAATTTTCAAAGTTAAGTATGGAATTCGGTTCACAAATCCTATCGTTTGGTCAGAAATTCTCAAAATCATGCTAAGTTGATCATGCACGGTGAAAAGTGTGCACACTTAAAAAGACATAAGTCTTAAATGATTAGCTAGAAACTTCCGTGGAAACGATTTTCAATTCAAAATTTTAGGCAACCTAACTTTAGCAAAGAAAAACAGTTTCCTCTCAAGGCAACCATGACGGCTTTCGCACTATTGTTTTTTATAAAGGTCGTAATTTTCTTTTATTTTTTATTTTTATAAACATACACATGTGACTGTACAATGCCTAGGTCCCTTAAGCTTTCTAATTAACCCATGTAACAAGCATTAGGCCAATGACTCCCAAACCAGATGTCATTAGGGCACTAGGTATGTAAATACCCTTACGGGCTTACTGGCTCAGGTTAAAAAGGCTACGAACTCAAACTAGTCACAAAACTTTTTATTCTTTTCAATACTTCTAACTAAACACTTTTTTTTCTTTTCTTTTTTTCCCTTTTTTTTTTTTTTTTTTTTTTGCGGTCCCCAACAATAGGCAGCCCTTTCCATGTGCCCTCATTAATTCACCAATTGAACCAGGAAATTATATACTAAAGGTCGGTTTTTCATCATATTTTCAATCCAATCGTCAAATAAAATCGGAAATCATAGCTTCACATTCAAAACCTTGAAAATGTATACCACCGTGTAAAAGTAAAGGATAAAGATTCAGCACTTTTCCAAAAATCCTTTTTTTAAACAGAACAGTAAACTATTGTTTTCTTTTGCCCAAAGCATCGAGAATTCTAAAATTCGAGATATCTTCATTTCATAAAAATCCTTTTTGAAGTTTCCTTTCTCGAACACAAATAGAAATTTATTTTTTTTTGAAAATTTTCCTAAAAATCCTAGAAAATTGAACAAAAAAAAAAGTGTGAAATTCTTGTCTAAAGATGGACAAGTGTGTTTGTTCTCACCCCCCAACCTAGCATGAACATCGTCCTCGTTGTTTAAATAAATGAAATGCAATGATCAATGAAAAATGAGGAATAAATGTACTGGAGGGCACCTGAGAATTATAAAACTTGGAACTGCAACATCATGCCAAAGTTAGACAAAAAAAATAAATAAAACAAATACAAAAGCAAGTAACTACTGTATATAATATACACAGAAATACATTGTCAGATCCGGTGCTCAATCAATCCCGGTAGGTAGGATCTTCCAGAGATGCAGATTTAGCCTCCGGAACAACGGTCTCTAAGAATGGTTTCAACCTTTGACCATTGACTTTGAAAATATTACCATCCTTGGGACTTTGGACCTCAACCGCACCATGGGGATGAACAATATGGACAATGTAAGGTCCAGTCCAACGAGACTTCAACTTTCCAGGGAATAAGTGCAACCTGGAATTGTACAATAGGACTTTCTGGCCAGGGTGAAATTCTTCCCTGAGAATATGCCTATCATGCATGGCTTTCATTCGGTCCTTGTAGTTTTTGGTGCAATCATAGGCATCATTCCTGAGCTCCTCCAGCTCATCAAGCTAAAGTTTCCTGGTCTCTCCTGCCTTATCGAGAGCAAAGTTGAGGTGTTTGATCGCCTAATATGCCCTATGTTCCAACTCGACAGGGAGGTGACAAGCCTTCCCAAAGACCAATCTTTAAGGGGACATTCCGATTGGAGTCTTATATGCGGTCCTATATGCCCACAGAGCATCACTCAAGTGCAATGACCAATCCTTTCTAGTGGGATTGACTGTCTTCTCAAGGATAGTCTTAATCTCCCTGTTGGAGATTTCAACCTGACCGCTCGTCTAGGGATGATATGAGGTTGCTACTTTATGAGTAATAAAGTATTTCCCCATCAAGGCCACAAAGACCCGATTACAAAAATGTTTTCCCCATCACTGATGATTGCACGGGGAATACCAAAACGAGCAAACACAGTTTCCTTGAGAAACTGAACTACCACCTTGTGGTCATTTGTTTTGCAAGCTATTGCCTCTACCCATTTTGACACGTAATCCACAGCAACTAGAATGTACTGATAGCCATATGACACTGGGAAAGGGCCCATGAAGTCAATGCCCCATACATAAAAATTTTCGATTATCGGGATTGGGTGTTGGGGCATCTCATTCCATTTTGTGATGCTCCCTAATCGTTGACAACGATCACAGATTTTGCAATAATCATGTGAATCACGGAATAAGGAGGGCCAATAAAATCCACACTGCAAAACTTTTGCAGCGGTTTTCTTTCTCCCAAAATGTCCTCCACAAGCATGGTCATGGCAAAACACAAGAATTTTCCTTTGGTCATAGTTGGGGATGCACCGTCGAATGATTTGGTCGGGGCAATACTTGAACAAATACAGCTCATCCCAGAAATACCATTTTGCCATAGATAGAAAACGACACTTTTCTTGCTTAGTCCAAGAACTTGGCATTTGCTCTGTAACAAGGTAATTCACAATGTCTGCATACCATGGGATTTCTGCATGTGAGACTGACATAAGCTGCTCATCAGGAAATGTTTCTAAGATAGGCAAGGACTCAACATGAGGCTCTACAAGTAATCGAGACATATGGTGAGCCACCACATTTTCAGAGCCTTTCTTATCTCGAATCTCGAGATCAAATTCTTGCAATAAGAGAATCCACTGAATCAGCCTGGCTTTCACATCCTTCTTTGTGAGAAGGTGCTTAAGGGCAGCATGATCGGTGAATACAAGTACTTTGAACCTATCAGGTAGGGTCTAAACTTTTCCAGAGCAAATACGACTGCCAACAACTCCTTTTCCGTGGTAGGATAGTTGAGTCGAGCGTCGTTCAGAGTCTTACTAGCGTAATGAATCACATGGGGTAGCTTGTTGACTCTTTGCCCTAAGATGGCACCAATTGCATAATTGGAGGCATCACACATGACCTCAAATGGCAGAGTCCAATCAGGAGGCCGAATGATAGGTGTTGAGGTCAATTCCATCCTTAGCTTTTCAAAGGCATCTAAGCAATCAGGGGTAAATTCAAATGAGGCATCTTTGGACAACAAATCACAGAGAGGTTTTGAGATCTTACTGAAGTCCTTGAAAAAACGACGATAGAAACCAGCATGGACTAAGAAGGATCTCACCTCCCTCACTGTCTTAGGAGGTGGTAGGGTTGCAATTAAATCTACCTTCGCCTTATCAACTTCTATTCCCTTCTTTGACACTATGTGTCCCAAGACAATTCCCGATTTCACCATGAAATGACACTTCTCCCAATTGAGTACTAAGTTCTTTTCTTCACATCTCTTTAGCACAAGTGTCAAATGAGATAAACATTCTTCAAAGCTAGACCCAAAGACAGAGAAATCATCCATGAAAACTTCCAAAAACCTCCCCACCATGTCAGAAAAAATACTTAACATGCACCGTTGAAATGTCGCGGGTGCATTGCATAGCCCAAAAGGCATGCGTCTATAGGCAAATATGCCAAAGGGACAGGTGAATGTTGTTTTCTCTTGGTCCTCAGGGGCAATTGGGATTTGGTTATATCCAGAATTACCATCTAAGAAGCAGTAGTATGCATGACCAGCTAGACGCTCCAACATCTGATCAATGAAAGGTAAGGGAAAATGGTCCTTCCAAGTCATTGCATTCAACTTCCGATAATCAATGCATACTCGCCAACCAGTTTGGACACGAGTAGGGACCAATTCATTGTGTTGGTTAACAACTACGGTGACACCAGACTTCTTGGGTACAACTTGGACGGGGCTAACCCACTTACTATAAAAAAATGGGGTATGTAATACCTGCATCTAGTAGTTTCATCACTTCACCTCGAACTTCTTCCTTCAAAACAAGGTTTAGCCGTCTCTGTGGTTCTCTCGAGGGCTTTGCATTCTCTTCAAGATAAATTTGGTGTATTACCACAGATGGGCTAACCCCTTTGATGTCAGCAATGGTCCACCCAATAGCTTCTTGATGAGCGCGAAGCACACCAAGTAACTTCCCCTCTTGATCTTTCTCTAAATCTGAGGCAATGATTGTTAGGGTTTTCATTTGCTGCAATTTGATTAGACACTCTCATTTTCATCGTTGCTTGATCTCTCATTCATTCATGATCTCAAGTTTTAAATTACAATATGCATTGTTTTAAATCTTTCATAATTTTTGTATCATGCATGTTTTGTTCTTAATCTTGGATATATTAATTTTTGAAAAAAAAAAATTTTGAATCATGCAAGCCAATGGTTTTAAAAGATTCAAATCATCTTAAGCATTTTAGGCTCATGGTTTTAAAACTCCTTTAGAATGATTTAAAATTCACATGAAATCAGGCATGATTCCATGGCTCAAAGTCCCCACAAGAAAAATACTTTGAAAAATATATTTTGGGGAAAATAGACTTTTACTGGCGGCCAGCATACCACTTTTACCGGCGGCCCTGGCCCCCACTAAAAGCTGTTTTTCAAAAATAAATATGACCGTTAACTAGCCGTTGGAGCTTTCTTTTTCTTTATATATAGTGCTTCCTTTGGCTTTTTAAAGAGTTTTTTGAGTCCTTTGAAGACCTAAGGAAGGAGGAGCAATCCAAGTTAGGCTAATGGGAGATTAGGAGGGCTTATCCATTATTTCAACCTTTGATTCTTCAAATGGGTGTGCTTCCTTTGTCACAAGATTAATTCATGCTTTGTTTTAAAAATCATTGTTTCATTTAATAGCATGATCAAATGTTTGTTTAACTTGTTCAAATGTTGTCTTCATAACATGCTTAGAACTTTAAACATGATTAGCTTTATGTCTTCAACATTTGTTTGAGTTCCACATGTTTAGTTTCATGTTTTCTAAAACAAGATAGCTAGTTATTAATTAACAACTTTCAAAAACTAGTTTGTTAATCTTGTAAACATGTGTGGCTCATTAACTTCTATCTCACATACATACTTTTCATCTTAGCATCATTTATGTGCATTCATTTTTAAGAGATAGAAAGTTTTATGTATATGCATCATTCTTAGGAATTTTCAATCATCAAGCACTTACATAGAAGTTGAGATTTCTTTTTCAAATCAGCCTAATTAGAGGCATTAAATTGTACTTAATTATTCTCTTCCAAATGCATACTTAGGCATAAATTTGAGAGAAAAAAACTTTTCATGTTGTAAAGGTTATTGCTTAGTCTTAAAAGCATAAAGAGTGGTTGTAAAAGGTTAATGCTAAGCCTAGAAAAGCATAGTGGTGTTTTGTAAGTTTGGAGGTGAACCCAAACCTCATATTGAGATAGTGGAAAATCCGGTATGGAAAGCCGAGAGTGGATGTAGGCACGTTGGCCAAACCACTATAAAATCTTGTGTTATGGTTGATGTTTATGTCTGTGAATGATGATCACATGTGAATGGTTGATGCTCATAATCTATGCTTATGGTTCATATGCTTGATGTTTAGATCATATACTTATGTACTTCTTAGAGTCATCACATGTATTCAAATTAAATGACATTTACCAAAGCATAATTGGTTATAGACTTTTAAAATTGGTCTAGTTCTTTGAGCTCACCCTATTCACCCCCCTCTAGGGTTTGATCCAGGACTCTCAATGATGATAGGTAATGTCTCGACATTACCAAGGAAAGCATACTTTAATGACTCAGGCAATGGTTTGAGCTCTAGCTTAGGAGGCTCGACAATGGAAGGCATAGGTACCGAAGTAGAAACCGGTAAGGGCTCTATTCTCTCTCTCCAACGACCAATATCCATTTGATGGGCTAAGTCCAACATTGCATTGACCTCGCGAATGGATTCATCAATGTCAATATCAAAGTCGAATTGGGCCAAACATTGTTCCAAAGGGTCCTGATAACAGGATTGCTGTATTGTCTGACCTATCAGGACATCAATCATGTTCACTGCTTCCTCATCATCCATCTCAAGAGACTGGAATCCATTATTGAAGACATTCAGTTTCAACTTCATGTTACCAAAGGCCAACGTCATTACTCCATTCCTACATCTGATAATTGCATCGGAAGTGGCATGGAATGGGCGGCCCAAAATCACAGGAATGTGACAGCCCGGGTTCATGACAGGTTCGGTATCAAGGACGACAAAGTCTGCAGGGAAATAGAACTCATTCACCTTTACTATGACATCCTCCACTATCCCCTTGGGAACCTTGACTGATCGATCTACTAGACTAAAAGTTATATATGTGGGCTTGAGCTCCCCTAAACCTAATTGTTTGTGTACTGAGTAAGGCAAAAGGTTTACACTTGCCCCAAGATCCAAAAGACATTTATCAACTATTGTCTCTCCAATTCTGATAGAGATTGTAGGGCATCCGGGGTTTTTATATTTGGGAACAATTGTTTGTTGGATCAGCCCTGAAGCCTAAGCTGCCATCACAGCCTCCCTAGGGACAGAAGTCTTTTTTTAAAAAGTGGTGAGATCTTTCAGAAATTTGGAATATGAAGGTATCTGTTTGATGGCATCCAAGAGAGGGATATTGATTTGAACATTGTTAAACACTTCTAAGATCCCCTCGAAGTGTTTATTCTTCCTATTGTCTTGCAGGCGCTGGGGATAAGGAGCCTTGGGTATCTAGGGTGTCACTGGATGGTTCTCTATAGGAGCCTGGTTCATCTCCCCTTTCTTTTGGACATCTTGCCCCTTGTCCTTGTTTGGTTCACCCACATTTACATTCCTTTTCTCAGGCATTCTGACTTGGTTGTCCACTTGCTTGCCAGACATCAAGGTGTGGATAGCTTGTACCTCATCATGGGGTTGTCCTGGAGTACTATCTATTCCAAATTGGCCTCTAAGAGCATTCTGAGCATTGGGCTGGACCTTGGGATTAGGAATTGTTTGACAGGGAAACTGCCCTTTCTCTCTCCCTCCTACTGATATTGCTAATTGGCCAAGCTGGACTTCCATCTTGGCGATGGTCTGGGCAGTAGCCTAATTCAACTGGGCTTAGGTTGTGTTGGTTTGCTGCTGTTGTTGGATAAATTATTGTTGCAGCTTCATTATATCAGTCATCATAGTTTCCAATGATGAAGACTGTTGTGGGACAGAGGGAGAGTAATTTGCCATTGGGTTAGGAACTAGAGTTCTACAGTTGTTGGGCTGTTAAGAAGTAACATATGGCTGTTGAGGAACCAAAGCTTGGTTTGTCTGAGGATATTGAGAAGAGCCTTGCCTTGACAAGTTTATTTGGAAACCTGGAGGATCACCACTTTGTTGCTAAATAGGTTCACTCTGCCTATAGGAGAAATTCGGGTGAAACCTATTGTCAAGATAGTACGTCTGACCAAAAGAATTTGGTGTAGGTTTCCTAAAGGTACTATATCCATTGATGGCATTGGCTTGCTCAGCTTTAACGACTGACAAATTTGGGCAGCACTCCACCATGTGCCCAGAACTATCACAAAGAACACACATTGCACTTGGTTCAGATGCAACATTCATCAAAGAATCCTGGTCTTGGTGGGGGTTCCTGTTGGCCATCACTGTAAAGGCATCAAATTTTTTACTTAGATTGTTCACCCCATTGACCAGACTAGCCATTACATTCTTGAGATCAGGGTCTGTTTTCATCTCATAAAGTCCTTGCTTTCTGGACCCTATCTCTTCTCTCTCATATCCTCCACCATTGCTACTCCAGTTTTGGGAATTTTCAGCCAGCTCTATGAGGAAGTCGTACCCTTGAATGGGAGTCTGATTCATGAATTTCCCTTTGTGCATAGACTCAATCAAGGTACGTTGTGCAGTGGTTAGTCCTCTATGGAAGAAATGGACCAACTGGGCCTTGTCAAGCCCATGGTGTGGGCATTTGACTAGAAGGTCATGAAACCTTTCCCAAGTTTGAGAAAACTCTTCCTCAGGTCGTCCCCTAAAGTTCCTAATGGCATCCTTCATTTTCTTTGTCTTGGCCATTGAGTAAAATTTTGCCATGAATTTCTTTGACAACCCATCCCATGTTGTTATGGAATTAGGAGCAAGAGAATTCAACCATGCCACAGCATAGTCTTCTAAGGATAGGGGAAAGAGCCTCAACTTGACATTATCTTCATCTAAGTTCTGATTTTTAAATGTCTGATAAATTGTCAGAAATTTGTTCAAATGGATGTATGGTTGCTCACTCTCAAAACCATGGAACTTAGGAAGCATGTTAATGGTAGCAGCTCTAATCTCAAACTGGGCTGCAGTGGTTGCAGGTAGAACTATGCAAGGGGGTGGGGTAGCAGAAGCAGGTGTAAACATCTCATTTAGAGTTCTATCTCGTTTTCCATTTTGGGATCAATTGAGAAACTTTCTACAAAAGTGATGGGTAATAATTTAACTCGGGCTAGACGACCTCTCTCACGTGTCCAAGTTTGCATAAACCAAGCACACCTAATTTTTTTTTTATTTATTATTATTATTATTTTTTAAGGAAGCACGCCTCAATGTTAACACACCAACAATCTAATGGGCTAGCCTATGTTAACTAGACAGCTCCTAACTGTGAAGAGTACATCTAGGCCTCCAATCCGGTTCTATGAAACATAATCGGCCAGGCAAGCCCCCAGGGGATTGGTGGAATCACGATGCGCGTGGCAAAGGTTCCGCTTAAATACCAAACTCCTAGAACAGATGAACTATCTCCCTTAAGGGACAAGGCTATTCTAAGCACCGATTTTCGTCATGGAGCGCAAATGATACAACCTTTGATGTCTTCTCTTAATGAGCTCGTGTCCTAAGGTCACGTTTCTACTCAAATTTTATTAAAGGCTAAGGATTCCTAAGTAGTGAGGAAAATAAATTCCTATGGGCAAAGAAATGGTGATGAAATCCAATCCTTATCTTGTTGGGGGTATGATTGCCCTTACTAAGTGTGTGATTCTAATTTAATCAATGTGTACATTCAATCAATCACACTTTTGCTAAAATTAAACAACCATGAATTAACCCACTTACTGAAGAGGCGTGGGTAGGGTTTCAGTACTCACCTCTCACTCAACATGGGGGAAGATCTGGTTGAGTCGACTTGGGCCACTGATACCTAGACCCAGTGTACCAACCCGAGGTGCAGAGACAGCATCGTCCAACTGTCGTCCTTCCCTGCCCCTAACTATTACAATCTGGGCCTTCCCAGAATTTAAAAATAATTAAAATTATTACACTTTGAAAGTCCTACTACAATGGATCTACAAGAAAATACTACTACTATAACTAAACTTTCTTTCCCACTTTGAGTTTCTTTCTTTGCAAGGTTCTTCTTTTTATTTTATTTTTTTTGGCAACTTAATCGAAGATTCTTTGTGCTCCAAATCTGGTAACTCCTTGCTACAAATGCTCCTTCGTTTTTTTCTTTTTCTTTTTTTCAATCCAACAAAATTAACAATACCAAAGTGTAAAAAGAAAAAAAATGCTAATTAGTTAAAATCCTAAAAGGAATTCAAAAAAAAAAAAAAGTAATAAAATAAAATCCTAAACTAAACTAGAGTAAAAATCAGAAATCAAATTTTTGAAAAAATTTTCGAGAACAAATCCCCGGCAACGGCGCCAAATTTTGATGTGTTCAAAATAATTAACCGCAATCGCACAAATTTCTATTAAGTAGATAATGGCAAATACAGGTCGATCTACAGAGATTTGTAGAAACAAGATCCAAAAATCTTCAATCAGTTTTCACACTATAGATTTTAAAACCACAATTAGTCAAGAAAATAATAACTAAACTGATATCAAAAGAAATCTGAACACAAACTTGATCAGAAAAAGAGAGATCAGGGTATCGGATTTCACCAAAAAAGATTTAATCATCCCAAAATTACTCCATAGTCTTATCCCAATAAAATTCAATCCAATGTGCAAGCAATTGCCTTGGATCGGAAGATTTAGCTTTGAAAGCCCTTTTTCTTAAAAAAAATTCAATTCTCTAAATAGTACCTAAGACTCCCTTCACTTCAATATGTTGAAACTCTAATAACTATTTATCAAAATCAAGCACAAACCATTAAAGGAATTTAACCTAAACATGATATGTCAAGATGAAGCATAAAAAGTAAATGACATTCCCAATAACCTTTACAAAACCAGAAGTTGAATAACATTTATGAAGGAGAACCTATTAAATCATTAAGCATAATGAGGGAAAGACATAGATGAATAATAAGGAACGAACTCACCGGTTTTGGTTTCTCTTCCACCCTAATCCACGGATTAGCCAAGCATTGTAAAACAAACAATAACAATGAAGCAAATCGTCATTATTGAAAGCCTTCAAGTTGTCTATTACACCACTCAATCTCCACCTTCAATTTCTAACAAAGATTGAAGAAAAATAATATTCCCCCCTAGAGCAAAAGAGAGCCTCCCCTTAAAAAGAAGAAAAATACAAGAAGAAAAAGAAAGAGAAATCACTCAAATTCGTCATCCCTCATATTCCTTCACTTGACAGCCTGTTTTGACCTCCAAAACGTCAGAATTTGGAGATCCTCATGACATGATATTCCTCTCCTTTGAGTCCTCTTTCCAACGCATCTGACCTTGCCTTAATTAGAGTCTTGAGTCACAAGCTATGGTCAAAATAGTAAAGCTTGCGCATGATGGCTACAATTCTGAAAATCTTCTTTCCTTCATGATTTGATCACTTGCTAAACAATAACATTCTTATTGACGTCCATGAGATTCCTTTCATTTCTTGCAAAATTGATTGCTAAGTTTTGGCAACCATTACCAAGCATTAGATATGGTGGGGGCCGCCAAATTTGGTCTTAAAAAAAAAATAAAAACTTATTGTGCCAAGTCTTAAACTCATGATCTCTAACTTGAAATTCCATCTCTCCTCCAACAAGCCTATATACTCTTTGTGTATAACTTTTCTCAAATGAGGTTTTAGCTTTAAACCTCTATGAATTAAGCTCAAATATGCTCAGCTCCTTCCAATTCCTGCATAATAAGAAAAAGGCTATAAGTAGAACATTTAAGACAAAATAAATAACTAGCAATTTCAAATAAAATGGTAGTTATTTATATTATGACATGCATATCAGCCATGACCGTTGTTCCATCGAAAAAACGATGGTCCAAGACCGTTGATTTCCGCACTTTTTGACATAGTGATTATAATTCTTGTAGAAGAAGATGTAGTTGATGATGAAGAGAAAGGTAGATCTCCCAAGCTCACATGCGAGGTCTCTAGAGCCTTATCTTGAGAAATTTTAGAGAAGAAGTGAAGAAGGAGAAAAGGAGTTTTAGCTGGAATGAAGAAGAAGAGAAGAAGAAGATCGTTGGAGTTGAGAGTTTAAATGGACTTTCCTAGGCTTTGCATGCAAACCCAAATTTAGGCTCAAAGTGTCACAAAAGGGCTTCCTGCTGGTATTTGGGCCAAGTAGGATCCGAATTTGGGTCAGTTTGGGTCTGAATGACTCAGGTCAAAGCAGGAAAAATCAAAGCCCAATCTATGCTTTATGCAATGCACCCAGAACCCATAAAATTCTAAAGACACACAAAAATCCAAGAATACTCCAAAAAGTCATACTCTACCTAATCAAAGGTCAACCCAACTAAATTCTACCTAATCAAATCCAAATACATACAAAACATCCATTAAGTTACTAATCTAAATTAATTAACTCTAAAACGAAAATTAAGGCGGATCGAGGTGTTACAAGGAGTCCCCTGCGTCATCGCCACAGGCGAAGGTCAAGGCGCACAATCGTCTTCTCTCTACAGTTTTGATTGCAGGATTGGATATGAGGAGGATTCAGAAAAGTCATTGATCATTGGCCTACCTTGTTTTCCCCCCACGATAATTTCATTCATGCCAGTAGAAGTTAAGCACACCTGGATATCGAATTAACCTAAAACATAAGATTAAAATAAGGAAAACAAAAATAAAGAATATGCTTTAATGTGATCAATTGGTGCTGGTCCCAACTTTGATTGGTGCAAAGAGTTATGTGATGTTGGCCCACACCTCTGATTGGTGCAAAAGTTTTCTGTCACCTTTTCGGATCCGAACTATTCATTCTACCCAAATAAGTGGAGCTTGCCAACAACATCTGAAGACCTCCAGAGTAAAGAGAAAGGTGAAAAAAGGGAATGGTAGAGAGAGAACCGGAGGGGGCTACATGGCTTTCCTTTGTAGGTTGACATCAAAGAAAGCTTTGTTTATTTCCTTACTCGTTTAAGTCAGCCAGATTTATGGCCCATTAACAGAGGCACAAATAGTCAGAAACATAAATTCTAAAAGAAAAGAAATTAATTACTTCTTCTTCAAAAGCATATCTGGTGCTGGATTCTTGATAACCTGATCCCTTGTGCGAATTGTACAGACCCAGGGCAATTGATTCTCTTCCTACAAATGAGTTTGTTTTTTTCATTTTTTTTTTTTAGGAGCAATCAAACGTCTATTTTGCTTAGGATTTCTCACCATATTCTTCAGATTATTTGGAGAGGGAAATGAGAATTGAAGAAGATTGGGAAATGAGGAGAAGATGGGATAGGTAAGGCTAGTAAATGAAGATTGAAATTGAGTTACAAACCTTGGGCCGGTGCAATAGGGTATGAAATGGCAATGAAATGATATAATTTGGAAAGAGGACGGTTTCCATTTCTCTCCGGAAAAAACCATGCACTTGAATTAATTAATACCAATGATTGAGTTATCTAATATTGAGTTAGAAACCATCACCTTTCACATATAAGAATTATAAGTGGAGAACGAAAATGGAAGGACGTGGGCACATGAAGTGGGGAGGAGTTATGATGGCATGTGGAAATGAAAGGGAGTAACGGATGGCCAAAATAAGTTTAACATGGTAAAAATAAATTGGATGCAATTAATCAGCTGATTTCTCAATTAGAATCGGTCGTTTTCATACTATAAGAAATCTATAAAATTTTAAATATTATAAGAAACTTAAAATATTATAATTTACGTATAAATTAAATTAAAAATGAAAAAAAAAATACATAAAATATAATATATATATATATATATAACTTAATAAGAAGATGTCATGCAAAATTCCAAGTAGTAAATTCATCACCTATGACATCATTTGGATCATTTCTAGAATTCTTTACCTTTTATTTCTTGCCTTTTAATGGTTTTGATTTTTTTCACCACTTGGTCTCATTCAACCATAAACTAACCATGAAAAGAGAAAAAGAATACTAAATCCTGAATAATACCGGCCTATCTATCATTCAATCGGTTATACAGTTGGTAAACAGATGTTTATGTCATTTCATGAGTTAGGGGTTCAACTTCCATCCGACTCAACGTATATATATATTTTAAATCAGGCATATGATGTGCTGTTTATTTCAATTATTATTATTATTATTTTGCTAGACGGTAAATTAGAATTAAGGAAAAGAAGAAAATACATGGGCTCGATGCCCCCAAAAAAGCCAAAAGGCTGAAAGAATAAACTCAATAGAAACCAAAAAAACAAGACTGAAAAGGGACTTGTGCAAGAAAAGCACTGATGAGAATATCAAAACTATACACACTAAGGTGCTGTTTAAATAAGTCGATCTAATGCTATAATCCAACCTCGTCTCTTCTAATCTATAGAATAGATGGTCAAAACTATTTGTATGTAGTCAAAATTAATTAAAATCTAATTTCAATTGAAACCATTCTTTGTCATATTCTAATAATAATAATAATAATAATAATAATCGAAATCATTCTCTTTCATATAATAATAATAATAATAATAATAATAATAAAAGCAAGATGCTTTTTTAAGATTAGATAAAAAAAAACATGAAATGCAAAACATGCATAAATAGCAATGAAATGAATAACAGTTTCGAATAAAGTAAAAATTAAGATGAAATAAAAAAAAATTTAAATGCTAATCTCAAAAGCATTTTTATTCTTTAGTTAATAAAGATAAGATTTTGATTGTTAAACTATGTGGAGAGAATGTAAAATAAAATGAGATTTTAAAAATGAAATTTGGATAGAAAATAAAATATATGGTTGCATTAATCAAATAATCTATTCTTTTAGGAAGGTTTTTCATAGTAGTAGATTTTGAAAGTTACTAAAATAAAGCATATCTATATTTTAGAAAATCCCACATTCGACCAAGGGTTGCAAACGGGTATCCAATTCTCCAATTATCCGGAAGTTCCGACCCGTAAAAAACCGAGTCTAGAACCTATTTTAGGTTCCCATTCATAAATGGATCCGGGTCTGGAACCTAATTTAGGTTTCGGTTGATAAACGGATCCGGTTCCGGGTCCATATAGGTTCCGACCCATGGACCCGGCATATGAGGTTTTGATATTGCAATTTGTACTTTAAAACCAACTCTTTTTGGGCATTCTTATGTATAATACGGGATATTGTAAATTTGATACACTGTTATAAGTTGAATAATATACTTATTTTAAGAAAAAATAAAGAATAAAGAGAAAATAGAACCAATTTTAGAACTATATTCGAGTCCTCTAGGTGGACCCGATTATGAAATCCGTTTCAGATTTTCTTCTCAAAACCGGATTCAGAACCAACCAAACAGATTTTGATTCAAAATCGAATCCGAAACCAGAATGGTAATTTAAAAACGGATTTGGGTACGACTCCACTTTGATTTCGCCGTTCCGTTTTCAACTCTAAATTTTGACGACTTCTGAGAGGAATGTGTCCTTCGGCGAAGCAAGAAGCAGATAGAAAAGTTGCTCCATGGACTCTGATCGACACCTCCTAACCTCCACGTGTCGGTCATTGCTGCCCCCTGGCTTATATCAATATCCCCCTCAAAACCACACTCTCAGAAAAAAGGCGTAAGCACGGGCAGAGAGAGAGAGAGAGAGAGAGAGAGAGAGAGAGAGCGCTGATACAGAGATTTTGTTGGGATCATCGAAGTATCTTCTCATCGCTGATACAGAGATTTTGTTGGGATCATCGAAGTATCTTCTCATCTCATCTTCTTCACAATGAGATTTGTAAAGATTTCAACTATAGCTATTTTTTTCAGTATCCGTTACGAGACCACCAAATAAATCGGTAGTTGGTACCATTCAAAAGAGAATTTTTGGTCCTAGAAGAGTAGTTCTGGCTGGGTTTCGTTTTTTGAGGTTTCGATCCGAGTTAACTCGGCGGAGAAAGTAGAGGTGTTGTGCCCGAGGCATGGAGTGGTGGCAGAAGATCGTTTTCCCCATGAGAAGAGTTTGGGTCGCCGCAGCTACCAAGGCCAATTGATGCAAATATCTGCTTCAGAGCATGTTTTGGTGTGTATGATTTCGTTGGGCTATTGGTGATGGGTGGTCCAGCCAGATGCACCCACCAAGGCAAATGAGCCCAACCTAGACCTAGCATAACTAGGCTTACTGCATGGGCATTTCCTTTTCAATTTATGGATTGATCCCCTAATGCTAACCAAGTTCTCTGTCTGCCAATTGAAAAGATGTAGAACAAGTCATAAATAGAACAATTATTAGAGCATGAAGAATATAAGAAATCAAGCCATAAAGCTAGAAGTCGTCTTCAAAGGACCATAGAGTCTCATACGGGTATCATCCACAACAAAACTAAAAAGACGTAGAACAAGTCACACAACAATTATTAGAGCGAGAAGAATCTCATAATGTAAACGCTGTAATTCAAAGGACCATAACTTCTCATCTTGTATCATCCCGCAACACACAAGTACTTGTTTTGAAACTATCAATGTGCTCTACGTTAACCAAAAGTGGCATCCCTGTGACTAGCTTTAAAACTGTACTAGAAATTATAAATATTTATTAACATATAATTCATAATACAAACACAATTAGAATTAAACTTTAAAAATCAAAGTTTTAAAGTAAAAATAAGTAAAACGATGTAATTGAATTATCTAATATGTGATATTGAAAGAAAGACTCAATTACACAGAAAAACGGGTCAATAAAAACAGAAAAGTTAAGAGTAATTATGAATCATATAATATCTTATGAAGAAGAAAACATATAAAAGAATAAGCAGTTTGTGTTGTTAATGGTACGAAGAGTGCATTAATTTATAAAAACTATTCATGCTTCAAAGACTTCTATTACTCGGTCCAAAGTCTTGATTTTGTGTGTTTTATTTTTTCTTTGATTCTCCGTATTTAGTTGTATTTTATTTTTTCTTTGTTCTCCATATTTATTATTTAGTTAAGTTAGTAAATGCAAATGATAATAAAAAATTATGATAAAGATAGAAACTCATGAGAGAAGTTTTAGGGGCCTGGGAGATTTTAAGGCAAGATAAAATAAATAGTAGATATTTTAGGACCTTGACTTTATTATATTTGTACTTATGCATAAATTGAGTGTCAGTTTCAAAATTAAATATGGATTTTAAAATGAATCAGCTCTGCAATGGGCTCCTCAAATTAATCTTACTAAATATTGAAATGAAAATAAGAAGGAAAAAGGTAGCAAAATACAGCTCAAGATACAGCCTATGAAAGTGGCCCCCGTAAATTGTGAGTTTTCAAATTAAAAAAAATATGGCTTTCACAATGGGACCCACATATTTTTTTAGTTAAATTAGTAAATGTAAATAATAGTAGAAAAACTGTGATAAAGATGAAAACTCATGTGAGAAATTTTAGGGATGTGGGAGATTTTGGGGGAAGATCAAGTAAATTGTAGATATTTTAGGATCTTGATTTGGTTATATTTGTGCTTGGGCATAGATTGAGAGTCGATTTCAAAATTAAATGTTGATTTTGAAATCAAATGGCTTCCACAATGGGCCCCACCGATTAATTATATTGAATATTAAAAGGAAAATAAGGAGAAAAATACATCAAAATACACCCTATAAAGGTGCCCCTCGTAACTTGTGAGTTTGGAAAGAAAAAAATTTGACTTTCACAATGGGACCCCTCGATTGTTCGAACTTGGAATAAAGAAAAGAAAAAGGAAGAAATTGGATTTGATAGTGGGCACCAATAATTGATTAAAAAAACAAAGATGAAGATGACTATGATTTATAAGTGGGTCCCAAACTTCTGCAACTTGAATCTAACATGAGGATTCTACAAATTGATTTTCAACAAAACTTAACGCATACATGCTCACCTATCGTAGAAATCATAGCCGAGTTTTCACTCCGTGTGGCCCTCCCCGAGCAAGTTATCTCTCCCCGCATGTGTGAGTCTCTCGTGAATTTCTCATCTCAGTTTCAACCAATTACAAATGCGGAAAAAGAAAATAATAAAAAAATTGTGTAAAGGAGATTTTAAAAAAAAAAAAAAAAAAAAAGAAAAGTTTCAATGAAGGCCTTAAGTTTCTGCCGAATTTCAAAATAGGACACAATTCTCAAAACTTTTCAAATTAGTCACTAAGTTTTCAAGGAAGTTTTCAATTATGTATATCTGTTCATTTAAAGCTATTTTTCGATAACTTTTTTTCCCATAATTTTGTAAAACACCCAAATTACCCTTCATTGAAATAAAATTATCCTTCACTTTCTCTATATTCTCCTCATTTCCTTCATTGGCATCCTCACGGTGATCAATGACAATCGGTGTTCCCATAGTGATTGGTTGCATGTAGTGGTTGTCGAAACCATGTCTTAACTTTAAATGAAGGGTTATTTAATTTGGTATTTTCAGAATGTTGAGAAAAAAAGCCAGTAGAAGATACATTTAAATGGCTGGATGTCCTTAATTGAGAACATACTAGAAGACTTATGGACTAATTTAAAAAGTTTTGAAACTTATATTCTTTTTCGAAATAAGGCAAAAACTTAAGATCTTATTAGAGTTTTTTCCTTAAAAAGGTTTAGCAAGGGAGAGAGATCTTTTGAATACATTTTTAGGCGAAGAGAATGGTTTAAGGAAGAATGTATGTATCAATAACCACGAGGAGGTTGCGTTTCAAGATGAGAAAAAATATAGTAAACAAAACATCCTAGCTTCACATGGTTGGTACTTATACAGTACTACTTTATGTGGGTTAAGCCAACCTAAATCTTATACGCAGATCCATGAGTAAGAGGGTGAATTATTCCCACTCTCTAAGTGCATGTTTGGTATCTCTAGTTTTCACCTCTATTTGTCTATTTGTCTAAATCGGACAGAGGTTGGAAAAATTAGAGCGTTTGGTAAATGACTTTATCCTCTTCCTATTTTAGAGGAGTAGAAAAATCCCCTAAAATTGAAATGCTCACTTTCTGGGCATATGAAAAATAGAGGCATAGGCTCTAAAAAACATAGAGGCAAATCCTCTAAAATTGAAATGGCCTCTTTTTTTTATAGCTCTTTTTCTAATGGCTCTATTTTAAATGGCCTGTCAAAAAAATAGTAGAGATGCCAAACATAGCCTAACTAATACTTTTTTCTTACCAAGAGAAAAATGGGTACTTTATTCTGACCAACATACGTTATTCACAGGAGTGCTTATAAGTTTGCATGATGATGTGACTCACTTCCAAATTGAAAGTTTGCATCAGCTGAGGCTGGGACTTATCAAATACAAGACAAGAGGCTTTCGATCCATATGCGGATTTTGAAAAAAAAACTTTGGTTTTTGGTGTCCTAGCCAACGGACTTAGACAATGAGAGTGTGAAGAACAGCTCCTTATCTGAGTGGTAAGGAGCGTCAGTTCTTACCTCGATGTTCGAGGTTCGAACTCCGGATACGTCACCTCTTCATGCTTATACGGGCTCCTTTCCCACTTGTGCAGGCCTTATTTCTACTTGAGTGGGCTACCTTCCTGTATGTAGGTGGGCTTCCTCTTGGTCCCAGCACCATTGGCTGGGGTTATATATATATATATATATATATATATTTATATAACAGGCAATGAGAATGCGAATGAGAATATATCCACATATTCACACATGGGAAGAGAGCCCACACATATGTGAAAAAAGATCACCGACACAAGTGGAAAGAGAGCAGCATATCTAGGGACCAAAAACCTGAGCTACATGGGGTTGCTAACCAACTGACCAGCTCCCGGCCTAGTTCTCGAACTCTGCACCTAAAAGTCCAAAACTGTGTCCTATCTGGATGACAATAAGGGTGTTGTTCATGGGCCTGGTCAAGCCGATGTCTAGCTATTGGCCCCTAATATTCAGGGCTGGATCTAGACCAAGGGACTAAAAGTGAACGCCTGATCTAGCCCATTCACTAAATATAATGTCTATATATGTCTAGATAGTTTGCCAATGGTTATTTACCTATTAGGCCGGAGAACAAGCTTTTGAGTCCTGCAAGTAGGCTGATAAATCTAGCAGCTCGTTATAGGATGGGTGTCCAGTTTATTAGAGGGCTGATGTTAGTGAACCTAACGAAATTGGGCTGTGTTAAATGAGTGACCCACCCCATTCAGAATCAAGTTTTTGTGGTCTCTTCAGGTTCCATGTGCGGGATGGGTTTACAAATTTGGGCCGATGTTGTGTCAACAGGTTTGGGACAAGAGGCTTTGGGCCCCCTGACCCAATGCCCAAATTTATGGCCTAGGAACATTTTTATTAATTTAATAATATTGAAAAGAAAATTCTTAAAAGTATTTGTTTTTCTGCTTAAGTTAAAATGAGTAATCTTCTTCCTTAAAGTTAGAAAACGGTTGAGAATTAAGAAATCAGATCAAAACTCACTCCCCTTGATCCATGTTAGCATATGGGGCAAAGTTCTTACTTAAGCCACTCACCTCATTTCCTAACTCTCCTCTTCCTCGGCGCTCCTTTTTCTCTACCTCAGCACCTACCAAGGTATAGTTTCTGATTCTATATTCCTCTTCCTCCATGCTCCTTTCCTTGTTTATGTCTGCACGTGCACCTGCTTTTGATGTCAATAGAAATGTATGTCTGTAATTGATTTTTTTTCTAAGGGCCTGTTTGGGTGCACAAGAAAACACAAGAAAATAATATTTTATAGAATATAATCTTTCATTTTTTAAAGAAGAAAATCTTGTGTGTTTGGTAACTCAAGAAAAATTTGGAGAGAATATTCTTTTCTTTCAAAAAGCTCAATATTCTCTCCTATAGCTCCCCCATATAGAAAACTTTCTACAAGATAAGAATATTTAAAAATGACTACTACAAAGTGGTAGAGTAAAGTAAATATTTTAGTTCACCAAATCCATTATAATGTATATGATTACATATATGGTAAAGGAAAAGTAAATCTCATATGATGGTAAAGGTGTCGTAAAGTAAAGGTGAGATAAAGTACATTGTGAAGTAAAGTGGGAAGGAATGGTAAAGTAGTTTTTTTTCTTTATTTTATTCTATCATATTTTATCGTAGTTTTATATGGTAAATAAAAAATGACTTGTTTATGGGTGTGGTAAAGTCAAATAAAGATTGATGTCATATCATGGTTAAAGGTGAGGTAAAATAAGGTCAGATGAAGTATGTGGTAAAGTAAACTGGGAGAGAGAGAGTTATAAAGTAGTTATTTTTTATTGACTTTACTTTACTATACTTTATCATGGTTTTATGTGATAAAAGAAAAGTAACTTATGGTAAAAACATAAATACATAACTTTACTTTACCACATTTCTTTTTTATCTAAATGTGATAAATTACATATAAATTAAAATATTTAATAAAAAAATATTCTTATAATGTAATTTACTTTAATCATAATACCTTCCAAACTGCTCAATTTAAAATCTGTAACATTCTTCAAAAATTGCCAAACAGTAAAAATATTATACTGTTATAATATTGCATTATTGTATTCTATACTATTTTATTCTTGCAATATTTAAATTTGTAAATATTTCATTCTATAGACATCCAAACGGGCCCTAAGGCATAGAATTTTCTTCTTTCTTAAAGTTGGAAAACAGTTGGGAAGAAATCAGATCAAGACTCACTCCCTTTGATCCACATTGGCATATGGTCCCCACCTCCTTATTTAAGTTGCTTCACATAAAAACAAAAGGATTTGTATGTGGAGGGTTGTTCATGGGTCGAGCTAAGGCATATCCAAGCCAGGCCAGACTTTAGAAACTCTAGCCTAGGCTTAGCCCAAGCCCGACATGGGCCTTGAAAGTTAGGCCCGAGCTTGCCCACTTAATCAATCGGGCCGGGCTAAACCGGGCTTTTCATCACTTTTGTGGGCATTAGAACATTAATTAAATTAAATTACATGGATTTCTTACACAAGTCGGGCTGGGCCATGCTATGGGCTTCCTATCACTTAATCCAAGCTCGGCCCAATTATTATTCAGGCCCTAATTACACATCCAAGCTTGGCCCAAAGCTGGCTAGGGCTGGACCGGCCCATGAACACCCCATGTATGTGTATCCCCTCTTCCTCAACCACTGAGATTCTCCATCAACCACTGTGACTCTTCATGGTGAAACACATCATTCCCTAACCCTCCTCTTCCTCCTGGTCCCTTTCTCTCTCTATCTCACCACTTACCAAGGTATGGTTTTTGGTTCCCTCTTCGTCCGCGCCCATTTCTCTTTATGTCAGCACCTACCAAGGTATGGTTTCTGTTGCTTTACTATTTTAATGCTTTTGATGTGAATAGAAATGTGTGTTTGTAACTAATTTTTTTTAGGGTATAGAATATGGGGATTTGACATTGGAGTCTTTTCTTTAAAAAAAATGTCAATAGAAGTATTTGCAATTCCTGAGTCATGAATAGCAAAGCAAGTGACTACCCCAATAACCAACAAATACAGATCCCCTAATGCCAATTAAGACCAAATTCTGCGTCCACCAATTAAAATGATGTAGAACAAGTTGCAAAACGGCTATTAGAGTGTGAAGGTCGTAAGAAATCAAGCCACAAAGATAAATGTTGATTTCAAAGGGACATAACTTTTCATCCGGGTATCATCTCGCGACGCACAAGTTCTCTGCATCATGGCAAAATGCCTTTTGTAAGGTTAAATGAGACTTTCAAACTTCAAAATACAGTGCAAAATTTACTATTTATATTAATGTTCTATCATGCTTGTATTAGAGCTTTTTTAGTCCATTCGAGTGTAAGTTTTCGTGAAAGGTCTTGAAAAGTATTTTAGAGTTTGTTTCAAGGGTCTATTTTAGTCAGCATTGTTTACTATTTTTAGTAACTTTTATTATTCTGGAAAAGTTATGGTTTTGAGATGCTTTGTAAGTCATTGTCATGTTCCCATTGAGAATAATAGGAATGTCGGTCTCTCTCTTGGGGGTTTCCTTATTTCTTTCTTGGGGATTAGATGGGCCAAATCCATCTACAGCAACTCTTACATTGGAATAGGAAATCAATGGTGTTGTCAGGGCCCAGCCATTTAATCAAAACCTCTTTCTATTTATATTGAAATCTTTGCCATGGGCCCTGTGAATAAAAGTCCCCCTGCAAGCAAGGATCCATTTTGTTATCAGCTTATCAAGTTAGGGCAAAAAATGGGCTGTATATCAGCGGCGTTTGGCCATATAATTATTTCCATAATGTTTGGATGTGAGTTCGGGTCGATTGGGGTTTCCACGGATCTTGGATCCTCAACCTGGACTTCACATCCCATCCAAGCTTGGATCGAGACCGCCTTTTTCAGGTCAAGTCAATTGAAGTATATATCTAGTCCAAGCCAACCCACTCAAAACCATACTGACAATTAGCTCAGGTCCAGTGGAAAAACATCTAAAAGCTAGATCCATTCCAGCCAAAAATGAGTTGGGCTTACTCTGGTCTCTCAACCCCACCATCATGTACAGCCTCGGTTGAATGACTAAAGCCATATTCATCTACTCAAGCTATCTTGCACCCAAGAGAGATTAAAGTGATCAGGAAACCATAAACAGGTTACCTGAATGCAATTACAGTTCTGAACTCGCATTTCAACTGGTAAAATGGGCCATCAGACCTGCCCATTATAAGTGAGGCGGCCATTTCGGTCCAATATAGATAAACAGTACAATGAGTTTTTTCATGAAAATACTGTGGGTGGTAGTAGAAAACTGCTTAATCCTCTGAACAACCTGCCATTGATGTTCAAAATACTGAGCTGTTGATATTCTCCCATTAGTTGTGGAAACTGGTGCTGATCACCCATAACAGGGGTATCTGTTCAGGTGAGTTTCATTATAGATGATCAAATCAAATAGTGATGGACAATAGCCCGACATAATTACTTGCAACATGAGTGAAAGAAAGTGAAGCTCACTTCTGATGAACGTTTCTAATATTGATGAGAATGGGATAAAAGCTATCCACTCTGAACTTATATTATCAGTTTAACGTTTGATTATTCCCAATTTTGCTCATTTTCGAGTCCAATAGCAAATGCTTAGTATGTCTCTAGATGGTGTTCCCATTGATTGGGTGAACTGCTGTTTCTACCAATGAACCAGAAGGTCTGATCAGTGTTTATCTGCAATTTTAGCGCATAGCTCCAACCAGAAGATTCTAGGAATGAACTTGGAAATTTTAGCCTGGGAATTAGTGACAACCTCAACATGTAGCCATGGTTTTCCAACCGAATGAATCACTAGACTTGGGCACTTACAGGGCCAAGTTAACCAGGGAACTCAATAGGTCAACCAGGACGACCACTGAATTCATTTCTAAACATCTTTATTTTAAATATAGATATTTGAATAGCTAAAATATAGAAAAATATTTTGAAGTCTACAAACTTTCATATAAATTCTCCTTACAATCTTATGTTTTCGTTAAAGTATACTATAATCTCTACGATTTTATTTGTGTACAAGGCTTGTGGTTTTGCTCATAAACTTCTTTCTTTTGTTTCTTTTTAATATGTTTAAGATAAAATGCTTTAGGATAACACAGTCAACTTGGCCAGACCAAGATGAGTCAGGCTAAATCATGAATCAGGCAGATGAAATGGGTGTAAAACCAAAACTCAAACCAATTAAGTTCAACTTTGTCCAGTCACTCAATATGTCACTAACTAAAGAAAACTCAGTTGTTTCGAACCAGGTTGGAGAATTATGCATGTATCAAATCTAGTATACTGCAAATATGCATTGAAACAGAGGAAGAGTTCTATACTGAATTTTCACATAAAGAAAGATCATATATCAGATATGATACAAAACTGTAAAAGAGAGAGAGAATGAAATATAATGAATCTATCCTGTATCTGTCTGTCCTCACTGCCATGCAGATGCCGATATCAAATTCCTGTTCTTCCATCCCAACAGCAAAGCTCCGTCTTTCTCGATCAAAGTATAGTTACTAGAGTAACAACTCAACAGAGACTTTATCACCGAATTCACGAAGGAACTCAAGGGGTATGGCCTGAAACCTGCCATTGTCAGCCTCGACCTCCACTTCCCAAGCAGCTCATGCCGCTCAACCCTGTCCTTCCCCTCACAAGCAACGACATTCACAATATCCTTCGCCAGACACTGCTGCTCAACATTGATCCGGTCCTTGCTGTCCCTCGGCAGTGTGACATCGATCGACTCGAACATGGCTGAGTAATAATCCAATGTCTCTATAAATCTCATCAGGAATGGGGTTGTGTTTGTGTTAGACTCTTGCTCGACCAATGTTGTCACTTTTGGAGAAAGTGATTTCACCAGACGCAGCAACCCGTCTCGTGGGTTGTTCACATCAACACTCTCATCAGGCGTGTGGTGGAGCTGGAGTGGGAAGTTCACAACGACCGCTTCCCCAGGCCGAACATCCAGCATCTCACGTGTCACATCTTGGCCAAAGACGGGAACCTCATGGAACTCAAGTGGGACGTTAAACTTCTCGGACATAGCAGCCAGTCGCTTCCCAACAATCTGTAATCCATCCCCTCGGGCATATAGCGAAACTGGGTCATCAATCCCAGTGATCCTTACATGGGGTGGGGAACCAGACCTACCGGCCAATGCCTGTATGAGTGTGACCCATTGTGTACCCTGAGCAATCTGGAAATCAATGATGTGCACACGGTCCTCATTTCGAATTGCTTCAGCTATCGCTCCGTTGGCTGCCATGTAACCAAACTTGAAGTATGGGCAAATGTCGTAGAGAATGTGCATATAAGAGAGCAAGTCCTTGCTTGTAGGCTCTCGGCACCTCAGTGTCCGGTAGATATTGTTGCCAGACCCTTCTTTTCTAGCCACCAACGATTCTAAGAGGTATGCTCCAAGACGCTGGATAGGTTCTCCGCTGATGGAGACAGCACTTCTTGCCTCTTGAGTTAACTTTTCAAAATCGTCCATCCTGTTTTCAAGAAGAGCCCTTGCACATTCTATGAGCAACTGTTTTATATCAAGCTGTGGCATATCTTGCAAGTGGGTTTCCATCACTCTCTGACGTTTATCCCCCTGACCGCCGCCGCCGCCGCGGTCCATGTCTTGATGCCTACCAGAAATTTGCGGCTGAGATTCAACAATCAATGGTTTCTCTTGATGGGAACCACATACATCCCAAGCCCTCGATTTCTGTTTAGAAGTTTCCGGCTGCTGATTCTCATCAAGCGTTGAGCTGGGGGTGCTCACTTCATCAGTATCTGGGCCCATAAGATCTGACTCTAGTTTCTGGAGAGCATTCTTCATGCTGTAAACAGCATTTTGTTGCAATGACCTTCCAACTAAACGAACCTCTTGAAAGTTGGAAGGGGATCTTTGTAATGAACTGTCTGTTTCCAATGAGAAGTTGTGGGAAGGACTGATGCCAGAGAAGTTATCCACAGAACTGTAATGCTCCTGGCTGTTGCTTAGTGTAGTAGAAAATGTATCGTAATCACAGGGGGCAGAAAGAGGAGAATCTGATGAGCACCTTGAGTCAAATTTCATGGGACCCAGCATCCATTCTGAACGAGGAAGATTGTGGGCAGGAATATTTTCATGAGACACTTCTATGCCAGGAAAGCTGTACCCTATAAGCTGATCTGAATCCATGCTAAGGCAGCTGCATGAATCATGCAGGACAGTCCCGTGCGTGGGCAGTATGTAAGGCTTTCCACGCTCCTGTAGATTAAAGCTACAAGCAATGACGTTCTCCTCTAAAGAGTCTGAAGCCCTTTCCCCTCAAACAATTCGTTCCACCTGAGTCACCTGCAAAGCATATTCAAAAGCAAACATAAACATCTGAACCTTGAATGCATAAACCTCTTAGATATTTGATTCTTGGTGTCCTGTGCGCATGTGGGTGCGCACACACTTGTGCAGGCAGGCACATGCGCATGTGCCCGCGTGCATATGAGTGTGGTGAGTGCGTGTGAGTGTGAGAGCGTGTGCGCATCTGTCAGTTGCTTGGATGTGATTCTAGGAGGGTGAATTACTGCATTTGATGTACATAAATCACAAGGAGATTGAAAATATTTAGAGAACTCATGGTTGTCCACTCCTCGATACATTTGGGAAAGGAAGGTTGGCGTTAGCTGGGGGCTCCTCTTTTGCCTGTTTCACCTTGAATCAGTACCAGTGTTGCATGTTGTTTCGAGGTAAAAGTTTTCAAGAAAAGGTGAGCTATGTAATGCAGTTCCATTTTTTGGGC
Organism: Persea americana; assembly: GCA_029852735.1. NCBI lineage: Eukaryota > Viridiplantae > Streptophyta > Magnoliopsida > Laurales > Lauraceae > Persea > Persea americana. The sequence continues at coordinate 56,924,922 of CM056814.1, read as the reverse complement.
AGTAAAACTCACATCACAGCATGTAAACCTAAAATGTTGGGCATCCGCATATATAAAGATATTTTTAGCACAAGGGAGAAAACTTGTTTTATCAAGGTAAAACTAGGTTTCCATTTCTTTTCTTTTTTTTTCGGGTTACATGATTTCAAATTTTCCACTAATAGAACACGAAACATAGAACCACAATATTCTATAAATCAAATCTGGAAAATTTATTTAGCAAAGAAATATCTAGAAATCTTCATCTTCCAATTAGAAAAGACATAACATGAAGAACTTACAATGACCACTTACTGGAGTCATTGCTTGGCTCACCCATTCTATGGCATTTAGATTGAACCAGGGCAAGCATAATTTATACTGACAAAAAAAAAAATCTATTCAGATGATCATCGAATGTGTACCATGACCATCACATGACTTTAGATGTATCCACATCTCAGAATAAGTACACAAGATGCCAATTGACATTCTCAAAACACATTTAGAAATACTGAACAGTGGATTAGATGATGAACTATCCACTCGTATTGAGATAGCAACACCATTGTAATGTGTCACAGGAAATCAGATGGTTGGAATCTGGATGCCCACGTGCTTGTGATGACCGAACCAAAAGGATACCAAAATGAGGATTAGATGACAAACAATAATAATAATAATCATTTTGACTGGAGGACTTCTTGCTCCGTTGCTTGATATTACCAGTGCACAGAAATGGGCCCCTGGCCTGAACATTCCATTCAGGTAAGAGTGAATGAACCATTACAGTTTAGGGCTACATCAAAGCAACTTTCAGAGCATATCTTGAAAAGGAATGACAAATCAGGAGTGGTTTACATGGCAAAAGTATGCATGGTCACCTCCTGTATTAATAGAACTGCGACTGTATCGAAGCAAGTAGATAATGATCTATGACACTACTAAAGAGCTCACTTGTACCCAAAAAATAGACAATTTTCTCTGGTAGTGCTCCTCAGTTAGCATAAGATTGACACGTGTAGTTATTGAGACAAGATTTGCTGAAACATTGGGAGGAAAATGAAGGACAAGCTTGAAATGGATACAAAAATATCAGAAGTGTTTTTTCTTCTTTTATTTTTCATTTTTTTAAAATTTTATTATTTATTATTTATTTATTTTAGGATAAGGTAAAGGATAAGACCAATGGAAACCCATCAAATTAAAGTTGCAACTCTGTGGAATATCAGCCACAATATTAGGTCTTTATGTTCGGACACAAGAACATGTGGACAGATATGCAAGTATATGAATATAATTACAGTCAAACCAAGTAAAGCTTCTTGTTAAACAGCTACAGCTGGATTTCTTGGAAGTCATGTGAAGGAGATATATCACATTGGCAAATTAAAAGCCTTACCTATTAAGCATTGCTCATATAAATTGACACACCTACACATGGATTTACTACATAGAGAATATCCCCAGCAGGAGCTCACATGAAGGTATGAGAACTCAGAGAATTATCAGTAACCTTCAAGAGTACACAAAATTTTATTTTTCTTCTCTTTTGGGGGGGGGGGGGGGGGGGGGGGGGGGGGTGTTTGTTCGAGATTACATTTATAGAGTGGCACAATCTCCATGGATCTGAAGAAATGAAAGCAAACATAAAATCAAAGGGATGCCTGTTTTCTTATTCTGAGAAAGAAACTAGAACTTACCAAGTTAATTTTACTGACTTTACACAGTGAAAGGGAGGTTCAAAGGGATTGTTTGTGCTTTTATAGTTCCCATTATATCATATTCAGTAATATTTCAAAATTCCAAATAAGTCATTTAGTGGACCTTGAAGTCATTTATTTGACGTAGCTTCTCTGTTTTTTTTCAAACTATGATGTGCCGTTTCCTCTGTATAATCATTTACTGTGTTGGACTGACAAATGTGTAGCTATCATTTCAGCCACCACATGTTACGGTCAACAAAGACAGTAACATGATTTTTTAGGGAAGTTTGACTGGAATAGTGCCACCATGGCTGATATATCTCTGGGAAGTCTTTACGTCAAATCAACTTACCAATTCAAGTAGAACAGTCGTGCAGCTACTTAAAAAGAGTTAAAAAAAAATGCAGGTATGGGTTGAAATATTGGTCAAAACTCCTAGGGAATCACCAGATCAATATCTATGATAACACATCATTTTGAGCAAATGGAATTGATAGTACTAAATGAAACTATACATCTAGTCTCAGATATTATGGAATGAATGGTTTGAGTCACTGTGACCGGGCATGCGCTGTTTATATAGATTGAAACTGTACAATATTTACAAAGTTATAAAAAAGAAAAGAAAAAAGGAGCCATAAAATCTGTAGGGATAATTAAATTGAGATATATCAAATCTCTGGGGATAATGACAAGACACAATAGCAAATTCATCGTTGGATCCACCATGAGCCCATGACTCTAACCCAATTAATTAAGTTTCCTAATCCTAATAGTTCAAGGATTGCCATATAACTGTCTGACTCTACATAACACCATTGGAAGTTTATTATGCCATTTAAGCCACATGTCTCACAAAAATCCCATGTATTTCTTTAATGGGTGGTTGTATAACCTAAGAAAATAAACAGATATTACATGTTTGAAAGAAATAAATTCATCACATCTGACACTCGCAGAATATCTCAGTTTAATATATTCTTTCAAATGATCATTTTCTTTACAATTCTTATGCAGATTCCTTCTCAATTGGAAATGTCAAAATCACATAAACTCTTTGAACTGTAGTCACTAACCTCCAAAAAGCTAGAACTTGCATGACAGAACAGAAACAGTAAGCATCAAAGCAGTTACACAAAACAGTTCTCCATAATCCTAGCCTCTTATACTAGAGAATTTTTCCTTCACTTCTTTTCTTGCTCACAAACAAATTATTTCACAATCTTGAACAAAATCATTCATGGTAACAAGTCCAAAAATCTAAACATACACTAAAAGTAAGGTTTTTTTTTGTTTTGTTTTGGGGGGTGGTGGGGTGGGTGGTTGGCGGTTTCTTCTATAAACTGCTAACATCGCTTGAAAACAGAGACTTTTTCATCTCTGTGATCCCAAGAGGCCAAATACAAAACAAAACTTCTATTGAATTAGGAAAAGACTATCAGAACCAAAGGTCCCGAAAAATCATTCATTCGGATGAAAAGAAAAAAGAAATCCCAGCTTGTAAAAGTAACGATCTTTCATTAATCCTTGAAATGGAAAGAGCCTTTTAGATTGTTTTCGAGCTAAAACCCAGCAGAAGAAATCAAGTCTTACATCCAGATATCAGAAAGATTATGAAAAACCCAAACCATACAAATATAAATTCAATTAAAAATCAATAGCTTGTTGAAATCCGGAGATTTTGAGGAATCTCTGCATAGGAAAGCTTGAAACTTCCAAACAATTGCTATCTTGCAGCAACCCCAACAAAAAAGATTGAATCTTTCGTTCGAAATTCACAAAATCACGAAGAACCCAAGTCCCAAAACAATCGAACTCGAGCAGAAGACGAACCCCAAGTAGTTCCAACAAGAATCAAAGCTAAAATCTTTGAATCCAATCCTCGAAGTTGAGAAGAACAACAACAACAAAGACTCAATCGATAGTTACCGGAAAATCTTCTGAGAAATGTTCCCGAAATCAAAATCCCCTTCTCGAATTCTTGTTCCCTCCTCTTTTTCTTTCTCTTTTCTTGTGTGTCTCTGCAAAGGGCATTTGTGGAAGAAGCAATGGTAGACAGCCAAATGTTGTGTTAACGGACCTGGCTTATATAAGACTACTATATAAGGAACCTGTTCCCTAACTTGGACTTTACCAAAATTCATTTGATGTTTATATGATATGGGTACCACTAATTTTTTGGGTGGCATCGATTAAATCCATGTAAATGCACACCAGTTAAATTTGAGACGAGTTTTGAATACAAGATGTTAGAGGAAACCCACGTCTAAAACCATTCTATCAGCTCTTACGTGTGTAGGTTTATTTAATTTAAATATTAAATTTTTTATCTTTAAAATAAATTCAAAAGGGATTCTAAGGTCAGTGGGTGCTACGTTCTGTGCAATTCGAATTATGAAATGGACATTGATCAAATAGATGAAAAAAGTTTGTAGTTTGATCTCACAGGTAGAAAGATTTATTAATTTATTTTATTTCTTTGCACATGACTAATATTGAACTCATTATTTTATTTGCTAAAGTCAATCAGTTTTACGAAATCTTTTCTTTATCAGTAATAAAGATTTTATTTTAATGAAAAAATAGTACAAGAACCAAGCAAAAGCTTGGGCAACAATGATATAAAAGAATTTATCAAAGGATAAACCAAATCACATAGGAAGACAACCGTAGGAGAAGATCTATCAACCTTTAATTGAACTAAATTGTCCACCAAAGCATTATCCAATCTCCTAATATATACTTAAATTCCATGTAAATCAATGGTAACTAATATTTAATCATATTAAAATAGAAATGAAACCTCCAAAGAGAAAACATAGAGGAAGAGGCCCAAGACATTACATTCCTTTAATCACTTTCTACCGTAGGCTCATGACGATAAAAGTGAGACAGAAAATTCGGAGAACTTCTAAAATTGCCAAAACCTCTATCCACAAACTCAATAGGATGTTAAATTTAGAACATAGAGATTTCTACTACCAATCTTTTAGAAGGGCATATTGCTCGATTGAAGGGTTCTTTCAACTTAGTACAATTAATCAAGCTCAATTCATGATGCAAGAAAACTAAAAGAAAGTAAACTATTATCTTAACCTAATTAATAATATGTTCAATGGATTCACCCGCAAATCTTGACCAATCCCCCAACTTTAATAAATATAGAAAATGAGATAATACAAATTTTGATTTAAACCTAAATTTATGTTGTGACCTTCACCTATCTAATCAAATCCTTCAAACATGGATTGGTGCGATGGTCATTGAAAATCTTCATCCCATCAATTCACTCCACATTTCCTCATCTGGCTAGTTAGAACTAACTTGCCAAGTTAGTAGAATACGTAACTTGCACCAAGTACAGTGACAACTGGCGGATCTATATCCGCGTTTTGACAGGGAATGACGGCTGACAACACCACCGGCCACAAGTTTATCAGTAAAGTAAAAGCTCAACTTTAGGTTGTAAAAGGGATTTCTTATATGGTGCTCCAATGCTCTATATGGCTCACTCACGAGAAATTCGTGAGGCTAATGCATGCACAATAAATGGCCTCCTCTTGTAAAGTTTTGTTAAGGCAAATGAATAAAATCTTATAAAAGTTCAAAATGTTTCTTTTGAAGCCCCTTGAAGATGCACACCCTCATATATATACACTTGTATCCTTGAGTAGGTGAATGAAAGTGTATTGTGGTGAGATTTTTTGGAGAACTAAGGACGAGAAATATCTTCTTCAAGCTATTTATATCTTAGGAAAGAGCTCGTTCATTTAGTGCAATCGAATTTTTAAAAATTCTAAGACTTTATATTTTTATAAATTATTAAAGATGATGAATAATTTGAATATAAAAATCGTCATCAAACAACATCTCATTTAATGAAACTGAGTCGAGTAGGTATTACAAAAAATGATCATTCAATCGGTACCCAAGTAATTTAAATTTTATAATAGTTTAAATACCATGTACACCATTATCTTGTAATTTCACCCGTCATCTTATATCTTTATCATTTTCCTCTTTAATAATTCTTGCGAACCTCATTTGATCATGAATTTGTATGCACTCAATTCCTACATATTTTCTACCCAAAAAAAAAAAAGCAAAATCCAATTCTAACTACTGAGCCTCAGTGAAATTCTTGTGAGTGCAAACCTCAGGGGACCTTGATCAAGTACGAGGTCGACCAAAATCTGTTACTTGGGCCCACTCTTTTAACCGCACTAAGTGCACACGTGGTTTTATGATGAAGTGATCATTCGCGATTCTCAAAAATCTGCCGACATGCCTATCAACCAATGGTTGTGACCATGTGGACTCATCTAAGTGGGCCCCACTATGTGCAAGTGGTCTTCTTTATAACCCTATCTTATGGTGGCCTTTCCCAAACTTTCCTGTGTTTTCACTGCAATTTTTTTCTTTAAAAAAAGTTTCTTTCATATTGTAGTAGTAAGATATATGGTAAATTATTAACAGGGAGATTCTCAAAAATTGTATAAAATTCTTAACTCGTTTTCAAATAAGCACATGAAGATTATCTTCAATATTTCAAAAAGGTGAAAAAGCACTCCACAATTCTTTCAATCAAGTCCTCTCCATTATTAAAATTTTGAGAAATGAAAAAATAACCCTTAATTAGATCACTTTTTAAAGAATTTATTTAATAAATCATTTAAGAGAAATGAAGAATTATAACCCAAATGACCTAGTGGAGCCCACTTTAGGGTGAAAATCAAAATCAAAATCAAAATGACCAATTTCATGGAGAAAAGATGTTAAGAAAAGCCAGAGTATGTCAAAAGGAAAGAGTACTTTTGTCATTTCTCAAGAAATTATATGGAAAGCACTTGATTGAAAGAATTGTGAAAAGATTTATACTTGTTTTAAATACTCAAATCTTCATTTACTTTTTCTTAAATTTAATGACTTCATACTTTTTTTGAGATTTTTCCTTATTAAACCCTTTGTCCTTCTCTTGGGATTTTCAAACAAAAATTTTATACATCACATAAATATAATAGAAACTTATTGGGAAATTTTTAATAATTCATTATCACTATCCAAACCTACCAGACTCCCATTGTCAAGTCCAATGTGTCCTACTGCAGTTTTGATATTTTGGGTGGGTATATAATTTTGGTCAAGATAATTGTTTATAAATGTATTTTTTAGGAAAGGGACTTGCCTCTTTCAAATGAATTGGATCGTTTGGTTCTCTAATACTAAAGCGGTGATTGTGTATTCATTTTTCATCTTCTCTTGATTCACTTTCCATCGAAGGGGAGATTGTAATTTGATGGCCATTTTTGTATATTCAATGCCTTTGATCTTCATTTCTAAACCATTTATGGCATGAGCCCCATTTTATTCAAACCCTATAAATTCTATGAAAACAAATAGTCTGTAAGCATATGTTCTCTTTCTGTTGAGCGTGCATAACCATCAGCGGTAGGTCATAATAAACTGGTATTGAGAAAATTCAGATCCTCTGAGGCTTTGACATTAATAAAAACCACGCATTGAAGGAGGGGAACTCCTAACAAACCTTTAGGGTGGAAGTAGGGTTCCACAATTTGTAAAATCTCAAATGGGGCAGACAAGGCCAAAACTAGTCCATATTGACTAATTTAATTGCTTCGCATAATATTTAAGTCTCTATTTACATGTGAGAAATCTGACCATGCATGGATCCAACTCCAATGAGAGTTAAAATTGTCTTAGTGACAACATACAACAATATTAACACAATTTTGAGTGGTTTGGGTTTAATAAGATGGTCCGCAATTATCAATCAGATGGGTATTCAATCTAAGGAGAGACCACTTCTCTTAAATGCAGACTTCTCCATTTCAATGCCCATAGAATGATGTTAGGTGACTACACTCATTTAAATTATAAGATGATTTCCACAAAGTGTGTTCCTTAAATGGCTCACCAATTATGCAAATTGTGAAACTCCAATTACAAAAACAAAAAAAGGCTTAACAGTAATTGTGCCAAAGTAAAATAGATGAGTGGTTCAGACTTTCAAGGATTGACTCATGTTGATGCCTATATAGGACTGAATTTTGTTCTTGTTTCTTTTTATCGTAGAAATGGGTGTAGAACTTATTTTGTTGACTCATGTAGAGCCTGCCTTTTAACAACAGCCATGCTTAATTCCATAGATCCCTCCATCATTATCGCCAATTCCTCTAATTCAGACGAATACGTCTCTCGGATGACCTTAAACTACGGGCTGATCTTGAATCTTCATGATCTTCATGTCATGAGCTACCCTATTACAATGCCTTGAGATAAAATCAGAATTAATTGAAATAAAAGATAGCAAAGTGTTGGGATACTTAGAAGTTGGAGGGTTCTATTATGTTGTTATATATATACACACACACTGAAGAATTACTAGTCTTAAACAACAACAAAATTGATATATTAGAAACTATTTGAAAAATATTTTACAATTTTATCAATATTTTATTCAGCATTATCAAAGTTGTTTTCACTATACATCGTTATTTTCTCATCATTGAGATGTTAGGATGCAGCACATTAGCTGCTAGAAAAGTTTGAAAAAAACATTTATTAGATTAGAAGATTTGGTTCCTATCTTAGACTTTGATTAATAGGCTAAATAGTATGTGTGTGTGTTACGAGTCTAAATCTCTTGAATGCCTTGCTCCCTCATGCTTCCTATGAGTGTAAGGAGTAGAACTCAGTGAGGATCACATATTGAAAATTTAACCAAGTAAGAGTTGGTCACACCTAAGATTGGGCATATAATAAAAAAGATGATCTTAAAGTAGATTGTTAATGATTTTATTCTTCATCATATGCTCAATGCTCAATCCTATATTGAAACCGAATTCTATTAGGATAAGATTTGAGGACATTCAGTACACTAGGAGGGTGTTCATTTTGAAAGACTTGATTTTCAATGGGTGAGCCTAACTATGGAGTTTCACTCCTTCCATTCATGCGTAGCATAAGAGACACTTAGGGATATACTCTTTCATTGTATGTAAAGGTAGGCTAAGGGATCATCTGTTTGAACTTATTTACATATGCAAGTGATGCATGTGTATAATATGATTATGCATGATCGAATTTATTTGCAACCAAATAAGGTGTAAAAAATGGTATGTAAATAAAGCTATTTCCGGCCTCTCATTTAGATACCTATAAGGAGGTGGTATGTAAGTAAAAAAAACCCCCTATACACAATGTTATGCGGAAGCGTTCATTCAAGTTGTCACAAAGAAAAAGTTCTCTTGTCGGGATGATTGGGATCAATCTATTGGATCATTTCAGTATGTAGGAGCGTATGATAAAAATTTTCAAGAAATAACTACATATATAAATGAGGAAAATGTGTCGATATACATGCAATAAACTCTCTTTTTTGCAGGTGGAGGGATTGAATTTCTTAAATTACATATATCTCACACTTTTGTGGGCTTTAAATTGGTAGTTTGATAACGTTTTGGATGTAAAAATATTACATATGTAAAACCCATTCCCGTGTCTGATTCATAAGGCCAACAAGCTTTCCTAAAAAATGGATGTTCCATTAAAAGCTAATAACATTGGGGCTCTTCTGAGGTTGTTGGAAGATACAGGGTCTTTATGCAAATAAAATATAGGCAGCCTAAGCTACGCGTTGTGGTGCAAATGCTGGGGGTGGAGAGCGTCCGTGCAATAATAAATGACGTGCACGTGACAAAAACGTGACGATAGCGCCGACAACGCTGGATCTTGATATTTAAAGTCTTTCTTTGACCGATTGGCTGACATGGCAGAGAAATTTTGGGAAAGTTGGAGGATTTCTCAGGTGAGGTGATGTTTTATGCTTTGTGAATTGTGAGTCTGGACCTATTTACATGCGAATCGTATAACACATGGGGGAACTTCATCTTCAGGGCCACAAAGATAGTCTGTACTATTTTTTTTCTTTTGGGTGTCCGGGATTAGGGTGGGCTGTGGGCCCTAGTCCTCTTCGAGGATGTAAACCTCAGGTGAGATGGGGGAATTATCAGGTGAAGAGAGTTAACCTCTGGTGAGGTATCATAGCTTCAGCCAAAGAGAAAACTACCTGTTTAAATTTGAATCTTACGCAAATAGGTAAGAACTAACACCTCTAATTATCACTGGGTAAGAAGTAGTTCTTAATAATATGTACTATTCAATATGAGTTCGATCATGTCCAATGATATATCCTCAAGTGTAAGTTAAAAGAGTAAGCACTGCCATCTCATTGAGAACAATAACGAAAACGTTCGCAACACATAAGCGTTGATCACATTTCTATCACATTACGCTTAATTAAATTGTAAAACCCACTCCTTTCAAATTGAAACTTGTAATTAACACATATAAGCAGCTATGCAACTAAGTGCCACATGTTTCCATCTTATATATATATGAAAAATATTCATTCGCATCCATCCCTCACCATGAGAGACAACATAGTATGACCGATTTTATAATACATCCGAATCATCTACACACTTGAGACCCTTGATTTACATTGGATCTGTTGGATTGAAGGTCAAGTTTTTTTTCCTTTAATATAGAGCCATTAAAATTTTTGAGCTACGGGTGAAGGAGTTAGAGGCATAGGATTAACCCCAAACTTGATATATTGACTAACCTAATATGTCTTTTTCCATCCCCACAAGTCCCAAAAGCCTTAAATGGGCCTATTAAACTTATCTCTATTAGATGGTGAGGAATGGATGCACGTAAATATACCCGCTCCTATATTTATAATTCGAGTGGCACTACACCAAAAACGGAAAATTGGAACGGATTACCGTTCCTAATCCGCCCGTTCCTAATCTGTTAAACTATTCCCAAACCATTCCAATTTCCTATTTTTGGAACGGATTAACGGATTAGCAACGGAAAATAGGAAATTAGAACGGATTACCGTTCCTAATCCGTCTGTTCCTAATCCGTTAAGCTGTTCCCAAACCGTTCCAAATTCCCATTTTTGGTGTAGTGTGGGATGTGTTTAACTTCCAACAATCTCAATTTTCTCCATGCGATCGCCGTGATGGAGGGATGGAGGTGACTGGGAAGGCACGTGTTACACGTTCATGTGTCATACAATAGGTGCGATGCTACAGATTAGAGAGACTGGTAATGAGCGGCTGCATGATGACATCCATGACGTGTCAAAGATTGTTTGACACGGGCTGCCTGAGGGTTGAAGAAATTTCAGCTTCATAAAATATATCACATGGGCTTCTAGAATTTGAGGAATCCATTGATGATTGATCCCGCGGAAGTCAACACCTCTCTCTTTGAAAGAATTTGTGGAGACTGATACCAAAAGGAACAATATGAATTTGAAACTTGGTCATTGAATATAAACCCACAACTTAGAAAAAAGAAGGAGAAGAAGATAAGAAACATTAAATCTTTGTAGCTAACTGGTCTAAAACTATAAAACCAATGGTGAAAATAAAAACTTGAACCATCATTAAGTAATTACAAATTTTATGACGCGTGTGAACGAGGACGTCATTGAGAGAAGCCGGTTCATGCCTGTCAAAGAAAAGACTTAGGTTGTATAGTTCATGAATGAAATTTGTTAAGATGGATCTAAAAAGGGAAAATTATCCGAGGGTTTGGCCTATAATGGATCAAAATGTCAAAGTAGGATTCATGTAGCTGAAACCCAATATAGTTGAGATAAGACAGTTCTTTTTATATATATTATCTAGTTATTTTTCGAGCCCATTCAATATTTGGTGTTCATTTGGTTAAGATTCTCATGCATTGGAAATATTTTAGAACAAAAGGTTAGTCACTGTGAATGGAGCATTTGGAATTTCTATATATATATTTATTTAATAAAAAGTCTGAAAAATCGAACATTCTAAAATATCGCTTTTGGAATTCACTAAATTCTACCTAAATACTATGTTGTACTATGAGGATTTACAAAGTGGAACAGATGAGCATTTGGGAAGACTTTGTCCAACACAAACTTTCAAAGTGGAACGAGTGAGCACTTTCTCTGTTTCCCTCTCTTTCGATGTTCAATGCAGCTTGCTTTCATCCCAAGAGAAGGGAGACGACCGCCAATTCATTGCATGTTGGAAAGTCTCACATCACTTAAGTAATACGTTTGACATGTCTTAATATATCTATATGGATCTTCCACCTATTAGTTTAAGCGTTGGTGCATGGTTTATTACATGGTATCAGAGCGGGTTCCGATCCCGTTGTTCTTGTGTGGCCCACGTGACAGGCCCATCTATGAAATCTGTTGGGCTTACACATGAGGGGGAGTTTTAGGAGTCTCATATTGCCTATTTAAGTAATAGGCTTGCATAGCTTAATATATATGTATGAGCCTTTCACCTATCAGCTTAACATTTTTTATTGGTGTATAGTTTATTACATTGCAAGCAAGGAAATTGGAGTCCAAATATCCCTCCCATAGAAAGTTCATTTTGCATAAAAGGCCATCATTCCCTTGAAAGCAAGGAAACTGGAGTCCAATCCCTCCCATAGGAAATTCATTTTCGCATAAAAAGACCACAGTGATGTGCTCAAAATAATTAACCGTAATCGCACTAATTTCTATTAATCAGATAATGACAAATACGGGTCGATCCACATAGATTGATAGAAACAAGATCCAAAAATCCACAATTACTTTTCACACTAGAGATTTTAAAAACACAATTAATCAAGAAAATAAAAAGTAAAATAATATCAAAGGAAATCTAAATACAAACTAATCAGAGGGAGAGAGATCAGGGTATCGGATTTTACCAAAATAGATTTAATTATTTCAAAATTAGTTCATATTCTTATTCTAATAAAACTTAACCAATGTGCAAGCAATTGTATTGGATCGGAAAATTTAGCTTTGAAAACCCTTTTTCTTAAAAATTCAGTTATCTAATAAGTACCTAACATTCCATTCACTTCAATATGTTGAAACTCTAATTACTATTTAGCAAGATCAAGCACAAACCATTAAAGGAATTTAACCTAAATATGATATGTCAAGATCAAGCATAAAAAGTGAAAGACATTCCAAAATAACCTTTGTAAAACCAGAAGTTGAATAACATTTATGAGGGAGAATATTAAATCATTAAGCATAATGAGGGAAAAACATAGAAAATAATATGGAATGATCTCACTGGTTTTGGTTTCCTACTCTACCCTAATCCACGTATTAGCTAAGCATTGTAGAATAAACATTAATAAAGAAACAAATTTCCATTGTTGAAAGCTTTCAAAGTTGTTTATTACACAACTCAATCTCTACCTTCACTTTCTAACAAAGATTAAAAGGAGAAATAACTTAATCCTAGAATAAGAGAGAGTCTCCCCTTAAAAAAAAAATACAAGAAGAAAAAGAAAGAGAAATCACTCAAATTCGCCATCCCTTATATCTCTCCAGTTGACAACCTGTTTTGACCCCCAAAACTTCAGAATTTGGAGATTCTCGTTAGACATGATATTCCTCTCATTTTGAGTCATCTTTCCAACGCATGACCTTTCCTTAATCGGAGTCTTGAGTCACAAGTTATGATCAAAATTGTAATAAAAATAGTAAAGCTTGCGCAGGATGGCTGCAATTCCAAAAATCTTTTAACTGATTGTGTCAAGTCTTGAACTCATGACCTCTAACTTGAAATTCTAGCTCTCATCTAACAAGCCTATATGCTCTTTGTGTATAACTTTTCTCAAATGGGGTTTTTGCTTTAAACTTCTCCGAATTAAGCTCAAATATGCTCAGCTTCTTCTAATCCTTGCATAATAAGAGAAATACTATAATTAGAATATTTAAGACAAAATAAATAATTAGTAAATTCAAATAAAAGCATAGTTATTAATATTATGCCATGCATATCACACAGCGTCCCCAAAAAAAAAAAAAAAAAACATTCTATCAAAATTTCTATTTCAACCCAAGAGAAAGTCTCCAAATTCAGCAAGCAAGCAGGCCTTGGTGTAGATTCCCAGACATGCAATAACATTGCAGGTCCAATTCCCCTCTTTTAAAAAAGAAATAAAAACACTTTCTAGACATGCAATAAGTTGTCTATCCTGTCCTTTTGAGAGTAATCTAGAGAGTGGGGAGCCCGGAATAATAGTTAAACCTATTCTCAAGCACGTGTGACTCATGGTTCTCAAGCATGTATGGCTAATTTTCAAATAAGAGAAAAAAAATGTATGACTGATGAGATAGAGAACACCAAATGCCCTACAGACGCCTTTCAGATGACAACAAAATAAGGTTCTAGAGATGAGAGCATTGAAAGCTACAAAAGAAGATTTGCACAATATTCAGAAGACAACCTCGGTTGATGTGCATACAAGTAAAGAAAAAATCTTCCACATCATCTCACCTGGAAGATTATCTCAGATTTTACATAGACAATGACAATTAACAACAATAGAAAAATCAGAGAAGAAAGCAAACATGTGAAATTTCCACCTTACTTTATTGTAAGCATGCATGGATTATGAGTCATTATCCCGTAAAGTTGTAAGGGTGACCTATGCCAATGTAACGGCCGTTTTAACAGGTGACCCTCCTATCTCAACTTCTTTTGACCTTGCCTAAAACAATCAGCAGACCCAGGAAGTTTTTATTGTGGGTTTGGGTGGGTGGGGGCATATATAAAAAACTTGTGTGGGGCCTTTTTTTTAAGGTAGAGCTCTGATAATTAACATCCAACTTATGCAGATCGTACTGTTAACAGTACTCCTATTTTTAGTTGAAGATGGAAAAGCCATCACAATGGATGGATTTTAAAGAAACTCTCTAAATCTCTATTTATAGGAGTGAAACCCTCAAATGACATGTAATAAGAATTCTGGGAGAGATCAGCTTAGATCATAGGCATCAGATCACACACAGTCACAACTCGTGAGGTTACATATATTATGTGGGAGATACACGGTGCATTTCTATGGGCAAATTCAATGTTTGGTGTGAAAATTTTATTAATCGATACGTCATGTGTTCGTGTGCGAGTAGGTTAAGGTTTTCTAGAGAGGGGCCAGACCTACAATATTTTGTAATGTTCTATGTGCTCTTGCCATTACCACATCAAATTCAAAAGTAAGATTTCTATACATTGTGTAAGCAACACTTGAAAATAGGAAGAAAATAAGTACCCCTTGAATTCTGCATAGACTTGCAAGATTTCAAAATTTTGCATAGACTTGCAAGATTTCAAAATTTTATCATTGCAGCAATTTGTTATGTGACACTACTTTTCGCTGTTGTTATTTATTTATTTATTAATTTATTTTTGCTAACGGAGGGTTTCCAACCCTTTGGGCTGGACTAATCCCTTCGGGCCCATAAAGAAACCAGGTAAAATCCTTGTAGCACTCGGGTGATAGCGCTGGTGAACTCAACCTTCGGTTCCTAAAGAGTGGGGAATCGAGGATTAATACCAGGACCTCTAGCTTCAAAAGAGAAAGGAACCGTTGTTTTGACGACTCGGCCAACCCCTTGGGGTTATACTTTACTTTTCCCTTGTTCAAATGGGATAAGTTGCGGACATTGAATTGGAAGTTGACATTGAATTGGAAGTTGATGCAGCTTTTGAAAAATGACACGGTGGGCCTTTCATTAGACGGCGGATGTAGGCTAGTTTAAATGCTTATACGTACATTATTGACCGATAACAATTTTTCAAAGAACTGACCCAAGAGTGAATTAGCTGGTGCTGATTCTTTGATAGCTTCCCTTGGAAAAAAAGAAAAAAAAAAAAAAATCTTTGATAACTTAGCGGTGGGCATTAATTTCCCTCTCCACATTCCCTAATTATAGCTCAGCGGGCGTGGGTGTAGGATGTTGAGAAGTGGACTCTACCGGAATGAAAGTATTGAGAAGTGTTAATGATATATCCACTAACACCTTGAGGTTTATGTATGAATGATTAGTGAGGAAATTTAATATCGTATCATAGCCAATCAGTAGAGTTTGAATCCCACGAGGAAGGACTGGGCGAAAAAATAGTGTGTCACCAAAATTACACCAACCGGATTCTACTAGAGGGAGAGCGTTGAGGAGTGGGCTCCACCCGAAGGAAAGTCTTGAAAAGTATTTATGTTGTTTCTACTAACACTACTAAAACCTCGAGGTGTTAGTAGAGACAACATTCTTTGGGTGGAGCCCACCAACAAAATCACGATCGTTTGGCTTTGATACTATCATAAATTTTTTTAGCTATTCTTACTAAAACCTCAATGCGTTGGTAGAGGTAATCTTACTTTTCAATACTATCCGTTTGGTGGGGGCCCACTCCTCATTATGGGAGTAATTACAGGACAGGGAGTTACTAGAAAAGTAACCTAAGCCAACTGTGAGCCCGCAAAGTAACCTAAGCCAACTGTCATGTGAAAAAAATATTCTAAAATAATTAATTGTGGGTCTAACCTTTTCAGCTATAGATTTTAGTTAGTTTTTCACAGAATTTGACTATGTTTGACTCTTGTTTATTTAGGCAGGTGAAGCTGCCAGTTATAACAAAATCGGTTCTTGGCTAATCTGGTTCAGGTTTTAAAACATAGCGTGTTTTTCATTTGTAAGGACAAGTTGGAAAGGTATGTGGTTTTTTATCCACGCCGTCCATAAAAACGGAATCCTCTTGAATTAAGAAGGATGAATCAAAATTCTCAGAGCAGCCGTGCAGGAGTTTCGTAGGTAAACATCATCCTTAGAACATATACATATAAGTGGCTTTCAAGAAATGAATCGAATGCACATGATATTTGATTCATATGTGTACCACAAATACACTAATACGAATAGGTGAAAGAGACCAATATGATTCGATGCAGGTAGAGATGTGGTCGAATCCAAACTAATACTTTATGTCAAAATGGTCGACAAAACAGTAACTATAGCTATACTGATAACATCCCGGGTAGCCTGGCCGATACGATATTAAATACTGATTCTTTGAACCGTAATTTTTGGAGCCAATGACCAAATATATATAATAATGCTCCATTAGAAAACAAAAGGATTTTGCAAAAAAAAAAAAAAAAAAAAAAAAACCCGTAGATGGATGGGGCACACAAAAAAGTCCCCAACAGACCCTCGCACCTAGTAATGGCCCTCCTGCAACTATTGTGTTCTTTTTCACTTTCAGTATGGGCATCCAATATCGATGCTATCACGAAAACATTAAACAAATGAGTGACGATATCAACGCTCGGAACATTATAAGAAAAATTACAAAACTGTAGCCCACAGGACCACTGTTGCTCACAAATATTTATTGAGACCTTTTTCGTGCATGGTCCATTTTAAGTGTTTTTTTCCTGTAAAATTCTTTTTAGAAAAGTATGGATAGACATGCATATTTCCCTTGTGCTTGTCCATGGTTTTTAGTTGGTCAGTCCAAAGAATCCAAAGCAACTAAAACATGTGTTCTTGATCAGATAAGATATTGTTATTAGAAGTACAAGGGGTCTGTTTGCCATTTGGAGAAAAAAACACAAAGGAAGCCTTATCTAATTAATATAGACTCGAGATCTAATCACCGTCCAAAATTATATATGAAAAAAAAGTCTCCATCTTTCGGCTAGTAAGACCATGAATTCTGTATCCTGCTGGTCAATATGGACTGATTCCATTGATCGGTGGGTCCCATCATGCATTTTTTTTTATTTTTTAAATATGTCCAAGCATGCTTTTAAATTAAAGAATCTAATGCATGGGTTTTGTTGGTGTGATACCCAATTTGATGTTTATCCATGATTCAGGCCCAGATGATATTCTGGATGTGAGTTGATAAGAGGCTATATGGACTAATATTTTTGTTCTTCATCATCATCAAAGTCTGGTCCCAACTATGTTGAGGTCGGTTACACGAATCTTGTTTCTCCATTTCGATTTATCTTGAGCTAAATCCTCATCATGTTTGTGCTCCGACAAAATTTTACGCCGGGTGTCAACCTACCTAACGCAACCCTCCTTCTTTACTTAGACTAGGGATCGGCAGTAAAAAAAAATGGCGGAGTTTGAAGATCAATATTTTTGTTCATCAGTAAAAAAACAAAAATTAATTTGATATAGGTGAATCCATATGGGCTTTGCACCTGGCCGATAGTGGGTCCGATGAAATATTTGAATTTACAGGCTATATATGTCTATGGGCCACCACCAAGTGGGCCTTCTTTTGATCTAGTTTACAAGCACCTATATTGATCTTTCAATATAAGAGTCAAGGATTGTCTTGTTGAATGAAGTGGGAAGTGGGCCACATCAAAAGGAACGATTTGGAGTGAGGATTGAAGTGCAAGCATCTATGGGCGGCCAGGATTTCAGATTATTAATAAGATAAAATGGTGACAAATGGAATGATCAATTCATTTGCTAATGGGCCCATCGATAAATGATAGGTGAAGGTCCACATTCATCATCCATGACATTCATTCATCATACGGTTATGATCGTTCAGCATTCAATGGCCAAATAGACGACGGATAGGATTTGTCAAATATGTTAAAACTTTTGGATTGTGCTAGAAGTGGACCAGATATAAATCATCTGTGTAACTGTTTCATGGCTGATGGCCCCCACTTGTATGGATTCTATCACAAGTCATGCATTGGGTCATGCAACTTTGGGTTGGTTAACCTTTGTAGGTAAGGCCCAATCTCGACCAAAACTGTTTGAGGTTTTGGAATTGAAAACAGTCAAATCTTTTTATTAATGGCCCAGAAGTAAGGAGGGCCAAACCAATTAACCCCTAGTAACTAGATCAGTTTTAGGTTGGGTTGGTAGATCAGATTAGGAGTGGCCCTATCAGGGTTATCAACTTTTCAGGGAACATTTCAGCAGAACTGGCCCCAGTTGAGTCATCGTTAGAGATAAGTTAGACATCTTGGTTTCAATGGTCAAATCTTGGATGAGATTGGCTTTAATATTTTAATGACTTTTCTTTGTAAGATACACTATTCTTGCATTCACAACCTGAACTCTGCTTTGTGTCTAAACTTTTTGTCCCCTAGTTTTGAAACCAGGGGCAAAAGGTAGTTCTGTTTGTTAAGTGAGATTCCTCATTGTTTTTATCTTCGCAAAATAACTGAAATAGCCTTGAAGATCTTTGAATTACATAATGTAAAATGCGTTCTCGATTCGAGCACTCTAAGAACTTCACTGGTACAAACCTACCAACCCTCTCTCTCCCTCTCAGGATTTTGTCAAATTAATCATTAGAAACAAAAACTTGCCATTCATGGTCGTCGTCATCATTAAACCCTTATTCCCGCCATCTACGTGATGTTGTTTCTTTTAGTCTATCTTTATTAGTTTCTTCCATGTCATCTTCAAACTATCTCTTTCGAGGAGGCCGTCAATGGTCAACCTGCATAGAAAAACATTTTCTTACCGAAGGTTGGTTAGATTGTGTGAGATATGGCCAAACCATTTGAAACGAGTCTTTTTTTAATTTATTGTCCATTGATGCTACTCCTAAATGTTGAAACTGCTCTCCTTCATGTTTGTATCTTTTATATTTATATATATATATATATATACACACACACACATGGGAGATACTCATATGAGATATATCTCTCACCTTAATTATATGAGAGATAGGATGGGGGCCCTCACATCCATATCCAATGCTAATAACTTAAATGTGAGAGATTCAAATATACCATTATCGTATTAATGGATTTGAATAACAATATCACAGAGTAAGTCTTAGAAGGAGTTACATTCATTTGATCAATATCACAGAGTAAGTCTTAGAAGGAGTTACATTCATTTGATTGAGAAATAGAACAAAAAAAATACAAGGAAAAGTACATGAACATGGTATACAATTGTTATAACATCTCCAACCAAAAAAACTTCTCTGCAACAGTGCCTATGTAGTGTGACATAGGCTTCACAGGCTGTGCCCTCTTTCTGCAAGAATGCTTATGATTTCCACCGACATATGGAGTCCGGATCCGCTGATTGTCTCTATTACTTACACTATAGCTATTATTGTTGCTGTTGCTTCTTCTCTCATTCATCAACAGAAGTATACGTTTGGCAAAGAGGTAAACATTCCTTGTTTCAACCCAAACCTCAAAATCCCCAACCCCTTGCATCCATTTTTACTCAAAATCTTCAAATCTTAACAAATAAAATAAAACAAAATCCTAGTTTGGCAAAGAGAGAAAGTAAAAGGAAAAGGACTTTGAGTACAGTTGGAGATTGAGAGAGGGAGGGCGTGGAAAAAAAGGATTTGTTCTTTCCTTCAAAGCGAAGCTTTGCGAAGAGATCTTTGTCACTAGACGAGAGACATGAGGAGGAGTTGAGGAGGAGCTCTGGGTTTTCTTTCTGATCTTCTGATTTGGGCGAAGAGACGAGGAAGAGATCTGGGTTTCTTTTGATCTTCTGATTTTCGAGCTTGGGCGACCGCGATTGAGGAAGGGCTTCCTTCGTTTTGAAAGCTCAAGATCGTCAGGCGAAGAGAACTCGGCAACCGATCGAGAGAGATGATGAGGAGACGACCAAGCTCTGGATTTCTCTTTCTCGTCAGGAATCGATTTGGGTCGTTTTGGGCTTTTTTTTGTTTCCCTCCCGTCCCTTATATGCTCTTGATAAGAAGTGTCAGATGAGTCCCTGAAACGAATGGTGCAGATGAGTCCATACTATGGAGAGTGCGGACGGTCCTTAGAGGACCGTCTCCCATATATATATATATATATGATGTAATCTATGACCCTAAACTCTACTAGAGACTTAGAGAGGTGCTCTCTGTCTCGTGCGGTGTTGGAGTCTTTTGAACCACGTGGGTTGAATGTAGGAAAGTCAAGTTTATATCCTGTGGACGTAGGCGAGCTTGTTGAACCATGTATATATATTCTCTGCGTATGATTTTGTTGAGGCTAACGTCCACGCTCGCTCCCGAGTGATTATAATTGTGGTCGAGCCCTCACCCTCACCATAAAACTATTGTTGTGCCGTTTTCCATCACCAATTGATTTTGGGATAAGTGGTAGCCCAATGGGGTGTAAGATCCTACATATTTTCTCTTTTTTGTGTGGTTGATTGATTGTTCGATCACGGTGATTCACGGTTCTGCATATACACGTACAACACAAAATGAATGTCACGAAATGGGAACCGAATAATATCACTTTACTTACCAGGGAAAATGTGTCTCCACGTAACTATTAACACACCATTCTTGGCATGACCAGCAATTCTCTCATGATAGTATGATATAAAAACTATCATCAATTCAACAAGGTCATGAATCTCTTCTAAAGAATGAATAAATAAAGCTCCACATTCCTAGCTACAAAGCACATACAATAGCAAATCAGTAGTAGCTACAGCCTACAGACCCGCACAGGCAAAATTCTCCCCCGTCATTGAGACAAAATTAGCCAAGTTATGCAACCAACATTCTCAAATTGTGAAATTGAAGAGCCTGCAGCCGACAGAGGCCTCAATGCTTTAGCTATCACCATGCAGTCCAGAACCAAATTACCATCAGCAATGCAAGGAAGTTTTTCTTAATGAGAATAAAGATATGACCATTTAAACCATTCCATGACTGTCAAGAGACTAAATTCCAAGCCTTTGAAAATAAAAATTCAGTTTGTATTGCTCCACTCCTTTAATAGTTGTTGTGAATTGTAACATCAGACCATCCTGTGTGGGAACAGTTCTCTCCCAGTTTTCTCCAACTTCCATATTACATTGCTGTTCTTACATTACACTCCTTTTCCTGGAAGAATAGGAGACGCCCATTTCATTGGCTTCACTCTGTTAGACATGAGTGGTCCTCATGACCACATGTGCAACACTGTTGGGATCCACGGTTTGAGCCCACTAATTTAACTTACTTTTCCCCTTTTAGTTTTTGTTTTTACTAAGTATATCTTAGATTCAATTTTAGCAAGCCCAATCAAATAGGACTCTTGTTGGCTGATTTGAGGGAATTAAGAATATTTATTTTTATTAGATTTCTTTGATGGAAAGAAATCTCTCTAGGGCTTATATATATATGGTTTTCCGGTCATCTATCTTAACCTACGAGATCTGAAAAAGTACCCATCAACTTCACGCGTATTGGAGTGGGTGATAAGGGAGATAGGAGAAACCCCTATTTGAGAAAGGAGATCCGCTCATCATGAAGATCATGGCACAAGGTACGCTTTTATTATTTGAGATCATATATTGTTTAATGCATAAATCTAGATACATAGGTTTGATGTTTTATTACAAACCATATCAGATTTTACACACTCACCATTTTATTATGGAAGTAAAAACCACCTATTTTGCCATCTTCTTTAGACTCATGGAAGAGTAACCCTTAAAAGGATTCATTTACATTAATGTTCTTCTTAAAGATCAATCCTAACAGCCCAGATGCCTCTCGAAAGTGGTGTCCTCTTCTTAGTTTACTTTTTAAGATTTTTGAGGTATATCGATCACATAAAAGTCCTTTTCCGAAGCATCTGTCTGGTGTGTTACCATCCTGACAGTAGCCAAGAATCATAGAAACTAAAGTAAATCATCTCCAACAAAACCATCATCATGCATCATATGCCACAGCCTACCAACACCTTTCATTTCCCCTCTTCTGCATAATTCACTAAGTAATGCAATTAAAATAACCGTGTTCGCAAACAAGTTCCACTGACAAGTGCCATCAGCCAATTCAAGCGAGCTTTTAAAATCACCCATCTTGCATAAACCAGAAATCAATAAATTGTATGTTTCTACATTCAGGTTCTGACTGTTCACAAGTTTGCCTAAAAAAGTACAAGCTTCAGCCACCTTCTGTTTACAACAGAGAGCCCCAATGAGCACAATGGAAAGTGACACATCCACCAAATCATTTTCTCTAATCAGGTTTTCATGGATACAGAAAGCTTCTTTCGGATGCCCATGTTTACAGTATCTATAGATCAGTTCTTTGTGAGTCCTAACATTAGGCGCTGTTTCCTCTCCTTTCATATCATTCAAAAATTGCCACTCTTCATGCACGGACCCTCTACTGCAGAAAGCTTCCAACAACACACTGTAATTTATTTCATTCGGCTTCATTCCCAAATTAGCCATAATACTGTAGTGTTTTAATGCCTCAAAAAGATAACCCAGCTTGCAGTAAAAACTAATGAGAATACTATGATTACCAGCATTAGAAGTGTATCGGTTGGGCTGTTAATCCAATCCCAATTATATCATTGTAAATCCTTCTTGTCTCTTCTCCATCTAGCTTGTATATAGATTCAAGGAGATTATTAACATAAGTTGTATTGGAGAAAATGCCATGTGCAGATAGTCTACCATACAATATCTACTAGAAAATGGACTTTTAGCGGCCACCAATAGCCGTCGCTAAAAGTGTCTTGGCGGTCGCTAATAGTCTTTAGCGACGGTCCAGCGACCGCCAACAGAGCGACGCAATAAATTCATCGCAGAAGACTATTAGCGACCGCCAAGACACTTTTAGCGACCGCCTTTTTAAAACTTTTAGCGACCGCCAAGGGCCGTTGCTAATGTTTTTAAAAAAAATTTTAAAACTTTTAGCGACCGCCAAAAGCCGTCGCTAATGTGTTTTTAAAAAAAGATTTATGCTTTTAGCGACCACCACAAGCCGTCGCTAATGTCAAAATTTTAAGACTTTTAGCGACTGCCAGTGGCGGCCGCTAAAGGTTAGATTTTTTTTTTCATTTCCTCTTTTATTTTCCTTATTTGTACCTGTTTTTTATACATATACCTGAATATATTATATACAACTACTACAATCAATTAAAAATATAATTAAAAATACTAATAACAGAATAAAGTCTTATATTAATGATATTCAAAACACTACAAAAGTTTCAACAAATTATATTCATTACATTTCCAGCAAAAAAATAATAATAATAATAAAAAAAAAAGTTCACTGGTATGTTGACTACTAAAGGTAGTTCTGTTTGTTAAGTGATTCCTCACTGTGTTTTTTTTTTTTTTTTGGGTTTTTCGCAAATAACTGAAATAGCTTTGAAGATGTTTGAATTACATAATCTAAAATGCTTTCTCGACTCTAGCACTCTAAGAATTTCACTGGTACAAACCTAACCCCCCTCTCTCTCCCTCTCAGAATTTTGTCAAATATTTATTCATAAGAAACAAAAACTTCCCATTCATGGCCGTCCTCATCGTCATCATTAAAGTCTTAATTCCGTCATCTGCATGATGTTGTTTCTTTATTTTTAGTATATATGCATTACTTCCATCCCTGTCATCTTCAAACCATCTTTTTTTTTTTTTAAGGGCCATCAACCTATATAGAAAAACATTTCCTTACCAACAGTTGGTTAGATTGTGTGAGATATGTCCAAACCATTCGAAACGAGTCTTTTTTAATTTATTGTCCATTGATGCTACTCCTAAATGTTGAAAATGCTCCCCTTTATGATTGCATCTTATATATATATATATATATATATATATGGGAAGAAGCTCCGCTCAGCACGCGGGAGATGAGTTTTTGCTGGTTGAAAAGTCTTCATAAAAAACGCATTTGATGGCCCGCCCAAATTTCCAGATTTGACGAAAATATCACACTGGCCCGCCCATTTTGTCCAAACACATACGACATTCCCAGACCTCTCCTCTTTCAGCCCTACCCTCCTGGCTCCTGACCGAGAGAGAACGCACCTCCGGCTCCCTCGTCCGACCGCCAGCCTCTCTACCTCTCTCCTGCAATCGTCCATCCGGAAACGCCCCAATATCACGAGCAAGGTTTGAAGCGACGCACGCCCCAATCGACAAGACCCATCTCCTGCGATCGCTCGTCCGAAAAGCACACCCAAATTGACATTCTATCTCTTGCAATCGTCTGTCTGGAGAGCGCCGTGGCGCGCGCTAGGTGAGGACTCCTTCCTTCTCATGTTCTCTCCCTCTCTCCTTCACGACCTATCTGGTTTTTTTTTTTTTTTTTTGTACCCTTTAATGCCTATCAAGATGAAACTGAATCGATGATTTGGGTATGGAAACTTGATTACTTGGGTTATTAAGGTGGGTGATTTGTGATTGTTGCATGTGGATGTTCTCTTCCCCTCACCTCTGATTATTTTTCTCTTCTGGCAAGTTCTCACCTCTCCCAAATCGAGGATCAGCTGTCCCTGTTTTGGTTTTGCTTCAGGGAGTGGGATTCTGGGAAAACTGAGTTAGTGAAAGATTTAAAGTGCGAGATCTTTAGATTGGTCCACTCAATAAATCAGTCCAAAAGTGTACAAAAACAAAAAATATGTAGCGGAAATAAAATCACAAGCACACACCACAAGGACACCAAATTTTTACGTGGAAAACTATAACCGGGTAAAAAACCACGGATCCGAACTGGATCTAATCAAGCACTATGAATCTCACAATTACAAGAAACTCAGATTTCTTCCATAGATATCCCTTACCTAAGGATTGAAGTTACCTTGTGTTGCTTCGCGCTTTCACGCTTCAACGACTTCACATCATTGATTACAACAGACTCAATCCCGCGCTTGACTCCTCAGATCTTCTCGTAAGAAGATAATCTTCTACAAGGAGTGCAGAAGAAACTGGCTCTCTAGAGTACTTGACAGCACAACCCTTCAAAAATCTCTAGAGAAAATTTCTCTCAATTTTATCATTAATTCAGAGCTTGAGAGATGATCTGTGTCTCTTTGGGTTGTGAGAAACACCCAATATATAGCCCCAAATAAGTGCTTAAGGCTCCTAATAATAATCCAATCAGGAAAATCAAGTTTTCTCAAACTTCAACTCAGAGTTCGAATCAAACTGCACTTACTGCGCCACCCTCACTATAGCAATATATGATTCTGCCTCGGGACTGTTTGCCATTCTCGTTATAGCGAGAGCACATTTTGCCTCGATCATCTTTCTTTGTGTCTTGACAGCTTCTTTTGACTTTACAATCTCCCCATTCTGGCAATTCTTGGATAAATCTCCCTAAAACAATACAATATGATATACTCAAAAGAAAAACCCAAAATACATTGAATTTTAAAACAAAAAAAAATCAGCACTGTAGATCTTGTATGGCCTTTGCTTGAACTTTTTAGATCTTGAATTGCCTTGGCTTGTAAAGCTCCCCATGGCTTCATTCTTCTCCCCCTGTATTTGTCCATAATTGACAAACAAAAATCATTATGCAGCTTCTGTCAATCTGGATGACGTAACTCCCCTTCAATTTCAACTCCCCCTGAATGTATCATCGTAGCAGCACTGGGGGTGGGAGCCTGATCTCCTTG
Source organism: Persea americana (assembly GCA_029852735.1). Lineage (NCBI taxonomy): Eukaryota > Viridiplantae > Streptophyta > Magnoliopsida > Laurales > Lauraceae > Persea > Persea americana. Next base: position 56,898,976 of record CM056814.1, on the reverse strand, counting down.
ATCAAGGCTTTTTATATGTAGCCACACACACTTGTGTAGTTTGAGCTTTCAGTACAGTGTGAGCAAACTCCTTTGGCAAATCAGATTTTCTAACTCGAATTGGAGTCGTCTTGGGTGGAGAAAAATTCTTCCACCATTGCTTGGTCTTCGGTAGACAATTCAACTTCTTACAATGGGGACGAATGTGTCCTTTCTTTCCACAATGATGACAAGTGAATGTGCGTTCAGCATGCGACACATTCTTTTTCTTAGTACTACTCATCACATTATTAACATGTGCAACATGTGGAGTAGTATGTGCAACACTTGAAAGAAAAATTATTTTGCCTTTAGCGTTTGAAGTGGTTGCACTATAATCATAACCGAGACCGCTTTTCTCAAAAGGAGACTTCTGACTGCACAAAATGTTTGTAAGAGTCCTCGAACCAGTGTTCAGCTTGTTTAGTAAAGCTTGTTTCACTTCTAACTCAGACAGAGTGATCTTCAGTCTTCCTTGCAAATCTTTTTTTTTTTAGAATTCACCTTCTGTAACTCTATTTGTAAGTCTCAATCTCTTGTTCAGCCTTCTTGAATTTCTGACCCTTAGTAGTCAAATTTTCAACTATGTAGTTTTTCTGACTTTCCAAGAGATGAATCTGTTTAAGTGTTTGCTCTAATTTAATCTTCGTTGCAGAATTTTCTTCTTGAGCAGCCTTAAACTTGATGGTAATCTTGTTGCCATACTTTGTCATCCTGACGCAATCAGCATATGTAGTATGATACAACCATCTCATCATAATGACTTTCATCAGTATCATTGTCAGACAAAGACTTAGCCATGAAAGCCACAAACTTCCCATTCACATTTTTTGAATGATTAGCTTCAGGATCTTTTTCTTCTTTGGAAGATTCTTCATCCCAAGTTGTGTTGAGAGCCTTTTGCTTTGTACCCTTTTTCTTGTTGGCACGCTCATTAGCATAGTGACCATAGCCTTGGCACTCAAAACACTTTATTTCTTTCGCAGAATCCTTCTTATCAAATTTAGAACTTTTCCACTTGGCTTGTTTTGACTTCATGTACTTCTTGAGGTAATTTAACAATTCAGCCATATCATCTTCAACCTCAGATTCAGAATCAGACTCAATTTTCTTTTCAGGCTTCTTTCTTGATTATTTGCTAGTTTTCAAAGCAATACATTTCTCTTTAGATTTTCCTTTATCCAAACGGTTTGCTTCAAAGGTCTGAAGATTTCCAGCCAGCTGGTTGACCTTGAAGGTATCAAGATTCTTATTTTCTTCTATAGCATCAACCTTAGAATCGAACCTCGAAAGTAGAGACCTCAGAATTTTCTTAACAATCTTGTTTTCTGGAATTTCCTCACACAGAATAAAAACAGAATTGACAATATCATTTAGCTTTGCATAAAATTGATCGAATGTCTCATCTTCTACCATCATGATGCTTTCAAATTCTTTAGTCAGCCTTTACAATTTAGATTGCTTCACCGTGTCTGTACTCTCATACACTGTCTGTAAGACTTTTCATGCTTCTTTTGCTGTTTGCAAGTGGAAATCCTACGAAACTCTTCAGCAGACACTCCATTATATATATATATCATTCAACGCCTTGTTATTACAATTGGAGGCATGCTTCTCATCCTTAGACCATTGAGCTTTAGGTTTAGGAACAGTTTCTCCATTAGTCACAATTGTTGGTTTGGAGTAGCCCTCCTCAATAATATCCCAAACATTATCATCAATGGACTTAAGAAACCCAATCATTCTTTGCTTCCAATAGGCATAATTAGAACCATCTAGCAAAGGGCCTTTGAAGTTGATGTCCCTTCTCGATTGAATAGCATTCTAGAAATCTCTTAGGATCAAACACAGTGACTTAGTACAACTCGCTCAGATACCAATTGAAAGATTTAAAGTGTGAGATCTCTAGATTGGTCCACTCAATAAATCAGTCAAAAAAGTTTGCAAAAACAGAAAATATGCAGCAGAAATAAAATCACAAGCACACGCCACAAGGACACCAAATTTTTATGTGAAAACCCTAACCGGGTAAAAAATCAAGGATCTGAACTGGATCTAATCAAGCACTATGAATTTTGAAATTACAAGAAACTCAGATTTCTTCCCCAGATATCCCCTACCTAAGGACTGAAGTTACCTTATGTCGCTTCACACTTCAACGACTTCACACCGTTGATTGCAACAGACTCAATCCCGCGCTTGACTCCTCAAATCTTCTCGCAAGAAGATAATATTTTACAAGGGATGCAAAAGAAATTGGCTCTCTAGAGTACTTGGCAGCACAACCCTTAAAAAATCTCTAGAGAAAGTTTCTCTCAATTAGATCATTAATTCAGAACTTGAGAGATGATCTGTGTCTCTTTGGGTTGTGAGAAACACCCAATATATATCCCCAAATACGTGCTTAAGACTCCTAATAATAATAATCCAATCAGGAAAATCAAGTTTTCTCAAACTTCAACTCAGAGTCCGAATCAAACTGCACTTACTGCGCCACCCTCACTATAGCGAGGTATGATTCTACCTCGGGACTGTTTGCCATTCTCGCTATAGCGAGAGCACATTCTGCCTCGATCTTCTTTCTTTGTGTCTTGACAGGTTCTTTTGACTTTACAGTTAGAAAAGGACTTGCCATTTCATTCCATAAAAATAAGCTCGGGTTGGGTGAAGAGTGGGATTCTGGGACATTACATTATTAAAAAAAAAAAAAAAAATTGATTCTCAACTTAGTTTGGACTTTGCAGTGTGTTTTATTTTTTTTTATATACATTGTGACAATTAGCTAAATGGAAACAAAATAAAATGGAGTATCAAAATCCAGATTGACTCTGCAAAAAAACTTGGTGACATCAAATTTAATAAGTACTGAATGAAACATGAATAGTCCTAAATGACACCTCTCGTGCTTGCGATTGCATGAAGTGTGTGGAAAGAAAAGAGAAAATAACATTTAAAGGAAAATTCTCATACTGTATCAAATTGTATCAAAGATCTACGTTGATGGGTCATCCAAGATAAGAGGTTCCATAGGATCTCCAATCGGATCTTCATAAGTTCTAGTAGTCTTCATAATTACCTAATGTTTACTAAATTCTATTGCACTAGAAATTATTGGCCAAGTTCTCATCTCAGACAAGGGTTATGATGGCAAGTTTGGGCTTTGATACTAGACAACAGATTTTCAGTGACTTTTTTTATCCCAACTTTGTTGAGTGGGTCTTCTTGTCTAGTGAAATTCATTATTGGTTCCATCTTGATTATGTGTAATGTGACACTGTAGAAGACAACACACTTTCCATTGGTAAGATACTTTAGCTCAAATCCTTTGGTTTGGGGCTATAAAGTTATCTTTGGTTTGGATTTCTATGAGCTTCTTAATGGCAAATATAGAAGTAAGACTCCTTTTTCTGTAGTTTTCTTGACTTCAATTTGATTTTGCAGAGTATGTGATTTGAGGCAAAATAATATAAGTCAGCATCCTCATTTCCCATGTCATCTTCAAGTATGTGATATGAGATTAACTATTTCTCTAAATAAATGTTATGTGTTTGTAATTAAACTTGAAATCATCTATTTGGTCTGAGATCTTAGGTCAAGAATATATAGGCAGGTCATCCTCGTTTCCATTATGAAACTTAGAATGGGCTCTAAAGTGCCCATGTGGATACGGGTATATGGTTTTAAAGACGTCTCGTACTACATCCAACCCTGGCCATAAATTTTGGAAATGTCCAGATTTACATGTATGCTTCTATCTTTCCAACTTCATTCATTAACATTTTCATTTTGTTCTCTAATATTCATTATATCGTGATGAATTTGATTGCAGGGAGGAAAGGGTTGTGGCCTTTTCATTTGGATGGATGAAGTTGTGCCTCAATGTGTACCGACGCCAAATGTTTGTCAAGGCCAAATTGAAGTGAAAATAGAAGAAATGAAAGACTTAATTGAAGAGCTGTGACTAGGAGTAAAACGTCTAAGTGAAAGCATGGAGATTCGAATTATGGGAAGTAGATGCAAAAAAGGCCGTGCATATTTGATTGCGCTTCTTTTCCTTTTTGCTGTGTGTACATGTGGTGTGGACAAAATGGGCGTGCCTATTTGTTTGAATTGATGTAGACACTGTTCTGTTGTGGGAGGCACAAGAGCGTTTTGTTTTGTTTTGCTTGTTTGGCAGGGATGCTTTGTTTAAGAAAGAACAAAATTATTTGTGTGGATCATTTGGAATATAACTGATCAGTTTGATTTTGTCATTTGTCCTTAGCTTGTTTGTAGTTAAGAAGTTTGGTGCAGTTTTAATGCAAAAAATCAAATATTGGCTTGATATACCGTGTCTTTTTTTTAATCCCAAATTGGTGAATTTTATCCCAAATGGTGTCTCCTGAAATTCTTTATGGTATTAGAACAGACTAGGAAATATACTTAATGTAGACAAAAAAGGAAAATAAATTCTGCCCACAAAACTAGACCAGAGTAATGTCGTTGGCAGAACTTGAAGGTCATTTTGGGTTGAAAGGAGCTATTCTAGCTCAGTTTAGTCTTTTGGTTGTTTGGTCCCTAAAGGCTTCCTGGCATGAATGGAAAATGATGAATGATAGAGCGGCATCAATAGACGCCCTTCGTCCCTAAAAATATGACCCAATCAAAGTACAATCTGCTAGTAAAATTTCATTTTAATCCACATAAATCGAAGTGTTAATTTTTAGATAAAAGAGAACACAGTGCAGGTAGCATGATCACCATCCACATGTACCCCCTGTACCCTATCATATATCAATGGATCCCATTTGTTCACACAGATTTGTTTAGCCTGGACTATTGGATCTGCTTCTGATGCACACTAGATGCCAAGTGGAAGGGGCATCTTAGCTCACACATCCTGTGATGACAAGGTAGTTTCTGCTTTTCAACAAGAGAACACAGAATGACCTTTCAACAAGAAAATGATTCAGTTGCACTTACAGTAAAATTTCATCACATATCATACCATCTTAGCTCACACAGCGTGCCCAATTGTCTGACTTCTATGAACTCCTTAAAACCATGCACCAACATCAAAACCTCATATGGATTCACACAACGTGCCCAATTTTGCTCTTACATTTGCCAGTATCAGATTCATAATAAAAAAAACAACCACTCATTTACATCATACCAGATTCACTTGCCCATTGATAGTAAAAACTCCATCACATTCATAGTAAAAAAAAAACATCACAGACTGCACTACAATGTTTAAGTACAGCCACAAACATGTTCACTAGACAAAAAATCCATTCACCCTTGAACCCTCACAGAACATCTCCAAAATACCAGCAGTCCATGGAATCTACAAGTTTATGATCAACGAAAATAGTAAAAAATCAGTCTTAAACAACAGCACAAATTCTCAACACTAACAAAGTAACTACTACCTGAATCATATGACACAACATCCAAAATAGCTTGGTACACTTCCATCTCCAAATACCACTACAACATATGCTGCCCTGCAAATAAGAAAAATATTTAAAAACCGCAAACATGAAAATGTGCAATATGAAGAGTAATTCAATAGTCAAAAAGCAAATACCACTTCAGTGTGCTGAATGTCTGCATCAGAGTCTTTCGAACTCTCGCTACTGTCAAGGTGAAGATTTGGATCACTGTCAAGGTGAAATCAAGTGTTATAAGTTCTATGTCATAATGAAACATATAAGATAATAGGAAGGGATTTGTTTTTGTTTACCTATAAAGTAGTACTGGGCAATCTCTCTTGTCATGTGATACACCATGTTTGTTGCAACCGCGACAAAGTCGTCCCTTTGTTGCTTTCTCCTTTGATGATTTTAGCATCTTCGCACGACCTTTTGTAGTAACATGTGGTGGATCATGATATTTTACTACGTTGCTGCTTATTATTTCTGGCCCTTTGTGTATACTTCTGTCAGATGCATTGTTTGATTTTGCTTCTCGTACGCTCAATTGCAATTCGGCACATTTACTGACACTTTGAAGCTTTCTTTTCACGAGCTAGCTTCATCAATAAGTGCAGTGAAAATACAAGCTAGCTTCAGCAATTCGGCACATTTTGCTTCCTTAACTTTCCAATGTTTCTCATCTGTTTTACCCTTCTTTGAACAAAAATATCGCTTCCAAAGTACCCCCCATCCTTAGTACGAGTTGAATCTTTTCTCATGCTAAACCTAGCAAGCTTCGCTAATCATTATAAAATTCATACACCTCCGTTAAATTATCAAAATGCATCCCCACTTTTGGTATCATATTCTCTTCTACATTTGGATAGTGCAAACATGTTGTTGATGAGGTGGCTACATCCATCTTGAAACCGGACTGCATATAATAAATATTAGGTTGTTGAATTGTTCATATAAGTTCAAACCAAAACGCATGCATTGCTCCCATAAACACATATCTATAAAAGAAAAAAAGGACCTGGTTTAATATAAACCAAAGTCCAAAACGACCCAACATCTATACATTTTGAGGATTGTATGATTACTTCCCAACATTATACTAACTACAGTAATTAAAGCCTTTAACAACGATGGAGTTAGTGTATAATGAATCAAGTTAGTTTGACACACACAAAAAAAAGGGCCCGGAACCATGTAAAAATGTGACATGCAATTCGAATTATTGGTAACATAATTAATAGCAAGGAAACTCCCAGAACCAAAACCAAAACCAAAATTGGCCCTTAGGCATATAATAATCTGGAAAAGTCAATAATGTGATCTTTTAAATTGTGGCTTGTTAACCTGCTTCACCTGTCATATCATCAATGTGATCTCTTAGCAATACAGATGGATCGGATATAGCATGCTAGTTATAAATAAGCATATATAGAGCAAGACTACCCAGTAAGCCTCACAAAGTATCACCAAGTTTTTTTGCAAAGTCAATCTGGATTTTGATACTCCTTTTTATTTTGTTTCCATTTAGCTAATTGTCACAATGTATATAAAAAATAAAATAAAATTAAACTCACTGTAAAGTCCAAACTAAGTTGAGAATCAGAATTTTATTTTATTTTTTAATATTGCAATGTCCCAGAATCCCACTCTTCACACAACCTGAGCTTATTTTTATGGAATGAAATGGCAAGTCCTTTTCTAACTCAGTTTTCCCAGAATCCCACTCCCAGAAGCAAAACCAAAACAGGGACAGCTGATCGTCGATTTGGGAGAGGTGAAAACATGCCGGAAGAGAAAAATAATCAGAGGTGAGGGGAAGAGAACATCCACATGCAACAATCACAAATCACCCCACTTAATAACCCAAGCAATCAAATTTCCATACCAAAATCATCGATTCAGTTTCATCTTGATAGGCATTAAAGGGTAAAAAAAATAAAAATAAACAGAGAGGTTGGGAAGGAGAGAGGGAGAGAACATGAGAGGGAAGGAGTCCTCACAGGGCGCGTGCCGCGGCACTCTCCGGACAAACGATCGCAGGAGATAGATCGTCGATCTAGGTGTGCTTTTCGGATGGGTGATTGCAGGAGATGGGTCTCGTCGATTTGGGCATGCGTCGCTTCAAACCTCGCTCGCGATGTTGGGGCGTTTCCGGATGGACGATTGCAGGAGAGAGGTAGAGAGGCTGGCGGTTGGATGTGGGAGCCGGAGGAGCTTTCTCTCTCTGGCAGGAGCCAGGATGGTAGGGCTGAAAGAGGAGAGGTTTGGGAATGTCGTATGGGTTTGGACAAAATGGGCAGGCCCAATGTGATATTTTCGTCAAATCTGGAAATTTGGGCGGGCCATCAAATGCGTTTTTTATGAAGACTTTTCAACCAGCGAAGACTCATCCTCCCAGGTGCTGAGCGGAGCTTCTCCTCAGCGTAAGGTGAGGAGAGGGGCTCCCTATATGTATATATTTATATATATGAGAGCATCTCTTACCTTACTATGAGAGATAAGGTGTAACGGCCCCCACCTTATCTCTTATAGTAAGCTGAGAGATTATATATATATGATGTAATATGATGTAATCTGTGACCCTAGACTCTACGAGAGAGTTAGAGAGGTGCTCTCTCTCTCGTGGGGTGTTGGAGTCTTTCGAACCGCATGGGTTGAATGTAGGAAAGTCGAGTTTGTTTCCCATGGACATAGGCGAGCTTATCGAACCATGTATATTCTTTGCATATGATTTTATTGAGGTTAACGTCTACCCTCGCTCCCGAGTGGTCATAATTGTGGTCGAGCCCTCACTCTCACCATAAAACCATTGTTGTGTAGTTTTCCATCACTAATTGATTTTGGGATAAGTGGTAGCTCAATAAGGTGTAAGATCCTACATATTTTCTTTTTTTTGTGTGATTGATTGATCGTTCGATCGCAGTGATTCACGCTTCCACATACACACGTACAACACAAAATGAATGTCACGAAATGGGAACCAACTAATATCACTTTACTTACCAGGGAAAATGTGTCTCCACGTAACTATTAACACACCATTCTTGGCATGACCAGCAAGTCTCTCATGATAATATGATATAAAAAGTATCATCAATTCAACAAGGTCAGAATCTCTTCTAAAGAATGAATAAATAAAGCTCCCAATTCCTAAATACAAAGCACATACAACAGCAAATGAGCAATAGCTACAGCCTATAGACCCGCACAAGCAAAATTTCCCCCCGTCATTGAGAAAAAAATTAGCCAAGTTATATAAATGCAACCAACATTGCCAAATTGTGAAATTGAAGAACCTGCAGCCGACACAGGCTTCAATGCTTGAGCTATCACCATGCAATCCACAACCAAATTACCATCACCAATGCAAAGAAGTTTTTCTTAATGAGAATAAAGATATGACCATTTAAACCATTCCATGACTATCAAGAGACTAAATTCCAAGCCTTTGAAAATAAAAAAATCAGTCTGTTTTGCTCCACTCCTTTAATAGTTGTTGTGAATTGTAACATCAGACCATCCTGTGTGGGAACAGTTCTCTCCCCGTTTTCTCCAACTTCCATGTTACATTGCTGTTCTCAAATTACACTTGTTTTCCTGGAAGAATATGAGACGCCCATTTCATTGGCTTCACTCACCATTTTATTATGGAAGTAAAAACCACCTATTTTCCCATCTTCTTTAGATTCATGGAAGAGTAACCTCTGAAAGGATTCATTTACATTAATGTTCTTCTTAAAGATCAATCCTAATCAATGAAATGACAGACCCATAATTTTCGTTTGAGTGGTGCGGTATATGGTCAAATGAAGATATTAAAAAATAAAATTAGAATTTTAAAGATATTATATAAGGGATTCTCGATTCACGCAGGGTGTGACCGCACCCCTATGACAACACTTGGGTCCGCCACCAACCTAGATGCCGCTCGAAAATGGTTTCCTCTTAGTTCACGTATCAAGATTTCTGAGGTATATGGATCACATAAAAATCCTTTCTGAGGCATCTGTCTGGTTACTGGTATGTTACCATCCCGACAGTATCCAAGAATCACAGAAGTAAATTCATCTCCAGCAAAACCATCATCTTGCATCATATTCCACAGATTACCAGCACCTTTTATTTCCACAGCTAACCAGTATCTTGCGTCATGACTTGGACAAGATCCAAAATACATCATCTTAAAATGCATTTGACCATATGAGGGCCCAGGCAACATCTTAAAAAGCATTTGACCATATGAAAAGCTTGTTGGGCTTGCAAACGAAACCAGACTTTGCCTCAAGTGAAGCAGGCTAAGGTCTGAATACGAAAAAAGAAAAGAAAATTATGGAAGTTTTGCAGGCTACCAAAATGGATACTAGTTCTAATTAATCAATCAACACGCAGCGGATATAACCAAATAAACAATATAGAACTAGCAATCTACCAATCACACACCACAAGAAGGCCGATACAAAATTTAACGTGGAAACCCTATATAGGGAGAAAAATCACGAACCATAAATCAAAAAATTACAAACAGCTACAAGATATACTCACAGCTCATTTCCTTCGGTTTGTACCTCGATCTGAGGATTGTAGTTGTTCTTGCACAATATCCACTGACACGACATTCACTGTGCACCACTCTCCTTACTTGATCTCCTCGCACATTGTCAGTCAAGATAGACTATCTTCTACAAGAGAGTAGAAGCAACGATAACCTTCTAAAGCAGCCATTCAGAACAATCTCTCAATGGCTCTAGAGAATAATTCTCTCTCTAAGATTTCTCTTACTCAGATTAATGAGAGATGGTGGTGTATGTAGGGTTGAGAGCAATATCCTATTTATAGCCCAAATTCGTGCCTTAGACTTAGAACACAAATAGGACTCAAAGTGGGAAACAAAGTCTCAAAAGGAAACAACTTCATAGCAAATTAGGATACTTTCCCAAAATTCATGCGACATCCAATTGATTGCACAGTGCATCCGATCGATCGGACCACCCAAAATAACTGGGATGCTTCAGCCCTCCGATCGATCGGACAAAGGCTCCAATCGATCAGACCAGGGTGTTTCGTCCGGTCTTCTATTTTCTTCAGTTCAGCTCTTCCGGTGATACCAACCACAGTCCATTCTAAATATTAGAAAATACAACTCAATGGACCCAGAGTTTCAGCTAACAAAAACATACTAACAAAGTACTTTGTCTAGTTCTAAACAAAATTGTGCTTGGGATGGATTCGCGGCGAGCCCAAAAGATGAATACTTCTAGCAATGATTTTTTTAGTACTAGATCTCATTAAGGAAAGATTAACATACAAATTGCATGATTAATGGGCCTTAATCAATACTTTTGTTGACCTGGGCCTTCAAGTATTTAGAATGGGCCAAACCAGGATGACCCAAAATCCAAATGATAACTAGCTAGTTTGAACAAGAGGTTTTCACAGGGTGGACCTGATTCTTTAATATACCAGGCCTAATACCAGTATTTTCGAAGATAGGCGTGCATGTTCCATAATAAACATAGAAAGTTCCCAACACAAGCTGGTTCAAGTACCTAAACTTTAAAGGCCTTCAACGACCTCGAACTAAAAAACATAGAATGGGCATACATTAACTCATAAAAAAGCCCAGTTTAGCCCAGAGGCAATACAACTCACAAAAAGCCCAATTTGGCCTGACATTGTATCCAAAGACAGGCACCCTAATTCCATCTCTTGTAATACAGGAGAACAAAAAACCCTTGCGTACAACTACAAGACTATAATATAAAAATTGTCTATCATTAAATTGATCAATCAAACGTTGGGGCTATCTTCTATTGTAGCAAAACAATCACTGGCCAATTATGAATAGGATTGCAAATGCATATCCGATTATCCGAAAGTTTTAACCCGTTAAAAACCTAGTCTGGAACCTATTTAAAGTTCTGATTCATAAACGGGTTCGGGTCTAGGCTTGAAACCCAATTTAGATTTCGATTGATAAAGATATCCAATTTTGGGTTCATATAGATTCCAATTCGTGAATCTAAATCCACCATATGACGCTTCGATATTGCAAACTATACCTTAAAATTAACTTCTTTTTTTTTTTTTTTACATTCTTACATAAAATATTGGAGGCAATAGACTTCATATACTATTATAATTTGAATGATGTACTTATCTTAAGAAAAAATTAAAAAATAAAAAGAAATTAGAATTGATTTTGAAACTAAATTCCACTCCTTTAGGTGTCAGCAAAATAGATCTCAAATCAAAACCAGACCCAAAATCAGAACCGTTATTTAGAAACGAGTCCAGATTGGGCTCCAGTATGGTTCCGACCGAAAACCCTTCCAATCGCGACCCTAATTATGAATGGATGCTTGTTTTGTTTCAGCGGTATGGATTTCAATATACTGGCCCCACATACGACCCTCACACAATACGGGCTCGAGAAGCTAGCTGTACTGATGGATCCGGATCTTTTTATCCTCTTCGCCTGCCAAATGTAGTCTCTTCATATCGAAAGCCTCTCTCTCTCCTCTCTCCTCTCTCCTCATCCATCCACAGGGACACAGAGAAAAAATGGCAGCAGCGATGGCGGCACTGCAAAGCTCAATGGCTGCTCTCTCACTCACGCCAAGCTCTTTCCTCGGCCAGCGCCTCTCTCCCTCTCTCTATCATCCTACGCCCGTATGCTTTCTTCTCTTTCTTTTCAACATTTCCATCTACTCTCTCCCTCTCTCACACACACTCACATAGGGTGGGTTTCAGATTTCTTTCTGTTTCTAATGCCACTTCTTCTTTGAATGCTTCTTGTTATCGGTTTCTTCACCCTTTTTTTTTGTATGTTCATCTATCTTACATTAGGATTTCTATAGAATGTTGTGAGCCTAATTTTTGTTTCTCACTTTAAAGAAGGGTCATTCTCTTGGACACCTTAGGCGAAGAAGGCTTTTAATCAGCTGACTGTTCTTATACTACCCAATTTTTCAAAACCGTTCCTTGTTGGATATGATGCCTTAGGTGTCTGTATTGGTGGGAGTGTTAGATGCAAGATTAACGTCTAATTGCATTCTTTAGACAAGTTTTGTGGGGAAAGAATCTGTCCCCATCCACCTACGAGAAGGAGATGTTGACTTTAGTTCTGCCAGTACGAAAGTGGTGGCCTGGCCTTACCTTTTAGTCGATAGCTTATTACTGTTATAACTAATCAATGGAGTTTAAAGTTATCTTATGTAGCAGGAAATCAACATAGTGGTACCAAAACGATGTGCCACAAAATTGATAGGCTATGGTTTTGTAATTGAGTATAAACATGAGAATGAAAATTTGGTAGTAGATGCCTTATCTAGAAGAGATGAGGACTTTGCTGAAGACGACCAAGGAAGAAGTTATAACAAACATTTAGCTTTAACTATTGGTTAAGTTGTGTAAGGATAGGCAGTTAGTTCTTAGGCCAATGGTGAGAGGGTACTTTTATTTTAAGGATCGGATATATTTGAGTGAAGCTTCTTCACTGATTGAATGCCAATGGTGAGAGGGTACTTTTATACCTTATGACAAAATCCCACTGTATTTATTGTCATCTCCCTAGATATTTTAAACTTTGTTGGTTAGTTCTAACAATAAATAGTCGACCCGAAAGGTAAAACCACCACTTTTATGCCGCCAAAACTAAAGCCAACATCTCCTTCTCATAGGTGAATAACGTCAAATTCTTTCCCTAAGGCTCGCATTCGACAATGGATGGCTTAGAAAAATTGAGGAGTGCTAGAACAGGGGATTGTGTCATTGCATCTTTCAGCTGATCAAAAGCTTTTGCTGCATCAAGTGTCCAAGAGAACGAATCCTTCTCCAACAAGGATGTTAGTGTGCTTGTTAACTTCCTGTACCCTTGGATAAACTTCCGGCAGTAACCTTTAAACCAAGGAAACCTTGAAGAGTCTTGAGAGATGTGTGCTTGGGCCAGTCAACCATAGTCATAACCTTATTTGGGTTCGCAGAAACACCTTAGTGATGACATGGCCTAGGTATTTGACTTGAGTTTGACCAAATATGCACTTTTCCCTCATATTGTACAACCTGTGGGCCCTAAGAATAGACAAGGCAATCTCCAAATGTCGCAGATGATCTTCCCAGGTCTGGCTAAACTCAAAATATAGATCAAATGACATCACAATGAATTCTTAATGCCCTTGGTGGGTTTGAAAAGCTGTCTTTGGAATATCACATGGGTGGACCCTTATCTGATGATATCTGGACCATAGATCTAACCATACAACCCATCAAGCAACTTGTCGACACTAGGATACGAAACTTTTCCTTGATGGCGATTTCGTTGAGGGACCTATAATCAATCCATAACCTCTATGAGTGATCATTCTCTTTGACGAATAAAATTGGTGATGAATATGGGTTGTTATTGGGCCTAATCATGCCTCAAGAAAGCATCTTGGACACCAATCGTTTGGTCTCCGGTTTATGAAAGTGAGGGTAGCAGTAGCCAGTAAGGCCGCACACTGACTGGTTCACTTCCTTGGACCAAGGGAATTTTGTGAACATGGGCACAACGAGGGGACAGTCCCTTGGGTTTAGCAAACACATCTTGATAAGATACCAAAATTTGTCTTAAATGTGGATCTCCCTGGAATGAGGGCGTTCGGAGTTGGTCCAGTAAGAGGACTCCTTGCTTGTTCTTAGCAATACTGCTGATGTCAGCTTTCCCAACGAACTTATTTGCTGGAGCCGATACGCCTACAATCCTACTTTGCCATCAACGTGGAACTTTACCTCCAACAACAACAAATAAAAACCTACCCAAATTGGGATTCCTTGAAGAGTCATTTGCGTGCCTATTATGCATTTGCCAGTACTAGCTAATTTCTTTCTACTGGCCACCATAACTTTAAACTTCCCTCCTTGAATAGGTCGTATCATAAGCCTTTAGCTTGTTTATGATTAAGGAAATTGTGGGTACTGGCGTACTGCCAAAGTCAATTGGGACCGTGTCACCTTGGTGTCCCAAATTTCCCTTGGCCCACATGGTCTAAAGAGGCATGAGTCCCAAATATGGTGTGTAGAGAGATTGTTGGTGTCTCATCCTTAGTTTCTTTACCTGCCTGCCACATCATGAGGAGTGTCCACAGGCTCATCTTCTTTTGGCTGTGTCCACAGACTCATCTTCTTTTGGCCAATGCCCTTCTTTGAGAAAGAGTGTTTTTTTTTTTTTCCCACCGATGGCTTGTCCTGAACTTCTCATCGCAGTTGGAGCATATCAGTCTGTCAGAGCGCTGGGCGGTCGTAAGCTCCTTAATGGTTGGCACATTTGAGCACCAAAGGCTAGGTGTCTGAGCTAAAGGGGCTCCTATTGCTTGTGGTCAACCCGTTTGGCGTTGAGACTAGTATTTAGCTTCATAAAGATGGGCCAACTCAACGGTGACTGAAGCGGGTGTCAACTGCAGTGCTTGAATGTCTGCCCAAATACTTTCCTTGGGCTTGCTGACAAAGGAGCCCACTTGTTGAGATTATGACATTCTCCTTGCACCTCTAGGCAGCCTCTGAACCTGGGTTTGATATTCTTGAGCTGATCCAATTTCTTTGAGATTGGTATGATCCCCAAAGAAATCTTCGTAGTGAGTGGGGCAATTCCTTGCATGCAAGGCCTCCTTGAGTATGTCCCACGAGACTTGCCCTTCATCATCTTTCAACAATTGGTGCCATAGCTGGGCCTCTTCCTCCAAATGGTGTGTAGCCACTGGCACTCATCCCTCAACCCGAGTGCATTGAAATTCGAAGAATTGCTCAACTCAACCAATCCAACTCTTTGTTTCTTCACCCCCACTGCAACAAGGAAAACCTAGCTTGGAGAGTGTAGGTGCGACCAAATGAGTTGACCTGGCCAGTCCCATCCCGAATTCTCCATTGATTGATCCATTTCGGTTGACAGAGTTCTCACCATGCTCACAGCCATGGCTGGCCACAAGCTAACAAAGCAAGTGTTCATGGCCGAAAACATCTCTTGCATTTCCTAAAAAATCTTTGCTCAGAATACAAGGATCCCACTTCCGCTTCAAGCTGGCTGATTTGCTGACTGCCATTGAGCCTTGATACCAAATTGTTAAGTGTCTCAGGTGTAGCACAGGTTCCTTGACCCTTCCCCTCCCCCCTCCCTTTCTTAGCTATTTTGAGTGGGGTTGATTAGAAGAGGGATAAAATAATGGAAAAATAAATAAATAAATAAACACGTGCAAACAATGATAATGGAAGAGAGAGAAGTTGGTTTGCTTCAATGGGGAGAGTTCTTAGTAACATCAACACTCTCCTACCTAATAACAACAAAAAAACAGAATTGACTAGAAGACTTCAAATTCAAGTTACACCCTAGACCCACGTACCAACGTGGCCTTGCATATACCTGCTCACCGCTTGCACACTTGGAATCCAACGGGGGATTACCTGCACGCACATAACAATTTTGTTTCTTATTATCCCCGAGAATAATAAAAGTTTGGAAGTTTCTTTTACTTCTTATTTTGTTTCATTTCAGTAGTGTCGAAGATGATTTTGAGAGAAACTGAAAAGTTAAGTGTTTCTATTATCTTTCTGATTTTATAATATCTGTTTATAAGGTTTTGAGCACGTTTCCTTGTTCTTCCCGTTTTGTTCTTAATGGGATAACTTCTTTTATAACAGTTCTTTATGATATATTGGCAGAGGGTGTAAGTGAAATGATATTTTTAAAGCACATCTCATTGATATCAGCAAAGGAAAACCCTAAGCTTTTATACTTTAAAATCAAAACTCATACTTCTATAGGCTTGCCATCAAGACCTAATGCTCTATTTTTGTTCATTTTAACTAAGACTCTATTTACTTATATTCTAGATATTTCTTGAATCAATCCCTGATTTGTGTTTAAGTAATAGTTTAATTAATTAAGTCTCTAAAATATAGGCCTTGTCTATCTTTAATCTCTTTTACCAGTAGTGTCACTGTTTTTCTTTAATGCACCTAACTATCTTATATGATTGCGGTCTGTAGTTTTCTTTTGCCTGGTCTTGACAACCTTATGGATGCCCTTTTCTCCTTACTCCCCATCTAAACATGCAAATTGTCATAACCTTTGTACTTACGGCTTTCTTAGCTCAACTTTTGTTAACTTAAAAGCCTTTCCAGGTCTTTTAAACACCTTCTTTTGCCATTTCTTAAATAAAGATTTCTTTCCATTAAAAACATTTTGAAATTCGGTATTCCACCTATTTAGTCTCAAACATTTTTCATTTGGAATTTGGACTCTCCAAGCCTGCCTCTAGTGACCAGTTTAGTTTTTAATACAACCCACCATTTGATCCAACACTTCATTAGGATTTATGGTCAAATTCCAATCAAGTTGCCTCAAAACTCTTTTATGAAATGTTGTTGACTTTCCTTTATAAATTCCATCTTATTTTGAGGAAACTTATCAATTTATTATTAGCTATCCAACGCCTAATAAGAACATAAAAAATTAATAGTTTGTGTTTTCTGTAAGGATTTTTTGAGATTGCTTTACTAT
Source organism: Persea americana (assembly GCA_029852735.1). Lineage (NCBI taxonomy): Eukaryota > Viridiplantae > Streptophyta > Magnoliopsida > Laurales > Lauraceae > Persea > Persea americana. The sequence continues at coordinate 56,882,008 of CM056814.1, read as the reverse complement.
CCTTTCAGATTGATCATTCTTTACATCTCAGTAAAAAGTAGTATATTTCTGTCCCATTAGATCCACTCTTAAATGTCACGAGGTGTTCTTAACTTCTTCCTTTTTATCTCAATGTATTCACTATTGCGAGACCGAAAGCCCACTGAAGTTGAGTATAGCTTCTCCCATCTCGTTTTCCCCCCAAAACCATAACCTCCATACATCTGTTGAAGCTGTCTCCTCCTTTCACAACATGACTATTGAAGTCTCTTCTGATTATAATAGTTTCCTTACATGACCTTTGATAGCATTATTGCAGGAAGTTTTTCCTTTCAGAAAGAAAATTCAATATTTAATCCAGTTTAAAGTTGAAACCTTAGAAATTAGTTGATGGATGAAGATGCCAAAGTCTTGGCTAAAGCGTGGGGTTCGTTATTGTTATAGAGGATTTTATCTTGATGTCTAGATTTGTGTCTAAAAATGTTTAGATGCTCATTTTGTTGATGCATACTATTGCAAATTTAATTTAATTTTTTCTTCCTTTTCCAGTGCGTGCAGATCAAGCATACGGATCAGCCATGCCATATTGTAATGAGGGTTGGTACTTGGTACTTTAGAACTCCTGTATTTCTTGTACTTGCATCTTTAAAACTATATTCATCTTCTTCTAACCTGTAGACAAAATTGTTGTCATTCCATCAAATGAAATATATTTTCATTTTCTCCAGCTGTAATGAATCTCAGCTCCCTGTTGGTGATTTATCCTATATGAATGCTAACTACGTCCTAGTGGATGATGGTGAATAGGCAGTGCACAAGGGTGTCAAAAGGTTGGCTATGGTCCTTCCGAGCCTGTCCAGTGACAAGATCTGGCCCTTAATCTGACCTCTTCCTAAGATTGGTTAACAATTTCAAGCCTCAGACCAGCATATTTCTTAACTTTTCATGCCTGATCTCAACCTTTCATGTATTTTAAATATTTTTGTTTTGTCATACGTTATGCGCATGCATGCTAATTACTGTTGTTATAATATGTATAATAGCTCATACTTAATCCAACCCACATCCAAGGACCTTGAGCAATACCCATTAGTAAGAAGGCCTTAATTTATAATCCAACTGATCCATCAGGATTTGATGGGTCCAAAGATTGACAGATCCAAAGATTTGACACACTGGTCTGATCCCTTTGACAACCTTCAGATTGTTTTTACTAGGATATAGTTTCTCATTCTCTTCTACTGTTAATCAATATCAAATGTGGTTTAGATACTAATTAAAACACATTATTTGTTCAGAAAAGCAACCACTCACTGTCTGTTTAGGAACACCCAAACACAGGCTTAATATCACAGCTATTATATTTTCTTGGTGCAGCTTAAGCGATGGGAACGTAAGAAGTGTAAACCAAACAGCCTGCCTGTGCTGCAAAAGATGCACGTCAAGGTAGGAGACACTGTGAAAGTTATCTCAGGACGCGAGAAAGGTAAGATTGGAGAGATCACGCAGGTTTTCAGGCATAACAGTACTGTTATTATAAAAGACTTGAATCTAAAAACAAAGCACATGAAGAGCCAAGAACAGGGTCAACCTGGGCAGATCATCAAGGTTAGTTTTGGATATATGCACGCTTAATTTTCATTCTATTTTTTGCTAATTTGTTCATTTTACGAATCTCATTATTTTTGTTCCTTTTCTTCTTCTTCTTTTTTTTTTTTTATCATTTCCTTATAATCTATTTTCCCTATAAGCAATGACACGATGATCACTTCTATTTCAATTTTTATTTGTTACTTGCCTCCAGCTTACATTGCATGTGGTCTGCCCAAATTGCACACAATTCTAGTATTTTGCATAACATATAGGGATCTCTTCTGCCTTGGAATTGTCCTCTAGTATAGAAACTTCAGATCACCTTTGGCTGGGATGCTGTTCTGCTATTTAGATGACATTAAAAAATAAAAAAAAAGAAAAAGAAAGAAAAAAGGCTCATTGATTCATCCTCATCATTTCCTTTCCCATCAATCTAGAGTCGGTTTTACGAGTTCTACTTATCGATTCATCTTTTTAAATCTAAGTTCACAGTTGCTCCATGATTTAGTATCTATCCTAACTACTTCATTCAAACTCTTATATCGGTCACCCCATCTCTTTGTTGTCACAGTTTAGTTTTTAAATGGATGGCAGTTATGTCTTCTATATACATGGTCAAACCATCTCAAACAGCATTCCTTGATTTCTACCATTGTGGCCGCTGTTAGATTACCTCTTATGTACTCATTCTTTATCCTTATCAGTTCTTACTGTTCACATATATTGTTGCTTACACCTCTGTGCCACATGTAGGCTTCTTGTTGCTCCTCCACTGATCAATATTCAGCACCATATAACTGTTTAAGCATGTCACCTTTTAGAAATGCCCTTTAATTGAAGTGGCGCTCAAAGATCACTCAAAACTCTTAGTTTTCCTCCACTTTGCTCGTTATGAGCTTGTTAACTAAAGCACCTCTCTACATTTATGTCAGTGCCAATTGTTACTATTGCTTTGGGGGAAGAGAAGTCCAAAATTCTTCAAGCCCACCTTTCTGTAATTTCTGATTTTAGTGCTACCCAAAATCTCTGCTGAGTGGATGATGATCCATTCAAAAGGGCACCTGTGAACGTTAAATCCTCTCAACTTTTGTTTAATTGAAGCATTCTTTTATTTTTTTTTAGGGAGAAAAGTGCGTTGACTATTGAAGCATGTACTTTAGCCCTATTTATATGGTTTTAGCTCTGTAATCAAGGATCATTGCTGTCAATTTCAGTTCGTTTCTGTATATTCTCAATTGAAATTATTTGGTTTGGTGATGATTCCGAACTAAATCTTGATCCTATTTGAATCTGGTTGCAGTAGTTTTTTGCCAAACAAGCAGGAATTTTAGTCTATTGGTAATTTTGATCATCAATTATTATTAGTACTTTATATATATATATTTTAAATCCTCCACTGTGTTATTTTATGCTGTGACATCCATAATTGATGGTGATAGCTGAGAATGCATGTCAGTCTCACATTTTTGCATGTACATGGGTTGGAACTTATAAATTATTTTTTTACATGTAAAACTAACATTTTACATTGTTGATTTTGCATGATGAATTGAAAATTATATAATATTTATGGGACTTTCACGTTTTTAGTATTTTTCCAATTTTATTTAATTAAATATTTCTAATCTTTAAAAATACGAATGCTGAATAACTGAAACTTTTCATCCCAGAGTCAAACCGAAACAGGGACCATGATGACAACCGTATTAAGGAGAGCAAATTTCCAAACACAATCTAGTTAGAATCCATCTATTGCAAAATATTTATAATCATCACTCAGGATCAAAATGATTCTGCCCTAATATGCAAAACTGATTGTTGTTTAGGGTGTATCCATATGCACCTTTTTATACCTGAGTCAACCTTGTTTGAGCTGACCTAATTGGGAAAAAAATTAAAAAAAAAAATACCATAGATTTAGGGAATGAAAAGTGAGGTTTTCTTCTCTTCAACTGACTCACCTGTTTGGATTTACATGCTGAGGTTTTCTGATATGGCTCCCTTTTATATGTGGCCACATTTGGACTTGGCTCAATCATGCATCAAGTGTGGCCAGGTCATGAAGACGACCAGGCCCGCAAACTCATCTTTCTATTCTTCTAATATATTACAGATGTATCTTGAAAGAGGGAAAAGAAGAAGAAAAGAGGAAATGTTCTATTTTTTAATTTTCTTTTATTGATAATCACTGGTTGCATGGTTTGGATGCCAGCCATAAAGACTATTTTTGACAGGCTTGTGGGACATATTGTTCTATCAGAACTCCCATGTCACTCTATTATTTTTGTTATTTTTATTTTTCAGAATGCTGCTTAGATATGCCATTTTAATTTTCATGCTCATCAGCATAGAGCTTCTCAGTCAGCGGCCATTACCATTGAACTTACCAACTCTGCAAGTTCCTCCAAATCAGACCAACATCACCACCTCTAAATCATATGTCCACCCTCACTCCTGAGCGGTCATAATTGTGGTCGAGCTCTCGCCTCACCATAAAATTATTCTTGTGCCGTTTCCCATCACCAATTGGTTTTGGGATAAGTGGTAGCTCGATAGGGTGTAACATCCTACATCCTACACGTAAATTCAAATTATTTTTAGCAGTAACTTACCTAATTCTTTTTCTCTTCATGTGAGTGCACCAAGTTGTAGAGTTGTTATACTGTTTTACCCTTCTGTTATAATTGGAATTACAGCTGAGTATTATTTATTCGTTTGTTTATTTATTTATTGTTATCTTGTTTGAACAGATTGAAGCTGCCATTCACAGCTCAAATGTGATGCTATATTCAAAGGAAAAGGAAGTAGCGAGTCGAGTGGGTCATAAAATTCTCGAGGATGGGACACGAGTTCGTTACCTAATCAAAACTGGCGAAATAATTGATGGCAACGAGAAGTGGCAGAGGACGGTTAAAGAGAAGAAGGAAGCTGAAGTATCTGCTTGACATAACATGGGTGAGAGTGCTTTCTTGTATGCAGAGACGTCTCTGTTTTCTGTTGTTGTATTAAAAAAATCGTCCAAATGTTTCCTTGCTACTTGTGATGTTGAGTTGTATTTATTTATTCATACGCTCACTCACTGATCCCATTCAGATCCCTTTGTCCTGTCAATTGGCTGTCTTGTCAATTGGCGCTGGATTGAATCTAACAATGTATTTTAGTCAAAACGCCACTAAAATTGAGGACTTTTTAGTCAAAGGCTATATTAATCCATGGTGAGACCTTTCTAAAACCACCCCCACCACCACACCCACCCACCCCCCCGACCCCACTGATAGAGATGCATCCAGGTGGGCCACATTAGTTAACTGGATTTCAACAATATGCAGTCCACCTGTAGCGGAACATGTCTTCTTTTTAGCAACAGTTGAGCCGCATGGCAATTATGTAGTGGTGAGGGCCCTTAGAAAAATAAACAGCTGAACTAAAAGAAAGGGAAAATGAAGTGGCTTCATTTGTAATTTTTATGGAATATTAAATGTGTTACTTTTTAACAGTGATGTTAATGTTAATAACTTTATGCGACTCAGTTCTTTTGGTCCACTTTCCTTTTAAAAAGTATGCAGATCATATCATCAAAACCTTATCAATTTGAAGTTGTCTGTGAGATACTTTTTCATGCAGCCCCATGTACAACTTTGTTTTCAGTGAGTCCACACCACAATCGTGTCGTTCTTTAGTGCTCATGTATGGTCTTTATCATTCTCCCCTTTCTCTTAGTTTTACTTATAACTCTTAAATAAGTCGTTCAAGATCCATTTGTGGTCTTCCAAATGTGTCCAAATCATTATTAACAATATTCCTTGATCTACCGATAAGATTCCTCTTATATGTTCATTCCTTATTATATTGTTTCTTGTTACTCTACAATCTACATATCCCTCGTAGCATACTTATATCTCCAACATGTGCTTTAGTTGGTTCTCTTTCCTGTATTTCTGTACATTGATATCCATATAACATGCAAGTCTTAACTGCTGTCTTGTAAAAATGCCCCTTTTAAGTGAAGTTTCATTTGATGGTTGCATGACAATCCACTAGCTTTTCTTCACTTTGCCTACCTTCCACTCTCCATTTTGCTGTAACACTAACCTTTCATTTTGCTCAATAGTTGCTTCTGGATATTAATGTCTTATCATACAAGCATTAAATTGTTTTCGATCTTACCAACTATGGTTCAATACTAGCGAATTCACTGAACTTTCACATCCATATGTTCCTTCTTTGCTCTGTGAAGTTTTTATTTCTCAGGCAATCATGTTGCAGGTGCAGAAAGATTTTGGAAATCTCTGATCATTAGGGTAATCTGGTTAAAGATGCGACCTTAATTATTGAAGTTTTCACAAACTTTCTCAAGGATGTGTTACAGCAAAAATGTTCAGATAAAAAGGGAATCCATTTCCCTGATGAGAAGCCACCTCGTCACAAGGGAGAATAAGCTTGCTCTTTCCTGCATCCTGGACCAGAAAAAAAAAAAAAAAAAAAAAAAGAATGGCTTCGAAATCTATGGGGCCTTGTAAGGCGCTGGGCCGTGATGGATTTCTCTGTCCTTTCTACCAAATCTTGTGTGGTTATTAAGGATGGCTTCATCAACATGGTTCAGAAACTTTCTTGATTTGGAAATTGAATCACACGTTTGTTGTCTTTATCCTAAAGGGCCCGACCTATCAGATTTCTGTCACTTAAGTCCCATCAGTCTAGCCTGCGTAAGTCTATTTACAAGCTCTTTTTCTAAAAAAATTGTTCTAACGCCCAAGGCTGATGCTTGGTTAATTTTCACCTGTCTAACATCTTTCATTCTTGGGGGTAGGCAATAGACAACATTGTTACAATGCATCCAACAAGCATCACTGCTTGCATTTGGAAACAAGTAGAGGAAAGCCATGGGAATGGTGGTTATATTTGACATCACAAAAGCTTATAATACCCTGAAATGGGAGTTAGTTCATATTGAGAATAAATTGTATTGCGAGAAGAAACCTGATGAATGGTGTTCATTAGGAAATGCTCAATGAAAACAGGCTTAAGCGACGCTTTCATCCATAGTCCCGAAGCACGTTGAGACAGAATCCTTCAATTCTTGATAAACATGTCTGCAATGGAGCCCTTGAGAGTAATCAAGTAGGGAGACCCCCTTTCACCCTACCCATACATTATCTCTTCTGATGCCCTTTGAGATATGTAAGCAGACTGGTTAATGAGAACATCATCAAACCTGTTAGTACCTGTAGCGCCAGTAGAGGAGGGTTAAAGATTTCTGGTCTCCTATTCATATATGACATTGAGAAAAGTCACCTATGTAGAAGTTACAGTTACTATTGTGCAGATTAGGCAGGACTTGTAAAACCTTGAGCCAAAGATTCCTCAGAAAATTTCAGGATTGGAAAAGTCCATCTCCTTGTTTGCTGGGGGCAGTCGTTCTGGTCTAATCAGATACCAATCCAAACCGCACCATGGCTCTAGAGAATACCTTAGCTTTGATAAATGACATAGCAAATATCCTGGTATATAGCATGTAAACCTGAAAGAGGGCAGTGATTTAAAAGGCCCACCAGAACTTTCACAAAGACATTGGTCCCCTGCAGAATATTCTGAATAGCAACTGGAGAACTAGCACAGGCATAAATCAAAATATGCTTTGTTTGGACTCAGGTTTTTTTTTAGACGCCCAAAGGTGGCGTGGTTTTGTTTTTGTCCCTATCTTGGTCTTTTGTTTGAGTGAATCTTCTTTTCACCAAAAAAAGATAGCCTTTCCCCAAAGTATAAGCTTACCATTTGTTTGCTTCTTATTTTACTATTGAGTTTCACATCGACAGCAAATAACATGTACCAAGGAATTACTCTTGAATATCTGTTGTTAGGGGTCCAATGGGCTTTAAATAACTGACCTAAAGTGAAATCCTCAACAGCTTGAATAAAATGGAAAAAAGGCAACCTTGCTGGGTAAGAAAATCAACTATGAAAGGACCATCAAAGACATACTTGAAAATGAAGAGAGCTGGTGATTTGGGTGGCCATCATTGTCCCTTTTAACTTTAACTTTCCATACAATTCATGTGCAGATTCGTAGATACGAAATCTAACAGATTGCTTCCATGAATTGAGGATTTGACTCTAGCTAATATCGCTTTCCATGAATTGATTAAGCCATAAAACTATTCTTCTTAATTAGATTAAATTAAAGAAACTGCAACATCCGGGCAATGGGTGATCAATTCATGGAAAGTGATATTAGCTAGAGTCAAATCCTCAATTTGCATGCATAAGGAGATGTCTGATATGAATGGCTTATTTCAAACAAAGGTGGGCCTCACAGTAACAGGGTGAGAACTGGGAAGCTCTTATTTAGTTTGGTAGAGATATCATTGACTACCCAAAGCCCATTACCACTAATCCCAACATTCTATCAATATTTGGGATTTTGCTGTTCTTTGGTCAATAAACTTAAGATCCAGCATTTGGATTAGTAAAACTCATGTTCCATGAGTACAAATGAAACATTATCCAAAGTGTCCATTAAGCATTACTTGTTCCATGAAGTTGTTGCACATGAGTAACATCCCACCCTGGGTCCATCAGATGGGAGAGAGAGAGAGAGAGAGAGAGAGAGAGAGAGATCCACCTTATCTTCAATTCTTGTCTCTCTAGATGAGAAAATCAGATCCAAAAGCCACCAAAGCAAAAGCAAGGCATTTCACAAGTAGAACAAATGAAACAAAAAGGTTCCAAATGTGGACAGATACGAATAGGCACACTACCTAACTCAGAGCCATGCATTCAATTCTCATTTATAGCTTCACATCTCTCTGCCTTGAGAACACTAGTTATAAAATTTTGTCTTCGCCTAGTCCTCAACTCAGGACCACATACCTTCATCATGTCAGAGCTGCATGTGGTTCTTATTCGTTCATTTATGGAAAATCCATGATTATGCTATGCAACAAGTGCTTAAAGTATAATCTAAGCTTAAATCATAATAAGATCCCTTTAACTATGTGATAGAGACTGACGGTGAAGATTGTCTAGCCATGTGCCCATGGTGACCATTCAAACACACTCCATTACTCCATCTAATCCATCTTTTTCTCATTACTTCATTATTCTCTTCGTTCTGATAATTTTACTATACTCTATAGTTTACTTCTATTTTGTTTTCCAATTTACTGAAAGAGATTCTTCCTTTGAAACATTAAGGAAACTGACAATTAAGATGGGCCATAGACAGCAGCATTAAGAAGTCGATTCCCTTCGCACCTATATTAGCTATATAGTAAATCCATTTGTTTCTTTTTGCCCAGAAACAGTCACATTTCAAGCATAAATGTAGACACTTTTATATGGTACCATGTCAATACTGATACTGATATGAGGAGCATACTACATGACTATTTGTATGATCCATGCAGGTGATTGAGGTCATTGGTGTATTTAGTTCACTGTCTTCTCACTCTAGCAAATATGTTCTCATGTAATTGCGAGAAAAAAATGTCCCAAAATTTTAGGAAACATGGAAATCATATGCTGGTCTCCTCAATTTTTGTCTGCAATATGAACATTGGGCGGGTCGCGACACGAAATCATGCAAAATAGTAAGGTGAAAAGGGCATGCCTAACATGCATAGGCCATAGGGTGCATATTTTACCCCTTAGGCTTAGGTACCTTGTAGTAAGAAAGTTCTCAAGAATCTTATAAGTTTATGCTGAGATGGTGGAAGCAGTGATTCTGACAGAGATTAGAATCAACATCAATTAGTTGTGCTTCAGCAATTAGTCAACATTGATAAGTTGTCTTTCGGCCCCATCACCACCTGTTGTTCTTTTCATGTCTCTTTCTGCTGAACGAGTACAGCTTTTGAGCATGATAAATGGGAGAACTATAACAGTTCTTTAATTCAGGAAGCTGAATTAGTAATTAGTATTCAACTGTTCATTTCCGAATACCAGGAAATTTAAGTACATTTGATGCTAACTCTTAGAATTAACTCTTCTGCTATAGATATTCTTGTTAAATATTAAACACAAATGAGGTGCAGAATTGGAAAATAAATTAGGATAGGGGGTTTACTTCCAAGAAAAATATTCTAGCAGTGAAAGAGTTTCTCTGTACTATCTTCTTTTGAAGGACACACATCTAATCCTATATCACAAGAATTAAACCATAGAATACAAGTCATATAGGCACATGGATGAAATTGCTAACAGCAAAAGAAATGTGAAGGGAAATAACTCCATAACAGTTGAAGGAGAGATAGGAGTCCAACAAAGAAGAAAGCATAGATGATGTTGATGACCCAAAAGAGTAATATAATAATGGTCTATTGCTAGTGTCAATTTCAGTTTCATCAAACCCAGAGAAAAATTAAAAGAATCTATTTAAACTGCAAACTGGCACAGAGAAAAGAGATCATTGCATAGGATTATAATCAGATACAGTAATATATAGCATTCGATATTGCTTGCGTTGGTTCAAGAAAAACAAAACATATTCCATTGATTGGGATAGAATTCAGCTTCACCCATCCAATGCAACGTATAATCTAAAAGAGAGAGAAACTGTAGAAACAGCAGAAAACAGTTTTCTAATCATACTGTCACAGAATGAAATTAAATCTTAAATGCTCTTCATTTTAATCAGCTTCTAGAGACAGAAATTACAACTGGAATAATCAAAAGCATTTGATTTTAACTTGAATTGCTGCAAGAAGCATGCATCTGTTTTCAAGGCTTACAGATAACAACAAAGCAAGGAAGCAAAGCTCTAGGGTTGAGTAAATAGAGCTCCTCAATGTTTGAATAAAGACCCACTTTTCCAGCCAATGAGTCAAATCCTGTTTGGCCAGCCAGTTCTTGGATGTTCTCCAAAGGTCTATGAACCCTCCCTGCAATCACTCTACAAACAAGTAAAGCCTTTTTCACATCTGAGCTTTCTTCGTACAACTCAATTGATTCAAAGGCTCTTCCACTCGTTGAAGTCGTAAAAACACCAATCCCCTCCTTCAACTCCATTTTTGCAGAGAACCCATGTCTTATAATTCGGCAGACATTGCATGTCTCCAATAAGCAGAGGTTGGCAGAGCCATTTATACCTAGAGAACATGTGACAGTTGTGCCATAGAATCTCAATAACTCATTACCATCGGCAAGGCAACGTGGGTGTTTCTTGGGCAGTTTGCTTGCTTTAATCTTTACCATTTCTCTGTAATCTTCAAACCGTGCGAGGATCTTTTGCATATTATGGACTTTTAGGACTCTCTCTATTCGGCCAAAGTTGTTGTCAGACTTTAACCAGTTTGTCCTGCAAATGATCTCTACTATCTTCCTAGACGAGTCGCCTTCTATGAGTTCAGTAACTGCAGTAAGAAAGAACCATTAAGTGTCTCATAACACAACCATTATAACTTCTTCAGTTAATTAAAGAATGCAAATCCCTGGAAACTTGACAAACAAGTAGAAAAATATTGAAAAGAGTCATTTGGAAAGCAGAGCTTAAAATTTAAACAATTCAGATGCAGGTTATTAGCATCAAACTCACAAAGACTTTCAAGGAATCAAAAGTTCAGTGGTATTACTAAGTAGCATTATGCAATAAGGATTTGTTTCAGGAAATATATGAATTCGTTGAATGGAATTATCCAATGCAGTGATAAATTTGGGCTCTGTGCTGATAGATAGCTCTTCCGTTGACAATGAAATTCTCAGAATTTTATTCCTTCAAAAATTTTCTTTTATTTGCTTTTTTACCCCTTTTTCTGGAATCAGTTTGATTGCGATAAGATCTCATGCAATGGGTTTCATGAGAAATTTTCTATTTCTTACCACATGGGATAAGTTCCATGTCATTGCCACCACTAATTCCTCATCCAAAAGGACCACAAAGGTAGAATTCAAGAACATAATTTATGAAAGATTTAAAAATTACTAGGGGAAAAGTCTTGGTGGTCATACACCTTCAAATTTAACAATCTAAAAGAGTAAATTAAATTAAGTTTCTTACATGGCAACCAAAAATAAATAAATAAAAAAATTCAAGAAGTTAGCGGACAAGGAAACATAAACATCTAATTGAGATATGGATATTATCAAGAAGTGGATGGCAGCAGACAGGCTTTCTCAGTAGCTGCCAAATGCATGAAACAGATTTAGGAAACAGGGATCATGAAATGAAGGTGCTTTACAGAAGAAATGGATTCTGCATGCAAAAATACAATAACCTAAAGCAGATAAATTAGATATTACCTACTGAAAAAATAGGGAAATGAAAATAAAAATGAGAAAGAGAGGCGAGAGAACAGAGAGATCCAACAGGGAAAAAGAAAAATCTGGCAAAAATTAAAAAAAAAAAAAAAACCCAGAGAGACCATTGGAGTAAAGCTGCAAAAAGATGTAGTTCACCAAACTTAGGAACATTTGAAACCACCCAAACTAGTCAGAGGTCTGAAATCTGATGCAAAAGAAAATGTTATTGGATTGGGATCAACTATGCATTAAAGGCAGTACCAAATTCAAGCCAAAAAAAAAAAAAAAAAAAGCAGTCCCAAATCAGAAACCACAATAGTTGGGATTGTGCATTATGGCTTTTCTGTCCCAATATGTTATCTTAGCTGAATTCCAATGTAAAATCAACCGAAACAAACACTAAAATCACCATAAAAGTTATTATAACCATCCAGTTTTACAAAATACACACCAGTGCTGTACTGAATATGCATAAAAAGAAATAGAGAACTTATGAAAGAATGGAAGAGTATCAAGAACTGAAATTTTCACCTGCATGCTTGGAGAGGTGATGTGCTTCTGCAGCTTCCCACTTCCCAAACTGTTCTCCACATTTATGACAGCTCAAAATAGAAGACCCATGAGAATCTGCCTCATGAGATCTCCTCCGACTCACAACACTCCCGCTACTAGATACAGTAGAACCTCCAAAACCAGATGATTCTCTATCAGAAAGAAACCCAAGTGGCCTCCTTGGAGGAGTGGTTGCAGCCCTGAAAGTAGGATTGTAATGCATTGTATGTTGCCATCCAGGTCCAGGGGTTCCAGGCCTAAGGGTACCCACAAAAGTTGAATTCGCACCAACACCAATACCACCTTCATTGCATCCATCAAAACCAGTTATCTTCAGTTCACACCTTGAATTGCTGAGGATGACTTCATGGGTTATTGGGTTGAGGAATTCACTGCTGCCAATGGATCTTGGGCTATATGTGGGTGCCTTTTCGGTGTGCCTTTTGCTTCCATGGATGACAACATCTTTGAGGTTAGCAATGGATCTTGAGCAGCCTGATCTACTTGTTTTCTTTGTTAAGATGGCACTGAGATGGGTCCTGTGGGCCTTTGGTTCATGCACATCTGCACTATCTGATTTGCAGTGGAGTGACTTCTTCAATGAAAACCACACTGTTGGCATTCTCTCTCTCTCTCTCTCTCTCTCTCTCTCTCTCTCTCTCTCTCTCTCTCTCTACACAGATCCAGCTTCTATCTAATCTTGGAAAGCATTGTCTTCGATTGAACAACCATTCTTCATTACCATTGTTTTCCCATCTTCGCTGAACATTTTCCACAATAGCTGAAAAACAAAGTGAAGCTCTCCTTATTTGCTATTTTTCTGCTTTTGGAAGCCCCCTTCCTAGAGAAAAGATCTAACAACAATGCAAAACCTCAGCTACTGCAGAAAACTAAGTAGTAAGAACCCATCCTAGGTTCCTCTCAATTGCAAAGAAAACATCTCAAAGCATAGAATAAATGATAAGTCTTGAAGAAAACACTCCCTCATTCTCCATTATAAGAGCTAATACAGAAAACCCAACTCAAAAGAACCTAGAAATGCTCTATTGATGGGTTTTCATGGGAATGAGGAGGCAGAGACTGACTCGGAACCAGAATCCAGGAAAACCCATCAGAGGATATTCAAATGGACATTCAAAGAAGAGAGAAGTTTGATTCATGGAGCCATGGAAGTAGGTGAGGAAAGAGGAGAAAGGAAGACAAGAGGCATTAATAGATGGAGCATTGGGAGGACACTTCCATGTAAAAGATGTGAAGAGGGGACAGTGAAAAGGCTCTTGTTGGCATTGAAGAATTCAGAGAAAATCACAGACTGCACAGTGAAGTAATTACAAAGGATCCAAGGAATATCTTGAACTTACCAGGTGAGCTGGTGATAGGGAATGCTGGATGGTATCCTTTCATTTCTGTGGAATTTCAGGAAAGGGCTTTTGTTTTCTTTCTTGCAAGGTTTGGCTTGCAGGACCACCTTAGTTGCTCTCTGTAATCAGTTGAATAGGTGGGGTCCACATTGACAATCTACCATGCATTTATGCAATTAGTGGATAGTGTGATATAGAGGAAAATTATTTTGATGTTTCAGGCAACCCATAATTTTATCATTTGGTACCACACATTTTCCTTGTGGAAAAGAGAAAAATGAACTTATTTACCTTTATTGAAACGATTTCAATTTTTTATGAAAGTGGTAGAAATATAGGATCTCTCTCTTTCACTGGAAAAGGAATTGTGGAGCATAGAATTGCTACTATTGTTGTGCAAGCAATTCATTCAGGATTCTACAATAGAGAGATAAATTGTTCTGATTTAACGTACAGCTCACTATTTTGGTTGTTTGGCGTGACATATTTTTCTCGCATAAAAGAAATGGAAAAAGTTATTTTGCTAAATAACAAGGATTTCAATTTCTTATGAGATGGTTAGGAATGAGTGATCCTCTTTCTTGTGGAAAACAAAAATATGTGGAAACCGAAATCCTCACTATTTGGTTGTTTGGCGTGATATATTTTTCTCGTATAAAAGAAAAGGAAAAGGTTATTTTGCTAAATAACAAGGATTTCAATTTCTTATGAGATGGTTAGGAATGAATAATCTTCTTTCTTGTGGAAAACAGAAATACGTGGAAACTGAAATCCTGTTATTGTACAAATAAGTCCCAGAGAGGTCCCAATTGTAAGATTAGTGAAAAGAGGAGTATTGCAATTTATGCTTGATGGACAACATACTTAATCTTGATGGACAATCACTCTCCATTGCCAAATGGTTCACACTTGATCCACCAATGATATTTTGATGTGGGGGCACACCGCATGAATAGTTTGGATACACAAAGGCTGGGTCCATTTGTGATGATGTGGTCTAATCTTGTAGAATCCAAACTGTTCAATCCAACACCACCACATTGAAATGGTAGGATACTAAATATTACTTCAATCCCACATTCAACAGACAATTGGTCAACCCTAAAATCAACGAGATGTTCTGCCATAAAAAAGAACAACTAGCTAATTTGGTCAAACTCAAGAGTTAGAGTTAGTTATGTGTTTATGGGTACTCAACCTAATGATTAGTGTTATTGAATGACTTCAATCAAGCGAGGGTGGGCCATCATCGTGGAGGGACATTTAACAAATTTGTAGGTTGGGAGTTCGGTGGAACTTGCCACATGAATAAATGCACTAGGAGACAGCATTTTTTCCCTTTTCCCCAAAGTAAATTTTATGTTTGGTACTAGAAGAGTATCAACAAAATTCCATCAAGTTTTAGAGAGATTTTGTGGCTTGCCCTCTACAGTGACAATTTCGATGCCTAAAACATCTATCACGAATGATCTCCTCGCACCTCTTATGTGAGGCCCACCTATGATCAGTCCATTTTCTTTACACTTACTAGTTTTATGGATTGATACTAAACCTAATTCCATACTCATCCTGAGTGTATGCATAGCTGAATTGATAAAAACGAAGAAAGAGAGAAATGAAAAGAAATGTACTTAAAAACACCATTGCATTTAAAAGTCCCTGAGGAGTGGAACTGGACACTCTAGCTCAAGCCCACCTTTTTGAAAATCCAAACCACTTAAAATGAATGTCTCCCAATGCATGGAATGTCCTCGAATTTTCCTTGAAAGATATAGTATATGGTTAATAAAACGACAAACACAATCTTATGTAATATTAACATCATTAATTATACGTTCAATTTATGATGAAACCAACTCTTATGGGGTAGAATTTCGAGACATTCCGTATAAAAGGGAGGGCATTTATTCTGTGCTACTTGAATTTCCAATAGGCGGGACACTTAAAGTTTCACTCCTGCCTCTGGGGATCCCCGGAGTGAGATTGAGATTGCCTCACTACCGGAAAGGGTTTGTTTTGTGCTGCTTGGAGTTTCAATTGGCCATGGTATTCACTCCATCCACGGAACCCTCCGAGTAACGATATCCAGATTGTGCCTCACTCTTTGACAAATATGCCCTAGTGGACCCGTACTTGACTTTAAAATCCTCAACATTCTAGGCTTTTCTCAAATCTTTTTCCTAAAAATTTCTACAATAACCATGAAATTAAGACATATATACTAAAGATGTCTACTGTACCATAAAAATCTCCATCAAATTCCTTTCATTTCTCACCAGTACTCATATTTTACAATGAGAATTTTCCCTTACAAACATGGCTAAATCCCTTCCTTTTCTCACCATCATAAAGATGCGTATGCTTCACATCCCTCAGCCTTTTCCAACAGACTATGTAATAGGGATGTACATGGATCGAATTGGTGTGGATTGGGTCAAATCCGTCACAAATCCATTTCTGTTAAAAACTGATCCGTGGAGGATCGGATCGGATTGGATTAATCTGTTCAATCTAATATTAAAAGAAAGATATCAAACATGTTGTAAAAAATTTCATATTTGACCTCTTAAATTTTTTTCTTATTTTATATTTAGACATTTTAACTTATATTTAGACCGCTTAAATTTTTAATTTTTTTTTATATTTAGTGTCAACAGATCGGATCGAATTGAATCCGCGAATTGAAGGTGAAATCCGTCACCGATCCGTTGCTAACGGATTACAAAATTTTCAATCTATCACCAATCCATTTACCTTCGAATCAGTTAAAAATCCGCGAATCAGATTGGATCAGATTGATTTTACGAATCAACGAATTTTTTGTACACCCCTACTATGTAAGCTTGACTAGACCAGCAAAGGGTTCGTTCCTTCATTCCAGGCTTCCAGCAGCCCTATCAAATGCGGTACATTTTCTTAAGATCTGTGCCCTCCACATGTGGCTCAGAGGTCAGGGCAGTTTGCCCACAACTTTTGTCATCCATACAGATAAATTTTCTCCTGCTGACAGCATAATGTTTCCATGAGATCCAGCCCATGGGGTCCATCTAGATTGGGGTTGCACAAACCTCATGATTCATGAAGCACAAAATTCTCAATCACAAATAAGTCCCTAATAAGTTTTTAGGGTTTGAGTGGGGAAAGGAGACTGAGGGAGGATAAGATAGAGCTAACTAAAACCGCTTACAATGGGGTTTTAACCGGCTTCTCTCTGGGCCCGGGGGATTACTCCAACCCAAAGAGTTAAAATAAAATAAAATAAAAACCGCTTATGAATACTATATTGTCCACAATTAAGTGAAAGTTTTTGCTATATAATTAATCAATTTACCTAAAAATTCAAACACACATGTGCCAAGTTTTTTTTTTTTTTTTTTGCTAATGGAGAGGGTTCCCAATCCTTTGGGCTGGACTAATCCCTCCAGCCCCAGAGAAGCTGGGTAAAACACATGTGGTCCCCAGGTGGTAGCACAAGTGGACTCAACCTTTGGTTCCTGAAGAGGAGGGAACCGGGGTAGATACCAAGACCTCTAGCCCCTAAAGAGGGAGGAACCGTGGTCCTGACCACTCGGCCAACCCCTTGGTGTAGAAGAAGACCACCATATTACAGAATCTTCTGCCCCCTTTTTAAGGGGTCCAGATTTGCTGATACGACACCCTTGGTACTCTTTTCATGTAATTATCAAACCACATTTCTAAAGTCCATGCACAAAGAGCTTGTTTGGCAAATCTTATATGTTTGAAACAGATCTGCATGAAATAGATCACTTCAAATGGCCTTGATATGAAATAGATGTTTTTGAAATAGACTGCTTGGCAATACACAAGAACCGGTTAAAATAAGCATCTTAAATCCAGCAGTACAAATTCCTCTACATCTAAAATGAATCAAAAGCTCATTTTTTACCCCATGATTGTTGTTAATATTCTTAAGAGGATCAACGATTCAGATCATGAAATAGGGGCCCACGAATCTCAAAAAATCATACCAAATATCTCACTTTTTGTCAAATTTCTAAAGATTCGTGAAAGATCAACGGATGAAACTCGATTCAGGTGGCAGTTTACTGGCATGGAGCTCAAGAAAAAAATTTGAAAAATTGAACTGCCAAAATCACCTATTAATTGCTTGGTTAGAGCATGAGCTATCCAATGGTTCTCAAAATTTCATAGTTTTCTCAAAATCTAGACCAAATTAAGGGCTGAAAATTTTAGACTTAGCCATTTTCAATATTTTACAAATAGGATTAACGGTTTGGATCATGATTATGCGGCCCATAGAAGTCCAGAAAAATAGATCAATGGTTATTCTTTTTTTAACAAATATCTGAAAATCTAATATAGATCAACGGATGAAACTTGGCCCATGGGCTGTTTTTTGTGTTATTAATGTGTCCAACGGTTCGGATCATCGTTTAGTGTCTTGGATCTAAAACAAATTATGATGAGACTGTGGCTGAAAATCACCGCCCATTTTACTGTGCATGTGCACATCTACGCGCTTTAGGTGCTGTGGTCTGTTTCGATTCTTCCCAACAATATAGGTGATCAGACCTATTTTGTCTTTAGGTGGTTTGAAATGGACTTGAATGTTGTTTCCAAATGCACTAAATGCGTTTTAAATACGTTTTTAGACAATAAGAGGATAGAATGAGACTTGACAAACAGCGACCTCAATCTACTACTATCAATATCAATCGGTAGGCTCCAAAAATTTACAACTCTTAGGATGGATAAGATCTAAAAATACATTCTTAATCCCAATTTAATTTTAAAAGGTAACCACTTCTTTACATAGCATGAAATTAGTAAAGTTTTCTCCTGCACACACGCTCCCGAGCACGCGTCCAGACCATCTACAAAGGTGGGACCTACTTGGATTGGATTCATGGTTGCCAATTCATGGTTGGCTAAATGGATTGGATTTACCAAAGGCAGGACCCCTCATCACATAATAAGGCCCATTCAAACACTTCTCTTAGCCAAATTATTTAATTTGAGACTCCATAAGATAAGTGGGTCTCTTTGAAATCTGTATTTCCCAAAAATGTACTTTATTTTAGAAAAATGAAAATAATAGTAATAATAGTGTAATGTGCTTATATCTATAAAATACAGACTACATGTCTTCATCACCCTCTGTCCCCTTCAATTCTGATGCTTATTTTAATGAGATTAACTATTTTGTTATAATAAAAAAATGGCAAAATCTGATTTATTTCACCCAACTTCTCTTCTAATCAAAAATTGGTTTTGGAGGAATGTAGCAGGTGCATAATAATAATGATGTTATTATGCTTATATCTATGAAATACATTTTTCCAATATCATCCTCTGTCATCTTCAATTCTGATGCTTATTTTCATGAAACTGTTTTGTTATAATAAAAATGGCGAAATCTAATTATTTCACCAACTTCTCTACCATACAGTTCTAGATGAGTTGACTTGAAATTGTAGATCACCGAGTTGTGCAAGTGGAACTGATCATACCTGATCTCAACAAGTACTCAGTAAGACTGATCCGACCCATGTGTGAACCTTTTTTTTTTTTTTTTTTTTTTTGAGTTGGCCCAGTGGTCAGGAGAGGAAAGTGGAAACCACCATGCCAGAAATCGATCCCGGACAAGAGCTATGGAGCAGGAGTTGCTATCCACAACAACTGCCTGTGATTCCCTGTGTGAACTCATGTTGTTCCATAAGAACTATGATATATTTCCTAGAAAGAGATTATTTCTTACCTGTTTGGGTATTCAGATCTCATATTTCACCGGCAATTTTCCTCATAATAGTCAAATAAATCAATAGAATAGTAAAAATCCGTTTAAATGGTTTCTACTAGCTAGGGATACATCTTTCCCTCTCCCCTTTCCCTTTGTGTAATAGCCTTCACTGAAAGAAACTTTTCTTTTCCCTTTGTCTGTTTCAGTGTTTAAACTGTTCAATGGATATTATTTGGAAACCAATCAGAAGATTAAGTTATTCTTACAACCTGATCTTTCATATAACATTTACTTTCTTACCATTTTATTGTGATTCTCTAGACATTTTCATTTTTGTTAGTATTTTGAAAAATCAAGATATTAATCAGGAGATTAATATCTCTAAATAATATTCAGCATCGAGATAATCACTATATTTTCAAATTATCGCCAAACATACGGTTACATCCCGTGTATAGGCATTATCAAAGCTTAAACCCATCTATTAATTTTGTATCAAACTGAACTTTTAATTAATTGATAGATACGATTTGAGTTTGAGTTGGCAGGTTATAATGCAATTAGGTGGTCTGGTCATATTTAGATCAAGATAGTGTGATGAATAGTAAGAATAAATGCAAATTGAATTCAACCCATTTATTAATTAGATAATGAGAATCCAGAACCAACTCTTAAATAAATAAATAAATAAAATGTCAGCCAGAACCATGAATTATGGGCCCAAGTTGGTGGTTGAAATGCCCCACATATCACACTAGTCTTAATCATGCATGAGCACAAAAATATCATGAGGGACAAAGTTGACCGTCAATTGGAAACTTGAGGAATATCTCTACTCTTATAAAAGAGAACAAATTGCAATTTGATTTCACTACACATCTGGCCCACTTTTATAATATCAATTTTAAGAGAAAAAAATGACTTAATTTGTAAGGGCCCCACTTATATAATAATAATAATATAATATATATATATATATTATTATTATTGCCCTTCTAAAAGAGAAGAGCTTGGGCCTCACTTATATAATAATAATAAGATTATGAAAAAGAACTTGTGTGGGTCCCACCTATAAAATAATAATATAATCTATACATTATTATTATTATTATATCTATTATTTTATATATATATATATAACAAAATGACATAGCTTGTGTGGGCCCCACTTATATAATAATAATAAGATTATAAAATAGAAGAACTTGTGTGGGCCCCACTTATATAATAATAATATAATCTATACAATATTATTATTATTATTATTATTATTATTATCTACCCTTATAAAAGAGAAGAACTTGTCATGCTTATTTATCTACACACCTGTGGTTCCCACTTATATAATAATAATCTATCTATATCTTGGGCCCCACTTATATAATAATAATATAAGGAGCTGACCTCATTCTGGAGAAGAACTTGTCGTGTTTATTTCTCTACATATCTGTGGGCCCCACTTATGTAATACTAAGAAGATTATAAAAGAGAAGAACTTGTGTGTGCCTCACGTATATAATAATATAATCTATATATTATTATTACCCTTCTAAAAGAGAAAAACTTGGGCCCTACTTATATAATAATAATAAGATTATAAAAGAGAAGAACTTGTGTGGGCCCCACTTATATAATAATAATATAAGGAGCTGGCCTCATTCTGGTATTTTTTTTTCCTACTGTTAAGCTTTATTTCATGCTCATATATCTTATAATGTACCATTTGTTTCTCAAAATTAAGAGGCAAAAGCCTGGCACAGTAGAAGGTGCTTCTTATTGCAACCTTGAAGTTGTGGGTTCAAGTCATGTATTAATAAAAAAAAAAAAAAAAAAACTAAAAGGATGGTTGGCTAAAAAGCCATACCATTAATCATATGTCGTTTTCTTTCTCATCATCAGCATTATCATGATTGTCATTATTGTTGCTATTGTTGTTGTTATTATTATTATTATTATTAAATTCTACTTTTGGATGGTATTTAAAAGATGCTTTGAGCAGGTATTTTCCTCCAAATTCTCTGAAAATTTATTGCTTGGCTTTCTATGAGCAAACTAGAGAAGGCCATGACCATTAATTTAAATGCCCTTGTGAATTGTCCTGAAGAGATGATTGTTAAATGCTCTTGTTAATTGTCATTTCATGGGAGAATTTAATGAAAAGTATAGAGCCTTAATATTTTTCTTACGCTGCAATGGTTTTATTCAGTGGGTGGAGATAAATTTGTCACAGTAAATTGCCTGTCACTTAACGAGCTTAAGTAGGGCTAATAAGAGTTCCTATTGTCATGAAATGCCGACTCATTAAAAAGCTAGCTCTACCTGAGGCTGGCGTGCTGCCTTGCATGCAAGCGAAGCGCTATTAGTGGCAATAAATAGCTTACTGAGCAATGATTGATGCAGTCAGTCAGTGCCCTCGATTGTTCTAGAGAGAAGGATCATGGCGCCCCTGAACCGTGACATCCAGCAGCAGCATCTCCTTGCATGTGAGAGACTTCTATGCCGGTTGTTATTCCCAGTTCTGTTATGAAAGAAAGCGGCAACAAAAGCAAATATAAAGCATCAGTTGCTTTTTGCTTCTAATTCTTAGCCAACCAACTACTTGATACCAAGCAACCAGTTAGCTGTTACGCTTTCAAAGTAGAAGAGTGGTCTCTTATCTTAGAAGTAGTGGTGTAAGAAGCGTGCTATCCTCTTTGTCTTGAAAGAAAGTGAGTAAGCGTAGTGAAGCGCATACGTTAGGTAAGTCATCGGCGTAAGAAGCTGGCCTTTGAAGAAACAAAGAAAGTAAGAAAGTCTCCAATTGAACTAGAAAGAAAAACAAGCAATCGGACTTGTCCTGGAACAAGTGATCTGATGTCCAAGGAATATGACTTCTTGTTGAGCAAAAGAGCACTTCTCCTTCTTGACATAAAGCTGGTTGTCACATAATATCTAGAAGACAGCTGGTAAGTGCTCCACGTGCTCTCCAAACGTCTCACTATAGACCAAAATGTCATCAAGATATACACCACAAACCGGTCCACCAATGAGGTAATTATGTTAATTTTCCTACCTTTCATCAATTTGCAATAATTCTCTTTGTACAAATTTGTTTTACAAGGGGGAGATTTGTTTAGTTTTTATAAAGTATTTGGATTATTTTACTTAAGATTTGTACCATTCTTCCAATTGATTGTGATGAGTATAGTTTTGAGTTATTATTGCATTTACTATAAAAAAAATATCCAAAAGAGTGTAAGGAGTGTAAGTTGTGGTTTGACCTTGCACGTGCCTTGCACGTGCAAGGCTCCACTAGTATATAATAAATGTAAGATGACAATGAGGTTAGTAGGGAACATAGGGATAGCCCTAAAGAATTCGAAAAATCAATATATTCTGATAATTTCACCATACCATTCAATTGAGAAATGATCTCAATGAAGAGCAAACCTAATCAATAATTATTTTAAACCCAAACTATCTAAAATCTCTAACAACCAAACTAATCATTATCTAATATACCAATCTCTAACATTCCCTCAATCACATAATCCTTCCTTTCATCGAAATGACTTTTAAAAATAAAAACCTTTTTGATCATCTCTAGAAAAATAATGGATATATTTCAAAAACTATAATCTCCTCCTTGATCTCTTCAAGAAGCTTTGATATGATAATTACCGAAGCAGCAACGTACCCGACTTGATCCCAAAATTATTTATATTCCCAAAATTTTACCGTACTATTCAATTAAGAAATGATATCAATATATACAATGAACAACCAAATCTTTAACAACTATTTAAAACTCAAACTAACTAAAATATTTAACAACTAAATTAATCTTTATCTGAGATACCAATCTCTAACCAACTCAGTAGGGAGTCTCGTTTTCATTCAATTGTTTAAAATTTGATACCTGGGTCCTCTCCCCAATGTTGCTGGGGTCACTCTCACGTCAATGGAGCCTCTCTTATCAATGGTCCAACCACCTTTGCTTGGAGTTAAAGAAAGAGGCTTTAGGAGTCTGGTTAACTTAGATTCTTTTGGCTATAGTCTGTGGGCAGTTGGTATAATGACATGAATAGGATTCCTCGTGTATGTGCTACACTTGCATGATGATAGAAATAATATTTATTTTTCTTTTATGTTTTCACATGTACAATCAACTGGACACATGACCAGCTATTTTAAAACTCAAGAAGACTTCACTGGATCTTAAGATTTCTTTTTTAGTTTTTTTATTGTGATCTTGATAGGTACATTGAGATTTGAGAGTCGGTCCGAATGCATGGCCAAATTGTAGAGGCTTTGTCAAGAAACTCAAATAGTTACAAGACTTCATCATAACTTGGTTGACTTGGTTTAAACTCGAATAAAGCAAGATGGCTCAGGCAAAAACTTGTAAAACTCAGTTTTACTTTCTAATTTTTCACAAATCTTTATACAGAGTTTCATTTATACCAAGAGAGAGATAGACACTTGGTCATCAGTTATGGTTGAATAGAATTTTAGGTCTTACAAGATAGATTATTTGCTATATCATGAGGGCATTTAAATTCTTTTAGGATGAAAAGAAAATTACAAGTGAATAATTCCCTTTAGATAGAGAAACAAGGAGAAATTTGAAGGCAAAGAGTCCCATTGTGGAGAATGACCTGTCTAGGGTGTCTGAATCTCAAAGGAGACATTTGTGTAGAAGAAAATCATTGAAAAAACTTTACTAAAAGATAATTATAAAAGGTTAAATTTTAATTTGAAATAAAAAAAAAGCAGTTAATTTCAATGGAGAAAATAATTTCTTCTTCACCCTATTATGGAGAAATCATATCTCCTACATTTTATAAAATGTAGGTAAGAGAAGAGTTAAAATAAATCCATAGAAAGCTTTTCACCCAACTTGCTTGTCATTCAAATATGGCCAGGCTTGTTTGTTTAGCAAGAAGAGAGTAAAAGGAGACCAGTGAAAAAATACATAATGTGATATAAAGTTTTACTTCATATATATTGTTTAGATTGAAGAAGTAAAAAGAGAGTTTAAAAAATAATGTGATTGTTTTTTTCCGATTTTTCCTCACTTTTTTTCATATTTTTTTGCCCTTTGCCCAACTTTTCCTTACTTTTTTTTACACTCCCCTAGTGTAATGACTCGGAAGAAGTATAATTTTTATGTTCTAGTGTATTTTACTTTAAACCCCTCATTTTTATGTTCTAGTGTATTTTACTTTAAACCCCTCATTTTTATGTTCTAGTGTATTTTACTTTAAACCCCTCCCTTTCCTTTATTCATGATTTGACTCATTCTTTTCTTTTACTCTCCCTCTCATGTAAACATGTTATAAAAAAGTGTTTTAAATATTGAAATGAAAATGATATCCAAATGGCTAGATAACCAAGTTCCTTGTATACATATCGAAGATTTGAACTTGATTGAAGTCTGAGTTCAATCAACGGAAGATATTCTCTTGCGAGCAACAAATTAACGAGGGAAAATTGGATTGGTGCCTACATTATAGACCCATCTGTCAAATTCAAGGGAGGGTCCTAGCTTATTCAGGGTTGGGATGGAAAGTATTCCATCTTGTTATTCATAAGAGAAAATCATCTTTGAGTCTATTCCATGGACCTTAATAACATTTGGGTTGGAGTCTAGGTCGAGTCCATATTAAAAAGTATTTATGCTGCCTCTTGTTGAGTTCATGAATTTGCACATTTACACATCATTTTAGGATGAATTAGGGGTTTAATTAAGTGAATCGCATCATTATTCATCTACTTCCATCATTTCATGCATTTTCACCTAGGAACCTAAATTTTCGTACTTTTCATACATTTTCTGCATTAACTTAGAATATTTTGCAAATTTTCTCCGAAGAGTCCCAGTTGGAGTAGAACTCTGTTCGGATGAGTCCCGCTTCAATATGGGCTTTTCAATATTTGATGTATTGAGTTAGAATGTGCATAAAATGAGAATTGCAGGCCTCTATCATGGAACCCACTTTCAAGCATACATAGTCATCTTTGACTCTGCATTGCTTAATTGAAGCTTGAAAAGAAGTAAATTGAAGAATTCACCACGTGGACCCCACACGCAAGCCATGTGCAAATCAATCAAAGGAGGGGTCCACTCATCATGTCACTTGAAGAGTCCTAACTACAGTAGAAGACTTCTCATAGGGCTCAATGTTCAAGCAGATGAAATGTCCCACATGGCAAGGTCCGTATTAGCTGCAGATTTGAAATTATTAATGGATAATTCAAAGAGTATAAGTCTGATTGGAATAAAAGAAGAAGAGTTTGAATCATCCACATCTGATCTCCTTTCAAAAATAAAAGTTGTACAAAGATAGAGTCCATTACAAATCTAATTTCAAAAGTTAATCCTGCTTTTCTCAGGATAATTCATTTTCAAATGGCCATAACTTTCAATCCGACCGTTAAATCTATGAAATTTACCTATCTTTTGAAAGTTAATTCAGAGTAGATATTCGTGGAGATCAAGAATGTGCAAATCAAAGATAAATTGACAAAGTTATAGGCCCGGAGATTTTCATGTTCATTGTTAGA
Organism: Persea americana; assembly: GCA_029852735.1. NCBI lineage: Eukaryota > Viridiplantae > Streptophyta > Magnoliopsida > Laurales > Lauraceae > Persea > Persea americana. The sequence continues at coordinate 56,856,019 of CM056814.1, read as the reverse complement.
TGTGATTGTAATTAAATCCACACCATTGATAATCTATTGTTGCACATCCATTGTGGGACCTCATCTGAAGATTAGCTAAGCCTTCTAGAAGCTTTCACTTCATTCATTCAAAAAGGAAGCATACGTGATATACTCTCTCCCTTGGACTTCCATGATTACTCTCTATCATCTTTCTCTTCTTTCCCTAATTAATATAATTTAAAAGTTATTTTTGGGTATTTTGGAGCCCTATTCCAGAAATTAAGATTTTTAGAAGAGAGATTACTGAGAGACCATTGTACAAGGAGATGCTGTCAATGAAATTACTTATGGAGTTCTTTTCAATGGCCGACTAGATTTCTTGATTGGAGCACACAGATGAAGCTAAGTAGATCTTTGATTTAATCTATGTTATTTTTCTATTACTTTCTTGTCTCTTTTAAATACATGCTCTATTAGAATAATAGATCTGTCTTCATGCCTTAGGCGGCCTCTGTTTTGATTTCTAATGAAAATGGTTTGATGAATTATGCTTATTTTAATAGATTATGGTTATGGCTGAGATCCTTTGATAGTTTATGCTTAATTTGATGAGTCATGCTTTCGATTTTTCATTCTATTATGAGGTGAAGGAGGTCTTGGGTTGTTATCTTATTCTTTTTATTAAAAATTGGTTTTTGCAAAAGACAAATGCTCAGGATCCGAAACATTGATTTGTTTCTGATCTGAATTATTTTGAGACAAAGAGTAGAATAATTGCATGGATGGATTAATTATCTTGCTTAGTGGATTATGGATGCTCTGATATGTTTTATATATTTGATTAGTTTGTGTTTATGAATTCTTCTAATTTTTCTTGGATCTCAATTATTTATTGATCTTTGATTTAAAAAAAATCAAAATTTAAATTTTAACTTAGTAGTGCTCTATGTAGGATCGACCTGTAATTGCCACTGTCTAGCTTAATAAGATAACTGTGCACTTGCAGTAATTTTAATGGATTGATTTAATTCACATCACCTCTACTAACGCATAGAGGTTTTGATAGGAATGGTTACCGTGCCCGGTGATGATCTTGCAATCAAACTGGCACGGGCTCTGATACCGTAAAGACTTTCAAAGCATTTCCATAAAATAACAGTAAATCTCATTCGCATAGACTTCTCAATTTATATAAACCGATAAGATAATAATTTAGGACTCAAATTCTTAATCTATTCCTAAAATCTCTGAAATCCTAAACCTAATCTTTAACGGTCCATAGGACCATAGGTTTGCTACTAAAGAACCAAGATGCAAGATAAGCAGCTTGGCACATTATATAAATATATTGAACATATCAAATACCAAAAAAAAAAAAAAAATCACTTATAGATAATGCGCAGTCTGCATTCTGTGCTCATGTGATCTAGCTCATGGGCCATAGTTGGATGCATTTATATCATTGGGCAGGATAGATGGAAGGTTCCCTTTGTGAATAAGGATTATACACACGCGCGAAAAAAAAAGAAGCCCCATTATATTTAACATTTTCAAGTTATATGTTCTTCGAACTACAAATGTTTTTGAGAATCAGCCCAACGGCGAGTAAAGGTTTGATGAGCATAAAATTGAACAAGACATCAGATCTATTTAGGGAAAAAGAGTATGAAAAGACCTACATTGATCAAAGTGGGTACAAATGGGCCTCATATAGATGGAATATTGTACATGTCGTCTCCTTGTGGGAGAAAATTCTCCTATCAGGGATGGTTTTCTGCCCAAGAAGGTTCTGTTTAAAGAATTTTGTGCGGGACCTGCTTGTCTGGTCCACTTGGGTGGATTGCAACTCGGACAGCCTGTGCAGCCCACTTATATGGGCTCCAAACTGTGGTGAAAAAGGGCATGTGATGCCGCCATCATGGATGAACTAGGGCCTAAGAAACTCGGGCCAATTTGACAATGAACGAGGTTTGTGACAATGAACGAGGTTTTTTTTTTTTTTTTTTTTCTTCTAGTGCATTTTATTTTCCATTTAATCTAATGGTGGATATAGTTTTGATCAATGCTGGATTGGATCTTGTCACAATTCATGAAGATGAGGATAGTAATTGTTTGAAGGATTAGGATGGATCACAGGCAGTACTCGCAATAGAGGATGGGGATGGGAACCCCCACATCCTGCGTAAGAGAAAATATATCAAGTATATTATATAAGTATATGGGGGGGAGACTTTGAGTTAGTATTTAAACCTAATTTAAGGATTTAGGTTTTAATTTAAATTCTAACAATAAATTAATAAAATAGGTATAGTAGGGATTATAATGGTTTTTCTTTTTCTTTTTTTTTTTGCCCCAGCTAAAATTACTAGGGCCCATAACAAAACCCACACACACGGCAAGAGAGCCCCACGCAAGTATAAAAGGGCATCCTATCCGGAGATCAGACCTTGGGCAGTTCCCGGATTGACAAAAATAATTGTTTAAATCCACCCAAGTTGGGGAAGCCATAACTGTGATGCGTTAATAGGTAGGCCCAAATGTTGGATATTTTCGAAAACCCAATTATTTAAAAAATAAATTCCAATAGACATTTGAATGTGTCTTTTTAAAATCAAGTGTTTTGTACCCTTTGGATGAGATGTGTCTTTTGGGCCGATTTGAGTGGATGTGACCCAATTTCAAAGCTTGCTTTCAAACATTATAAATTAAGGTGATTTGGAATTTTTCATAGAATTGTAGAAGGTTTTCAAGAAGATCCAAATGAGCATAATGCAATATTTTCAAAAGCATGTTGTCTAAGAGTATTTTATTCTCTTTTATTTTTACTTTGATTTTAAGGGCAATTCCATATTTCTTATTCTAGTGTACAGACTCCGAATCAGAGTTGAACATTGTATCCTGGGGACATAATGTCATCTAAACCACCTGCATGTGGGAAATTGATGCCTTTAATAAAGCATCTTAATTGGTGTGCCTTGCCCATTTTTCTTTCGCTTTCTTATTCAATTTCTCACATTCACTAACATTCACATTATTCACTAATTATTTATACTAACTGCTTACTTGATTTTACGATTGCACATTCTTCGTAAGTAATTTTCCCAATACCAAAGGCTCGCGTCCCTGTCAGGGAATAATGGAATGGATTTGGGTCTAGACCAATTATATTCAAGATCCCTATATTTTATGCACATCTAAACACCAAGATCTTTCATACAAGGGGCACCTTTCATGGTTTCCATCAAGGGCTAACAAGTTAAGCTCCTCCTGAGGCTCACCTCTCATCCATCCCAAGGTCCTCAACTGATACAATTGATACTTACTTCAATTTAACACTATACATCTAACACTTGACAATCATCGAATTCATACTTACAATTGAACTAAACTTCCTAGACAATGTAACTGGAAAATTGATATGTTTTGAGGCCCTTAAATCAAGGGTTATTATGATTAGATTGGATTAGCTTTTTTGCTAAAACCTAATATACTATGAGACCTTTCCATGAACTGTTCTCACGTAGTCACTGTGAGAACTTTTTTGTGGGGCCTATTGAGGCCTCATCTTGGGATAGGGCCGGTGGGGACTGAAAAATATATATGGGACCACCCTAAATATCAAGTTTGGCTCCAATCCCATGCTCCTAACCCCTTCATCCATGGTCAACAAGTCCAGTCCATTCTTATGAGTGTATAGTCGATCCAATGGTCCAGTTCATTCACATTGGTGATGAACCTTTGGACGTGTGACTATTAAGAGGGTTTTTGTCCATTGCAAGGTTTGGATTGGGTGATAGGAGGCCCCCATCCATAGTTCTCATGGTTTGAGTCGTGAGAACAGTTCTCACCTAATTATTCCCCATATATATATATGTGTGTGTGTGTGTGTGTATGCGCGCGCGCGCGCCTACATGATTGGTTATTATTATAACTTGGTTTCTATTTCTTTTCATTGTGTTTTTTTGTAATCTCTTTGGCATCTTTAACAAAATTATTCTGTAATAGGTTGGAAAAAGAAAGAGGTGGGAATGCATCCAAGTGGATTTCACAATAAGGTTCTTCCTTTGTAATAAAGGATGTAAATGCCTCTCAGGCAAGGGATGATGGTTTAGAATCTAATAAACCCTTACATACAACTAGTGTTGTTTTTTCTTTTCTTTTTTTCGCCCCTTTTTCCGCCTATAGGGCTCCCGCATATTTACGGTGCAGGATTTTCAATCCACGGAATCTCCTCAATTAAAGGTATGGATCATAGTTCCCAAATTAGTACGGTTGTTCCGGGCGGTGCATTATCGAAATGGATTGGACCGTTGGATAGAATGCATATCTATTCAGATGGATTGAACTTGTGAGCAGAAGAAATGATGGGATTTGGATGATCGGATGAGACTGATTTTTTATATATATAGGAGGGAACCACCCACACTTTCAAGTCCATAGTCCCATCCTGAGGTGGGCCCCACAGTATGGAACACACGTAATAACTTCTGTATACATAGATACATACATATTTCCAGGGGAATTTTCTTTAAACCCTGTTAAATTATCTATTGTGGCCTTTTTATTGTGAGAGTCTCTTCCATCTGTCACTACAGTACTGGCTTTAGGCCCACCAAATCCTGACATATCGGTTGAGACAGGTAGACCGAAAACCGTTCCATCCATCCACCATTCTCTTCTTTAACACCAGCCTCTTGTTCACGGGTCTTCTGTGAAGAGCGCGTAATCCTAACAATCCGGGTGCACTTTTTCATAAAAGGGAATCTTATTCTGTGTGGGTGCGGCCCACTTGAGACTCTTCAGTTTCACATGCATATACAGCATTCAGCCATTCATGATGTTTGGTAAGGTTTGAGGACAAGGGAGTGGACAAAATATCATTTATAATCTTTATTCTCAATGTGATAAAGCTTCAACATTCAAGGGTTTGATTTAATATTGTCACTGATTTCAATAGCAGTTAATGCTGGATCCGTGTGAAATTGGAAATAACATCAAGGTTTAGCTGCATGTGACAGGCATGGATTTTTGAAAGATAGGTTCCATTGATCAAACTAAAGACATGACTTATGAGCATTGGCTTCAGTGGAGAGAGAGAGAGTCTAAATAAAGAACCTCTTCCATGTTGGTGTCGGAATTTCTGTTCATTTAACCTGGAAGTGGCACCTTTGTAGATGATGGGTGAGCAATCATTTTCCATCAGATGGAGATTGATTTATGGCCCACTCTATTATGATGTGCTGCATAGTGCTCTAGAGTCTTTTTTCTCTAAGGAAAAACACTCTTTCTGGTTAGCCTCAGCTGCAGGCCAATTAAAGGAGGCACAACCATTGAAGCACTAGAACTTAGTTGAGGGAATATGAAATCCATGGGAAATCAAATGATCCTAGTTAGCTTTTGGTTTGAAGGAATAAAATTTTAATGGCTGTACAACATGCAACTAAGCTCAAATAAAACTCAACTGTTAAAAATGTCTGGAGCAATGTGAAAGTAGGAAACACTGACAATTCAAGTGAGATTAGTGTTTGTGAACTGATTGGATTAATTAAATGTATGCCACAATCATGAAGACTCTAAAAGAAGCTAGAAGTATGGGTTATCTAGAGAATTCTCTCATCTTATATTTTTCGTTTAGTCCTTTACTTTTAGACCTTCGATTGCTAAGAATCCTAGTAATTAAACATCTAGTACTCAAAACAAATGCACCCTAAATAAAAGTGAGAATATGTTTGTAAGGTTTCAATTCAGTTGAAAGTATTTTCAAGGCGAATGAATTAGTAGAGGGCATATATAAGCTACTAGTAGAAACTAATGATAACGGTGAATACATTTTTAGTTTGGGTGAATTTAATCAAAATTAACAGTAAAACTCAGCCTTAACAACCATCTTGGGAAGTTACCAAACCACCATATATAATTGCCGTGGAGACTCTATGGAGAATGAGTTATAGATTGTGAAAGGACTGATACAAAGTAATGGCGTGACACTTGATTCATAATTATAATTTATACATCTATGATAACACTTAAAGTTGTGTTAGTGTAATTGTGCAGGCTGCATTAATCAGTACTTCATATTTTTATATAAAATTGGGCCCAGATAAACACTTGGGCTGGCCCATATTGGGGCATGTTTAAATGGTACCTAAGATTTTGTTTATAAATACACCACGTTGGATGTGTAGGGTTAACTTCCTTAGATTCTAGTACATTTACCTCATACAGACGCTCTGTGAGAGGTAGCTTGATGGGGCCCACTTGGGGACCCATTGATGATAGGACCAAAGGCCGGGGATTTGAAGATATAGTCGTGTTAGGCTTGTATATCAAGTTTGGGGTCTATCTCATCCCTCTATCCTTTTGACATGTGGTGTATAAGTTTAACTGCTTTATATTTATGTAAAAAAAAAAAAAAAAAAAAGAAAATCGATCCAAGTTGGATGTGAAATCCAGGGATTGGTGACTATTATGGGGTCCATGATTTCTGGCCATTTCAATTGGTGTTAAGGTAAGCCCCATGTGCTGCTACCTCTCACTAATTGCTTTGTGAGAGGTGTATGTATATGAACATTATGTGTGTGAGAATTATCTCGGGCTTGGATAGATGTGAATGGGTTCCACTGTTGGATCAACTGCACACCCTTCTTAATGGAATAAACTTATGGGCCCAGGATGTTAAGGTCAAGATAATAGGATGGAGCAAAAATAAGTTAAAAGCTTAAAGTCTTATTTGAAATCTTCCTTTTAATGTTGTGACGCTGCAGTTCAATAAATGGATTAAAACATGTATGTATGTGAAATGATGAAATTATTAAAAAAATAAGAAAGTGAAAAAAAAAAAATTAAAATAGAGATTTTAATTTTTCAAAATATATGGTGTTAAAATATATTATGTAATTTTTCTCGTAACTAGTTTTTCAAAAAAAGGCAATGATTATTATTTATTTTAGCACTCATCCCTTGTTGAATCTTCTTCCAATTCATTTGTTATTAAACATTATATTTCCTCATTTATTATTTTATATAAGGGTCTCATTTATATTTTCATACATTCTTTCTCTAATTAAATCCAAACGGTGGGTCTAATCAAGCATTGAGAAAACTGTTATTAGATGATAGATCGAGGAACTCTTCTCTTAAATGTAAATAACATACATAATTCAACAAACAAATATGATATACACTTTAATCCAAGCAACTACAACAAACACTATCTAAAAAGATTAAAGAGAGCAAATAACAAAAGAAGCACACACCAAGTTACGTGAAAACCCCTCTAAAATAAGAGGGGAAAACACGTAGCTACTAATCAAATCTACTATGCAAATTCCGTGGAATCACCTTCTGATCATATGTATTAATATACCCTTTAAACTGTGCTGGTGTAGGGGAAACAAAGAAGTAAAAAAAATCTCTCTCATATTTTCACTCACAAGTCGAATAACTCACCTTTCTCTTTTAGGCATTCTCTAATTCTTGCTACAACTCTCTTGTTGCTTATAATAAGAAAATGACAAGAGAATGGGAATAATGTCATAAATTTTTCCATGTTCACCAATGTAGGCTACACTTGTGAACCTTTCTTTTTTAAATAACCGAGGGTGTCCTAGGCTTTTAGGCTAGAATAATTCCTACGGGCCCAGAGAGAGCCAGGTAAATCCCCTGTGACCCTAGTGTAGTGGTGTAGTTTCGAACGCTCAACCTCCGGATGTAAACCATAGTCCTAGGCCAATTAAGCTACCCCTCGGATCATAACTTAAATGCGATATTATCCCAACAAGTTCTTACTCCATTACCGTCACTAAAATGTGAATGGGCCAACACATGAGAATCGTATAAAAAAGAACCCTAACAATATCTAGGGATCGTCAACCTTTAAATTTGTCCTCGTTTTTCTCCTATTTGGGATTCCTCATTTGTTATTTAATTCGCGTCCAAGCAAGCTATTGGAGCTCTCAACTGATTTTTTTTTTATTAGATGTTATAAAAATGCACTTGTTTTTAGTTATTTTGACTTTGAAGAGATTAAAATAAAGTTCAAACCCCAATGATAGTGGGGAAAGAAGAGCTGATTATTAACTACTTTTTCATTTGAAAGAAGAAAATACTTGAATAATGAAGAGAGGGATGTAAGCAACTTGCCTGGTTGAATGTTGAAACTACATTGTAGTATATTGGTCAAGTATGCCTAACCTGATGAATGGATGGGATTGACCACATAAAACAGAAGGAAGGTGGTCACATGTTATCTATGCACACATGTAACACATGATGGGGATCAGATCCCCACCATTCCTTGCATGAATGAATGCATACTTACGGTCAGATAAATGGCAATTCATTTGAAATTATAGCCCTTTAGTTGGTCCACTTGGATGAATGATAATGGAAAAGATTAAACCTAGAGAGGACTATGAGATAATAGACGGATGAAGGATCTCAGGCTTAATTTTAGGTCTTCAAAGTTCAAATTATAATATCTATATGCTGTGCATTGTGCAATTTTGTATTGAAATCCAACAGTGAATGATGTCTAGAATAATATAAGACTTGGATCAATGCTAATTCAAGGGGACCATTTTCTTGAACCAATTGGATTGTTGAACAGTCAGTCCTAAGATGAAACCTTAAAAACGAGCACTAAAAAAGTGGGTTAGATGCAGAATTCCTCATCCATGTACAAACATACGCACTGCATCCACACGTGCATGCACACTCGCACATAAAAGGACAAGGCTAACTTTTAAAGAGGATGACAATCGTGACTTTTAGGGCACATTTGATAAATGTAGAAGAATCCTCTATTTAGAGGATTCTCTCTATCTCCAAAGAAGGCCACAATCCTCAAGTAGGATTCCCAAAGAGAGTTCCATGTTTGGATGGAGGGAGGATTCTTACAAATTGTAGAAAGTATGATTCAATGGTTATAAATATGTTTTATAAAAATTTCCAAAATCCATGAAAAAATCAAGACCCCAACTCTCACTTCAAAGTTGTTTGAGGTCATCTAGAAAATCTGAACGGTTCAGATCGTGCAAAGGGGGCCGACAGGAATAAGAAATTAATATTTTAGTACATGGACTTTTTTCAAATATCTCAAGATATGGTAAGGATCAACGGTTGAAATTTGGTCAACTAGCCGTGTTTGACCTTTTAGAAATAACTACTGGTTCAAATCTTGATTGTGGGGCCCACAAGAACCAGAAAATAAAAAAAATAGACTGGATTTAATCCCATTTTTTGGCCCACTGCATCTCAGAAATTGGCATTTAACGGTTTGGAAGGTTTTCCAAATATCTCCTGATCTAAGATGAATCAATGGCTAAAATTTTGTGAGCTGGCCGTTTTGGACCTTCTTAACACTTTTATCGGTTCAGATCTTGATTGTGGGGCCCATAGAAACAAAAAAAATGCAAAAAACCGGTCTGATCTCAATTAACGTCTGAAATCACTGTTCATCCGCAAATCCGTGCGTGCGTGGATTCAGCGGATCCAGGGGGTGGGGTTCTGCTGCTCAAAATAATCGGAAATGAAGAATCCTCGCATCAGTCAGGGGCTTTTCCACGGGGATCCAAACGTAGGTTTTCCACGAGATCACAGAAAAACGTCCGAAATTCGTGGCGAGGAAGTTTACCAAACGTCCCCTTAAAGAGGATCACAGAGCGTCTCATGAATTGCTTCTTCATGGGTGCTGTTGGGTTGGGAGAGGCAGATAGAAGAGGGAAAACGAGTTAAAAACCGTACTCTGTAATTTAAACTGGCAACTGGTTGAGCAGTGGACATGACCCATTTCAAAGAAAGGGGTGAAAATTTTTACCTAAAAAAAAAAAAAAAAAAGAAGGGTGAAAAAGTTATCATCCTTTTTGAAATAAGCATTCAGAACATATACTCCTTTCTGAAAACTGACAAAAAAGTTTAAGATCTTTTTGAAATCTTCCCTTATTGGAAGAAAATATAGAAATATATACTTTTAGTTCATTCAACAAGGGATCCGATATGAGCCTGAAAGTAAAGTAAGAATGTCACCGAAGGTACAATGAATAAGTACAATGAATAAGTTTTGAACAAATATTAAAGTAGAATGGCTGCGGAATGTCTAGAAAGTAAAGAAAAGCATCGAGTTTTTTTTCTTTTTTTTTGTCCTTCTGTCTTAGTTTATTTCTCCATTGTATAAAATTGGCCGAGCTCATTTTTTAATTCTACATTGTGGCACACCAAAAGAAATACTTTCATGGGTTCAACCACTGAGGTCAGTGGCGTCAAGATATGGGTCAACCCAGTGGGTCGATGAACCCGACAGGTCTGGATAAAGGAAGGATCCTTTCATCCAGATCTGTTGGGTTCATCGACCCACTGGGTGGACCCATATCTTGACAAGTGGGACTCTGCTTCATACCATTCTTAAGAGTGCATGTTCATAGGTAATGAGATTGGAGACTGGTTTTATGGATAGGTTCAAATGTTCAAGTATGATCCATCTGGGGGGAAGCTCATTTTGGTTCGGCTACACCCTTTGTTTAGGTAGTATTCCAAACAAGCTAGCCAGACTTGGATTTTAAACCACTCGGGAAGAATTGTTATGCTGGGCCTGTGGGCCTATTAAAAAATTATAGTTTTCAGCACAGGTCAGGTGGGTCAGATCGGGCATTTACTCAACCCAGCACAACACCATTTGAATGCCAGAGAACCTGAACCAACCTAACCCAAATGCAACTCATTCATACACCTCAACTCAGTGAGGTACAAAACTCTCTAATTGATATGCTTTTGAAAGGGGTAAATTTTTTGGAAAGTGTATTACACTTTGTATACCAGCACTTGACGTAGGGATAGCCTAGTTGAACCGGGGTATCTCATTTCTTATCTAACTATCCAGTGTTCGATCCCTTATTTCTCTCAGTGGGCTGTACAGGTGATCTCTTCTTGTGTATTCAAGTGGTTTTCTTATGGCTGGGTTTCGCTCCCACAGCTGTTTGGTCTCTCGGGTCCAACTAAGTACATGACAATCAAGAGAATTTAAATGGCTTGAAAGGTTTTCTTTTCACTTACCTGTGTGTTACAGAGACTAGAGAGAGGTAAGTGTACCCCGCAATCATGGACTATTCCTAAGCTAGGAACGGCTTGAAAAAAATTCCACTACCAGTGACACACATATGTATGTATGTATGTATATATATAGAGCAGTTATCTCCAGCAGGACGTGGCCCATGAAGATGATGGGAGGCAGTCCAATGGTGCCACCTGAGAGGATGGAATGGGCAGTAACACACATATGTATGTATATATAGAGAGCAATGAATGATCTGGTGCAGGTTGTCGCCCATCAAGATGATGGTTGACAGTCCAATGGCGCCACCTGAGAGGATGGAATGGGGTTTGGGAAGACCCAAAATCTCAGATCCCAGAAATTTATGATGATTAAAATATCAACGGTCCAAAAAATTTGGATATAAGATCTAACCATGAGAACAATTATCTATATGGTTATCAAACTGGGTCCGGTGTCAAGTGGCAACTCATGGGGGAAGTTTATGTGAAGGTGGGCCTGGATCAAGTGGGATCAAGAGGGATTGTATCACTGTGGGCAATGTCATCTCAGAGTTTATCCTGGTATGCATATAAATAGGGACTAACCTTCTCATTGTGTGATGTCCAACTAGAAGCATGACTACCATAGGGAGCATGCGGATTTAAAAAGTGTCCTTGCAAACTATTTTGTGTAAAAATAGGAATCATCCGATCACTAGAGGTATTATTTCAGGGGTCTTAAGGCACGTTTGTATAGATACCTTTTCCACATAAAGGAAAAATTGCTACATCAGCAAATTCCATAGAAATAAAAGCCTCGGAAAAGGATTTTTGTAGAATTTAGAAATTCATGTTTGGTGGAAAAAAAAATTCTCATTGAATTGGTGCTAATGTTGTTTGGTGTGGCTATGGATTCCTTACAGAAAATCAAATTTTCTTATTTGGTGAACCAATTTTTTGAAGAAAAATAAAATAACATGTATATTATTTATTCAACATCAAATAAAAATTTATTTAAAGAAATAGAAAATGAAAGAGTTGTAAGGTTTTGAGTTGAAATGGGCAAGAGTGAGGAAAAGAGGGAGAAGTTTTCCGAGGAAATCCATTTCACATGCCCCCTATAGGAAATCCATTTCCATCATTATCAAGGAAAATGCTGACGAGGCAAAAAAGTGTTTCTGTGAAATTGTTCTACACCAAGTGCCTGAAAAAATGGGTTTTCCACGGAAAACCGCCCTCCTTTCCTCGGAAAAGTGTTACACAAACATGCCCTTAAAGTCATCGAAGGTTAGCCATTGGATAAAGGTTAAAAAAAAAAGTGTTAAATTCTGCGCCTATCAACTGAGCGACATAAAGTGTTTGTTGTGTCAAATTAATTTGTTCCGGTGGTAGTTCAAAGGGGTCTCTGCATTTCCAAACTAATTTTGTTTTCTTTGGATGCATCATTATTGTTGTCGACGTTGTTGTTGTGGTGTTTCAATCGTTTATTCTCACATTGGAATTAAGTTGAAAAAAACAGTAAAGAAGTCTATATTACTCCCCTCAACTATACCTTATCGTGGATTTGAGTGGAGATGAGTCCTATGTTCTTGCAGTGTGATGCAATTTCCATTGTGTGACCTGTGCATTTTCTTGTTTTAACTTGACTTGGTTTTTCCACTGTGACTTTGGGTGTGTGTTAGACTGAGTTAGACTAGACCATTTGTGTGAACTAAGGTCATAGCCACCGGACTTTGACCGTTTGGGAGCAACTACTCATTCTATTCATAATCCAATCCAGTTGAATCTATGGTCAAATAGATTCAGCAAACTATATGTATTTGGTGTCCTCCATATAACACTCACCTGTGGGCACCCACCCTTTGGCTTAGACAACAACCATTGAAGCCAGTTTCAAGGGTCACCTTCCAAGTCCTTTCAAGTTCTATATTGCGCAAGGCTAGAACCAGTATCAAACACAATTTCATCTTCTCTATCACCGGTGCTGGATGAGATGGGTCAATCGCTAATCAATCGGATCAGTCCTCCTAACCAGCCCGCTTGTCCAATTTTTATATGGATTCGGCTTAACCAAAATATCAAAAATGCTTCAACAAGGTGGATAACTGGCCACAAAGCTCTCATGCATAAACCATACACATATGCCATAAAAACATTGCTGATAGCATTGAGTAGAATAGGAAAGATATTTGGCTATCTTTGAGACTACCCAGTACCCACAATTGAAAAGTAAATAAGATGGGAGTTTCAGAGTGCCGACCTTGAGGAGATTATAGGTGTCTCAAGAACAAGTACCAAAACGCTTACCAACCAAAATAATATGTGTGGCAAGGATGTTGCAACAACTGCTGCTCATGAAAGAACATAAGATCAACACAAGAATGCAGTAGACTGTGATGTGAATACCTTCTTGCTGCCCTCTTTCAGTAGGCTTCAAGAGGAATAAAGTGCAGATTAACGTATGAGATTTGATCTCATGAGATCAGTGATACAAAGGCAATGAATCCTTGCACGGTTAAAGCATTAAGAAGAGTCCCAAAAACTCAAAAAATAAGAATATCTCATTCACCACAGTCCCTCAATTAGTTTGAAAAAGTCCCTCAATGTGTGTGTGGGTTTGGTGAAAGTCCCTCAATGAATTACATCCCTTTATAACGATGAAATTCTAATACGAATTAAAATCCCAATAAACCTATATAGAGAACAAAATCCTAATTAGTTTAAGAAGGAGATAAAATAAAGAAACTACTATGTAAGAGCCCTAATCCTCATCCAATATTAAAAGGAAATCAATCACTCTCCATATGCTTGTGTGCAACTGCAAGCAAACATGTATGGTTAGTCATGTTTGTGAGGCCTTCTTCCTTGTAGCTTTTGGGCTTGGGCCATGTGCTTGACTTAATTGGGCTTAGATCTGAACTCTGATCTAGCCTGACTTGACACCTTTTTTTTTTTTTTTCTTGTGTGTGTGTGTGTGTTTAGAAAAAGCCTGACTTGACACTTAATTACAAGTTCTGACACAAATTTTTTTTTTTTAAGATGTACTAAATAGTATATATATTCTGAATCAAACATACACTCAGTGGGCATTTGTTTGGATAGAATACATAAAAATTTCTAGTTCGAGCAAAGGATTATTGAATAGGTAAGTAGGGGATGATATGAAATGGGTTGAAGGTATAGATGCAGGGACACTGGCTGGCTTTTGTAGGATATGAATCAGTAGGGTAATGGCTTGGTATTATTTCCCGTCTTCCCTGATTATAATTTCCACCATAAGAACAGCTAATGGTCATTTGTTGATAATTGATTTTGTTCCTTCATTTTTATCCACTCATAGGAATACAATCCTATAAACTCAATTACATTAAACAAACTGTCCCTTTACAGTTGGGGGTAGAGCTGGATTTGTTAGTCCAGGTTGAAGTATTTGATTAAACTAAAGTAGAGTTAAATAGCATTTTAAAAATTAACAATCTATTTAAAAGTTGGGCTTTTCAGATCAATGTCTCCTTACCAGAAATAAATAAATAAATAAAAAAAGAATCAATGTGTCAGTCATTCAGTTATACAACCAACGAGAGAAAGAAGAAAAGTGTTCCTTATGGATTAGGTCTAGGCCAATTATTTCTGTAACCCTCCACTGTAGAACCTTAAAGTTTAGAGGGTGTAGAAATGCGATAGTTCTTGGGCCTGTTGGTTTGAATGAAATTTAATTCCTAAGGATTCTCAGAATTTATTTTGGAAGTGGCTAAATCTAATAAAAAAAGGTGACAAATAATTTATCTTCTAATGAAAACTGAATTAAGATGATGTAGAAATATGAATACCCATTGCCAACCGTTATCCTGGTATATCGAATTCTAGAAAAATAAGGGGCTCAGTCATAGACCAGATATTGCTCAAGTGGTCCTTGTGATAAGTACATGGCGAATCCATAAAAAAAAGCATTGAAATGCAGTAAAGTGGATTCTGAGATACTTGAAAGGCACCAAAGACTTGAGAATATTGTTGAAAAGAAAACAGGAGTAAGAAAGTATAGTAGGGTATGTAGATTCTGATATTTTTGTAGGGGACCTAGACAAAATAAGATTTATCACAATCTATGTTTACATACCGGCTAGCGGACAGATAAGCTGGAGATCGGTGTTATAGTCTACAACATCATTATCCACTATAGATGTAGAATACATGATACTTACAGAAGCTTTTGAGGAAGCAATCTGGTTGAGACGTTTGAAGAATGAAATCAGAATTAAGCAGGAATCAATCTTGTTACACTGTGACAATCAAAGCACTACCATATGTTTGACGAAGAATCAGGTATATCATGCTAGGACAAAGTACATTGTTGTTATGTATTACAAGATTCGAGATTGGGTTGCTACAGGTGAGATCTCCGTTAAAAAGATTCATACAAATGAGAATACAGCTAATATGCTTACCAAGCTAGTTACTAAGGAGAAGTTCAGGCATTGCCTGGACTTGCTCAATCTCCCTCTTGTTAGAGATTGAAGGTGCACCTCATCTCCAGTGAGATGTAGATATAGTGGGAGGGCTTTCTCACAAGGTACTGGTGTTATAAACATAGGATAACAATTCTTCAAAGAGTCAAACATTTTTCGCAAAGGTGAAGATTATTGGATTTAACTCAAAAGATCCATTGTGCCTTATTGACTAATTTACTTGGGGCCCAACTCTATTAAGTCTAGCTTCTTATAAATACTCTCTAGGGTTATCTTATTCTTTGTAAGAAAGAAAGCAAGCAACGGTAAGTCAAAGCATTGCAAGGGGAGAGGCTGTGAGAGCAAAATTGAGACCTATTGGGGGAGAGAATAGGCTAAGTGTTAGAGGGTTTGGAATTCTTGTAACGAATTGCCCAATTTCCTGCAGAATGAAATCGAGCAGAATGCCCATAGCTCCGTGGACGTAGGCAATTGCTGAGCCACGTAAATCTCTCGTGTGCTTGTGGTTGATTGATTGTGCGTGTAATTGCCCTAATTAATTTTCCAATATCACCTTATATCTTTTACCCCTTGCCTTTGATATATTTTTTTGTTGGAACCCATTTTACCCTGATTCCTTGGAGCTTAATTGCATGCAAATAAACAGGCCCTTCAAAAAATTAGGTATCAAATTAGGTAATTAGTGTTAACTAATGGGATTGAGGTCTTTCTAAGGGTAGGAACTGATCTCACATGGGCTCAAGAAATGGGAATATGATGGGTCTTTTTTATTTTTGATCCTGTTTTGTTAAACTGGGTGTTGGGCTTGACAGGGTTGATGCTAGTTCTAGCCCATCATCACCAGGGAAGAGAGAAGAGAGGTGCGCGAATTGCCTTCAACCATCACCATTCTGAAATTCATGCATGCAACATACACCCTCCTATACATACATCATCCACCCACTCCCATCCCCAACTCATAAAAAAGCACAAGGTAGAATAAACCTACACCACTAAAGAGCCAACTCATGTGCTCCCACCACTACACGGCATCATCACATCACACAAAAACAAGCCCAATCTTATTTACTCCTCACTGTCCTAAACAAAGGAGGAGGGCTTGCTCTAGTTGTGCTTGTTTGCCACATTGCATTGCTTCCTAATCTCACCCTTGGTGCCTGTGAGAGGGTTGTTCTCAGAAAGGATGGTGATGGCCCTTGAAAACTCCTTAAAGAAGTAGTCCTGGCTCTTGGCCATCTTCTTCACATAGGGTTTGGTCCTTTTGTCATTGGCCAGCTGATGGTCCACAATCAATAGGCCCTTGTTGTCCAAGATGTTCCTGTAGTAGTTGTTGTCCAGTATCATAGGAGTCCCGCGGTCGTTTCTCACGTACTGGACTGCCTTCGGATCCGGGATGGAATCTGGGCACTTGTGGAGCATGTGCTCGATGTGGTCCGGGTTGATTGCAGGGTCCACCTCAGGGTACAAACGATGGACCAGCTTCACACAGTGGGTCCTGCCGACACTGTGAGACCCTGTCAATTGGGAACAAGAGTATGGCCAGTGTTTGTAATGTACATGAGGGGATAATGCATGCACCTACATGGATTTGTTGGGAACAAGGATTTAGACAAAGACTTGGTCAATCACCACACTCATGCTTCTGCCGATCTAGTCATGGCTTCTTTTATAGAATGTGTAAGGCAATGGTTTATAACTCGATTACAGTTGACTTGCCTCAACTGAGTCGACTCGACTCGGTGGGCTGTCAAGGGATATGAGTCATGCTAGTTTGACATTTAACCAAGTATGTAGTTTCTGGTTTTAAAACAATGGTGTAAGCAATTAGAGTCACTTTTAGGACTGTGCCCGTGTAAAATCATAACAATGATGGGGCTTTAGGAGTTTCAAAGGGGCGTTCCTATGACATAGACCCCGTCTAAAAAGTGAGAGCCGCCTGATCAGGGTGTCGTTTTGATGGTGTCAAAGTTGTCCATATTCTAGCCGTGACATAATTCTTGTCCTAAACAAGGTTTCATGCAGCTTAGATGTTTAGATTGGCTCCACTTTAGAGTTTCACTCCTCTTGACTCGGAATTTATGGACTCTATGAGGATCCGGACTATTAACAATTACACGCTACCCATGCCCAGTTCATGCTCTCATCCTGACTAGTTATGGCCATGCATGTATATAGACCCATGACAGATGCAAACATGAAGTGTATCCCATATTCCCATGCCTTCTTGAGTATATATCATGATATTTTCATGAGAAATTCAAAAATAACTGTTGTGAGTCTTGTGACTGTGGAGGTGAGTGAGAGCCTACATGGATGATGTAGTCAAGTTTATTCAATACATTTTCACCAACAATGGCATTGTTGAGAAATGGATCATTTATGTCATCTCCATTAACCCCTTGAGATTTTGATAAGAATGGTTGGCTGAGAAAACTTAATAACAGCAAAACCCGCTTTCTAATGGATTATTATGCATGTCCAATGCATGATTTCATCATAATGATGTCAAGACATGCATGCATGTACGTATCATATTGTAGATCCGTATATGAAGTATATCTAATACCATATTGTAGATCCGTATATGAAGTATATCTAATACCATTTCGGATACATATCGTGTTACTGTGACCATATTTTCAGAATTGGCATAAATTTGTGTCAGTGTTAAGTGAGTAGTGAGCGTACATGTACATAAATAATGCAAGCATGTGTATTTAGCACACGTCTGCAACAGAGCCTAATAATGACATGGGCCCAGTAATGAATAAACAAATACAAATAATGCATGCCCAATCCATGCTTTCATCATGCTGATGTCATGTACATGCATGCATGTATGTATATACTCATATCATAGATCCATATATGAAATATGCATATGATAGATGCATGTATATACCTAGCAGGGCCACAACTCCAGGGGTATCAATGCCCATGGACCCAAATTTCTCAAGGACTGCTGAAATGCTTTCATTGTGGTCTGGTAGGTACTCCTCAACCACATCAGCTCTGCTCCTCCTCCCATCTCTTCTTCCTGTCTTGAGAGGGATGAATGGCCCACCAAGCTTTATCATGAGAAAAAAACGACAAAAACGAAAGGATGATTTAGTCATACTCCCTCGGAATTATTAAATTTATCCATTTTTAGCTGTTTTCCAAGATGACCCATAAAAATATCATACACCACAGCCCAAGATAGTGTCCTTAGAATATGAATTAAATGTTGATCCAACATAAGGCATTTATGCACATACATACAAAAATGTCATGTAAAGGGATAAATGTAAATCCATCACCAAAAATGGATGATGATGCACACCCAAGAGAGAAAGCAAGATGGATGGTTGGGAAACACTATCAGGTCTCTGACCCAAACCAGATCAAAGGATAGATTCGAATATAAGGGCCTTAGCCCTTAGATCTGAAATGGAACAAAAAAAAGCAGCTTTTGCGGGGAGTAATTATCATGAAAACTCTGTTGAGTAGAGGAATAAAAGATCATTGCAGTTGTAACAAACTTTAAAGAGATCTAAACAAACTGAGTAACTTACTACCATACTAGAAAGGAAAGTAACCATCCATTTGAGAAAGAAAAAAGAGCATGTACCTCAGTAAGACCATTTGAATATTGTGAGAGAAATCAATACAACCCAAGAAAGCCCATTTAATGGATCTTCCTATTGAAAAGTATTTCCACTGCATTTACTAACGCCTTGAGGTTTTGGTAGTAATGGTTAGCTAAAGAAATTTAATATGGTATCAGAGCCAACCGGTCCTGAGTTCGAATCCCAAGAGGAACGACTCGGCGCAGAAAAAAAAAAAAATGGGTGTCGCCAAAAGTGCGCCGGCCGGGTTCTACCTGAGGGGGAGTATTAAAGAGTAGGCTCCACCCAAAGGGGAATATTGAAAAGTATTTCCACTGCATCTACTAACGCCTTGAGGTTTTGGTAGGAATGGTTAGCAACAGAAATTTAATATGGCATCAGAGCCAACCGGTCCTGAGTTCGAATCCCAGGAGGAACGACTCGGCGCAAAAAAAAAAAAAAAAAAAAAAAAAGCGTATCGCCAAAAGTGTGCCGGCCGGGTTCTACCTGAGGGAGAAAAGCCTTGAGATTTTGATAGGAATGGTTAGCAACAGAAATTTAATATGGCATCAGAGCCAACCGGTCCTGAGTTCGAATCCCAGGAGGAACGACTCGGCGCAAAAAAAAAAAAAAAAAAAAAAAAAGCGTATCGCCAAAAGTGTGCCGGCCGGGTTCTACCTGAGGGAGAAAAGCCTTGAGATTTTGATAGGAATGGTTAGCTACAGAAATTTAATACTTCCCACCACACCATTTACAAACATTAAGAACAAGGAAAAATGAAGAATCACCCAACACAGTCCACATTCCCACAAGAGACTAAATTAAGAGAAAACCTTTGAAATGTCAGTTTTACAGGAATGAAACCAGATCGGAGAAGAAAAAAATATCAATAGCACCCAACACCCACAGAAAATAAAATAAGACCTCAACAATCACAAACAGAAGACCAAAGGAAAGGTTATAATTTTATACCGAAACAATGCCGTCTCTGGCAGACAAAACCAAGATGTCTGCACAGGAGACCACTCCGGGGCACTCCCTCTCCACAGCTTCCTTGATGGTGTCAAGGTACCTGAAATTCCTCAGCCCAAAACTCCTGTCTGTTTCCTTCTCAGAAAGGCTCCTCCTTGTAGAATCCAGTAGAAGCGAAGCATCACATGACTATAAAAAAAACAAAAACAACCAACCCCATCATCAAAATGTGATAGAAACAACAAAAATCGAGAGAGTGAGAGAGAACATCTGTTGCTTACCTGAACAGCACAGTCATGGAAGATGTTCCTGAGCCATGAGAAGGCAGTGTTCTTGTGGCGCTTGTAGAGAAGCTTAACCTGCTCTGTGATGATATCCTCTGCTTGAGGGCATGACTCCTTGTAAAAGTTCATAACAAGGCCAGGGTCCTCCTCATTCTCTGCAAAAGCAGGCCTCAGAACCACAGCTGAGAAGGAGAGAAGAGCAAAGAAGAAGAGACCCCAGGAAGCCATTTTTTCTCCCTTCTTCAGAGATGGGTATGTATGATCTCTTGCTTCTTCCACTGGGTTCTTAAATAATGCAGAGAAGTAATGACACTGAAATAAAGAAAGCTTAGAAAAGTAAAAGAAAAGAGTGAAAAAGAATGAAAAGATAAAGAAGAGGATAAATGGGATTATTGAACCCGAGGCTGTGATGACATTTGTCGGTGCTCTGCTATTTTTACCCTGATTTGAACGT
This sequence comes from Persea americana, assembly GCA_029852735.1. NCBI lineage: Eukaryota > Viridiplantae > Streptophyta > Magnoliopsida > Laurales > Lauraceae > Persea > Persea americana. The sequence goes on along the minus strand of CM056814.1, from coordinate 56,835,267 downwards.
TCTGCTTATCCTACTTCTTCTTGTGTTGATATAATGGCCCAGCATCCAAGGCCGTTACGTTATTCAATGGGCAAAGTGTGTGACAATCGAAGGGCCCATGGTCCATAAGTGGTCTATTGACTTTTGTTTCAGCTTGTTGGTTTCCCCTAAATTCCCCCTTGAGTCATCCAGATCTACTAATGTGGGAGTCAGTGTTCATTCCTCCAAATCTATCAGTGGGATTCCTTATGCAACATTGATTCTCCAAGGAAGGATTTCTTTTGTGGCCAATTACTTTTAGCAGGTTGGTATGGTATTTTATCTTACAAAGAGGAGAGCATAGAGAGAGAGAGAGAAAAAAGAGAACATTTTTGGTTTTAGAAGGCAGGCTAGTTTTAGGAGTCGAAGAACAGCAGAATTGAAAATCCACGAAATGCATAATTTCTAATATTATGCCGAAGAGGAGCTTTGCGGGCTTCTGCTTTTCCACTCAAGGGAAAAAGATTACCTAAAAGATTCATACTGATCTTTAATATGAATGTTCATATATGGATAGACATTCACTAAGAATTCACATTAATAGTAGCTTAGCCGGCTACTAGATGAGATCACGTATTAAAGGTCAAATCCGGCGAACATGGAGGATTTTGGAAAGCTGTCGAGAAGCCTTGGATCTTTTGTGGGTACAATAATTTTACTTGCTGATTGGTTGGGCATTTTTCACACCTGAAAGAGCGGAGTTTTTGAACAAATCTTTTAAATTCGCATACATTGTGAGAAATTCTAATGTTGCACAAACGAGCCTACAAGTTCCCTGATTTCTTCTGCCGTCATAAATGTCAAGTTTTGTGTGCTTGATCTTATTACCAATGCACAGTTGGACTTTTATGCAGTTTGAGTTTTACAAGCAATGGCTCCACTTGCATGATTGGATGGAGATTTCCCCACTTTCCTCTTGCTATACGGTACTTCAGTTGGATACTTGCCATCACATGTTTGGAGCTTAGGCATAGGAATCAAAATGTGAAGAAATGACTGGTCCAATTTTAGCCTGGGGGGTTTAAGGAATGATCTCACTGACAAGTGGCTTGGATGGTGCAGTCTAGGGTAAAATTTTCTTGAAGGGTAATTCTATTGAGGAAAGCTCAAACAGAAGAAGACAAAATACAAAAGGAAACCACTAAAACGAACTGTCCATCCCAAACCAGCCTCCTAAACCAAGATGGAAAAGGCCCTGCCTGCGTACAATCCACATTCATAGAGTAACAAGATTTAGCTAATGGAGAATGAGGGGTTGTCCAGTTGGTTAGAAACCCCACCTCAACCCTGTATATATTGGCGCTCTTATGTCCCAGCCAACCGAAAAAACAGTAGATTTAGCTAGTGGAGTCGGCTGCCCCATCTAGTTCTCTAGGGATGTAACAAAACTCCACGAAATCAGACAGAAGGATTGAGTAGATTAGACCAACTCTCCATCCCCGTTAATGGCTTGAACCACATCCATTGCATCCGTAAATACTGGAACTATGAGGAAATCCATTGCTTCATACTATGGTGCAATGCCTTTCTTCAATGCATGGTGGGGCCTACCTTCTGAAAATCCGAGCCAGCCATCAAACCTTAACACCCTACCATGTTGTAAAATCATTATTCAAATGTGTAAGATACCCACCATTGGATTTGACTTCATATGAAACACATGATGGAACTTGCTTTACTTTTTTATAGTTGAAATAAATAAAAAAACTAACGGGTGACCCACTGAAATTTTCTTTGAAAATTTACACAAAGCAAATATGATAGGTGTTAAGGCTGATCAAAGGCTTGGATTTGCAAAAGGTGGCCCCTGCCGTGCATAGAGAAAGGTGCTGTAGTATATAGTATGATGGAGCCCCACTACATTGTAGTTCTGCCCTCTTTTTAATGCAAGGAGAATCCCCCTTCCTTTCAACTTTTTTTCTGGACATTAGCAAATGTGGTTCAAATAGGGCAAGGTAGGTAGGTTCGTTGAAGTTAATTAAAGTTTTAACTTTTAAGAGCCCTATGTACTATCTTGGAAGTTGCTAATTTGAGTTTGTACTCTGGCTCTTTGAATGTGATTGCAGAGATGATCAACAGGTGGATTTGTCGTCTTTGCTATTATTTTCATGCCCTGGGGCCCCTAATTTGGATGCATCTGTATTTTTTATTTATGAGAGAGAGATATCTTACCAGCAATTGGAGCATCAGACTTTGGACTATACTCACACCCTAGCAGATGGCCAAACAGAAGAAGAAAGTGAAAGGACAAGTTTTTTTTTTCTTGTTAGAAGGTGAAAGGATAAGTTCGTGGACTTACATGATCACAAATGGCCCTCAAAATCTCTTCAATTTCATTTTACTAATTAGGGCATATAATTCTAGTAAGTGATATGAAAATGAGGAGATTATAAGGGGCATTTGTATTTTGTGATCATTTTAGAAAGAATTGTTAGGGTGCAAGGCATATCATGGTTTCAAGTATCACAATTGGGCCCCCTTTGGGTCCCACGGAAAACCTATACACGATGAAGTGTAATTGGTATCGGCATTGTAATTGGATTGATTTTGGAAAAGGTAAAAATTAAGAAAGATTGTCTAAGAAGATCAAGATAATGAAGAATTCTTGAGCTTTGATCTTTTAGAGATTATTTGCTCCTTTTTGTTATGCATATGGGTCATTAATTATAATGCATGAGGAGGGTGGGCCCCACCTCTAGATGGTTCGAGATGCACGGTGCATATGAGCACTGTGCGCAAGTGAAAATTATCCTTGATATTCATCTAACAGTCCAAAGGAAGCCACGAACGAGAAGAGCACAAGAGCACCGGTCATGATCCTTGAATGAGTTAGCTAAGCACTCAAGTTCTTTCTGTTGGGCCAAGGCATGGTGGTGAAATTGGTCTGAGTGCTGAGGTCACTTCACGAGGAATAGAGTTATTTACCTACGAGCATATTTGTAAAATATATATATATATATATCTAAGATTTGGTTATCATTATTTGATAAAATATTTTCTTTCTATTATTAATTGCTGATTTTGTTTTTAACCCATCTAGGGGGTTGGACCCAAGAGAGAGCTGCAAGCACACGGAAAGGCAGCTTAGTCAAGTGGAAAAGAGGCCTATACAAGGAAGATGAGGTGACATACCCGAGGTTCAAACCCCTGATAGTCAGATAAGAACCGACGCTCCTTACCACCTGTGTAAGAAGCAGTTCTTCATTAATTACTAATTAGAAGAGCTCTTTGTCAAAAAAAAAAAAAAAATTAGAAGAGCCCTTTGTAATTTTTTGGTAAAAATCTCTATCCCCGTAGAACTATTTTAACCTAGTGGTCCCTTAAAGAAAATTTTGGCCCTTCTCCCTTACTCCACCTCCAGTAAAGCTACTGACTTCACTAATCAAGTGCAACTTTGAGTTCTCGGTGTAAAATCAAGCCAGTGGCATGGCTTGGTCAAGTAAATCTTTTGAGTTGTCTGCCTATCATCACTGGGCTCACAGACTGCACCTACTTCAATTAAAGCATTCCTAATCCTACCAACTTTTATCCTTTTTTTTTTTTTTTATTTATCAATGAGAGGCTTAAAAGTAGCAAACTTATTTTTGTTCACAAATAATTGGTTCCCTAGATATTTCTCACTACTTGTCATGTATGTTTCCCCTGATAAAGAGGTGATGGCCCTATGCCTCTTGCCATATTCCCTCTGCTAAAAGAGATAGCAGATTTATTACAATTGATTAATTGTCTCAACACATCGCAGTAATCATCCAGGATATAAATATCTTTAATTTCCCTAGCTTGCTCTAATGAAGCATTAGAAAAATTGAAACTATCGTAGCCACCTTCATAGCTTCTAGCAAAAGAAAAAACAAGAATAAATCTCAAAGGACAAAGCAATATAAAATTTTAAAGAATATATAAATGAAGGTCCAACAGGCAGTTGAAACGCTTGCATACAATGGCCCTCCCCCCGAGTGAGGGTAATAGACGACCTCGAGAGAGGTGATGGACTGATGGAGCCGTCGGATAAGGAAAGTAAACCTCGGGTGAGGCGAAAAAACCGTGTCTGGTGAGAGAAGGTAGCAAGCCTAGGGTTCAAACCCCGAACAGCCAAGTAAGCCTAATGAGACCCTCACCCACCACCCAATGAGTTTTAACTCAACACAACTTAGGTCTCATTGAGATATTTCCTACCCCATCTTCTGATTGGCGAGCCTAAATAGGCTAATGCAACATTTTTCAACTCGTTCTCACTAGAAAAAAACAAAAAAAATCTATCTTTTGGAAAGTTTTATTTCTTTAACACCCCACCCTCCTTGGTTTTTTTTCCTTTTCACATAGTTGGGCCCAAGGCAAATTTTCTAGTTCCCCCATTGCACCAACATGAGGCTGACCACCCACTTATGATCCCATCTCCCTCCCAACCTTGGCTCCCTCACTTCTACCCTTCTGTAAAGTAGCATGGACCCATTTCTCATTCATCCAAAGCACATGTGCCATTAGATTTTATGTTTAAAAGATTGATATCACTTTGTTAAGTTTGATTGGGGGGCATTAACAGTGTCATTAGTTTAATTACCAGAAAGAATAAAACAAATGATGCTATGCTAAGTGCTGACACGATTCCTCCACACTAAGTACGAGCACAAGTGACTGCAAAATAGAGGTGAGGGAATCATGTGACCCCATTTGCACTTGTTTAATTGCAAATGATTTAAATATGTGGACCTCGCATTCAATGAATTTATGTGACCCCATTAGCTCCTTTTTTTTACTGAAACTGACTTGAATATGTGGACCTTGCATTCAATGGATTTAGATAATTCAATTGCTTTGATGACTGATAAGCACCCAATGGGTCTCTTGGTCTTGATCTTCCTTTAATTAGAAGGCAGCCAACCTTTTTAACCCTGGGAATGGAATTATTGTAGTTCTCTAATAGGAATGATGCCCTGGCTTTGTTATTATATGATCAATTGCAGGCTGTTCTCATCAAAATCAAGTCAGAAATGCAGGAATGGTCTCCTTCCACAGTTAATGTTGCTGAAACAAAGTCATGACTCTTGACTCTTGAGGTTGTGGTTCTAAAGTCAAATGGAAATCTCTTGTGTCACTTGACAAGTTAGGGTGCTAAGTGTGACTTGAATTGACCCTGTCATGACATTAATTGTTATTTTTCAAAATATTATAAATTTTAAAAAAACATAAAGACTTAAACTTTTTAGTATTTTTCTTAGTGTTTCATGGGGAAAATGCCACAAGATAAAATAACTCTCAAATAAATAAAAATACAGAGGGACATTCATGTGCATTCATCCCTCACTATAGAGTAAGGAAACTTTCCCTTTTTACACATGAGTATTCCTTTTATGCATATGACCATATATGACTTTTCCTCTTTTGCACATGAAAATTTCTAATTATGAAAGTGTCCCTCACCCTATGGTGAGGGATGGATGCACATGAATATTCTCCATATATAAATATACAATAATATAAATCAAGGCTGAGAAATTGAAGATTTTTCCTGATTTTAGTCTTGTTGCAATTTTGATTTTCTCAATTTTTCAGTTTTGGAAATATTTTGAAATATTTTGTGAGATTCTAGGGAGAATACCACTACAGGTGAATACCATGACATTATGAGGATATTTTCAAAATTTTGGTGATATTTACTTTAGTGTTTGAAATCACTGGTCCTACAAAATAAAGGGATGATACCCAGCCAAAAGCAATTAAGGTGGAATTTTAGTCACTCGAGCTACTTGATCTTAGCCAAAAGGCTGAGAAAGGTAGTAGTCACTTGAGCTACAAGGCCCATATGTTTGCATGGAATTTGATTCCTAGGAATTTATGGTAACATGGACTCTTAACACAAGGTTTATGTTGGAGGTGAGAATGAACAATATATTGTGGATACGTAGATGCGTATCTGTCTTTTCTAATAGCTGTTTTACTAAGGTGATGCCTATACATTCATTTTCCATCTCCCTTTAGTTTATGGGAGATTATTTGATGTCCATTGATTCTCAGTGCCTTCTTTTCTACAATTTAGCCACTTTTAGAAACATATTCTTAAGAATTCATAGGAATTCAATCCCAAGCAAACAAATAGGCCTGCAAAAAAAAAAAAAAAAAATTTATTTTTTCTATTTTGATCTCATGTTTATTCTTGATTTCCTTGCAATTTTCTAATATCAAGAATATTCTAAAAGTTTCATGATATTATTAGAGGATGCAGTTTTCAAGTAAATATTATTATAATTAACAGGATATTTTCTGGTATTCCTGATTTATGTAAAAGTGGTCCAAAACCAAGTTTATGGTGGCATTTCTATAAAACGAATCATGATATCACTCCAGGAATTGTCTTATCTATGGCCTCTTATATTTTTGAGCTTTTTGTATATACCCCCTAAGGTTTGTAGGATTTGTAAATAGGGCCCTGAGATTTTAGCATTTATAAATATGCCCTTGAATTTTTATTTTAATACCTTCCATGCCCCAAAATCAATAGTCTTCCAACCACCATAGGTTTTTAGAGCGAAATAAAACTTTTGCCCATCTCTTTTATCCTTATATGCATAATTTCAGAATCTTTGACTCAAATTTTTTATATAAAAAATATAACATTAACAATTTCACTTAGTGAGAAAAAATAATCCTACATAAATCCTTTTTTTTTTTTTATCAATATAGGATCATTTCATTAAATCGAAATTGATCATGACGACGACCTGTACTTATAAACGATTAAAATTTATATAATCCATATATGACCCACCATTCCCACCATTGGATTTTGGACTTCTTTTTGTGTGTGTGTGTGTTTTTGCGGGGGTGGGGGGTGAAGAATATAAAAATTAAAAAACATATTAATTTTTAGAATTTGCTCGAGGAGGAGAGGAATTTTAAACTTTTCTCAGATATAAGTAGGAGTTCAGTCCCCAGGCCCTTGTATATGGGCTCACCCATGTTCATGTGCATGAGAGAGTTATTGAAAGAAATCATTTTTAGACTTGAGATAAAATAATTGTATTTTTGTAAGTAATATTTTACTCGTTTTGTTCAATGGATGTAAGGGCAAAGCTGTCATTTATATAAAAATCCAACACAAACCTCATAGTGGCTGCCCATTCTTGTTAGGAATATTGATTTTGGGGACATGAAAGGTATTAAAATGAAAAGACAGGGGCTTATTTACAATTACTAAAACCTCAGGGGCCTATATACAAATCCTACAAACCTTAAGGTGATATATACAAAAAGCTTTATTTTTATTTTTTTTAGGTACCCTAGCTAATAAGTTGGGATTCAAGGTAGCCCACACATGTGGATAGCCATGTCAGGGTTTCTATCCAACTAAGAAACCTCATGTATTAAACCTCTAATAATTTGTTATGGTCTAAACCAAGTTTTCTAACTCGCCCCACCATCCTGTGATATGCAATCCAGATCATAACAATCTAAATCATGGGTCAGTTTTTCTAACTCTAAATAGCAAATGATCTCAATTGATAAGAATTTTGATTGATCCTCAAGCTTACATCATTCCTATATCATCCAGACACATATCACACACATATGATCAGTTAAGCTTGACCTCGAGCTTGATCTGAGCTGAGCCATTTCATAAGCCATTCCTAAGCTGAGCAGAGCAGGGCCTTGTTTAAGCTCCTCCACCCATTTCTAAATGAATGAAATAAAGTAGGCTGGCTTAAATCAGAAGCTATAAAAAAAAATTCAGCTTAGCCTAGATACGCTGAGTAAACAAAAAGCGAATGACCAGGACTGGGACATGTGCATTCTCTAAAATCTAGGTCCACGGGTAAATTAAAAAGGATAGTTGTCTCTGCCAACACACTCTTGCTTGAGTGATGTTGGGACATTACAGTCATACACATGTCCAGTGATTTGACTTCAAGTTCGAAGTATTACTCACCATCAATAGTCCAAAATACAGTGGTCGAACCAAGAAATTTGCCTCGGGACAAGGCACTATGTAAGAAGAAAATTTTAGGAGAGGCCACTATTAAAAAAGGCTAGAATTTTCTATTAACACTTGGGGGTCTTTCAATTTTTTTGAAGGCCAATGTAAAAAGATGAAAGTTTTCTTTACAGTAGGGGCTTTTCCAAGTTTTTTTTGGACGGGCCATGGCCACCTTCAACCCCTGCCAAGTTCTGACGCAACTTAACAAATAAAAGAAAGAAAAAAGAAAAAAGATCCAGTACCCCACAGGAGGATAAAAAAAAAAGAAAAAGGAATTACTCCCTGGGAATTTAAAAAAAAAAAAAACAGTCTCATTTTTAGTCAATGAAAATGTAACACATATCATCAGTGATACACATATCATATTCTCTCTCATATACATTCTCCTACAAAGGTGAATCTTTTATAAATTCTCTTAAAATACTAACAAATCATTAGCTATTAGATAGGGGTAGAAACTCCACTTTTGAGATTGCGGAATGTTTTGAGAATTTCTATAACACTACTTTGAGAATAAGGGGAAGGATCCTCATATTTAGGCTGTAGACATTGGATATGAATACAATGAGTCCCCCCTTACTCTCACTGGAGCATTTCCCATATATATATATATATCATCCTATTTTATGTGGGGAAAAGTACGACAAAATGTGGATCAGGGTCTGATCCTTGGTCTCTTCCCTACTCCTCATGCGAGGTCTTAATCCCCGTGTGTGTGGGTTGTCCATTCTCACATGTGCAAGTACTCAATCCCCACGCGTGGATACTTTCATTGGTCTAAGACCCCTTGGCTTAAAAAAGGAAGAAAAATGGACCCATGAACCGTGAATTGTAAATTCTGATCCAAAGGTCCAAGTAATCCTGGTCCAATACCAAGGTTATTATTCTAATCCTAGCAAAAACTGGTTATTACTCTAAAATATGATAACTTGTTGGACTACAATTGTAGATCAAACCATCTTGTGGGGCCCAATTTATTAGCCAATGTGCATAACGAATGGGTCGAATAGAACCTTGTATAGTTTAACTATGAATCACAATTTTACATCCTTTGGTGATAATAACAATGTCATAAGGAATAAGGATGAATCACAATTTTACCTCCAGCAGTCTACTTCTGTCACTCGAGGGGCTCCCATCTCACCCGAGGTTTACTCCCCTCACCCGAGGGCCCCCTCTCCAAAGGGCTAGGGCCCAGCCCCCCTAAACTGGGATAAAAAAAGTCATAAGGAGAACCCAAAGCAACGGCTAGAACATTTCCATCCAATCATTCACTTTGAATGCTCTTGATTCAACAGCTATGAATAAAATTGAAAAAAAAGGTCATATGTGAAATAGGATCATTCCTACCGAACCATTCACCATGCATATATTGGTGGTTTCAGTGGACTCCACAAGGTGGATTGGACCATTTGATTTCTTATTTCTCATTAGTAACAGGTTTAGACTGGTGGTACCAACAAATTAGAGATATAAACTTCAAAATTACTAGGGTAATAAATGGGCTAGGCCGACCCAAATTCAGCTTTGTTCTCAGGATCTGGGTTGGATCCACGCCTAAATATTTTACCCGAATATTTAAATGGGCCAGGCCTGGGCAATGCTGGTCAAAAGGGTGGAAAAGAAACCCCATCCTGTTGCCTCTCACCAATTGACCTTCTGAAATACCAATCAGTTAAATCCAAGCTAATTAGGCCCATGGGCTGGAGATAAGCTCAAAAAAAAGTTTGCTAGATAATTAAAAGGGCTTAATTAGAATTTTAGATTTTCCCAGCAAAACCCTTTTGGAATACAAATAATGCTGATATTTCTTCTTAATCCATGTGTTCTTTCCCCCTTTTTCTTTTTTTTTTTTTTTTTTTTTTCTTTTCTTAATACTTTGCTAATCTAATTGAGGTTGCAAAGGGTGGCAATTCTTGACCCGAAAGCTAACAGAACCTGAGCCCAACCTGGTAATTCAGCATTTGGGTTCCCCCTTATAATTCTCATGTTGGGTTTGGGTAGATATTTTTTTCATCTTATTAATAATATAGGTTGGGTTGGGGTTGAACCCAAGCTGGTAATTCAAGGTTCAAACATCCTTATTATCTTCAGGAACGGGTAGGGTTGGTATTTTTTACCCGAGTAATGGCTGAGTAGGGTTGGGGACTTGAGGTCGAATCCGTTCTTGCTCTTCGACCCAACAACTCAATCCCAAGATAACTTGTTAATTGGGGTAAATTGACTCCTTTTAACTTCCAGGTTGGAGTCTGTACAAATTATCTACATCCTCAATCCCACTTGATCCATTGCCACCCCTAGTTACTGTGAATATCTGGACAGTGAGCTCCCACTAATACATGGGTCAAAGATCCCTTTTGCCACAGAAAGGAGGACTGCAAGGTGTGGGCCCACTCGGTTCTACAGGGTTGGACCACCACTTTCCCAGTGAGAAGACATGTTTACACAAAGGAATAGGATGCTCCAGTGAGACCGAAATTGAAGTTTTAATCCCCCTTCCATATGGCTTCTATTCAGATCCACACTTTCCCTCTTTGCAGGCCCTGCTGCACTCAAATGGGCCCCGCAAAAAATCTCTCTCTCTCTCTCCCTCTCTCTCTCCATTACACACCATAAAAAGACATGGGAAAGGATCTATCGATTCTTACTGGAGAGCAGGGGTCCAGAGAACTTTCATCATATATATGAAATAGTATGTGGCGAGGCACCACTAGTAATTTGCTAGTTCCCTTCTCATTTCTTGATGATGGATACCACTTTGAGACATTGGTGGGAAGAAGTGAAAGCCAAGATTTCTCAAGTTGGTGAAGACACATTTTTGAGCCTTTGGCATTCACTAGAGAAAAGTATTAACTGGACTGATGTGATTTCTCCCATCAAGATGCAATCAAACAGGAATAAAAGATTTTTATCCACAAACCTCCACCTTTATGACCCACCTAACCTGTTTATACTATTATTTTTTTTACGTTGGAACCCATTCATGTTTGTTAACATTCACGTGGAGGACATTGATGTAATAGTTTGTCACTTTTTGTTATTTCATGTTTGGTAGCTTAATATTTTGGTACTTGGCATGGTTTATTGGAGTTACTTGGCCTATTTAAAAAACAGAGCAGATACAATTTGGACTTCATGCTGTATACATCCTGGTTAAACCCGAACCGTTTTCTGCCCCTGGTCATATGCCTCAATTGTTCCATTGGTAATATGACAATCTAACCTACTTGCATGTGGGATGGGGAGTCAATCCCTGAAATACACATGCACATTTTAATCTAATGGAAAACGTCCCACAACAGATTTACAAGTAAAATAAGGAGAAATACACATGCTCTTCATACCAAATAAAAAACAATAAAGTGTAAAGAACCAAGAACAGGCATGTGTTTTTTTTTTTTTTTTTCCCCAAAGCAAAGGACCCAGAGATGCTCTCATATGTGGCAGCTAGGCTTGACAGAACTTTAATTAATCCACAATAGATGGCTCACTATCCAGACCCTTTACTTCATCATCTCCCTAGGATATTCTCTGACCATAGTCCAATTCTTTTAGACTACGAAAACCAAGCTCCAACCTCCAATGCCCCCTTCAAATTTGAAAACAAATGGCCGCTTCATCCTTCTTTTTTTAGGTAGTCAAATCTTGTTGAGAAACAACAGTCATTGGCAACCCACAGTTCATTCTTGCTCAAAAGCTTAAGGCCCTGAAGATTTCTCTCAAGCAATGGAGCAAGTTAACATTTGGCAATTTACACCAGAATATCCTTGCAGCTGAAGCTCGTGTTCTACAATGTCAACCCCAATTAGATTCTTCTTCTTCGGAACCTTCTCGTGAAGATCTTCTTTTTGTTAGATCAGAGCTTCATGAGGCTCTCAAAGCTCAAGAGATCCATTGGCATCAGAGATCTAGAATAGCTTGGTTGAAAGAGGGTGATCAAAACACTAAATTCTTTCACCATTCTGCCATTGCTAGGAGTTATTTCAACAAAATGAATCACATCTCAGCAAATGGCAGTACCATAGAAGATCCAGCTACCATCCAAGCTCTGGTAGTCGACTATTTCTCAAACCTATTCAAACCTCTACATTGTCTTCCTAGTCTCTCCCTGTTTCAGGTTGATAGCCCCAAAGTCTCAGACCATGAGAACTCCATCTTAACCTCCATCCCCTCAGATGAAGAAATTAAAGGTGCAATTTTCGGTCTTAAGCAGCAAAGTAGCCTTGGCCTAGATGGTTTCAATGGAGTTTTTTTCACTTCTGCTTGGAGCATAATTGGTCAGATGGTATCCAAGGCAGTGCATCACTTCTTCCAATCCAAGAGAATTCATAAAGCCTCAAACACCTTCTTCCTCACCCTCATTCCAAAATCCAAGTCCCCTGCTACTTTTGCTGATTTCAGACCTATTAGCCTGCTGAATTTCACTTACAAAATAATTTAAAAAATCCGTGCCTCCAGACTATCCAGAATCCTCCCTACTCTGATCTCCCATCACCCAACTGCCTTCATCAAAGGTAGGAACATCCAACACCATTCAGGCTTGGCTTTTAAGCTATTCCAGAAGCTAAACTCTAAGCAATCAAAAGGTTCTTACTGCCTTAAGCTAGACATTACAAAAGCTTTTGATAAACTAAACTAGTCATTTCTTTTCTTAGCCCTCCAGTTTTTCAACTTCTCTGAAACTTGGATAAATCTAATCAAAGAGTGTGTCTGTACAATTAAATGCTCAGTGCTTATTAACCGCACCCCTCAAGGCTTCTTCAGCTCTTCTTGTGGCCTAAGACAAGGAGATCCCCTATCCCCTTACCTATTCATTTTAGCAGAACAAATTCTGAGCCTTCACCTTCAAAACCTTCTTAACCAAGGTATTTTTCATTAGATCTCATCTATTCCCTCCACTCCTTGTCACTTACTATATGCAGATGACATTCTCATCTTCATGAATGGGAAAACCTCCAGCATCTTAGTTCTGCAAGATCTTCTTGAGACTTATTAGGCAGCAGCAAGTCAGTTCTTCAACCTCCAAAAGAGTCATCTCTATACAGGCAAGTGTGGTATCAGAAGGAAAAATAGGGTCAGCTCCATTCTTGGCATTAAAGAGTCTACGATCCAGCTCAAATATCTGGGTATCTCAATTTGCTTTGGTACCCCTAAGAGGCACCATTTCATTCCCCTGCTGGATGCAGTCAATGCAAAACGCAATGCATGGAAAGCTAAAACTCTCTCCTTTGTAGGCCGCCTCATCTTGATCAAGCATGTGATTTCCAATATGCCAATTCACATGGCTGCCACCTTGCCTCTCCCTGTCTCCATCTGCAAAGAGCTTGAGAGATTTTGATGAGACAATTTCTTTGGTCGGGGAATGCCTCTTACTCTAAACTCAACTATGTGAACTAGGCTTCCATAACTCTTCCAAAGGCTGAAGGAGGTCTAGGCATAAGGAAAATCTCAGATGTCAATGTAGCCTCTTTCATCAAGCTTGGTTGGCAAGCTTCCACAATATCTTTTCTTTGGTTAAAATGGAACAAGGACAGATACTTCAAATACAAACCAATCTGGCACCCTTCGAATTCCATCTACGGTTCTTGCATGTGGAAGAAAATGAGACGCCTAGCTCCTTTAATCCACAAAGGTAGTACTTGGATCTTTGGCAATGGTCAGGACATCAATCCCTAGTTTGATTCTTGGAATGAAGGTAGGCCTCTCTCAGAAAAATCTCCTCTCCTGTAACTCTCCCTGGATCAAAGACTTTCTTCTTTTTTCCAATCGGGATCCTGGTCTCTCCTAGATAACATTCTGCAAATTGTCCACCATCAATTATCAAGTCAACTCTCAGATCTTTCCCCAAGCCTGGAAGTTAGAGATAGTTTCAGATGGAGAGACTCACCTGATTGCCAGCTAACCATGCAAGAAGCTTGGCATCTAGTCAGGCACAGAGCAAATATCCTTCCCTGGCCCAAGTTGATCTGGAATAGCATCTCCCTTCCCAAAATAAAGTGTTTCGGTTGGTGCTTGATGCATAATAAAACCCCAACAGAATATCTTTTGAAACGCCGGGCTTTTCCCTTGCATCCAGATGCATTCTTTGTCATCTAGAAGAAGATACAGTTCATCACCTTTTCTTCTCCTGTGACCAAGCAAAATCTTTATGGCTATGGTTATTTCAAGCTGCAGATCTGAGGCCTCTTATGATCTTCATTGCTGCAACAATTTGGCAAGCTCTCTCCTTGGGGAATGACTCAACAGGCTCCAAGTTCATAGCTGCAATTTTCTTGAATGTCATTTATGCTCTCTGGAAGGCAAGAAACAAGTCAATTTTTGAACCTCAAAACACCCCCCTCATTCTCACCATTTCTCAGCTGCAAGATGAGATTTCCTTCTCTCTGAAGAAAATCAGAAAATCCTTTTGCAGCTCACAGCTCTTGGCACTTTGCAAAATTTTGAGAGTCACAAGATGCTTTGTAGTATCTTCTTCTTTCTCTTCTTTTGAGAGTCTTGGATGCTCTGTAGGTTCTTCTTCTTTCTCTTCTCTTTTGGCCTTCTCGTGCTTCTCTGACTGTAGGTGGGGTTCCTCTTTGACCCATGTATATTATTTCCTTGTTTTCTCCTTTCTTTTCAATACAATTACCCTTCAAGCAAAAAAAAAAAAAAAAAAGGGTCATGAATAACTATTCTTAGGACCCGACAACACGACGGACAGTAAACAAAGTTTTGCAAAGAAAACAAGTCATTTTCCTCTCATGCACCCAGGAAATCCAACAGATGGGCCCACCATAAAGATCATCATTGGCCTGAAAGTCAAGTGTGTCTCTGCTGATGGCTCACTAGGACAAACATATGGGCCTTGCAAATTGAATGGGCTCTAGTTTGGGCTTCGAAGCCGAGCCACTAGGGAAAGGGCATGGAGAGGATGGTCTATGGCACTGGCAATCCTTTTAAATAGACTAACCAAAAGAAAGCAAACCCTAGGCCTTTTTCTTAAGACCCAGCATGTATTTCACAGTAGATTCAAATTCAGGTCCACAGATGTACACCCATTTGTTTACTTGGAACGGATCTCCAAATTCTAATTAGATCTGGAATTAGGTCCACAATGGACCTGAATGCGTTTACATCCCTATTAGGGTGATTGTGTTGGCATCTATTGATGGGAGCCACAGGCGATCACTCATGTATGGGCCAACGTAGTTGGCAAGTTATAAGGATAAACCTAATATGATTAGATTCAGGGGAGCACGCATGTGAGTGTCATCCTCATTACTTGACTTCATTCTTTGAAGTGAGAGAGAAAGAAAAACAAATGAAAAATACATTTTAGGGAACTTCAGCTAATACTTGATCAAAGTCAATTTAAGCCATCCATAATCAAGACCCTGACAATTTCAGATCTCCACATCAGGTGTCTGCTCTTACCTCATGCATATTAAATTTCTTTGGTTGGCGGAAGAACTATGGGGGGCTGAAGTTTTAGAATTTTTCATAGGTTTTTACATATGGCCGCTTAAGAATTTCAAAAAAGACCATACATATTTTGAAAACTATATGCACTTTTTTTCAACGTATAGTGGTTCCCCGAAGGGAGAATTTCTCGGTCTGCCCTTGCCTTGCTGAATCAGTAACAGTCATCACCATAAACAAGCAACTGTTCTTTCTGTCCATCTTGTTCTTTACTCAAACACAGCATATCTCAGACTATTTTTAAAATGGCCTCCCAGTCAGTAAAAATTAGTAGCTGATGTGAGGGCTTTAGGAATGAGTTTATTTGATTTATGATCTCTCTCTGATTCAGAACATGATTTGGGGTTTCTAATTTCAGGGTCTAATGGTTTGATTGTGAGCAATAGTTTTCAGGGTTATATGATTCTGGGTGAGAACGATGTTCTGTAAATCAAAATCAAACATTTGAACATATTTCACTATAAATGCTTACAGTTAATGTCCATAAGACAGTACTTGTTTAGCCTCTTAAAAGGAGAAACTATCAAAGTTATCATCCATCAACAAAGGTGACCCATCTGAGAATGCTCCCTGAAACCCCCATTTCCCATTTCTTTTTATGGCCACCATAAGTCACTGGGGAGGACCCAGGTACGAGCACATGGGTACTGTCGAACCCCGAACCGCAAAGCGCTTCTAAAAACTATATGAAAAATTATGGGTCTACTTCAAAAAATCCATTAAAAATCATAGGTCCGTCCTAATAAACCATGGAAAAATCCTCAGTTTGCCCCCTAAAATCAAACGACCTCTTAGTGTCCGCACCCCTCAAACAAGAATCTTGGGTCAGCCAATAAGTCCTCCCGGTCGGTGTGCCCACTTGTAATTGATCTGAATCCTACGCAGTATCGTAGACCATCTGATGCTCTATTAAATGCACCATTCTGGATCGATGGCTGGGCCACCGAAACAGATTAGGATAGACCAATTCATGAGCATAGCTATAGTCCTATCACTGACTCCTGTGCCGGGCTTGGTTTTGGACTTTGTATGGGCCCAGATGACTTTAAAACACCAATATAATTTTTCTCTTTTAGGTTTTGAAATCTAACAATGTGGTTAAAAAAAGAAGAAGAAGAAGAAGAAGAAGAAGAAGAAAAGAAAAGAGGAATTAGTAAACACAGAACACAGGTCCACTTGACCAACAAATGCAAGAAGTCTTTGGTTTATCATGCATTAAAAGATTAGATGGATTGAATGTTGTTAGCTATCTAATTCACAGTCTTGAAAGGAATGAACGGTTTCAATTGTAATCATCAATAGAAAGGGCTTTGGGCGGATCATCAGGTACAATCCATCAAATTGAATTTTGTTGGATTTCTAATCAACAATTCCCTTTCACATGAAAGGCTGGAGCGCCACACAAACTTCTTAGAAATATGATTAGAGAGAGATTTAGATGCTTTGAGAGAGTTGGATGAGTGAGAGAGAGTTTGGTGAGAAATGAGAATGGGAGGACACCCCCCCCCGCCCCCCACTCCCGAACACCACCCCCCTTCGCCCCCCAATAGACTTTTGAAAATTCAAAAAGACCAAAAATGCTCTTAATATGTTTGTTTTATGGCTGTTTGGTGGGGGTAAAATGGTCAAAACATTCAATATGACCGTTGGAGGGTAAGACGGTCATTTTACCCCTGCAATGCCGCATGTGCCAGCATAGCTTAGGAGGGCCGTGCTGTGCCACAGGTGGGCTGTGTGCCTAGAACATTGGCCCAACATGGCCCTTGTCTACGGGAATGTTGACTGTCGTGCCAGGTCGGCCCGACCCATTTAACATCTCTGAGCTACCATCAAATAATCTCCTTTTAGATGGAAAAAATGAGTACCTTGTACATCATGGTAAGCCTAGAGAATCAAATCTTAGGAACGACAAAACCCAATCTTATCTCCACGTTGTATCCTCCACGGCTTGACCTCTTTTCTGTTTCTTGACCATCGGTTATAAAGCATTTTGCCATGAATTCTTAAGCAAGATCTTGGTTTCGAGGAGTTTGTTAAAAATGTAATATTTTTTTTGAAAGATAAAAAAAAAAATTGAAAGATAATTGTCAACCATCATAATGACTAAGGGCTAAGCTCTTAACCCTTCGAAACTTGAGCTCCAACACCCTTGGAAACATGTTACATATGAAATCTTACTATTGATACTGAGTTACTTCATGTAACCTTGTGTATGTTATTTTATATATACATTAACATGACTTGGAACATTGCAGCTGCCAATGCCAATGCCTTTATATTTCGAATGGTTTATCAGGCTTAGACTCATATCTTGATTATTCTGGACCACTTTTATCAAAGAAACAATTTTAAGAAATACTTCCTTTTGTAAATATATAGTTTTAATTGCTGTTAGATTATTCTACATATAAAGAAATAACAAATTATAATGCGAAGGCTCTTATTAAAGGCATTCCTCTTAATCCTATCAACATTGTACACTCAATGAAGGGGGAAAGTAACACGATATATGAAATATTATGGACATGTGTATAGAGGGATCCTAGAAGATGATGACATGTTAGTCTTCTTGATGCAATTTTTGGGGCTGTAGATGGAAAAATCTCTTATGGTTTTCTTGTGAAATTAAAATGAATTATTTTGTATGTACGTGCATGCCAAGGTCGTCCAAAGATCTTCTCCTCCAAGGAGGCTGAAGCAGGGGTGGTATTCTTTGATCTTATGATCACTAAAAACAAGGGCTTCTCCACAGTTTGTGTTTTGATGGATGCTAAGGAGTTGGTGGATGTTCTCAATAGTTGTTATGATTGGTTTATCAATCCAATAAATGTGGATATCAAATGCTTAGTTCTCATCTTTTGATCATGTTAGATTTACCTTTGAACTTAGATCTAAGAATATGGGTGCTCATATGCTGGGTAAATTGAATTACTATTTGAACCAAAACTTTATTTTGGATTGGGATAGGGTCCTAAGAGGGGATGGGTAAGTGGCTGTTTCTTTTGAGATGCAGTTTATTTTTTTAGCCTATTGTATTGCATTTGGGTTTCTTCATGAAAAATTCTTTTCAAAAAACAAATTTTAAAAAGAAAAAGAAAGCGAAGGTGTGGAGAATGGACTTTCATTTCAACTTCTCTGGAAAGACCAATTAAGGGCTGGAAACTACAAATTAAGGCCACTGACTTGGAACGGGCTCACAGATCAGTGAGATGACTCTATCTTGGGTCACTCCAATCGAAGTTCCAATACCATCTCCATGTTGGTAGATGCATTGGGCTGTACGAACCATGTTCAAAACTGTTTCTACATAACTGTAAGGAAGACTACATTTCAAGCATTCGTCATTCATTTCCTTCCAACAATCTCTTACTAGACCCTCTATGTGCTCTCTTGCATCTTCATGGGACCCACCTGTCTGGATCATGCGGCACTCGACTGCTTTTGGTACATCTCCTCGCTTCATCTCGGCCTTCAATGTCAAGACATATGAAAGTTAAATATGATTAGGTGATGATTTGTATATGAAATATTAACTATCCATGCATGATACTCAAACCATTTCTAACTTCCCATGGAGGGGACATATCATTTTTTTATTGGGGATTTGACCATACAGGTTATATAATAATCTATATTTCTCGTGGTGATATTGACAAAAAATATATCTCAAATGTGGGTATCGTACACGGAGCCCCATTTTTTTTTTTTTTCTAATTCTACCCCTTTCATGCGATATCGCAAATATATGCAATATCGTACAAACTGCAAAGTCAATATCAGGTCGTTTTTCCTCCATTTTTCCCTTCGTTCTCATCTCTTAAAGTGGGTCGTTTTCCCTCTTTTTTTTTGTGTGACTGTCTCCATTGTTAGATGAGGTTCTCAAGAGGATTAAGCCGTTGCTCTTTCATTTCTCCAAAGGTTTTTCCATATTTTCTTCACATAATTATTTTGGCTTGGTGTGCTCTATTGAGTTGTTTTGCGTCTTTGTGTTCTAACTTCTAAGAGCATTCAAATGACTCTTTGTACACACAGCTTCTTGGAGCATTAATCGATTTTCTCCATAGCCCAAACTTTCTCTTTTCAAGTATGGAATGAAGGAGTTAGACCTCAGGTAAAATAAGTAAAAAGACACAACAAATCGGGTAGTCTAATTCAGTATTTTTTGTGCGATGATATCGCACAATTACTTGGCCAGCTACTCAGTAAATAAAATTCTAGAAAGCTTCATTGTATTCTTGGTCACAATGGCTGAGACTTTAATCGAATTTTTATACAACCCAAACTTTCTATTATTGAGTAGCAAAATATGGATTAAGACCTAACATGAAACAACTCAAAAACAATAGCTAAACTGAGAATGTAATTCAGTGCTTTTTGTGCAATATCACACAGTCACTTCATATTTTGTTACTCCCACAAAGCTTCTCTGCATTCTTGAGCATAGCAGTTGGGATCTTAACCAATTTTTTTACAAGCCCATAATTTCTCTCATTGAGTTGGAAATATGGAGTTAGACCCAAATGAAATAACTAAAAAAACCCAGCAAATCTAGGAGTCTAATTCGGTGTTTTTTTTTTTTATTGTATTCTTGGTCACAATAGCTGGGACTTTAATTGGATTTTTACACAACCCCAACTTTCTCTTATCGAGTGACAAAATATGGAGTGAGAGCTAAAATGAAACAATTCAAAAACCATAGCTAATCTGGAGTCTAATTCAGTGTTTTTTTGTGCGATATCGCACAGTCACCAAAGAGAGAGATAATAAACACTGGCGGAAGGTTGAAGACGAACTCCCCTAACGCGATATCGAGTTGGAATCAATCAAGAAGATGATGGGTCTTACAGTAGATCGATGAAGGAAGGACACTCTATATTTTCACCCATATCAGTGAAAGAGAATCAAAGAACTTTTCACAAAAGTAAAGATTATGGTTTTATCTTTTATCTTTTACTAGGAGCAAAACTGGAATAAAAAATAAAGCCTCACTGTACAATACCCACATTTGGGATAAATTCTCATTCAACACTATTTCGAGGAATAGATGATATTTTCTAACTTGTTCTGTCAAATCCCCTTTTTTTATTTTTTTTTATAACCCAGGCTATCTTCAGCCCAGCCCAACCCAAGAGCCTTTAGCTCTAAACTAATCCTTAAGGGCATAAGCAAACCGTCTTATCCACATGCACCGGGTAAAACCATGGGAGGTGGCCAAGGGAAGTAGGTGTTGAATACATGATCTCTCCACTTCTTGAGGCACAAGGTCCTTGGCCAACTGAGCTACCACTCGTTGGTTGGGACATACCCCTTTTTATGGTAACTTTCATTAAATCAAGAACAAGAGATTTATGAAGGGGACATACCTATCTATTGGGTTCATGGCCTTATGTTGTGATTAGTCAAATGGTTGATGTAACACCCCGTACCTTAATCCCGTATTAATACTAATTAATTGCTTGATTAGTTAGTAGTTTAGTTAGTAGGTGTGTTAGAGTCTTAGCGAGTCGGGTTTGGCGTAGGGATCGCGCGTGCGAAGTTTCGCGCGAGTCCGAGTGCGTTTGGATAGAGTAGGGGGCTGGTTTGCAATTTTGGGAAGTTTTCAGGGGTTTTTATGAGATTATGAGTTTTGTGAGTTTGGGTGCATTGGATAGGTCTCGTCATTTCATGAACTTTAGTCTTCTGTTGCGTTTCGATTCGACGCGCTGAAGAGGTCCAAATAATCCCTTTTAGCTCACCAAGGACTTAACCCAAATTTGTGCAAAAATACCCTTTTGAATAAGTCATCATCCGGATGACTCATCTCTCATTCATCTTCATCTCTTCTTTCCATTTCTCTGTGTCTTCTTCAAGCTCTTCCTTCTCTTCACTGTAGCCTTGCCAAAGAGAACCATGGGAGTCCCTCTTCACTAGCCAAGCCACCCATCTTCTTCATCAACTCTCCAAGACCTCAACCATCCAATTTTCTAAACTTTTCATCAACAAATCACTCCAAGGTAAGCTCTCCAAGCTATTAGACTTAGCTAATCTTCTTCCTTTGGATTAGAAATGGATTAGGGAAACTCATAGCAATCCTTTTGCATTCATTTTGTAGTGAGGTTTTGGTTTGGAAACTTTCTTGAGCTTTAGAGGAGTTTCTTCACCACTTTTCTTCTTGAAATTTTCCCCTAAGCTCTTCATCAAGGCAAGTTAATATGTATATTTATGATTGGATATGTTTTGTCTTCCTTTGATTGATAATTGATGATGCTTAGATGACCCTTTGCTTTTGAGAATTGTTTAGATTGAAAACATGATAATTGATTGGAAATTGTTAATGATATGGATTAGGACATTAATGATTTGATGAGATGATAAGATGAGGTTTTTAGTGACTTGATGTGTCTACTTGCATGTGGACATATGGGGGTTTTAATTGGGTGTTAAAAATCAGGTGTAGAAGTCCCCAAAAACCAAGTGGAAGGAGGACCCAGGTGCACTGTCAGTTACAGAACTGTGTTCTGTAACTGCTGTGTACGCGGTCGACCGGCTGAAGCCGCGGTCGACCGGGTACACAGTGCCCGTGGTTGACCGAATGGGAACCGCCAGGCTGACCGACATAGGTCGGCTAGCCGAAATTGTGAGTTCGGCTAGCCGCGTGTTGACCGCTAGGTGACCGAAATCTTGTCAGGGTTTTCCATCAGAATTTAGCTTCTGGAAAACGAACCGCGAGCTGACCGAAGGTGGTTCGGTCAGCCGACACCCCTAATGCGGCTGACCGCTAGGTAACCGCGAGGTGACCGAAATTGAGGGAATCTTAATTCGTTTGTATCGGGTATCAATTTCACTCAATCGTGAACGGCACGGGACAACGGGATACCTTTTCTATATCTATGCACGAAGATCATATATTCAGGTATCGCGCACCCTAACCCTTTCGTTGACTGAGTAGAATTGTACGATGCTTCAGGTTTAACGATTGACCTAGGTTTGGATTGTTTATCGCCTTGAATTCCGGTTTGTACCGTCTGGTACTATTTACATGAAACGTTCATGTTCATTAGCTTCGTTTAATTGTTTTGTTTTGGGATCACGTTTGAGAACATAGAATAATGAATTAGGATCCCCTTTGTATGTTTCGTTATTTCGAAGTGTGATGGGAGTGTTGAGGCTAGACGGCTTTAATTGGAAAGCTTGTTTGAGAACTATCGGTATTGATGGTTTTGACTTTGATTTGATGATGATAGGGTAGTTCTCTTTGATCAATGAATCTTGTTCACACAAGAAAGTCTAGCTCTTCACGATGGGTTGTTTAGGACTCTTTGTGTCAGGCACCACTCGACTGTTAACGCCCAACACAGATGGGGCACCATTCTGTGTGAGGACTTTGGATTGAACGTCTGCGCAGTACGACTTTTTATATTTTGATGGCTGTACACCATCGGATACATATTGATTGACTTTGATTACTCAGGCCTTTTGGTATCCATTTTGATTGCTTGCTTGCCGGGGTTCATCCCGTGCCACTCTACCACAACTCAGATGTTGAGTCGGGAGGGTCATGTGGAACTATCCCGTGGTGTATTGGTTTATGTGGGTTGCCTCTTTGCTAGATGTTTATGTTAGTAGATTTTGATTCAAATGCTATGCACTTTCTACGATCAGAATGCTATGCATTTCATATGATTTTGTTTCTCGGTTACTCTTATTCGTTCTACATATCTGAATGATTCATATATATATCGCTTGCCGACCTTCGTGTCTGATGATGCTACTCTTGGTGCATAGGTACCGAGCTCTACTTAGCTGAGGAGGAGTTGACGGAGGAAGTTCAGGCTGATCAGCCTGATGACTTCTTGGAGTATAGTACGGACGGCATTGTATAGCCGTACTGACCCCGTACATGAGCGCCATAATGATATCTTTTGTGTAGTTTCATCTTTTGTTTTCCATCTTTTGATTAGGCCCGAGTTTTGGATGTGGCCTATTGTTGTAAATAATACTTTTGTTTAACTGTTTCAAAACTTGAACTTTAGTTAATGTATATGATCAGTTTTTGCTCTTAACTATATACTTCAAGATACCATTTGTACTATGAAGCTTCCGCTCTACGTTTTATGTATTTGAGGAAATGTTTATACCTCACAGCGATCTTCGATCCATATTGGGACATGATTAGGGCACAGTGTTATTATTAATGCTGAAAATTTTTAATTAGCCCTAATCTCACGCATAACCCCGGTTTCACGATCGGGGGCGTGACAAGTTGGTATCAAAGCAAGATTGGTTTCTTAGGTTAAAATACGTAGAAACTTAAGACGTGTGAGAATTGGTTCGTTTCTTTTGAGGTATCTAGTTTTTGTAGAGTGTCTAGTTTGTTTGTTAGATCGAGTCCCATAGGACTAACGTTTCTTATGTTTCAGGATGGCTGGTCGTAACAGGCGTGCTGGTAATCCCGAGAGTAGTAATGCCAATGCTCCGGATAGTGACTCCATAGAAGGCAGGTTTAACCAGCTAATGCAAGCATTCGTGCGCTCTCAAGAAGCACAGACCCAGAACCAGACCAAGCAACGGGAGGATCAAGCGGTGTTTCAGACTCAAATGATGGAAGTCCTACAGAGGCCAAACCAACCAGCACAAGTGATTATGCCAGCGAAGGTGGTTGACCCGAATGACATGTTTGACAAATTCAAGAAAAGGGCACCACCAGAGTTTTATGGTAATGAGGACCCTCTCGATGCTGATGAATGGGTAGTTCAGATTGAGAAAATATTTGAAGTCTTCAAGTGCTCAGGCAAGGAAAGGGTACAATTGGCAGCTTATATGTTGAGAGGTACAGCTGAGATGTGGTGGAAATCAGTCAAGACACCATATGAGACTATTGTGGATGACACGGCATGGGATTCGTTCAACAAGTTGTTTCGTACAAAGTTTATACCACCCCACATCATCGCCCTTAAGGTTGCTGAGTTTGAGCTACTCCAGCAGGGAGAGAACTCAGTTCAAGAGTATGAGCAGCAGTTTACTAACTTATCTCGGTTTGCACCATCTCTAGTGAAGACTGAAGCTGACAAGGTTATGAGGTTCATTCGGGGGCTGAATCCCCGTATCAAGGCGAAGGTGACCAGCGTTACCTTGGATACTTTTGAGGAGAACCTCAGACGGGCTTATTGGGCTGAAGAGTCCATTAGAGAGAAGGCTCTTTACAAGCAGAAACTTCAGCAGAATCAGATGCAGCCTAAGAGTACTGGATCATACCAGCAGCAACAGCAACGTCCACAGCAGCAACAGTATCAGCAGCAGTCTAAGAAGCCTAGAATAGATCAGGGGCAGAGAGTTCGTTGTCAGCATTGTCATAAAAACCATCCGACATCCGAGTGTCGGTGGAAGACAGGAGCATGTTTTGAGTGTGGTCAGCAGGGCCACCTGGTTAAAGATTGCCCTAAGAAGCAAGGGCAGGGTGTGAGAAATGCAGCTCCACGACCACCAGTGGCAGCGCAGCCTTTGAGGCAACAGCAGCCTAATCAACAACAGCCTCGGGTACAGCAGCAGCAGCAGCCACTTAGACTTGCGGGACCGCAGCAGAACCGAGGACAACAGAGGTCTCAAGGACAACAGTATCGACCACAGCAGCGACAGCAGCAGAGACCCCAGCAGGAGGGCAGAGTGTATGCTTTGGATCATCAGGAGGCTGATGAAGCTGGCGGAGTCGTGGAAGGTACACTCTCTATTTCAGATGTACCTGCTAGAGTCTTATTTGATTCTGGTTCCACGCATTCTTTTGTTTCCCCTATGTTTGCTGCATGCTTAGTGGGAGACGTAGCTCCATTGCATTGTATTTTGCTTGTTAGTACCCCGGTAGGGAAGACCGTGCAGTGTGAATCCTATTATCCCGATTGCAAGGTGCAGGTGGGGGAGTACATCTTAGTTGCTAACCTTATCGTTCTCGACATGAAAGATTTTGATGCTATTTTGGGGATGGATTGGTTATCCACTTACAGAGCCGTGATGGATTGCTTCAACAAGACCGTTCGATTGCACGTGTTAGATGCCAATGTTGAGATTATTGGAGAGAGGAAGCGTCTGACCACTAGTGTCATTTCCGCGTTGCGGGCAGATCGGATGATCAAGAGTGGTTGTGCCGGTTATTTGGCATTTATCACTGAGGATAACTTGTCCAAAGCGGTAGGAGCCTTAGAGAACATTCCAGTTGTTTGTGAGTTCCCGGATGTTTTTCCGGAGGAGATACCTGGATTGCCACCGGTTCGAGAGATAGATTTTACGATTGAGCTCGTGCCAGGGACAGCACCGATATCGAGAGCACCTTACCGCATGGCTCCAGCAGAGTTAAGGGAGTTGAAAGCTCAGCTACAGGATCTCTTGGACAGAGGATTTGTGAGGCCTAGTGTATCCCCATGGGGTGCACCAGTTTTATTCGTGAAAAAGAAGGATGGCTCGATGCGTATGTGCATAGATTACAGACAGCTGAATCAGGTTACAATCAAGAATAAGTATCCTTTACCCAGGATAGATGAGTTGTTCGATCAGCTGCAAGGAGCACAACATTTTTCAAAAATTGATTTGAGATCAGGCTACCATCAGTTGCGAGTCAGAGACCAAGATGTTCAGAAGACAGCCTTCAGAACCAGATATGGCCATTACGAATTTCTGGTTATGCCATTTGGGCTGACCAATGCACCGAGTGTCTTCATGGCTTTGATGAATAAGATCTTTACACCATGTTTAGATCAATTCACCGTAGTATTCATAGACGATGTTTTAGTCTATTCGAGATCCAGAGATGATCATGCAGAACATTTGAGGACTTCATTGCAAATTTTGAGAGAAAATCAACTCTATGCCAAGCTTAGCAAATGTGAGTTTTGGCTAGAGCAGGTGTCTTTTCTTGGACACATCATCTCTAAGGAAGGTTTAGCAGTAGACCCAGCTAAGATTGATGCAATAACCAGTTGGGAACGTCCGAAGACAGTGGCACAGATCAGGAGTTTTCTTGGGTTAGCCGGGTATTACAGAAGATTTGTGAAGGGATTCTCCAGTCTAGCTGCTCCATTGACCAAATTGACGAGGAAAGATGTTCCTTTTGTATGGACTGCGCAGTGTGAAGCGAATTTTGAAGAGTTAAAGACCAGATTGACTACAGCTCCTATCCTTACTTTACCTTCGGGGACAGGAGGATTTGTGATTTTTACAGATGCGTCAGGAGTTGGCTTGGGATGCGTGCTCATGCAGGAGGGAAAAGTAGTGGCTTACGGGTCCAGACAGTTGAAAGAGCATGAAAAGAGATACGCTACCCATGATTTGGAGCTTGCAGCGGTAGTGATGGCACTGAAGATGTGGAGGCATTACCTGTATGGAGAGAAATTCGAAGTGCATTCAGATCACAGGAGTCTTCAGTACCTATTCGGACAGAAAGATTTGAATATGAGGCAAACCAGATGGATGGAATACATCAAAGACTACGACTTTCCGATAAAGTATCATCCCGGGAAAGCGAATGTAGTAGCAGATGCACTGAGTAGGAAATCAGCAAATACCGGATGTTTACAGACAGAGTGGTCTTTGACGGAGATATTCAGGGATCTAGCTATAGAGTTTCATCCTCAGAGTGAAAGAATCATGGTTGCAAACATGCATACTTGGGAACCTGAGATTTTGGGCAGAATCAAGGGTAGTCAGAGAGAAGATCCAGCATTAGTCAGGTTGATTGACAACATAGCAGACAGACCAGAGTTCAGACTCATAGATGGAGTGTTGTATTGCCAGGACAGATTGTGTGTTCCGGAGGTGCATGACTTGAAGAACGAGATTATGGTGGAAGCACACCACTCTCGTTATGCGATCCACCCAGGGAGCACCAAGATGTACCAGAACGTGAAGAGCTTTTATTGGTGGAAGAACATGAAGAAGGACATTGCTGGTTTTGTTGCAAGATGTTTAGTGTGCCAACAAGTGAAAGTTGAACATCAGAAGCCTCCAGGGTTACTCCAACCTTTGAAAATACCGGAGTGGAAGTGGGAACACATCACCATGGACTTCGTGGCAGGCTTACCACCTACAAGGGGCAATGACAGTATTTGGGTGATCGTGGACAGACTCACCAAGTCAGCACATTTCATTCCGATGAAGATGAAAGGTTCCATGGATATCTTGGCTCACAAGTACATTGACAACATAGTTAAATTACATGGGATTCCAGACTCCATTGTTTCTGACAGAGATATGAGGTTTGTGGGCAGATTTTGGGTTAGTTTGCAAGCAGCTCTAGGGACTACATTGAACTTCAGTACTGCGTATCACCCTCAGACCGATGGACAGACTGAGAGGACGAACCAGACTCTGGAGGATATGTTGCGGGCATGTGTTTTAGACTTTGGGAAAGACTGGGAGAAGAGTCTTCCTTTATGCGAATTTGCATACAACAACAGTTATCACTCCAGTATCGGGATGGCACCGTTTGAAGCGTTGTACGGACGGAAGTGCAAGACCCCGATTTGTTGGGAAGAGATTGGTGTTCGGAGTTTTCATGGACCCTCGGTTATCAGCGATACCAGTGAGAAGGTGAAGCGGATCATTGATCGGCTGAAGATGTCAAGAGACCGGCAGAAGAGCTATGCAGACCTCAAGAGGAGAGATTTGGAGTTTCAAGTCGGAGACAAGGTTTTCCTAAAGGTCTCACCGACTAGAGGAACCATGAGGTTCGGTCAGAAAGGAAAATTAGCTCGGAGATATATCGGGCCGTTTGAGATTGATATGCGCGTGGGTGAAGTGGCGTATCGGTTGATACTACCACCAGAGTTAGCAGGAGTTCACAGGGTTTTTCATGTCTCCATGCTGCGGAAGTACATTTCAGACCCTTCACACGTGCTACATCAGGAGCCACTAGATGTACAGCCAGATATTACATTTGTGGAGAGACCGAAGCAGATCATCGATACCAAAGAACAAGTTTTGAGGACCAGGACCATTCATTGGGTCAAGGTGCAGTGGGAACATCACAGTCCGGAAGAAGCTACGTGGGAGCTCCGGGATCAGGTCAAGGAAAAGTACCCAGAGCTACTACCAGAGGTGTGTTAAGGAATTGGAAGGATTTGGAGGACCAAATAGTCCAAGGGGGGGAGAATGTAACACCCCGTACCTTAATCCCGTATTAATACTAATTAATTGCTTGATTAGTTAGTAGTTTAGTTAGTAGGTGTGTTAGAGTCTTAGCGAGTCGGGTTTGGCGTAGGGATCGCGCGTGCGAAGTTTCGCGCGAGTCCGAGTGCGTTTGGATAGAGTAGGGGGCTGGTTTGCAATTTTGGGAAGTTTTCAGGGGTTTTTATGAGATTATGAGTTTTGTGAGTTTGGGTGCATTGGATAGGTCTCGTCATTTCATGAACTTTAGTCTTCTGTTGCGTTTCGATTCGACGCGCTGAAGAGGTCCAAATAATCCCTTTTAGCTCACCAAGGACTTAACCCAAATTTGTGCAAAAATACCCTTTTGAATAAGTCATCATCCGGATGACTCATCTCTCATTCATCTTCATCTCTTCTTTCCATTTCTCTGTGTCTTCTTCAAGCTCTTCCTTCTCTTCACTGTAGCCTTGCCAAAGAGAACCATGGGAGTCCCTCTTCACTAGCCAAGCCACCCATCTTCTTCATCAACTCTCCAAGACCTCAACCATCCAATTTTCTAAACTTTTCATCAACAAATCACTCCAAGGTAAGCTCTCCAAGCTATTAGACTTAGCTAATCTTCTTCCTTTGGATTAGAAATGGATTAGGGAAACTCATAGCAATCCTTTTGCATTCATTTTGTAGTGAGGTTTTGGTTTGGAAACTTTCTTGAGCTTTAGAGGAGTTTCTTCACCACTTTTCTTCTTGAAATTTTCCCCTAAGCTCTTCATCAAGGCAAGTTAATATGTATATTTATGATTGGATATGTTTTGTCTTCCTTTGATTGATAATTGATGATGTTTAGATGACCCTTTGCTTTTGAGAATTGTTTAGATTGAAAACATGATAATTGATTGGAAATTGTTAATGATATGGATTAGGACATTAATGATTTGATGAGATGATAAGATGAGGTTTTTAGTGACTTGATGTGTCTACTTGCATGTGGACATATGGGGGTTTTAATTGGGTGTTAAAAATCAGGTGTAGAAGTCCCCAAAAACCAAGTGGAAGGAGGACCCAGGTGCACTGTCAGTTACAGAACTGTGTTCTGTAACTGCTGTGTACGCGGTCGACCGGCTGAAGCCGCGGTCGACCGGGTACACAGTGCCCGTGGTTGACCGAATGGGAACCGCCAGGCTGACCGACATAGGTCGGCTAGCCGAAATTGTGAGTTCGGCTAGCCGCGTGTTGACCGCTAGGTGACCGAAATCTTGTCAGGGTTTTCCATCAGAATTTAGCTTCTGGAAAACGAACCGCGAGCTGACCGAAGGTGGTTCGGTCAGCCGACACCCCTAATGCGGCTGACCGCTAGGTAACCGCGAGGTGACCGAAATTGAGGGAATCTTAATTCGTTTGTATCGGGTATCAATTTCACTCAATCGTGAACGGTACGGGACAACGGGATACCTTTTCTATATCTATGCACGAAGATCATATATTCAGGTATCGCGCACCCTAACCCTTTCGTTGACTGAGTAGAATTGTACGATGCTTCAGGTTTAACGATTGACCTAGGTTTGGATTGTTTATCGCCTTGAATTCCGGTTTGTACCGTCTGGTACTATTTACATGAAACGTTCATGTTCATTAGCTTCGTTTAATTGTTTTGTTTTGGGATCACGTTTGAGAACATAGAATAATGAATTAGGATCCCCTTTGTATGTTTCGTTATTTCGAAGTGTGATGGGAGTGTTGAGGCTAGACGGCTTTAATTGGAAAGCTTGTTTGAGAACTATCGGTATTGATGGTTTTGACTTTGATTTGATGATGATAGGGTAGTTCTCTTTGATCAATGAATCTTGTTCACACAAGAAAGTCTAGCTCTTCACGATGGGTTGTTTAGGACTCTTTGTGTCAGGCACCACTCGACTGTTAACGCCCAACACAGATGGGGCACCATTCTGTGTGAGGACTTTGGATTGAACGTCTGCGCAGTACGACTTTTTATATTTTGATGGCTGTACACCATCGGATACATATTGATTGACTTTGATTACTCAGGCCTTTTGGTATCCATTTTGATTGCTTGCTTGCCGGGGTTCATCCCGTGCCACTCTACCACAACTCAGATGTTGAGTCGGGAGGGTCATGTGGAACTATCCCGTGGTGTATTGGTTTATGTGGGTTGCCTCTTTGCTAGATGTTTATGTTAGTAGATTTTGATTCAAATGCTATGCACTTTCTACGATCAGAATGCTATGCATTTCATATGATTTTGTTTCTCGGTTACTCTTATTCGTTCTACATATCTGAATGATTCATATATATATCGCTTGCCGACCTTCGTGTCTGATGATGCTACTCTTGGTGCATAGGTACCGAGCTCTACTTAGCTGAGGAGGAGTTGACGGAGGAAGTTCAGGCTGATCAGCCTGATGACTTCTTGGAGTATAGTACGGACGGCATTGTATAGCCGTACTGACCCCGTACATGAGCGCCATAATGATATCTTTTGTGTAGTTTCATCTTTTGTTTTCCATCTTTTGATTAGGCCCGAGTTTTGGATGTGGCCTATTGTTGTAAATAATACTTTTGTTTAACTGTTTCAAAACTTGAACTTTAGTTAATGTATATGATCAGTTTTTGCTCTTAACTATATACTTCAAGATACCATTTGTACTATGAAGCTTCCGCTCTACGTTTTATGTATTTGAGGAAATGTTTATACCTCACAGCGATCTTCGATCCATATTGGGACATGATTAGGGCACAGTGTTATTATTAATGCTGAAAATTTTTAATTAGCCCTAATCTCACGCATAACCCCGGTTTCACGATCGGGGGCGTGACAGTTGATATGATGGGCCACAACACTAGATGGGTAATGTACCAAAAGCATCCTAGATTTGGGAGATAAAAGAATTTTTTTGTATGTATTTTCTATATGGACTGATGTTAGCGTTAGGCATGGGCAGGCCGAGGCGTGGCATGGATCAGGCTTGGCCAACATTTTCAAGATTCACCCCATCCACTTATATATTGGGTCTAATGGTTAGACCTGAGCCAAGTCACCAAAGAAAGAAAACTTTGTGTTGGTTCGGCTGGATTGAGCTGGACCTTTGTCAGATGGTTACCAAGGCTAATTTGCAAGTAAGGGAATTTGAAAGTGTGCAATACATAATAGAACTCATCATATGAAAGTTCTAAATAACCAAATCTTAAGTCGCGTCTTACCAAAAACAGGAAAAAAGAAAGGGGCTATACATACCTTAGAAGTGCCCAAGTCATCATTGAGTCGAGTAGCAACCGATGACCAATAAATGAGCTCTGATCCATGGTCTAAGAAGTTGATCGAATCCTTCTTGATTGGTCGCCCTTGGAGAAAATAGGCGTGAACCATCGCCACTGGGCCACCCACTGAGATCCAACCATTTCTCAAATACTCATCAAGGGCTGGCTTACTGCCATTGCCAAACCATTTTGCTTCTGCCAAATATGACATACATAGCCTTTCCCACTACAAGTAAAAGAGTTAGACAAACAGTTTCTCAAAATAGAAGAACTACTCAAATCATTAATGAAAAAAAATCGCAGTTTTCATAACAATGCAAAAAACACAGAAAATACCTCTTCCTTTAAGAAGGGTAAGATGTTCCAACCATAATCCTTGAGTGTGTCATAGGAAACTTCATGAACAAAGTTAAATAGTGCCAAGTAACAAATCTTCATGTACTCTGGTAGAGTCTCCAAAGCCTCAATGTCCCATCTGATTGCACAAGAAGAAAAATAGTTTGAAGTCATGAAATGTGCGCTTAAATATATCTTATGAACAGTAAGAAGTAAGAATGAATGACCCTTAGAATAGATTATACACCAAAGCTATGCATGCACCAAACCCTCTATGGATGGGGTAGAGGTTGTACATTGAGTTTTGGTCCATGTATATTATGATCTATTTCTTCTTCAACGACCTCCAAGTCTCACCTCTTTACAGCTTCTGTGAAGAGTTCAAGTTCATCAAGGGATCCATATACATCGTAGATGTCATCAATCACCGTTAAAATGGAGATGAGTTTGGTGAGCCCTTTCCTGCAGTTGGAGAACTTGGGCTCGGGAGCGATTCCCAGGGCCCACAGGTAATTTTCAACCAACCGATCCCTAGAAAATTCCAACTTCTTTGCAAGACCCAAGTCTCTCCACCATCTAATGATATAATTTGAAAAGAATAGTTAGATATGTTACTACCTATGATGCCCAAATAGGACATTGATACGACATGAATACACTATAGATACGGCTGAAACATGAATTTTACACATAAAAATTGAAGTATTAGATAACAATACGACACGATACATTGTCCATTTTGAAGTATCTGTCCATCGTAAGCTACTGCATATTGAAAAAAGTGAGAATGAGTTGTGTTGGTGTTGTTCAAAGATAAAAGAGTTTTGAATTACACATTTATCAAAAGTTAGCTTCACCGACCTTGTGAATAATCAGGTATGAATTTGTAAGATGGACAATCAAAATGAAAAGTACAACCAGATTTTAATGCCGGAATCTGAATCCAGATCCCACATGAAACCTGGACTATGGATCCAGGGCCATCATATATAATTAGAGGCATGGGAGGTCCAATTACTCCAAACAAAGGCTCCACCAAGAATCGAGATCCAATTAAAATTAACCTGTCATTGTAATTTATTAATCTTACCTTGACACCTCCTTCAGTTCTTCTTGGTGCTTGGATTGCACGAAATTGAAATCCAACCTTGCCAGCTCTAGTAAAACCATATTCCTCTCATCTGACCTTCCATTCACATCCATATAATGCTTTGCTTCTAGCCTTGGCATCCTCCAATGCAAGGGCATTTCTAGGGCATGTTGCACTTGCTCTCTTAGATTGCTCTGTAAGTTTCCCATCAAGCAGTTAAGATGCTTAACACTGAATTCTTTGGCGTCTTCCAACACTTCCTCACCATGTATCATAGTATGTGATGCTTCATATAGGCTCAAAAGGCCTTTTGCATCTAGGCTTGTGCATGCCTTGAATGTCCTTTCCTTCTCCAAAAACTTGTTGAAAATATCTGATTAACATAAATTTTGATCAACTTGTATTTCCTCCACTAAAAACATTACTCAAAATTAAGATTCTAAAACCATTATTTTAACAGGCTGATGTTTCCATAAGTGATATCAATGGTTATAACAGCGGGATTTCAACAAGTTAGGGAGAAGAAAAATTATTGCAATCTAAATATGTTGTTTTTACCACTTTTATCTGATCAGTAATTACTCTTTTTGAGGTGGTGCAAATTATATGCCAAGCTTTTAGGTAGTATAGTTTCCAAAAACAAAAAAAGGATCCAAAATAATACAATCTGTTGTTTTAAAACCTAAATCTGAAAAACCAACAGAAATTAATAAATGATGATTGAGTTTCTGTGTTCTCATTGTTTAGAGTTTTTTTTTTTATTTAATAAAATAGCCAAAACAAATGAATATATCAGTATTGATACACCTTTTCTGTTTCTCTGTTTTTTTTTTTTCTTTTTTTTTTTTTTTTTTCTTGAAAGCTTAAAACCATTAATGACATGTTTATAGTTGAAGTATAGCTTACATATGTGAAAAATAAAATAAAATGGGTAGCATTGGATGGACGAAATAAATAAATAAATATATATATTTAAAAGAAAATATGAATTACTGTTGGGTTAGGGGTGTTTATGGACTGGGCCAGGCTAGAGCCCGAGGTTTCGGTGCTAGTGCTGGGCTTGGGCCTAAAATCTCAGCCCATTTAACATACAGGCCGATCTTGGATTCAGTGAGATATAACCTGAAGCGCCTGACCGAAATGAGAGATATACTTTAAGCAAATACAATTTTTTTCTGCTAGAATGGGGACCTGAAGATGAGCACTCTCACACAAAAATACAAGCAGCAACCAGCATAACTACTACTTGTGTTAGGAAGCAGTCAGAAAACCAAATAATGGAAAACAAAACAAAAAAAAAAAACTCGTGAGATCTCTCTCTCTCTCTCTCTCTCTGTCATATATTGGTAGTCTACAAGATGTCCACATCAAATAATAAGGGTCAACGTAGGGCTGAATCTAGTATTAGATCAAATTCAGGCTACTTCATGGTCTCAACAGGACCGGACAAGGATTATTAGACTTCACTTCTTACTCTGACATCATCATTTGGCTCAGCCCAAGCCCAAGCCCATGGAAACTCCATCCAGTGCCTAGTAGGTGAAGGACTTCGTATTTAGGCAAAAAAGCCTAGAGAAAAGTTTGAGCTACCACATAGCAATAATGCTGGTACTTAATTGTAAGTGCGAATTATGTTCAAATGCTATTTTAAGTATTATGTCAATATCTCCAAAGTATGCGCCAATCAACTCAACTTTGACAGGTCCCCAAGTGGGTGTTATTTTGTATTTAACATTACTAGGTTGCAAGTTACGAGCATCACTTAATTGTAGGTAACAGGTCCCCAAGTGGATGTTATTTTTTAATTAACACTAGGTTCCAAGCATCACTTAATTTTAGGTTACAGGTCCCCAAGTGGGTGTTATTTTTTTAATTAAAACTAGGTTGCAAGCATCACTTAATTGTCACCTACACTCTTGTACTCACCTGGAGCAACACCATAACCATGTCGTCGAAGAAGCCGGAACTGTAATGCCGCAGTGTAAAGATCATCGGCTGTGTGGGCGCCAACCCCATAAACACCATTAAGGCCTTCTTTGATCTCATCCTCAAAGTGGTATGCCACCCCAAGCCGTTGGATCGAGTCGACGAGCTCTAGCAAAGACAATGGCTCTATGGTAGCTTCGAGCAGCCGTTTGGCTTCGAATTTCAACTCCTCAAGCCGAGTTCCAAAGCACTCATCCTACAAAGGTCCATTGGGTTAGAATTTTGACAAAGCAACTTTGGATGAAAGAAACAGCACAAGAACAACGTTAAACTAGGCTTACTCCATAAGGACTTGTTAGCGACTCAATATATTGGGGGTCCCAAATGCTTGGGTGGTAATTTGCTGATCGACGGGCGATTTGGAGCGCGTTGCATTGCACTTGGCCTGCCTGAGTTAGAGGTTTGGGCCTGGACGAGTTTTGAAATTGAGAGAGCTGAGGAGGTCTAGTGGGAATTCTAGACCAATGAGGAAGAGATTGAATGATCAAACTCATGTTCTTCAAGAAGGATTGTGGAAAGCTAGAACTAGATATAACATGGTGGAGAAACAGAAGAATTATGGTAGTTATATATATAGCAGTCGCTTCCTGTTGCTTACGTTCCGCTTGTGGACGCCGTGAAATTCACATGCTACAAAATGAAACAAAGATGTCACGTGCACGTGCATTAGTGGACCCAGACGCTAGCAGGGTTCTAGCTCGAATCAGACTCATTTAACAGTAAGTGTGGGAAATAAAAACTAAAACTCAACCCCAAAGTGAAAATGGGCCGACCCAGACCGCGAATTACCTGGCTGGGTTTGGGTTGAGTCATCGATATTTGTTGTAATTGAAAGAAATGGGAAACAGCATTGTGGCCTCATAAATTGATCACATTTATTTAATGTTGGAACATGACAATCACTAAGTAGCCATTCTTAATTCTAGATGCATTATTGATGGCGTCTTTATTGATTAAATTGATAGTGCCATCTTAACTAATTAAAAAATCATTAAAATATCTAATTAGAAGTATTTATAAATATTTAAATAAATTATAAATGAATGTTAATATTTAATTCATAATAAAGACGAAAACTCATTTGAGAAATTTTAGGTAGCTGGAAATATTGTAGGAAAGATCAAGTAAATAGTAAAGATTTTAAGACATTGATTTGATTATATTTGTACTTAGCCATAAATTGAGTGTCATTTCAAAATTAAAATGTGGATTTTGAAATTAATTGGCTTCCACAATGGGCCCTACAGAGTAATTAATCCTACTAAATATCCATAGAAAAATATCTATAATGGGCTCCACAGATTAATCTTACTGAATATTGAAAGGAAAATAAGGAGAAAAAATGACCAGAATACAACCTATGAAAGTGGCCCCCGCTCTAGTATAAAAAATGATATTCGTGTGTTGGTATAAAAAGTAGCGCCCGTAAATTGTGAGTTTCGAAAGAAAAAAGACTTGGATTTCATAATGGGACTTATAGATTTATTTGGTTAATTATTAAATATAAATGATAATAAAAAAATCATGAGAAAGATGGAGACTCATGAGAGAAAATTTATTCGGTTAAATTAGTAAATATAAATGATTATATATTAAGTGTGGATTTTAAAATTAACTGGCTTCCACAATGGTCCCCATGGATTAACCGTACCAGATATTGAAAGAAACAATAGGAAACAAAAGTAGCAAGATACTTCGTATGAAAGTGCCACAAATTTCTACAATTTGAATAGGACATAAGGGTCCTACAAATTGATATGCAACAACAATTAATACATACATGTTCACCAAATACTAAAATCATAGCCAAAGAGCCTTTCTTTTTTCTTTTCTTTTTTTAGTTAGTTTAATAATACGTAGGGCCCATGGACGGTGAAGGTAACTAAAGAGAAGTTATTATTGTATACCATGTTTTAGGGAAGGGATAAGTATCTTATTTCAAGAATATATTAGATTTGGATTGAGATATTTTAGGTGATGGAGTATTGGAAAACTTGAGTTAATTTGGTGAGATTATATTAGAAGGGTAATTCCGGAATATAGTATTGCGAAAATTTTGAGGATGCACCATGTGTCGCTCTCCCATGAAAAGGGCAACTGTCTTTAATATCCCAATTGGGGGTTGGCACTTGGCAGTGTGTATCATAAGTGAAGGAGAAAATGAGAGAAAAATAAAGTTGAAAGGAGTAAGAAAGGGGAAATTTAAAACAAAAAATAGGGCATTTTAGACATTTTTCAAAAATTGATTCTTGGTGTCCTTTTTTAATACCATTGAGAAGCTTAGGAACCCTTTTGAAATCTCTTCGAAAAAATTATAAATTATCAGGTATTGTAAAGCAGAGAAACTCTGAAATAAGAAATGAAGACTAAGGCCTTTTTTGGCATCTCTACTCTTTTTCTTACAGACTATTCAAAATAGAGCCATTAAAAAAAGAGCTATAAAAAAAAAGAGGCTAGAATAGAAAAACGTGTTTGGTAAAAAATAGGTCTACTTCTAATAGACCGTTTGGTATGCCCTCTTAACCCCTCTTTTTAGAGAGGTATCTTCTGTCATTATGTAAAAAATTAACTTATGCAGATTTTCATCAAAATATGCCCTCTACACACATATCATAGCCTCATAATCTCTTATCATTTGAAAACTACAACCATTTCCATCAAAATATGACCTGTAACTTGTAAACAATTTAAAAATTACAACATCAAACACAATTATATATTATCTCCATCATTCCATCATCACACACCATCACTCCATGTTGCATGACATAAGATAAACCATGACATAAGATGATAAAAAAAAAATAAAAAAAAAAAAAACAAAAAAAAAAAACCATGACGTAAGAAGATAAAAATCAAACATCAGAAGAAGCATCTCAATAGCATCTGCAATTAAATTCCTCTTGGTATCCATTCTGTCCTATCTGTGATATCAAATGTATAAGCATTTTCTCCATGTGATTCCTCAACGTCAGTGTTACGCTCTACTTGGGCATCATCCTCTCAAAATTGTGAAAATAATCGATCATCCATATCCTCTTTTCTAATTAAATTATGCATCGCCATTGCAGCAACTACGATGCTCCGTTGTACAGGAAATGGGTAAGGAGCCATCCGCTTGAGGATAGGAAATCGAGCTTTCAATACTCCAAAGCTTTGCTCAATTACATTCCTCGATTACATTCCTCAAGGATGAATGCAATCTATTAAAATGCTCCTCTCTAGTACGAGGAACGGCAACACCTTGAAAATTTGGAAGCCAGTATGGGACATTTCGAAATGGAGAAAGAAACCCTCGCATGTTTGTGTAACCAGCATCAATCAAGTAATATTTACCTAAAAACCATTATATACAAATGTTAAAGGGCATGTCAAACTATGTTGTAGCAATCAATTGTTGAGATTTAAAGAACTACAAATACTTTCTTACTAGGTGGGGCATATGGAAACTTTAGCCTTTCATCAGAAATGGTATCCAAGAGAATCCGTTGATCATCAGTTGTACCTTCCCATCCACATACCACATAGGTAAAGAGCATGTCAAACGAACATACTGCCATAACCAGTGGCATACATTCCCCCTTTCTACCTTTGTAAGGAATTTGTTTCTCTGGTTGGATAATGGCATGCACAAGGGTGCCATCTATAGCACCAATACAATCCTATAAAAAAGAAGATATCAACATTGAGAAAAATTGCAAAAGAATTTAGCTTAAATAACAAAGTGGTGTCAAGGAAAGAGAGTAATACCTTAAAATATAGCTCAAAACGTGGATTTAAAAGAATTTCCTTAGGCACTGTATCTAGCGGATGTAGCTTTATCATATCTTTTGCAAATATCATCATTGCTATCAGTACCTGACGGAAGTGTCTATGAATAGTTTCCCCTGAGTGTTGGAATCTATCTTGTACCACTCTATTCGTATGGGCAAGCGCAATGACCATCATGAACATAGCCAACTGCTCCTTCACAAGTACATATCTGGTGTCTTTCAGTAAATTCTTTTCTCTAAAATACATGCATAAACACCGAAACACATGTTGTTCCATACGTAATAGTTGATGACAAATAATGGGGTTCCCATTCAAAATCATTTGGACATGACCATGTCCCGTTAGGATTGAGTTCCTACATGGTTCCTTAATCAAGCGTTGTTGTCGCTTCTTGTACAACAACATGATAAGCATGATATTCTAACGTAAAATCGAGCCCATATGCTCTGTATATATTGCAAACATAACATAACTAATCATTCATTCATATTTGGAGACATTTAACAACTTAAACATTCTTTAAATAAAACATTGTACCATGTTTAAAACATAACATTCATGTTTCAAGCATAACATTCATGTTTCAAAATCCAAATATAAGAACAAAAGTTTAACAGAGACCTAACATTCATGTTGCAAAACAAAAAAAAAAAAAAAAAAAAAAAAACCCCAAACAACTAGAGATCACTTGCATTTCCCTTCTCTATTTCCATTAAAGACTTGAGCCAAGTTATCATTCCCTCATCTGTTTTGAATTTAGTCTAGATAATTCTTCTCTCCTTAACCATAAAAGACCTAAGAGCGACCATATGCAGTGGGCTAGTCTCTGAAAGTTGGGGCATTTCATGCAGTAAGTCAATGCATGCGTCCACGGTAGGTCCTTCAGATTGGGTAGAAGCAACATCTAACTGATTTGATGCCTTCACTGAGGTAGCGAGCTCAATTATGCAATCATCTACTGCATTGTTACTCCCTTTTGCAGAAGGCCTTGGTCGCTTTCGCCTAATATTGGCCATCATGACATCTGTACCAATATCACTAGTAGTTGCATCTTCCTGCATGGTAGATTTGGAATTTATTTGGTTCGGGGAT
Source organism: Persea americana (assembly GCA_029852735.1). Classification (NCBI taxonomy): domain Eukaryota; kingdom Viridiplantae; phylum Streptophyta; class Magnoliopsida; order Laurales; family Lauraceae; genus Persea; species Persea americana. Next base: position 56,795,155 of record CM056814.1, on the reverse strand, counting down.
GGAGTATCATCATAACTGTAACCCCCTAATTCTGAATATCGAAGATAACACTAAGGTACCCGAATTTGGTGCGCTACTTCCCGGAAAATCCGAGAACTTCCAAGATCGTAGTCCGCAGTGAGGTCAAAGTTTTAAAACTTTTTAAACAATAACATAATCAACAGTTGTATTGCGGAAGCGTAAGAAAAAATAGCGGAAAAAATAGTATCATGTAAATGAGTCAAATATAACAGTGCGGAAGTCTAATAAAAATCTCAAAGTGTAGTTATCAAAGTTTATACAAAACTGTCTATCTACCCGCTCACTACATAAATCCTCTCAAATCCAAAACAAACTGCACTCAATCTCCCTGTGCAGGCGCTCCATCTTCCGGCTAGACCACATGGTCAGCTGGCTCCCACCCGTAGTCGCCTACTACATGCGCCTCATAGTACGCGTTGTCCGCGGGATTAAAGTCGGGACCTAAGCACCAAAGATGGGTCAGATCCAAGGATCTGGCAAGGCACCATATGCAGATAACACATGATGTATACAACAAAAGAGAGTAGTGACGTGTATGTAATCATAAGAATAACAAAGATACATGATCTAGGCAATTGAACAGTAATTAACAGTTTAGAATTAGAAAAGTAAAGTAATCTAATCTAATCAGATGCAAAGTGGTACATTCACACAAGTTGGATATACCGCGGGATATTATGCCGCGGCCCTCCCATACTGTAAACAGCTGCAGTGGGGAAAGGGTAAAATAACCATGCAAGGGATAACAGCCCTGCTAATAATAACATACATAAATATAATACCGATCACACCCCTTTATCGTACCGATCACACCCCTTTATCAGATTAGCCCGGACCCGATATCACACCGTCCGTCTAATCACAGCTCATCATGATAGCTCTAAGTAACTAATATAGCTCCTACCGGTGATGATCAGTCAACTGGCTGAGCTTAGATCAATTGAGTGAATGTTTAGTGCCGACCTAGGGGACAAGTACAAGTCTGTGTCTGTCTAGGCTTGTCTTGCGTGAGCAAGATCCTAGCAAAGTCTCTAAGAAGTTAAGGTATAACAACAGGGGGCACAGTCCAATATCCAAGTCCAAGTCCAATCATCGTTGGATCAATACCGAGGCCCACAACCATGACCTGAAGTAATACAAGTACAATACCATGTTCATTCTACAAGTAATCCCATGCTCATACACAATGAGCCATCAAATCCATTAAACCTAACCTCTTCATTCTATGGTTTCACATACTCAACCTTAGGCCGTATGAGGGCCCACCTAGCCACAGACACGGGTGTTAACACCCCAATTCCGAATACCGAAGATAACGCTAAAGTACGTGAAGTTGGCGCGCTACTTCCCGGAAAATCCGAGAACTTTTAAGATCGTAGTCCGCAGTGAGGTCAAATTTTAAAACTTTTTAAACAACATCATAATCAACAGTTTTATTGTGGAAGCGTAACAAAAGATAGCGGAAGCAATAGTATCATGTAAATAAATCAGATGTAACAATGTAGAAGTCTAATATAAATCTCAAGTATAGTTATCAAAGTGTTTATACAAATCATACTATCTACCCATGTCTCACCACAAAAATCCTCTCAAATCCCAAAATAAGCTACACTCAGTCCCCTTGTGCAGGCGCTCCGTCTTCCGGCTCAACCACTTGGTCGGCCGGCCCCCACACATAGTCACCTACTACAGGCGTCTCATAGATCGCGTCGTCCGCGGGATCAAGGTCGAGACCTAATCACCAAAGATGGGTCATATCCAAGGATCTGGCAATGCACCATATGCAGATAACACAAGATGTATACAACAAAAGAGAGTAATGACAGGTACGTAATCATAAGAGCAATGATAAAATATGATCTAGGCAGTTAAGCAGTAATAAATAGTTTAGAGTCAGAAAGATAAAGTATCTAATCTAATCAGACAATAAAAGGCACATTCACATAAGCTAGATACACCGCGGGATATTATGCCGCTGCCCTCCCGTACTGTAAACGTCCCATACCATAAACAATTTGCGGTGGGGAAAGGGTAATAACCATTCTAGGGATAACGGTCCTGATAATAATAACATACATAAATATAACACCGATCACACCCCTTTATCGCACCGATCACACCCTTTTATCAGATTAACCCGGACGCGGTATCACATCGTCCATCTAATCACAGCTCATCATGATAGCTCTAAGTAACCAATATAGCCCCTACCAGTGATGATCAGTCAACTGGCTGAGCTTAGAACAACTGAGTGAATGTTTAGTGCCGACTCGGGAAACAAGTACGGGTCTGTGTCTGTCTAGACTTATCTTGCGTGAGCAAGGTCCTAACTAAGTCTCTAAGAGGTTAAAGTACATCAACATGGAACGCAGTACAATATCCAAGTCCAAGTCCAATATCATTGGATCCACTCTAAGGCTCACAACCGTGGCCTGAGGCAACACAAGTACCATACCATGTCCATTCCACAAGTATTAGTCCCAGGCTCATACACAATGAGCTAACCAACCATTAAACCTAACCTCTTCATGCTATGGTTTCACATCCCCAACCTTAGGCCATATGAATGCCCGCCTAGCCACAGACACAGGTCATTTACCTCCAAACACCACATAGGGTCACCACTAAGTAATCCTAGGTTCAGGTCCTCCAATTTCCATTAATTAACAAGTTTAAGACAACAATAAGGATAAGGGAGAAGAACAACACAAAAATCCTCAAAACATGGAATCAAGTGGAAATAGACAAAGGACCAATCCTAGGTAATGGTCCACTCTTGGTTCAGGCCTCGTCGCATGATTGGATCTTAACGGTAGTCTCAGGTGTCAAAGATGGTAATTCTGGTGCTCCTGAAGTTGTGGACACCATGGACTAAGGGTTGAATCATATGATTCGAATCCCAAAACCTCAATTGGTGGACCCCACGAGTCAAGGCTGAGCCATGCCATTGATTCGTGTGTGGCATAGTGATGGAAGGCTATTTGGATGCTCAATGGACCCCACAAATGATCAAACATCAAAGTCACAGAAGTCCGAAAAATCTCATTGTTCACAGCTTGCCCGGTCGACATCACACCCTAGGATGTCGACCGGGTGAACTGGATGTTGACTTCCCAGGTCAACATCCTGCAGTGTCCCCGGTCGACATCATGGCTATGATGTCGACCGGGTCCACTGGGACCTGGAGTCAAGCAGCTGGGGGGTTTCGCATGGTTCTCTGTGTGTATCCGGTCGACATCATGGCCCTGATGTCGACCGGGTACACAGAGTTTTTGCTTTGTCTGAGAAATACATGTCTCAGCAATTTCATGCAGGTTCCTGTGTGCCCGGTCGACCGAGATAGGGTTCGGTCGACCGGGTACACTGTCTATGCACATTTCAGAAGAAAAATAACTGGGACTTGGATTTCTGCCTTTTTAGTGTGCCCAGTCGACCGAGACAGGGTCTGGTTGACCTGGTACACGCAGATAGCTGAATTCCAAATTTCTGGGATTTTCCCCATTTCAATCCAATTCTCATTCAATTCCTCCCAATTCACCTCAATACATCACAAGATCATACAAAACATAAAAAACACTTCTATAATCCATCCATCCATTAACAAACCGGGCCATTGATCTTCCAAATGGGAAAACCCATCCATCAATGGCCATTTTCCATGAAAACAGGCTCAAAAGAAGATCTAATCATGCATTATCATATAATAGAACTAAAATTACAGAAACAAGGAAGAAAGCATGCATCTAGTGAAATTGCGTATGGTACTTGCCTCAATTCAGAATTTGTGATAGTATAGAGAGAGAGAGAGAGAGAGAGAGAGAGAGAGAGAGAGAGAGAAAAGAGAATCCCAAGCTTCTACTAGTGTTGTTGATGAAATTGAGGTGGTCTTTAGCCTTCTTATGCTGGGATTTTGAGGAATTAGGGTTGTTTGGGGAAGAAGATAGGTTAGATGAGAGATGAGTGGAAATTAGGGTTTTTAGGCTAAGGTTTGCAATAGCTTGAGTTTTATAACTTAGGGTTTAAGCTAATTACCAAAAGGGCAATTTGGTTGTAAATGAAAATGAAATTGGGCCATGGGTATTTGGGTAATTAGGTGAGTTTCTAGAATATTCTAACCCTCAAAGCCCTTCCTATTAGTGCTAATAATAATCAAATCCTAATCTAAACAAAACCTATTAAATTAACCAAAAAGCACCTAATATCTATTAAGAAACATAAACAAGCTAATTCTAAAACTTAGGAACATTAGTCATCTGCTCTACTAATTCCTAATAATTAGCATATTAAAGTAGAAAATACCTTATTAATTATTATTTAATTCAAACTGAGGGCCCACAAGGGGTGGGGCCTCACACGGGTCATTTATCTCCAAACACATAATAGGGTCACCACTAAGTAATCCTAGGTTCAGGTACTACAATTCCCATTAATTAACAGGTTCATAACAATAATGAAGATGGGAGACTAGAACAATACATAAAATCCTTCAAATCATGGAATCAAATGGAATAGACAAAAGTCCAATCCTAGGTAATGGTCCACTCTTCATTCAGGCCTCATCATGTGATTGGATCCCTAACTATAGCTTCAGATGTCAAAGATAATAAATCTGGTGCTCTTGAAGTTATGGACATCATGGACTACAATTAAGGGTCGAATTATTGACGATTCAAATCCCAAAACCTCAATTGATGGACCCCATAGTCAAAGCTAAGCCACGCCATTGATCCGTGTTTGGCACACTTGATGGAAGCCTATTTGGATGGTCAATGGACTCCACAAATGATCAAACATCAAGAGTTTACAGAAATTTGGAATTCATTGTTCACAGTATGCCCGGTTGACATCATCCCCAAGGATGTCGACCAGGTACACTGGATGTTGACCCCCAGGTCGACATCCTACAGTGTCCTCGGTCGACATCGTGGCCATAATGTCGACCAGGTACACACAAGTTTGAACACAAACATCTGGGGGCATTCTCTGTTTCTCAGAATTCCCTGTGTTCCTGGTTGACATCGTGGCCATGATGTCGACCAGGTACATATGATCCTGGCCTGTCTGAGAAATTTAACTCTCAGTTATTTTCTGCAGAGTGTTGTGTATCCGGTCGACCGAGATAGGGTCCGATCGACCGGGTACACTATCTGTATAACATTTTTACATAAATTAACTGGGACTCAGATTTCCCATTTTTCAGTGTGGCCGGTCGACCGAGACATGGTCCGGTCGACCGGGTACACGCAAATGTAGCAGAATTCCATTTTTCTGGATTCTTCTTCTTCAATCCATTTTTCATCCAATTCATCCACAATATCTTCCATTCATCACATAAACATAGATAAAGAACAAAAATACTTCTATAACCTCCAATCCATCATCCAACCGGGCCATTGATCTTCCAAATGTGAGAACCCATCCATCAAATGGCCATTATCCATAAACAAAGCTCAAAAAGGAAGATCTAAACATACACATTTACCTAATTAAATTGAATTGCAGAATCAGAAGAAGAAAAGCATGCATCAAGTGAAATTAGCATAGGGTACTTGCCTTTAAGTAGTAGAAAAGGGAAATTAGAGTGTAAGAAGAGATCCAATAGCTCTCTATTGGATTTGGGCCATGAAACAAAAAGGAGAACCACATAAGGGAGAAGCTTTTCCACAGTCCGAGAATCAAATCATGAAAATTAACTTGCTAAGCAATTGTGCCCTCTCTGTCTCTGCCCAGTAATGGATATCTTATATTTGTCTCTGTTTTTTCCATTCGCTGAGAGGACGACTTAAAAAAAAAAAACAGAGAGAGAGAGAATTAAGAAAATCAATGTTAAACCAACTGAAATTCCAAACTTCCAATCTTCCATGCCACAACAATACACACAATAATCATCTGATCAACTCAAAACCAGTGGAACAAACAAATGCAAGATATCAAATTCAAATGTTCAAATGGTCCTGACAGTAGCTGGAAGCTATCTTTACAATAACACAAAAATAGATAGTACCAAACAGAAACCAACGATGACCCTCACTGAAAAAATAATCATCTGATTGGATCTCCATCATCCAAAACACATTACCCACTTCCAATTCGCGGCGAGGGGCCCACACCAAACAAATTCATTCAACTTTACAGTTTGTTTCTTTTATCGTAAACCTCATATGATATGACTCTTGAAAAGGCATCAACAACCCTAAAATCATGTTCGCTAGTGTAAACAGCATTGACCAATTATTTATGTATTCAAGTTTTCTACAACATAATTGTTGAAAGAGGAATGAGACTCATGTAATCTGAAGCAATTATAAGGTTGATTTATGGAAAGCAACAAGAATTAAGAACCCTACATATTTCATATCTCTCTACTTCTAATCGAATTGAAACAATTGCAGAAAAGAAACACATACATAGAAAGAAACAGAGAAATGAAGAATGAATAAACGAATGAAGATGACAAGGAGATGTTTCTGAAAAACACAAGAACCAACAAGCCAACAGATTCCCAAACATATCAAGCCAACAGATTCCCAAACATACTTGTGCAGAATCAGAAATCACCATCTTCTACCTTTTCCACCCACTTACTTATTCATTATTGGTGTGAATGAATAAGGAGACTTGTGCAGAATCAGAAAACAACGAGAATCTAAATCCAATACCCTAAACCCAAATCCAATACCCTAAACAGTAGAAAGCAACTATTCTACAGAGAAAGAAACAAGAAGAAAAAAAAAAGAAAGAAACAAGAAGAGAAATAAGAAATAGAAAGAACCAACTGTACCTTCTTCTCCGTTCTGTTTCTTCTTCTCCGTTTTGCTCCTTCACGTTGAGAAAGAATGAGAAGGAAGGCGGTTTCAGGTTGCAAAGAATGAGAGATGGGTTTTAGAGGCAAGGACTTTCGTTGCCAAAAGAATTTCCATTAGGGGCATTTTTGTCTAACAAATGGGCTCCGCCTCTACTTGAAAAAGAGGCATTGCCTCTTATTTCTAGATGTGGATTTTTGGGGCATTTTATTTTTAGAGGCTTTGCCTCTTTTGCTCTAGAATGTGTAGAGGCTATAAACCATTGCCAAACGGCTCTAATTTCAAAAGCTCTATCTGATTCAGAGAAACAGATGTTTAGAGGCAAAAAATAGACATGCCAAACAAGCCCTAAGAAGCATATATTTTAGAGAATGGAACCTTCATCCTCGACTGTTACCACATCGCCAATGACGTCTTCTTCAGTCATCCTCCAACATCTTCTTCAATCACCCTCCCTCACCATCTTTCCCTCCCTCTCTCTCTTTCTCTCTCTCTCTCTCTCTCTCTCTCTCTCTCTCTCCATTAAAGTAAGAAAAAGAAAATTCTCCAGGTCTCCAAATTTCTACAACTTAAATATGACATGAGGGTCCCACAAATTGATATGCAACAACATTTAATACATACATATTCACCGATCACTAAAATCATAGCCAAAGAACCTTTATTCTTTTTTTTTTTCTTTTTTGTTAGTTTAATAATACGTGGGGCCTATTGAAGGTAACTAAAGAGAAGTTGTTATTGTATGCTATATTTAGGGAAGGGATAAGTATTTTATTTCAAAAATATCTTAGATTTGCATTGAGATATTTTAGGTGATGAAGTATTGGAGAATTTGAATTAGTTTGGTGAGATTAAATTAGAAAGGTAATTTCGGAATGTAGCATTGCAAAAGGTTTGTCGATATGCCACGTGTTGCTCTCACATGGAAGACCTGTTGTCTTTTATTATATAACTAGTGCAATAGGCCTACGCCCAATGCATAAATATTTAAATAAATTATAAATAAATATTAATATATAATTCATAATAAAGATGTAAACTCATTAGAGAAATTTTAGGTGGATGGAAATATTTAGGGAAAGATCAAGTAAATAGTAAAGATTTTAGGACATTGATTTGATTATATTTGTGTTTAGCCATAAATTGAGTGCCATTTCAGAATTAAATGTGGATTTTGGAATTAATTGGCTTTCACAATGGGCCCTACAGATTAATTAATCCTACCAAATATCCAAAGAAAAGTAACGAGAAGAATTTTCATAATGGGCCCCACAGATTAATCCTGCTGAATATTGAAAGGAAAATAAAGAACAAATTAATATGCAACAACATTTAATACATACATATTCACCGATCACTAAAATCATAGTCAAAGAGCCTTTATTCCTTCTTTTTTTTTTGTTAGTTTAATGATACATGGGGCCCATTAAAGGTAATTAAAGAGAAGTTATTATTGTATGCTATGTTTTAGGGAATGGATAAGTATCATATTTAAGAATATCTTAGATTTGCATTGAGATATTTTAGGTGATGAGATTAGATTAGAAGGGTAATTCTAGAATGTAGTATTACAAAAAGTCTGAGGATGCGCCACGTGTCACTCTCCAAGGAATTCCCATGCTGCCACACGTAGCTTTCCCAAAGAATTACCTGCTGTCTTTTATTATATAACTAGTGGAATAGGCCTGCGCCCAACGCAGGCCATAATTAAAAAATTATTAAAATTTTTAATTAGAAATATTTTTAAATATTTAAATAAATTATAAATAAATATTTATATATTATTCATAATAAAGATGGAAACTCATTACAAAAATTTTAGGTAGCTGAAAATATTTAAGGAAAGATCAAGTAAATAGTAAAGATTTTAGGACCTTGATTTGATTATATTTTTGCTTAGCCATTAATTGAGTGCCATTTTAGAATTAAATGTGGATTCTGGAATTAATTGGCTTTCACAATGGGCCAAACAGATTAATTAATCATACCAAATATCCAAAGAAAAGTACGGAGAAAAATGTCCATAATGGGCCCCACAAATTAATCTTACTAAATATTGAAAGGAACATAAGGAGAAAAAGTAGCAGACTACAACCTATGAAAGTGGCCCTCGCTCTGGTATAAAAAAAGCTCCTTGTCTGTTGGTATAAAAAAAAAGTGGCCTTCGTAAATTGTGAGTTTGAAAATAAAGAAGACTTGGATTTCATAATGGGACTCATAAATTTATTTGGTTAAATTAGTAAATATAAATGATAATAAAAAATCGTGATAAAGATGGAGACTCATGAGAGAGAATTTATTTGATTAAATTAGTAATTATAAATGATTATATATCAGGCGTGGGTTTTGAAATTAATTGGCTTCCACAATGGCCCCATGGATTAACCATACCAAATACTGGAAGAAAAAATCGGTAAAAAACGAGCAAAATACTACTTAAGAAAGTGCCCCAAATTTCTGCAACTTGGATATGACATGAGGGTCCCACAAATTGATATGCAACAACATTTAATATATACATATTCACCGACCACTAAAATCATAGCCAAAGAGCCTTTATTCTTTTTCTTTTTTTTTTGTTAGTTTAATAATACATGGGGCCCATTGAAGGTAACTAAAGAGAAGTTGTTATTGTATGCTAACTAAAGGGAATGGATAAGTATCTTATTTAAGAATATCTTATATTTGCATTGGGATATTTTAGGCGATGAGATTAGATGAGAAGGGCAATTCCGGAATGTAGCATTAGAAAAAGTCTGAGGATGCGCCAAGTGTCGCTCTCTAAAGGAATCCTATGCAACCACGTGTCGCTCTCCTAGAGAATCAATCACCTGCTGTCTTTTATTATATAATTATGGGCGAATCTTACTGTGAGCTTGAAATATTGGTTTGTTTGTTGTTAATCAAAGTGATTGGCAACTTAAATACCAAAAAAAGAATCACCTTATTTTGTCACATCATAGGTTGGAGAATGGAGAAAGATCATCTATTATGTGGGTCCCACTTAGGATTGCTTGCGTCCATGATCAATTTGAGGGACGTTTCTAATCTTGACGTCCATGGTAATTAGCAAAATGAACAGGCCAACTCAATTGAGATAAAAGGAGTGGAACGAAGCCCCAATGTGGAATGTCCCAACAAGTGGATACCACAGGTTTCTTTGCAACGACGTGGGCCCACTCGGTTCTACAGGGTGGGACCACCACTTTCCAAGTGAGAAGACGCGTTTACACAAAGGAATAGGATGCTCCAGTGAGACTGTAATTGAAGTTTTAACCCACTTCCATATGGCTCCTATTCAGATCCACACTTTCCCTCTTTGCAAGCCCTGCTGCACTCAGATGGGCCCCACAAAACTGGCTCTTTCTCCCTCTCTGTCCCCCCCACCCCCCATCTCTACATTACACACCATAAAAAGACATGGGAAAGGGTCTATCCATTCTTACTGGAGAGCAGGTATCTATTCTTAGTGGAGAGCAGGGGTCCAGAGAACTTTCATCATTTGAAATAGTATGTGGCCTCTCTCTCTACATTACACACCATAAAAGGACATGGGAAAGGGTCTATCCATTCTTACTGGAGAGCAGGTATCTATTCTTAGTGGAGAGCAGGGGTCCAGAGAACTTTCATCATTTGAAATAGTATGTGGCCTCTCTCTCTACATTACACACCATAAAAGGACATGGGAAAGGGTCTATCCATTCTTACTGGAGAGCAGGTATCTATTCTTAGTGGAGAGCAGGGGTCCAGAGAACTTTCATCATTTGAAATAGTATGTGGCCTCTCTCTCTACATTACACACCATAAAAAGACATGGGAAAGGGTCTATCCATTCTTACTGGAGAGCAGGTATCTATTCTTAGTGCAGAGCAGGGTCCAGAGAACTTTCATCATTTGAAATAGTATGTGGCGAGGCACCACTAGTAATTTACTAGTTCCCTTCTCATTTCTTGATTATGGATGCCTCTTTGAGACATTGGTGTAAAGCAACACTGGGACCACACTTGTCCCCATATTTCCTTGGCCCCACAGCATCATCTAAAAGTACCATGTCTCCTTACCTTTTTCTTTACATCTCTCAACTTCTTCTAGAAGTCTCATGAGAGTTTTCCACCGATATTGATGAATGGCTGATGGTGGGACACGTGGACCTCTCCAAATCCACAACTCATATCCATCGACCTACATGTACCCTATAAATAGAGGTGTGCTGCTCCATACGTCACGTGCTAATAAGGAATACACATGCAGAGACTGTCAAGCAAGTCTTGAGTCCAGTCAATGAGGACTGAGGAGTGAAAGAGTGAAGTGCCCCACTGATACAAGTGATGAGTACTTGGGTCCAAGGGCAGCCAGCAAGCTAGTAAGTGCCAAGTGTAGTGGGTGTACGGTGAAGTGAGTGAGTGCACGTAGATGTGTAGTGTGGAAAATATATATAACATGTGCCCATATATAAATTGTATTAATAAGAGAGAAATATTCGAGTGGGAGCTCTCACACATTATATATAAATTTTTTTGCGGGGCTCAACTAATAACCCATCCAAATCTATCAAACAATAGAAAACCTCTTGATAGTTGGCACACATCCAAATGAACTGAAGTACCGCTGGATCGAGGGTTGAATATGTTTTTAAATATAAAGCCATTAAACTTGTGGGCCACGAATGAAAGGGTTAGGGGCATGGGTTTGGGGTCAAAATTGATATTCGGGGTAGTCTCACATAGATCTTTCCATCCCCCTTGTCTCATCCTCAAATGGGCCCACAATTGGGCCCCACAAAAAAGTTCTCACATAATATGTGAGAACAGTTCTCGCCTGAATATTACCCTTAAATAGAATTCAACTTTGTATAAATGTATTGTCTTGAGTCTTGGGTTCATCATATGTCATCTGAGCTATTCTCCCAACAATCGGTGGGAAGAAGTGAAAGCCAAGATTTCTCGAGTTGGTGAAGGCACATTTATCAGCTCCTGGCATTCACCGGAGAAATGTAGTAACGGGAGTGATGTGATTTCCCCATCAAGATGTAATAGTTTGTCACTTTTGTTATTTCATGTTTGGTAGCTTAATATGTTGGTACTTACCATAGTTTATTTGATATGTAATTAGCTGAGCTTGTATTGGGGTTTTGTTACCTATACCAAATATAAAGGTAACATAACTTTAATACTTGAAATGGGTTTGACTCGTACAAGCTTCTACAGGTTGCATCGAGTCAAATGGATTGATCTACATTAGAAGTGAATTAGCAGGTTGGCTCTTGTTGATCTACATCAAGTCAGGGTTGGTGTTACTTGACCTATTGACCTATTTCAAAAACAGATCAGATACAATTTGGACTTCATGCTGCATACACCCTGGTCAAACCCGAACCGTTTTCTGCCCCTAGTCATATGCCTCAATTGTCCCATTGGTAATATGACAATCTCACCTGCTTGCATGTGGGATGGGGAGTCAATCCCTGAAATGCACATGCAAATTTTAATCTAATGGACAACGTCCCACAACAGATTTACAAGTAAAACAATGAGAAATGCACACGTGCTCTTCATACCAAAAATGGAAAAAAAAAAAAGGAAAGTGTGAAGAACCAAGAACAGACAGATGGTTTTTTTTTTTTTTTTTGAACCAAAGCTGAGGACCCAGAGAAGCTCCAAATTCATCACATGCAACAAAAAATTTTCAAAATTACAGGACCAAGGTCATGAATAAACTATTCTTAGGACCCGACAATACTGAGGACAGTAAACAAGGTTTTGCAGAGATAACATGCCACTTTCCTGTCATGCACCCAAGAAATCCAACAGATGGGGCCCACCATATAGCTCATCATTGGCCTGAAAGTCAAGTGTGTCTCTGCTGATGGCTCACTTGGACAAACATATGGGCCTAGCAAATTGACTGGGCTCCCAGCCACTAGGGAAAGGGCATGGAGAGGATGGTCTATGGCATTGGCAATCCTCTTAAACAGATTAACCAAGAGAAAGCAAACCCTGGGACTTTTTCTAAAGGCCCAGCAAGTATTTCACAGTGGATTCAAATTCAGGCCCACAGCTGTATACACATTTGTTAACTGGGCATGGATCTCCAAATTCTAATTAGATCTGGAATTAGGTCCGCAATGGACCTGAATGCGTTTACATCCCTATTAGGATGATTGTGTCGGCATCTATTGATGGGAGCCACAGGCGATCACTCATAGATGTGCCAACTTAGTTGGCAAGTTATAATGATAAATACATTTTAGGGAACTTCAGCTAATACTTGATCATACTCAATTTAAGCCATCCCCCATAATCAAGACCCTGACAATTTGAGATCTCCTTCTTCACCCGCTCTTTCCAATTCTCATGTTGTTATTGATCCTTCATTACAGCTCCCTATTGTTCTTCGTAAAGGGAAACGCTCTAGCACCTCTTGTGCATATCATCCAATTGAAAACTTCATTTCGTATCATTGTATTTCTCCACCTCCTCAGATCTTTATTGCTGCAATTTTGTCGGAGTCGGTGCCTACAAGTTTTGCATAAGCATCCCATCATCCTTCCTGAAGACTCAATGGAAGAAGAAATGAAAGCCCTAGAGAAGAATTAGACTTGGGAGCTGACAGATTTACCGAAAGAGAAGAAAGTACTTGTGGGAGCTAGATGGGTATACACAATTAAATATAATCATGATGGAAGTGCTTCAAGACATAAGGCGAAGTTAGTGGCTTAAGGCTTCATACATATTTAAGGTGAAAATTATTATGAAACATTTGCTCCCATTTCAATCACATGAATGAATGACACCATATATTATTTCCAGGGCCCAGCCCTTACTATAGATAGTGGTTTTCTCCACCTCTATTTCTCCATCTTTTCTATTCATCCACTTGAACCTACCTCTATTTCTCCATCTTTTCTATTCATCCACATGAACCTACGCATATTTGCACTTTCAAGTGCAACAAAACTATTTGGGTCTCTTACTACTTAGTGCTGAGAATTCGGTCTTCATGTAAATACCCACACGCATTGCAATTCTTCTACTCTTTGCCATGACCATTTATAGATAACTAGAATTACAGGTAACTCAGATTGCGAGGAATCTGAATTGCAAGGACCCAAACGCCTGGGGCCACTACCTTCTTCTTTCCTGTAGGAAGCTACAATCTTAAATGCCACATTTTTAATCTCCAAGGGCTGCAAAAGATACTTCGATTTTTCGCAATTTCGTACGGTGCTTTGTCTACCTAGACAAGGAAGATTTTGAAGAATTTTTCTCCATTATGATAAACAACCCTTTCCAAGGGGTGAAAGCCGGTTTCAGGATGCTTTTCTTTATGCTTGTGGAAACAAGTTTCCATAGAGAGCGGAATCACAACATTACTCAAACAATCCGTGATTGAACTTCGAATTCTGGCCCAAAGGGCTATGACGCTCTCCGTTATTAAAAAAAGAAAAAAAAATTAGAATTGGAATTTAGGCTTCTACTATAATGATATCAAAATAAAATATCTGAGGACCACTCATTCCCCAGATTGGCAGGGAGTCCAAAATATTCCATGTTGGATTGGTGATTAAATTGGGTGTAGAGTGTAACATGCTATGATTCTTTCTCTTTAACCTTAATATATATTTTTATATCTTATTCTCATTTCAGAATGAAGAATATTGTCATGCTGGCCCTAGGATTGTACATGGACTGAGATATGCTTGATTCTTGGGTTTATTACTATTAGTTTTTCCAAATAAAGGGTTTCCCATGGGCCAGTCCTAAATTGATTTTGGTCCTGATTTTGAACTATTAAAGTTGGGCCAATTCAAAGTCATCAATAATTTCCTTGGCCTGGATCTGGCCCATTGACAGCCATAATCATATGTAGACCTAATCATGTGAAGCAGCCAAATCAGAACTATATTCACTATTGTTGTCTGATAGTGAATAGTGCTCCCACCAATCACAGAGAGAGGATAAGCAAGGCCTACAGTTCAGATCTCTAGGGGGATATATGTGGCCATATGGTCCCAGTTGTTGTTAAGAGTATCCCAAATATGGCATAAAAACCTAAAAATCGTTTGAGTCCATGCAGTGGGCCTCACTTCGACCTTGAATTGAAACTGGGTCCAAATCTTAGACCCATAACTTGATTTCCAGGTTGATTGTTTCTTAACACTATTTGCTGACCCATTTTCCTCCCTACCTGTACCTTCACCTCACTATCTGTAGCCCCTTCTTCACTTGGATCCTTTTCAAGTGTTTTTTTTTTGTGTGTGTGTGTGAGCATGCTCCGATCCGGGTTCTCTGGATCACCAGGCCAGCCCTCTAAGTCTATTACTGGGGCCCCACTACAATTGAAGTTGGTCCCAATGTTGTCAGGTTGATCAGATCATCCATGAAACACATGATCAAAGGAAAAATGACTCTGGGCAGTTTGAGTTTTAAAGGTGGGCCTTATGATGGTTTACAGGGCTTTACATGGGAATTCTGATTTCTGACTACTGGTCTGGCCAACGAGGATCCATCCTCAAAATGGAGACGACATTCCTCTTTCTGGGTGTGCATCTTTGAACTGTGCCCTACAGATTTATGCACAGAAACCTGATTTAGGCATCCAAAATGAGAGTTCAAAAAATGTCAAAAATGTCATAAACTGATAATTTCTGGCCTCTTAAGGTCTCATTTCAGCTCTCAAAATCTCACACATCCATGTGACACTCCCACAAGCCTTTGATTCCAATCTTTCCTTGTCACCCATGAAAAGAATCCATGCAAAAACAAGGAAAAGAAAAGGCTAACAGAAACTCTGTAAAGATGATAAAAGAAGCTTTCCTCAGCTTCCCTATCTGAGCTAATCTCCATAATATAACTAGTATATCAGCTTAAAAACTCTTCATAGCTTGTAAACATCACCATTTCCTCTCCTTTCCTTCTCTGCATTGATCTCAAAACTTCAAATAAAAACTTCCCCCTCTATTCATAAAGGGCAGAAATGGTGAGATTTGAAGGTGCATTGCTCTGTTTGATGGTCATGATCATGGACTTAATGGCTGGGATTCTAGGGATTGAAGCTGAAATTGCTCAAAACAAGGTACATTCTGGGATACTCATTTGTTGTATGTACAACGGTGCTACTCACATGTATTGGGTACATCCCATTATGATCAATTGCAGGGACCATCTATCGGTCCCCATCAAATTCTAGCCGTCCATGTATGTGGACCATTATAACCAATGATTGAGTCTAATGCATAGGTTGTTCATCCTATGGGGCAGATTTTTGAGATATCTCCACTTTTCTTCTCCCTAACAGGGGCCACTGCTTGAATGATTATGATCTTCAGTAGGTAGCCCAAAAAATCTCAAAACAATGTAAATATCTTTTCCCAAAGCTTATGATGTCAATCCAAGATGGTATTGGTAAACATGGCCCCACCATATGTGAGCCTCACACAATGGATATTCCATATCATAGTTTTAAAACTAGACTCACCCTACTGCTGGAAAGGGTATTAGGTGGATAACTTTGATAGTGGCTTGAGTATTTGATAGACTCACTGAGACTCGACTCAGCCGTCTTTGAGTCGGATCGACTGGGATGAGTCAAGGCGAGTCGAGTTTTTCAACATACACACAGAAAATCAAGTTGTTTTGGTTATTAGTGATATTAATTATTGTGCATTTTATTATCAGATGAAACATGTTAGGGTTCTAATATTTGAGTGCAAAGAGCCGAGCCATCAAGCATTCAGTCTAGGGTTAGCCGCAGCGGGTCTACTCGCATTGGCTCATGTTATTGCTAGCTTGCTTGGTGGATGTGTGTGCATTTGTTCTCAAGAGGAGTTGCAGAGATCTTCACCAAATAAGAAATTATCAGCAGGTTCACTGATTCTCTCCTGGTAACTACCTTAACTACCATTCTAATAAAGAACCAAAAGAAAGAAAAATTTAAATTAAATTAAATTATTGTTCAGACTCGCCCAAACCTGGTCGAGTCAACCCGCTACATAGGCCACCTTGTTAGGTGAGTAGAACGAGTCTGACCTAGTACTGGGCAGACTTAACCGAGTTACCTGGCTCGGTTACATTTCCAAATTGAGTAGTCTAAACAATGGCTCTAATTGCACTTAAACTTGTGTTGGGTAATACTATAGAAAGATACACTGGGAGAAGTTTATGATGCCCCAGATCTGCTTATGGTAATCATAGACTTGTACAAATGAGATGGGAAAGCCTAAATTTCTTAATAGGCCCAGCCCAAAGACCTAACCCAATTAGTAAAAAATCAGGGCTTATGAACCAACTTGACAATCCTCACTAGAACTGGTAAATATAATTATGGCGATGATGTTGGCAGAGATCATATTGAGATAATTTTAATCCTTCACTTTAATGCGTTTTACTAGAAATATTGTTAGAAAAAAATAATTTCTACGGTTTCATAAAACCCCATTCCCATGGCATGCTTTGGCCTGAGTCCAACCCATATTGAACTGAATTTGGTTTGTGTTTTTCGCTCTGGGCTGGATAAGCAAATTCTTTCGACCTGATAATTAAACGGGTCAGGCCTAGGGTTATATTTTCTTAAAGTGCCTGACAGCCCGGCCCAACATATTTAACACACATAGTTTTACATATTTATAATTAAGCTTAGGGTAGACCTGGAGTTGAGGCTTGTTGGATGACTGGTCCTAAATATTGAGCTGGAAATTAAATGGGCCAAGATTGAGCAAGCTTCAGCCAGGTCCGGCCTGACCCAGCTTCATTCTCTCTTGCTTTCATCAAGCATTAGCATAATAAAAAAAAAAAATTATTATTTTTCAAAATAAGGATAACTTGGTAATTTTATCTGATGTGTGATGGCTATTGATTTTTATGGTAATTGATCAGGATCATATTGGCCGTTGGATTCATGATGCTGGTGATTGGAGCAATGTCCAACTCAAAATCTAAAAGGCCTTGTGGGATCTCACACCACAATTTCCTCTCCATTGGAGGTGTTCTCTGTTTCTTTCATGGCCTCATCTGTGTCGCACATTACGTTTCTGCCAATGCAGCCAAGGCAGAAGAGGAGGGCATGGGAAGACCAGGTGGGACCCAGATGACAGGAATGCCCCACCATGCTACCCATCCCTAGGCAATTGAATCTCCTCTGAAATGACAAAAACTGCCCTTGTAAAATGCCAATCCCATCATTCAAGGAGGGACCATTTCTTTTTTGAGTGTCTATAATAAAAGTCGTGTTTTGAAGTAGAGCAATTTTAATAAATCTGTGTATAGTCCATAGCACAATCTTTTCTATGAAGAGACAATACTTCGAAACAAGAATGTCTCCTTACCCCCATGGTCGGGAATGACAATTCTCACCTAACCGTCGGTTCGACTTTGGGCGGGTCACCTTCTCTCACGAGAGGACTCCTTACGTGATTCGAGAGCTCGTGGGTCCTGGTCTCCTTAAGCTGGAGTGAAAAAAAAAAGAAAAAGAAAAAAGAAACCACCACTTAATTATAATTTCCCTGGTCCACAAGATGCAGGGAAAGGGGGCAAACTCAGTGATGGAAACAGGTTGGGCTTGACACTTTTTTGGGCTTATTATCCCGAACATAACCCATTTCCAACCCAACATACTACAAATTCTTGTTTCAAAGTGTTGTAAACGAAACAATTATATTATACATTTTCTAATTTGCATGCAAAAAGTTCTAACCTAAAACTTTTAATCGCCTACTACTGAAAAATATGGAAAGTAATTATAAACAACATGAAATTGAAGCAAAGCCGGTGAAAACCTAAATGTGGTTGAAACCCAACTAGGGGTCAAAATCTATACATACCTGCTCCAAATCCAAGAAAATTACGATCAAACCCACCCACATTTCATGGTAAAGCATGCCAGTTAATCTATTAGCCTACTTTTTTTTTCTTTTTTTTTCTCATGGTGGACTGCTGCATGATACAATTCTAGAAGTCCATTTGGCAAACTGGAGTTATTGGACAAGTTACAGTGCTAAGCCTAACTTCTTAGCTAGGGAGCACGTCACACTCTATAGGCCCATGGACACATGAAATACAAGAATGTTTAAGTTAGCAATCTACCAAAAGCTCGATTCGTGAAACACTCTTAATTAATCAAATCAATGCTCGAAATAAAAATCAATTATTGGCTATAACAATAATCGGATGATAGAAAGTACAAATGAAATTGGTGGATTTCTTGTCTCAGCTTATTGTGCATAATACCACAACTTTTCAAGTTTGGAAGAGCTTCTCTGGGAAGAGACATAATAGAATAATTTGGCATTTTTTGGAGCTAAGACTTGCTTATCACATCATGAAAAAAGTCTAGGCGCATACTCTAGAGGCTTTAACTGAAAATTATGTCGATTAGAGCCCTTTAACGACAATGTTAGGGGACCTCTGACTAAATTTTTTCAATTTTAATCCCCTTTCCATATGGCTCCTATTCAGATGATCCACACTTTCCCTCTTTGCAGGCCCTGCTGCATTTAGCTCCACAAAAACTGGCTTTATCTCTCAAGAGTTGCAAATGGGACGGTTCCGGATCGAAACCATAGTGGAACCAAACCAGGATTCGTTTCTCAATAACGGTTCCGATTCTGAATCCAGTTTTGACTCGGAACCTGTTTTGTTGTTTCTAGACCCGGAACCAGGTCCACCTAGAGAACTGGAATTTAGTTTTAAAATCGATTCTAATATCTCTTTATTCTTTATTTTTCTTAAAATGAGCATATCTTTTAACTTATAATAGTGCATTAAGTCAACTACATCTAGTATTATACATAAAAATGTCCAAAAAAAAGATGATTTTAAGGTACAATTTATAATATCAAAGGCTCAAATGCCAGGTCCACGGGTTAGAACATATATGGACCTGGATCCGGACCCGTTTATTATTAGTCGGAACCTAAATTGGATTCCGGACCCCGAATCGTTTTTGAATTGGAGCCTAAAATAGCTTTCAGACCCGGTTTTTTACGAGTCAAAACTTCCAAGTAATCTGAGAATCGAATACCCGTTTACAACCCTATGTCTCTCCTTCTCTTTCTTATCTCTCTCTCACTACATTACACACAATATAAAGACATGTAAAGGGTCTATTCTTACTGGATAGCAGGGGTCCAGAGAACTTTCATCATTTGAAATAGTAAAGTGGTGGGGCACCACTAGTAATTTGCTAGTTAATTCCCTTTTCATTTCTTGTGATGGATTCCACTTTGAGACATTGGTGGGAAGAGGTGAAAGCCATGATTTCTCAAGTTGGTGAAGACACGTTTTTCAGCCTTTGGCATTCACTAGAGAAAAGTATTAACCAGACTGATGCGATTTCTCGCATCAAGATGCAATCGAACAGGAATAAAAGATTTTTATCCACAAGCCTCCACCTTTATGACCCATTCACGTTTGTTGAAACCCATTCATGTTAGTTGACATTCACGTGGAGGACATTGGTGTTATTTCATGTTTGGTAGCTTAATATTTAGGCACTTAGCATAGTTTATTTCATATGTAATGTGGTTTTTTGTGCAGTCCATTGGATTCATGTAATAAAAGTGGAGGGTCGGTCAGTTATCCATATGCCTAAAAAAACACGAGCATCATCAAATACTCTTCATTATCATCTCTTCCACTTTTAACTAATTAGTCAAATTAAAAATAATTAATAGCTAACGATCGTCGTTTTTGTTAAATAATTAAAATTTCTAAGCGGTTATTTACGTTTTACACACGTGATAGAAAAATGGGTGTTATATATATAACATTTCCTTATGCAAGTGTTATGCAAATGAATCACATTACCATGTTTTGTCAAAACCATCGTTTTCATGTGAATAAATGACTATATCCAATGATCTTATATGTATTTAGATTTCTCAAATATTTTTCACAGGTTTCTCAAAACCCATGAAGAATTAAGATATGAACATACAGGTCTTGATGTTTAACATTAATATGAAAATATTGCACAGTTCAAATAACGAATTGGGTGTCAATAAAAGTCTTGAATACTTGATCTTTAGATTGGGTCTATTTCACAAATTACTCAAAAATCTATAAAGATTTAAATAGTCAACTTCATGTTCTTGGGGCTTATTACTTAAAATAAATAAATTAAACAGTTTGGATTACAAATATGGGAACCATTGGAATAAAAATCAAGATTGGAAAATTTGTGACTTGGATTCCGCTCGTCCAATGCAAAAAATTTGACTTGGATGGAGTCAACAAGATTACTCAAGAGAGTCACGTTCGTTTTAAATAATTTTGAAAATATTTAAAAATGGATCAAATACATAGAAAATATGATTATACATTTATTTACATAAATTCTGGATAATTAATTCGGATTTTTAAATTTACATATGAAAGAAAAATAAAATAAAAGGACATTGCATATTACATAATTGTTAGTCCAAATATCATATTAAAAAGATTAAATATGATTTTTAAATTACATCCTAGTAATCATTTTTAAATTGCTAATGCCAAACCTTGTGCATACTTACTTAAAAATAAACATTAATAAGGTCTACCTTTCAAATGGTTTAAATGCAAATAACTTATTAAAATGAGGTGACTCGGTTAAGTCTCTCCTATGTTTGACTTTGTCCTTCATCAAAATGAGATGACTCAGGAAAGTCAAGAGTCAACTCTGAGAGTTTTCTAACCTTGATAAAATTAAAATAAAGAACTTTGATTGGACCCACAATAGGAAAAATCACGTGTGAAGACTGTACTAGTGCCTTTCGCTCGACAGGTGTACATGTAAATGATTTTATGATCTTTTCCGGGGGCATAAATTTGAATCCATAAATGACCTTATTTAGATGTCATTTTCAACCCTCCCTTATGCAAAAGTGCAAATGAATGTGATGTAATGGGAATAATATATATATATATATATATTTATATAAATCAAATTAACTGCAAATAAATGAATTCCTCAAAGCAAAAAGTATAAATATTACGGCAATGGGAGGACGTGCCGTGAGATTGAGTGGGTTGAAGTTGGAGTGGTGGGCCCATCATATTTATTGCACATGCCTAGATTCTTTCGTTCCTTCTAATGTTAAACTTAAAAAAGAAAAAGAAAAAAAGAAAGAAAGTCACCTTTAAAGAATCAACTAGCCAAAAATCTAGAAACGCTTCTATGATTGCCGACACATTTCTTTTGAAAAACGTTTGTCGAGTCTCTTTGGCGTATCCCTTTCAACAACCACAAAGTACTAGTTTCTCAATAAGTAAGAAGTAACTCATTAAAACGAGATAACAGGAAAAACAACAAACTCCATATCAACTAAACAAAACAGGCTCATTTTCTACTAAATCAGCTTATAGATTAATATGCACTAAAAATGATGCTAACTCTTTTTCGATGGTAAATTGGAAATCTTTATGGAGACTTCCTCTTTCTCAAAGGATCCTATTGTTTGGTTGGAAATGTCTCGGGAATGTTTTTCCAGTAAGAGCCATAATTAAATCTAAGATTTGTTCTTTAGATGACAAATGTCCTGTATGTGAAAAAGAAGAGGACTCGATGGGTATGCTCTAATGCAGTGTGAATTTGCTAGAGCGAATTAGTTCGGCTTGTAGTGGGGGTCTTTTATCAGATTCTATGCACCCTTTAGACTTAATGGAATGGTAGAAGATCTCATGTGAGCAAGGCCGGACTCCTCTTTGGGATGTTCGCTCAAAAATGTTGATCCTTTCCATGTGGTGGACTATATGCAAAGCTAGGAATGACTTTATTCATAAAGGTCAATCATTAGATCCTTCTAAGATCATTGGATTAGTCCATAAGATGCTTGAGGATCTGACATGCAACTACAGGGACATTCCCTTAAAAAAAAGATTTGAAACTCTCCATAGATCCTTTAGGGATCTCGAGCAAAGAAGATATTATAATCTTCTCGGATGATATCTTTAAGGCTAAGGAAGGTTATGCTTCGTTTGGCTTTATTATGATGTTAAATGATGTCATTGTGAATGCAGGTGTTATCCAAGGGCCCAAAGTCGTCTTTTTAAAGGAGGCTGAAGTGAGGGCGGTCTTAGCTGCATTAGAAAAGGCTTGGAAGAATGGTTTTGATAGGCTTCGTGTTTTGACGGACGCTCAAGAAGTGGTTTATGCTCTGAAGGGAGGCCTTGATTGATCCATTAACTCAATTATTCTAGACATTAAATCTTTCGCTTCCTTATTTCTCTCTGTAGACTTTGAATTTATTCATAAGGCTCTAAATGAGCAAGCCCATAGGCTTGCGAAGTTTTGCTTTTCTAGTAGATAGTATGTAGGCTGGAAATGGGCCTCTAGTATCTTTTTGACTAGGGGTTAATTGTTTTCTTTTTTTTTCTTGTTTCATTCCTGTTGTTCTTGTGCTTTTTAATAAATCCTTTTACCAAAAAATGAAAAAGAAAAAGAAAACAAAACATACTCCACCAGTGATGCCCACCTTAGCAAGCAAAACGAGCCACCAAATTGACCTTTCTAGGAATGTAAAATGCCTCAACCGATTCAAAAACAATTCTGCTAACAAAGAATTTGTCAGCGACCAAATGTATGTGCCAGTTAGGATTTCCTCTGAAAGTTTTGGCGACTTCAAGTGCATCGACACAAAAAAACATTCTTCCAAAACAATATGGTAGTAGTTGTAAACTAGAAATAAACTAGGTATAAATGGTTGTAAGGATCTATCAGTTTTAACTTTGCTTTTGTCATGTGTTGTTATGGTTGATCTCTTGCATTGTATTCCTCTTTAGTTTTTCACGAAATCATACGCTTTTAGACATTCAAAATAGACGTCTATAAATTTATGTAATCTCAGAGCAATAGACGTCAACTTTGTATCATCATATGACGTTTTAAGTCTGCTTTTTAATGTGTATATGGTGCTTGTCTTCTTGTATTGTATTCCCCTCTAGATTTTGAAGAATCCATTGATTTTGTACATTCAAAATAGCAGTCCTTAAAGTCTGGTCTAATCACAAAAGTCTGGTCTAATCATAAGACTAACACTAGATATCATCTTATAGTTGGTTTTAAGTTTGTTTTTGTCACGTGTTTTTGGTGGTGGTTGTCTTGTATCGTGTTGCATGCCCTCTAGCGTTTTTATGGAATTATTGCTTCTGAGTTTTCAAAATAGTCCTTAAAGTTTTGCCTAATCACAAAAGTTTTTGATGAATC
The DNA here is from genome assembly GCA_029852735.1 of Persea americana. NCBI lineage: Eukaryota > Viridiplantae > Streptophyta > Magnoliopsida > Laurales > Lauraceae > Persea > Persea americana. Next base: position 56,771,150 of record CM056814.1, on the reverse strand, counting down.
TAATATTTTAAGTTTGGATATATGAAGGGGTAAGTGCAGCCAATTTTGACTGGGGACAATGGATGGAAAGAGGAGCAACTTGTGGAGCACATTTATTGTGAATTGTTGTCCAAATTTAATAAACTTAGGTCGAAAACCCTAGCTGGAAAGAAACTCAGATTAGGCCAATTGGTTTGGTACCTAAGCTTAGCCTTTGGTCTGGATGCCCAAAACCAAAATACCTTTGTCCGATGGGGTAGACCCATCCTTGAGTGCATGGTCCGAAAACTTTATTGGGCTGGACATGGTTTACCCTTATTGGGCCCTGCTTTTATAGGACGACCCGAATTGGTCTCGATTAACTATTTGGCAAATTCAAGCCTCTTTTAACTTTACCAATGTTGATATGGGTTTAGACCCATGGCCTATGTGGTCCATGTTATAATCAAGCTTGGATTTAGACCATGAAACTAATCGGGTCTAAACATTGGACTAAATAGGTCCACCTAAAATCCAACCCTTTCGCAGCGCACTCTTTTGGATTATAGTTAATAAAACCTACCCACCCAACGCTGGCTTAGATTTACAATTTTACTTTCTTTCAATTTTTTGCTTGGTTGGCCCAGTGGTCAGGACATAGGGAGTAAACGGCTCCCACGTTCAAAGCCTGGTGGGAGCTATGTGAGGGATGGGTGTGTCAGGAGATCATCTAAGTCAGCATGTGGTATCCACTTGTTGGGACATTCCACATTGAGGCTTCGTTCCACTCCTTTTATCTCAATTGATTTGGCCTGCTCATTTTGCTAACCAAGGACGTCAAGATTAGAAACGTCCCTCAAATTGATCATGGACGCAAGCAATCCTAAGTGGGACCCACATAATAGATGATCTTTCTCCATTCTCCAACCTATTATGTGACAAATTAAGGTGATTCTTTTTTTGGTATTTAAGTTGCCAATCACTATGATTAACAACATACAAACCAATATTTCAAGCTCACACTAAGATTGGCCCATAATTGTTCATATGAGATGGCGCTATCAATTGAATCAATAAAGCGCCATCAATAATGCATCTAGAATTAAGAATGGCTACTTAGTGATTGTGATGTTCCAACCCCCATTAAAGAGTAAATTAGCGAAAGGTCCCTTATAGAGGTCTTGTTAGGCCTTCAGTTCATTAACTTTTTCTGTAAGGCCTGTAGTCTATAGAGCTGGATATATTTTGGCAAAAAGTCCCTTGAAACACCGCATCAGATATTTACATGACTTACTTACCCTTTCAACTGTTTTGGCATAAATTTTTGAATTTAAAATTTTCAAATCTTCCATTCTCCCTCTTTTTTATTTTTTTTGTCAAATTTATTTGAGTTTAGCGCAAAATTAATCTAAGTTTTAAAACAAATTTCTTTGAGTTCTAGACAAATCTATCTGAGTTTTTGGCTAATTTATTTAAGTTTTGGAACAAATTTATCTGAGTTATGGAAAAATCTATCTGAGTTTTTGAAAATTTTATTTGAGTTTTTGAAAAATATAGCTGAATTTCTGACAAATTTATCTCAATTTGGCAAATTTTAACTAAGTTTTTGAACTAAACTCAGGTTGTTATTTTGAAATTTTTTTGCATTTTTTAAAATAAATTTAACTGAGTTTTGCAAAAAATACCTGAGTTTTTGGAAAAATTTTCTGAAATTTGAACATTTGAAAATTTGGTTTGTCTTAGTTTTGTAAATTTATTTGCGTTTTTTTAAATTTGTTTGAGTTTTAAACTTTTTTTCATCTTTTGAAGTTTCTTTTATATTTTTTGAAATTTATTTGGATCTTTTAAAATTTATTTGTGTCCTTTTAAATTTATCTTCTTTCTTTTGAGATTTATTTTGTTTTTTAAAATTATTGCATTTTTTGAAATTTATTTGCGTTCTTTCGAATTTATTTGTATTTTTTGAAATTTGTTTGTGTTTTTTAATTTTATTTATTTCCTTTGAAATTTATTTTTTTCTTTTGAAATTTATTTGGATCTTTTAAAATTTATTTGGCCAATTAAATGATAGTTGACCATTATTAATGGCATATCCTACTAATCGTGGGATATGATTTTGAAGAAATGGTAAATTAGATATTTTAGGTCTTTAAATTTGAAAAAATGACCTATAACTGTGGAAAAAGTTGTGGATCTAAAGCAATAAATGAAATGATCTGGGACCAGTCGCCTAATGCCCCTTAAATTAAGGTGATCAATTAATTTATGAGGCCACATTGCTATTTCCCATCTCTTTCGATTACAACAAGTATTGATGACTTTGGGGTTGGCCCCTTTTGACTTTGGGGTTGAGTTTTTAACTTCCCACGCGTTTTAAATGAGTTTGATTCTAGCTAAAACCATACTAGTGTTTGACCTTCCAAAACCATATGCAGATTTTGCGATGGCTTCCAAAATCACATGAAACTTATGGGTCGGCCGGCCTCCAAGACCAATATGAAAATCCTGGTTCCTCTAATGCTCATCCAGGCTAGTAGCTTTTGGAACTTTCACTGATACAGTGATGGTACAAGGAGTTGGCTGATCAGGAAACTTCTTGTGTTCCTTTCTCTGTTGGGGATGGATTCCAAGATGAAGATGGTACACCCCATTTAGTACATCGGTTCTCCCGACTTCACTTGGTTGGCTCCTATCTCCATTAAAGAGGACAAAATCTTGCATCGTTCTCCCACAGGTGTTGGTCATATCTTGCAGTAGAACCACGTATATCTTGTGTCCATTATTTTATTTTATTTTTGGTTGACTATCTTGTGTCGATTCATTGTAACCAAACGCACCCCTGCAGAGATTAGGTAGTTCACATCTTTGTTTCATTTTGTAGCATGTGAATTTCATGGCGTCCACAAGCAGAACGTCAGCAACAGGAAGCGACTGCTATATATAACTACCATAATTCTTCTCTTTCTCCACCATGTTATATCTAGTTCTAGCTTTCTACAACCATTCTTGAAGAACATGAGTTTGATCATTCAATCTCTTCCTCATTGGTCTAGAACCCCCCCTAGACCTCCTAAGCTCTCTCAATTTCAAAACTCATCCAGGCCCAAACCTCTAACTCAGGCAGGCCAAGTGCAATGCAACGCGCTCCAAGTCGCCCGTCGATCAGCAAATTACCACCCAAGCATTTGGGACCCCCAATATATTGAGTCGCTAACAAGTCCATATGGAGTAAGCCTAGTTTAACGTTGTTCTAAGCCTAGTTTAACGTTGTTCTTGGCCTGTTTCTTTCACCCAAAGTTGCTTTGTCGAAATTCTAACCCAATGGACCTTTGTAGGATGAGTGCTTTGGAACTCGGCTTGAGGAGTTGAAATTCGAAGCCAAACGGCTGCTCGAAGCTACCGTAGAGCCATTGTCTTGGCTAGAGCTCGTTGACTCGATCCAACGGCTTGGGGTGGCATACCACTTTGAGGACGAGATCAAAGAAGGCCTTGATGGTGTTTATGGGGTTGGCGCCCACGCCGGCGATCTTTACACTGCGGCATTACAGTTCCGGCTTCTTCGACAACATGGTTATGGTGTTGCCCCAGGTGAGTACAAGAGCGTAGGTGACAATTAAGTGGTGCTTGCAACCTCGGTTTAACAAAAAAATGACACCACTCGGGGACCTGTCAAAGTTGAGTTGATTCACACTTATTTTTGAGCTATTGACAAAATACTTAAAATAGCATTTTAGTATGCTTTGAGTACCACCATTATTGCCATGCGGTAGCTCAAACTTATCTTCAGCTTTTTTTCCCTAAATACGTAATCCTGCTGCACCTACTAGGCACTGGATGGAATTTCCATGGGCTTGGGCTGTGCCAAGTGTTGATGTCAGAGTAAGAAGTGGAGTCTAATAATCCTCGGAGTCCTAACTTAGTATTCGAGTCCAGCCCGAGAACCTTAAAATTGAATCATTGTCTGGTCCCGTTCAGCCCACAAAGTAGCCAGAATTTGATCTAATAATAGATTCAGCCCTGCGACCCTTAATAGTTGATGTGGACATCTTGTAGGTTACCAATATAGATGATTTTCAAATAAGAAATGATATGAGAGAGAGAGTAGCCAGAATTTGATCTAATAACAGATTCAGCCCTACGTCCTTTAATAGTTGATGTGGACATCTTGTAGGCTACCAATATAGATGATTTTCAAATAAGAAATGAGATGAGAGAGAGAGAGATAGATAGAGCTCACAAGTTGATGCACACGAAAAGAATTGTACATGCACCAGACATAGGGTTGTTAATGGCCTGGGTTGGGCCATGCTATAAAATGTCAAGCCTGAGCCCGGGTGAATGACAGTTTAAAATAAAAAAACGGATTTCATTTATTTTCACACAAGTTGTAGTTATGCTGGTTGTTGCTTGAATTTTTGTGTGAGAGTGCTCATCTTCAGGTCCCCATTCTAGCAGAAAAAATTGTATTTGCTTAAAGTATCTCTCTCATTTCGGTCAGGCGCTTCAGGTTATATCTCACTGAATCCAAGAACGGTCTGTATGTTAAATGGGTTGAGATTTTAGGTCCAAGCCCAGCACTAGTACCAAAACCTCAGGCTCAAGCCTGGCCCAGTCCATGAACACCCCTAACCCAACAGTAATTCATATTTTCTTATATATATATATATATATATATAAATATTTATTTCGTACATCCAATGCTACCCATTTTATTTTATTTTTCACATATGTAAGCCATACTTCCACTATAAACATGTCATTAATGGTTTTAAGCTTTCATGAAAAGGGAAAAAAGAAAAAAAAAAAAAAACAGAGAAACAGAAAAGGTATATCAATACTGATATATTCATTTGTTTTGGCTATTTTACTAAATAAAAAAAAACTCTAAACAATGAGAACGCAGAAATTCAATCATCATTTATTAATTTCTGTTGGTTTTTCAGATTTAGATTTTAAAACAGCAGATTGTATTATTTTGGATCCTTTTTTTGTTTTTGGAAACTATACTACCTAAAAGCTTGGCATTTAATTTGCACCACCTCAAAAAGAGTAACTACTGATTGGATAAAAGTGCTAAAAACAGCGCATTTAGATTGCAATAATTTTTCTTCTTCCTAACTTGTTGAAATCCCGCTGTTATAACCATTGATATCACTTATGGAAACATCAGCCTGTTAAAATAATGGTTTTAGAATCTTATATTTAAGTAATGTTTTTAGTGGAGGAAATACAAGTTGATCAGAATTTATGTTAATCAGATATTTTCAACAAGTTTTTGGAGAAGGAAAGGACATTCAAGGCATGCACAAGCCTAGATGCAAAAGGCCTTTTGAGCCTATATGAAGCATCACATACTATGATACACGGTGAGGAAGTGTTGGAAGACGCCAAAGAATTCAGTGTTAAGCATCTTAACTGCTTGATGGGGAACTTACAGAGCAATCTAAGAGAGCAAGTGCAACATGCCCTAGAAATGCCCTTGCATTGGAGGATGCCAAGGCTAGAAGCAAAGCATTATATAGATGTGAATGGGAGGTCAGATGAGAGGAATATGGTTTTACTAGAGCTAGCAAGGTTGGATTTCAATTTCGTGCAATCCAAGCACCAAGAAGAACTGAAGGAGGTGTCAAGGTAAGATTATTGGACCTCCCATGCCTCTTATTATATATGATGGCCCTCGATCCATATTCCAGGTTTCATATGGGATCTGGATTCAGATTCGGGCTTTCAAATCTGGTAGTACTTTTCATTTTGATTGTCCATCTTACAAATTCATACCTGAATATTCACAAGGTCAATGAAGCTAACTTTTGATAAATGTGTAATTCAAAACTCTTTTATCTTTGAACAACACCAACACACTCCATTCTCACTTCTTTCAATATGCTATGATGCATGGATACTTCAAAATGGACAATGCATTGTGTCATATCGTTATCTAATACTTCACTTTTTATGTGTAAAATTGATGTCTCAACCGTATCTATAGTGTATTCATGTCATATTAATGTCTTATTTGGTCATCATAGGTAGTAACATATCTAACTATTCTTTTCAAATGTCATTAGATGGTGGAAAGACTTGGGTCTTGCAAAGAAGCTGGAATTTTCTAGGGATCGGTTGGTTGAAAATTACTTATGGGCTGTGGGAATCGCTCCCGAGCCCCAGTTCTCAAACTGCAGGAAAGGGCTCACCAAACTCATCTCCATTTTAACTGTGATTGATGATATCTACGATGTATATGGATCACTTGATGAACTTGAACTCTTCACAGAAGCTATAAAGAGGTGAGACTCCGAGGCCGTTTAAGAAGTAATAGAACATAATATCCATGCACCAAAACTCAATGCAACCTCTACCCCATCCATATAGGGACTGGTGCATACATATATAGCTTTGGTGTATAATCTATTCTAAGGGTCATTCATTCTTACTTCTTACTGTTCATAAGAAATATTTAAGTGCACATTTCATGACTTAAAAAGATTTTTCTTCTTGTGCAATCAGATGGGACATTGAGGCTTTGGAGACTCTACCAGAGTACATGAAGACATGTTACTTGGCACTATTTAACTTTGTTCATGAAGTTTCCTATGACACACTCAAGGATTATGGGTGGAACATCTTACCTCTCATCAGGGAAGAGGTATTTTCTGTGATTTTTGCATTGTTATGAAAACTATATATTTTTTTCATTAATGATTTGAGTAGTTCTTTGAGAAACTGTTTGTCTAACTCTTTTACTTGTAGTGGGAAAGGCTATGTTTGTCATATTTGGCAGAAGCAAAATGGTTTGGCAATGGCAGTAAGCCAGCCCTTGATGAGTATTTGAGAAATGGTTGGATCTCAGTGGGTGGCCCAGTGGCGATGGTGCACGCCTATTTTCTCCAAGGGCGACCAATTAGGAAGGATTCAATCAACTTTTTAGACCATGGATCAGAGCTCATTTATTGGTCATCGGTTGCTACTCGACTCAATGATGACTTGGGCACTTCTAAGGTATGTATAGCCCTTTTTTTTTTTTTTTGATAACACAAGACTTAAGATTTGGTTATTTAGAACTTTCATATGATGAGTTTTATTATGTATTGCACACTTTCAAATTGCCTTACTTGCAAATTGGCCTCGGTAACCATCTGACTAAGGTCCAGCTCAATCTAGCCGAACCAACACGAAGTTTGCTTGCGGTGACTTGGCTCAGATCTGACCATTAGACCCATCATATCAGCCATTTGACTAATCACAACATAGGGCCATGAATCAAATAGATATGTATGTCCCCACCCTAAATCTCTCGTACTGCTTGCTTTAATGAAAGTTACCATAAAAAAAGGGAATGTCCCCTCCATGGGAAGTTAGAAATGGTTTGAGTGCGTAGCACCAAGATTGAGTATCATGCATAAATAGTTAATATTTCGTATATGAATCATCAATGAGACTCCACCTATTCATTTTTTAACTTTCATATGTCTTGACATTGAAGGCTGAGATGAAGCGAGGAGATGTACCGAAAGCAGTCGAGTGCCACATGATCCAGACAGGTGGGTCCCATGAAGATGCAAGAAAGCACATAAAGGGTCTAGTAAGAGATTGTTGGAAGAAAATGAATGAGGAATGCTTGAAATGTAGTCTTCCTAACAGTTACGTAGAAACAGTTTTGAACATGGTTCGCACAGCCCAATGCATCTACCAACATGGAGACGGTATTGGAACTTCGACTGGAGTGACCCAAGATAGAGTCATCTCACTAATTTGTGAGCCGATTCCAAGTCAATGGCCTTGATTTGTAGTTTCCAGCCCTTAATTGATCTTCACAGAAAAGTTGAAATGAAAGTCCATACTCCACACCTTTGCTTTCTTTTTTATTTATTTATTTTTTGTAAAGAAATTTTCATTAAGAAACTCAAATGCAATACAACAGGCCAAAAAAATAAAACAGCATCTCAAAAGAAACATCCACTTACCCATCCCCTGTTAGGTCCTACCCCATTCTAAAATAAAGTTCTGATTCAAACAGTAATTCAGTTTAGCCAACATATGAGCACCCCTATTCTTTGATCTAAGTTCAAAGGTAAATTTGACATGATCAAAAGATGAGAACTAAGCATTTAATATCCAAAATTTTTGGATTGATAACCCAAGCATAACAACTGTTGAGAACATTCACCAGCTCCTTAGCATCCATCAAAACACAAACTTTGGAGATCGAAGCCCTTGTCTTTAGAGATCATAAGAGCAAAAAATGCTACAACCGCTTCAGCCTCCTTGAAGGAGAAGACCTTTGGACCTTGGCATGCACCTACATACAAAATAAGTCCTTTCGATTTCAGAAGAAAACTATAAGACACTTTTCCATCTGCAGCCTTAACAGCTGCATCAGAGAAGACTAACACGTCCTCTTCTAGGATCCCTCTGTACGCAGGTCCATAATATTTCATCCTGTTACTTTCCCCCTTCGGGAAGATGTGCTTCCATCTATCTTTTTTCTTAATTGAGTGTACAGTGTTGATAGGATTAAGAGGAATGACTTTAAAGAGCCTTTGCATTATAATTTGTTATTTCATTATATGTAGAATAATTCAACAGCAATTAAAACTATATATTTAAAAAAAGAAGTATTTCTTAAAATTGTTTCTTTGATAAAAGGGGTCCAGAATAATCAAGATTTGAGTCTAAGCCTGATTTACCATTCGACATATAAAGGCATTGGCATTGGCGGATGCAATATTCCAAACCATGTTAATGTATATATAAAATAACATACACAGGGTTACATGAAGCAGTTCAGTATCAATAGTAAGATTTCATATGTAACATGTTTCCAAGGGTGATGGAGCTCATGTTTCGAAGGGTCAAGAGCTTAGCCCACGCAAACAATAATCAATAGAACCCAAATGTGATGAGGTTTCAACGATTGCAATGACGACGACCATGACGGTGATGGCAGTTGGTCAACATCCAAATATTAAATAAGAACCACTTGTAGAAATAAATTGCAATTTTTTCTAATAGCCTCTCTGAAACCAAAACCTTTGAAGTTGGTCGGTTTATTGTTCAACTGTGCAAATTCTACAAACATTTGGTGCCTTTAGTCATTATGATTGTTGACAATTATCTTTCAATTTTTTTTAATCTTTCAAAAAAAAATTATATGTAATACTAGTTTTAACAGCCTCCTTGAAACCAAGATCTTGCTTAAGAATTCATGGTAAAATGCATTATAACCAATGGTCAAGAAACAATATAGAGGTCAAGCCGTGGAGGATACAACATGGAGATAAAATTGGGTTATGTCGTTCCTAAGATTTGATTCTCTAGGCTTATCATGATGTAGAAGGTACTCATTTTTTTCATCTAAAAGGAGATTATTTGATAGTTGCTTAGAGATGTCAAATGTCAAGTGGGTCAGGCCGGCTTGGCACAGTAGTCAACGTGCCGTGGAATGGCCCGTAGACAAGGGTCATGCTGGGCCTATGTTCCAAGCACGCAGCCCACCAGCGGCACGACATGGCCCTCCTAAGCTGTGCCGGCACACACAGCATAGCAGGGAGTAAAATGACCATCTTAGCCTCCAACGGTCATATTGTATTTTTTGACCATTTTACCCCCACCAAATAGCAAGATCATATTAAGCGCATTTTTGGTCTTTTTGAATTTTCCAAATTTTTTTTTTTTGGGTGGGGAGGAGGGGGGCTCCCATTCTCATTTCTCTCCAAACTCTCTCTCACTCATCCAACTCTCTCAAACCATCCAAATCCCTATCTAATCATATTTCTAAGAAGTTTTTGGGGGGCCCAAAGATCAAGTAATCAAGAGACAAGATAAAGTGGGCTTTAAAATTTTTGAGGTACTTGTTACATTTAAATTTGAGATTTCGTACTTCTATATTATCTATAATATATTATATTAACTCTCACCTTCTCCCCTTTTTTATATTAATTATCACAAAAATCTCTATTACTATTATTATATATCTTTTCTTTTCAAATTTAATTTATTGAATACGGCTGGACGATCTTCTAGAAATCTTCCCCAAGAGGTTTCTTCTGTTAATTTAGGGGAAGAAGACGATTATGTCGAATTGGAAGAAGAAGAAGTAGCTAGGGGAAAAAACCCAAGTAGAAGCTACTAGTTCCCGTAGAACATCTAAGAGACCCATAACTTTCAAAGTTTGAGAAGCATATACTACTTTTAAGGTTAAAAGAAAAACATGGAAAGGAGATTGATAAGGAAAAATAGATATTATGGTAAGATTTATGTTGCCAATTCAGGAGGGGGGTACCGGCCTCGAGGGGAATGGGATTCAGGGGCACAGACCCAAATTTCTAGCACTAGTGGTAGCAGTTTAATATTTTTTTCTTATAATGTTGTTAATGCTAGATCATTACTTGTTAAAATGATTGTACTAGCTAAATTACCAGTTGTTTTTGCTAAAAACGAATTTTTTGAAGAATTTGTCCAAAATGCCCTATGCCCACATTTTAGAAAGATTTCTACAAATTATGCTATTAGGCTTTGGGAAAGTGAGAAGGAAAATATAAAAATCTTATTTGCAAATAGTCCTGATAGAATAGTTATAACTATAGATTTATTAGAAGTGATGATAGCTTTCTTTGTATTATTTTCCATAACTATGACGCCACTTACAAATTTGATAGAGGGTTCTATTTTCCAAAATAGATGTGCATGTCACATCTTAATTAATATCATTGCCCAAGTTGGTTTAAAACATATTTCAATTGTAATAGGAGAAATTAATAATATTGCTAAATATACTTTCTCCTCCCCACAAAGAAGACAATTATATTCCGCAATATGATCAAAGCATAGTGTATCAGGCATAAAAATAAATTCAGATGTTGAACATAGATGGAATTCTAATTTGTTAAATATATAAGACTATATCTTGAAAAAGAAGTTTTGAATGAATATTGTGCTTTTAATGCACAAGAATACTTGATGACTGATGCACATTGGGAGTTGCGTGGCTAAAGAAGAGATTTATTTTAAGTTTTAATTATAGAAGAACATTATTTTTCTCTAGGATGTATTATCCCAATTCTAATCAATTTCTAAACTTTATTTTCTAAAGTAGTTTACAATTTAAGAAATTTAGAGATCATGTTCTACTTAAGGACGTTTGTACAAAAATGAATGAAAAAATTAATAAATATTAGAAAGATGCTCCAATGACATTTTGTTTGGTTGCTACAATAGATCCTAGGTTAAAATTAAGTGGTATACAAATTTCTCTTGAAGAAATAAATAATAATCTGGAAAACACAGAGTTAGATACTTTTTGAAATTTAAGGTCAAAATTACAATCACTTTTTGAATCTTATTGTGAGCAAATGAGTACATCAGGGCCTAATATGGCCCCGCAACAAGTCCAATAATCAAGTGGAGTTTCTTGGGATGTCCTTTATCACAAAATGGGCAGATCCTCCACCTCAAGTCAAGTTGTGATGTAGTTATTCTCATATCTTAACCCGAGAGTATTGGGGACGCGGGATGCATCTAGTTTTGGCATTTTAGCTTAGTAAAAAGCATAAGAAACCATATTATCGGTGTTATCCACCATGGCTCATAATCTACTAACTATTCCAATGTCTTATGTAGCATCAAAATAGACTTCTAGTACAGGTGGACACGTGGTGGATGACAGGAGGATGAATTTAGCTAGAGAAATAGTGGAGTGTCGTGTTTGCCTATGAGACTAGTATTTGGCTAACAAGAGAAAGCAGGAGATGTCATAATTTGAATATTATGATCTAACCGAATACATTAGTGGAATACAAATCTAATTTTTTCCTTTTCTTCATTGTAAATGTAAAAATATAGACTTTTCTTTTTTTTTTATCCAAGAAAATTGTAAAGGTTTTGAAGGTAAACCTATTGAAAAACCTTCAACTAGAAAAGATCCAAATGATTATCTTCTCAGTTGAGTAGGTCAAATTTGACCGAACTACTTAAATTTGTGTGTCATACTCTCACTACACCAAAAACGGGAATTTGGAACGGTTTGGGAACGGTTTAACGGATTAGGAACGGTAATCCGTTCCAATATCCTGTTTTCCGTTCCTAATCCGTTAATCCGTTCCAAAAATAGGAAATTGGAATGGTTTAGGAACGGTTTAATAGATTAGGAACGGGCGGATTAGGAACGGTAATCCGTTCAAATTTCCCGTTTTTGGTGTAGTGTCTTCTTTTTGTGTATCTTTTAATTTTTTTTAGTGTAAGACCTTTATTTTTCAAGCTCAAAAGGTACCCAACGAGGCAAAACCACACGACCCAGCACAACTCAGGCACGGATTAAACCGTGCCATGCATCGCCTAGGCCGGGATTTCACCGTGTCGTACCGTGGCTATGGTTGTTCATGTTTCTTCATATTTATTTCTTCAACTTGAACCACTTTTAGAAACACATTCCTAAATTAACCATATAACTCTTAAAAACTGAGTTAAGAAGAACGGATCAAGTGTTGCCTTAATCCACATTTATAACGAGACTTCTCCATCATCATTTTCTAATGTCCAGTTTATTGGCTTAGATTAGTTAGCCAGAAGGGTGTAATAGGTCGAAACTTTTAAATGATTAGATTTAAGCATGATTGGAAAACTCTCTGAGTTGACTCTTAACTCTCTCGAGTCATCTCATTTTGATGAAGGACCAAGCCAAGAATTGGGGAGACTCGCCAAGTCATCTCATTTTAATAAGTTGTATGTATTTCAAATAACTTAATCTGGCATATTTAATTTTAAACAATTAAATTTTATTTATATGTAATTATGCATGAGGTTTAAAGTTAATAATTTAAGAATGATAATTGGGATGTAATTTGAAACTTATATCTAAAGGGGATTTACAAAAAAAAAAAAAAAAAAAATCCCCTTAAAAATGTAATCTACAAGTAAGGACCCCAAAAGACTCTAATATCGACGAAGAACCTCGCACTCAAATTTCAACTTTGTTTCCCGTTTTTCCCCTAAATTTGTTGGTGTTAACGACATTCTAATAACTCAAATCATTTACCCAAATTAATTGAAAAAAGGAAAGATGAAAGAGAAGAAACAGAAGAGAGTCGATCGGCCAAGGAATCTTCCCCCTTCATTGTTGGTCCAGTTCGTCGCCTCGTCAACCCCGCTCCGTCGCCTCCTCATCCCCACTTCGTCGTCATCTTCGGCAATGTGACAACGCCTTTGCTTTGTTCGCAATCAATACTGCCTACGTGTCATGCCTGTGGCTCCCCTGTAAAAGGGCGTTGGGTCCGATGAGGACTGGGTATGTAGTGGTGCATAAGTCCCCTATAGGAAACACGTTAGTCCTGATCTTAGGTATAGATATGTGAGACCTGACTTTAACTCTGCACAAGGTCTTTTAAAATCGTGAAGCAAGATTGGGTTGAAATCCCATGAGCCAAAGCGAACAATATTATGTGAATAGCGGATCTAGTTCTTTACAAATGGTATCAGAGTCGATGACGACTTTGTTTTCCAATGGGGGAGTATGTCATGCCCATGTCTCCGCTGTAGAATGGCGTTAGGTTCGATGAGGACTAGGTATGCAATGGTGCATAGGTCCCACAGCAAAAACACGCTAGTCTTGATATTGGGTATAGATATATGAGACCTAACCTTAACGCCTCATGAGGCCTTTTAAAACTGTGAGGTAAGATTGGGTTGAAACCTCATGAGCCAAAGCGGACAATATCATGTGGAGAGCCGGCTCGGGTCGTAACACCAAGTCTCCTTTTCTATTCATTGCCATTCCATTTTTCTAAAACTTGTTTCCTATATTTTTTTTCTCATTTGAAGCCATCATAGCAATATGTTGTAATCCTCTAAGTTCTCATCATTTGTACAATTCTCATCAACCCTACATTGGCTTCTTGGATTTCTCTTATACTCAATTTTCCATTTCTACTAGTCTAAGGCAAGTACCCTATGTTGGATAACTTAGAATGCATGCTCCCTTCCTTTGATTCTCCAATTTCAATTCAGTTGTGTATATTTGCATGATTAGATCTACCATTTGAGCTTTGTATTATGGATGTTGGCCATTTGATGGATGGGTTCTCCATTTGGAAGATCAATGGCCCGTTTGAATGATCGATAGATTGTTATAGAAGTGTTTTCCTTGTCTATTAATGTTTCTGTGATGAATGATGTGAATTAGAAGAGTTTGTGTTGGAAATTGAATTGAAGAAGTGAAATCCAGAAAAGTGGAATTTTTGCCCAAGCGCGTGTACCCGATTGACCTACTTACAGTGGGGTAGACCGGCGACACTGAAATGGGAGAAGAACCAAGTCTCAGTTAAACTCTGAGGAAATCTCAGTCAAGTGTACTCGGTCGACCGGACCCTGTACTCGGTCGACCAGATACACAGGAAAACTCAGGTATTAACTGGACCTGGAATTTCCGCTCAGACCTCGATTTTTAGTGTGTGTGGTCAACCGGACCCTATGCTCGGTCAACTGGACACAAAGGAATTTCAGGGTGAAGGCTAAAAGTTGGTATATCTCTCTTTCCTAGAAATTCAGTGTGTGTAGTAGACAGCCCAGGCCAGGAGGTCGATCGGACACACTGTGGGAATTCATAATGAGTTCTACCTGCCAGGTATTTGATCTCCATTTTTCCAGTAAGCGCGGTCGACCGCCCAGGCCAGGAGGTCAACCGGGCCAACTGTGCAAGAGGTCGACCTGGAAGGCCAACATCTGGACTCCCTAGTGTACTTGGTCAACCGGCCCTGTAACGCCCCAAAATCCGGGCGCCTCGAATCTCGAGGAGCTACGAGAAAGTACCCAAGAGATGCGGAAAATCCAGTAATATAATCAAGTTTGAATCTCATATGAGCAGATAGATGGACAAAGTTCTAAAATCTTGTTTCACTTTAAGGGATTACATGGTATTTTCCATAATTAAGCTAATTATTCAATCCTACGCCAACACGACCAACTACAAGAAAAGGAAAGAATAGAGATCTATTTGATAGACGCCTCTTAATGCACCAACTGCACCATTTTCTGAACCCTGCGGCAACGGATCAGCCGCCAAGCAGTTCTACCAATCAAAGAAAGCGGAAGAGAATATACCTGAAAACACCAAGGATTGGGTCAAGCTCGATGAGCCAGGCAAATAGGCATGTTTAAATGGCAATACATTATATTAACAGATAAGGAAGAAGACCATACCTAATCCCAGCTGTACCTGCATGATTAGTACCTCAATAATAATATAGGATATCAAAGTGCAACATAAACAGTGTGGAGTGTAGTACATGAACGGTAATCGAGATAAATAATATAACAGATGTTAGATACAATATATCATATAGACAAGAGAAGCCATCATCGTTAATATATCGTATAAACCATGCAAATATATATGTGTCACCAGTAATAGAAGTAACTGGAGGAAGTAACCCTACCATATCCACAATCATCTTATCTAGATCCAACCGTGTCAACATAGACAGTCTAAGACACTAAGCAACGACATCCTGAATACGTAATATTAATACATCCAATATACATCCATAAGAGCACACAAGGTACGTCCACAGTTGAAGTACAAGGGACGCGGGAGGTCAGAGCCAACCCATCCCCGTCATCTTGACAACTGTCGATGAACATCAACCATGGGGGTCATAGCCACCCATCGCTGTTGTCTCATCGACTAGGAGCGTACAAGAGTCCATTGATATCCATAGCCACAGCCAAGTCCCAGCCATTGATCTTACAGACTAGATCAACATCAATCACCTATCCATAGCCACAGCCAAGTTCCAGCCATTGGTCTTACATGCTAGATCAACATCACCGTCCATCCACACCCGGTCCAAGCGCCGGTGGTCTCAGTACCCCTCCCACACCGGTACCTACTGTGTCAACCAACAATATCTCAATATCAATATCCATGCCGGCATCATAACCCTCGGCAGACCAATCGTACATTCACAAATCCTACAGACCACTAAGTGGGGGTACTCCGAACTGGATAGCCTTATCATAGTTAATATTAGATGATATTAGTCAAGGGCATGAGGCACGGAGTTCAAGTATAAGTAATCTATCCTTACGATTCTCAACAGTTAATAATGCATACCCTTGTAAACTCCGCTTCTCGATGCGCTTAATTAACATTATCTCATTATACAGTCCGTCCAAAAATATCTACCGTTAAGTTCCCAATATTACAGGTCAGGACTTCAAATTCCATGTCCTGACATCTCAACCAATACGGACCGTGATCATGGATCAGAGCCTAAGTGCAATGCCCTGATTATAGTACCTCTCAAGGCCAATATCCATTGTTCGAACATACCAGCCAGCTTCAGTGTTCATTTCATCAATATAAGTACCATATGTCACAAATCCATAGATGATCGTTGCCCCTCCATTCAGGTCTAGGGCCCCACTTCACCTAAGACAGTGATCATGGAGTCCTAGATGCTTATTATGTATCCTTGGTGCTCCTGAAAGTATTTAGCATCATAGGACATCCATAACCATTCAATCAGGTTTCGTTTACAACCATAGACCCTACTTAGGTGGCTATGCGGGTCAAGGTTAAGCCTGGCCCTTGACTCGTGTTCAGCGTATCCCAAATGATCCAAACGAAAGGTCAACGGGGCCCACACATGATCAGATAAAAAAGGGAACTAAATCTGAAAAATCACTGTTTACAGTGTACCGGGTCGACATCATGGGTCTACTGGTCGACCTAGCACTCTGTGGAAGTGGACAGCTAACTGGGAGTCAGAAAATACAGTATGCAGTGTCCCCGGTCGACATCATGGTCACCCGGTCGACCGGGTACACTGCGAACATTTCCACAAACATCTAGTAGGTGGGGGAAATGCAGTGTGGCCGGTCGACCTGGTACACTGGGTTTGTACCCTGAGTGTGGTTTTCTGCTCTCAGTTGTGAGGGAGCCCCCCCTGTGTACTCGGTCGACATCCTGGGTGACCATGTCAACCGGGTACACAAGGAATCCCTTATTCTCAAAATTCTGCCATTTTCATCTTCAATCAAAACTCCATCAAATCCAGCCCATATCTACACTGATCATCTCCAAACATTATACACACCTCTCATATCATGATCTCATCACAAATGGGCCATTGATCTTCCAAATGGGAGATTCTCATCCATCAATGGCCAAAATCACATAAAAGAGCTTAGAATAACAATTCCACACATCATATCATCCAATCAACATCTATAAACAGAAATCATACTAAACATCCATAAAAGACAGTAATTATCAATCTAAGCATATTAATCAATTTAATTAAAGAATCTAAGCATGTCTATTTGCCTAATTATGAAGAAAACTCCACAATTAGCTTAGGCTTCTCTCCAAATGCTCTAAGATTACTCCAACAGCTGGATCTACTATCTCTACACCCATTCCCAAAGAGAGAAATACATAAGAAAGAGAAATCTAAGAGAAATGACTATCTTATAAAGAAATTGAAAAGGGAGAAGGAGGTTACCTTTAGTTGGAGAGGAAAGAGAGATCTAGGAGATGAGATGAGCTCCTAAGCTTGTAGGTGGCTAAATGTAGATGAGGCTCTTGGTTCTAGTAATTGGAGGGCTAAGATCTAGAGAGAGAGACCCTAATATCTAATTTAGAGAGAGAGAGATGGGAGGAAAATTGTAGTGAAATGAGAAGAATGGATGAGAAAGGTTTCTTTTATAGGAATTGGGTTGGGTTATAGTCTAAAATGCCCTCTCTTGTTAATGTGAGTTTATGATAAGGATAGGGGTGTTTAGGGAAGGTTAAAATGGAATTACTAAAGGGTCCTTAGTTGCTAATATAAATAAGTGATAAGGACTAGGGTAGTTTAGGTACTAACATTTAATTACTAAAGTATCATCAAATGAGTGGTTGTGAATAAAGGAGCTTAAGGGCAATAAAGGTATGCTATTTATAATGGCAAAGGTGCCCATGTTTACTTGGTTGACAATAAAGGAGGTCAAAGTCATTCAAGGTATTGAGATTTTCAAAAAGGAGGAAAATGTGTGGTTAGGAGGACTAAAGTACCCTCATATAATAAATGGGTTAATGGGCTAGGCCATAGGTAGTTGGGTCATCCTAAGATAAATTGTACAACTCTCTAAGGAAAACCCATATATGGTTAAGATTACAACTTAGGCTTTTAATTCGAAAATTAATTCTAGGAAACCACTATTAATCTCACAAGGGTCTTAATCTTATAATCTAAGCTAAATTAATGGGAATTACCAACTACTCATGCTAATCACCTATTAAATAGGAAAATCTAGGGTTGACTTGGTCAAATTGGGCCCCACTAGGTATTTCTAGGGATGGGTCCTTACAGGCCCTGTGCTCGGTCTACCGGATACACTGTGTACATTGATTTTTCAGCCTTCAGTTCTTCTGAGATTTTGATTGATCGTAGGGCCCATTGACCATCCAAATAGGCCTCCATTAATGTGCCAAGCACTAGTCAATGGTGTGGCTCAACCTTGACTCGTGGGGACCACCAAGTAGGATTTAGGGATTTGAATTATCGGTAATTTGAATCTTAAATGTAGTCAAGGATGCCTGAACTTTTGGAGCACAAATATATCTTCTTATGGCATCTGAAACTATAGTTAGGGATCCAATCATCTGATGTGGCCCTGAACTTGAGAGTGGACCATTACCTAGGTAGGACCCTTGTTTATTCTATTTGATTCTATTGTTTGGAGGATTTTGTATATTATTCTTCTCTTCTATCTTTATTATTGTTATAAACCTGTTAATTAAAAGGAAATTGGAGGACCTGAACCTATGACTACTTAGTGGTGACCCAATGATGTAACTAGAGATAAACGACCCATGTCTGTGGCTAGGCGGGCCCTCATACGGCATAAGATTGGGTGTGTGGTACCCTTGAATGGAGAGGTTGGTTATAATGAAGTGTTGCGTATGGGTATGGATTGGTTATTTACATTCTTATAGACTAAGGCAATGGTTATGGGCCTAGTGTGAATCCAATGGTGATTGGACTTGGACTTGGATATTGAACTGTGTCCACATTGTTATATTTGAACATCTTAAAGGCTTGGTTAGGATCTCGCTCGCGCGAGATAAGCCTAGACAGACAAAGACCTGTATTTGTTCCCTACGTCGGAACTAAACATTCACTCAGTTGATCTAAGCTTAGCTTGTTAATTTATCGTCACTGGTAGGAGCTATATTGGTTATGTATAGAGCTATCATGATGAGCTATGATTAGACGGTGTGATACCGGGTCCGGTCTAATCTGATAAATAGATGTGATCGGTACGATAAAAGGGTGTAATCAGTGCGATAATAGGGTGTGATCGGTGTTATATATATAATGTTATTATCAGGGCTGTTATCCCTTGCATGTTTACTTTACTTTCCTCACCGCGACTGTTTACAGTATAGAAAGGCCGCGGCATAATATCCCGCGGTATATTCAGCTTGTGTGAGTGTCCCATGTTGTTATCTGATTAAATTAGATTACTTATATTTCTGATTCTAAACTGCTATTTACTGCTCAATTGCCTAGTTTATGTTTCCATGTTACTCTTATGATTATATACTTGTCTCTATTCTCTTTTATTGCATACATCATGTGTTATATGTATATGATACCTTACCAGATCCTTGGATCTGACCCATCTTTGGTGCTTAGGTAACGACCTTGACCCCGCAGGTCACGTGTACCATGAGGCGCCTGTAGTCGGCGAGTACGGTTAGGGACCGGTTGAACAGGTGGTCCAGCCGGATGACGGAGTGCATGCACCGGGTGTCTGAGTGCATACTTATTTGGGGCTTTTGAGAGTAGTGCGCAGGGCATTATTCAAATATGTAATTAAATTGGTCAACTATACTTTGAGATTTTGTTAGACTTCAGTCATGTTCCATTTGATTCATTTTATATGATACTTATTGCTTCCGCTATCTTTTCTTATGCTTTCGCAATACAATTGTTGATTATATTATTGTTCAAAAAGTTTTAAAAATTTGACCTCATTGCGGACTATGATCTTGGAAGTTCTTAGATTTTCCGGGAAGTAGCGCTCCAAATTCGGATACCTTAACGGTAACTTCGGTATTTTGAATTGGGGCGTTACAAATGGAAGTACTTAGAGTGGAAGTGAAATGAAGTACATGTGACTCACAACATTACTTCATCTATCGGGCCATACTCATCCAAACAGGGTATAGTTGAAATTTTAGACTGTTAGGGCCCATTTAACTTTTCTCTACTCTATTTTTTGCCTATCCAAACAAGCCTATATCTAAGTTTGGACAATGGGCCAAAGAAACCCTACCACGTATTGGTAAACTGCTGATTTCAAAATAAAATTGTAAAACCACCTACCTTATTTCAAACTAGTACAACAATTCGTGAGGGAATGTTCACCAATAACTGAAAAGTATATTTACCGATTCAATAAGAAAAACTCTGATTAATCAAAATCAATCATCAAATACTTATGTCAATGATTTTGTGATTATGATAGGTATAAAAGTGAAGTTTTTAAAGAAAAGTGAAAAAAGGGTGAAAAAGGCGGTTACATAAAGTGGAGGAAATGAGCCTTCAACATGTTGAAAGTGGAGAGCAGTTATAACTCCCAGTCGAAATGACAAGTCACCAAAAAAATCACCTCAAAAAACGCATCAACTCAATATAGCACTAGCATACTAACCCGTGCTCAGCACAAATATGACAAACATTACAATCTAAAAACTCATGTATTGAAAAAATTCATAATTTTTAGAAGAAAAAAAAAAAGAGAGAGGTTGTGAGTACCTGTTTATGTAATTCAAATGCTAGGTGGTAGAAATGAAATAGGAGAGTTAGAGTAAAAAGGGAATGAGAATTAGAGTAGAAAGGGAATGGTAGAATTTGGATGAAACCTAAGCCTATGCAAAAGAAGAAAAATGGAGAGTAAATAATTGATTTTGATAAAGCAATAAAGCAATTAGTTGCATAAGAGAGGAGTGGGGAGAGAACATGCAAGATTTTAACGCCCCCCCCCCCCCCCCCCCCCCCCTCCCCCCCCAAAAAAATGAGGAAGATCAGAGCCAAGTGGTATAACCTATGCATCTCTCTCCAAACACCCAAAAACTCCAAGCTTCGCAATCTCCACTTCTTCACATCCCAACATGCCCTGTGCTACTCTCGTCTTCGCCCAAACTCCTTCATCTACAACTCCATCATATGAGGCTAGGCCACGCTACGGGCCGCGCCCCCTTCCAAGCGCTTGCCTTGGAAGGCGTCCCGGGCGATTACCACACCTACCCATTTGTTCTCAAGGCGTGTGGATTGGCGTGGGAAATGGAAGAGGGGATAGGAGTGCATAGAGAGGTAGTTAAGAGAGGGTTTTATGAGGATCTGTTTGTGGAGAATGAGTTGGTTTGCATGTATTGTTGGTGTGGGGAAGTTGATTCCTAGAGCTAGGGTGAGTGGGTATGCAATTATTGGGGAAAATGGGAGAGGCGCAAGGGCTATTTGATGAAATGCTGGAGAGCCATCATGATTGATGGGTATGGCAAGGTAAGTGAGATAGTAGTTCCTTGACATTTAGTGTAAGTGACTGTTACATAATTGGCTACTTTTGTTGTGGTGTAAAATTTGCATGTCACGAACATTTTACAGGCACTCCACAATGGAGGAGAAACCTATGATTTGGTTGTTTTTATAGCTATTATTCATGCTCATATAGAAATCTAGGATTTGCTTATTAATGCTCTTTCATTCCTCCAAAACAAAAAGAGGAAAGCTATAAAAGGAAAAACGCTAATTTGTGAATACACATTTGAAGATTTATGGGCCGGCCAACACCTTTACATCTGCGACTTGATTCTGTACAGTACGCCCCACCCACCCCTGTTTGCTTGCTGTTTGGAATCTGGTTAGAGCAAAATCTTATGTTGTAATGAGGATTCCATGACGTCGATTGCTGAGGAGACAGATCCAATTTTCCACGGGGATAAATTTTCTGGAGCTTGATGTGGTGCTTTTCTTTGGGGAGGGAGAATTTACAAAAAAAAAAAAAAAAAAATTATCAAAATATCTTATGGCATTGGAACTACTCTTCCACGCTCGTGTAAAACCAAATCTCATTACTCCAGAGTTGTGCAAACACGGTCATGTAGACTTTTGCAGCCATGAGTTTCATATTGGGTGAAAGACATTCACAATGGAACCTACATAATCAAACCAAGTGAGAGAGACTCATTATTGAGACTCAACAACATAAATTATATATCATTCACTAATGACGACTTGAAGTTCAGAGGTGACAACAATTACAATCTTCTTCAATGTTTGGAAATTCCAATTAAAAAAAAAAAAAAAGCCCACCTATCACACACTGCTACATATGTGCAGCTATCTTTAATCTGGTCCATGTCCCACTTGATGCAATCTGGATAATGGATAGTAAAATCTTATGCAATATTTGCAGAAGTTCTTAAGATGTTCTCTTCCATGAAAATAATTGGGTTCTGACAATGTAAAATAAGATTGGGTTACTAGAACATTAATATGAGGTACCCCAACATGGATTTAATTTGCTTGGACAATCCCCCAGTATTAATAATCCCAGTCCTCACTCACTCGCCATAAAACAAGTAATTGAGAAAGAAAACATGACAACTATGGTTACCTGGATAGTTGGATCACAATTCGGGGTTCATGGTAGTTGGTCATAGTTTGCCGCATGTGCTTGACCTTGATTTGCTAGGAATAAGACGAGTTATTAGTTTCCTTCATCACTTGTTATTATTCGAGAGAATCAAGATTCCAACTCCTGATGAGCTGACTCTTGAAATTTCATATTGTAACTCATATAGCATAGACCCATGATTTGGATCTTTGCAAAACTGATCATGGATATAAACATTCTTTGGGAGTCGACTACATGGATTTGGATAAGATATAATCCACTAAAGGGTATAGATGAACTCATCAGATCTAGTCCACATCAAAAGCTTAAATTAAAAGATCTATTTAAATGAATGGGATGGATTTATAGCATAGTAGATACATGTAATAAACCTAAAACTTGCACAACAACACAAGTACAAATCTATCAAATTCAGATGTAAAATTGAATAATCTATTGAAACTGATCTACAACAGCACTATATATAATGATAAAGTACTCTTACAAGGGCTCAACATTGACTTATTTGGGAGTCAATGAGAGAGGCCATAATCCCTAAGATCAATTGGGTCTTATAAACGCCTCTTTATATATGATATAGATATTCTCTGATGTGCCTTTTAAGATGTCTAATAGAAATTCTGCTTTTAATTGTATCTAATACGCTAAAGGGAAACTTTGGGCTGTAAGGGCTGCTAAAGACCCTAAACTAAATTGAAGTCATCCGATTGATTTTGACTACCAATTGATTTTGATACCTTTTAAAATCCTCTCCCAATTCTCTTAAATCCTCCAAAACGTTTTATCCTTGTTCCACTAACTCCTCTTGCAACTGTTTCCTTTCCTCTACACATTTTTTCATTTTCAAATCTCCTTCTCCATGTTTTTCTCCATTACTCCTCAAAAACCTTTCCCCGCATTTCTTCATTTTCTCTATGCCTCCCGCTCACTCCTGGTAACTCCATTGATCGACTCTTCGATACCTATGGGTTATCCACCAGTTATGTTGGTGAAGAACAAGTTGAGGCTGTTGGTTTCCTGTTAGGGATAATTAGGGCAAACACGCGTAATCAAACACACCACAAGCAATCACACGACACAAACATTTATGTGGTTCGCCTACGTCCACGGGGCTATGAGCGTTCCGCTCGATTTCACTATGCAGGAATTGGGCAACTCATTACAAGGATTTCAAACCCTCTAACACTTAGCCTACTTTCTCCCCATATGTCTCAATCTTGCTCTCACAGCCTCTCCTTTATCCCCACACGGATCGGTAGACTTTGATACCAAGGGAGAGAAAGCTCTCACCTCTCTCATATAGTCTAGGGTTACCGATTACATCAATATATAATCTCTGCTTTCTTCCCCCAAGAAAGCCCCAATACAATGACCAAAATACTCGTGACCCTAAACCTGGTCATTGGCAACCCAATAAACCAATGCAGTAAAATCGGAATACAAGATATAAACCTAACAATCTCCACCTTAAATATAACCAGCAATGTCTTTCCATCCCTGCAACGATGGTGCAGTCTTCATTCTTCAACATTTTTGACATATTGAAGCAGCACTTGAACTTTGAGCAAAGTTCATCTTCTTGTCAAACTCCACCTCGAACTTGATGCTCCGATCCATTGACAAGTCCAGGTAATGTCTATATCTGAACCACTCACTATCCAGTCGTTGAGCTGTCTTGACTTTAGCACCCCTCTGAGGATCCATTCAAAACTATCTTGTAAGTGAAAATGGGTCGAGAATCCGAGTCCTGATGACTCCACAACTGCAGAACAACCTCCGCATCCAAACGATCAAATCCTCTACTTTACCTTGTCTAAATCTCTGTCTTCGATTAGTCAAAACCCTTTTTTTGACCACTACTGATGTAGGCATGGTGTCAGTTCTTGCTTACTCCTTCGCTGACTGGGCTTTGGCAAGATGAATTGCATCACATGTGATCCGACAACATGTGTCTCCCAAATGAACACCTTCGCTTCACTGGAATTGCAAACCCTCGCCAACTTAGTCAAATATGGCCCCTTTGACCTTGCTTTGATGATGTCAGCGATTCCCGCATTTGAGTCCAGTCGACCCAAATTTAGCACCATGGTGTAGAACTCATTACCACAAGCGCGCTGAAAGAAACAGATTTGAAATCTGACTCCAAATGATCTTGTTATCGCTAAAATAATTTTTTGCGCTTTGATCGATCATACTTCCCTGTTGATGCAATGAACCCAAGGCGCAAACGGATCTCCGAGGCTTTAAATGCTTTAGTGTAAATAATTTTTTGTTGTCCCATCGGACTTTAAACCCTGTAACCCTACTGCTGACATCAGCCAGTGATGTCGCGCGGACGCAGTGCCTTGTTCTTACTGCTACTCTGGGCTGGGCTGGGCTTATGCTACAAGGGTCAGGCTGACTCGACCGGACCTAGAAACCGTAGTTGATCTGACCTAGAAACCAGGTCGTCTACTTTGTTCCTGCTTGGTTTTGAAACAGGTCCGGCACTGTCGCTGCCTTCTACGCCCAAGGCCGAACTACGGTTTTCTTGTATGGTCGTCTTCTGCGGTGGTGGCGAACCGCGGCGACCCTCTTACTTCGGCAACGAGGACGAATCCCTTCATCTTCTCCGTGAACAGGACGATGACAAGCCCGAGCCCTCCTGTTCTCTTCTCTGCTTCTCCGGCAGCGGCAAGAACACACCACAGAGTCCTGATCTTCTCCAACAGTGGCTGGAGTCCGGTGATAAACAAACAAGCAGCGTTTTTCCACCGGCGACAGTGCCTCTCGATCCACAAAGAGCCTGGATCCTACGTAAGTCCTCTATTTTGCACAGTGTCTCGTTTACTATGTTGCTGAAGTACATGGGCATCCCGAAAAGAAGGCCCTTACTCGTTGGTTCAATGGAGTTTGGTTCTCTTTGCTCTTCTGCTTCCTTTTTGGGGGTTGAGACTTTGTTCCATTCTTTCCTTTTGTTAATTTTGGGTCATGGGATACTAGAGTTTCACCTTTTGTTCATTTTTCTCTCCACCACAGAATGTTTTAGTTAGTTCTATCTCAGTTGCAAAGTGGTTGTTTTCTTTCTTCTTTTTAGAGTTCTGACCGACGGTAGTTACTTTCATAGGTTTTTTTTTCTAACTAATTGGATTTGGTTAGATTAACTCAGCTCATCTTTTGCATTCCTAGAAGATGTTGCCGCTGTGCCTCTTTGACAGTAAAGTTGCTGTTGGCTTTTGCTCCGATCTGTCCGCTTTAACCTGTTATCCTCTGTTTTGAATGAATGTGCAACATCTCAGTATTAGGAGTTTAGAACAAGTAGTTCAACTGAAATACTAGGACTAATAGGGATTATCAGCTCATTCTCAATTTTTATTTTTGTTCCTTAAATCTAAACAACCTGTTGTAAAAGAAGAAGAAGTGAGCATCGATCTCTACTCGAGCCACATCAGCAGCCCATTTGCCAAATCAGCAATTGAGCCCTCTCCTTTTTATCTCTTTAAAAACAAATAAATTTTATCTTTTAATCCCTCTTTTTCACCTCCCTCTCATTATCTAAAACAAACAGAACTCCATAACTTCTCACTTCTCAATGCCACAATGCATACAATTTAAAAGAAGAAGAAGATGATGATGGTGATTATCATTATGATTCATAATTTCATATTCACCGATTATGAAACTGGAGAGTGCTGATCGCGAAACTATAGAGTGCTGGCCGTGTATCAAAATCTGTAGCTTTCTTTGTTGTTTGTGTGCTAATTTGTTGACTGCATTTTTTTTTTTTTGTTCTGAGTTGCAGATTTTAGAGAGAAGAAGACAACATTCAAGCTTGGGTGAATGTTCAAAGTGAAAAAGCAGAAGCTCAATCAAGAAAGATTGGTGTATCTTCACTGAAAGCTGCATATGTCATTTTTGTTAGTGGGTTTGCTTCTTTTTATTTTATTTTATTACATTCACATGATCTGTTCACCTAACAAAAGGAGGAAATACACATTGTTAGGTTGATCCCCTTGATTAGAACTAGCTCACATGTAAGTCTGGTCCTTTCTTTCAGTGACCCAAAACTTTCACATGACATCTTCATTGTAGGCTGATGGCAGGACTGGTGTCATAGACAAGTCGTTGTCCCCCTAGGGGACAGGTTCATTGCCTTAACTGATATTTTATAATTCATGTGGCCAAAATAAAACGAACAAAATGGAAATAAAAGATAGTTTCATACAGAATTACAGATAGTCTTAAATGCCTAACCACGGATTTCTCCCTTGTAAAAGGTGGGCAAATATGGCCATTGCGGTCCATTAAGTTTACAGGAACTTCCTCCATCTATACACAATTGATTTAAGAAATCAGGATTCCAGCCTACTCTGGAGTATCTGGTGGGTTGGTAGGTTTCCTTATTTTTTTATGAATAAAATGTTTAAACCTTTACAACTGAGTTAGGAGGAGTTCACATTCAGTAATTTAGCTGAATTTTGGAAAGGATTGCCCTTTTTTTCGTTTCTTTTTTACTTTATTGTGGGTTGGAGATTCAACACTTATTAGCTGCATTTACATTGAATCATTTGCCTCAGACATGGACACAACAATAAGCAATAGTTCATCAAGTATCATGACATTGATGCTGGCCTTCTCTTTTTCTACAACCTTCATGGTTTTGATCAATGTATTTTCCCCCTTTTTTACAGCTGAAGTAGTCTATTGGATTATAAAAATGCAAAATTTTCAATCAAAAGTTTGTATATTTGTTTTATTAAATAAAAACACGACGTTAAGTTCAATTTTTAAGTTGGAGCTCGATTTCGCAATCAATTGCAATATCATTGCCAATTTAGAAATTGATTTTGACCCAAGAAGCAATTGGTTTTGACCTTATCAATTTGGAGACAAATCACATTCAAAGTTTAAACCCAACTGGACTCTTTATTTAGTTTAAACCCAACTGGACTAATAATCATATATCCCATACTCAATAGCAAAGCAGCGGTTTGTGGTGTATTTGTTATAATGAATCCTCTCCCTCTAGAGTCTTCCCTTCCTCTCCTCCTCTTTGCACACTCGCCCTTCAACTTCCCTCTCTAAGTCGATGAATGGAAGAGAACATGGCCAATGCCAACTCTATCATCACAAAGTGGAGCCCATTTCTTAGAATTCATTAAAAAGCCACAACCACTGTCTTATATCTCTCACTCTATAATAAGATTGGTGTTTGGTTTGAGACCCTTTCCTTTCTTTAGATTTCTTTACTGTTGTCTAATTTCCTAATTTCTTTAGAAGTATTCTGATTGACAATTGATATTATGTAAAATTTTGTTCGGTATATGGCAATTACTTTAGTTAATTACAGGTCTAAGAATTCTGTATGTTTTTTTATTTCAACTATATGGTTTGAGATTGTCTTAGTTCAAATATGTTGTCAAGCCTATTGTAGTACGCTTTTCAATTAAATTTTATGTTTTATTTTTATACTTCATTTTGCATGTGTTCTGTATTTTATGATGTTTCCCCTATTTGGTATAAAATATATGGATCTGTTGTCTAGTTGTTCAGATTTTTTTTTACTTATCTATTTATTTATTTCACTTGTCAAGAACTGGTAAATTCTCTGTTTGAAATTATTTAAAGGGGATTTTACCGGAAAAATCACCTTAGATGCTAACAGAACCAAAAAGGCCCTCTTAGTTTCCTTCTCATGGAAGTGGTCTCCTGAGACTACTTTTTGTTTTTTCTTTCTTTTTATGTTTACATCGCTACTATGTCTTTTTTTAAAGTCCCCAAAAACAACGACCCGCTGCTACAAAAAGGGTTGACTGAGGACCCCATCTCCACAGTTAGCAACTTCTTCACAATCTTAGTCGTCCTGTAAATGAGATCCCCTCAAACATGATCTTCACTTAGAGAATTGGGGCTCCCCTTCCACTCAAATGAGGAGAATTGCACCATTTCAGCACTCACCGCCTTATAATAAATCGAAAATTTTGCAAACTTGTTGGGAAATACGGGGATAAGGAAATCAGGGTGCTTGAATTCCATGTTGGGGAACTGACCTTTAACGGCACGAGGGGGGTTTTTGAAGCGAAGGAGAGTTCCGACCCCATGACACGTTGAAGATCAGAGAACCCAAGTTCGTCAAAGAGCTTGACGTCCCACCTTAGGGGCATGGCGGCGAAGGTGAGCGCAGCAATTGCATGGCCGACGTCTTGGTTGCAGTAATGGAAGGCGCGCTCTGAAAATAAGGAAAGCTATCCATATAGCATGTGAACTATAATTCTCTTAAACGAAATTCATGCCTAAATCTGAAAATAGTAAAAAAAATTCATGCCTGGCTCCAAAAATATATTAAGTGACAAAGATTCGAAATCTTACCCATGAAATTGGTGAAATTTTGTAATGTCGAAATGCCTTGAGTGATATGAATCTGACCAATTGGATTGAATCTTACTCATGTTGGAAGATAAGGCACGTGTAGGGCCTTGTCAATTCAACTTCTTTTTATCATGACTCTCCCTAATACCATTCTTGATCTGCCCTATATCCATACAAGGAAAGAATCTAAGATCCAAGGTCATATATAAAAGCATTATGTATGAAATTTTTTATATGAATGAATTCTGATTGAAAACATTGATGGGTATATCACCTGATGGATTTCATATTCTATGGGAAAGAAAAAAAATTTGTGGATTAGACCACTTATGATTAATATAAAAAAATGCAGCAACACAACAACTTGTGTTATCTTTCACTTTTATCATTAAAATCTTAAGTTTTAAAAATGAGAAAATATTATTTTGTGGATTTACTTTGCTTTAGTTATCAACAGTCGAGTCTAGGATCACATCAATTGGATCACAAAAATTATTAGCAACTTTTCTACAAGCTTAGAAGTCAATACGCTGTAGAGCTTTAGATGCTGTATTTTATATATTTCCAAATTTTTCTACAAGCTTGGATTAACTGTGATGTGCCAACTTAGGTTGAAAAAGGAAAAGCCCCTAGAGTTCGGTCCAGCTGACCATGATTTGGTTTGGTTTGTTTGGGTTTGGGCTGGCCCCTCTATAATTGAATGTAAGCTTGAGCTGGCCTATGGCCTAAATGAATCTTTTACTGACATTTCACATATGTGTCAATTTTTATTTTATTTTTTTGGCATTTTTTTAAGACGACACATAAGATTTAAGTACTCAACTCATTATGGATTCATGTTATCAACACATTGTATCATAGTAATACAGGAACCTCCCTGTGGAGCCCACATGGGGCCTTACCAATCACAGGGGTGGTGAGGATGAAATGATCAAAATGAGCCTTAGGAGTGTGTAAAATATCATTCTGATCAGATCATCCCAATCCCTTCATCTATGGCCCTTGGCTTTAATCATTTGTAAAAGGCTTTGTAGTTTCAGACAGGCCTACTCTCCGGCCAGTCCCTTATCCTGTGAGATCTATGCTGTCCCCTTAGTGGGTCTGTGGTGGGCCACATAAATCAAGGGGAAGGGTGGGAATGACAACGCCTTAATGGACCCACCAGTGTGCAAAACTTTAGGTCGTTTGGATCATCCTAACCCCTTGACATTTGGATGGGGACTTGGGGAGTGCAACCCCCTACATTAAATGAGTATTTAAGAGGAAGAACGTCAAGGCTAATGTTGCACATGTAGGAGAAAAAGATACCTCTATATTTTGGAAGATGAGAAATAACATACCTCTATATTTTGAATCGCGCCTCACCTTTGCATACAGTCTGACTATTGTCGATGAGTGCCCCCAATGTGATACTAGGCCAATCTGTTGTGTTAGGACGCTCAGGAAGCCTCAAATTTGGACAACCATGTATTTGGAGTTCTATCAATGAAGGCAAGCCAATGTGTCACGACGAATTATACTTTTCAGTTTGGTTAATCCCTTTAGTTTGAAATTGAGTAATTGTGGGAATGGATTCTTAGATAGGGATTTGTCACCTTCTATGATCTCCTCTAGTTCTTCACAATAACTCACACGAACAGCTTGTAACTGATCTAAGTTTTGCACCATTTCAGAGGAGAAGAGACTTTTCAGCTGATCACAATCACGTAGATGAATTTCGCTCAGCTTCTGTAGGCATTGCTGCGGCACTTCTCCTTTAAATAGCTTATGTAACTTTGGTAGCATCCTGAGTTCTAGTTTCTCAATATTTTGTAGTGCATTTTCTCCAGATCACTCCAGTCAATGCATTCAATTTTCTTACACAGATCGATATTAAGCATTCTTTAGCCGTTTGCAACACCCACTAACTGGAAAAAATCTTTTACATCAACATGAATCAACCCTAAACCTTCTGTATGTGTCACCATCACCTTAACTCCATGTGGATAATTGTTGCCACCGCATATATGCACCTGCTTCATACAATTCATATAATTTGGCTCATCAAGAGATGGGCCAATAAATACTTTGAATTTTTTCAATTTTGACCATTGCTAAAGAAACACATCCTCTTCTATACAATCAAAGTCTTCGATGGTGATCTTTAGAATAGTTAACCGTTTCAGTTTCGCTACCTCACCAAGTGTGGCATCATTTTCAACTGCAAGCTCACTTTTGCCCAATTTACTTTTGTCTTTTGCAAGTGCAGATCCTCTAGCATATGATCACAAAATAAAATTGCTTGTTCTACTGTTTCTTCCTCAAAATCACAAATAGGAAGGTAGTAGAACATAAAGTTGTCCCAGGAACAAGCCTTCTCCTAATAAGAATAGCCTTATGGAGGCATTTCCAACCAAATGAGAAGGATTCTTTATAGGGACTTTTTTTTCCCAAATCTGCTTTCAATTTATCATGTCATTATTCATATTGTTGTTAGATTGAAAGGAAATTTTATAGGCTGACTTAGTAGAGTGATTCCCATCTTTAGAAAAGGGCCACACTCTCTTATCTTATCTTTCTCTTGTGAATATATTTTAAGAATTTCTACCGCATCCTTTGGATTATTGAATATATTAGAGGTCATAAAAACTTTCCAAGTTTTATAATTACTCTATAGGTCTTTAATTTTTAAGTTTAGATTAGAAATTTGAGAAAGAGCTTTTCTAAGAACTTGCTCACCAGGAATCCAATTACTATCCCAAATTGAAATATCTGAACCTTCACCAATAGCCCAACCTACATAATCATTGATGAAGTTAACAGCATCCACAAAGCCTCTTGTTTCCACACGTTTGAATCTTAGGCAATCTATTAAATGTCTATTCATTCCTACCCCCAAACGTATCTCCTAAAATTTGTTCACCCCTATCCCCTAAAATCTCTCTAATTTGTTAAAGACTCCATGCCTATGCGCAACCAAGTGAAATCTCTTTATTCTTTCCCATGACTTCTTCTTAATCTACTTTTATTCATGGAACAACATTCTCGAACCATCTAACTTCAGCACTCCCCCTATCAACTCCACTTTCCATGCTATTATCTGGAAATGAAGATTTGGCTCCACCATGACCCAAACTCTTTTTGCCATCCTCGTTGTTCTTGGACCCATTGGTCCTTATTTTTTTTTTTTTCCTTTGATTCTCAAGCTTCCATCTCCCTGATGCCAATCTCAATTCTTTTTTTTTTCCTTTGACCCATTGGAAGCACATGGCTTTTTAAAGAAGTGGAAGAATGAGTAGGTGGGTATGAGAATGGAAATCTCTCGCCATTCAATGAGTGGGTCGCCTCTCTTAATTGTGGAGCTCTTTTGATATTTGATGGATGTCTCTTTTTCACTTTCTATAAATTTTGTTTCACATTTTTTCATATATCCTAAGACAGAGTTCTTGTTTTTGTACCATCGCAATCTATTATAGTGTTGACTTTTTAATGTATCTTTTTTTTGTTTATTTGATTTTTATCAATAATCTTTATTATCTTTTTAGAACCTTCATTATCTCAATTCTTCTCTTTGCAAGCGACTTTCAAATTAGTTTCCAAAACCTATTTCAACCATATGATCCCAATGGAAGCACTTCTCATCTGCATAAGCTTGACCAATCTCTGGTGTTTATCATAAATCCAAGACATTGTCATTTCACTCAACTCCTATATTAACTAAATTGGTGCCCAATTCATTACTTAAAGTTGACATGACTTTCTTTTTATCTCCTTTTGTTTTGTCACCCTTTTTTAATTAATACTAATAGATGTGTGGCACAAATTGGTAGCAATTATGTTTGCATTTAAGGCCTCAAGTTTATTCAAGTTTTTGGTTTGCTTGACTACTTAGCCTTTTTAAACACACTTTTGGATATTGTATTTCGTTCTAAAGCAGGTGGCCAGTCAACATAGCTACCTAATTTTTTAATCTTTTTTATTATTATATCAGTGATATGAGCCAGTATTTTTTTGGTTTTGTTAAAAAAAATTCTAATGTTAATCATGCTAAACACCAGATCAATATATTAGAAGTGAGCCCACTAAATTCATAAAAGAAAAACTAAAAGCCTACTGAATGATTTTCATTATTTAAAAGAAAAACATTGTAAGGTGAAATTTTTAGTTTATCTTTATAAATCTTGTAATAAACTATTTAGTTTTTTTTTATTGAGGCCCGGGCTTAGGACGGGCCATTATCTAAAAATGTAAGGAGCCAGCTGAATGATTCTCATGACTAAAATAAAAAAAAAACCGAAAATGGAATTTACAGTTTATTTTTATAAATTTATAATAAACCACTTAAAGCTTTTTTATTGATGCCTGGGCTTAGCACGGGCTATGTTGCTAGTTTAAATAAAAAAATTTGTTGGGATGAATGAGATGGATGTATAACATAATAGATACATGTGGCATTTTTCTTTATTGGAATGAAGTGAATCTCTGTATGTCTAATTTTTGAATTCTCATATCTATGAAATTGCTAAATTCTCATTTGTACTTGAGCATCCAGAAATTTCATAAAAGAGCAAAGATGTTGGAATTTCAAAGGTCATTTCAGACTTTATAAGTGGCTGAAATTTGAAATTCTATTATGTCATTTGCAAATGGGGAAAATTTCAATACAGGGCTTAAGTTTTGCCCAAATTTCAAATCAAGAGAAAAAAATATTCACATTTCAAATCAAGACTTAAGTTTTTCATTTACATTTCAAATCAAGACATTCGGTGAAAAATTGAGTTTTCTGGAGGCTTTTTCCTCTGTGTTTTTTGAAACACCCAAAATGCCCTTAACCCCTTTCCTCTTCCACGGCCATGGATATCAATGTGAGGGTTGTATGGTACAGCTGGTCTCACAGGCCAAGCCCTCGTGTTGCTGGTGACGATTCCCCGACTGGAACGCATGTCCCAGCCCCCACCCCACCCAACCAAAACTAAGGATTGGTACGGCCCAGGAGCTGAACGAGGACGAGGTGGTTACGCTCCAAGAACAGTGCAAGCCATGAAAGATCTGGATCCGGAACACCCAGGTTCATTGTATGGCACTCACCAGTGAGAGACGGTTGGCCTAGGATCGTCTCATCCCCATTATCAATTCTCCAATTTCTTCTTTATCTTCAGCTTCCTCTTTTAATCTTTTATATTATTTTCATGGGTTGGTTTGTTTTGAGTATCCGTTTTCATCTTATTGTTTTTGGAGGATCTCTATGCAATTCGTGGTCTTTTCTCTTTTGCAAGTTCCCTTTAATAGGGGAAAAAGGGGTTTTCTTGATGATGTCAAAAATGGATGATGAGCCTGAATAGAAATCCATTCTCTCAACCCTGATGTTAAATGAGGCATTTGTCTGAGAGACCCACTGCACCCTCAAAACAGACTAATCTCCATTGACAAACGATCCAGTCTATTTGTCAGTTGAGACCCACTGCAGATGTGTGCGCTTGCAATGCTACATGCGTTTTGGTCGAAGATCGTCACCGGTGATGCGAGGGCCTGGCCGGCGAGACCAGCTGCACGATACAGTACTCCCATTGATATCTACTGGAGGAAGAGGAAAGGGCCAATGGACATTTTGGGCATTTTGAAAAATGTAAAGGTAAAAGTTGCCGGAAAACTCAATTTATTGCCGAATGTCCTGATTTAAAATATAAATGAAAACTAAAACTTAAGTCCCAAGTTGAAAGGTTATTTTTTGTCCTGATTTGAACTCTGGATAAACCTTGAGCCCTATTTTGAAAATTTTCCTTTGCAAATGT
Organism: Persea americana; assembly: GCA_029852735.1. Taxonomy (NCBI): domain Eukaryota; kingdom Viridiplantae; phylum Streptophyta; class Magnoliopsida; order Laurales; family Lauraceae; genus Persea; species Persea americana. The sequence goes on along the minus strand of CM056814.1, from coordinate 56,736,390 downwards.
CAGGAGACAAACCACTGCTTCATGTCTAAAACATCCCAACATGCCAAATTATTATCAGAAATTCTAATAATAGAATAGGCCCTGAAACTTGCACAAGAACATAAGTAAAAAGACCTTCAACTTCACTACATATAAGAATATAATGATAAAGGACTCTTATATGAGCTCAACATCGACTTATTTGGGAGTCGAGGAGAGACATCGTAATTGCAGGGAACAATAAGTTCTTATAAACGCCTCTCTAAATATGATCTACATATTCTTGGATGTGGCTTTTAAGAAGTCCAATAGAAATTCTTCTTTTGGTTTTATCTTATTTTCTAAAAGGAAACTTTGTGGGGTTAGGCTCCTAAAGGCCATATATACTACAACAAAATATGGTTATGCCAACGTAGTCACCGCGTCTGAGAAATCAGAATCGGGTCAGTAAAGGATTTCCCAACGCATTTCAGTGTATCGGTTATGCGTCGGCAACTAGCCGTCGACACTATTTTAACTGCTTCGGCAAGTCCTGTACAATTCACAACGCACTGCAGCGTCGGCCAACACGTCGACAAAGAGATGTGCGCTGGTATAAAATTCGATTTTCCTGATTCAAAAACCATATTTGCCAACGCTTGCTAACGCACTCCCAGCGTCAGCAAAATAAAATCCGACACTGGCAGTGTGTTGGGAATTCGTAGCATTGGCCGACACTAGCAATGCCTTGGGAATTCATAGTAATTGTCAACGCTTGTAATGAGTTGGGAATTCACGGTAATGGTCGACGCTAGTAGTGCGTTGGAAATTCATTGTAATGGCCGACATGATTAAGCGTTGAGAATTAATGAAATAACCGACACTACCAATGCATTGTGAATACATGAAATAGCTAACGCTACAAATGCATTAAGAATTTATGAAATAGACGGTGCCAATAATGCATTGGGAATGCACTATATCTTTGGGTTAACGTGTTGGGAAATGCAACTTCGCCAACACACATATTACGGGAAAGGCTGTAATACTTTTTCTTTTTTGCAATATATGCTGGTGTGTCGGGAAAGATAATTATTATTATTTTAAAAAAATTAAGTTTTAATTTCTCCCTATATACCACAAATAAAATTTTAAATACCTGTTCAACTTGATGCAGAAACTAATTTAAAATAGGTTTATCAGCAAATCCAAAATAACATCCACAACCAAATAACCTACATTCATAAACCAAAATAAACCCACAAATCTCTAATGTACAAAATATTACCACTTAATAATTTCCGAAAATCACTAACATCCACAAATGTCTATGATCAAAATAAACAAGGTGTTAGGGATCGTAACACACGCACGATCTACAAGAAACAATCAATTACATAGTCAATCCACGAGACACAGATTTACGTGGTTCGGCAAGATTGCCTACATCCACGGGAGATTCACGCCGTTCATTATTATTGGAGATTCCCACAAGAGTACAAGCACTCACTGTCTCTCTTGTTCTCTCTCAATTTCACCGTAATAACAATGCTCTCACCACCCAGTATAAATACATGAAACCCTAAACCTCTAGACAATCACAACCGTCGGATCTGGCCCCATAACAGATGGTCCAGATTAAACCGACACATTATAGATAAACCCCCTGTAAATAAATAAAGTCTAAATCAAGCTTCACCAACCCATCAATCTCCCACTTGAAGACTGATCATACTGAATGGCTTTATTAATAACAGAACACGGCTAAGAATCTCGATACCTCATCTTCATGCTTGAAGACTAACTGAAGCTTAACACAACTTCAGTTTCTCTGTAGTTACCACCTTAGTGAACATATCTGCAGGATTCTCACTTGATAAAATCTTCTCCAGTTTCAACACTTTTTCTTTCAGAAGCCATCGTATGAAGTGATATCTGATCCGAATGTGTTTGGTTTTTGGATGAAAGGCTGAATTCTTTGCAAGATGGATGGCACTCTTACTGTCACTGTAAAGCCTGCTAGACTCTTGCTTCTTACCCAACTCTTCCATTAACTCCTGTAACCAAATCATTTCCTTACTAGCTTCTGTAGCGGCAACATACTCTGCTTCTGTGGTTGAAAGTGCAACGACATCCTGTAATTAAGATTTCCAACTGACTGCTGCACTACCCAATGTGAAGACATATCCTGTAGTGTTTCTGCTTCTATCAAGATCTCCTGCCAAGTCCGAATCAACATAGCCATGCAATTTAATCTCTGATCCTCCAAAATGCAATGCTGCCTTTGTGGTGCCTCTCATATATATGAGAATCCACTTAACTGCTTCCCAATGCATTTTTCCCGGATTACTCATAAATCTACTTACAACTCCCACTGCATGAGCAATGTCTGGTCTGGTGCAAACCATAGCATACATCAAACTACCAATATCTGAAGCATATCAGACCTTGGACATGTTCTCCTTCTCCTGTTCTGTCTTAGGAGACAACTCTTTTGAGAGTTTGAAGTGGCTGGCTAGCGGAGTGCTAACTGGCTTAGCACCATGCATGTTGAACTTGTTTAGAACCTTTTCAACATATTCTGCCTGAGACAACTTCAATGTGCGATTTTTCATGTCTCTACTAATTCTCATACCAAGAATCTGATTTGCAGCACCCAAATCCTTCATTTCAAATTCCTGTGACAACTGTTTTTTCAAATTATTTATTGCGTGCATATTTGAACCTGCAACGAGCATATCATCTACGTACAAGAGTAGAATAATGTAACAGTCATCAAAACTTTTGAAATAACAACAATGGTCTGCATGACATCGTTTGTAACCTGTGTTGTACATAAAACTGTCAAATTTAATATACCATTGTCTTGAGGCTTGCTTCAAACCGTATAAACTCTTTTTGAGCTTACACACCATTTCCTCCTTCCCTGGCACAGCATATCCATGTGGCTGATGCATATAAATATCTTCTTCCAAGTCACCATGGAGAAACGCAGTTTTCACATCTAATTGCTCAAGATGTAAATTTTCTACCGCCACAATGCTCAACACACTTCTGATTGTGTTCAATTTAACCACAGGAGAAAATAACTCAGAGTAATTAATACCTGCCTTCTGCTAGAAGCCTTTTGCAACTAATCTGGCTTTGTATCGCTTGCTACCGTTATGTTCTTCCTTCAATTTGTATACCCACTTGTTGTGCAATGCTTTCTTTCTCTTAGGCAACTGAATTAAGTCCCATGTCTGGTTTGATGATAAAGATTTCATCTCATCTTCCATGGCTTGTTCCCACCTTGCCCGAGTTTCAACATGCAATGCTTCTTCATAACATTCTGGCTCACCACCATCAGTTAACAACAAGTAAAACAAAGAAGGTGAATAGCGCTGTGTAGGCTTAGGAGTCCTAGATGACCTTCTTACTGGGGCAAGTGTTTGAGGGTCCACCTGCGGGTTTTCATTTCCATGTACTTCAGGTACATCATTTTCAGAAGTGTCATCCAGTTCTAAATATTCATTGATGTCCTCATGCACCTTGTCCTTGTTTTTATGCATCACTTTCTCATTAAATATAACATTTCTGCTTGTAATGATTTTTCTATTTTCTTCATCCCAGAAGCGGTAACCGAACTCATCAGAACTATATCCAATGAAAGTGCATTTCCTAGATTTAGAATCTAGTTTGTCTCTTTTTTCAGCATCAACATGAACATAAGAGATACAACCAAATACTTTTAAGTGTGAAAGGTTTATCTCTTTTCCGGTCCAAGCTTCCTCTGGTAGTCCACCATCCAAAGGTACTGAAGGCCCTCGATTGATCAAGTATGCAGCAGCATTCACTACTTCCGCCCAAAACTGCTTGGGCAATCCAGCATGTAGCCTCATACTTCTAGCACGCTCAACAATTGTCCTGTTCATGTGTTCAGTCACACCATTTTGCTGTGGTGTATTGGGAATGGTCTTCTCTCGCTTAATGCCATTTTTTGCGCAATACTCCTCAAATTCTTTGCTGCAGTACTCTCCCCCATTATCAGACCTTAGGCATTTCAGTTTCAAACCTGTTTCGTTTTCAACCGAAGCTTTCCACTTCTTGAAAACATCAAACACGTCAGACTTGTGTTTCATGGGATATACCCATAATTTCCTGGTAGCATCATCAATGAATGTAACAAAGTAAGAAGATCCACCAAGAGAAGGTACCTTAGTTTGTCCCCACACATCCGTGTGTACTAGTTCCAACCTTTCTGACTTCGGTGGCCTGCCTACTTTAGAGAATGTAACTTTCTTCTGCTTTCCGAAAACACAGTCTTCACAGAACTCTAAGTCCAAGGACTTGAGTCCTTCTAGCTTACCTTTAGAATGAAGAATCTTCATCCCTTTCTCATTCATGTGTCCGAGTCTATAGTGCAATGTGTTTAAGTCAATGCCTTTATCTGCAACTGCAATGGAACTTGTAGAGCTGTTGGTCAAACAAAGGGTTCCTTCTTTCTTACCGCGAGCAACAACCATACTCCCTTTTGTAACTTTCCAGAAATCATCTGCAGAAACAGTTATGTGACCAGAGTTAGCAAGCTGACCAACTGATATGAGGTTTCTCTTTAGGCTAGGTACATGCCTGACATCATTCAATTGCCATATACTGTCGTTTGACAATTTAATCTGAACATCTCCCTTGCCAATTATGTCACAAGGTTCATCATCACCAAGATAGACTTTTCCAAAATCACCTTGTACATAATTTTTGAGATATTCTTTATATGCAGTGGCGTGAAAGGACGCACCCGAATTTATAACCCAAGATTCAGACTTATAATCAAAAGCAAGAATTAAGGCATCTTGAACAGCATCACCTGCGACATTTGCGGAAGCTTCGTTATCCTTATTACCGTTCTTTTGCTTATTCTTTTTTGGTGGAGCTCTGCAATCCTTTTTCAGATGTCCCTTTTTGCCACAATTTCAGCACTCGATTTTGCCTTTTGAAGATCTTGACTTGCTCCGTGATTTTAATCTTCCATAACTTTGCTCTCTCTCAGATGACCTTCCTCTATTTCCCACATTCAATACACTTCCTGATGATTCACCTGAAGGTTTCCTGCGAATTTCCTCATCGAGGATAGCACTCACAACATCATCAAATTTCAGTTTGGCTGGTCCTGAAGAATTACTCAGTGATGTAACCATACCATTCCAGCTGTCTGGTAAAGAAGACAAGACCAACAAAGCCCAAATTTCATCTTCGAATTGTACGTTAATAGAGGATAACTGGCTCATGACCGTGTTAAACTCATTCAGGTGTTCAGCAACAACCCCACCTTCAACCATCTTCATGTTAAACAACTTTCTCATCAAGAAAACTTTATTTGAGGCGGAAGGTTTTTCATACATACGAGATAGGGCATCCATAACATCTTTAGTGGTTTTCTCCTTTGATATATTGAATGTAACAGACTTTGATAGAGAGAGACGAACAGTACCTAAGGCTTTCCTGTCGAGTACCTCCCACTCTGCATCTGACATTGTTGTAGGTTTCTTGGCTTTTCCCCCAAGCGGCAGGTAGAAATTCTTCTGGTAGAGGAGATCTTCAATCTGCATCTTCCAGTCCGCGAAGTTTGTGCCATTAAACTTCTCAATCGTGAGCTTCATGTCGTCCGTCATTGCTCCCACTCAAATCAAGCTCTATCTACTTGATATGAATTCTGCTGGTCAAACTGTCAATCCATTCCGTCTATCTTGTAGATCTCGTTGATACGAATCCAACAAAAAAAACGGAGCGCAATTCTGAGTCCGGATGGCTTCAGAAATCAAGAAACAATTCTGGCCCTTGAATCCTGTCAAACTGGGTTGTTGACCGTACTGCTGCGTCAGGATGACGTCAGCGTCTGGCTGCTGGGCTTCTCCTTCACGGACTGGGCCGGGTCAGACCTGACCTGGACTAGAACCTGGCCTGGAAATTGACCCAAGGACTGCTGGGCTTCTGAAGTGGGTCAGGTCGGACCTGACCTGAACCAACCCAAGACCTGGGACGGGCCCAACTGGGTCTTCTTCCTCACAATCTCTGTTTCAGAACAGAGACTGCAGCCCAGTCTCCCTCTTCGTCTTCAGCGGCGACGACGGGCGGGCAGCCGAACTGTGAGGCGGCGGCGACGGAACAACGGCGACGGCAATCGTGCAGGGATGGACGGGGGGTGGTCGGCTGTGATGGACCGTCCGGATTCTCTTCCGTTTCTGGCGACGACGGCGGCTGTGGCTTCCCTCTTCTCCGATGATGCTGGGCGGGCGGCGACGGAAGGCGGCAGCGTCCAGCGGCTCCGGCGATCGATCGCGGTGAAGGTGACGGTGCGGACGGCAAGCGCGTGGCCCACTTGTTTGATTAGAAGACCTCTGATCGTCGATTTGCAACAGTGCCCGAATGCCCTTTTTTTTTGTGATTACTGTGCTGTGAATCAAGAGATCCAAGTGATCTCTTCTCCAATCTCGATCCTAATCGCACGCGAAACCCTAGGCTTTGATACCAGTTGTTAGGGATCGTAACACACGCACGATCTACGAGAAACAATCAATCAATCACACAGTCAATCTACGAGACACAGATTTACGTGGTTCGGCAAGATTGCCTACATCCACGGGAGATTCACGCTGTTCACTATTATTGGAGATTCCCACAAGAGTACAAGCACTCACTATCTCTCTTGTTCTCTCTCAATTTCACCGTAATAACAATGCTCTCACCATCCAGAATAAATACATGAAACCCTAAACCTCTAGACAATCATAACCGTCGGATCTGACCTCATAACAGATGGTCCAGATTAAACCGACACATTACAGATAAACCCCTGTAAATAAATAAAGTCTAAATCAGTCTTCACCAACCCATCACAAGGTAATCCGTAAGAGCCTGCATCCAGCACAATAAAATCCAAAACCAATCTGTAAAACCAAAACTGAACGCCATCAGAATACAAGTAGCAATAAATTCTTGCCAGGCCAAGCATTCACTCCAAAAAAAAAATGATAATGGGATAATGGGACAATATTAAATTAGCATAATAATTGTATATAATCACTTTGCAATACCCATACATCAATAACAAAAAATCACTTGGAGAGTATCATATCCAAAAGCTCCCCACCTTCACATAACCTGAAACATGTGATAATGAAAGGTGAATATGGAAAAGATAATCTCTCTGTAAATGTAATTTGAATCAAGAAAAAAAAGACAATTATACTTGTCACAACTCGCATAATTCAAATCTTAAAAACACAAGCTGGTTATTAGTCTAAATAAATAAAAAGAAAAAAATCTATCCAAACTTACCCACTGACACAAGTTAATAACTCAACCATAATTTTCACAGCCCTTGTTACACCCGCACTGGAATAACATCGACGCAGTCCCAATAAATGTAATTGGACTGGCGAGAGCCCAAAAACTCATAAACCAAAAAATCCAGAAAATCTTTACAGGAATTTAGGAATTGTAAATCAACGAGGAAACCAAATTGACCCACCTCAAACATATGAATCATCAGTTTAATCGCAGCGTAATCTGAAAATAGTAAGTGACAAAGATTTGAAATCTTACCCATTTAAAAGGTGAAAATTTTGCAATGCCTGAAATTCCTCAAGTGATATGAATCTGACAATCGGATTGAATGATACTCCTGTTGGAAGATAATTCGACGTCTTGGGCTGATCAATTCGACTTCTTTTTATAATGAGTCTCCCAAATATCATTCTTCATCTGGCCTACATCCATACAAGCAAAGAATCTAAGATCCATGGTGGTATGCATGAAACCTTTTATATGAATGAATTCTGATTGAGAACATTGAAGGATATCACATGATGGATTTCATATACGACACGCAGCAAAGAAAATAATATTTGCATGAGGCCACTGATGATTAATAAAAAAAAATGCAGCTACGCAACAAATAGTGTAATCTTTCACATTTAGCATTAATTAAGATCTTAAATTTTAAAAATTAGATAATATTATTTTGTTGATTTATTTTGGTTAAATCATCAACAGCTGAGCCTATCACATCAATTGTATCACAAAAATTATTAGTAGCTTTTCTACAGGCTTAGAAGTTAGTAAGTAAAGCTTTAGATGTTGTATTTTATATATTTCCATATTTCTCTACTAGCTTGGATTAACTGCGATGTGCCAACTTAGGTTGAAAAGGGAAAAGCTCCTTGAGTTTGGTCCAGTTGACCTTGATTTTGGTTGGGTTTGGGTTGGCCCCTCTATAATTTGGATGTAATTAGCTTTAGCTGGTCAATGACCTAATTGAATTGTCATTTTTGCAGTTTACTGAAATATCTATAACTTTTTGTCATTTTTTATGACGACAAAGAAAATCTAATTTTTTAATTCATGTTATCACTATTCTTGTCATCCATATATAGGTAGAAGTATACGTAGTTTTATGTTAGTAAGAATTCTTTGCACATTGTATTACAGTATTATAGGATCCTGCCTGTGGAGCCCACATGGGGCCATACCAATTACAGGGGAGGTGAGGATGGGAACATCAAAATAACCATTAGGAGTGTGAAAGATATTAATCTGCCCTTAGCTTTAATCATTTTCAAAAGGCATTGAATTTTCTGATAAGGCTACTTTCCTGCAAGTCCCTTATCCTGTGAGCTCCATGATGTCCCCTTAGTGGGGCCCATGGTTGGCCACATAAATCATGAGGAAGGATGGGAATGATAACACCCTAATGGACCCCCCCCCCACCCCCCCCCCCCCCCCCCCCCCCCCCTGCAAAACTTCAAGTCCATTGGATTTTCCTAACCCCTTGACATTTGGATGGGTGTCAAACCCCCTCCATTGAATTGAGCATTTAAGAGGAAGAACGTCAAACTGGAAAAAAAAAAAAAAAAAAAACGGAAGATGAGTTATTACCATTGCATACGTTCCGACCGCTGCGGATTAGCTTCCCACCTTGCCATTCCCTGCGCTGTGATACTTGGCCAATCTGTTGTGTCAGGACGGTTAGGAAGCCTCAATCTTGGACATTTAACTATTTCGAGCTTTATCAATGAAGGCAAGGCAAATGTGTCACGATGAATTATACTTTTCAGTTTGGGTAATTGCAGTAGTGTGAAATTGCATAATTGTGGGAACGGATTCTCAGGTAGGGATTTGTCATGACCTTCTATTACCTCCTCTAATCTGCAACAAAACATCATTTCAAGGGTCTGTAACTGATCTAAGTTTCGCACCATTTCAGAGGAGAAGAGGCTTGTTAGATTGTCACAACTACTCAGATAAATTTTATTCAGCTTCCGTAGGCATCCCTGTGGCACTTCTCCTTTAAATAGCTTCTGTATCTTTGGTAGCCACGAGAAATGTAAGTTCTCAATATTTTGTAGTGCATTTTTTCCAACATCATTCCAATCTAAAATGCATTCCATTTTCTTACACCGACGGATGGTAAGCATTCTTAAGCCGTTTGCATCACCCACTAACTGAGAAACATCTTTTACTTCAGCACTAGTCAATTCGAAACCTTCTGTATGTGTCACCATCACCTTAACTCCACAAGGATAACTGTTGCCACCATTTATTTGCACTTGCTTCATACAATCAAACGTATTGAGATGTTCATTAGATGGGCCAATTAAAACTCTGAATTTTTTCAATTTTGAAAATTGCTGAAGAAACACATCCTCTGCTACACAATCAAATTCCTTGATGGTGATCTTGAGAATAGTTAACCGTTTCAATTTCCCCAACTCACCAAGTGTGACGTCATTCTCAACTGCAAATTCACTTCCTTCTGCCCAGTTTACACTTGTCCGGTGCATGCGCAGATCCTCCAGGCTAGTCAGCCCACACATTACATTGGATGGAATTGTTAATGAATGAGATAATCCTGACATGTTTAGCTTCTTAAGTTTAACCAAGTTTTGCATTTCTTCCGGCAAACGCCTGATGCCAGATGATTTTATATCTAGAAATTGAAGCTCCTTTAGCTGCCCCAAGAATGGCGTCTCTCTTAATGTGTAACATCCTCTCAAGATGAGTACTCGTAAATTCAACAACGAAGAAGAAGATACTGATAATGATGTGATGGAAGTGTAAGATAGATCAAGAACTTGCAAAGCCGGCATGAGTTCAAAGAAGCTATGAGGGACAGCAGTGATGCGGTGATTTTCTCTCAACAAAAGTGAAATAAGATTGGGACATTCAGGCTTAACGGGAAGTTTAGTGATGTCATTCATCATCAACGAAATTTTCTCAAACTCTCTCCAAGTTCCCTCAGGGGGTGGCTCATTTAGCCCCTTCTCAGCAATAACCAAGAATTTCGGGCCTTCATTACAAGATGATGATGCGATATATAGTGCCAAGTCGCGAATTACATCATGCATCTTAACACGAACACCATCATCTCGAATTCCTTCCTCCAAAAGGCATCTACGCTTGAGTTCTTCAATGATTCGGTGCCCCTTATTTGACGCATCAGCCAAGTTATTGACATTATCAATAAATCCCTCCATTATCCACCACCGAATTAGTTGTTTAACAGAAATTTCATAATCTTCTGGAAACAGTGAACAGTATAAGAAACACATCTTTACCTTTTCATCTCTTAAGTCGTCGTAGCTCTTCTTCAAAGGTCGAAACACTTCAGGTTCCATGCCTTCAATCTCAGGTGCCGACGCTCTTAATGCCCTCAAAGCGTCCTGCCACAGCTCTCTCATACTCTGCCCTTCCATTGCCTTTGCAACTGCCACGATTGCTAATGGCAGACCACCGCACTTCTTCGCCACGGCCTTAGCAACATCTTCAATGTGCGGCTGATGAACTACCTCCTTCCCAACATTGGCAGCAAACAGATCCCAAGCTTCATCTTCAGTGAGAGTTTCAACTCTTATCTTTTCAACCTTCATATCACTAAAAACTTGGACCGTCGGCATGTTTGCAATTCGTGTAGTTATGACAATTTTGGATCTATTTTCCTTGTTGGTTGGAAGTCCAATTTCAATCAAGTTGATTGGATTCCAGAGATCATCAAGGATTAGCATGTACCTTTTATCAGTTAGATACTGATGTAATTGCATGGATCGGTTGCTGTAGGAATCCTGTTCGCTAAAATCCAACCGCAGCCAGCCCATAATTTCCTTTTGAACCCTTTCCAAATTGAATTCCTTGGACACAGTCACCCAAATCACATAATCAAATTCTCTGGTAGCTTTAAGCTTTTTGTTGATGGCTTTCATGAGAGTGGTTTTTCCTATTCCACCCATGCCATAAATGTATATGACGCTAGTGTGCTCGTCGTGCAAGAGATTCCAAATCTTCTCCTTGGTTCGTTGAGCTGAGCTCTGACCAACCGTGGGCACATCCATCTCCTTCACCCTTGGTGGTGAAGACATGGCGACCAGTTTGATGCCGCTTCTTTCATTGATGTCTTGTCGGACGCGTTCGAGCTTCTCAAAAGCTCTTTTACCCAGTGTGTAGTCAGACCAAAGGTCGGGGAAGCATCCATTGCAAAAGCTCCGCCTTTGATCGAATTGTAATTTGATGGAGTCGATTTCGGCTTGGATTGTTCGGGCCTGATCAAGCCAGGTCTGGGCTTGGTTCGTGAGCCTCTTTCTTCCTCTTGAGGCTTCCCGTCCTTCTCTCTCTGTGTCCTCGCACAGGGCTTTCAGCTTGCGATCTTCTTCCATGAGAGCGTCTACATTCTCTTTGAGATGTCTAACATAACCAGTCTCACGGGAGATCTTAGTGCAGAGAGTTTCAAAGATGCCTCCAACAATACTATCGCAGCCTTCCATGATCGATAGATCAGCGAAAGAGAGTGGGGTGACTAGATCTTTCTACCGGGAGCGCGGGTAAGGAGGAGGAAAAAAGAGGATGAGGAGTGAATTTCATCAGAAAAGTCTGGGCCAATAGTTTTGATGACAGCTTGGGTTCTTTCCCCACACTACTCACCATGCAGATGCTAGCTTTTCCAAGTGTTCAATTGCTTTTTGCAGCCGAGAGAGATTCTACTCATTGTCCTGCACAAGTTTCACACGCCAATCCAATTCTACCTTTCAACGGTTTGCCAGCGAGTAGAATTTGGCTTGCTTTTGGACATGTAAAATTTGTGAAATAATAAAGGAGATGATAGAAGAGTATGTTTGACCTTTACGTAATGGGGTCCACCTCAGATGTTCTACATGCTCTATCATTTGACAGTGTGGATTGCCATCCATCAAACTAACACCGTGTACAAGATGGTGTGGATTGCCATTCATTTTCTATAGGAGGTTTTTTTATGATTTTCTTGTTCCTTTTTGTTTTAAAGAAAGTGCAAGTTAATTATTTTCCTTCTATAAAACGGCCAATATATGATACTTACTACAAGCGATTCTTTTGTTTTTTTTTTTTGGTAAAAGACAAGCGATTGTTAAGAGTATGGAATAAGGGAAATATTTTGAGCAGCGCACAAGCCAAATCAATCTTTCACACATGTAAGATCCATGGTTCAAAATTGTGGTATTAGACGTGATACTGTCCAGCCCCAAAAATCGATACTATATCGGTATCAACCGTGGTTCGTGGTCGTCGCAGTATGAATTTTTTTAGTCAAAAGAAATATGAAAAGATATACAAAAAATTCAAAATATTATAAAATAATATATTTCCCGTTAGTAACAACTTTAAATTAAATTATATGTCCCCCCTTAGTCGTGATATCCTATATCGCTGTCTTATTTGAAATGGTAGAAATTTTGTTTACAATTAAATAGATTTAGATATACATATCAAACTAAGTTAGAATATCACAAATTTTATAAAATTCAACCATGAAAAGTAACACATTTCTAAAACCTCCAAATGTATATCTAATATCAAAATGTGTACATCTAAGAGAATGAATGAAACATATCCACAACAAAAAAAAAGGGCATGCAATCATTATTTCTAAGAAATTTCTAAATAAATCTAAAAAACACAAAATACCAACTTTGGTAGAATTGTATGTGATTTCTCCTTACTATATTTGCAAAAAATAATGTATTTTTGATAGCTTGAGAGATGTTGGAAGCGTTAAAAAGGAAGTGGAGCAGCTTGGTTTGTGCAGGAGATGGGTCACGACAGGGAAGAAAATGTAAAAATGGAAAAAAAGGTTTTAGGGTTGTTCATTGATAAATTAAAATCATCGGCCAATAAATTGGGAATATTTTGGCGATTCAATATCAGACAATAACTGTTCGTATCGGTCAATAAGAATTGAAATCAGTTAATTTTTTTCGACAATGGTAAGATCTAGACCCCTAGTGAAAAGGGCTCCCGAGAATGATGTCAATGATATGCATGTTTTACCATATCACATTCAGAACTGTACAGGTAGATGAAAAGGAGCCTGGGAGATCTTTACTTTTTCTTTTCTTTTATAAAAGGAAAATGAAATAAAATAAAATAAAATAAAAAAAAAAAAAAAAAAACATTGCCTCAAAAGAAGAGGAAAGAGTGGGCTACGAGAGTATAGGATGCTCTCTCCAAATAAAAGCCTTGATTTAAGAGGGAAGGATGTGTGAAAGAAAGAACGAGCATCTTTTGCTTTTCATATTCTTTGTCAAAGAATGACAAACACAACAAGAAACACATTATATTCCTTACACAACATGAAACGCATTATATTCTTTACCCAAGTGGCAAGAAGTGACATTATTTGAATATGCACTCTCTACCTGCATGTGTACGCTGTCTCCCCCCGTGTGCAAGTAACTTTCCATTTCAGTGGACCGTCTTCTCTCATTTATGGGCTTTTTCTTGGGTCCCATCCCTAATGGCTCGAGTATAAAAAAAAATGCATTTGACTTTTGTGATCTCCACCTAACCCACCAGGTGAATGAGGCATCATTTCAGATATTTAAGGCTGCTCCTATAAACTTTTTCTTGATTCTTGCTTAATTTTCTTTTATTTTTAGCAGTTTTGCTTATTATTTGGTTAAGCTATATATGTTTTACCTATAAAAGGGATTTCTTTTTGGAGGGTTGATGTTGTACCCCTCTTCTGGTGGTGGTGGTTGTTGTACACTGTTTTGTGTTTTTAATGAAATTCTCTTTTATACAAATAATAATAATACTAATAACAATAATAATAAACTTCATCCTTTTAGTTTACTATTCCAGTGGCTAACCAGTAATTGAGTTTATCTCTCTCTCTCTCACAGCCCAAACTTAGAACCGAACTTCTTTGAAGAAAAGTCAGTTCTGAAACAATGATTTTTTTATTTATTTTTTGGTTATTTGGAATTCAAAATGGTAGGTTCCCACTTAAATATGATGCATTGGCATCCCATAATTGCCACTGGGTAACTTGGTTTCGGAATATCTGACTTCTACAATGCAAGAAAAAACAATAGCAACTATAAAAACTATTTTTGGATCCAGAAATATTTGGATCTAGATCCAGTAGTTTGAAACAAGGATGTGGATTCGTGGAACCAGAATGGACCACTCCTGTTCATTAAAGAGACACTTTTTAAATCTCTGCATAGCTTGATCATACATGTTGCATTCCGAAATGAGAAAGCTCCACTTGTTTACCAAAAACAAAACTATTTTTAGATCCTTTGTAACCCATTTCTTGCCATGAATCCGAATCCAAAACCAGGTCTTCAGTTTTTTTATTCAATTCTGGGTCTGACCCGACAGAAGATCCATGCTGGATCCAAACCTAAATAAGGTTCCCTCTATTAAAACTTGATCCAGATCTAAATGCACCATCATTCCACTCCAGCGCAAATGATAACATCCTTATGACATTTTTGATATTTTATTCTGCCCGGAGCGAATTCATCCTGGAGCAATTTTTTTTTGGTAACCCAGTGAAGGGGCTGAATCCTAAGCCACACAACTCACACATGTGAGGTGATGAGAACTCACACATAAGATGAGATATAGACACAACTCACACATGCAAGGAGACAAAGACACAGCTCACACATGCAAGATGATGGAAACTCACATGTGTGAGAAGACATAAACATAACTCGCACATGTAAAGTGATGGAAACTCATATATGCGAGGAGAATAAATATAACTCACACATGTGAGAGGTTATAAAAACTCACATATACTAAGAGGGAGGAGGCCGGTTTGAATCAAAGACCTTCCAATGAGAACCGGGAGCCGTTCCTCATACTGAAGCATTTGTTAAATCGATCGGTAGGATTAAAAAAACACGGGCCCATGCCCAAGTAAAGCCATCAATCTGCATGAAACCTCTCAATGCCGTATAACAAAATGCCCAAATTGCTGCTTGGATTCACATAAATGGCATCACATCTTAGTGACATGTACATGGGCTGGTCGGGTTTACCCCAACCCATACAAAAAACCGCCCCATTGCCATCCCTATTATCAACGACCAACTGAGGCCCAAATGACAAGAATGCCCCACCATGCCACTCCACCCTGACCTGGGGATGTCAAATGGGCCAGGCCGATTCGACACGACCCGCATCCGATTTGGCCCAGCCAGCCTGGCAAGTGGGCTGAGACCTACGGCTCGTCAGACCCGCCCAACGGCAAAAAACGGCCATATTTTTTAAAACAATCCATTTTACCTCCCCCTCCCCCCCACCCCCCACAACAGCTATAAAACGGTTATATAAGGGGTATTTTGTGTTCTTTTCAATTTTATAAAGTCTATAAATACCCTAACCGCCCCCCCGCCCTCCCCCCACACCCCCCCCCCCCCCCCCCAAACCCCCATTTTCATTCCTCACCAATTTACACAACTATCTCACTCTCTATACACTCTCTAGCTCTATCTCAAAGCATTCAACTCTTTCACTCTCTCTAAAAAGTTTTTGGAGAGCCAAAGATCAAGTCATTAAAAGACAAGATTAAAGAAGCCTTCAAAGATTTAGAGGTATTTATATTATTTAAATTTGAGATTCCATATATATAAGTTTATAATATATTATATTAACTCTCATTCTCCCCTTTCTTATATTAATTATCACAAAAGAAGGCTATTAGCCTATTGCTGTTATTATTTTTAAATTTTATTTCTTGAAATATGGCTAGAGGATTTCCTACATAATCTTCTTCCGTTAATCTAAGACTAGAAGAAGATTTTGTTGAATTAGAATATGAAGTAGGTGATTTACCACCCCTTGTTCCTCATAGTTCCCGTAAACCAACCAAGAGGAATAGAACTTTAGTATTTTGGGATATATTTGAAAGGTTTTATGTTACTGGAAATGGAAAGCAAGTTGAAAAGGCAAATTGCAAATTTTGTAGTAAGATTTATGGTGCTTGGTCAAAAGGGGGCACCGGCCATTTGTCAAGATATAGGCAAAAATGTTTAGCCTTACATAAGCCGGCAAATGCAAGGGTAGGGAAGCCTGGTTCACAGACCCAAATTTCTACTACTAGTGGTGGTAGTAGTAGTAGTAGTTTGGATCTTTTTTCTTTTAATGCACAAAGTAATAGACAAAATCTTGTTAAAATGATTGTGTTATCCGAATTACCATTTTCTTTTGTTGAAATGAGTTTTTTGAAGAATAGGTCCAGAAATACTGTCAACCACAATTTCACAGTATTTCAAGAAATACAGCTAGAAATGATGCTATTAGACTCTATTAGGAAGAGAAAATAAATATTAAAAATTATCTTGCAGAAATTCCTGGTAGAATAGCTATAACTACAGATATGTAGACTTCTAAAGGGGGTGATAGTTTTCTTTGTATTGCTGCACATAACATAGATGCAAAATGGATTATTAATAAACGTATAATCAGTTTTAGCACACTTGAATGGTCACACAATGACACTAGAATAAGTACATTTATTTTAGAAAAACTAGATGAATACAATATTAAGGAAAATGTTATATCTATAACTTTAGATAATGCTAGTAATAATACAATTGCCATTGAACTAATGAGATTGCAGATGCCACTTGCAACTTTGATAGATATATAGCTCTATCTTCCAAAATAGATGTGTATGTCATATCTTATATCTTATTGCAAAGGTTGGTTTAAAGCATATTGTAAGTTATACAGATGCTATTAAAGACATTGCCAAATTTATTTTTTGGAAAGAAGACAATTGTATACCCAAATATGTGCGAGGCAAGGCGTATCAGCTATTAAAATACCTAAAGAGGTAGAACATAGATGGAATTCTATGTATGATTTGTTAAACAAGGTACTTAACTGGAAAATTGTTTTGAATGAATTTTATGCTTTTCATCCACAAGATTTGATGATTAGTGATGAACATTGGGAGTTATGTGCCGAAATAAGAGATTTATTAGAAGCTTTTGATTCTTCAACATTATTTTTTTCTGGGATATATTATCCCAAATCTAATGAAGGTTTAATGAAGCCTTTTAAAATTACTTTACAACTTAATAGATTTAGATATTATTTTTTACTGAGTAACACTATCAGAAACATCGATGAAAAGTTTAATAAATATTGGAAAGGGGCTCCAATGACATTTTCTTTAGTTGCTATATTTGATCCTAGGTTAAAATTAAGTGGTGTACAGTTTTTTATTGATGGAATAAATAAAAATATGAATTATATATATTTAAATATTTTTTCAAATATAAGGGCAAATTTGCAAGCACTTTTTCAATTTTATTGTCAGCAAATGGGTACGACTGGGCTCAGTATGGGCCATTCAGAGGTCAAGCAGACAGGTGTTGGAGAGTGAGATGTGTGGTATTCTTCCCTGTCCATGGGCATGGCATCCAGCTCAAGCTCAAGTAATACAGTGACGGAGTTATCATCGTATCTTGACGTCGGTGTAATACGGGTCCAGGATGCATCTAGTTTTGACCTTTTAGCCTAGTGGAAGCAAAATAAAAGCATTTATCCGGTGTTGGCAGCCATGGCTCGTGATCTATTGACTATTCCAATGTCTTCTATAGCATCAAAACGGGCTTTTAGTACAGGTGGACGTATGGTGGATGACAAAAGAACAAATCTAACTGAAGAAATGGTGGAATGCTGTATTTGCCTACGAGACTGGTATTTGGCAGATAGGAGGAAGCCAGAGTTGACAGCAATGGAATATTGTAATCCAACAGAATACATTAGTGGACTACACATCTGATTTTTTAATTTTTTTTCTTCATTGTAATTTGTAAATATATAAGTTTTCATTCTTTTTTTATTTTTATTTTCTAAAAAAGATTGTATGGTTTTGAAGGTAATCCTATTTAGAAACCTTCAAGAAGTTAAGATTCAAATGGTTCTCTCTTCTCAGTGGAGTAGGTCGAGTTTGATCGAACCAGTTAAATATCTTTGTCATTCTCCATGCTTGTGTTCTAATTTTTTATTTTAATACTGAAAAGACAAAAAAAAATTGGAAAAAGAAAAAAAAAGAGGCACACCGGGAACGAAGGCACTACACGGCCTGGCCCGCTCCAGCCCTGCCCATGGCGGGCCGAGCCGTGCCAGCCGGTGGAACGGGCGGGCCTCAATTGGGGCGGGTCGGCCCGTTTGACATGCCTACCCTGACCCAAGGCAATTGAATGCCTTGAAGTGACAAAAATGCCCTTGTAAATGCAATCCCATCACCCATCGTTCTAAAAGCGGAGTTGGGCATTAGATGACTGCTATTTCAATTATTTTGTGTCTAACATTTTACATTTTTTGAAGAGATAATTTATACATATAGAGGAGCGCTAGAAATATCTAAGGGAGTTTATTTTTGTTTTTCAATAACCCTCCTCCTAATGGGGCCCGCTGTTATACATTATAAACATGGAATTAAGTTGGACGGAAAGATATGGATAAAATTTATCTATATTCAAAAACTTAACTCAATTAAATCATTAAAAACACCTTGATCTATGCCCATAAAGTTTAATTATTTGAGGCATCATTTTCTTAAGACTTCAATCCAACTTTGAGCAAAAGTTAGATAAGTGTCAAATTTAGACTTGTGACAATCCATGATGGGTACTTTGTCTGAAAATATTGGATTGGCTCAAGAGGGGCTTCGTGCCCTAAAAAAGTAGAGAGCAAAAATGGGAGTTTTTTTAAATGAGGATTCTTTGAGAATTTCTCGTACATGCACACAGAAATTATCCAGTGCACATCTCGCGGATGGTGCACACCCTAGTGGGGCCCACACGATGGTTCATCCCACTAGACCATACACACGTGCTTCCCTGAATTTCACATGTCCCCTGAGTTTGCACCCATTCGAATGGACTGGATCATTGGATCGATTGTACACCCAATCGAATGGACAAAAATTGTGGGCCACGGATGATCGGATTGGGCTAATTTTTTTGTAGAAAGGAGGACCCTGCCTTGATCTTCAAAACCCCATCCCATCCCTAGGTGGGGTGATCGTAGCCCCAAGCGCAAGGCCACGATTGCAGTAGTACCGGGTCGATTCAAGAAGAACAATTTATCACACAAAACCTGTCCTATTAAAAAACTAGTTCTAGACTAACAAAAACTATACAAATCAAATGTCCTACTTTAATTAAAAATTAATTACAAGTTTGAAAAATTAATTAGAACCAAAGAAAAAACTAAAAATTTTAATCTAGAAACCTAATATAATTATTGCATCCACCATGAGATTTATCAGTCCAACCAGTTGCAATAATTGATAAGATGCATAAAAAGAAATAAAATAAAATAAATAAAAAACAGAGAATAAAAAATCGGATTTTAGTTCTAAAATCTCGTAACAGTTACTTTGCTAGATGCCATCAAGAAAAATCAAGACCACCGTACCAAGTGCGCGCTGTCACAACGCACAAAAATTCAATGTTGACCCATTGGCAAAGATCAAGAGTCCACAAACTTGATTTACTAATGAAAGACCCATTACAAGCAAATAACTATTACAAAATTATTTGAACCAAAATAAATTGCATCCAACCTTACCCTAGCCACATGAAATACTAAACGGAGGAGAGGGAATCGCGGTCTTGAAAGCCGATCCAACCGGCTCTCATTTCACGATCTGAATCCAAGCAAGGGAAAATGTTGAAAGGCTGGTCCAGTGGTGGAGCAACGGTAGCAACGGCAGCGGCGCAGCGGCGTAAAAATCCAAGTGGTGGTGTGCCTTAGGGAAGGCCTTGAATGAAGTGTTGATAGGAGGATGAAAAATGGAGAAAAATTAATGGAAAAGGGGGCGGTTGTTGCTGGTCATCCAAGGGAATGCGAGAGAATGGGATGCACGTGCAGCCCCTCTATGGGTCTTTTTATATATTTTTTT
Source organism: Persea americana (assembly GCA_029852735.1). Lineage (NCBI taxonomy): Eukaryota > Viridiplantae > Streptophyta > Magnoliopsida > Laurales > Lauraceae > Persea > Persea americana. The sequence goes on along the minus strand of CM056814.1, from coordinate 56,716,208 downwards.
TAATCGCTTAGGTTGCAAGGTTTTGGTTGGATAAAGATTAGCAATGTGGGGTCCAAGTTGGATTAGGATTAGGAGGGTCTTGAGAGAGTCTCTAGGGATTGGCCCACAATCCTTATGAAAATAGGATTCTTATCTCATGCAACTTCCTCTCTTGGGCCCACTTTTCTTCCAAATTTATTTCAAATCTAAAAATCAGATTTGTTGAGGAATTTTTTTGAATGCATGTGGACCCCACTTGGAGCGTATGATCTTGAATCTTCATGGCCTTGGACGTGTGAAATCATGGGATAGAGGTGCTTCAACGTGTGATGTATTGTTTGGATAAATCTTGGCTTGAAAAAGAACTGTCAAATGTTGAAGCCTATCTTTTTGGAGTTAACTTCAACAACTTAGTGCTAAAATCTTGGACTCTTTGATTTAGTTTCTTGAATTTCTTAGCAAGATCCTCCATTTTTTTAGAACACTTCATGGTTGGAAAAATCTCTTAGCATGGTCCACTTTCTCTCTTAAAAAGATGTCCTCAAATTTGAATTTAGTTTCATTCCAAACATGACATAGCAGTGGCCACACTTGGGTGTAGACAACATGAAACGTCCCATATATGCATTGGACGTCCATGCTCTTTGGCACTTCTTTTTTTTTTTTTTTTCCTTTCCTTTCTCTTCTTTCTTGTCTTGTTTTGAATCTTGGCCACCCATCTTGACCTGTAAGAATTATTTGTTGGAAAGTAGATACGACACCTCATCACATGACCCACAAATTTGAAAATTATCTTCAAGAGATTAAATCTGAATTTTTGTATATGAGAGCGGACCTTACCATGGCCGCCCCAACCTTGGAATCGACACCCAAGGAAGGTGGGTCCCATGGTGCATTAGCTTCATCAATTCTGTTCCGCAGGCCCCAATTTATGCAATTCCTTACAAAAAATAAAATCAATGATCAAAGAATAATCTATTAATGTAGGAAAGGAATGATGCAAGATGCGGGTCCAATTTACACCAAATAGATGCATAAAATGTCACAATTTTATCAAATTTTCTTTAATTAAATCAATGGTGCAGAGAAAGTTCATCGTTTTATGTGTGAATAAAAAGTTATGAGAAATTTGTGACTTTCAATGCCAAAAAATAGAGAAATTCATGATTTTATGTGAAAATGCTATTTTTCTATGAGTTTTGCCTCGAATTCCAACTTTGATGCCCACAAACATAAAATCATGGTTTTTTTTACTAAAATGGTGCATGCTTTGATGATTTGAAAAAATTCATGTATTTTTGTGTGAGAGTGCTCGTGTTCAGGTTCCCATTCTAGCATTAAAAACTCTCATTTCGAGTCGGCATAGCTTCGGGCTCTCTTAACACTGAATCCAAGACTGGCCCCGTATGTTAAATGGGATGAGACTTTAGGTCCAAGCCCAGCCCTAGTACCAAAACCCCAGGCTCAAGCCCAGCCCAAAGTGGGATGAGCGCGGGTCGGGCTCGGTCTGGCCCAGTCCATGAACACCCCTAACCCAGCAGTAATTCATAGTTGCTTTGCAATATATATATATATATATATATTGTTAAGATTTATTATTATTGTGTTTCTGAATAATGAGTTGTGGACTCCTATTCTATAGGAATTCAGTTTGTTTTACCTAGTCTTTGGGAGTATCCCATCTGTTTTGGAGTCTGTTCATCATGGGATTAGTTTTTCCATATTTTTAGTTGGTTAGGTACTCTGTACGTGTATTTATGTTTGTTTTTTCAATCAATGAATTTAATCTTCAGTTCAATAAAGCTTTCTATCTCTTGTCTTTGAGTTTACAAAACTTCCAACATCTGGTATCAGAGCCCCCACTGGGCTTGACTTAATTCTCCACAAGCAGCAGCTTTCTTGACTTGCAGCAGCAAGAACTAATGGCATCCGACAAGGTTCAAGAGAATTATGTGCAGCCTGCCATACCTCGCTTCGATGGTCATTATGACCATTGGAGCATGTTAATGGAGAATTTTTTGAGATCCAAAGAGTATTGGATTCTCATTGAAACGGGAATTGTTGAATCAGAAGGTGTATTGACAGAAGCACAGCAGAAGAAACAAGATGAAATGAAGCTAAAGGACCTGAAGGTGAAGAACTACCTGTTTCAGGCGATTGATCGTACAATTTTGGAAACCATTCTTGAGAAAACCACTTCCAAGCAGATCTGGGAATCCATGAAAAAGAAGTACCAGGGCTCAACAAAGGTGAGACGCTCTCAGCTGCAGGCACTTCGTAGAGAATTTGAGACTCTACAAATGAAAGAAGGTGAGTCTGTTGCAGACTATTTCTCAAGAACTATGTCAATTGCTAATAAGATGCAGATGAATGGTGAAAGTATAACAAATGTGGCCATTGTGGAGAAGATATTGCGCTCTGTTTGCACCATTGAAGAATCAAACAATGTTGATGAACTTACCATTGATGAGCTGCAAAGTTCGTTGTTAGTTCATGAGCAATAGGTGAACCGGAGCACCACCAAAGAAGAGCAAGCTTTAAAGTCTTCAACCCATTATGAATCTTCAAGTTCGAGAGGCAGAGGTCGGGGTAGAAGCAGAGGTCGAGGAGGTCGAGGAAACCGAGATGGAGGTAGACCACATGGTGCATCTGTTGAGAAGGCCGATGATATTCGTGACTCAAATTCTCAAAGTAGAGGGAGAGGTCGGAGACAACAATATGACAAGTTCAACATTGAATGCTTCAGGTGTCACAAATTCGGTCACTATCGTTCTGAATGCTACACCAAGCTACCTAAAGACAAAGAAAAGGAAGAGAAGTCGAATTTTGTAGAGAAGCAAGAAGCCGAAACCCTTTTAATGGCATGTCATATCAAGGAAGAAGCTGATCAGAATTTATGGTACTTAGACACAGGCTGCCGCAATCATATGTGTGGCAACAAGGATATTTTTTCTGTTCTTGATGAAAGCTTTCGAACCATTATAAGGTTTGGAGACAATTCCAAAATTTCGGTGATCGGGAAAGGTGATGTCCAAATACGATCCAAAGATAACACACTTCAAACTATTTCAAATGTTTTTTATGTTCCAGACTTGAAAAGTAATTTGCTTAGTGTGGGTCAGCTCCAAGAAAAGGGGTATGTAATCACTATCAAGGGAGGCACTTGTCTGATTAATGATCCAAAGAAGGGTGCCATTGCACAAGTCAAGATGACAGCAAATCGTATGTTCCCTCTGCATATCAAGCATGATGTTCACTCTTGCTTCTCTGCCAAGGTGAAAGACCCAACATGGCTATGGCATTTTCGCTATGGCCACCTTAATTTTAATGGTTTGAAGACCTTACATGTCAAGGAGATGGTGATTGGCCTTCCTCAAATCAATTGTCCCTCACAAGTCTATGAAGAATGTGTTGTTGGCAAGCATAATCGAGATCGATTTCCAACCGGAAAGGCATGGAGAGCTCGTAATCCGCTGGAGCTGATTCATTCCGACATTTGTGGACCCATCAATCCGGTATCCAATGGAAAAAAGAGGTACTTTATTTCTTTTATTGATGATTTCAGCAGGAAAACTTGGGTCTATTTCTTGCAAGAAAAGTCGGAAGCCTTGCCTGCATTCAAAAGCTTTAAAGCTCTTGCTGAGAATGAAACAGGGAGAACTATTAAGATTCTTCGAAGTGATCGTGGTGGAGAGTATAACTCCAAAGACTTTGAAAGCTTTTGTGCTCTGCATGGCATCCGCAGGCAGTTGACAACAGCCTATACACCGCAGCAGAATGGCGTATCCGAGAGAAAGAATCGAACCATTCTAAATATGGTTCGCAGTATGCTAGCAAAGAGTCTCGTTCCAAAGGTTTTTTGGCCGGAAGCAGTAAATTGGAGTGTTCATATTCTGAATCGAAGTCCTACATTCGCTGTCCAAAATATGACACTGGAGGAGGCATGGAGTGGTCGTAAACCATCTGTTGATCACCTGAGAATATTTGCCTGCATCGCTTTTGCTCATATTCCAGATGAGAAAAGGAAGAAATTGGATGACAAAAGTGAAAAATGTGTGTTTCTTGGCGTAAGTGAAGTCTCTAAAGCTTACAAGTTATTCAACCCATTCACAAAGAAGATAATAATCAGTCGAGATGTTGTGTTTGATGAAGAAAAGACATGGAATTGGGTCAATAATAGCTCAAGACAGCAGCTGATCCCAATTAGCTTTGATTATTAAGAACAAAAAGAAAGTAACCAGCAGCTGCAACCATCGCACCTGCAGCTGCAGCCACTCGACTCACCTCATACAACCTCACCAAGGTCTCCTACAATCACAGCAAGTGAAGGTGCGCCACGTCCTCAACGTTCAAAGAAGCGACCGGCATGGATGACAGATTATGAGGTTAGAGGTATTGTTCAAACTGATGATGCTAATGACACTATTGCTCATTATGCTTTGTTTTCAGATTGTGAGCCAATAAGTTTACAAGAAGCTATGAAAGAACAAAAGTGGCAAAAAGCCATGGATGCAGAGATCGCGTCTATAGAGAAAAATAACACATGGGAGTTAACAGACCTTCCAAGGGGGCAAAAAACAATTGGTGTCAAGTGGGTTTTCAAGACAAAGTTGAATGAGAAAGGCGAGATTGACAAGCACAAAGCACGTTTAGTGGCAAAAGGCTACAAGCAAGAATTTGGTGTTGATTACAAGGAGGTTTTTGCTCCGGTTGCAAGGCTGGATACGATTCGGTTGGTTGTATCCATGGCAGCACAGAATTCATGGCCCATCTTTCAACTTGACGTGAAGTCCGCTTTCCTACATGGTGACCTCCAAGAACAAGTGTACATTGAACAGCCTCCTGGGTATGTGCAGCAAGGAAATGAGGAGAAGGTGTACAGGCTTAATAAGGCATTATACGGACTGAAACAAGCACCTAGAGCTTGGTACAGTCGTATTGATGCTTATTTTGCTAAAGAAGGCTTCCACAAATGTCCATATGAGCACACACTGTTTACTAAAATTGGAGATAGAGGTAAATTTCTAATTGTGTGCCTATATGTCGATGATTTGATTTACACAGGAAATGATAAGGCAATGATTGATGCTTTTAAGCAATCTATGATGAATGAATTTGATATGAGTGACCTTGGATTGATGCATTATTTTTTGGGAATCGAAGTGGCGCAAACTGCTGCAGGAGTTTTTATTTCACAAAAGAAATATGCTCAAATGATTTTGGACAGATTTGAGATGAAGAATTGCAATTCTGTTGCTACTCCAACTGAATATGGATTGAAACTATTGAAGAATCCTGGAGGAAAGAAAATTGACAGCACTTTTTACAAGCAAATAGTGGGCAGTCTCATGTACTTAACAGCAACTAGACCTGATATTATGCATGCTGTGAGTCTCATCAGTAGATACACGGAAAGTCCGACTGAATTTCATCTCCTTGCAGCTAAAAGAATCTTGCGTTATTTGAAAGGCACCATTGACTTTGGAATTTGGTACAAAAAAGGAGGAAAATCTGCACCACCATCACTTATAGGCTTCACTGATAGTGATTATGCTGGAGACTTGGATGATAGAAAAAGCACCTCCGGTTATGTTTTTATGATAGGTGCAGGAGCTGTTTCATGGTCCTCAAAAAAGCAACAGATTGTCACTTTGTCGACAACCGAAGCAGAGTTTGTTGCTGCAACATCTTGTGCATGTCAAGCAATCTGGTTGAAGAGAATGCTTGAAGAACTACACTGCTGTCAAGAGGGTTCTATTCCAGTATTTTGTGATAATAGTTCAGCCATCAAACTTTCAAAAAATCCAGTTTTCCATGGGAGGAGTAAACATATTGATGTGAGATATCATTTCTTACGTGATCTCTGCACCGATGGAGTCATTGGTATGATTTATTGCAGAAGTGAAGACCAGGTTGCAGACATTCTAACAAAGCCACTCAAGTTACCTGTGTTCGTGAAGCTGAGAGAATTATTAGGAGTTTGCTCGTTGAAGGACATTGATGGGTGAAATTTGCTTATGCACAAGAACAAAGTTTTTTTATTTTGTTTTGTTTCTAAACTGATTGTCTGATGACTTCAGTTTAAGGGAGGGTGTTAAGATTTATTATTATTGTGTTTCTGAATAATGAGTTGTGGACTCCTATTCTATAGGAATTCAGTTTGTTTTACCTAGTCTTTGGGAGTATCCCATCTGTTTTGGAGTCTGTTCATCATGGGATTAGTTGTTCCATATTTTTAGTTGGTTAGGTACTCTGTACGTGTATTTATGTTTGTTTTTTCAATCAATGAATTTAATCTTCAGTTCAATAAAGCTTTCTATCTCTTGTCTTTGAGTTTACAAAACTTCCAACATATATATATATATATATATATATTTCGTTCATGAACCAGTGCCACCCATTTTATTTTATTTTTTACATATGTAAGATATACTTCCACTATAAACATGCCATTAATGGTTTTAAGCTTTCATGAAAAAGAAAAAAAAACAGAGAAACAGAAAAAATATATCAATACTGATATAGTCATTTGTTTTGGCAATTTTATTAAATAAAAAAAAATCTAAAAAATGAGAACACAGAAATGCAGTCATCATTTATTAATTTCTGTTGGTTTTTTAGATTTAAATTTAAAAAAAAAAAAAAAAAGCAGACTGTATTATTTTAGATCCTTTTATTGTTTTTGGAAAGTATACTAACTGAAAGCTTGGCATTTAAATTAATTCCTTCTCCCTTGCTTGTTAAAATCCCACTGTTATAACCATTGATTTCACTTATGGAAACATCAGCCTGTTGGAATAATGGTTTTAGAATCATAATTTTGAGTAATGTTTTTAGTGAAGGAAATACAAGTTGATCAAAATTTATGTTAATCAGATATTTTCAGCAAGTTTTTGGAGAAGGAAAGGACATTCAAAGCATACACAAGCCTAGATGCAAAAGGCCTTTTGAGCCTATATGAAGCATCACATACTATGATACATGGTGAGGAAATGTTGGAAGACGCCAAAGGATTCAGTGTTAAGCATCTCAAATACTTGATGGGGAACTTACAGTGCAATCTACTTGTATTGGAGGATGCCAAGGCTAGAAGCAAAGCATTATATAGATGTAAATGGGAGGTCAGATGAGAGGAATATGGTTTTACTAGAGCTGGCAAGGTTGGATTTCAATTTTGTGCAATCCAAGCACCAAGAAGAGCTGAAGGAGGCGTCAAGGTAAGATTAATAAATTACAATGACAGGTTAATTTTAATTGGATATTGGTGGAGCCTTTGTTTGGGGTAATTACCAAGAAGAACCACCCATGCCTCTTATTATGATGGCCCTGGATCCATAGTCCAGGTTTCATGTGGGATCTGGTATCAGATTCAGGCTTTGAAAGCTGGTAGTACTTTTCATTTTGATTGTCTACCTAATTAAATTAATACCTGAATATTCACAAGGTCAATGAAGCTAACTTTTGATAAATGTGTAATTCAAAACTCTTTTATCTTTGAGCAACACCAACACACCCCATTTACAATTCTTTCAATATGCAGTAGCTTATGATGCACGGGTACTTCAAAATGGACAATTTATCGTGTCGTATCATTATCTAATGCTTCACTTTTTATGTTTGAAATTCACTTTTTAATACCTGATATATTTAAGTGCACATTTCATGACTTAAAAGATTTTTCTTCTTGTGCAATCAGATGGGACATTGAGGCTTTGGAGACTCTACCAGAGTACATGAAGATATGTTACTTGGCACTATTTAACTTTGTTCATGAAGTTTCCTATGACACACTCAAGGATTATGGGTGGAACATCTTACCCTTCATCAGGGAAGAGGTGTTTTCCTGTGTCTTTTGCATTGTAATGACAACTGCATTATTTTTTCATCAATGATTTGAGTAGTTCTTCTATTTTGAGAAACTGTTTGTCTAACTGTTTTACTTGCAGTGGGAAAGGCTATGTATGTCATATTTGGTAGAAGCAAAATGGTTTGGCAATGGCAATAAGCTAGCCCTTGATGAGTATTTGAGAAATGGTTAGATCTTAGTGGGTGGCCCACTGGCGATAGTTCACGCCTATTTTCTCCAAGGGCAACCAATCAGGAAGGATTCGATCAATTTTTCAGACCATGGATCAGAGCTCATTTATTGGTCATTGGTTGTTACTCGACTCAATGATGACTTGGGCACTTCTAAGGTATGTATAGCCCATTTTTTCTGTTTTTGTTAAGACGCGACTTAAGATTTGGTTATTTAGAACTTTCATATGATGAGTTCTTTTATGTATTGCACACTTTCAAATTCCCTTACTTGTAAATTGACCTTGGTAACCATCTGACTAAGTGATGGATCTGGATATGAGACTACGACACGCGTCTGGAGATCTATGTGCCTTTCGACGATTGAGAAGCTCTGCAGATCTCTTCGCATCTGTCTAACCTATAGGAATGGAGAGCATCCAACCCTAAGGCTCTCTTATCTTATATAGACAAGTCTCAAAGAGTCACACTTACTAAAGATTTCTTCGCCAAGAAACCCACATCCACTAATCCTATTGGGAGTTTTATTAGTGGGGGCAGATCAAGTCTTACATTAAGTGGGATTGTATTATCTGCAGGCCTCTGCCCTACTTGATCTGACTGAGACCCGTGGTATGCATGCCACACGATTTCCTTCAATCTCCCACTTGGCACGGATGCCATGTACATTAACTATTCCTCATCCGTTCCCGTGCACATCAGTTGCCTGACTATCTAGGAATTAACTTGGTGTAAACCAATAATCAATTCCACAAGTGGGACAACCAAGATAATAATCTTATTATTTCTTGCCCACATCTCAGGTACTCTAAGATCTAAGTTCAATTTGGGGAACTGGAGAATTAATGTTCTATTTTGCTGATGTGGTCGTGGGCTATAACATTTGCATTGGCTCATCGGTTCTTACCAACTTCGATTATCCATGAAGAGATGCAACCTGATGGTCTCTTGGACTACTATTGCATTTCCCGGTTGTGTACTCAATTTCTACTGCTGATAGAGCTTCCACGATTTCTCTTTCTTATCTTGAAAAAATAGTACTTGCCCGAGGATATGGACATATCTCATCCAAGTTACTACCTCAACTGGCATCCTTACAACCATGGAGCTCCAAGTTAACAACTTAGCCACAAATAGCATAGCAAATGTTTTGATGTACATCAGATTTCTCTCTTCTTTTTTTTTTTTTTTTTTCTTTTTTGCTAATAAAGGAACTATTATATTAAAGATAGAAAGGCTCTGAGGGGTATGGTGGACCCTTCAGGTACATATGATGAAAGACAGTAAAGGATAGCAATAACTGAAAACAAAGATAACCAAAATGATGAAACCAAAATAGCTATTGGATTTAGATTCATTGTGGCCGTGCAACGGCAGTAAATTCCACGTTGTAGTACTACTCCATTGTGGCCGTGGTTTTAAGTTCATGGAGCTATTGGATCTAAGGCTGCTAACCTCCCATTCTGAGTACCGGCGACCGCCTGTGCCTCCATTTCATTGGTAGTAGTTTCCTGGCCATTGACTACATGCACAGGTGATCGTACTTAGTGATGGTAGAAAGAGAATGTATGATTCCTTGCCCTGGCCTTCTCCATTTGAAAAACTTCAGTGATATGTGGAGGTAGTGTAGCCAAGACAGCTGCCTCATTTGGATTTGGATGTGCCGCCAGTAAGTTGGCTACTCTGTTTGCTAATCTTTTGCAAAATTGGACCGTCCAGTGCTGAGAGTGGGTAAGCAGATTCATTGTCTTCTTCCAAAATGGCATCATGTCCCAAGTGAGATGAGATTTAGTCCTGATATCAGAAATCAGCACCAGACAATCACCCTTTATCATGACTAGAGAAGGAGGTAAGTGCCTGAGGTGCAGTAGGATGCTGTGTAATGCTAAAAGTTCTGCTTCCAAAGGATGAGCCGCCCATGCTTCACAAGAATATGCAAAAATTAGGCTCCCATATGGATCTCTAACCAAACCTCCTATGCTTGCTCTGCCGGTACTGCTACTAAAAGTACCATCAAAGTTTAATTTGATCCATCCAGGTGGTGGCAGCAACCAACTATCCATGGTGAATGGAACTCTGCTGCCTGGACCTGCATAGAGGTGAGAGATATTCCAATAAAAAATAAAATTAATTGTTTTACTAAGGGTCTGAAGTGGGTAGATTGGATGATATAGGAAGATGTACATGTTCCTAGCTTTCCAAATATACCGGAACAAAGTTATCCCCAGACGCCTGTTAGTAGCAGACGCATCATACCAGAACCACTGGTTAAGGGAGAGAGATGAAGTAGGCCTTTTAATCAAGCAGGGGAAGGATAACCATATATTTTTTTGCGAAAGGGCGAATGAGGAGATGCTCCACAGTTTCATCCTCTAATCTGCAGATTGGACATAATGGACTGATTGAGGTATCCCACCTTGCCAGCCTAGCTCGGATAGGGAGTTTGTCCAGAATTGCTCTCCAAGCGAAGAAACGCATTTTTGGCAAGACCTCTAGATCCCATACCTCCTTCTAGGGAAACGCCGACCCAATGGTACGAGATTGCAAGAATTTGAAAATTGCTTTGTGGCTACACCGGCCTGCTGGTTCGTCAAGCCAGCAGCGAGTATCTGTTTGGCCTAGCGGGATCGCGAGTATTTCTCGCACAACCTCTAGTGGTCACATCTCACGTAATAGGGGCTCATTCCATCGTGGCACTGTTTGCGTTTCAATTGTCAAATGTGCGACTAGCAGTTCTTGAGTATCTGTTGAATGCAGTAGTGATGTTGTAGGCATTACCTGAATTTGGTCCTGGGACCTAGATTGCATGTGCTGCCGAAGTCGACCCAAACCCTGCACCCATACATCATATTCCTCTTATTCACTTACTTTTCTTATTCATTTGCTAAACTGGCATATCCAAATTACTTAGGAATCTGACTACGAGATCCACGGCGAATACAAATACTGATCTCGTAAATCCGGTCATATAGCATCTCAAACACAAAGTTTCTCTCACCATCTTTGCACAAGACCTGTTTATTACTAGCAATTTGCCCATTTTGCGATAGTGAGACTCTGATTGTTGGACAATTTTCTATATATGCAAATGAGAGGGTCGATTGGTTGTCATAATCACTATCAAACAATTTCAACATATTTTCAAATAAGATCTCCTCTAATAAAGTCAATTACTAATTTGGCAAATTATGGGCTACCTTTATGCCAAGCACGCAAATGGAAGGGTCAATTGGCTTGTCGTTATCATTATCAAACAGTTTTAACATATTTTCAAATAAGATCTCTTCTGATAAAGTCAATTACTAATTCGGCAGATCATGGGTTACCTTTATGCCAAGCACTCAGTGTGCCCTCACCATGTCTTGTATCTCGAATTTTGACTTTATCTACTGTTTGATTTCATTGACGGCTTCCAATTCGTCACCAACAATCAACACGTCATATAATGACGGGAATAAAACTACTCCCACTGCCTTGACATAAACACATATGTCACTATTTGGGATTAAACAATTTTTATATATTACTTCAAGAGTCTTTCATGTCACTGTCTCATGGATTTCGGGAATACACGCAATGTCACCATATAGTTTATACACTTCTATCATTGTGACCTTGCACTCGTAAAGCTCTTCCTAATCACCGTTTTAGGAACAACGTAGCATTTACAATAATGAGGTGCAACTACTGGTCATCATCAACTACCACTGCCACTAGGATTACTATGGATAGGAGTTTCACAACTAGAGAAAATATCTTCTCGATATCTATTCCTTCCATTTGTAAATCCCTTAGCTGCTAGTCGTGTTCCTTATTTAGTAAAACATATGGCCGACTTAGATTCTCCCTCTTAAGAACCTTTGGCTCGATCTTATTTACTAGATCGTCCTTTCGCCATACCTGCTTCTTACCCATAATTTTATCTCCTCTCTCATAGCCTCTAGCCAATTCTACGCATATTGCGCATTGACCGCTTGAGAGTGGGGTGTCAAATCCAATTCCTTCACGGTTTCCTTTAAATTACAGCAGTCTACCACTCTTGTCGGATGTTATCGTTCATAGGATTCCTAGATCATACAAGTCGTATATTGTTAAGTGAACCTTGGCCAGGATTTTTATATTCGACGTCATCTACGCTGAAAAGTCCCACTGACCTCAACACCCATAATCCTTTTGAGATATTACGGCTTATCTCGATGATTGCTTTGGGATCCCTTTAAAAGTAACCATTTCGACATTCATTTATCATCCACTTATCGTGATTACAAACATGATATTCCCTTGGATAATTCTAATGAGAAATTATTCTCTTTATTCTCATTTTTAATATCTATTTTCTTGTGGATGCAATGGTAAGTGTACATTATATCCCCAAATCTAGGATTGGCACAAGTCCTATAACTCTTAGCAAGGGTCTCGGGCACAAATATGGAGGGCACCTAGATCAACATTATTGTGCAATCAATATATCATCCCCACGAGTATAGTGGAAGACTTGTGTGGCTACATACAGACGTATTATGGTCAATAAATAATGATTTCACTTTTTTTTTTTATCCACACCATTTTCCATGGAGGTGTATAGAAACAAATTCCATACATACAAAATTTACACAATATTCAATATTATTTGATCCGCATAAGAAATGCACACATTCCCCCTCTCGGAAGAAAATCTATTCATTTCTTGCCCTTTTTGGTTATGTACTTCAGTGGCATGCTATTCAAAAATTTTTAAAAAACTTTCAGTTCATGCCACCTAGACAAGCCACCTGGATTTGCTGAAGCGACCGATATGAGTAATAGTTTCCTACTCTTTTAAGTTATGGACTTTGGCTATCAGTCAACAATCACCAAAGGTGAATAAAATCACGACTTCCCACTTCTAGTTTATGCAGAAAAGCTCTCTCTCAGCCTTTTTAATTTAGACATGGTTCACACGCAAGATCTATCTCATATCAAGGGCCGACATGAGTCTTACTTAACCAGTCTATTTGTTCTGTCTCTGTGGATGTGTCTTATTCTTAAATTCATAGTTGTGCCAAACCACACATCCAACAACTACGAATAACTACAGCTAGAAGATTTCATCATACAGACTATAGTCTAACCATTATAGATCATCTCAAATATACAAAAAATAACAATCTCCTATGCATACAAATTTATATATACATTGCCTCTAATCAAATTTTGAATAAATTTAACACCAGTTGATGGAATTTTGTCCTTTGCCAAACTGGATATGATTATAGCATCTACCAAAAGCAATTATTTGCATAGTGTAATGGACTCATATGTTTTTCATTTTTATCATTTAAAAATTTACACTCTGCATAGATGCTCATATCTCTGGATTTTATCCTTATCCTGGAGATTACATGGAAAATCTACAACGGCATTGCCAATTATGTTCACGTACCTCTTCCGGATCCACGGTTATAATCTCCATGTCTGATCCATGAGGTTGTCTATTCTGTCATTTTCTCTTATCCCTATGATTTAAACAAATCATTACATTCTTTGCCTCAAAATTTCTTGATTGTTCACTTTATAATAGGCCTAGGATTTAAGAGTTACACTCCCACTAAAGTGGAATAGTTGACAATAGACACAGATCCTTTAACACTTTGGCCAACTAATTTTCCCACCATGGTCAACACTTAGTGAAAAAAATGATCAATCAACATAAAAATTGATCAGGCAACTTACAAGTATGCATCTTAGATGATTTTTAATCAAGATTTAGTGGTTTATTTATTTATTTATCATAGTTACCACAATCTCAGGTCATCGATCTGTTGTGCCAATGGATTGTGTTTTTAACGGATAAAAAAAGGGGGTCCACCATTGATCCTTTGATCAAATTCTTTATTATGGTTCCGCACATCAAATTGAATTAAATGCCCTACGAACCATTTATCCACTCTCATTGCTTATTATATGATCGATTAAATAGTTTTGCAGTGAGTGTCAAGGATTTTATAAAAAAAAAAAAGTTGGATTTCATGACTATAATGTAGCACACATCCACCACAAGCACACCAACTAACGTCTTCATACAGGTGGGGTCTTTCCTTTGACGATCATGTCCATTTTGCAAGGTTATACTACGCAGTTATAAAAGAGGAGAAATATTCATGTACATCGATCCGTCACCATAGGGCGAGGGATGCTTCCATAAATAGAATTTTTTAAGTACAAAAGGGGGATTCATGTACAAAAAGAGAAAGTGCCCTCACCATATGGTGAAGGATAGATGCACATGAATGTCCCCCATAAAAGACATCTCCATAATCTAAATGAAAAGGAAAAATTTAGATACACTGACTGTTTGAGGGATTGTCCTTTTCTTACTGATTGAGGGTTACTGGTACTGCACAGATCTCTTCACAATGCATCCTCAGGCATAAATGGATCATCGATCTAACTCTAGATGGCCAAGATATCACGATTTGAGGTTCAAATGGCTAAAAATAATCTGCCTGCGTCATCGCTAACGTTGTCGCTGCATCAGCACTGCTGATGTCGTCCTGCATCATCTGCCTTGCGTCACCGTTGTACCAACGGTGCTGCTGGTCTGGATCAGGTCGGGTTGGGTCAGGCGATAAACCCGAGAATGGGGAGGTGCGGGCGGCTTCCTGCTTTCACTGGCATGGCCCCGAGCCCCGAGGTGAAGCAGTCACGTGCAGGGTTAGTCCCTGCCGTCCTCTCTCTGTCCCCTGCTGCTTGCACAGCATTGCTTGGGTGTGGCGGTTTTAGAGCGCTTGCAAAAGATGGCTCTTCCATCTTCTCATCTGATGTCACCATCTTAGACAAAGGCACTTTCAATCTGTATGTACCGCATAAAGTAACGCATGCACATGAGGCAACAACTGCCTTTCCGTGGCCTCGGAGCGCGTGCAATGAGAGAGGTTCCAGCCCTTTCTTCTTCGTCTATGATGCAAGGAGAGAACCAGACTGGGGCTCAAGCAAGAACTCCAGATCTGAGCGATACAAAACGCTAACGCGGAATCCGATCTGTCGATAATCACCATCTTTGGCTCTGATACCAATTGATGAATCTGAATACGGAGACTCCGACATGCAGCCGGAAATCTATATGCATTCCGATGATTGAGAAGCTCCGCAGATCTCTTCGCATCTGTCTAATCTAGGGGAATGGAGATTGGAGAGCATCCAACCCTAGGGCTCTCTTATCTTATATAGACAAGTTCAAAAAAGTTACACTTATTGGAGACTTCTTCGCCAAGAAACACACACCCACTAATCATATTGGTAGTCTTATTAGTGGGGACATATCAAGTCTTACATTAAGTGGGATTGTATTCTCTGTAAAACTCTGCCCTACTTGATCTGACGTGGGACCCGTGGCATGCAAGCCACACGATTTTCTACACTAAGGTCCAGCTCAATCCAACCGAACCAACACAAAGTTTGCTTGCTTAGGTGACTTGGCTCAAATCTAACCATTAGACCCATCATATCAACCATTTGACTAATCACGACATAGGGCCATGAATCAAACAGATATGTATGCCCCCTCCCTAAATTTCCCGCACTGCTTACTTTAATGAAAGTGACCATAAGAAAAAAAAGGGTATGTCCCTTCCATGGGAAGTTAGAAATGGTTTGAGTATCATGCATGGATAGTTAATATTTCACATATAAATCATCAATAAGACCCCACCTAATCATATTTAAGTTTCATATGTGTTGACATTGAAGGCTGTGATGACGCGCGGAGATGTACCAAAAGCAGTCGAGTGCCATATGATCCAGACAAGTGGGTCCCATGAAGATGCAAGAGAGCATGTAAAGGCTCTAGTAAGAGATTGTTGGAAGAAAATGAATGAGGAATGCTTGAAAGGTAGTCTTACTAGCAGTTATGTAGAAACAGTTTTGAACATGGTTCGTACAGCCCGATGCATCTACCAACATGGAGATGGTATTAGAACTTCGACTGGAGTGACCCAAGATAGAGTCATCTCACTGATTTGTGAGCCCGTTCCAAGTTAGTGACCTTGTAGTTTACAGCCCTTAATTGGTCTTCCAAGAAAAGTTGAAATGAAAGTCCATTCTCCACACCTTTGCTTTTTTTTTTTTCTTTTTTTTTTTTCTTTTTTTTTTTTTGTAAAGAAATTTTCATAAAGAAACCCAAATGCAATACAACAGGCTAAAAAAATAAACAGCATCTCAAACGAAACAACCACTTATCAATCCATATCCCAATCCAAAATGAAGTCTTAATTCAAACAGTAATTCAGTTTAGCCAGCACTTGAGCACCCCTATTCTTAGATCTAAGTTCAAAGGTAAATCTGACATGATCAAAAGATGAGAACTAAGCATTTGATATCCAACATTATTGGATTGATAAGACTATTATAATGATATGCATGGCATTATATAAGTAACTAGCCTTTTATTTGAATTTGGTAGTTGTTTATTTTGTTTTAAATGTTCTAATTATAACATTTTTCTTATTATATGGGAATTAGAAGGAGTTGAGCATTTTTGAGCTTAATTCGGAGAGGTTTAAAGCTAAAACCCGATTTGAGAAAAATTTTACACAGAGCATATATACTTGTTGAAGGAGATCAAATTTCAAGTTAGAGGTCATGAGTTCAAGACTTGGCACAATCAGTTTTTATTTTTATTTTTGAAGACCGAATTTAGTAGCCCGCACCATATCTAATGCTTGCTAATGGTTGCTAAAAATTAACAATCAACTTTGCAAGAAATGGAAAGAATCTCATGGACATCATTAACAATGCTATTGTTTAGCAAGTAATCAAATTATGAAGGAAAGAGGAATTTTGAAATTGTAGCCATCCTACGCAAGCTTTATTATTTTGATCATCACATGTGACTCAAGACTTCGATTAAGGCAAAGTCAGATGTGTTGGAAACAGGACTCAAAGAAGAGGAATATCATGTCTCACGATGATCTCCAAATTCTGACATTTTGGTGGTCAAAACAGGCTGTCAATTGGAGGGATATGAGGGATGACGAATTTGAGTGAAATTTGAGTGATTTCTCTTTCTTTTTCTTCTTGTATTTTTTTCTTTTTAAGGAGAGACTCTTTCTTGTTCTAGGATGGAAGTTATTTTCTTTAATCTTTGTTAGAAAGTGAAGGTGGAGATTGAGTGGTGTAATAGACAACTTTAACGGCTTTCAATAATGGAGATTTGCTTCTCTATTCTTATTTGTTCTACAATGCTTGGCTAATCCACGGATTAGGGTGGAGGAGGAAACCAAAACTGGTGAGATTGTTCCTTATTATTTTTCTATGTTTTTCCCTCATTATGCTTAACGATTTAATAGGTTTTTCCTTCATGAATGTTATTCAACTTTTGATTTTGCAAATGTTATTTGAAATGTTTTTTACTTTTTATACTTGATCTTCACATATCATGTTTAGGTTAAATTTCTTTAATGGTTTGTGCTTGATCTTGGTATATAGTGATTAGAGTTTCAACATATTGAAGTGAAGGGAGTCTTAGATACTAATTAGAGAATCGATTTTTAAGAAAAAAAAGTTTTCAAAGCTAAATCTTCCGATCCAAGGCAATTGCTTGCACATTGGATTGAATTTTATTGGAATAAGACTATGAAGTAATTTTGGAATGATTAAATCTACTTTGATGAAATCCAATACCCTGATCTCTCTTTCTCTGATCAGTTTGTGTTTAGCTTTTTACTTATTATTTTCATGATTAATTGTGTTTTTTAAGATCCCTAGTGTGAAGACTGATTGAGAATTTTTGGATCTTATTTCTACAATTCTCTGTCGATCGACCCGTATTTGCCAATATCTACTTAATAGAAATTTGTGCGGTTGCGGTTAATAATTTTGAGCACATCAAAATTTAGCGCTACTACTAGGGATTTGTTCTTGAAAATGTTTTCAAAAATCTGGTTTCTGATTTTTACTCTAGTTTAGTTTAGGATTTTATTTTTTTACTTTTAAAAAAAATTCCGTATTGGATCTTAGCTAATTAGCATTTTTTTTTCTTTTTACACTTTAGTATTTTTGATTTTGCAAGATTTAAGAAAAAAAGAAAGGAGCATTTATAGCAATGAGTTACCAGATTTGGAGCACAAAGAATTTCAACTAAGTTGCCAAAAAAATAAAAATAAAAAGAAGAATCTTGCAAAGAAACATACTCAAAGCGGGAAAGGAATTTTAGTTTTAGTAGTAGTAGTTTTTTTTTTAGATCCATTGTAGTAGGAATTTCAAAGTGTAATAATTTTAATTATTTTTAAATTCTGGGAAGGCCCATATTGTAATAGTTAGGGGTAGAGAAGGACGACAGTTGGACGATATTGTTTCTGCAGCTCGTGTTGGTAAACTGAGTCTAGGTATCAGTAGCCTGAGTTGACTCAACTAGATTTTCCCCCATCTTGAGTGGGATGTGAGTACTGAAACCCTACCCACACCTCTTCAGTAAGTGGGTTAATTCATGGTTGTTGAATTTTGGCAAAAGTGTGATTGATTGAATGTTACACATTGATTAAATTGGAATCACACACTTAGTAAGGGCATTCACCCCAAAAGGATAAGGACCAGATTTCATCACCGGATTCTTACCCATTAGGTCAACCACACCCCACTTTAGGTACCAAGCCAATAATTTAAAATCAATTAGACATTGGCTCCTGAATCTTCAAGCTCATTAAGACGAAGACCATCAAAGGTTGCACCAACTATCTCATTAAGAAATGCCTTGTCCAGAGTGTGGAGACAGCTAGACTGTTCGAGACAAGGGTCCTTCAAACGGGTTTATTAAGCAATCCTACCCTTACCTTGAGGTTGAACTATCAACTAAAGTTTCATAATACCGGATTGGAGGCTTATGTGCACTCTTCAACCAGTTAAGAGCTGTCTAGTTGACATATAATGGTTATCCCTTAACATTTGTTCTTGGTTTGGCGTGGGTTTTGGAAGAGGGGATAGGAGTGCATAGAGAGGTGGTTAAGAGAGGGTTTTATGAGTTTGTGGAGAATGGGTTAATTAGCATGTATTGTTGGTGAGGGGAGGTGGATTCCAAGAGCTATGGTGGGTGGGTTTGCAATTATTGGAAAAAATGGGAGAGGCGCAAGGGCTATTTGATGAAATGCTGGAGAGAGATGTTTTCATTTGGGCCGTCATGATTGATGAGTATGGCAAGGTAAGTGAGCTAGCAGTTCCTTGACATTTAGTGTAAGTGACTATTACATAATTGACTACTTTTGTTGTGGTGTAAAATTTGCATAGCCTGAACATTTTACAGGTAATCCACAATGAAGGAGAAAGGTGGGATTTGGTTGTTTTTATGGCTATTATTAATGCTCATGTAGGAATCTAGGACTTGCTTATTAATGCTCTTGTATTCCTCAAAACAAAGAAAAGGAAAGATGTAAAAGAAAAAATGCTAATTTGTGAATACACATTTGAAGATCTATGGGCTGGCCAGCACCTGTACATCTGCTACTGGAGTCTGTACGGTACTCCCCAACCACCCCTATTTGGTTGCTGTTTGGAATCTGGCTAGAGCAAAATCTTATGTTGTGATGACGATTCCATGATGTTGATTGTTGAGGAGAAAGATATGAAATTTTCTGGAGTTTGATGTGGCGCTTTTCTTTGTGGAAGGAGAGAAAAATTAACTAATTAACCAGTTTTCCACACTCGTGTAGAACTAAATCTCAAAACTCCAGAGTTGTACAAACATGGTCATATAGACTTTCGCAGCCTCGACTTTCATATATGCAGATACACATAAGCATGGTTCTATGCCCTCCTATAACACAAGGGTTTAAACGGGTTTAATCTTAGATGCAGAAAGACCAAAAAAAATAATAGTCAACAACACTATTTTTTTCACTCACCATAAGAGAAAAATTCAACTAGAGTGGGAAATAATTTCTAAGTCATCGACCAGTTTTATATTCTTGAATATTTGAAATATTCTGAAAAGGCATCCAAGAGATTTGTGAGGAAACCACATTCATTTTAAGGAAATTATATTGGGTGAGAGACATTCACAATGGAAACTACATAATCAGACCAAGTGAGAGAGACTCATTATTGAGACTCAACAACATAAATTATATATCATTCACTGACGATGACTTGAAGTTCAGAGGTGACTACAATTACAATCTTCTGCAATGTTTAGAAATTCAAATTAAAAAAAAAAAAGTCACCTATCACACAGTGCTACACATGTGCAGCTATCTTTTATATGGTCCATGTCCCACTTGATGCAATCTGAATAATGGAGAGTAAAATCTTATGCAGTATTCGCAGAAGTTCTTAAGATATTCTCTACGAAAAGCTGCAACAATTCATAAAAAGTTCATATAAGAAAATGCTCCATGAAAATAATTGGGTTCTGACAATGTAAAATAAGAATGGGTTGCCGGAACATTAACATGAGGTACCCCAACATGGATTTAATTTGCCTAGACAATCCCCCAGTTCTAATAATCCAAGCACTCACTCACTGGCCATAAAATGGGTAACTGAGAAAGAAAACATAACAACTATAGTTACCTGGATACTTGGATCACAATTTGGGGTTCATGCTAGTTGGTTATAGTTTGCCTCATGTGATTGACCTTGATTTGCTAGGCATAAGATGAGTTATTAGTTTCCTTTATTACTTGTGTCTATTTAAGTATTCTTTTAAGTTCACACTGGATCTAGGTTTTAGATATATTATTTTCACCAATTCCAAGGATTAGGATATAAGGTTGAAAATTTGTTCTGATTCAAGAGAATCAAGATTCCAACTCCTGATGAGCTCACTTGAGATTTCATATTGCAACTCATGGAGCATAGACCCACGATTTGGATCTTTGCCTAACTGATCATGTATCCATGGATTTGGGAGTCGACTACATGGATTTGTGGATAGGATGTAATCCACTAAAGGATATAGATGAGCTCATCATAGCTAGTCCAGATCAAGAATTTAAATTAAAAGATCCATTTAGGTGAATGGGATGGATTTATAGCATAGTAGATGCATGTAATAACCCTAAAACTTGCACAACAACACAAGTACAAATCTATCAAATTAAGAAGTAAAATTGAATAATCTATTGAAACTGATCTACAACATCACTGTATATAATGATGAAGGACTCTTATGGGGGCTCAACATCAACATATTTGGGAGTAGAGGAGAGATGCCATAATCCCAAAGATCAACGGGGTCTTATAAACGCCTCTCTAAATATGATCTACATATTCTCGGATGTGGCTTTTAAGAAGATTGATAGAAATTCTTCTTTTGGTTGTATCTGTTAGTTTTATAGTCTCAATCCATTAAGATTAACGTAATAAATTGATTAATTTCTTTATTTATCAATATATTCATGTTTTCCTTTTATGAGATGAATTGTGTTTTATTACTTAAATGCACATAACTAATACAAATGACATACTAGCTCAGGAGATGAACCGGAGTCTACAAGTGTATTAGATGTAACACATGTGTATGGATAAGATCTACATACAGAAGACATGTGTCTCAAATCTTATACTTAAATTGATTCACAACTAGTAATGAGATTGGGCATCTCATCCGACAAGGTTGCAGTATTATGATCACTATGAAATAGTGTGATCTGTCTCGATCATCGGAATGTAGGATTCTAGATCATTATACTAGTACATTGGATGTATTAAAGGACTATGAAAAGCACCTTAAGAACACTGTCTTTATTTTAAGGTCTGCTCTCATAATTCCCTAGTAATGGGCTCTCAACTCGGAGATATTGATGAACTAAAGTTTCTATCTATTCATTTGCTTTGAGTCACTAATGAGTGAGGCCAACTGTCGGTCAACACCTCGGTGTCTTGGGTACGTGGTAATAGGACTGCATGAACATTTAATGGTCAAAATGGAATCTATCTTATCCCCTTGTGTCAATTAATGGATTTATCATTGGTAAGTGTACACCTATCTCAATTAAGAGTTAATTGGATGGTACTAATGATTACTATAATTAATTGGGTCTCAAAGATAATAAGATATGGATTTAAATTGGTGGGAAAGTTTGTCCAATTGATTCATGGATATTGATGGATGGGCCTACTTGTAGTGATAGGGAAGTTTAGGGTCTTCATGTAATTTATTCCTAAGACTGGAGTTCAATTGAATTTATTTAGTAGAGTTATTTGCAATTAACCGCGGGCCCGGATTGCACATGAGATGTGGGGTCACAGTGTCCCAGTTGGAGCCAGCTTTCTATGAAATCCCTAATAGTCATCACGCTAGCCCAAGTTTGGATCAATACTAATTCTATTTGGACTCAAAAGAAAAGCTACTATTTCTATTTGAAATAAGACTTCTAATAGTGGTAATAGTGGAAATAGAAAGTTACTAATTATTATGGAAGTCAGATTTCTAATAATAAAGAAAGAGAGGAATTACTAAAAGCTATAAATATGAGAGGAGGTGCCCTTGGACGTCCAATGCTCAAAATCCCCTTGGAGTTCACGCCCAAGGCTCCCCATTAGTGCAAGTGTTGCACTCCATCTTCTTCATCTCTCTCTCTCTCTTCTAGTTCCCTTTTAGTTTCCTTAGAAATTCTAGTTAGTCTTTCTCTTAGAGATTCCACCATCTCTCTTGAGGAACGAGATCTAAAGCGGGTCATAGTGTAGAAGACGATTGGGCATTGGAGATTCTGATTTACATTGTAGAAGAATTCTACATCAAAAGATTTAATCAAATTCTCCATTAGAGCACAACCAAGCTCCATAGGTATTACCTACTCCTTGTATGTTGTAGAATTTCGTAGTTGCTTGTTAGATGTTGTTTTTATCTTCTAGATAGAGTTTTCTACTGTACATGATAATGAGAAAGAGGACATGGATCTTGGATTGGGTTTTGTAGCCTTCTGGATAATTAATCCCTGAGTCAAATGGGTCAAAAGTTTTGAAAACCTATCCTAAAGACCCACCCACTTCCAACAGTTTAGTATTTGCTAAAGGAAAACCTTGTGGCTGCTAAAGGCCCTACACTGAACTCATCCAATTTTTATATATGAAAGCGACTGTTTCAATTGAGGAAGATCAACCTCAATTTCTTTAATTGATTTTAACCTTCCCAATTGACTCTTCGTGGTGCCTTTAGTAATTTCTCTCCTTTGACCTTTTGCATTCCGGTTGTGTAACTTATTACACGTCTCCTATTGCAATAACGTTTTAGAGAAAATGCTTCAATAAATCCCATTTGAGGACTGCTTCCTTTCCGTCTCTTTTTCATGCATATCTCTCCAAGCGCTCCCAGATCTCCATACCCTTGTGGCAGGTCGGAATAGGCGTGCTTTCCAAACCATAGCTTATGATCCCCTCTTCTTCCACTCTTCATCTGTTTGTGATGAAGCCTCCATATCGATGCCGATCGCTCACAACTTGCAATAAAAAGTGAGAATCCTCAACAAAGATGAAAATGACTTCGGCGCAGTGACCGATCTATCAGAGCTCATAAGCTATGAGGTGTATGCAAGAGCCCTTTCCAAAGTAATTCCCCTTAGAAAGTCTGTTTTTTCACATCTCACTTCTTTTGTTTACATTGGAGATCTCCTCTACTTTCTTTGATTTTTTGTACTTAAATCACCAAATTCTTAATTTTATTATTTGTGCTATAAGGGGTCCTTTGATTAGTCGCGGTGATTGTTGAGAAGACTTAGATTTTAGTGTTTGATTCCCAGGTCAATCTTTCTGTTTACATTAATCGGTAATAGTGATTTTAGAGTAGAATTCTTTTATCGACTTTCAATACTAGCATTGTTCAAATTTAATTTGATTTTACTTTCTGTTGGATGTATTGTGACAGGGTTCGTAGAAGACAAGTAAAACATTGATGTTGTTATGATGAAGCGCATTAAAAGTGTAATCTCTCAATCTTTTTATATTCATTTGGCAGCCTAGTTTGAGCATTACAACAAACATGTTACGTGCACTTGATATTGCTAGCATTGGAATGTGCATTCTTTTCTGGTCATGGTGTTGAATTCATAGGAGTAAATCATTCCATATCAAAAGTAAATAATTTGTTGGGTTTGTTGTCAATCATTTACTTTAAGCACTTTCAACAAAAAAAAAAAAATGCATTGATGAAAATCCCAAATTATTTAATTTAAATTAAACAGGAACTAGGTAACACATAGAGGATAAGAGAGTTTGGATAGTACATATACCACCCCCTTTTCAACTAGCAGTGTTTTATTTATTTCTTTTGTTTGAAGGATGACTTTTTAGAGGGATACCAGATAAGAGGATTGGCAGCCTCTAAGAACTGGTTCTGCTGATGTTATGTATTATTATATCATCATATGTCAGTAAACTTGACAGGGTCTTCTGGAGTTTCCTATATTAAATTCATGTGGTTTTCTGAACCTTTACAAATTTGATTATAGTTTCTAGATGTCCTTTAATTTTCTATTTTTTAGTATTTCTACGAAACTTTGAACCTTCAAGTTGCTCATGTATTCGACAAATTTATTTTTGATTTCACCCCATTTACATTATATTTTTCCCTTTGAAATTTACATAAATTTGAGGTTTTGTTTGTCCTACAATTTGTCATGTTCTTTGTTTATCTAGGCGTGGCCAATCACCAAGGATTATTCCACAAGTAGTCCATTTTATTTAACATTTTTCTATCAGCGTTCAATTTTACCCATTATGAAATCTCTCCAAGAAATGTTTGGAATACATATCTTTTGATGAGAAATGATTTATGGATGGTCGGGCCTTTTGAGTTCTTAAGGTCCTTTTGCTATTTTGTGGGTTCTGGCTTTTTTCTTAACTAATCCATTTCTTGCAGTATTCTATGTTATAAACTTAGATGGAAATAAGATATGGAATGAAGAAGTTATTAGCCGCATTCGATAGGTAGGAATTAAATTTACAACCTTTGATGCAAGTTTGTATGTTGAATTCTACAATATCCTTAGATTTATATATCTGTGATACCCTTTTCTTTATGCGAACATAACCGGATTGAAGAGGTTATTTACGGACAAAATGTTAATGGGTGGGACAAGGATGTAAAACATTTATGGATATTGGGGTTTTATCAAAGCGTTTTTTCCTTCCTTGTTTTTTTTTTTTTTTTTCTTTTTTTGTTACTTGAAGAAAACATAGATGCATACATGATCGAAACATGTATTGGCTATTTGTGTGTCAAAAATATTATTGCAACTAACTACTCAGTGAATGTATGAATTGGTTCAATAGTATCATAGATGATTTGACTTTTTGCCTTCTCCAAATTGATTTTCCCAATTTGTTCAAATAAAGCTATGCGAATGGGTGCCTATTATGGTCTTTCAAACTAGAAATTCTATGATAGAGGGAGTGATGAAGTATATTAGCATGTTAGCTAAGTTATATTAATTATGATAAAAGATCAGTACTGAGTTCACTACAACAAAAATCATTTTTCGCAGCAAATTGTCAGGACCCGGGCTTGAGATTAAGGTTACCACGGCTAAACCCGGAGTCGCGATCATCATACTTACTCCCGTAAACCTCGCATTATCGAAGTCAATACGAAATTCACAAGGGATCTTACAATCATACCTGTTCAATGCATACTTTGCAGAAATATATAAATACATTGACATCAATTGAAGACATACAAGTTCTTTACATAAGAGTAAAGTTTACTTACACATTTCATTTCCTATTCAAGTTCAAGTCAACCATGCATATTCAAATACAATGCAGGTGACTACTATTCACATCAAAATGAATCTCCAAAACATTTCAAAATGTTCTAATTATTGCCCTCCGAGTTACGTCCATTCGTTTAATCCTCCTGGAGGAACCGGATTAGCCTCCTCCGCTGGCAGCGCGGCCTTTGCATTATCGAAATGGGCAAGTTGGCCTGTAATGTCATCAATAACACCGTGAACACAACGGTTCAACAATATATACACAATTCTATGATGACAATGTGTTTAGCAATTCTAAACAATTCAAAATCAATAACCATACACATTCGTCTATTTACTCATGTAGTTCTCCCCTGAAGGTAGTATTCAGTGTCATTTAGTTCTTCCCTGAAGGAAGCAGTCAGTATCATTCATTGTCCTCTATGTCATAGGTAGAAGGGCACACCATTCATGACCCAGCCTTAAGATGGACTCATTCAATTTCATATTATACACTTTATTAAGTGACTTATCAAATGCGTGGGTTATACCAGTGTTTTGATCAGAGATCACCGGTCCCACGGAGCTCCGGAACGCTCCATCTACTGCAGCAGACTTGTTCTTTAATTCATTACAGTGGTTGTTCATTTCAGTTTATTTCCTTTCATTTCATTTCATTAATTTGATACATTATTCAAGTCAGAAACAAATAAATTTATTAAACAAGTAAATAAGTAGGCAAGTAAATTTTCCTAAAACAACATTCAGGTGAAACATTCATTATGCAATGCATGTGTTATTCTAGTTTAGCTAACACCTATGAAGGTTTAGGAAAAATTTCAGAAATAAATTCTGAAACCTCTATAACGTCGGTCACCTTGTCGGTCACCTGTCAGTTGACCGAACTCTGTCAGTTGGGTTTCCAGAAGCTCAGTTTACTGATACCATTTTCTAACATCCCCTAAAGGAATTCGGTCACCCAGTCGGTCAGGTGTCGATTGACCGAATCTACAGTGTCGGCTAACCCAATTCGGTTCGACTGTCCTTCTGTTCCAATTCCAGAGAGCATCAGATGAGCTCTCAGGCAACTCGGTTAGGTGGTTTGGTCGACTGTTGGTCGACCGATCCCTCAATGTCGGCTGACCGAACCCAATTCGGTCAGCTTTACAGAAACTGACCTCTGCTGCGAGATTCAGTTCAGAAAACGTCGGTCAGGCTGTCGGTCAGCCGAGCTGCTTCCAGAAGTTCAGAATTCTTTGAACAGAATTTTCTGGAATTGAACTCTTTGAGTTCCAATACGTTCATTTACATGTTAAATCATGAGAATTGAGTATACTTGCCTTGTTTGGAGATTAATTCACAAGAACCTCCTTGCTCAACTTGAACTTGAGATGAAAACAAAACCCCTTTGAAACCCTCTTTTGAACCTAATCCAAAACCAATCCATAAAAGAGAATTCCAATGAGTTTCTTATGTAAGAAACATTCACAACTCACTAAAAAGGCTTGGAGTTCTGAAATTAAGTCCAAAACACTTACTTATAGCCTCTTTGGTGGAAATCTTGAGATCTTCTCAAGTTTAAACTTCAAGAAATCAAAGAACAAGATAAAGAAGATGATGACGAAGATGGAGTGCCTCTTCAACCAACTTGTGAAGCTTCCACTCCACACTCAATAGACAGAATTAGAAGAAAGAAGAAGATAACAAAGAGAGGAAGAGAGCTGTGTTGGGAGTTGAATGGAGGGAATGATCTCAAAGAGTTCATCATCATCCCTTATAAGCCCATTTTTGCACTTTAGCCCTCTCATTTCCACTAATTACAATTTGAGTCATATGAAGGGTCATTTGATCCAATTCACGTCGAACGGAATCGCTGTTGTTACAGAACTTAACGTACTCATCGAGATACACGTGCGGGTATCAAGAGTTTCCGTATTCGACAAAATATGCGGAAATTCGTATTTATGAAAAAGTCCTCGTATCCCTCAATCTAAGTCTAAAAACCATTTCAATTCATTCATTACCTTATCATTAAGCTCAAATTGCTCATTTGAGACAATTTCAATTCAATTTGGCCCTTAAGCCACGTTAATCCCTTAAAACACATTCAATTAGCATTAGTCCCGATTAATTAGAGTTAATCTCGATTAATTCGGGACAGGGTGTTACACAAATATTCCACGACATTTTGAAATTTTTTCACAAAATATTGTTTTCCGCGACGAAAAATTCATCTCGTCGTCTAAAACGAAAACACAAATTATTTAGCGACGATAATTTTCAGTTGTCACTAACTATTGCCGCAAAAAGTTTGGCGCAAAAAATGGAGTTGGGGCCAGGAAGAGGTAAAGTTTTTCCGATAAAACTATTTATTTGGTGACAAGCTTTTTTCGTCGGTAAATCATTTGCACCACATTTTATTAAATAATTTTTGCGACAAAAATATGTCGTCGCAGAATCTCTTGAAAATAATCCACGGCGAAATGATTTTGTCGCGGAATGCATATAATTTGGGGCACGAGAACATTCTTCGCGGTTCATTTTTTAAGTGCGCTGTTGGGCGACGAAATGAACCCTCTCTTTCTATTTCCTTCTTTCTCCTTCATCTCCATTTGAAAGGAACAAAACCCGCACATTCTCCTTTTTCTCTCTTCCCCATTGCAAAAACCCTAATTTCCCACCTTTTTTTTTTCTTCTCTTGTTACAGGTGATGGAGGCTCTACTCTGGTGCTCTGTCCCTCTCTCACTCTTTCTTTCTTTCTTTTGTCGCTTTTTATTCCTTTCTCTCTTCCCCACGACGAAACTGCTGCTGAAGTTTCTTAAATAGTAACAGGGGAGTGCAAGGAGAAGCAAGGGACCGGGAACTTCTGTAGAGAGAAGGAATCAGAAGAAGCCCCACAGGTACACGCCCTTCTTTCTCTGAAAATCTCTGGTTTCTTTTTTTGTGTAAAATTTCTTTTGGAGAAAAATACGAATCGTGTACAGTGAGCAATCACAGGCACCCACCCAAATATTTTTGGAGGTAGCCTTCCCTCTTCTCAATCCCACCCCATCTGTAGATGTGGGAGAGAGAGAGAGAGAGAGAGGGAGGCAGAGAGATCCATCGAATCCAACGATGGAGATCTTGTTCCTCTAATCTACATTTAGCCTCTGGTATTTCTCCTAACCACGTTGCTATTTTGGATTACTTGCTTTTTTACCATCCCCTTCCCAAAAAATTCCTACCCCCAAAAATCTTCTTGTGGTAAGAATCCAAAATTCAGTTCTTATTTGCTGAGATTCTCTTATTTTGTCCCCAACCCACATCCAAGATTCAGTTCTTATCTGTTGATATTCTACAACACTAAATTCATTATTTCTTAATGTCTTGTTGATTTCCCTTGTCAAATATGAACAATTGAAAAGAATCTGAATATTACTTGTACTTTAATTGTAGATATGAGCAAGGTAAATATGTAGAGCCGTGTCCTAATCCTATGTATCTTTATCTGTATGGCATATCTTAGCATCAAATTCATACCAGGCAATGAGATACTCGATTTTAGTGTGAAGGCAACCTCATTATACACGATATTTATTTAGCTCATCATTGGTGCTATTTATAGAGCCAAAATCTTCTCTTCATTTCTCTCCAATGTCTCCAATGTAACCCTAGTGCACACCTTTATTTTGTCTCACTTACTTTGCTTTTGATTCCCATGTTTAATTCCTTACAATTTTTTTTTTTTTTTTTGTACCACAGATTGGAACTGAAGATCAATGTAATAAAGGCCAATTGCTTGAACATCTTTTTGTTTTTCATAAGAATATTGTATTTACACTATTTTAGATGCTACATTTTTACTTGAATTAGTAACGACGACATGGCTAAACTTGTGGGTTGGATTTAATAGTTTTATGTTTCCTAATATGTTGAAGGAGCAGGTTTTGTACATTTTTTATTAGTTAAATGAGCAGACTTTATTGTACATTTTATTTTAATTGAATGAGCATGTTTTATTGTACATTTTTATTTGAGTTGAATGGGTAGGTTTTATTGTACATTTTATTTGAGTTGAATGGGTAGGTTTTATTATACATTTTATTTTTGTTGAATGGGAATGTTTTATTATACATTTTATTTTAGTTGAATGAGCAGGTTTTATTATATTCAGTGTAAATGAGATTTTTGAGGTGGCAGGCATCAATTTATAAAATAAATATATTATTTTTATTGACGAATTTTATTTGTCGCCTAATAAGAATAAATATATATTTGCATATTATCCCCGACATATATAATTTGTCGCCTAAGAGAATTTGTGGTAATGTTAAATATTGGGCGATGAATTAAGGTGGTCACCTAATGTCTACAAAATATGCGCGACAAAACTAATTCGTCGCCTATTATAACTCATGGCAATTCATACACTATTTAGCGACAAATGATGTTTTGTCTGTAAAAGATATAATTTAGCGACGACTCCATTTTGTCGCCAAACTCCTTTCCACCATTTTTTATCCATTTTTTTCAATGAATTATAGATGTTTGGCGACAAAAAATATCCTTTTTGCCAACATAATATGTTGCCGCAGAAAATTGATATTTTGCAACGATTAGTTGTGATC
Source organism: Persea americana (assembly GCA_029852735.1). Taxonomy (NCBI): domain Eukaryota; kingdom Viridiplantae; phylum Streptophyta; class Magnoliopsida; order Laurales; family Lauraceae; genus Persea; species Persea americana. The sequence continues at coordinate 56,685,924 of CM056814.1, read as the reverse complement.
GTTGGCTAAAATATTCACTGGCGCCTAATAGGCGATGAACTGGCGACAAAAATGGTTTCGTTGCAGAATATATTGGGTGAAGATTTTCTGATTTTCTGCGACAAATACTTGCGTTGCGAAAAATAATTTTTGTTGTAGTGGTTATAGCTCTTAGCATCAATTATTTTAGATTAGGGTATATAAAAATATATGCCCAGATAAAGAAATGACTTATGGACTGCTTTTCCTACACAGGTTTCTATGCTTTAACATCAATTATTTTAGATGAGGCTGTATAAGAATATACGACCAGATAAAGAAATTAATCATATATTCCTTTTTATACACATGTTTGTATCTCTGTAATTCATGAATGATAGTCATATTCTAGGAGAAGAATATAGATAATAGCGTATGATGAAAAGTTATTATGATTCCTTTTTAGCAGGTGGACATTGTGGTGATAAAGATGGTATATAGATGCTATTTTGCATTTGATTGTGTTATTTTAAATTTGAAATTTTACTTTGTTGTAGAAAAAGCTAACTCCAGTTAAGTAACTTGAATGTTGTTGTACTTGTAGTACTGTTTCTTCGAACATTTTAAATTTATGGAATTGTTAATGTCTGCACTCATTTTAAACATAATCATGGATAAGCTTGAACGTATTTTCTTTAATTCTTAATAGCTAATCTTTTTCTTCCTTGTCACGCCTTTTGCAGCTTCATCATCTTTGTGATAGTCATTGAACCTTGAGGGTCTACTACTTTGAGTGGCAGTTCGCATTTTAACCTTTTCATATGTTATTTTACGGATAACACTCATGTGATGGTGAATGCTATAGGAGAAGTGAAAGCTACCCTCAACTTTTTTAGCAAATTACATTTCATTATTGATTTTACTGAATCCATCCCAAATTCAACGTTTTTTTTTCTTTAAAATTTGTTTTACAATATGATTTATTTGCCATGAAGTACAATAAATTCAATATGTAAAAAAAGACGTACTTGAAGTTGACATTAATTGCGTGGTCTCATTTGCCTCAAAGAATTTTCTTTTAACTATGGTGAAGGTGGATCCAAATCTCCAGTATTCAGATGCTTCTTTGATATCCTTGGTAGAGCATTTCTTCAGCATCTTTCCACAAAAAAATGATGATTGATGAATATACCAACTAATATACCACTGACTTAAATCAAAGTAATATCATATATATAATGGGACAGCAAATAATGATTCTTAATCAAATGGTTCAATGACTGTTTAAAGCCAAACAGCCCAGCAAAACAAACTATTCTATGTCAAATGGGCTAGAAATTAATCATTGTATGTGAAATAACTAGCCCCCAAAGTTACTGTAAAAACTGAGCAGCTAATAAGAGTAAATTGGGTTAGCAAATAGTATCAAAATGGGTCAGTGATTGTTTTCAAATTGGCAATGCATTGAGCATGATAAATGATATATGATAGATGGAGTGTTGACAAATTGTGATAAAGCTTAAAACTTTGCCGGTAACGTGACGATACACAACTGCATAAAGAAGTGAGTTATGAATAGCTTTTTTGCTCTTCTTTTTTTTTTTTTTTTTTTTAAATACAAGTTTATGTGCTTTCATTGATCATTTCCAGAAAGAAATGAATTATACATATGAAATCGCTCTTCCAATACTTTAAGATATGTTCCATTATTAACAAGGATCAGACATAATTTTTATCTTTGTCTTTAGAAATTTCTGTTGCATTACAAGTTTTGCAATGCAGTTGTCATTAGTTGGTTGCCTGTGCTCAACGCTAGGGTTGTACAAAAAAATCGTAGATCCGTCAATTGCCTTTGCTGCTGTGGAGCTTGAACTTGCCTTTGCTGCTGTGGAGCTTGTCCCCTAAACTGTTGATTTTGAGGAGCCCTAAATTGTTGTTGCTGCTGCTGCTGCGGCGCCCGAGGAACGTGCGGACTTGTCTGTTGTGGTCCCTGTTGGGGTGCTGTCCTCCACTGCTGCTGTGAAGGCGCATGAGATCCCGCTGCTTGAGATGTTGATAATTGACTGCCCCCGTTAGGACAATCCTTCATCCGATGTCCAACCTGCTTACAGTGGAAACATGCTCCAGTTTCTCGATAACACTGCTCTGTTGTGTGATTCCTCCTACCACATCGCTAACATTGTCGATCTTGACTAGTTGGGAGTTGAGTTTGAGATTTCTGCCTCTTTGAGTTATTCTGGTTGTCCTGACTTGCAAACTGCCTTAACTGATTCTGCTGCGTTTTAGCCTGTCGTTCCATAGCTTTCTTCTTTAGCGCACCCTCAGCCCAATATGCACTCTTAACAACATCTTGAAATAGTGGGCGCTGATTATCCCCGATCATCATGTAAATGTCGACTGAGAGGCCATCGAGAAAACGCCTGATCTTTTCTTCTTCCGGGGTAATGAGCATAGGAGCATATTTAGCCAACCTAATAAACTGTTGTTCATACTGTTGCACCGACATATCACCTTGTTTCAGATTTTGGAAATCCTTCTTCCACTGATCTTTGACGTATTTAGGAATGAACTTATCCATAAATTCTTCAGTGAACGTCTTCCATGCATTTTCTTCAGTCACAGTGTCTGCTTGGATTACTGTTTTAACCGAATTCCACCATTGGAGGGCTATTCCTCGAAACATGTACGCTGACAGACTAACTTTTTGTTTCTGTGTGCATCTAAAAACTGCAAATATTTGTTCGAGCTGTTCTATGAAATCGTCCGCTACCATGGGGTCTTCTGAACCATGAAATTCTGCGGAAACCACTTCCTAAATTTTTCATAAAGGTCATTCGGATCCACTTCTTTAGGAGGAATAACTACTTGCACTGGCTGAGCTGTCCGATTTGTCAGTTCCAGAATTTGGGCTTGAAACTCTGCCCGATCTAAATCAGCCTGTGCCCTTTCTGCAGCTCGTTCTTCTTTTTCTCGTTGCCTCTCCACAGCCCGCTCTGCTTCAGCCTGCTTTTGTTGCTCGATCTGATTATTTTGTGATTGAATAAAGGCTTCCATGAGTCGGTTGAAGCGATCATCATTAGGGTTCGACCCGCTTCCATTATTATCTTGGGATGGAGTATCTTGGTGTGTCATTTCCTGCAAGAGGGTGTTAGCAGTTGATTCCTAAAAATAATCTAACAAACAACACTATAGACTTTACCGTTAGCACGTAAAGCCTATCTAACGAGATCGAATTCCTCACCACGTCCTAATTGTTTCTATCCAGTTTTAAGTTCCGAGAAACGTGCTGGCTCTGATACCAACTGTCACGTCCCCAAAATGCAACCAGGGGATAACGTGAAAAATGAAAATAAACATTCAATTTCCTGTGTTTAATGCAACACAAGCTCCCAAATATGGACCCACAAAATTTCGAAACATGGTGAGTCATAATAAAACATTTGCGAAAGCATTAAATCAATTGGTATTAATATTCAAAATCAACCAAACACATAACTCACTGAATATTTTAAGGTTAAAGTTTCCAAATAAACTAAACAACAACTAAATATATTATGGAATTAAATAAACTAAAAGAGTCTAAGATGTCGATATCTCATGCGCAGATTCAAATGGCATTGTAGCCATCTCCGGCTCTCCACTCGGGTTCGTCAACTGGCTCAAACGCTTGAAACGTTTGACCCTCCTCCGTCTCCCCGACAGGGTAGGGGTTGGTACCTATGCACCCATAAACAAGGTAAACAGTAAGTACGAAAACATAATTTATAAATAAAACACAATATCAATGAGAGTAATGACAGGTAAAGATCATAAGAGAATAACATTGTGACAATGACGAAAAGAACGTATCACCTATATCCAATCTACACAAATAGAGCAATACAATAATCACACAGCAACAATGCTACTGCTTTGGGTGGTCAACCCTAATATAGCGGGAAAACCCGTTCGAAAGGCCGGCGGTCATAAACCGGTTCGTAATCAAAGGGCCGGATAAACCGGTTCGAATTCAATTCGGATATTACAGTGTCCGCACACATCGGTGATCAGCCGTCCAATTACAACTGCAGTCGTTCGAATATGACCCAATTAATATACATATATATACATATCATAGTAGAATAAACCTAGTGACTTGTAATGCTCTGACACAGAAACCTAAGTCAAAGTGAAGGGCTGGCTGCACCATAATCCACAACCAATACCAATGAATTATTCGAATAAACATCCACAATATCTCAATCAATTGCCAAGCCACATCACGGTCCATATCAGATCAATCAAAGGGTATGCAACTAATAGACTAACATCAATCTCAATCATGTATGCACACCCGAAGGTCAATGAATAATCACAATCCAATCCTAAGGTCAAACATAAGGTCTCGTACCTAACAACCACATGAATCTCTAATAGATAAAAGATCAACACATTCATTCTCAATCAATGGTGCATAGACCCAATTAAGGGTTTTCCAATAGAAGTGGGTTGAGCTCAAATCTATTAGGATTTCCCCGAGGTCATATGAAGTGCTAAACCCCATGTTAGTAAGATACCATGTGCCCAGACGGTATTTACTCAAGTCCAATGATCCAATTAATGAAGTATAAAAATATAATTTGAACACATTAAAAACCAAGGATATCATTTAATATATAATTTGCAAATATTAATGATAACTAAAAATCTTAGTTTATAATTTTAGAAAACCCGAGGACCCCATCCAAAATATTTTCCATATTCAAATCAAGCCAAAGGATATGATTGGATCGTTTAGAAACTTCAAGCGCCTAAGTCTAACTTTTGAAACCGGGCATGATAACAAAACACTTTTGATTCTGTAACATGTGATTCTCTTATTCCAATGCATATTCATGTCAACACCTCCTATGATTCCAAATACACATCAAAACCGTCCCCACCCCCACATTCACAGAAGTCAGTCTCCTGTACAACGGGGCTTTACGCCTGACACATCCCCCACATTCACAAAAGTCGGTCTCCTATACAATGGGGCTTCACACCTGACACGTCCGGTTGCATGGATAGTGGGTCCCAGGGCCATGCTCACAGATCAGCAACCTTGAAGCGTCGCCAAGATCAGTTCGGACATGAGAAAGTACCTTATCTTTGACCATATCAAACAATGGGTACCACCTTAAATAATAATAATAATAATGGAGACTCACGCCCCCAATATTAGAGCCATCATATGGTGGCCATCTTGTCTCATCACAGAAATAGAGAAAATCAGACCTTAGGGCATAAATTGGGTTTCTACATGCATGAACATGCAAATCAATGAGGAATACAAGTATTAAATCTACAAATTATGGTTAGGTACTTGCCTGATATTCGCGGTTGAAGGAGACGGTGTAGAATTCCTATGCCAAAGCCCAAGTGATATCCCAGAGAAAAGTTGGAAGAGAGAATTGTGTGTGAAAATAGAAGAGTGTGGTGTTGTATAAATAGGGAATGGGAATAGGAGTTGTAATCTAACTTAAATTTCTAAAAAGAATAGAGTTTCTAAATAGATAAGAGTTTGGGTTGGAAGAGATAAAGAGTTTTAATTAGAGAAGAACTCCACCTACTAAACTGGGCCCGGGTTAACTATGGGTCAAGCCACCTACCCAACAAGCCTAACTCACCAAAGCTAAGCTTAACGTGGTCCCCACTTACACTAATTGCGTATTTAACTAATATACAACCAATTACATAATAATAATAATAATAAAACAAATAATTTATATATATAAATAATCAAAACGTCACACTATGTATGTCATATTTGGTAGAAGCAAAATGGTTTGGCAATGGCAATAAGCTAGCCCTTGATGAGTATTTGAGAAATGGTTAGATCTTAGTGGGTGGCCCACTGGCGATAGTTCACTCCTATTTTCTCCAAGGGCAACCAATCAGGAAGGATTCGATCAATTTTTTAGACCATGGATCAGAGCTCATTTATTGGTCATTGGTTGTTACTCGACTCAATGATGACTTTGGCATTTCTAAGGTATGTATAGCCCATTTTTTCTGTTTTTGTTAAGACGCGACTTAAGATTTGGTTATTTAGAACTTTCATATGATGAGTTCTTTTATGTATTGCTCACTTTCAAATTCCCTTACTTGTAAATTGACCTTGGTAACCATCTGACTAAGTGATGGATCTGGATATGAGACTACGACACGCGGCTAGAGATCTATGTGCCTTCCGACGATTGAGAAGCGCGCTCTGCAGATATCTTCGCATCTCTCTAACCTATAGGAATGGAGAGCATCCAACCCTAAGGCTCTCTTATCTTATATAGACAAGTCCAAAGAGTCACACTTACTAGAGATTTCTTCGCCAAGAAATCCACATCCACTAATCCTATTGGAAATCTTATTAGTGGGGGCAGATCAAGTCTTATATTAAGTGGGATTGTATTCTCTGCGGGCCTCTGCCCTACTTGATCTGACTGGGACCCGTGGCATGCATGCCACACGATTTCCTTCAATCTCCCACTTGGCACGGATGCCATGTACATTAACTATTCCTCATCCGTTCCCGTGCACATCAGTTGCCTGACTATCTAGGAATTAACTTGGTGTAAACCAATAATCAATTCCACAAGTGGGACACCCGAGATAAAAATCTTATTATTTCTAGCCCACATCTCAGGTACTCTAAGATCTAAGTTCAATTTGGGGAACTGGGGAATTAATGTTCTATTTTGCTGATATGGTCGTGGGCTATAACATTTGCATTGGCTCATCGGTTCTTACCAACTTCGATTATCCATGAAGAGATGCAACCTGATGGTCTCTTGAACTACTATTGCATTTCCTGGTTGTGTACTCAATTTATGTTCTTGATAGAGTTTCCACGATTTCTCTTTCTTATCTTGAAAAAATAGTACTTGCCTGAGGATATGGACATATCTCATCCAAGTTACTACCTCAACTGGCATCCTTACAACCATGTAACTCCAAGTTAAGAACTTAGCCACAAATAGCATTACAAATGTTTTGATGTACATCAGATTTCTCTCTTCTTTTTTTTTTTTTCTTTTTTGCTAATAAAGGAACTATTATATTAAAGATAGAAAGGCTCTGAGGGGTATGGTGGACCCTTCAGGTACATACGATGAAAGACAGTAAAGGATAGCAATAACTGAAAACAAAGATAACCAAAATGATGAAACCAAAATAGCTATTGGATTTAGATTCATTGTGGCCGTGCAACGGCAGTAAATTCCACGTTGTAGTACTACTCCATTGTGGCCGTGGTTTTAGATTCATGGAGCTATTGGATCTAAGGCTGCTAACCTCCCATTCTGAGTACCGGCGACCGCCTGTGCCTCCATTTCATTGGTAGTAGTTTCCTGGCCATTGACTACATGCACAGGTGATCGTACTTAGTGATGGTAGAAAGAGAATGTATGATTCCTTGCCCTTGCCTTCTCCATTTGAAAAACTTCAGTGATATGCGGAGGTAGTGTAGCCAAGACAGCTGCCTCATTTGGATTTGGATGTGCCGCCAGTAAGTTGGCTACTCTGTTTGCTAATCTTTTGCAAAATTGGACCGTCCAGTGCTGAAAGTGGGTAAGCAGATTCGTTGTCTTCTTCCAAAGTGGCATCATGTCCCAAGTGAGATGAGATTTAGTCCTGATATCAGAAATCAGCACCAGACAATCACCCTTTATCATGACTAGAGAAGGAGGTAAGTGCCTGAGGTGCAGTAGGATGCTGTGTAATGCTAAAAGTTCTGCTTTCAAAGGATGAGCCGCCCGTGCTTCACAAGAATATGCAAAAATTAGGCTCCCATATGGATCTCTAACCAAACCTCCTATGCTTGCTCTGCCGGTACTGCTACTAAAAATACCATCAAAGTTTAATTTGATCCATCCAGGTGGTGGCAGCAACCAACTATCCATGGTGAATGGAACTCTGCTGCCTGGACCTGCATAGAGGTGAGAGATATTCCAATAAAAAATAAAATTAATTGCTTTACTAAGGGTCTGAAGTGGGTAGATTGGATGATATAGGAAGATGTACATGTTCCTAGCTTTCCAAATATACCGGAACAAAGTTATCCCCAAACGCCTGTTAGTAGCAGACGCATCATACCAGAACCACTGGTTAAGGGAGAGAGATGAAGTAGGCCTTTTAATCAAGCAGGGGAAGGATAACCATATATTTTTTTGCAAAAGGGCGAATGAGGAGATGCTCCACAGTTTCATCCTCTAATCTGCAGATTGGACATAATGGACTGATTGAGGTATCCCACCTTGCCAGCCTAGCTCGGATAGGGAGTTTGTCCAGAATTGCTTTCCAAGCGAAGAAACGCATTTTTGGCAGGACCTCTAGATCCCATACCTCCTTCTAGGGAAACGCCGACCCAATGGTACGAGATTGCAAGAATTTGAAAATTGCTTTGTAGCTGCACCGGCCCGCTGGTTCGTCAAGCCAGCAGCGAGTATCTGTTTGGCCTAGCGGGATCGCGAGTATTTCTCGCACAACCTCTAGTGGCCACATCTCACGTAATAGGGGCTCATTCCATTGTGGCACTGTTTGCGTTTCAATTGTCAGATGTGCGACTAGCAATTCTTGAGTATCTGTTGAATGCAGTAGTGCTATTGTAGGCATTACCTGAATTTGGTCCTGGGACCTAGATTGCATGTGCTGCCGAAGTCGACCCAAACCCTGCACCCATACATCATATTCCTCTTATTCACTTACTTTTCTTATTCATTTGCTAAACTTGCATATCCAAATTACTTAGGAATCTGACTACGAGATCCACGGCGAATACAAATACTAATCTCGTAGATCCGGTCATATAGCATCTCAAACACAAAGCTTCTCTCACCATCTTTGCGCAAGACCTGTTTATTACCAGCAACTTGCCCATTTTGCGCTAGTGAGACTCTGATTGTTGGACAATTTTCTACATATGCAAATGGGAAGGTCGATTGGTTGTCATTATCACTATCAAACAATTTCAACATATTTTCAAATAAGATCTCCTCTAATAAAGTCAATTACTAATTTGGCAAATCATGGGCTACCTTTATGCCAAGCACGCAAATGGAAGGGTCGATTGGCTTGTCGTTATCATTATCAAACAGTTTTAACATATTTTCAAATAAGATCCCTTCTGATAAAGTCAATTACTAATTCGGCAGATCATGGGTTACCTTTATGCCAAGCACTCAGTGTGCCCTCACCATGTCTTGTATCTCGAATCTTGACTTTATCTACTGTTTGATTTCATTGACGGCTTCCAATTCGTCACCAACAATCAACCCGTCATATAATGACGGGAATAAAACTACTCCCACTGCCTTAACATAAACACATATGTCACTATTTGGGATTAAACAATTTTTATATATTACTTCAAGAGTCTTTCATGTCACTGTCTCATGGATTTTGGGAATACACGCAATATCACCATATAGTTTGTACACTTCTATCATTGTGACCTTGCACTCGTAAAGCTCTTCCTAATCACCGTTTTAGGAACAACGTAGCATTTACAATAATGAGGTGCAACTACTGGTCATCATCAACTATCATTGCCACTAGGATTACTATGGATAGGAGTTTCACAACTAGAGAAAATATCTTCTCGATATCTATTCCTTCCATTTGTAAATCCCTTAGCTGCTAGTCGTGTTCCTTATTTAGTAAAACATATGGCCAACTTAGATTCTCCCTCTTAAGAACCTTTGGCTCGATCTTATTTACTAGATCGTCCTTTCGCCATACCTGCTTCTTACCCATAATTTTATCTCCTCTCTCATAGCCTCCAGCCAATTCTACGCATATTGCGCATTGACCGCTTGAGAGTGGGGTGTCAGATCCAATTCCTTCACGGTTTCCGTTAAATTACAGCAGTCTACCACTCTTGTCGGATGTTATCGTTCATAGGATTCCTAGATCATACAAGTCGTATATTGTTAAGTGAACCTTGGCCAGGATTTTTATATTCGACGTCATCTACGCTGAAAAGTCCCACTGACCTCAACACCCATAATCCTCTTGAGATATTATGGCTTATCTCGATGATTGCTTTGGGATCCCTTTAAAAGTAACCATTTCGACATTCATTTATCATCCACTTATCGTGATTACAAACATGATATTCCCTTGGATAATTCTAATGAGAAAATATTCTCTTTATTCTCATTTTTAATATCTATTTTCTTGTGGATGCAATGGTAAGTGTACATTATATCCCCAAATCTAGGATTGGCACAAGTCCTATAACTCTTAGCAAGGGTCTCGGGCACAAATATGGAGGGTACCTAGATCAACATTATTGTGCAATCAATATATCATCCCCACGAGTATAGTGGAAGACTTGTGTGGCTACATACAGACGTATTATGGTCAATAAATAATGATTTCACTTTTTTTTTTTATCCACACCATTTTCCATGGAGGTGTATAGAAACAAATTCCATACATACAAAATTTACACAATATTCAATATTATTTGATCCGCATAAGAAATGCACACATTCCCCCTCTCGGAAGAAAATCTATTCATTTCTTGCCCTTTTTGGTTATGTACTTCAGTGGCATGCTATTCAAAAATTTTAAAAAAACTTTCAGTTCATGCCACCCAGACAAGCCACCTGGATTTGCTGAAGCGACCGATATGAGTAATGGTTTCCTACTCTTTTAAGTTATGGACTTTTGCTATCAGTCAACAATCACCAAAGGTGAATAAAATCACGACTTCCCACTTCTAGTTTATGCAGAAAAGCTCTCTCTCAGCCTTTTTAATTTAGACATGGTTCACACGCAAGATCTATCTCATATCAAGGGCTGACATGAGTCTTACTTAACCAGTCTATTTGTTCTGTCTCTGTGGATGTGTCTTATTCTTAAATTCATAGTTGTGCCAAACCACACATCCAACAACTACGAATAACTACAGCTAGAAGATTTCATCATACAGACTATAGTCTAACCATTATAGATCATCTCAAATATACAAAAAATAACAATCTCCTATGCATACAAATTTATATATACATTGCCTCTAATCAAATTTTGAATAAATTTAACACCAGTTGACGGAATTTTGTCCTTTCCCAAACTGGATATGATTATAGCATCTACCAAAAGCAATTATTTGCATAGTGTAATGGACCCATATGTTTTTCATTTTTATCATTTAAAAATTTACACTTTGCATAGATGCTCATATCTCTGGATTTTATCCTTATCCTGGAGATTACATGGAAAATCTACAACGGCATTGCCAATTATGTTCACGTACCTCTTCCGGATCCACGGTTATAATCTCCATGTCTGATCCATGAGGTTGTCTATTCTGTCATTTTCTCTTGTCCCTATGATTTAAACAAATCATTACATTCTTTGCCTCAAAATTTCTTGATTGTTCACTTTATAATAGGCCTAGGATTTAAGAGTTACACTCCCACTAAAGTGGAATAGTTGACAATAGACACAGATCCTTTAACACTTTGGCCAACTGATTTTCCCACCATGGTCAACACTTAGTGAAAAAAATGATCAATCAACATAAAAATTGATCAGGCAACTTACAAGTATGCATCTTAGATTATTTTTAATCGAGATTTAGTGGTTTATTTATTTATTTATCATAGTTACCACAATCTCAGGTCACCGATCTGTTGTGCCAATGGATTGTGTTTTTAACGGATAAAAAAAGGGGGTCCACCATTGATCCTTTGATCAAATTCTTTATTATGGTTCCGCACATCAAATTGAATTAAATGCCCTACGAACCATTTATCCACTCTCATTGCTTATTATATGATCGATTAAATAGTTTTGCAGTGAGTGTCAAGGATTTTATAAAAAAAAAATAGTTGGATTTCATGACTATAATGTTGCACACATCCACCACAAGCACACCAACTAACGTCTTCATAAAGGTGGGGTCTTTCCTTTGACGATCATGTCCATTTTGCAAGGTTATACTACGCAGTTATAAAAGATGGGAAATATTCATGTGCATCGATCCGTCACCATAGGGCGAGGGATGCTTCCATAAATGAAATTTTTTAAGTACAAAAGGGGGATTCATGTGCAAAAAGAGAAAGTGCCATCACCATATGGCGAAGGATAGATGCACATGAATGTCCCCCATAAAAGACATCTCTATAGTCTAAATAAAAAGGAAAAGTTTAGATACGCTGATTGTTTGAGGGATTGTCCTTTTCTTACTGATTGAGGGATTGTCCTTTTCTTACTGGTACTGCACAGATCTCTTCACAATGCATCCTCAGGCATAAATGGATCATCGATCTAACTCTAGATGGCCAAGATATCACGATTTGAGGTTCAAATGGCTAAAAATAATCTGCCTGCGTCCTCGCTAACGTTGTCGCTGCATCAGCGCTGCTGATGTCGTCCTGCATCATCTGCCTTGCGTCACCGTTGTACCAACGGTGCTGCTGGTCTGGATCAGGTCGGGTTGGGTCAGGCGATAGACCCGAGAATGGGGAGGTGCGGGCGGCTTCCGGCTTTCACTGGCATGGCCCCGAGGTGAAGCAGTCACGTGCAGGGTTAGTCCCTGCCGTCCTCTCTCTCTCCCCTGCTGCTTGCACAGCATTGCTTGGGTGTGGCGGTTTTAGAGTGCTTGCAAAAGATGGCTCTTCCATCTTCTCATCTGATGTCACCATCTTAGACAAAGGCACTTTCACATCTGTATGTACCGCATAAAGTAACGCATGCACATGAGGCAACAACTGCCTTTCCGTGGCCTCGGAGCGCGTGCAATGAGAGAGGTTCCAGCCCTTTCTTCTTCGTCTATGATGCAAGGAGAGAACCAGACTGGGGCTCAAGCAAGAACTCCAGATCTGAGCGATACAAAATGCTAACGTGGAATCCGATCTGTCGACATCTTTGGCTCTGATACCAATTGATGGATCTGGATACGGAGACTCCGACATGTAGCCGGAAATCTATATGCATTCCGGTAATTGAAAAGCTCCGCAGATCTCTTCGCGTCTGTCTAACCTATGGGAATGGAGAATGGAGAGCATCCAACCCTAGGGCTCCCTTATCTTATATAGAGACTTCTTCGCCAAGAAACACACATCCACTGATCCTATTGGGAGTCTTATTAGTGGGGACATATCAAGTCTTACATTAAGTGGGATTGTATTCTCTGTAAAACTCTGCCCTACTTGATCTGACGTGGGACCCGTGGCATGCAAGCCACACGATTTTCTACACTAAGGTCCAGCTCAATCCAACCGAACCAACACAAAGTTTGCTTGCTTAGGTGACTTGGCTCAAATCTAACCATTAGACCCATCATATCAACCGTTTGACTAATCACGACATAGGGCCATGAATCAAACAGATATGTATGCCCCCTCCCTAAATTTCCCGCACTGCTTACTTTAATGAAAGTTACCATAAGAGAAAAAAGGGTATGTCCCTTCCATGGGAAGTTAGAAATGGTTTGAGTATCATGCATGGATAGTTAATATTTCACATATAAATCATCAATGAGACCCCACCTAATCATATTTAAGTTTCATATGTGTTGACATCGAAGGCTGTGATGACGCGCGGAGATGTACCGAAAGCAGTCGAGTGCCATATGATCCAGACAGGTGGGTCCCATGAAGATGCAAGAGAGCATGTAAAGGCTCTAGTAAGAGATTGTTGGAAGAAAATGAATGAGGAATGCTTGAAAGGTAGTCTTACTAGCAGTTATGTAGAAACAGTTTTGAACATGGTTCGTACAGCCCGATGCGTCTACCAACATGGAGATGGTATTAGAACTTCGACTGGAGTGACCCAAGATAGAGTCATCTCACTGATTTGTGAGCCCGTTCCAAGTTAGTGACCTTGATTTGTAGTTTACAGCCCTTAATTGGTCTTCCAAGAAAAGTTGAAATGAAAGTCCATTCTCCACACCTTTGCTTATTTATTTATTATTATTTATTTTTTTTGTAAAGAAATTTTCATTAAGAAACCCAAATGCAATACAACAGGCTAAAAAAATAAACAGCATCTCAAACAAAACAACCACTTATCAATCCATATCCCAATCCAAAATGAAGTCTTGATTCAAACAGTAATTCAGTTTAGCCAGCACTTGAGCACCCCTATTCTTAGATCTAAGTTCAAAGGTAAATCTGACATGATCAAAAGATGAGAACTAAGCATTTGATATCCAACATTATTGGATTGATAAGACTATTATAATGATATGCATGGTATTATATTAGTAACTAGCCTTTTATTTGAATTTGGTAGTTGTTTATTTTGTTTTAAATGTTCTAATTATAACATTTTTCTTATTATATGGGAATTAGAAGGAGTTGAGCATATTTGAGCTTAATTCGGAGAGGTTTAAAGCTAAAACCCGATTTGAGAAAAATTTTACACAGAGCATATATACTTGTTGAAGGAGATCAAATTTCAAGTTAGAGGTCATGAGTTCAAGACTCGGCACAATCAGTTTTTATTTTTATTTTTGAAGACCGAATTTAGTGGCCCGCACCATATCTAATGCTTGCTAATTGTTGCTAAAAATTAGCAATCAACTTTGCAAGAAATGGAAGGAATCTCATGGACATCATTAACAATGCTATTGTTTAGCAAGTGATCAAATTATGAAGGAAAGAGGAATTTTGAAATTGTAGCCATCCTACGCAAGCTTTACTATTTTGATCATCACATGTGACTCAAGACTTCGATTAAGGCAAAGTCAGATGTGTTGGAAACGGGATTCAAAGGAGAGGAATATCATGTCTCACGATGATCTCCAAATTCTGACATTTTGGTGGTCAAAACAGGCTGTCAATTGGAGGGATATGAGGGATGACGAATTTGAGTGAAATTTGAGTGATTTCTCTTTCTTTTTCTTCTTGTATTTTTTTCTTTTTAAGGAGAGACTCTTTCTTGTTCTAGGATGGAAGTTATTTTCTATAATCTTTGTTAAAAAGTGAAGGTGGAGACTGAGTGGTGTAATAGACAACTTTAAAGGCTTTCAATAATGGAGATTTGCTTCTCTATTCTTATTTGTTCTACAATGCTTGGCTAATCCATGGATTAGGGTGGAGGAGAAAACCAAAACTGGTGAGATTGTTCCTTATTATTTTTCTATGTTTTTCCCTCATTATGCTTAATGATTTAATAGGTTTTTCCTTCATGAATGTTATTCAACTTCTGATTTTGCAAATGTTATTTGGAATGTCTTTTACTTTTTATGCTTGATCTTCACATGTTTAGGTTAAATTTCTTTAATGGTTTGTGCTTGATCTTGGTATATAGTGATTAGAGTTTCAACATATTGAAGTGAAGGGAGTCTTAGATACTAATTAGAGAATTCGATTTTTAAGAAAAAAAGGTTTTCAAAGCTAAATCTTCCGATCCAAGGCAATTGCTTGCACATTGGATTGAATTTTATTGGAATAAGACTATGAAGTAATTTTGGAATGATTAAATCTACTTTGATGAAATCCAATACCCTGATCTCTCTTTCTCTGATCAGTTTGTGTTTAGCTTTTTAGTTATTATTTTCATGATTAATTGTGCTTTTTAAGATCCCTAGTGTAAAGACTGATTGAGGATTTTTGGATCTTATTTCTACAATTCTCTGTCGATCGACCCGTATTTTCCAATATCTACTTAATAGAAATTTGTGCGATTGCGGTTAATAATTTTGAGCACATCAAAATTTAGCGCTGCTGCTAGGGATTTGTTCTTGAAAATGTTTTCAAAAATCTGATTTCTGATTTTTACTCTAGTTTAGTTTAGGATTTTATTTTTTTACTTTAAAAAAAATTATCGTATAGGATCTTAGCTAATTAGCATTTTTTTTTTCTTTTTACACTTTGGTATTGTTGATTTTGCAAGATTTAAGAAAAAAAGGAATGAGCATTTATAGCAAGGAGTTACCAGATTTGGAGCACAAAGAATTTCAACTAAGTTGCCAAAAAAATAAAAATAAAAAGAAGAATCTTGCAAAGAAACATACTCAAAGCGGGAAAGGAATTTTAATTTTAGTAGTAGTAGTTTTTTTTTAGATCCATTGTAGTAGGAATTTCAAACTGTAATAATTTTAATTATTTTTAAATTCTGGGAATGCCCATATTGTAATAGTTAGGGGTAGAGAAGGACGACAGTTGGACGATATTGTTTCTGCAGCTCGTGTTGGTAAACTGAGTCTAGGTATCAGTGGCCTGAGTTAACTCAACTAGATCTTCCCCCATCTTGAGTGGGAGGTGAGTACTGAAACCCTACCCACACCTCTTCAGTAAGTGGGTTAATTCATGGTTGTTGAATTTTGGCAAAAGTGTGATTGATTGAATGTTACACATTGATTAAATTGGAATCACACACTTAGTAAGGGCATTCACCCCAAAAGGATAAGGACCAGATTTCATCACCGGATTCTTACCCATTAGGTCAACCACACCCCACTTTAGGTACCAAGCCAATAATTTAAAATCAATTAGACATTGGCTCCTGGATCTTCAAGCTTATTAAGACGAAGACCATCAAAGGTTGCACCAACTATCTCATTAAGAAATGCCTTGTCCAGAGTGTGGAGACAGCTAGACTGTTCGAGACAAGGGTCCTTCAAACGGGTTTATTAAGCAATCCTACCCTTACCTTGAGGTTGAACTATCAACTAAAGTCTCATAATACCGGATTGGAGGCTTAGGTGCACTCTTCAACCAGTTAAGAGCTGTCTAGTTGACATATAATGGTTATCCCTTAACATTTGTTCTTGGTTTGGCGTGGGTTTTGGAAGAGGGGATAGGAGTGCATAGAGAGGTGGTTAATAAGAGAGGGTTTTATGAGTTTGTGGAGAATGGGTTAATTAGCATGTATTGTTGGTGAGGGGAAGTGGATTCCTAGAGCTATGGTGGGTGGGTTTGCAATTATTGGGAAAAATGGGAGAGGCGCAAGGGCTATTTGATGAAATGCTGGAGAGAGATGTTTTCATTTGGGCCGTCATGATTGATGAGTATGGCAAGGTAAGTGAGCTAGCAGTTCCTTGACATTTAGTGTAAGTGACTATTACATAATTGACTACTTTTTTTGTGGTGTAAAATTTGCATAGCCTGAACATTTTACAGGTAATCCACAATGAAGGAGAAAGGTGGGATTTGGTTGTTTTTATGGCTATTATTAATGCTCATGTAGGAATCTAGGACTTGCTTATTAATGCTCTTGTATTCCTCAAAACAAAGAAAAGGAAAGATGTAAAAGAAAAAATGCTAATTTGTGAATACACATTTGAAGATCTATGGGCTGGCCAACACCTGTACATCTGCTACTGGAGTCTATACGGCACTCCCCAACCACCCCTGTTTGGTTGCTGTTTGGAATCTGGCTAGAGCAAAATCTTATGTTGTGATGACGATTCCATGATGTCGATTGTTGAGGAGAAAGATATGAAATTTTCTGGACTTTGATGTGGCGCTTTTCTTTGTGGAAGGAGAGAAAAATTAACTAATTAACCAGTTTTCCACACTCGTGTAGAACTAAATCTCAAAACTCCAGAGTTGTACAAACATGGTCATATAGACTTTCACAGCCTCGACTTTCATACATGCAGATACACATAAGCATGGTTCTATGCCCTCCTATAACACAAGGGTTTAAACGGGTTTAATCTTAGATGCAGAAAGACCAAAAAAAATAATAGTCAACAACACTATTTTTTTCACTCACCATAGGAGAAAAATTCAACTAGAGTGGGAAATAATTTCTAAGTCATCGACCAGTTTTATATTCTTGAATATTTGAAATATTCTGAAAAGGCATCCAAGAGATTTGCGAGGAAACCACATTCATTTTAAGGGAATTATATTGGGTGAGAGACATTCACAATGGAAACTACATAATCAGACCAAGTGAGAGAGACTCATTATTGAGACTCAACAACATAAATTATATATCATTCACTGACGATGACTTGAAGTTCAGAGGTGACTACAATTACAATCTTCTTCAATGTTTAGAAATTCAAATTAAAAAAAAAAAAGGTCACCTATCACATAGTGCTACACATGTGCAGCTATCTTTTATATGGTCCATGTCCCACTTGATGCAATCTCAATAATGGAGAGTAAAATCTTATGCAGTATTCGCAGAAGTTCTTAAGATATTCTCTACGAAAAGCTGCAACAATTCATAAAAAGTTCATATAAGAAAATGCTCCATGAAAATAACTGGGTTCTGACAATGTAAAATAAGAATGGGTTGCCAGAACATTAATATGAGGTACCCCAACATGGATTTAATTTGCCTAGACAATCCCCCAGTTCTAATAATCCAAGCACTCACTCACTGGCCATAAAATGGGTAATTGAGAAAGAAAACATAACAACTATAGTTACCTGGATACTTGGATCACAATTTGGGGTTCATGCTAGTTGGTTATAGTTTGCCTCATGTGATTGACCTTGATTTGCTAGGCATAAGATGAGTTATTAGTTTCCTTTATTACTTGTGTCTATTTAGGTATTCTTTTAAGTTCATACTGGATCTAGGTTTTAGATATATTATTTTCACCAATTCCAAGGATTTGGATATAAGGTTGAAAATTTGTTCTGATTCAAGAGAATCAAGATTCCAACTGCCGATGAGCTCACTCAAGATTTCATATTGCAACTCATGGAGCATAGACCCACGATTTGGATCTTTGCATAACTGATCATGTATCCATGGATTTGGGAGTCGACTGCATGGATTTATGGATAGGATGTAATCCACTAAAGGATATAGATGAGCTCATCATATCTAGTCCAGATCAAGAATTTAAATTAAAAGATCCATTTAGGTGAATGGGATGGATTTATAGCATAGTAGATGCATGTAATAACCCTAAAACTTGCACAACAACACAAGTACAAATCTATCAAATTAAGAAGTAAAATTGAATAATCTATTGAAACTGATCTACAACATCACTGTATATAATGATGAAGGACTCTTATGGGGGCTCAACATCAACATATTTGGGAGTAGAGGAGAGATGCCATAATCCCAAAGATCAACGGGGTCTTATAAACGCCTCTCTAAATATGATCTACATATTCTCGGATGTGGCTTTTAAGAAGATTGATAGAAATTCTTCTTTTGGTTGTATCTGTTAGTTTTATAGTCTCAATCCATTAAGATTAACGTAATAAATTGATTAATTTCTTTATTTATCAATATATTCATGTTTTCCTTTTATGAGATGAATTGTGTTTTATTACTTAAATGCACATAACTAATACAAATGACATACTAGCTCAGGAGATGAACCGGAGTCTACAAGTGTATTAGATGTAACACATGTGTATGGATAAGATCTACATACAGAAGACATGTGTCTCAAATCTTATACTTAAATTGATTCACAACTAGTAATGAGATTGGGCATCTCATCCGACAAGGTTGCAGTATTATGATCACTATGAAATAGTGTGATCTGTCTCGATCATCGGAATGTAGGATTCTAGATCATTATACTAGTACATTGGATGTATTAAAGGACTATGAAAAGCACCTTAAGAACACTGTCTTTATTTTAAGGTCTGCTCTCATAATTCCCTAGTAATGGGCTCTCAACTCGGAGATATTGATGAACTAAAGTTTCTATCTATTCATTTGCTTTGAGTCACTAATGAGTGATGCCAACTGTCGGTCAACACCTCGGTGTCTTGGGTACGTGGTAATAGGACTGCATGAACATTTAATGGTCAACATGGAATCTATCTTATCCCCTTGTGTCAATTAATGGATTTATCATTGGTAAGTGTACACCTATCTCAATTAAGAGTTAATTGGATGGTACTAATGATTACTATAATTAATTGGGTCTCAAAGATAATAAGATATGGATTTAAATTGGTAGGACAGTTTGTCCAATTGATTCATGGATATTGATGGATGGGCCTACTTGTAGTGATAGGGAAGTTTAGGGTCTTCATGTAATTTATTCCTAAGACTGGAGTTCAATTGAATTTATTTAGTAGAGTTATTTGCAATTAACCGCGGGCCCGGATTGCACATGAGATGTGGGGTCACAGTGTCCCAGTTGGAGCCAGCTTTCTATGAAATCCCTAATAGTCATCACGCTAGCCCAAGTTTGGATCAATACTAATTCTATTTGGACTCAAAAGAAAAGCTACTATTTCTATTTGAAATAAGACTTCTAATAGTGGTAATAGTGGAAATAGAAAGTTACTAATTATTATGGAAGTCAGATTTCTAATAATAAAGAAAGAGAGGAATTACTAAAAGCTATAAATATGAGAGGAGGTGCCCTTGGACGTCCAATGCTCAAAATCCCCTTGGAGTTCACGCCCAAGGCTCCCCATTAGTGCAAGTGTTGCACTCCATCTTCTTCATCTCTCTCTCTCTCTTCTAGTTCCCTTTTAGTTTCCTTAGAAATTCTAGTTAGTCTTTCTCTTAGAGATTCCACCATCTCTCTTGAGGAACGAGATCTAAAGCGGGTCATAGTGTAGAAGACGATTGGGCATTGGAGATTCTGATTTACATTGTAGAAGAATTCTACATCAAAAGATTTAATCAAATTCTCCATTAGAGCACAACCAAGCTCCATAGGTATTACCTACTCCTTGTATGTTGTAGAATTTCGTAGTTGCTTGTTAGATGTTGTTTTTATCTTCTAGATAGAGTTTTCTACTGTACATGATAATGAGAAAGAGGACATGGATCTTGGATTGGGTTTTGTAGCCTTCTGGATAATTAATCCCTGAGTCAAATGGGTCAAAAGTTTTGAAAACCTATCCTAAAGACCCACCCACTTCCAACAGTTTAGTATTTGCTAAAGGAAAACCTTGTGGCTGCTAAAGGCCCTACACTGAACTCATCCAATTTTTATATATGAAAGCGACTGTTTCAATTGAGGAAGATCAACCTCAATTTCTTTAATTGATTTTAACCTTCCCAATTGACTCTTCGTGGTGCCTTTAGTAATTTCTCTCCTTTGACCTTTTGCATTCCGGTTGTGTAACTTATTACACGTCTCCTATTGCAATAACGTTTTAGAGAAAATGCTTCAATAAATCCCATTTGAGGACTGCTTCCTTTCCGTCTCTTTTTCATGCATATCTCTCCAAGCGCTCCCAGATCTCCATACCCTTGTGGCAGGTCGGAATAGGCGTGCTTTCCAAACCATAGCTTATGATCCCCTCTTCTTCCACTCTTCATCTGTTTGTGATGAAGCCTCCATATCGATGCCGATCGCTCACAACTTGCAATAAAAAGTGAGAATCCTCAACAAAGATGAAAATGACTTCGGCGCAGTGACCGATCTATCAGAGCTCATAAGCTATGAGGTGTATGCAAGAGCCCTTTCCAAAGTAATTCCCCTTAGAAAGTCTGTTTTTTCACATCTCACTTCTTTTGTTTACATTGGAGATCTCCTCTACTTTCTTTGATTTTTTGTACTTAAATCACCAAATTCTTAATTTTATTATTTGTGCTATAAGGGGTCCTTTGATTAGTCGCGGTGATTGTTGAGAAGACTTAGATTTTAGTGTTTGATTCCCAGGTCAATCTTTCTGTTTACATTAATCGGTAATAGTGATTTTAGAGTAGAATTCTTTTATCGACTTTCAATACTAGCATTGTTCAAATTTAATTTGATTTTACTTTCTGTTGGATGTATTGTGACAGGGTTCGTAGAAGACAAGTAAAACATTGATGTTGTTATGATGAAGCGCATTAAAAGTGTAATCTCTCAATCTTTTTATATTCATTTGGCAGCCTAGTTTGAGCATTACAACAAACATGTTACGTGCACTTGATATTGCTAGCATTGGAATGTGCATTCTTTTCTGGTCATGGTGTTGAATTCATAGGAGTAAATCATTCCATATCAAAAGTAAATAATTTGTTGGGTTTGTTGTCAATCATTTACTTTAAGCACTTTCAACAAAAAAAAAAAAAATGCATTGATGAAAATCCCAAATTATTTAATTTAAATTAAACAGGAACTAGGTAACACATAGAGGATAAGAGAGTTTGGATAGTACATATACCACCCCCTTTTCAACTAGCAGTGTTTTATTTATTTCTTTTGTTTGAAGGATGACTTTTTAGAGGGATACCAGATAAGAGGATTGGCAGCCTCTAAGAACTGGTTCTGCTGATGTTATGTATTATTATATCATCATATGTCAGTAAACTTGACAGGGTCTTCTGGAGTTTCCTATATTAAATTCATGTGGTTTTCTGAACCTTTACAAATTTGATTATAGTTTCTAGATGTCCTTTAATTTTCTATTTTTTAGTATTTCTACGAAACTTTGAACCTTCAAGTTGCTCATGTATTCGACAAATTTATTTTTGATTTCACCCCATTTACATTATATTTTTCCCTTTGAAATTTACATAAATTTGAGGTTTTGTTTGTCCTACAATTTGTCATGTTCTTTGTTTATCTAGGCGTGGCCAATCACCAAGGATTATTCCACAAGTAGTCCATTTTATTTAACATTTTTCTATCAGCGTTCAATTTTACCCATTATGAAATCTCTCCAAGAAATGTTTGGAATACATATCTTTTGATGAGAAATGATTTATGGATGGTCGGGCCTTTTGAGTTCTTAAGGTCCTTTTGCTATTTTGTGGGTTCTGGCTTTTTTCTTAACTAATCCATTTCTTGCAGTATTCTATGTTATAAACTTAGATGGAAATAAGATATGGAATGAAGAAGTTATTAGCCGCATTCGATAGGTAGGAATTAAATTTACAACCTTTGATGCAAGTTTGTATGTTGAATTCTACAATATCCTTAGATTTATATATCTGTGATACCCTTTTCTTTATGCGAACATAACCGGATTGAAGAGGTTATTTACGGACAAAATGTTAATGGGTGGGACAAGGATGTAAAACATTTATGGATATTGGGGTTTTATCAAAGCGTTTTTTCCTTCCTTGTTTTTTTTTTTTTTTTTCTTTTTTTGTTACTTGAAGAAAACATAGATGCATACATGATCGAAACATGTATTGGCTATTTGTGTGTCAAAAATATTATTGCAACTAACTACTCAGTGAATGTATGAATTGGTTCAATAGTATCATAGATGATTTGACTTTTTGCCTTCTCCAAATTGATTTTCCCAATTTGTTCAAATAAAGCTATGCGAATGGGTGCCTATTATGGTCTTTCAAACTAGAAATTCTATGATAGAGGGAGTGATGAAGTATATTAGCATGTTAGCTAAGTTATATTAATTATGATAAAAGATCAGTACTGAGTTCACTACAACAAAAATCATTTTTCGCAGCAAATTGTCAGGACCCGGGCTTGAGATTAAGGTTACCACGGCTAAACCCGGAGTCGCGATCATCATACTTACTCCCGTAAACCTCGCATTATCGAAGTCAATACGAAATTCACAAGGGATCTTACAATCATACCTGTTCAATGCATACTTTGCAGAAATATATAAATACATTGACATCAATTGAAGACATACAAGTTCTTTACATAAGAGTAAAGTTTACTTACACATTTCATTTCCTATTCAAGTTCAAGTCAACCATGCATATTCAAATACAATGCAGGTGACTACTATTCACATCAAAATGAATCTCCAAAACATTTCAAAATGTTCTAATTATTGCCCTCCGAGTTACGTCCATTCGTTTAATCCTCCTGGAGGAACCGGATTAGCCTCCTCCGCTGGCAGCGCGGCCTTTGCATTATCGAAATGGGCAAGTTGGCCTGTAATGTCATCAATAACACTGTGAACACAACGGTTCAACAATATATACACAATTCTATGATGACAATGTGTTTAGCAATTCTAAACAATTCAAAATCAATATCCATACACATTCGTCTATTTACTCATGTAGTTCTCCCCTGAAGGTAGTATTCAGTGTCATTTAGTTCTTCCCTGAAGGAAGCAGTCAGTATCATTCATTGTCCTCTATGTCATAGGTAGAAGGGCACACCATTCATGACCCAGCCTTAAGATGGACTCATTCAATTTCATATTATACACTTTATTAAGTGACTTATCAAATGCGTGGGTTATACCAGTGTTTTGATCAGAGATCACCGGTCCCACGGAGCTCCGGAACGCTCCATCTACTGCAGCAGACTTGTTCTTTAATTCATTACAGTGGTTGTTCATTTCAGTTTATTTCCTTTCATTTCATTTCATTAATTTGATACATTATTCAAGTCAGAAACAAATAAATTTATTAAACAAGTAAATAAGTAGGCAAGTAAATTTTCCTAAAACAACATTCAGGTGAAACATTCATTATGCAATGCATGTGTTATTCTAGTTTAGCTAACACCTATGAAGGTTTAGGAAAAATTTCAGAAATAAATTCTGAAACCTCTATAACGTCGGTCACCTTGTCGGTCACCTGTCAGTTGACCGAACTCTGTCAGTTGGCTTTCCAGAAGCTCAGTTTACTGATACCATTTTCTAACATCCCCTAAAGGAATTCGGTCACCCAGTCGGTCAGGTGTCGATTGACCGAATCTACAGTGTCGGCTAACCCAATTCGGTTCGACTGTCCTTCTGTTCCAATTCCAGAGAGCATCAGATGAGCTCTCAGGCAACTCGGTTAGGTGGTTTGGTCGACTGTTGGTCGACCGATCCCTCAATGTCGGCTGACCGAACCCAATTCGGTCAGCTTTACAGAAACTGACCTCTGCTGCGAGATTCAGTTCAGAAAACGTCGGTCAGGCTGTCGGTCAGCCGAGCTGCTTCCAGAAGTTCAGAATTCTTTGAACAGAATTTTCTGGAATTGAACTCTTTGAGTTCCAATACGTTCATTTACATGTTAAATTATGAGAATTGAGTATACTTGCCTTGTTTGGAGATTAATTCACAAGAACCTCCTTGCTCAACTTGAACTTGAGATGAAAACAAAACCCCTTTGAAACCCTCTTTTGAACCTAATCCAAAACCAATCCATAAAAGAGAATTCCAATGAGTTTCTTATGTAAGAAACATTCACAACTCACTAAAAAGGCTTGGAGTTCTGAAATTAAGTCCAAAACACTTACTTATAGCCTCTTTGGTGGAAATCTTGAGATCTTCTCAAGTTTAAACTTCAAGAAATCAAAGAACAAGATAAAGAAGATGATGACGAAGATGGAGTGCCTCTTCAACCAACTTGTGAAGCTTCCACTCCACACTCAATAGACAGAATTAGAAGAAAGAAGAAGATAACAAAGAGAGGAAGAGAGCTGTGTTGGGAGTTGAATGGAGGGAATGATCTCAAAGAGTTCATCATCATCCCTTATAAGCCCATTTTTGCACTTTAGCCCTCTCATTTCCACTAATTACAATTTGAGTCATATGAAGGGTCATTTGATCCAATTCACGTCGAACGGAATCGCTGTTGTTACAGAACTTAACGTACTCATCGAGATACACGTGCGGGTATCAAGAGTTTCCGTATTCGACAAAATATGCGGAAATTCGTATTTATGAAAAAGTCCTCGTATCCCTCAATCTAAGTCTAAAAACCATTTCAATTCATTCATTACCTTATCATTAAGCTCAAATTGCTCATTTGAGACAATTTCAATTCAATTTGGCCCTTAAGCCACGTTAATCCCTTAAAACACATTCAATTAGCATTAGTCCCGATTAATTAGAGTTAATCTCGATTAATTCGGGACAGGGTGTTACACAAATATTCCACGACATTTTGAAATTTTTTCACAAAATATTGTTTTCCGCGACGAAAAATTCATCTCGTCGTCTAAAACGAAAACACAAATTATTTAGCGACGATAATTTTCAGTTGTCACTAACTATTGCCGCAAAAAGTTTGGCGCAAAAAATGGAGTTGGGGCCAGGAAGAGGTAAAGTTTTTCCGATAAAACTATTTATTTGGTGACAAGCTTTTTTCGTCGGTAAATCATTTGCACCACATTTTATTAAATAATTTTTGCGACAAAAATATGTCGTCGCAGAATCTCTTGAAAATAATCCACGGCGAAATGATTTTGTCGCGGAATGCATAAAATTTGGGGCACGAGAACATTCTTCGCGGTTCATTTTTTAAGTGCGCTGTTGGGCGACGAAATGAACCCTCTCTTTCTATTTCCTTCTTTCTCCTTCATCTCCATTTGAAAGGAACAAAACCCGCACATTCTCCTTTTTCTCTCTTCCCCATTGCAAAAACCCTAATTTCCCACCTTTTTTTTTTCTTCTCTTGTTACAGGTGATGGAGGCTCTACTCTGGTGCTCTGTCCCTCTCTCACTCTTTCTTTCTTTCTTTTGTCGCTTTTTATTCCTTTCTCTCTTCCCCACGACGAAACTGCTGCTGAAGTTTCTTAAATAGTAACAGGGGAGTGCAAGGAGAAGCAAGGGACCGGGAACTTCTGTAGAGAGAAGGAATCAGAAGAAGCCCCACAGGTACACGCCCTTCTTTCTCTGAAAATCTCTGGTTTCTTTTTTTGTGTAAAATTTCTTTTGGAGAAAAATACGAATCGTGTACAGTGAGCAATCACAGGCACCCACCCAAATATTTTTGGAGGTAGCCTTCCCTCTTCTCAATCCCACCCCATCTGTAGATGTGGGAGAGAGAGAGAGAGAGAGAGGGAGGCAGAGAGATCCATCGAATCCAACGATGGAGATCTTGTTCCTCTAATCTACATTTAGCCTCTGGTATTTCTCCTAACCACGTTGCTATTTTGGATTACTTGCTTTTTTACCATCCCCTTCCCAAAAAATTCCTACCCCCAAAAATCTTCTTGTGGTAAGAATCCAAAATTCAGTTCTTATTTGCTGAGATTCTCTTATTTTGTCCCCAACCCACATCCAAGATTCAGTTCTTATCTGTTGATATTCTACAACACTAAATTCATTATTTCTTAATGTCTTGTTGATTTCCCTTGTCAAATATGAACAATTGAAAAGAATCTGAATATTACTTGTACTTTAATTGTAGATATGAGCAAGGTAAATATGTAGAGCCGTGTCCTAATCCTATGTATCTTTATCTGTATGGCATATCTTAGCATCAAATTCATACCAGGCAATGAGATACTCGATTTTAGTGTGAAGGCAACCTCATTATACACGATATTTATTTAGCTCATCATTGGTGCTATTTATAGAGCCAAAATCTTCTCTTCATTTCTCTCCAATGTCTCCAATGTAACCCTAGTGCACACCTTTATTTTGTCTCACTTACAATATCTTCTCTTCATTGCTTTTGATTCCCATGTTTAATTCCTTACAATTTTTTTTTTTTTTTTTGTACCACAGATTGGAACTGAAGATCAATGTAATAAAGGCCAATTGCTTGAACATCTTTTTGTTTTTCATAAGAATATTGTATTTACACTATTTTAGATGCTACATTTTTACTTGAATTAGTAACGACGACATGGCTAAACTTGTGGGTTGGATTTAATAGTTTTATGTTTCCTAATATGTTGAAGGAGCAGGTTTTGTACATTTTTTATTAGTTAAATGAGCAGACTTTATTGTACATTTTATTTTAATTGAATGAGCATGTTTTATTGTACATTTTTATTTGAGTTGAATGGGTAGGTTTTATTGTACATTTTATTTGAGTTGAATGGGTAGGTTTTATTATACATTTTATTTTTGTTGAATGGGAATGTTTTATTATACATTTTATTTTAGTTGAATGAGCAGGTTTTATTATATTCAGTGTAAATGAGATTTTTGAGGTGGCAGGCATCAATTTATAAAATAAATATATTATTTTTATTGACGAATTTTATTTGTCGCCTAATAAGAATAAATATATATTTGCATATTATCCCCGACATATATAATTTGTCGCCTAAGAGAATTTGTGGTAATGTTAAATATTGGGCGATGAATTAAGGTGGTCACCTAATGTCTACAAAATATGCGCGACAAAACTAATTCGTCGCCTATTATAACTCATGGCAATTCATACACTATTTAGCGACAAATGATGTTTTGTCTGTAAAAGATATAATTTAGCGACGACTCCATTTTGTCGCCAAACTCCTTTCCACCATTTTTTATCCATTTTTTTCAATGAATTATAGATGTTTGGCGACAAAAAATATCCTTTTTGCCAACATAATATGTTGCCGCAGAAAATTGATATTTTGCAACGATTAGTTGTGATCGTTGGCTAAAATATTCACTGGCGCCTAATAGGCGATGAACTGGCGACAAAAATGGTTTCGTTGCAGAATATATTGGGTGAAGATTTTCTGATTTTCTGCGACAAATACTTGCGTTGCGAAAAATAATTTTTGTTGTAGTGGTTATAGCTCTTAGCATCAATTATTTTAGATTAGGGTATATAAAAATATATGCCCAGATAAAGAAATGACTTATGGACTGCTTTTCCTACACAGGTTTCTATGCTTTAACATCAATTATTTTAGATGAGGCTGTATAAGAATATACGACCAGATAAAGAAATTAATCATATATTCCTTTTTATACACATGTTTGTATCTCTGTAATTCATGAATGATAGTCATATTCTAGGAGAAGAATATAGATAATAGCGTATGATGAAAAGTTATTATGATTCCTTTTTAGCAGGTGGACATTGTGGTGATAAAGATGGTATATAGATGCTATTTTGCATTTGATTGTGTTATTTTAAATTTGAAATTTTACTTTGTTGTAGAAAAAGCTAACTCCAGTTAAGTAACTTGAATGTTGTTGTACTTGTAGTACTGTTTCTTCGAACATTTTAAATTTATGGAATTGTTAATGTCTGCACTCATTTTAAACATAATCATGGATAAGCTTGAACGTATTTTCTTTAATTCTTAATAGCTAATCTTTTTCTTCCTTGTCACGCCTTTTGCAGCTTCATCATCTTTGTGATAGTCATTGAACCTTGAGGGTCTACTACTTTGAGTGGCAGTTCGCATTTTAACCTTTTCATATGTTATTTTACGGATAACACTCATGTGATGGTGAATGCTATAGGAGAAGTGAAAGCTACCCTCAACTTTTTTAGCAAATTACATTTCATTATTGATTTTACTGAATCCATCCCAAATTCAACGTTTTTTTTTCTTTAAAATTTGTTTTACAATATGATTTATTTGCCATGAAGTACAATAAATTCAATATGTAAAAAAAGACGTACTTGAAGTTGACATTAATTGCGTGGTCTCATTTGCCTCAAAGAATTTTCTTTTAACTATGGTGAAGGTGGATCCAAATCTCCAGTATTCAGATGCTTCTTTGATATCCTTGGTAGAGCATTTCTTCAGCATCTTTCCACAAAAAAATGATGATTGATGAATATACCAACTAATATACCACTGACTTAAATCAAAGTAATATCATATATATAATGGGACAGCAAATAATGATTCTTAATCAAATGGTTCAATGACTGTTTAAAGCCAAACAGCCCAGCAAAACAAACTATTCTATGTCAAATGGGCTAGAAATTAATCATTGTATGTGAAATAACTAGCCCCCAAAGTTACTGTAAAAACTGAGCAGCTAATAAGAGTAAATTGGGTTAGCAAATAGTATCAAAATGGGTCAGTGATTGTTTTCAAATTGGCAATGCATTGAGCATGATAAATGATATATGATAGATGGAGTGTTGACAAATTGTGATAAAGCTTAAAACTTTGCCGGTAACGTGACGATACACAACTGCATAAAGAAGTGAGTTATGAATAGCTTTTTTGCTCTTCTTTTTTTTTTTTTTTTTTTAAAATACAAGTTTATGTGCTTTCATTGATCATTTCCAGAAAGAAATGAATTATACATATGAAATCGCTCTTCCAATACTTTAAGATATGTTCCATTATTAACAAGGATCAGACATAATTTTTATCTCTGTCTTTAGAAATTTTTGTTGCATTACAAGTTTTGCGATACAGTTGTCATTAGTTGGTTGCCTGTACTCAACGCTAGGGTTGTACCAAAAAGTCGTAGATCCGTCAATCCGATCAGATCTGATCCTCAGATTTTGATCCGATCCAAAGGCCAATAAATTGGTGACAGATTGAAAATTGTATAATCTGTTAATAACGAATCGGTGAAAGATTTCACTCTTAATCTGCGAATTCGATCCGATCCGATCTGTTGTCATTAAATATAAATGAATATATATATATATATAAAATAAGAATAAAAAATGTAAGGGGTCAATATGTAACCTTATGAATAGAAGATGATAGGATAGGCATACAGCTCTCAACCCATACCCCTTTAATTCAGTGGCTTCAGAATTCATTGGTTTTTTCTTCTTTCTTTTTTTTCCCATGTAATGTATAGAGACGGATTGAACGGATTAATCCGATCCGATCCATTCCTTCACGGATGCGGATCGGATCGGATTTTAACAGCCACAGATTGGTATTGGATTCTACATCTGTCAATCCGCAGGTGATAGATTGGTGACAGATTTAGCCCAATCTACATCAATCAGATCCGTGTATAGCCCTACTCAGCAGTGGCATGCTTGGTAGTTATACTATGTGAAGCCAACTGAATCAATTGAAACCAGCTGATTGATTTTGACTACCCATTGGCTTTGAACCCTTTTTAAATCCTGTCCCAATGCTGTTAAAATCCTCCTAAACGTTTTATCCTTATCCCATTAACTCCTCTTGCAACTGTTTCCTTTTCTCTCTACGTGTTTTTTCATTTTCAAATGCCCTTCTCCACGTCTTCTCCATGACTCCTCAGAAATATCTCTCTGCATCTCTTCATTTTCTCCATGCCTCCTGCTCACTTCCGGTTTCCCCAGTGATCGACTCTCCGATACCAATGGGTTATCTGCCGGGTCTGTTGATGAAGAACAAGTTGAGGCTGCTGGTTTCCATTGTAGCTATCGGAGGATGCCCTTCGTGGACCCTCTCGATGCCCATCATCTCAGGTTTGTTGATTTTGAAGTTATACAACACTATTCGATTTCTGTTTCTTTGCTTTCTTCTTCTTCGTCTTTGTTTTTCCCCCCATTTTTCAACTATTTTGTCTGATTTCCTTTTTTGCTTTTGAATGTTGGGATGCTCTTCTAAAATAGATCAATCTCTGATAGATTTTGACTACACAGTTGATCTTGACCTTTTGGCCCTTCTACTAACTATTTAAACTGTTTTTTGCTAACACTGGCTGTTCATATTCCGCACTGATCCTCTCCTCTCATGTCTAACAGTGGGCAATCCAAGGTAGGTTAGAGGCAGTTTCCTGGGTAGTGGATGTGGATGAGAAGAAAGGGAAGAGTCTCTTTTACTATGTTGCTGAAGTAGATGGGCATCCTGAAAAGAGGCCCCTTACTTGTTGGTTCAATGGAGGTTGGTTCTTTTTGTTCTTTTGCTTCCTTTTTTGGGGGATGAGACTTTGTTCCATTTTTTATTTTATTTTTGTTAATTTTGGGTCATGGGATACTAGAGTTTCCCCTTTTGTTCATTTTTCTCTCCACCGCATAATGTTTTAGTTAGTCTATCTCAGTTGCAACATGGTTGTTTTCTTTCTTCTTTTTAGGGTTCTTACCGATGGTAGTTACTTTCATAGGTTTTTTTTCTAACTAATTGGATTTGGTTAGATTAAGTCAACTCAGCTTTTGCATTCCTAGAAGATGTTGCTTATGTGCCTCTTTGACAGCATAGTTCCTGTTGGCTTTTGCTCCGATCTGTCCGCTTTAACCTGTTATCCTCTGTTTTGAA
Source organism: Persea americana (assembly GCA_029852735.1). Classification (NCBI taxonomy): domain Eukaryota; kingdom Viridiplantae; phylum Streptophyta; class Magnoliopsida; order Laurales; family Lauraceae; genus Persea; species Persea americana. The sequence continues at coordinate 56,654,333 of CM056814.1, read as the reverse complement.
TGAATGTGCAACATCTCAGTATTAGAACAAATAGTTCAACTGAAATTTGGGACTGCACTGGAAGTACTAGGAATGATAGGGATTATCAGCCCATTCTCAATTTTATTTTTATTCCTTAAATCTAAACAACCTGTTGTAAAAAAAAAAAAAAAAGTGAGCATCAATCTCTCCTTGAGCCACATCAGCAGCCCATTTTCCAAATCAGCAATTGAACCCTCTCCTTTTTATCTCTTTAAAAGCAAATAAAATTTATCTTTTAATCCATCTTTTTCAGCTCCCTCTCATTATCTAAAAGAAACACAACTCCTTAACTTCTGACTTCTCAATGGCGCAATGCATACAATTTAAAAGAAGAAGAAGAAGATGATGATGATGATGATTATCATTATGATTCATAATTTCATATTCACCGATTATGAAACTATAGAGTGCTGGTCGTGTATCAAAATCTGTAGCTTTCTTTGTTGCTTTTTGTGCTTATTTGTTGACTGCATTGTTTTTTGTTCTGAGTTGCAGATTTTAGAGAGAAGAAGACAACATTCAAGCTTGGTGAATCTTCAAAGTGAATGCAGAAGCTCAATCAAGAAAGATTGGTGTGTCTCCACTGAAAGCTGCATATGCTTCTTTTTATTTTATTTTATTACATTCACCCGATCTGTTCACATAACAAGTGGAGGAAATACACATTGTTAGGTTGATCCCCTTGATTAGAACTAACTCACATGTAAGTCTGGTCCTTTCTTTCAGTGACCGAAAACTTTCAAATGACATCTTCATTGTAGGCTGATGGCACGACTGGTTCCATAGACAAGTCATTGTCACCCTAGGGGACAGGTTCATTGCCTTAACTGATATTTTATAATTCATGTTGCCAAAATAAAACGAACAAAATGGAAATAAAAGATATTTTCGTACAGAATTACAGATAGTCTTAAGTTCCTAACCACCGATTTCTCCATTGTAAAATGTGGGCAAATATGGCCATTGTGGTCCATTAAGTTTACAGGAACTTCCTGCACCTATACATAATTGATTTACGAAATCAGGATTCTAGCCTACTCTGGAGTATCTGGTGGGTTGGTAGGTTTCCTTTTTTGTTTTTTATGAATAAAATGTTTAAACCTTTACAACTGAGTTTGGAGTTCTTCACATTCAGTAATTTAGTTGAATTTTGGAAGGGATTGCCCTTTTTTTCTTTTCTTTTTTACTTTAATATGGGTTGGAGATTCAACACTATATTAGCTGCATTTGCATTGAATCATTTGCCTTAGACATTGACACACCAATAAGCAAATAGTTCATCAAGTATCATGACATTGATGCTGGCCTTCTCTTTTTCTACAACCTTCATGGTTTTGATCAATGTATTTTCACCCTTTTTTACAGTTGAAGAAGTCTATTGGATTATAAAAATGCAAAATTTTCAATCAAAAGTTTGTATATTTGTTTTATTAAATAAAAACACGGCGTTAAGTTCAATTTTGAAGTTGGAGCTCGATTTCGCAATCAATTGCAATTTCATTGCCGATTTAAAAATTGATTTTGACCCAAGAAGCAATTGGTTTTGACCTTATCAATTTGGAGACAAATCACATTCAAAGTTTAAACCCAACTGGACTCTTTATTTAGATATTATCTTAGTTAAACTGAACCAGACTCTTTTACAAAGTTTCTCTTCGTGGAGGGCATTAAATCTAACAACATCACTATCCTAAATCTTTGTAGATAATTTATAAAGAAGAACCTGCAAGGAGAGAAATAAAGAGAGAACTTTTTGAGAAACTTTTGTAGAAACTTTTTGAGAGAATCTTTTTAAGATTTAAGATACAAGGACCCATAATTTATAGAATGAAAATCCATGATAACTTATCCCTCCTCTTTACAAGAGAACTTAGCCTCTTTCAACCTATTTCTTTACTTTCCTAAGTTACCTCACCTAACTTATCATGCATTAAAGTGGCACCGTTACTTAGAAGAGGACATTAAGTTAATCCAATTCATGGCTATCGAGATGTTCAGAACGTTATTCTCTATGTTTATTTATTTATTTTCTTTTTTTATGTTATCCAACTATTCGCCATCATTTGTTTACCTGTGTAGATCAACTCTAAAGAGCGTTACAATACCCTATAGCAACAACTCTCTATCCTCTTTCTGAACAAAAGAAGAGGAAACTAATAATCATATATCCCATACTCAATAGTAAAGCAGCAGTTTGTGGTGTACTTGTTATAATGAATCCTCTCCTTCTATAGCCTTCCCTTCCTCTCCTTCCTCTTTGCACGCTCGCCCTTCAACTTCCCTCTCCGAGTCGATGAATAGAAAAGAACATGGCCAATGCCAACTCTATCATCACAAAGTGGAGCCCATTTCTTAGAATTCATTAAAAAGCCACAACCACTGTCTTAGATCTCTCACTCTATAATAAGATTGGTGTTTGTTTTGAGACCCTTTCCTTTCTTTAGATTTCTTTACTGTTGTCTAATTCCTAATTTCTTTAGAAATATTCTGATTGACAATTGATATTATGTAAAATTTTGTTCGGTATATGGCAATTGCTTTAGTTAATTACAGGTCTAATAATTCTATATGTTTTTATTTCAACTATATTGTTTGAAATTGTCTTAGTTCATATCTGTTGTCAAGCTTATGATAGTACGCTTTTCAATTGACTTTAATGTTTTATTTTTAAATTTCATTTTGCATGTGTTCTGTATTTTATGATGTTTCCCCTATTTGGTGCAAAATATATGGATCTGTTGTCTGGATGTTTAGATTTTCTTTTTACTTATCTATTTATTTATTTCACTTGTCAAGAACTGGTAAATTCTCTGTTTGAAATTATTTAAAGGGAATTTTACCGGAAAAATCACCTCAGATGCTAACTAGACCAAAAGGGCCCTCTTAGTTTCCTTCTCACCGATGTGGTCCCCTGGGACTACTGATATGAGTGCAGATGTCTCACATAATCCATCGGATGGGAGATCTGAGTGCAGAGATTGGGAATGATCTGAATGATGGCTGGAATGATTTCCATGATAGGTAGATCAGCAAAGAGGGAAGAATTAAGTTCTCTACAAGGAGCAGGTAAGAAAGGGGGAAGAAAAAGACTAGGTTCTGGTGACAACTTGGGTATCTTCCTTTAAACAAAATGACAAAAACAACGACAACAACACTTGACTTTTTGGGTCTCCACCTGCCCCCCAACAAATAAAGATTTCTGACTTACTGATTGCCATCACCCACTGGGTAACTTGCTTTCTACAATGCAAGAAAAAAGGAGTATGAACTATGGAGATTATTCTTTGATCTAGAAAGGTTTGGATCTAGATCCAGTAGGTTGAAGCAAGGATGTGGGACCAGAAATGACCACTCATGTTCATTAAATAGACTCTTTTTAAGTCTCTGTATAGTTTGTTCATAAATATTGCATTTGGAAATTGGAAAGCTTCACTTGTATACTTAAATCAGAACTATTTCTGACATCCTTCGATCCCCATTTCTTGTCATGAATCCTAATCCAAAACCAGGGCTTAACAGTTTTTTTAGCTCTGATCCGACAAATGATCCATTCTTGGATACAAAACTTGAAACCTGCTCGAATTGCTTGAGTTGATGAGCATCTCCAACCCAGATAGGCTGCTGTTTCAATTGAACCAGGTCATACTACTGACTCAGGGAGTAGCTTATTCCACTATAGTGTCACTAACAAAGTTCAAATTCAACCTGACCTGAAAAGTCAGTTAACTGAATTTTTTTCCTATTAACACTTCTGAATGGTTTGAAGATAAGGACCAAACCTATTCATACCGTTGACTTTGGGAATCCGAACATATGGAAACAAGATTCCAACCACATGTTTCTGCTTGCAGTGAGGAATCCCTTTTCCAAAGGCTGTGAGGAAAACCTGCGAGTTTCTCATGGATCCCTCGTTTGTTTCCAAATATGCCGTAAAATGATCGTTCTCTCTACCGTAAAAATAATTTATACATATAGAGGAGTGCTAGAAAACTCCTGTGGAGCTTTTTTCTTTAGAAAAATGCCCCTTTTAATGCGGCCCACTGTTATACAAAACAAAATTTTGATTTTGTTTTAAATGGAAATTTATATAAAACAGAAAAAAGCCCCACCTAACTGTCCTAGCCATCCTCTCTATGCATCTTTCTCATCCAGAGTCTTGCTCATCTAAATGGTCCTTCCATGGATTAAATACAGCAAAACCAAAGACCCCACCGATGGCACTTAAAATATCCATCTAATTATTATTATTTTATTTTTTTGAAAGATGTGGGCCCCACTGTGTAGATGACCCAACCAAAATAGGGAGATTCATTTGACAATGAGTCACACAGGATCTAAGTAATGGATAGTTGGGTACAACTCTTTAATGTCCGGATCAGTTAAGTATGCATGAGTGGCCCACTAGTGATATGGACTTCGTTGGATTTTTGGCAAGGTCTTCTCCAGTCTCTATAAGATGGGTTATCCCATATGTAGTAAGCGTTGGTGTTTGTTATTGGGCTTGGTTGGGCCAATGTTTTTTTAAAACCCAGATCGTGTGAGACATCTCTAATGGACATCAACACACAAATCATCTTGCCAACTTGGGGACCTGTTACCTACAATTAAGTGATAGGGACTCGGTTTCTTGGAAGGCTATGCAATATTGGGAAAAATGGGAGAGGCGCAATGGCTATTTGATGATATCCCGGAGAGAGATTTTTAACTTGGGCGACCGTGAGCAAGGTAAGTGAACTAGTAGTACTTCCTTCACATTTAGTGCAAGTGACTATTACATAATTATTTACTTTTATTGTGGTGTAAAATTTGCATATCATGAACATTATACAGGCAATGCACAATGAAGTACCGAAACCTGGGATTTGGTTTTTTAGCTATTATTAATCTTCATGTATTTTTCTTATATCTGGTATCATAACTGTAGCTTCTAATGGTGAAAAGTATATAGAACTTTCCAATCAATGTTGGATGGGATGCAATTTTGAGCTTCTTGCTTTGAGTTTGGGAGCTGATGTGATAGAGTGGGGTTCACTTCCCATTGTTGATGCAATTTGGACATTGCTGATGAACTAAGTAACGCTGGCGGTTAAATGGGAACCACTATTTGGCCATCAATTGATTGATGCTAGCAAGCCTGTATATAGTTTGGATGTCTAGATGCTCAAATACTCTATTTTAAGTATTTATCTCTCTGTTTTTTTTTTCCCCCTATTGGCAACATTGTGTAATCTACTGACTATAACTATCTCTTTAATTAGAAGCCTCGAAATTAATGGTTATATTTGCATTTGTGAAACATTTAAGACTTTGGATCTTGATGATCCCACCCATTTTGTATACAAATCTGTGATCCACTTTGAGACCTTCTTATATATCCCATTTTACCAATCACTAACGAGCATCAAATTGAACCTTGCAGAGCTAAATCTCTTTGATAGTTGTGGCCGGTTCTTTGTTTTCTCATCTGACCAATGTGGCATCCATTTCCACCAGCCAATTTTTTAGGCCAACAATCCAGAGAATTATATTTAAGAAATTCGGAAAAGACATCCAAGAGTTTTGATGAGGAAACCACATTCGTTTTAGGGACATTATATTGGGTGAAAGACATTCACAATGGAACCTACATAATCATACCAAGCGAGAGAGACTCATTATTGAGACTCGACAACATAAATTATGTATCATTCACTGATGAAAACTTCAAGTTCAGAGATGACTACAGTTACAATCTTCTTCAATGTTTAATTAGAAATTCAAATTAAACAATAAAAATAAAAAAAACAGCCCACCACCTATCACACAGTGCTACTGACAAAGATTACTAGTCCTACACATGTGCAGGCGGTGCAGCTCTCTTTTATGTGGTCAATGTCCCACTTGATGCAGTCTGGATAATGGAGAGCAAAATCCTATGCAGTATTCTCAGAAGTTCTTTAGATATTCTCCACGAAATTCAGAAAAAGTTCAAATAAGAAAATGCTCCATGAAAATAATTGGGTTCTCGCAATGTAAAATAAGATTGGGTTTTATGAACATTGATATGAGATACCCCAACATGAATTTAATTTGCCTAAATGTATGCTGTTTGGGAGAAGGTAATTTCTGTTGACAATATATTGATGGACAGAATAAAACAACCAAACAACAAACGAAATTCTCGGTCTCTCTTCTCACTCGTTCACTAATAGAGAGTTGTTTATATATACATTCTGTATGACTTCTGTAATATCAGCCCTTGATATTTGCAATCATCAGAACTGCCTGAAGGATCAAATGATCTAATTGGTTTGCTAATTATGAAATGATTTTCTTTTTGGAAATTGAACTTCATCAAAATCAGAAGGGACCAACAACAAAACCAACGTATCGGGAATTAGGGGGAGGAAATCCTAGTCCATACCCAATCTGGAAAAACAAACGTACCAACAAATACTCTTGCCAATGGAAGAACAATACTTGGCCAAAACATAAGCAACCTCATTAACAATCATTGGAATATGTAAAGACTCGATAGAAGAAAACGAAAGACTCAAAATTTTAATATCCAAAACAATTGGGTTGATGACCAAGTCAGCTTTCCCGTTAATGCATACAACGACTTCTTTTGCATCTGAAAGAAGCATGATCTCAGGAAAACCGCTGCTTCGTACTTCCTTTAATGTAAGAAGAATAGCCCACACCTTTACTTCTTTAGAGGAAAGATCCTTGGTCCAAATTGAGCACCTGCAACCAAAGGTAAATGATATCTCATCATGAAAAAACTAAAGCTAGATTGTCCATCTTTAATATTAAAAGCAGCATCCATGAATACAAAAATCCTAATCACTACTGGGGAAGGGGATAAAACTTTGCCGTGCTCCCCTATATTGAAACCTTTGCATATATTCTAAACCAAACTAATAATCTTGTCAGGGTTAATGCATTGCCCAGTGCCCACCTTGTGAAAACAAACGAGATAAGATTGGTCTCTACTTTTAAATAAGTCATATTCTTTAAATCCATTAACTTCTTCCACCATTCCACATTACTAGCATTTCTATCAAAATGAGATGGATAGCCAATGTTGGAACCAAACCAAATTGCCCTAGCATGATCACAACCGAAAATGTTCTATTGTTTCTTCCTCAAAATCACAAATAGGGCAATAGTAGAACATTAAGTTGTCTTAGGAGCAAGCCTTTTCCTCATAAGAATAGCCTTATGGAGGTATTTCCAACAAAAGAGAAGGATTCTTTACGGCAAAGAATCTTTCCAAATCTGCTTTCAATTTATCATATCATTATTCATATTATTGTTAGATTGTGAGGGGATTTGATAGGCTGACTTAGTAGAGAGGTTCCCATCTTTAGAAAAGGGCCGCACTCTCTTATCTTTCAGTTGTGAATTCGGAATATAGATTTTAAAAAATTTCTTCCGCATCCTTTAGATTATTGAATATATAGGAGATCATAAAAACATTCTGAATTTTATTATTACTCTGTAGGCTTTTAGTTTCTAAGTTTAGATTAGAAATTTGAGAAAGAGCTTTTCTATGGCCTTGCTCACCAGGAATCCAATGTTGCAATTTTGGATTACAACCTTTGTTGATTCACTTGTATGAATTGTTTGGGTTGTCAAATGGAGCCTCGATATGGGGATCAGAGGAGCACACTACTTCAGAGCAAATGTTGGGGAAATGCAACATATGAGTTAATATCTTCATCATTCAGACAAATGCAACCCATGATCCCAATATATGCTCACCAGGAGTTTTGTTTACTGTCATTCGAGTGCGTTCTACATGTTTCAGGTTCTTGGAAGCACCTCTACTCACTGAATACCTATTCTCATCCCGCAAATGTGCATAGATAAAATGATGCAATTTTCAAAAGTAAGCAAAGTGTTAGAAATATGTAGTTCTCATCCCGCATTTCAATTCCAGTGGTCAATTTGGGAGTTCTAGGCACATAAACACCATGCTTGGGCTATGAAAGTGTGCAGAGGTGTGGACACAATATGCATCTTGAATCTCAGATCTCTGGTTTTTGCGTACTTGAGGCAATACTGCTATTCACATTATCTCGATAAAATTATTTTCTCACTATTGCCTGCCATCTGTTGCATGTATTGTTTAATCTTCTCAAGTGCACAATTCATTGTGATAATGTGATGTGTGACATGTGTCTCAGTTGCTTTCTCTATTTTTTGTGTTATATGGTTGTGTAACTAGCCAATGATAACAAGTGTATTGACAACATAATTGGTCATTGAGCACCATGCTAAAATATGACTACTAGGACCATCTAAGGTCGTGCTGGTTGAGAGAGTTACAATTAGCACACAAAGGCAAGTTGTAGCTGTAAGCATTCTAATTAAGGAGAGTCTTACAATTCCTCTTATCATTAACTGTTTTCTTCTTGTTGTTCGCTCTCTGCTACATGTACTGTCTAATCTTATCATATGCAATCTATCTATAATAATATGGTGAGGTTTTGTTGGATTGTGGTGATTACCATAGTCTTAACGAGTGGTGAATAAAGTAGATCGCAAAAGGCTAAAGGCTGATTTAGGAATTGAATCTTATAGCTCAAGTTTTTCAAAGTGTGGATATTATAAATGGTCTAATTACTACCGGGACTAGTTGTCGGATTTAACTAATCCTTTGTAATTTTGTATAATAAATTATTCCTTCACCGAAAAAAAAAAATGTCAACTTCTTAAATTAGTAATTCCATTGAAAATACTGAAGATCACTTATTGAACTCTACACCACATAAGTAATATTTCTACATAATCGAAGTAACATGTGAACTATAATTCGCTTTAAAAAATAAGAAAAGTAATCCATATAACATGTGAACTATAATTCTCTTAAAAGAAGCTCATGCCTCGCTCTGAAATGTAAGAAAAAAATCCATGCCTGGCTCTGGAAATAGTAAGTGACAGATTTGAAATCTTACCCATGAAAAAGGTGAAAATTTTGCATTGTCGAGATGCCTCAAATGATATGAATCTGACAATCGGATTGAATGTGACTCCTGTTGGAAGATGATTCAATGCCTTGGGCTGATCAATTCGACTTCTTTTTGTCACAGCTCTTCCTAATCCGATTCTTCATGGCGTACATCCATCAAGCAAAGAATCTAAGATCCAAGGTCATTAAAGCGGTATGTATGAAAACTTTTATATGAATGAATTCTGATTGAGAACATTGAAGGATATCACATGATGGATTTCATATATAATGCACGGCAAAGAAAATAATATTTGCATTAGACCACTGATGATTAATAAAAAAAAATGCAGCTACACAACAAATAGTGTAACCTTACACATTTAGCATTAATTAAAATCTTAAAATTTAAAAATTAGATAATATTGTTTTGTTCATTTATTTTGGTTAAATTATCAACAGTTGAGCCTATCACATCAATTGTATCACAAAAACTTTTTAGTTAGTATGTAAAGTTTTAAATGTCGTATTTTATATATTTCCATTTTTCTCTACTAGCTTGGATTAACTATGATTTGCCAACTTAGGTTGAAAAAGGAAAAGTTCCTTGAGTTCGGCCCAGCTGACCTTGATTTTGGTTGGGTTTGGTTTGGCCCCTCTATAATTTGGATGTAATTAGCTTGAGCTGGCCAATGACCTAAAAGAATTGTCATTTTTGCAGTTATACATAACTGTTATTTAAGACTTTTGAACAAAAATGAATTCAGAATGAACTTGTCTATTGAAATTTTTTACTGAAAATATCTATCATTTTTTGTTTTTTAAGTTTTTTAACACAGAGAATTTAAGTTTTTTAACTCATGTTATCAATATAATTGTCATCCATATAGAGGTGTAAATATACCTAGTTTTATTTTAGTAAGAATTCTTTGCACATTGTATCATAGTATTACAGGAGCCTTCCTGTGGAGCCCACATGGGGCCATACCAGTCACAGGGGAGGAGAGGATGGACAGATCAAAATGAGCCATGGGAGTGTGAAAAATATTAATATGATCAGATCACCCTAACCTCTTGATCTGTGGCCCTTAGCTTTTATCATTTTTAGAAGGCATATGGCTACTTTCCTACAAGTCCCTTATCCTGTGAGCTCCAGGCTGTCCCCTTAGTGGGGCCCATGGTTGGCCACATAAATCATGAGGAAGGATGGGAATGATAAGACCTTAATGGACCCACCTGTGTGCAAAACTACAGGTCCATTGGGTCATCCTAACCCCTTGACATTTGAATTGAGTATTTAGGAGGAAAAACGTCAAAAATGAAAAAAAAAAAAAAAAAAGTAGATAAAAAAGGGAAAAAAGAAAAGAAAAGCATGGAAGATGAGCTTTACCGTTGCATATGTTCCGACTGCTGTGGATTAGCTTGCCACATTGCATTTCCCGGTGTGATACTTGGCCAATCTGTTGTGTCAGGACGCTTAGGAAGCCTCAAATTTGGACATTTATCTATTTTGAGCTTTATCAATGAAGGCAAGGCCAATGTCTCACGACGAATTATACTTTTCAGTTTGGGTAATACCTCTAGTGTGAAATTGCGTAATTGTGGGAATGGATTCTCAGGTAGGGATTTGTCATGACCTTTTATGATCTCCTCTAATCCATTACAAAAAGTCACATCAAGGGTCTGTAACTGATCTAAGTTTTGCACCATTTCAGAGGAGAAGAGACTTTTTAGATTGTTACAATTATCCAGATAAATTTCATTCAGCTTCCGTAGGCATCTCTGTGGCACTTTTCCTTTAAATAGCTTCTGTAAGCTTGATAGGTCCATGAGATGTAGTTTCTCAATATTTTGTAGTGAATTTTCTCCAACATCACTCCAATCTAAAATACATTCCATTTCCACACACCCTCAGATATCAAGCATTCGTAAGCCGTTTGCATCACCCACTAACTGAGAAACATCTTTTACATGAGCATCAAACAATTTTAAACCTTCTGTATGTGTCACCATCACCTTAACTCCACGAGGATAATTGTTGCCACCACATATTTGCACCTTCTTCATACAATCAGTTATACCAAGAATATGAATTGATGGGCCAATTACAACTCTGAATTTTTTCAATTTTGACAATTGTTGAAGAAATACATTGTCTTCTACACAGTCAAAGTCTTGGATGGTAATCTTGAGAATAATTAACCGTTTCAATTTCCCCACCTCACCAAGTGCGACGTCATTCTCAACTGCAAATTCACTTCCTTTTACCCAATTTACATTTGTCCAGTGCATGCGCAGATCCTCCAGGCTAGACAGCCCAGACATTACATTGGATGGAATTGTTCTTAAGTTAAACAAACCCGACATGTTTAGCTTCTTAAGTTTAACCAAGTTTTGCATTCATTCCGGCAAACGTATGATGCCAGATGATTTTAAATCTAGAAATTGAAGCTCCTTTAGTTGCCCCAAGAATGGCACCTCGGTTAATCTGCGACATCGTCTCAAGATGAGTGCTCGTAAATTCAATAAAGAAGATGAGGATACGGACAATGATGTGATGGAAGTGTAAGATAGATCAAGAACTTGTAAAGCCGGCATGAATTCAAAGAAGCTATGAGGGACAACAGTGATTAGATTTTCGCTCAACAAAAGTGAAATAAGATTGGGACATTCAGGCTTAACAGGAAGTTCAGTGATGTCATTCATCATCAACGAAATTCTCTCAAACTCTTTCCAAGCTCCCTCAGGGGGTGGCTCATTTAGCCCCACCTTAGCATTAACCAAGAATTTCGGGCCTTCATTACAAGATGATGATGCGATATATAGTGCCAAGTTGCGAATTACATCATGCATCTTAACACAAACACCATCATCTCTAATTCCTTCCTCCAAAAGGCATCTACGCTTGAGTTCTTCAATGATTCGGTGCCCCTTATTTGACGCATCTACCAAGTTATTGACATTATCAATAAATCCCTCCATTATCCACCACCAAATTAGTTGTTTAACAGAAATTTCATAATCTTCTGGAAACAGTGAACAGTATAAGAAACACATCTTTACCTTTTCATCTCTTAAGTCGTCATAACTCAGCTTCAAAGGTCGAAACACTTAAGGTTCCATGCCTCTAATCTCAGGCACCGATGCTTTCAATGCCCTCAAAGCATCTTCCCAAAGCACTTTCTTGTTCTCTCCCTGCATCGCCTTTGCAACTACCACGATTGCCAATGGCAGACCACCGCACTCCATCACGATGTCATTAGCAACATCTTTAATGTGCGGCTGATGGACGACCTCCTTCCCAACATTGGCAGCAAATAGATCCCATGCTTCGGCTTCTGTAAGAATACTCATTCTTATCTTGACATCAGCTTTCATATCATTACACACTTCAAAAAGTCGTGTAGTTATAGCAGTTCTGGATCTATTTTCCTTATTGGGTGGAATCCCAACTGTGTACAAGTCGATACAATCCCAGAGATCATCTAAGATTAGCATGTACCTTTTATCGGTCAGATATTGACGTAATCGCATGGATCGGCTATTGTAGGAATCATCTTCATCAAATTTCAGATGCAGCCTGCTCATAATTTCCTTTTGAATCCTTTGCAAGTTGAGTTCCTTGGACACAGTCACCCAAATCACATAATCAAATTCGCTGGTAGCTCGAAGCTTATTGTTGATGGCTTTCATGAGAGTGGTCTTGCCTATTCCACCCATTCCATAAATGGATATGACGCTGGTGTGCTTGTCGTGCAAGAGATCCCAAATCTTATCCATGTTACGTTGAGATGAGCTCTGACCAACCGTGGGCACATCCATCTCCATCACCCTTGGTGGTGAAGACATGGCTAGAAGTTTGATGCCGCTTCTTTCATTGAGGGCTCGTCGGACAGACTCGAGCTTCTCAACAGCCCTCTTGCCCAGTGTGTAGGTGGACGGAAAGTCGGAGAAGAATCCATTGTTGGAGGTCTGCCTTCGATCGAACTCTGATTTGATGTTTTCGATTTCAGTTAGGTTTGCTCGGGAATGACCGAGCCAGGTTCGGGCTTGGTTGGTGAGCCTCATTCTTTTTCTTGAGGCTTCTTGTCCTTCACTCTCCAAGTCGTCGCACTGGTCTTTCAGCTTTTGGGCTTCCTCCATTAGATCATCTACATTCCTTTTGAGATTACTCACATAACCCACTTGTTCGAAGATCTGAGGAGTTGGAATCATCTGACCGATCCATCCTAAAAAATTCTCCATCAAGGATGATGCAGGACAAGTGAGAGAAAAAGAGATGATTAAGGTAATCTAAGCTGAGAAGAGGAAAAAGGAGGAGGCGATAAAATGGGAAAGATGATTCATCAACCAAGGCCAGTAATCGTACGGCAGCTTAATTGGGTTCGTGCCCTCCAAGTGTAACAATGTGACACGAGAGAGAGCACAGACCAAGTTTCCTACGTTATCAAGTTGAGACCATGCTGTACGTCATACTTACAACAAGATTGAAGTTCACCTAAGATTGTATCCCATCATTTGGCCCTGTTGCTAAATAGGTTCAACCTCTACCAATATCTATTAATTACCCTATCACATTAATCTCCAATCCAGTATGACATACTAAAACATGTGTCTTTTCTATTATTAGTACTGACTTGGGCCTTGGCCTACTGTTACGACCATGGGTGGCCCAAGCCTAAACTTATGGACATTCAGTTGGCCCATTGTCTAATCTTATCGACTATGGGGTGGCCCAAGCCGACTGTGAGGTCTGGCGGGGTGGCGAATGCTCCGCAGACTCTCAAAATAGCACCGTTACCCAAGTTATATTAGAAACTATTATAACATGCCTTGCAAAATGAACTAATTTGGTTGGTTTTGAATCTGGTTGCAAGATCCTAAACTTGGCTCTATATGGTGCCTCTCTTTTTTTATTACTGAAGGATAAAGAGGCTTGGCATATTCATATAACTGGATACCCATTTGATGTGTCTGTAGTAAGACAGTTGGCCTAATGATTTATTCTATGCTGCTTATAACAGGATGCAAATGGAAACTGGTGGTTGGTCTATGACGACGACAGCAAGGAATTGGGGTATTTTCCAAGGGACTTATTCCCAGTATTAGGCTCCGGTCCTGCTACTTCGGTTGACTAGGGGAGGGGAGACTCACAGTCCCACAACTGCACGACCTCCAATGGACAGTGGGCATTTCCCAGATGAAGAGTCAGAAAAGCAAGTTTCATGAAGCAAGTTTCATGAGGGGGATAAAGGTTATGAACCAAACTAGGCAACCAGTAGACGCCCCTCTAAATACTGGTACCATCACGGATGTTCCTCAAAACTATCGGGTACTTGACCGTGATGAGCGGGGATATTCCTGTCCACGTGCATGGCTGAGGAGGGATATCGCCGCTTAGTGGAAAAAAAAAAAAAAAAGAGGCAAAAAAGTCACGAGAAATCCTATATGGTCTATATGAAGAGTTGAGGGCCTCCTTTTTGGTCTTTCATGAGTCTGAGAGGATTTTTCGGGTAAAATCCTCTTGATTATATTGCATTTGGCAATCCAAACCCTTTACCCTCTTTTCTTCATTTTCCTCCTCTCTTCTCATCCACAAGCTTCTCTCATTTCTTCTTATTCCTCCGCATTTCTCTGCCACGAGCTTCCTTATTTTCTTCTTCTTCCTCCCCTATCCTCGACAAGCTTTCTTGTTCTTCCACTTTGTCTCCTCCTTCAGGAGTTTTCTTCTTCCTCCTCCTCTTCTCCTTCATGGGATTTATTCTTCTTCCTTCTCTCTTCTCCTCCATTACGTTTCTCCTCTTCCTTCTTTTTTCTCCTCCACGAGCTACTCATCATCCTCGTCTCTACTCTCTCTCTCTCCCCCACTAATATTTGACTCTACCTTCCATAGTTCCCTTAATTTTCCAATGTGAAACATGATGGAGTTGTCTATCTTCATTTTTTATTAGAAAAAAATTACAGTATTGGAAAAAAAGAAAAAAAAAAAAAAAAAGAGAGATCTTGCAAGAAAATGGGTTCTTATATGTCTATTATATATTTATGAAAATTGACTTCTTGTTTCTTAAGAAATAATATTCTTGATGGGATGCTACCTGTTGGAGTTTTTAGAATTGTGGATAGATTTGTTGTCACTTGTAATTTTATTATTGGGTCTTGATGATTCAAGACAGTACCTAATTTCAAATTCTTAATCTCTAAATACTGGTTCTAAATCCTAAATCTCCAAGTCTTAATCCAGATCCTAAGAAACACAATTAGATACTCTTTTATTGAATTAACAACATTACTCAAGAGGTCTTTTGGTGGTCAGGTTATACACTCTGGTCATATTGATAATTGTATTTAAGGTGCAACTTCTGCCACCCCTGGAAATTCTCACAATTGATTGTAATAGTTTGGATAGAAATCCGATCTATTTTGGTGCAATACTGTGATTGAAAGTGATGTGAAATGTAAAAGCAGAATATGAAATGTCAAATGTAACTTAAAATATGGAATGTGAAAGTGAAAGGTTGAATGCAAAATGTGGATGTGAAAGGCGAAATATGGAACGTGAAAGTGAATTGTGGAATGTGAATGTGGTGTGTGTCAGCAGCAGAGCTAGGAATTTCTCCCATAAGGGGCAAAGAGAAACACTTAACAAAAAACGTAAGTAATAATAATAAATAAATAAATAAAAACGTATTTCACAATGTCTTAGTTTGCATACATCAAAGTCTACAATCATTAATCCAAAACGTAGATGTATATGTAAGGACCAAACCATAGATGGCCAATGAGCCAAAAAGAAAAGTGCAGCGATTAAGACATGAATTCGAAGAAACAATCCTACCCATAAAATGTGCTACTATTAATATATTCTTTACACCTTATTTATTCGTTTTCTAGGTAGTCTAGTATCAATATTCTTTTTACCTAGTAGAAAATGAGTGGGGGCTTACATCCATTGACATACAATAGTAAAAAACCATCAAGTTACAATGAATGGGAAAACCTGTGCTCCTAATCATGAGTGGGGCCCTCACAAATGGATGGAAAAACCAGCAATGGTACCACTAACATCCATGAAGTTGGCTTAAGCAAAAACCCTTTAAGCAGGAAAATTCAATGGGTGAGTGGGGCCCTATGCTTTGGAGAGTGAAGTGAGGCCCACTTTTTAGGAAACAATCAGTCATCAAGTAAGAGATTATATTATGTAAAGTTCAAACTCAAGTAAGAAATAAGTTAAGATGAGTTATCTGCATTTAAGATTGAGTAGTGCAAATGGGTGAGTAGCTGCCAATTTCTATTAGAGGCCTTTTGCAAAAGCCATCGTAGATAAAATAAACAAAAAAAAATATGGATTGTTTTTTTGTTAAGAAAACGGAAGTAGAGGGTTGAACTTAAAAGAGATGACTTGCCGTGCGCAAAAAGACTTATGAGTTATTGATTGTAGATTGACTCTTTTCTCGTGATAGGAAAATACGTAATTCTCCCTAACATTTTTTCCTTCTTCCATTTCCTTTCTGCCTCAGAAGTTGAGCAGGGGCAAAAGGTGAAAAAATAATAAAAAATACACATATAAATTATAAATACCTAGTATATCCCTCATCTTTTTGAAAAGTTAATCGCCCCACCTCGCCCTACCTTCCCTCTACCCATCCCCACCAAACGCGCCCAGTTAACACACTTAGTTATGCAAGATATCCACGTCTAACTGGTTATTTTAACTGTGACGAGTGGGGATATCTCTGCCCACTTGTGCACGACTAAGTGGGGATATCGCCGCTTAGCGAAAAACCAAAAGAGGATACAAAAAAGTGACGGGAGGTTCTATATGGTCTATATAAAAATTTGAGGGCCTTTTTGGTCTTTAACGAGTCTAAGAGGATTTTTTGGGGAAAATCCTCTAAAATAAATAAAAAGCATTGCCTCATAAAAGAGAGGAAACGACGAAGAGCATGGGAGAATGAAAGACTTAGTTTTTTAGGAGAATGAAACTGACTTAGTTTTTTAGGAGAATGAAACTTTTTAGAGGGAAGGAGGAGCATCTTTTAGAGTCTGTTTCTTTAGAGGAATTTCTCATAAGAATTTGCCAAGTTTGGATTTTTTTAGACATGAAGTGACATCTTGTCCTTTGACAATTGCAAATGCCATATTTTTTCACATGTATTTCAAAATTCCTTCCCCTTTGCTTTTTAGTGAAATTTTTAAATGCTCAAGTAGGGGGGCGGGGGGGGGGCGCAGAGATATTTGTCTTCCTTATAACAAAATGACAAACACATTTGACGTTTGGGAACTCGACCAGACCCACTAGGTAAAAGATAAGTTTTATTATTATTATTATTATTATTATTGTAAAGTAGAATAATCATTAAGAACGAGTAAAACAAATAAACAACAAAGAGACATCAGGGAGGGAAAATAGGTACAAAAGATCCAACATCCCTACAGTATGTACTTTTAGCAAAAAATATGAGCTACGAAATTCAATTTTCTAGGAGTACAAGAAAAATCAACCGAGTCAAAATGATATGCAAGAGTTGTAATTTTTTTCAAAACAGGTTCAATCGACCAATCATGTGATCCTTTAATGGCTTGCACTACCTCCAAGGGATCAGAAAAAAATGTGGACTCTACGGAAACCATGAGCTTTAGCTACGGTCGAGGAAATAATGATTGTTCTTGTCTCAGCTTCTTTAGATGAATACACCTTTGGTTAATCCACAGCTCATGCACCCAACCAATAACGATTACACCAAAAGGCAAAACTAAACCCTGCCTAACCATTACCGGCACTTAAAGCTGCATTTGAGAAAATATAGACTATGTCATGAGAAAAGCTCTAGTTAAAGCCTTGGATAGGATCAACGGCCACAGTTGGGAATTCTTTAGCTTCATATCAAGGCTGAATTATTAAATTTGATGAAACTCTTAGAGACGTTAATAGGTTAATCATTTTACCTCTAAATATATAGTCATTCCTAGTCTTCCAATGGGTGCACCACATAGCTACCACCAAGGCTTGGTAGGACGGACTGACAGTCGGAGTTGCTGAATCACACTTTATTAAGAAAGATTTCCACCATTCAGCAATGTTAAGGTTAATGAGATGGGTAGCTAATAACCCAAGATTAGAGCCAAACTACAATGCTCTTGCATAATCACATTGAAAGAGAGCATGTTCAACAGTCTCTTCATTTTTGTTGCAGGTAGGGCAAATAGTAGTAGCTGAAATAGATTTACTATGTAGGTCGCATACATGAATAGCTTGGTGCAAACATTTCCATCAAAAAACTAAACTCTTTGAGGGAGGGGAAAATGCCGAAAGGTCTTCCATTGAAGCGACGGGCGGAAAATTCTATCGATATATGCGGATTTGGTAGTCAATTCACCATTCTTAGTAAATGGCCAGATCTTTTTGTCATTCTTATTATGCCGAGGAATATAAATTTTCAAAATAATTCCAACATCGATATTGTTATTAAAGGTATTTCTAAGAAGGTGGATATTCCAAATTTTATTCTGATAAAAACGATCTTTAACAACAAGATCTTGATTAGAGACAGTTGAGAAGGGTTTTCTAACACCACTTTCGCAAGGGATCCAACTGCATTTCCAAATCGAGATATTTTCCCTATTGCCGAGAAGCCACCCTATTCTATCTTTAATAAAATTCGTAGCTTCCACAAAACCCTTCCAAAACCAAGAATTGCCCATAATTAGCTTCCCAAAGAGGTTTGTTTGGACAATATTTAGCTTTAAGAATTTTAGAGTTGAGTAAATTTTCATTAGCCATACTTCTCCAACATATTTTCACTAACAAGGCTAAATTATTAATTTTGGAATCCCTGATCCCAAGACCCCCATCATCAATAGATTTACAAATATCTCCCCATTTGATAGTATTCATTTTTTTTTTATTCAAGGGAGACCCCCCCAAAAGAATTTTCTAAACTTTTTATCCATGGTGTTAATAGCTTTAGATGGGAGTTGGAGCACCAACATATTATAGATTGGGATAGTGGAGGCAACTGATTTAATAAGAGTACTCCCAGCTTGAGAGAGAAGGTGGGCCAGACAAGACCTTATTCTACATTTAACTTTTGAAATGAGGGATTGAGAATTATTGTTCTTATTCTTCTTCCTGACAATTGGGTTACCTAAATATTTCTCATCATCATTCATGAGACGAACTCCTAAAATTTTATCAATTCTCTACTTCTTAACCTACAAGTACCCTTCCTAAAATAGGCTGGAGACTTGTTGAAGTTGACAAGTTGTCCTGACATTAAACAGTAATCCTCAAGGATATTTTCAATTTCTCTAACCACATTAATCTTAGTATTACAGAAAAGAAAACTATCATCAGCAAAAAGCAAATGAGAAAAGCTAGGAGCATTTCTAGCCACCTTTACACCATGAATCAACCCCTTGTCTTATGCTCTAATCATCATACTCGAGAGGGCTTCGATCCTAGTATAAAAAGAAAGGGAGCTAGAGGATCCCCTTGTCTTAATCCTTAATCCTCTTGTAGGGAGATCTGGATATTGAGACTCCGACACGCGGCCGGAGATCAATGTGTGTTCTGGCGATTGGAAAGCTCCGCAGATCTATAATGAATTCTCTCCTTCTATAGCCTTCCCTTCCTCTCCTTCCTCTTTGCACACTCGTGCGCCCTTCAACTACCCTCTCCGAGTCGATGAATGGAAGAGAACATGGCCAATGCCAACTCTATCATCACAAAGTGGAGCCCATTTCTTAGAATTCATTAAAAAGCCACAACCACCCTCTTAGATCTCTCACTCTATAATAAGATTGGTGTTTGTTTTGAGACCCTTTCCTTTCTTTAGATTTCTTTACTGTTGTCTAATTTCCTAATTTCTTTAGAAATATTCTGATTGACAATTGATATTATGTAAAATTTTGTTCGGTATATGGCAATTGCTTTAGATAATTATAGGTCTAAGAATTCTATATGTTTTTTATTTCAACTATATTTTTTGAGATTGTCTTAGTTCAAATATGTTGTCAAGCCTATTATTGTACGCTTTTCAATTAACTTAAATGTTTTATTTTTATATTTCATTTTGCATGTGTTCTGTATTTTATGATGTTTTCCCCTATTTGGTGCAAAATATATGGATCTGTTGTCTAGATGTTTAGATTTTCTTTTTACTTATCTATTTATCTATTTCACTTGTCAAGGACCGGTAAATTCTCTGTTTGAAATTATTTAAAGGGGATTTTTACCGGAAAAATTACCTTAATTAGATGTTAACTGGACCAAAAAGGCCCTCTTAATTTCCTTCTCACCGAAGTGATCCCCTGGGGCTACTGATCTGAGTGCAGATGTCTCACATAATCCGTCTGATGGGAGATCTGAGTGCAGAGATTGGGAATGATCTGAATGATGGTTGGAATGATTTCCATGATAGATAGATCAGCAAAGAGGGAAGAATTAAGTTCTCTACAAGGAGCAGGTAAGAAAGTGGGAGGAAAAAGACTTGGTTCTGGTGACAACTTGGGTATCTTCCATTAAACACAATGACAAAGACAACGACAACAACATTTCACTTTTTGGGTCTCCACCTGCCCCACAAGAATTAAAGATTTCTGACTTACGGATTGCCATCACCCACTGGGTAAGTCGCTTTCTACAATGCCATAAAAAGGAGTACGAACTAGGGAAATTCTTCTTTGATCTAGAAAGAATTGGATCTAGATCCAGTAGGTTGAAGCAAGGATGTGGGACCAGAATCGGTCACTCACGTTCATTAAATAGACTATTTTTAAGTCTCTGCATAGTTTGATCATATATATTGCATTTGGAAATTGCAAAGCTCCACTTATACTTAAATCAGAGCTATTTCTGACATCCTTCGATCCCCATTTCTTGTCATGAATCCTAATCCAAAACCAGAACTTAACAGTTTTTTAGCTCTGATCCGACAGATGATCCACTCTTGGATCCAAAACTTGAACCGGGTCGAATTGCTTGAGTTGATGGTCAGCTCCAACCCAGATAGGCTGCCTTTTCAATTGAACCAGGTCATACTACTGACTCAGGGAATAACTTATTCCACTATAGTGTCACTAACAAAGTTCTAATTCAACCTGACCTGACAAGTCAGTTAACTGATTTTTTTTTCCTATAACACTTCTGAATGGTTTGAAGATAAGGACCAAACCTATTCATACCGTTTACTTTGGGAGTCCGAACATATGGAAACAAGAATCCAACCAAATGTTTCTCTAGAAAATTGCCCCTTTTAATGGGGCCCACTGTTTTACGAAACAGTATTTTGATTTTGTTTTAAATGGAAATTTATATAAAACAGAAAAAAGTCCCACCTAACTGTCCTAGCCATGCCTGCCTCTCCATCTTTCTCATCCAGAGTCCCACCTATCTGTCCATCTTTCTCATCCAGAGTCTTGCTCATCTAAATGGTCCTTCCATGGATTAAATACAGCAAAACCAAAGACCCCCACCGATGGCACTTAATATATCCATCTAATTATTATTTTTATTTTTTTTTTGAAAGATGTGGGCCCCACTGTGTAGATGACCCAGCCAAAATAGGGAGATCCATTTGACAATGAGTCACACGTGATCTAAGTAATGGATAGTTAGGTGCAACTCTTCAATGTCCGGATCAGTTAAGTAAGCATGGGTGGCCCACTAGTGATATGGACTTAGTTGGATTTTTGGCAAGGTCTTCTCCAGTCTCTATAAGATGGGTTATCCCATATGTAGTAAGCATTGGTGTTTGTTATTGGGCTTGGTTTGGCCAATGTGTTTTTAAAACCCAGATCATGTGAGACATCTCAAAAAGAAATCACACGAATCATCTTGCCAACTTGGGGACCTGTTACCTACAATTAAGTGATAGGGACTTGGTTTCTTGGAAGGGTATGCAATATTGGGAAAAATGGGAGAGGCGCAAGGGCTATTTGAAAGTGAACTAGTAGTTCCTTGACATTTAGTGCAAGTGACTATTACATAATTATCTACTTTTGTTGTGGTGTAAAATTTGCATATCATGAGCATTTTACAGGCAATACACAATGAAGTACCGAAACCTGGGATTTGGTTTTTTAGCTATTATTAATCTTCATGTATTTCTCTTATATCTGGTATCAAAGCCTAATAGCAAAGGATGGGGTAGATATCATAACTGTAGCATCTAATGGTGAAAAATCTACAGAGCTTTCCAATCAATGTTGGATGGGATGCAATTTTGAGCTTCTTGCTTTGAGTTTGGGAGCTGATGTGATAGAGTGGGGTTCACTTCCCATTGTTGATGCAGTCTGGACATTGCTGATGAACTATGTAACGTTGGTGGTTGAATGGGCTCCACTATTTGGCCATCAATTGATTGATGCTAGCAACCACCATAGTAGACGTCTAGATGCTCAAGGACTCTATTTTAGAGCTTCAATAAATATGAGCGGTACTAGTCCCTTTTGGAAGAGATACATTTCTTCTAGCGGGTGAATTTGATTGTGCTTGTTTTTTTTTTTTTAGTATTTATCTCTCTATTGTTTTATTATTATTATTATTATTATTTCTATTGGCAACATGTTTCAAACTTAAAACCTTGTGTACCGTGGGCTGTCATTAATGGTGAAGGTGGGATTGGAAGCTCTTAACATAAACGAAAGTTTGGCCAAATATCCGTGTAATCTGATGACTATAACCATCACTTTAATTACAAGCCTCGAAATTTAATAGTTATATTTGCATTTGTGAAACCATTGAAGACTTTGGATCTTGATGATCCCACCCATTTTGTATACAAATCTGCGATCCCCTTTCAGACCTTCTTATATATTCCATTTTACCAATCACTAACAAGCATCAAATTGAGCCTCATAGAATAAATCTCTTCGACAGTTGTGGCCAGTTCATAGTTTTCTCATCTGACCAATGTGGCATCCATTTCCACCTGCAGCTAAGTTTTTAGGCCAACAATCCAGAGAATTATATTCTTGAATATTCCGAAAAGGGATCCAAGAGATTTGCGAGGAAACCACATTCATTTTAGGGACATTATATTGGGTGAAAGACATTCACAATGAAAGCTACATAATCAAACCAAGTGAGAGAGACTCATTATTGAGACTCAACAACATAAATTATGTATCATTCACTGATGAAAACTTCTAGTTCAGAGATGACTGCAGTTACAATCTTCTTCAATGTTTAGAAATTCAAATTAAAAAATAAAAATAAAAAAACAGCCCACCACCTATCACACGGTGCTACACAAACATTACTAGTCTCTTTTATATGGTCAATGTCCCACTTGATGCAGTCTGGATAATGGAGAGTAAAATCCTTTGCAGTATTCTCCACGAAATTCATTAAAAGTACAAATAAGAAAATACTTAAAAGTTCAAATAAGAAAATACCCCATGAAAATAATTGGGTTCTCGCAATGCAAAATAAGATTGGGTTTTCAGAACATTGATATGAGATACCCCAACATGGATTTTAATTTGCCTAGACATTTGGAGAAATGTATGCAGTTTGGGAGAAGGTAATTTCTGTCGATAATATATTGATGGACAGAATAAAACAACCTGTTAGAAAACGAAATTCTCGGTCTCTCTTCTCACTTGTTCACTAATAGAGAGTTGTTCATATATACATTCTGTATGACTACTTTTATAACAGTCCTTGATATTTGAAATCATCAGAACTGCCTGAAGGATCAAAATGAGTGCACACGAGTCTAGGAAGACTGTTGCAACAGCTTCGTTGACTTTAGCTGCAACAGATACTTGACCTTGTAATACTTTATCAGATGGTGACCTCCCCCAGTTCCAATAATCCCAACGCTCACTCACTGCTCACTAGCCACAAAATGGGTAATTAAGAAAGAAAACATAACTATAGTTACCTGCGTAGTTCTTTATCAGAATTGGGGGTTCGTGGTAGTTCTTCATAGTTCGCTTCTATTCATGTGGTTGATCTAATTGGTTTGCTAATTATGAAATGATTGTCTTTTGGGAAATTGAACTTCTTCAGAATCAGAAGGCAACAACAATAAAACCAGCAGGTCGGGATTTAAGGGGAGGAAATACTATTAAGCAATGAGATAGATAGCCAATGCTGGAACCAAACAGTCCTTTGCAGTATACTCTTGTCAATGGAAGAATGATACTTGGCCAAAACATAAGCAACCACATTAACAGTCCTTGGAATATGTAAAAACTTGATAGAAGAAAACGAAAGACTCAAAATTTTAATAGCCAAAACAATAGGGTTGATGACCAAGTCCGCTTTCCTGTTAATGCATACAACAACTTCTTTCGCATCTAAAAGAAGCACGATCTCAGGAAAACCGCTGCTTCGTACTTCCTTTAATGCAAGAAGAATAGCCGACGCCTCTACTTCTTTAGAGTAAAGATCCTTGGTCCAAATCGAGGAAACTGTAACCAAAGGTTTATTATATCTCATTATGAAAAAACTAAAGCTAGATTTTCCATCTTTAATATTAAAAGCAGCATCCATGAATACAAAAATCCTAAGTGCTACTGGGGAAGGGGATAAAACTTTACCGTGCTCCCCTATACTGGAACCTTTGCATATATTCTGAAACAAACTAAGAATCTTGTCAGGGTTAATGCATTGCCCTGTGCCCACCTTGTAAAAACAAACGAGATAAGATTGGTCTCTCCTTTTAAATAAGTCATATTCTTTAAATCCATTAACTTCTTCCACCATTCCACATTACTAACATTTCTATCAAAATGAGATAGATAGCTAATGCTGGAACCAAACCAAATTGCCCTAGCATGATCACAAAAGAAAATGTTCTATTGTTTCTTCCTGGCAATAGTAGAACATAAAGTTGTCCTAGGAGCAAGCCTTTTCCTAATACGAATAGGGCATTTCCAACCAAAGAGAAAGATTCTTTACGGCAAAGAATCTTTCCAAATCTGCTTTCAATTTATCATATCATTATTCATATTACTATTAGATTGTGAGGGGATTGTATAGGTTGACTTAGTAGAGAGATTCCCATCTTTAGAAAATGGCCACACTCTCTTATCTTTCAGTTGTGAATTTGGAATATAGATTTTAAGAATTTCTTCCTCATCCCTTGGATTATTGAATATATAGGAGATCATAAAAACATTCTGAATTTTATTATTACTCTGTAGGTCTTTAGTTTCTAAGTTTAGATTATAAATTTGAGAAAGATCTTTTCTATGGCGTTGCTCACCAAGAATCCAATGTTGCAATTTTGGATTACAACCTTTGTTGATTCACTTGTATGAATTGCTTGGGTTGTCAAATGGAGCCTCAATATGGGGATCAGAGCTGCGCACTACTTCAGAGCAAATGATGGGGAAATGCAAAATATGATTTAATATCTTCATCATTCAGACAAATGCAACCCATGATCCCAATATATGCTCACCAGGAGTTTTGTTTACTGTCATTCAAGTGTGTTCTACACGTTTCAGGTTCTTGGGGGCACCTCTACTCACTGAATACCTATTCTCATCCGCAAATGTGCATAGATAAAATAACGCAATTTTCAAAAGTAAGCAAAGTGTTAGAAATATGTAATTCTCATCCCGCACTTCAATTCCAGTGGTCAATTTGGGAGTTCTAGGCACATATACACCATGCTCGGGGTATGAAAGTGTGCAGAGTTGTGGAAGCAATATGCATCTTGAATCTCAGGTCTCTGGTTTTTGCGAACTTGAGGCAATACTGCGATTAACATTATCACAATAAAATTATTTTCTCACTATTGCCTGCCATCTGTTGCATGTATTGTTTAATCTTCTCAAGTGCACAATTCATTGTGATAATGTGATGTGTGAGTTGCATGTATTGTTTAATCTTCTCAAGTGCACAATTCATTGTGATAATGTGATGTGTGAATTGCATGTACTGTTTAATCTTCTCAAGTGCACAATTCATTGTGATAATGTGATGTGTGACATGTGTCTCAGTTGCTTTCTCTCTTTTTTGTGTTTTATGGTTGTGTAACTAGCCAATGATAACAAGTGTATTGACAACATAATTGGTTATTATGCACCATGCTAAAATACGACTACTAGGACCATCTAAGTTCGTGTTGGATCATAGAGTTAGAATTAGCACACAAAGGCAAGTTGTAGCTGTACGCACCCTAATTAAGGAGAGTCTTACAATTCCTCTTTTATCATTAACTGTTTTCTTCTTGTTGTTTGCTCTCTGCTACATGTACTGTTTAATCTTCTCACATGCAATCTATCTATAATAATACGGTCAGGTTTTGTTGGATTGTGGTGATTACTGTAGTCTTAACGAGTGGTGAATAAAGTAGATTGCAAAAAGCTAAATGCTGATTCAATTGTATTATATCTTATTGAATTCCACGTTTTTTATACAAAATGGAATTTACTATTTAAAGGACTAAGGCCAAAAGTGGTGAAAGGCAGGAAGATCAGCAAATGTTCATTATAGGTATAATATTTTAATTTGATTTGTAGTTTAAAACAATTTGTAGCATACAGGTCTTTTTGTTTGCCTTACTTTCCCCAAAAAAAAAAGAATAAAAAAATAAAAAAATAAAATAAAAAATTAAATGTTGGCTTTAGACCTAAAATTGTTGCAACAATGGTAAGAGTCTGGTATTTGTATAGTTTTTATAGTAACAGTGACTTTAAGAGCATTTTTTTTTTTTTTTTTTTGTTTGGATTTGTTTTCTATCACGTAAAGCCTCAAATTTAACTTTACAAATACTAATAAAATCCCAACATGCCAAATTATTTTCAGAAATTCTAATAAAGTAATAGGCCCTAAAACTTGCACAATAACTATAGTAAAAATCTAACAAATTAAGAAGTAGAATTGATTAATCTATTGAACACGACCTAAAACTTCACTATATATAGGAATATAATGATAAAGGACACTTACATGGGCTCAACGAGATCTTATAAACACCTCACTAAATATGATCTGCATATTCTTGGATGTGGCTTTTAAGAAGTCTAGTAGAAATTCTTCTTTTATGAAGTCCATCGGAGTGCGGCTGGCGTCTTCCAGCTACCTCCGCGGCAAACATCAAGAGACAGTTGACAGCATATTCTTTCTTTGCCCTTTTGCAATGACTTTTTTGGACTGGTTTGAGTGTCAAGGCAACATCAATGTCCATTCTTCATGTTCTGCCTCAACCAATTGGACTTCCCTTTCAGCTAATTCTTGCTACAAAGCAAAAAAGGGTCTAGGAGCTCTATTCATTGTGGCCTTCTTCAGCTTATGGAAGGTCGAAGCCATCTCAAGAGGCCGCAATTAACTTCTTTATGGCTGATGCCTCTGTCTCTCTTGGTAAAATGTAATCAGCACTATCCTATCCTGAGATAGAGCTCTGGTTTTTTTGCTGCCCCCCCTCCCCCTGTTCTGTTTTCTCTCTGGTTGTATCTCCTCTCTTTTCTCAATTCAATTTTGCAATTTAGCATAAAAAAAGGGAAACTTTGTGGTGTAAAGGCTCCTTAAGGCCATATACGTACTCAACTCATCCAGTGAAACTCAAGCAAATGTGTTCCTCTTCAAGTTGAAGATAACCGTTGAACCTTAACAAATATTATAAAAAAAAAAGAAACAAATAAATAAATAAAAAAGAAGATAAAGTTTTGACATATTTGGGAAAAATGCCTACGAAGCTTAAGCATAGTGTCAACTTCTTAAATTGGTAATTCCATTAAAAATAGTGAAGATCACTTATTGAACTCTAAACCACATAAGTAATATTTCTACATAATCCAAGTAACATGTGAACTATAATTCGCTTTAAAAAATAAGAATAGTAATCCATATAACATGTGAACTAATTCTCTTAAAAGAAACTCATGCCTAGCTCTGAAGTAGTAAAAAAAAAAAAAAAATCCATGCCTGGCTCTGGAAATAGAAAGTGACAGATTTGAAATCTTACCCATGAAAAAAGTGAAAATTTTGCAATGTTGAAATGCGTCAAATGATATGAATCCGACAATCGGATTGAATGTTACTCCTGTTGGAAGATAATTCGACGTCTTGGGCTGATCAATTCGACTTCTTTTCATAATGAGTCTCCCAAATATCATTCTTCATGTGGCCTACATCCATACAAGCAAAGAATTTAAGATCCAAGGTCGTTAAAGCAGTATGTATGAAAACTTTTATATGAATGAATTCTGATTGAGAACATTGAAGGATATCACATGATGGATTTCATATACAAAGCGTGGCAAAGAAAATAATCTTTGCATTAGACCACTGATGATTAATATAAAAAATGCAGCTACACAACAAATAGTGTAATCTTACACATTTAGCATTAATTAAAATCTTAAATTTTAAAAATTAGATAATATTATTTTGTTCATTTATTTTGGTTAAATTATCAACAGTTGAGCCTATCTCATCAATTGTATCACAAAAATTATTAGTAGCTAGCTTTTCTACAAGCTTAGAAGTTAGTAAGTAAAGCTTTAGATGCCTCAAAATTTTTACTGAAATATCTATCATTTTTTGTTATTTTTTAAGACGACAAAGAAATTTTAATATTTTAATTCATGTTATCAATATTCTTGTCATCCATATATAGGTGTAAATATACATAGTTTTCTTTTAGTAAGAATTCTTTGCACATTGTGTTATAGTATTATAGGAGCCTTCCTGTGGAGCCCACATGGGGCCATACCAATCACAGGGGAGGTGAGGATGGAAAGATCAAAATGAACCCTAGGAGTGTGAAAAATATTAATATGATCAGATCACCCTAACCTCTTGATCTGTGGCCCTTAGCTTTAATCATTTTTAGAGGGGATTGAATTTTCAGATCGGGCTACTTTCGTTGCAAGTCCCATATCCTGTGAGCTCCAGGCTGTCCCCTTAGTGGGGCCCATGGTTGGCCACATAAACCATGAGGAAGGATGGGCAGGATCACACCTTAACGGACCCACCTGTGTGCAAAACTTAAGGTCCATTAGATCATCCTAATCCCTTGATATTTGGATGGGTCTCAAACCCTTCCATTGAATTGAGTATCTAAGAGGAAGAACGTCAAAAATGAAAAAAAAAAGAACATAAAAACGGAAAAAAAACACAGAAGATGAGCTTTACCGGGGATTAGCTTCCCACATTCCATCTCCTGATGTGATACTTGGCCAATCTGTTGTGTCAGGACGCTTGGGAAGCCTCAAATTTGGACATAAAAATATTTGGAGCTTTGTCAATGAAGGCAAGGCCAATGTGTCACGATGAATTATACTTTTCAGTTTGGGTAATACCTCTAGTGTGAAATTGCGTAATTGTGGGAATGGATTCTCAGGTAGGGATTTGTCATGACCTTCTATGATCTCCTCTAATCCACTACAACAGCACACATCAAGGGTCTGTAACTGATCCAAGTTTTGCACCATTTCAGAGGAGAAGAGACCTTTTAGATTGACACAACCAGACAAATAAATTTCATTCAGCTTCCGTAGGCATCTCTGTGGCACTTCTCCTTTGAATAGCTTCTGTAAGCTTGATAGGTCCACGAGATGTAGTTTCTCAATATTTTGTAGTGCATTTTCTCCAGCTTCACTCCAATCTAAAATGCATTCCATTTTCTTACACCAATCGATATTAAGCATTCTTAAGCCATTTGCAACACCCACTAACTGAGAAACATCTTTTACATCAGCACGAGCCAAATCTAAACCTTCTGTATGTGCCACCATCACCTTAACTCCACGAGGATAATTGTTGCCACCATTTATATGCACCTGCTTCAGACAATTCATATTGAGATTATTACATGGGCCAATTAAAACTTTAAATCTTTTCAATTTTGGCAATTGCTGAAGAAACACATCCTCTTCTACACAATCAAAGTCTTTGATGGAGATCTTGAGAATAGTTAACCGTTTCAATTTCCCCAAATCACCAAGTGTGACGTCATTCTCAACTGCAAATTCACTTCCTTTTGCCCAATTTACATCTGTCCACTGCATGCGCAGATCCTCCAGGCTAGACAGCCCAGACATTACATTGGATGGAATTGTTCGTAAGTTAAATAAACCTGACATGTTTAGCTTCTTAAGTTTAACCAAGTTTTGCATTTCTTCCGGCAAACGTCTGATGCCAGATGATTTTATATCTAGAAATTGAAGCTCCTTTAGTTGCCCCAAGAATGGCACCTCTGTTAATCTGCGACATCCTGTCAAGATGAGTGCCTGTAAATTCAACAACGAAGATGAGGATACTGACAATGATGTGATGGAAGTGTAAGATAGATCAAGAACTTGTAAAGCCGGCATGAGTTCAAAGAAGCTATGAGGGACAGCAGTGATGCGGCGATTTCCTTTCAAGATCAGTGAACTAAGATCGGGACATTCAGGCTCAATGGGAAGTTCAGTGATGTCATTCATCATCAACGAAATTCTCTCAAACTCTCTCCAAGTTCCTTCGGGAGGTGGCTCATTTAGCCCCACCTTAGCATTAACCAAGAATTTCGGGCCTTCATTACAAGATGGTGATGCGATATATAGTGCCAAGTTGCGAATTACATCATGCATCTTAACACGAGCACCATCATCTCTAATTCCTTCCTCCAAAAGGCATCTACGCTTGAGTTCTTCAATGATTCGGTGCCCTTTATTTGATGCATCTACCAAGTTATTGACATTATCAATAAATCCCTCCATCATCCACCACCGAATTAGTTGTTTAACAGAAATTTCATAATCTTCTGGAAACAGTGAACAGTATAAGAAACACATCTTTACCTTTTCATCTCTTAAGTCGTCATAACTCAGCTTCAAAGGTCGAAACACTTGAGGTTCCATGCCTCTAATCTCAGGCACCAAAGCTCTCAATGCCCTCAAAGCGTCTTCCCACAGCTCTTTCTTCTTCTCTCCCTGCATCGCCTTTGCAACTACCATGATTGCCAATGGCAGACCACCGCACTCCATCACGACGTCATTAGCAACATCTTTAATGTGCGGCTGATGGACTACCTCCTTCCCAACATTGGCAGCAAATAGATCCCATGCTTCGGCTTCTGGAAGAGGACTAACTCTTATCCTGGCATCAGCTTTCATATCATTACACACCTCAAAAAGTCGTGTAGTTATCGCAATTTTGGATCCATTTTCCTTGTTGGTTGGAATTCCAATTTCACTCAAGTTGATTGAATTCCAGAGATCATCAAGGATTAGCATGTACCTTTTATCAGTCAGATACCGACGTAATTGCATAGATCGGGTGCTGTAGGAATCATGTTCGCTAAAATTCAACTGCAGCCTGTCCATTATTTCCTCTTGAACCCTTTCCAAATTGAGTTCCTTGGACACAGTCACCCAAATCACATAATTAAATTCGCTGGTAGCTTCAAGCTTATTGTTGGTGGCTTTCATGAGAGTGGTCTTGCCTATTCCACCCATGCCATAAATGCATATGACGCTGGTGTGCTTGTCGTGCAAGAGATCCCAAATCTTATCCAAGTTTTGTTGAGCTGAGCTCTGACCAACCGTAGGCACATCCACCTCCATCACCCTTGGTGGTGAAGACATGGTGACCAGTTGGATGCCGCTTCTTTCTTTGATGAATCGTGGGATGTCTTTGAGCTTCTTAAAAGCTCTTTTACCCAGTGTGTAGTCAGACCGAAGGTCGGGGAAGCATCCATTGCAAAAGGTCCGCCTTTGATCGAATTGTAATTTGATGGAGTTGGTTTCGGCTAGGATTGTTCGGGCCTGATCAAGCCAAGTCTGGGCTTGGTTCGTGAGCCTCTTTCTTCCTCTTGACGCCTCCCGTCCTTCACTCTCTGTGTCCTCGCACAGGGCTTTCAGCTTGCGAGCTTCTTCCATTAGAGTGTCTACATTCTTTTTGAGATGTCTCACATAATCCGTCTGATGGGAGATCTGAGTGCAAAGATTTGGGATGATCTGAATGATACTTGCAATGATTTCCATGATAGATAGACAGATAGATAGATCAGCGAAAGAGAGGGAAGAATCGAGTTCTCTGCAAGGAACAGGTAAGAAAGGGGAAAGAAAAAAGACTGGGTTTTGATGACAACTTGGGTTCGTGCCTGTCGCCCTTTTTTGTTGACACCAAAAGATGGTGCTTTCTGTGTAAATGCTTGGATGAGAATGAATGAAAGACTTTCAGACGAAAGAAGTTTTAGATTTGGGTAGTTCTAAATGCACCCACCCTATTTAATTTTTACGCCTACTCTATAGTATTGGTATCTGCAGGTTGCAGAATCCGAGACACGCAAAGAGAGGAATATTAACTGTAGTAAAGCAGGAGGTGGTAAGAACAGGTGATGAGACTGGCTGCATTGGAAAAAGTCCCACGTACAATCATTTCACCTCGCTGTTGGCTCGCTCTAGCGAGGCACCTGGGCTCCTATCCAATCCGCTCCATGCTATTTTCGCGCTAGAGCGCGACCACTATCTGCTATTTTCGCGCTACAAGACCACTCTCTCTGGAATTTTTTCACAACACTATAGTTTAGAAACAGACCATTCTCTGGAATTTTTTCCAAACACTGCAGGTTAGAAGCCAGTAATACTCTTTAGGAAGCTCAAACTTTGTCATTCAAAAAAAGATAAATAAAAAGGAGAGATAATTCAGTGAAGTGGCCAATTTATACTGTTGAAAATAAAATTAATTTCAATTATAAAAAAAAGAAACCAGAAATCATTTTTCCATTAAAATAAGACATTATTATGTTTTTGGTAATGTTTTTATTGTGATAATTCCAATAATTCCAATTCATTATTTTACAATATCATTGTAAGATTATTTTCATTAAACTATAATGATATTATGATAAAAAAAATGACATTGCCTAATCTGGCCTTTGAAACAAAAATTGAACTGACCATCAAATTATAGTAGACCTATCATATACAAAAACTCCATCAAATTTGGTCTCTGGACTTTTCTATTGTTGAAAACAAAATTAATTTAAATTATAAAATAAAAATAAAGAAACCAGAAATCATTCTTTCATTAAAATTGCAATTCATTGTTTTTTATAATATTAATGTGCTAATTCCAATTCATTACTTTTTATAATATCATTGTAAGATTCTTTTTATGAAACTATTATAATATTATGATAAAAAATTCTCTTTTGTCATATTTATCACACCACTAGTTGGACTCAGAATTTCAAAATATCAGTGGATATAGAACTCACCAATACATATTAATCACCAGTCACCCATCGAAATATATCACCACTTGTTATAGCACTAATCATAGCCTTGAATATTTAAAATAAATTTATTCAAACATATTAAAACATATTACATTCATAATCTTCCAACGCAATGGGTTAGCCTTCTTCTTGGAGAACCAAGCAATTGGATTAGAAGAATCGCTCTCCATTACAAGTGGACCACCATATCCTCAAGAGAGAAAATATGAGGCCTACCAAGATAGCTAGAACTTCCGCTTCATTTAAATCGCACACACCAACATGTTTGGAGAACATAAGCAATACCTCCACCCTACTATTACGAAGAACTCCTCCAATCTTTGTCAGACCTTACTTGCCCCTAGAAGCACAATCAACATTAAACTTTAACACCCCAAAACGAGGGGGAGACCAAAGGACGGATCTCTTCTTCTTAGCAGGACTGCACTCCATGCAAGCTCCCCAATTATAAAGAATATCATTCAAATTAAAATTAGAGAAAATGGCACGTTTCAACTTAGATTTGACTTAGGGCCTATTTCTTTAATGAATTCCTGGATTTTTTGTCTAGAGAATCTTGAAATTCTCTAGTATGGTGGAATAAAGTAAAGGGCTGGAATTCCATAAATTCCAAAGGTCATTTGAGGCCTTTTAGGTGGCTAGAATTTTGGAATTCTTTTACAGAAGCATGGCATTAATTAGGAAATGTTAGGGAATATGATGTCACATCATGTGTAGAAATCCCAACATTATAAATTTCCGTAGGAACTCTAGTAAAGAAACAGGCCCTTATTGTCATTCGTTAATTGCCACCGGGTAACTTATTTTCAAAATATCCAATGTCTACAATGCAAGAAAAAAAAAACTATATCAACTATAAAATTGTTTATGGATCCAAAAACATTTGGAACTAGATCCAGTAGTGTGTTTTTTTTTTTTTTTTTTTTTTTTTTCGATAAAGTAGGTCCAGTAGTTTGAATCAAGGATGTGGAACAAGAATTGTCCACTCTGGTTTGTTAAAGAGGCTTTTTTCTTATAAACGGTAACATGAGCTTTCATTAAAAAAAAAAAAAAAGAGAGAGAGAGCGAGAGCATTACAATGAGAGAAAAGCAGTGGAGGTACAAGAGCATTGTAGCTCACCCCACCTAACTATAAAATAAAACCCTCCCATGGAGAAACCCTCTCAACCCTTTGTTTGGTCAAAACATCGACGAAAGAGTTGGCCAATCTTATTTTACATTTGGAACTAGATCCAGTAGTGTTTTCTTTTTCTTTTTCTTTTCTTTATTATTATTATTTTTTTTTTGGTAAAGTAGATCCAATAGTTTGAATCCAGGATGTGGAACAAGAATTGTCCACTCTAGTTCGTTAAAGAGACACATTTTTCTTATAAATGGTAGCATGAGCTAGCTTTCATTAAAAAAAAAAAAAAAAAAGGAAGAGGATTACAATGAGAGAAAAGCAAAGGAGGCACAAGAGCATTGTAGCTCACCCCACCTAACTATAAAATAAAACCCTCCCATGGAGAAACCCTCTCAGCCCTTTGTTTGGTGAAAACATCAATGAAAGAGTTGGCCAATCTTAGCTCATGATGGAAGACAACGGTGCTGTGGCCGACAACACTTGGATTTTATTAAAGAGAAAATGAAATTTCTATGGATTTATCTTCCAATTAGAAATCCAAGCAATTGTATTAGAAGAGTCACTCTCTATAATAAGAGCACCCTAGAAATACCTCTTTTTTTATTTTTTACTTTAGCCCAAATGCACACGGAAAAGCAACCCACTCAAATGGGAAGGAAGCCCGCACACATGAGAAGAAAGCCCACACAAGTTCTAATTCAACCTGACCTGACAAGTCAGTTCTATGGGTTTCTTCGTTTTTTTTTTTTAATCCCCCATTTCTTATCATGAATCCTAATCCAAAACCAGAACTTCAGTTCTTTATTCAATTCTAACTATGATCCGACACATGATCCAATCTTGCATCCAAACCTAAATATGGTTCTGTCCAATTAGAACCAGATCCAGAGCTGAATGTACCATGGTTCCACCCCGGTGCTGACATTTGGTATTTTATTTAGACTGGTGTGAATTCATTCTAAAGCACTTGGTAAATTGATAGGATTAAAAAAAAAAAACATGGTCACATGCCCAACTGAAGCCATCCATCCGCATGAATCCTCTCAATGCCATAAAACAACAAGCACCCAATTTGCAGCTTGGATGTGCCCACTTTACTTCCCTTTAGTTATCAATGTTTCAAAACTAGGCAATTCTTTATCCCAAAAAAAAAAAAAAAAAATGCCCTTGTAGAATGTCAATCTCGTCACCCATCAATCTAAAAGGGGAGTTGGGCATTAGACGACTGCTATTTCTTTCTTTTTGTTTTTTGGTGTCTAATAGAAGTTGCAGTTTTAAGCAAAGCAGTTTTTAATAAATCTTTGTCCTTTGTATATAGAACTGATCTTTCATGAAGAGATAATTTACACATATAGAGGAGTGCAAGAAAACTCCTCCTGGGGAGCTTTTTTCTTTAGAAAAAATGCCTCTTTTAATGGGGCCCACTGTTATACAAAACAAGATTTTGATTTTGTTTTAAATGGAAATTTATATAAAACAGAAAAAAAGTCCCACCTAACTGTCCTAGCCATGCCTCTCTCTCCATCTTTCTCATCCAGAGTCCCACCTATCTGTCCATCTTTCTTAGACACAGTCTTGCTCATCTAAATGGTCCTTCCATGGATTAAATACAGCAAAACCAAAGAACCCACCGATGGCACTTAAAATATCCATCTAATTATTATTATTATTTTTTTTTTTTTTTGAAAGATGTGGGCCCCACTGTGTAGATGACCCAGCCAAAATAGGGAGATTCATTTGACAATGAGTCACACATGATCTAAGTAATGGATAGTTAGGTGCAACTCTTCAATGTCCGGATCAGTTAAGTATGCATGGGTGGCCCACTAGTGATATGGACTTCGTTGGATTTTTGGGTTATCCCTTATGTAGTAAGCGTTGGTGTTTGTTATTGGGCTTGGTTGGGCCAATTTTTTTCAAAGCCCAGATCATGTGAGACATCTCAAAAGGACATCAACACATGAATCATCTTGCCAACTTGGGGACCTGTTACCTACAATTAAGTGATAGGGACTTGGTTTCTTGGAAGGGTATGCAATATTGGGGAAAATGGGAGTGGCGCAAGGGCTATTTGATGATATCCCGGAGAGAGATTTTATAACTTGGGCGATCGTGATTGATGATTATGGCAAGTGAAGTGAACTAGTAGTTCCTTGACATTCAGTGCAAGTGACTATTACATAATTATCTACTTTTGTTGTGGTGTAAAATTTGCATATCATGAACATTTTACAGGCAATACACAATGAAGTACCGAAACCTCGGATTTGGTTTTTTAGCTATTATTAATCTTCATGTATTTCTCTTATATCTGGTATCAAAGCCTAATGGCAAAGGATGGGGTAGATATCATAACTGTAGCATCTAATGGTGAAAAATCTATAGAACTTTCCAATCAATGCTGGACGGGATGCAATTTTGAGCTTCTTGATTTGAGTTTGGGAGCTGATGTGATATAGTGGGGTTCACTTCCCATTGTTGATGCAATTTGGACATTGCTGATGAACTAAGTAACATTGGTGGTTGAATGGGAACCACAATTTGGCCATCAATTGATTGATGGTAGCAAGCCTGTTTATAGTTTGGACGTCTAGATGCTCAAAGCCTGTACTAATCCCTTTTGGAAGATACATTTCTTCTAGTGGGTGCTCTGTTTTTTTTTTTTTTTCCCTTCTATTGGCAACATGTTTCAGGCCCATAACATTGTGTACTGTGGGTTGTCACTAACGGGAAAGGTGGGATTGGAAGCTCTAAACACAAACAAAAGGTTGGCCGTATACCCGTGTAATCTGATGACTAGAAGCCTCGAAATTTAATGGTTATATTTGCATTTGTGAATCATTTAAGACTTTGGAACTTGATGATCCCACCCATTTTGTACAGAAGTCTGTGATCCACGTTGAAACCTTCTTATATATCCCATTTTACCAATCACTAACAAGCATCAAATTGAGCTTTACAGAACTAAATCTCTTTGATAGTTGTTGCCGGTTCTTAGTTTTCTCATCTGACCAAAGTGGCATCCATTTCCACCAGCCATTTTTTAAGGCCAACAATCCAGAAAATTGTATTCTTGAATATTTAAGATATTCTGAAAAGGCTTCCAAGAGATTTGCGAGGAAACCACATTCTTTTTAGGGACATTGTATTGGGTGAAAGACATTTACAATGAAACCTACGTAATCAAACAAGTGGGAGAGACTAATTATTGAGACTCAACAACATAAATTATGTATCATTCACTGATGAAAAGTTCAAATAAGTTCTTTAGATATTCTCAGAAGTTCTTTAGATATTCTCCATGAAACTCATATAAAATGTTCAAATAAGAAAATGCTCCATGAAAATAATTGAGTTCTCCCAATGTAAAATAAGACTGGGTTTTCAGAACATTGATATGAGGTACCCCAACACGGATTTAATTTGCCTAAGCATTTGGAGAAATGTATGCAGTTTGGGAGAAGGTAATTTCTGTTGATGATATATTGATGGACAGAATAAAACAACCAAACAGCAAACGAAATTCTCGGTCTCTCTTCTCATGACTTGTTCACTAATAGAGAGTTGTTCATGCATACATTCTGTATGACTACTGTAATAACTGCCTGAAGGATCAAATGAGTGCACACGAGTCTAGGAAGACTATTGCAACAGCTTCATTGACTTTAGCTGCAACAGATACTTGACCTTGTAATACTTAATCAGATGGTGACCTCCCCCAGTTCCAATAATCCCAACGCTCACTCACTACTCACTAGCCATAAAATGGGTAATTAAGAAAGAAAACATAACTATAGTTACCTGCGAAGTTCTTTATCACAATTGGGGAAAACATAACTATAGTTACCTGCGTAGTTCTTTATCACAATTGGGGTTCGTGGTAGTTCTTCATAGTTCGCTTCTATTCATGTGGTTGATCTAATTGGTTTGCTAGTTATGAAATGAATTTTTTTTTTGGAAATTGAACTTCATCAAAATAAGAAGGTAACAACAACAAAACCAACAGATCAGGAATTAAGGGGAGGAAATCCTGTCCATACCCAATCAGGAAAACAAACGTACCAACAAATACTCTTGCCAATGCAAGAACAATACTTGGCCAAAACATAAGCAACCTCATTAACAGTCCTTGGAATATGTAAAAACTCGATAGAAGAAAACGAAACACTCAAAATTTTAATACCCAACACAATAGGGTTGATGACCAAGTCAGCTCTCCCGTTAATGCATACAACAACTTCTTTCGCATCAGAAAGAAGCCCGAACTCGGGAAAACTGCTGCTTCGTACTTCCTATAATGCAAGAAGAACAGCCCACGCCTGCAACCAAAGGTTTATTATATCTCATCATGAAAAAGCTAAAGCTAGATTTTCCATCTTTAATATTAAAAGCAGCATCCATGAATACAAAATTTCTAACCGCTACTGGGGAAGGGGATAAAACTTTACCATGCTCACCTATACTGGAACCTTTGCATATATTCTGAAACAAACTAATACTCTTGTCAGTGCAATGCATTTCTCTGTGCCCAAATTGTGAAAACAATTGAGATAATATTGGTCTCTCCTTTTAAATAAGTCATATTCTTTAAACCCATTAACTTCTTCCACCATTCCACATTACATTTCTATCAAAATGAGATAGATAGTCAATGTTGGAACCAAACCAAATTGCCCTAGCATGATCACAAAAGAAAATGTTCTATTGTTTCTTCCTCAAAATCACAATAGGGAAATAGTAGAATATAAAGTTGCCCCAGGAGCAGCCTTTTCCTAATAAGAATAGCCTTATGGAGGCATTTCCAACCAAAGAGAAGGATTCTTTACGGCAAAGAATCTTTCCAAATCTGCTTTCATTTTATCATATCATTATTCACATTATTGTTAGATTGAGAGGGGATTTTATAGGCTTACTTAGTAGAGAGATTCCCATCTTTAGAAAAGCGCCACATGCTCTTATCTTTCAGTTGTGAATTCGGAATTATAGATTTTAAGAATTTCTTCCGCATCCTTTGGATTATTGAATATATAGGAGATCATAAAAACATTCTGAATTTTAATATTACTCTGTAGGTTTTTAGTTTTTAAGTTTAGATTAGAAATTTTAGAAAGATCTTTTCTATGGCGTTGCTCACCAGGAATGCAATGTTGCAATTTTGGATTACAACCTTTGTTGATTCACTTGTATGAATTGTTTGGGTTGTCAAATGGAGCCTCTTCAGAGGCGCGCACTACTTCAGAGCAAATGATGGGGAAATGCAACATATGATTTAATATCTTCATCATTCAAACAAATGCAGCCCATGATCCAAATATATGCTCACCAGGAGTTTTGTTTACTGTCATTCAAGTGCGTTCTACATGTTTAAGGTTCTTGGGAGCACCTCTACTCACTGAATTCCTATTCTCATCCCGCAAATGTGAATAGATAAAATGATGCAATTTTCGAAAGTAAGCAAAGTGCTAGAAATATGTAGTTCTCATCCCACACTTCAATTCCAGCGATCAATTTGGGAGTTCTAGGCACATAAACACCATATTTGGGGTATGAAAGTGTGAAGAGGTGTGGAAGCAATAAGCATCTTGAATCTCAGGTCTCTGGTTTTTGCGAACTTGAGGCAATACTGCGATTCACATTATCACAATAAAATTATTTTCTCACTATTGCCTGCCATCTGTTGCATGTATTGTTTAATCTTCTCAAGTGCACAATTCATTGTGATAATGTGATGTGTGACGTGTGTCTCAGTTGCTTTCTCTATTTTTTGTGTTTTATGGTTGTTTAACTAGCCAATGATAACAAGTGTATTGACAACATAATTGGTTATTGTGCACCATGATAAAATACGACTACTAGGACCATCTAAGGTCGGTGAATATTAATCAAGATGAATGTAAATAATGAGACGGTACGAGCACCAAGGAATTGAATGTACATTGGCTAATTGTCCAGATTCTTAATTTAAAAAATGTATGATAACTAAACAAATATGTTGACAAAAAAATGGATGGTTAAAAATATATGATAATTAAGTGTTAATTGAAGCCATCCATCCGTGGCCCATAGAATAAAAGCATTGCAAATGGATGCATATCCAAATGTGAACCCCCAATTGCAATATTAAATAAATCCAAGGAACACATGAAGGACTCCAAACAAAATATGAATAATACCAAAATCAAACCAACAAGGAGAACCTCACCTTTCCTATAAGTGAAACCATGATGCCGACAGTTTGTCCCTCTCTCAGCTTAAAACTGGCAATGGCTTGTCTTGCCTTCGTCTTCACAGGCCTCTGCCTCTGACCACTAATAAGTGACATATTGTTGATTGCTGCTCCTAAACCCTCGAAATTCTGTGAAGCATCTCCCATCCCACAATTCAACACTATCTTCTCAATCTGTGGAACCTATCCAAATCCAAAAGCAATCCAATAAACATCTGAATTAAAAAGCAGAAAATGAAGTACGCATTCGGATTTCAATGAAATGGGGGCAGAAATGGCACAATAACAGAATTTTCATTATGCAGTTTTTGTTTCTCATGGGGGTGGGCATATTCACCAAGCTATATAATTCATGATCCATTATATTATAACTTTCAATTAGTAAGGTTATAAATGAGCTGATCTAAGTCAAGTTTAACACAGCTTACCGTTGGATTAAAATTAAACAGGTCAATGGAACATAAGCAGAGCTGAGCTTAGCTGAACTTGATCTTGGCTTGAATATGGACAAGTAAGCTTCAGCTTTACAGCACTCAAATCAAATGTATACCAATCTTGAGCTCAAGTTGAAACTTACTCAAGCTTTTATGTATTTTATAGCATATTTAAATACATGATATTCAACAGATGAGTGAGATATGAAAAGTTTGGGATTTAGAAGGGTGGCCCACATATGTCAATCAAGCAAGGCCTACATCCATACAAGAAAAGAATCTAAGATCCAAGGTCATTAAAGCGGTATGTATGAAAACTTTTATATGAATGAATTCTGATTGAGAACATTGAAGGATATCACATGATGGATTTCATATACAACGCGCGGCAAAGAAAATAATCTTTGCATTAGACCACTGATGATTAATAAAAAAAAATGCAGCTACACAACAAATAGTGTAATCTTACACATTTAGCATTAATTAAAATCTTAAATTTTAAAAATTTGATAATATTATTTTGTTGATTTATTTTGGTTAAATTATCAACAGTTGAGCCTATCACATCAGTTGTATCACAAAAATTATTAGTAGCTTTTCTACAAGCTTAGAAGTTAGTAAGTAAAGCTTTAGATGTTGTATTTTATTATATATTTTCATTTTTCTCTACTAGCTTGGATTAACTGTGATGTGCCAACTTAGGTTGAAAAGGGAAAAGCTCCCTGAGTTCGGTCCAGTTGACCTTGATTTTGTTTGGGATTGGGTTGGCCCCCCTCTAATTTGGATGTAATTAGCTTGAGCTGGTCTATGACCTAATTGAATTGTCATTTTTGCAGTTATACGTAACTGTTATTTAAGACTTTTGAACAAAAATGAATTCAGAATAGACTTGTATATTGAAAATTTTCTACTGAAATATCTATCATTTTTTGTCATTTTTTAAGATGGCACAGAAAATTTAAGTTTTTAATTCTTGTCATCCATATATATAGGTGTAAATATACCTAGTTTTATTTTAGTAGGAATTCCTGTGGAGCCCACGTGGGGCCATAGCAATCACAGGGCAGGTGAGGATGGAAAGATCAAAATGAGCCTTAGGAGTGTGAAAAATATTAATCTGATCAGGTCACCCTAACCTCTT
The DNA here is from genome assembly GCA_029852735.1 of Persea americana. Taxonomy (NCBI): domain Eukaryota; kingdom Viridiplantae; phylum Streptophyta; class Magnoliopsida; order Laurales; family Lauraceae; genus Persea; species Persea americana. Next base: position 56,612,262 of record CM056814.1, on the reverse strand, counting down.
GATTTGTGGCCCTTAGCTTTAATCATTTTTAGAAGGCATTGAATTTTCAGATAAAGCTACTGTCCTGCAAGTCCCTTATCCTCGGAGCTCCATGCTGTTCCCCTTAGTGAGGGCATGGGTGGATCAACCTAACCCCTTCACATTTGGATGGGTGTCAAACCCCCTCCCATTTAATTGAGTATTTAAGAGGAAGAACGTCAAAAATGAACAAAAAAAAAAAAAAAGAAGAAAGATATAAGCTGGAAAAAGAACATGGAAGATGAGCTTTACCGTTGCATACGTTCCGGCAAGGAAATTGGCCAATCTGTTGTGTCAGGACGCTTCGGAAGCCTCAAGTTTGGACAGTCATATATTTGGAGCTTTGTCAATGAAGGCAAGGCCAATGTGTCACGACGAATTATACTTTTCAGTTTGGGTAAGTCATGTAATATGAAATTGCGTAATTGTGGGAATGGATTCTCAGGTAGAGAATTGTCATGACCTTCTATGATCTCCTCTAATTCACCACAAGAGCTCACATCGAGGGTTTGTAACTGATCTAAGTTTTGCACCATTTCAGAGGAGAAGAGCCCTTTTAGATTGTAACAACCAGCCAGAACAATTTCATTCAGCTTCCATAGGCATCTTTGTGGCACTTCTCCTTTAAATAGCTTCTGTAAGCTGTATAGGCGCGAGAGATGTAGTTCCTCAATATTTTGTAGTGCATTTTCTCCAGCAGCACTCCAATCTAAAATCCATTTCATTTTCTTACACCGATCGATATTAAGCATTCGTAAGCCGTTTGCATCACCCACTAATTGAGAAACATCTTTTACATCAGCATCAAACAATTTTAAACCTTCTGTATGTATCACCATCACCTTAACTCCACGAGGATAATTGTTGCCACCACATATTTGCATCTGCTTCATACAATTCATATTGAGATTATCACCAGATGTGCCAATTGAAACTTTGAATTTTTCCAATTTTGACCATCGCCGAGGAAAGACATCCTCTTCTACACAATCACAGTCTTTGATGGTGATCTTGAGAATAGTTAACCGTTTCAATCTCCCCACCTCACCAAGTGTGACGTCATTCTCAACTGCCAATTCACTTCCTTTTGCCCAATTTACATTTGTCCGGTGCATGCGCAGATCCTCCAGGCTAGATAGCTCAGACATTACATTGGATGGAATTGTAAATGAATGAGATAATAATTCTGACATGTTTAGCTTCTTGAGTTTAACCAGGTTTTGCATTTCTTCCGGCAAGCTTCTGACGCCGGATGATTTTATATCTAGAAATTGAAGCTCCTTTAGTTGCCCCAAGAATGGCACCTCTGTTAATGCGAGACATCCTCTCAAGATGAGTGCTCGTAAATTCAACAACGAAGACGAGGATAATGACAATGATGTGATGGAAGTGCCAGATAGATCAAGAACTTGTAAAGCCCGCATGAGTCGAAAGAAGCTTTGAGGGACAGCAGTGATGCGGCGATTTCCTATCAAAATCAGTGAAATGAGATTGGGACATGCAGGCTTAACGGGAAGTTCAGTGATGTCATTCATCATCAACGAAATTCTCTCACATTCTCTCCAAGTTTCCTCACGGGGTGGCTCCTCTAGTGCCTTGCCAAAGCCAGCTTTGACCAAGAATTTCGGGCCTTCGTTGCAAGATGATGATGCGATATATAGTGCCAAGTCGCGAATCATGTCATGCATCTTAACACTATTCTTTTTTTTAATTCCTTCCTCCAAAAGGCATCTACGCTTGAGCATTTCAACAATACGGTGCCCCTTATTTGACGCATCTACCAAGTTATCGACATTAACAATAAATCCCTCCATTATCCACCACCAAATTAGTTTTCTAACAGAAATTTCATAATCTTCTGGAAACAGTGAGCAGTATAAGAAACACATCTTTACCTTTTCATCATTTAGGTCGTCATAACTCAGCTTCAACGGTAGAAATACTTGAGGTTCCATGCCTTCAATCTCAGGTGCCGACGCTCTTAATGCCCTCAAAGCGTCCTGCCACAGCTCTCTCATACTCTGCCCTTCCATTGCCTTTGCAACTGCCACGATTGCTAATGGCAGACCACCGCACTTCTTCGCCACGGCCTTAGCAACATCTTCAATGTGCGGCTGACTGGCTACCTCCCTCCCAACTTTGGCAGCAAACAGATCCCAAGCTTCATCTTCAGTGAGAGTTTCCACTCTAATCTTTTCAGCCTTGATATCACTCCAAACGTGGACCGCCGACATGTTTGCAATTCGTGTGGTTATGGCAATTTTGGATCTATTTTCCTTGTTGGTTGGAATTCCAATTTCACTCAAGTTGATTGGCTTCCAGAGATCATCAAGGATTAGCATGTACCTTTTATCAGTCAGAAACTGACGTAATTGCATGGATCGGATGCTGTAGGAATCATGTTCGTTAAAATCCAACTGCAGCCTGCCCATTATTTCTTGTTGAACCCTTTCCGAATTGTGTTCCTTGGACACATTGGACACAGTCGCCCAAATCACATAATCAAATTCTCCAGTAGCCCGAAGCTTATTGTTGATGGCTTTCATAAGAGTGGTCTTGCCTATTCCACCCATGCCATAAATGTATATGACGCTGGTGTGCTCGTCGTGCAAGAGATTCCAAATCTTCTCCATGGTTCGTTGAGCTGAGCTCTGACCAACCGTGGGGACATCCATCTCCGCCATCACCCTTGGTGGCGAAGACATGGCGACCAGTTTGATGCCGCTTCTTTCATTGAGGTCTCGTCGGGCGCATTCGAGCTTCTTAAAAGCTCTTCTACCCAGTTTGTAGTCAGACCAAAGGTCGGGGAACCATCCATTGCAAAAGGTCCGCCTTTCATCGAATTGTAATTTGATGGAGTCGATTTCGTCTAGGATTGGTCGGGCCTGATCAAGCCAGGTCTGGGCTTGGTTCGTGAGCCTCTTTCTTCCTCTTGAGGCTTCCCGTCCTTCTCTTTCTGTGTCCTCGCACAGGGCTTTCAGCTTGCCAGCTTCTTCCATTAGAGCGTCTACATTGTTTTTGAGATGTCTCACGTATTTCGTCTGACGGGAGATCTGAGTGCAAAGATTTGTTATGGTCTGACTGATATTTGCAATGATTTCCATGATAGATAGATAGATAGATGAGCGAAAGAGAGGGAAGAATCAATCTCTCTGCAAGGAGCAGGTTATTAGAAAGGGGAAAGAAAAAGACTGGCTTTTGATGACAACTTGGGTTTGTGCGTTTTATCAGTTCGTTGGCAAAAGTGCATTAATTTTGCTTGCTTGCTCTGTGAAGTTCCTACTATTAAACCAGGTGTGACCAGTATGTCAAGCGGGCCCATTTTGAAGGAACAAGATCAACTGTCAAGCCTATCAATTTGGCCTTGACAAAGGGGCCCCGGCCGGGCGCCGAGCTAAAAAAGCCCTTAAAATGAGGGTTTTTGTTTCTAATAAAAAGCCCTAAAGCTGGGCTTGGATAATTTTTTGCAAGCCCTGCGAGTTGAGGGCCGGGCTTGGATAGTACTAGCCCGGCGCGACCCTGGCCCTTGCCCTCTTACATTTATTTATTTTATATATAATATACACATATATATGTAAATATATACTAAAATGCCCTTATCATAGGCACTTTGTAGTAGTATTGGAGATATGAAGGCAATTTCATACCCACTTGCCTAGTAAAAAATGTCCTAAAAATCCATACATACTTGGTTCATTTCATTTATATTTAATTATTTATGTTATGTATTATATTTAATACATAATCAATAAGTGTTGCATGGTTGCTTCTGATCCATTTCTTTTAGTTTTACTGCTTCTTATTTAGGCATTTGATAGTATTTTTATAAATAATTGTTAGTGCAAAAATGGGTGTACTTATTTCTATTAATAATGAGACACTTTTTCCTTTATGGAGTTACTTAAGATGTCAACCAATTCGTAGAGTTAGTTTGTATGTTGATGGAACTTTAAGGATATGGGGTGATCCAAACATCCTTTTAATTAAATAATTATAACTCTCAATTCTTAAAAGTTTAAACTAAGAGTATTTTTTAAGTGCATTTATTTTTGCTACAGAAATCTAAGAATGCATAATAGTCAGATCAACGCTTAATAAAAAATAATGTCAATTGATAAAAGGTATGTGATTGTAAATGGTTTAAAACTCTCACAGATAAGACACTACTGTAATGATTTCATATGTGGAAATTCATATGAAAGTCATATTAAAGGCGTGAAACATATCATACTCTTTAACCATTTTCCTTCTTTGTCAAAATAAATAAAATCATATGTCCAAAACTTAACCCAAGTCACCAAAGCATTTACGACTTTATTCGATAAAAGAAAGTTTTTAGAGATGACTTATATTCTCTCAATGTTTTCTTAATGGTTCGTTTGCAATTGAGATTAGAAAAGATAATTGATGTTTTCTTAATGGTTTTCTTTGCAATTGAGGTGAGACAAGATAACGCTAGATCACACTCAGGTTTTGGTAACAATGTTAAAAAAAAAAATGGTTTTCTTGTTTTGAAGCCCTGAGCCTTGCCTTGGCCCGGCCCTGACCCTTGAGGGTAGGGTAAGGGCCTAGATAGCGAAGGCCCTCCGATGGATTTGACTCACTCAAGTCCGGCCTTACATATATTGAGGGTAGAATTAAGACAACCCCAATCCCAGCCCTTTAACACCCCTATCAACCGTACTACTAAAGCCTAAGGCTCAAGCCCGAACAAAAATGGGCTAGCCCGAGCCCAATCCATGAGCAGCCCTATAAACCACTGCTATTCCATATTTTTTTTATTTTTTATATTTTATCTAATAGAAGTTGCATTTTTTAAGCAGGGCAATTTCTAATAATTCTTTATACATAGCCTAAGAAAAAAGAGAGAAACAGAACCAAAGATGAGATGATACCTCATCCAAAACAAGGAAGAGGAAATTAAGGATGAGGAGGACGTCATCATAGAGCCTGACCCCACTAATTGAATGAAAGCTTGGGTTCGTGCCCTCCAACCTTAAAGGACGCAATCAAAAATTATCTTTGTAGGCCCTGCATAGCTTTCGCCTGTCGCCTCGGTTGACAGGAAAGGACCAAGAGCATCGGATGCTGCTCTCTACGTAAATGCTTGGATGAGAATGAATGATAAAAAAAACTAGACGAAAGGACCAGGACCATAGGACCACAGGCAAAAAGATAAGGTTTATTATTTCCGTCTAACTAGTAACTTAGAACCAGAACTTCTTAAAAAGTTACAAATAATGACGTTTTTCAATTATTTGAAATTTGAAATGGCAAGTTCAAACTTAGATTTGATTTAGGGCATATTTCTTCAATCGATTTTCTGGAGTCCCAAATGTCATTTAAAGATTTATTTTACAAAAGGATGATAATTGCAAATGACAATTTTAGAAAAACTCCAACATTATAAATTTCCATAGGAACGCTAGTTAGAAAACAAGCCCTTATTGTCATCAATTAATTGCCACCGGGTAAGTCCTTTCAAAATATCCGATGTCTACAATGCATGAGAAAAAAAAACAATATCAACTATAAAGTTGTTTATGGATCCAAAAACATTTGGAACTAGATCCAGTAGTTTTCTTTTTCTTTTTTTTTTCTTTTTTTTTTAATTTTGTTAAGTAGATCCAGTAGTAATCAAGGATATGGAACACGAATTGGCCGCTCTTGTTTGTTGAAGACACTTTTTTTTTTTTTTTTTGATAAACGGTAACATGAACTTTCATTAAAAAAAAGAAGAAGATGATTACAATGAGATAAACGCAAAGGAGGTACAAGAGGATTGTAGCTTAGCCCACTTAACTATAAAATAAAACCCTCCCAGTGAGAAACCCTCTCAGCCCTTTGTTTGGTCAAAGCATCGACAAAAGAGTTGGCCGATCTTAACTCATGATGGAAGACAACGGTGATAAGGCCGACAACACCAGGATTTTATTCAAGAAAAAGTAAAATTCCCAGGATTTATCTTCCAATTAGGAATCAAAGCAATTGCATTAGAAGAGTCACTCTCTATAATAAGAGCACCCTTGAAATACCTCTTAAAGTGCTTCCAAAATAGCTAGCACCACTGCTTCAGTAAAAAGACACATTTTAAGTCTCGCATAGCTCGATCAAATATATTGCATTTGAAAATAGCAAAAAGACCACTTGTATACTAAAAGCAAAACTATTTGGGGATCCTTTGATCCCCCATTTCTTGTCATGAATCCTAATCCAAAACCAGAATCAGATCTGAATGTACCATGGTTCCGCCATCCCGGTGCTGACATTTGGTATTTTATTCAGACTGGTGTGAATTCATTCTAAAACATTCGGTAAATTGATAGGATTAAAAAAAAAAAAAGTGGTCCCATGGCCAACTGAAGCCATCCATCCGCATGAAACCTCTCAATGCCATAAATCAACAAGCACCTAATTTGCAGCTTGAGTTGATGGTCAGCTCCAACCCAGAGAGGCTGCCTTTGCAATTAAACCAGTTCATTGTACTGACCCAGTAAATGGCTTAGTGGACCGTAGTGTCACGAACAAAGTTCTAATTCAACCTGACCTGACAAGTCAGTTATCTGGGTGTTTTTTTTTTTTTTTTTTTTTTTTTTTGTTTTTATGTTTTTCTAATAACACTTGTGCATTGTTGGTCGACCAGAATAAAACCCAGACTTGTTGTCCAAAGCCATTGGCTAGTGGCCCTTAACACATGGACTAAACCTATTCACACTGCTGACTTTGGAAATATGGTGACAAAAACCCAAGGCAACTTCATCAACCACCAGGTGGGGCCTAGTCCAGATGACAGGAACGCCCCACCATGCCACTCAACCCTAGGCAATTGAAGCTCAAAAACAAAATTGCCCTTGTACAATGACAATCCCATCAAACATCATTCTAAGAGGGTAGTTGGGTTCGTGCCCTCCAGCTGTAAAGAAGCGACACTAGCGAGGACGGAACAGCTTTCCCACGCGATCAACTTGAGACCCTGCTGTACGTCGGTCTTACACAAGCTTTCACATGCCAATCCAACCGTTGAATGATTTGATAAAAAGAAGAGGACCTGACTTGAGTTGGATCCATCCCAAATGGTCAGGTTGGATCCACCTCAAATGGTGGGGTATTTACCTTTTCTATTCTTTAGAAGGAAAAAGAAATAAGAATAAAAATAAAAATAAAAATAAAAACAAAAACATTGCCTCAAAAGTAGAGGAAAGAAAGGACAACGAGCATAGGATGCTCTAGCCATCTACTTCTATTTTTCTTTCAAATGTGAAAGCCTTGATTTCAACGAAGTGGGAATGAAAGACTTTTCAGAGGAAATGACCTTTGGGGTAATAAAAAAACAATGCGCAAGGACGAGCATCTTTAGCCTTTTACTATTCCAGCGGCAACCTTTAGTAAATTAGGTTTTTCTCTCTCTCACACACAACTTAAGAACCAGAATTTCTTTGGAAAACAAAAAGCAAAACAGACGCTGGGTAACATGCTTTCTGAATATCTGCCGTCTACAGTGCAGGAATAAACAGTATCAATTTTGAAATTGGTTTTTGGATCCAGAAAGGTTAGGATCTAGATATATCAGTAGTTTGAACCAAAGATGTGCAACCAGGGATCAGAAAGGTTAGGATCTAGATCAGTAGGTTGAACCAAAGATGTGCAACCAAGGATCCAAAAGGGTAGGATCTTGTGCATTAAAGAGACACTTTTTAAGTCGCTACATGGCTTGATTCTATTGCATTCGGCAATCCCAAAGCTCCACTTGTATGCTTAAAATAAATCTGTTTTGAGATGCTTTGATCCCCATTTCTTGTCAAGACCTAAATAAGGTTCCGTTCAATTAGAACCCGAAGAAAAGGATCCTTGTGACATCTGTTATTTTATTCAGACTGGATTGAGTTTAATCTGGAACAGTCGGTAAATCGAAAGGATTAAAAAAAAATACATGCGCCCGTCCCAACTGAAGCCATCCATCTGCATGAAAATTTAATACTCTAGTCCAAAAATAGAAAAAAAACTAAAAAAATTAAATAAAAAAAAAACAAAAAATCCATGGGCCGAGTCGGACTGGGTATGAAAATCCAGGCCTATCCAAATTTTAACCCGTAGGCACAAGCTTGAATCGGGCCATAAGTACTTAGCCCGAGCTCTTCCCGCATAAAATAGATTAAACTCAGATTGGTAGTATTTTATTAAGAAAAAGGGTAGAATTAACTACAAAGCATTTTACCTTAGTTGGCAAAAGTGCATTATTTTTGCTTGCTTACTCTGAGCCAGACCGGGCTTGGACTTTCTACTATGAAACCCAAACCCGACCAATTTGTTAAACGGGACCATTTTTTGGTCCAAGTTCAACCGTACTACTAAAGCCTAAGGCTCAGGCCCGACCGAAAATGGGCTAGCCTGAGCCCAATCCATGAGCACCCCTATAGACCACTGCTCTTCCATATTTTTTATTTTTTATCTAATAGAAGTTGCATTTTTAAGCAGGGCAATTTCTAATAAATCTTTATCCATAGATTAACAAAAAGAGAGAAACACAAGCAAACATGATGCTATCTGTACCTTATCCTCAAAACAAGGAAGATGAAAAGATGAAAGAGCATGTCACCATAGACAGTGGCCAAACTAGGATTTTCATTTTAGGGGGTTTGCACTTGACACTTGAAAAGGTCAATCACTATTTTGTTGTTTTTTCTTAACATTAACTTTGGCAAAAGAGAAATTATTGCAATTATAAAATTATATAATAAAAGACGGCAGCCCTTTTCACGATGGAGCGACACGTGACACATCCTCAAACTTTTTGCAATACTATATTCCGGAATTGCCCTTCTAATCTTCCCTAAAACCTCTCAATTAAAGTCTCCTCTAACTTCTCTTTATTTGCAACATAACCTCTTAAAGATTCCACCCTAAAAGAAATCTTTCCACTATTGACCCACCCTTGAACTTATCCAACCTTCCTATTGACCCACCATTGAAACTAACCCTCGATTTGTGCAACCCACAAACTAAGCCCATCAATCTATATCTTGCTGCTCCATCACCTGGACTTACTTTATCTATAAGAACGTCATGTTTTCTTTGAAAAAATAATTCTTTTATAGATTCATGGGGTTTTGAACTTTTTATTTTAATGATCTAGATCTAGAAGAGATTGAGTCCTCTTTTGTTCTTGAAAAAAAAAACGCAAAGAGACATGGATGCTATTCCACATTGGAAAACAAGATATTTTATTCACTAAGAAGTATGATTTCTTTTCTTTTGTATTTTATTACAATTTTTTTTATTGTAGGTCTTTTTTGTAATTTTCTTCCTTTTATTGCGGTCAGATTCAAGTAGTAGAGGTATGATTTTCTTTCTTGTTTCTTTTTTTTGGTTTGTTTTTTTGTTATTGTTCTTCTTTTCTTTTGTATCTTTTTAGTGAATGTTTTAATGTGAAATTGTATTCTTTTTTTAAGAGAAGCTGCTCTCTGCATTAGGGTTTTTGTAACGATCCATTAATTTCTTTCACTGCATTTTTTATTCAAAATCTAGTACTCAATGTTACAGTTTTAGTTTGATCACGATCAATAAAGGATGATTCAATTAGATCATTTTACTTATTTTTTTCTCTTAAACCTTGATTTTTTACGTTCAGTTTTTATTGTGTTTGTATTATGAATTATATAGTAATTTTTATTTATAATTTATTTAAAAATCATAAATATCTTTAATCAAAATATTATTTACTTTTTATCATGGTCTGCGTTAGGCGTAGGCCTGCTCCACTAGTTATATATATAATAACAGTAGGTTACTTCCTTGGAGAGCGACACATGGCGCAACCTCAAACTTTTTGCAATGCCACGTTCCGGAATTACCCTTCTAATATAATCTCATCAAACTAACTCAAATTCTCCAATACTCCATTACCTAAAATATCTCAATGCAAATTTAAGATTTTCTTGAATTAAAATACTTATCCCTTCCCTAGAACATAGCATACAATAATAACCTCTCGCCCCACGTATTATTAAACTAAAAAATAAAAAGAATAAAGGCTCTTTGGCTACCAACTGAACCTAAGTATTGTATTAGCCCAGCCACTCATTTATACCCACTCAAGCCTTTGCCCACCCACCTTCACTCATCCTATTAACCCTTCAACATCCAACATACCTATTGACCCACCCATTGAAACCAACCCTCGATCTGTGCAACCCACAAACTGAGCCCATCAATCTATATCTTTCTACGTCATCATTTGGACCTACTTCATTTACATGGCCTTTATGTTTTCTTCCCAAAAAAAAAAAAAAAGTTTCTTTTATAACTTCATGGATTTTTTAATTTTTTTATTTAATGATCTTGATTTCCAAGAGATTGAGTCCTCTTTTGTTCTTGAAAAAGAAATGCCTCAGCTTCTGTTTTCTATGCCATTGAGGATTTTCACACCTCTATTTTACAAATGGATGGTTATGATCAGATCGTGCTAGATAAAGACCCACCTCTATTCCACACCAACACCTTACATTGTGATCGACATGCCTCCAATGGGCCACACAAATGGTTCTTAAACATTTCCACACAAATGGTTAGTACGTTCCAAGCCACATAAATGGGTCCGGCCACTGAGAGATGGGGAAACATTAAATGGGTCCTCCCACTGAGAGATGGGAAACGTTAGTCTAAAACTCATTTTCTCTAACCCTGTCCAGACCTGCCCAGTTTAATTTGACTCTGGGCCACACAAATGGTATAATTAGTCTGACAGTGATTCCAGCCAAACTCAACCAAGTCACTGAACTCAATCAGCATGAGTTTTAACACTGAAGCGTCAGATGATTAAATGGACCAATGTTTTTAATCCTTATAATTTTATAATTGATGTGTCCTTTATATAGCATGTGCCGCAAGAAGATACTATGTGGCTTTCATTTTCATTTTTATCAAAGTTTTTTTTTTTTTTTTTTTTTTTTTTTTTTTTTTTTTGCTGTATCATTTTTCTTTGTTTTTTGGCCCAGTTTTAGAAATTTGTCATTAGTCCATCTCATTGGATTTGATCATGTCTCAAAGTAGGAGCTTCACTAAAGGCAGTTTTGTGACTACAGAGTTTATTTTTCTTAGGTCATAGTCGTTCAATTATATCGCTTGAACTTTTATATTTTGTTTTCATTGATATCAATTCAGCAGTTCAAACATAGTATTTAATCATCCCTGTAGATCAAAATGACCTAATTACAAATAAATTCAAAGGTATCGAATTTAGAAAAGCTATTACTTCTCTTCAAGTTTTCACAGGTAAGCTTTCTTTTAATGCATTTTATTACTTGATATTTTATATTTTTCCTTTGCATTTATATATATAGTTACTGCGTTCTGTAGTAATATTTATCTCTCTTATAGACAAAGAATTTGTTTTATTAGTCATTTGATATATTTGTTGATTAGAGTTTATATATTGCTAATTAATTAGATCGTTTAGATTTAAATGAATTGAATTTATCTATTAAATGGGTCATTTGGAGAAGTTTATTTCTTTCCTTTTTTATTTATTTATAATTTGTCATTTATAATTTGTTTTCTTTTGTTATAGTTTGTTTTATTTGTCCTGAGATTTTATCATTTTGCTATAGATTGTACTTTTTGGAAAATGAACTGTATAGATTTTATACTTTTTTTGAAAGTTCCCCTTATTATTTGCATTGCTTTCCATCTTCTAATCCATATTCAGCAATCCTCATGTGGAATCCTTTCATGCTATAGTGATCTCTCTCTCTCTCTCTCTCTCTCTCTCTCTTCATGTAATATCGATGTCCCATGGATGAGAAGGCATAAAGGTATATGAGGTTCTCCAAAAGTTATTGACTACTTTTGAGATTTATATGTAGAGCAAAGCTCTCCTAAGCTCAAGCTTAGGATAAATTTTTTTAAAGTTCATGCTTTTTGGGCCTGCCTTTGGTCTATCCAAATGGACCAAACACATGACCCCCCTAAATTGCACATATCTACCAAATTTCGGTCAGATGTGAATTTTCTGGACTGTTGATTGACTATGTATTGATTCGAATGGACTGTTGACCATTAAACTTTTGGGCCCATATGGGGATGATAGAAATCACGATTGGGGTTGGTTTTTTTGTGGAGAGGAGGATCCCAGGGAGTCCTTGAAATCCCCCCATCCCCATCCCCATGTAGGTCCCCAGGTAGGCCCCACCACACACTTGAGCTTACCTTATCCAAAGCTTGAGCTTATGAGAGCTTTGGCCTTATATGTAATTGTTTTAAATGAAATTTATTTGTTTATTTGATAATTACTTTTAGATTTAAATAGATTTGTCCTTGGATGAAATTATTTCAAGGCTCGCGTTGGACACGGGCCTGAAGTGCTAGTATCTAATTACATCAACTAACATCCTATCATAAAAAATTTTGACGTTTGTACCAACGTTTTAAGGTTCCTTATTCAAAATCCATATTCCAAGCGGACAACATGATTATGGATTTTGAGCAATTTGTGAATATATATATATATATATATATCCAACCTATAAATCTATGAGTCACAATTTTTTGGCCCAAATAATTAACTTTCTCATATTAATGATGATCGTCAGTATGCTTAGTTCTTTTAAATTTTAATGAAATTTGTAGGGAGGGAAAGAGATAGGAGAAGGGAATCTTTTGAGTTGGGGAAAGAAAAGTGGGGGCTATGCATTATTTTAAGTGAGGGGGGCGGCGCTTGGGTTGGCGCACTCCAGCTGTAAGGATGCAGTCAAGAGACAATTGTACGCGTTGCATAGCTGTCGGCTGTCGCCTCGGGTGACACTACAGGAAAGCACCAAGAAGATAGGATGCTCTCTCTACGTAAATGCTGGGATGAGAGTGAATGAAAGACCTTTTAGAGGAAAGGAGGAGTATCGTTTAGATTTTTATCTTCCTAACACAATGAGAAACACACTTGACTTTATACGAAGTCGACCAGGACCACAGGTAAAAAGATAAGGTTGAAAAATTAAAAAATCTCAGCATTTTAGTTTATTATTTCCTGGGCTATTGGATAACTAGTAACTTGGAACCAGAACTTCTTAAAAAAGAAATTAGTTACAAATAATGACATTCTTTAATTATTTGAAATTTGAAATGGCACGTTCCAACTTCGATCTGATTTAGGGCATGTTTCGTCAATGGATTTTCTAGAGTCCCAAAGATCATTTGAGGATTTCTTTTTACAGAAGGATGAAAATTGCAAATGACAATTCCAGAAAAGCCCCGCCATTATAAATTTCCATTGGAACTCTAATAAAGAAACAGGCCCATATTGTCATCCGTTAATTGCCATTGGGTAACTTTCATTCAGCATATCCGATGTTTATAGTGCAAGAAAAAAAAAAAAAAACATAATATCAACAATAAAGTTATTTATGGATCCAAAAACATTTGGAACTAGATCCAGTGGTTTTCTTTTTCTTTTTCTTTTTACTTTTTTTTTGGTAAAGTAGATCTAGTAGTTTGAATCAAGGATGTGGAACAAGAATTGACAACTCTTGTTCGTTAAAGAGACACTCTTTTTTATTTTATTTTATTTTATAAACGGTAACATGAGCTTTCATTAAAAAAAGAAGAGGATTACAATGAGAGAAAAGCAAAGGAGGTAAGAGAGCATTGTAGCTCACCCCACCTAACTATAAAAATAAAATCCTCCCATGGAGAAAGCTTCTCAGCCATTTGTTCGGTCAAAGCATCGACGAAAGAGTTGACCAACCTTAGCTCGTGATGGAAGACAACGGTGATGAGGCCGATAACACCTGATTGTATTAAAGAAAAAATGAAATTCCCATGGGTTTATCTTCTAATTAGAAATCGAAGCGATTGCATTAGAAGAGTCACTCTCTATAATAAGAATACCTTGGAAATACCTCTTAAAGTGCTTAAAAAATAGCTAACACCTCCGCTTCATTAATGAGACACGTTTTAAGTCTACGCATAGCTTGATCATATCTTTTGCATTTGGAACCCACTTGTATACTTAAAACATTACTATTTTGGGATCCTTTGATCCCCCATTTCTTGTCATGAATCCTAATCCAAAACCGGAATTTCTGTTTTTTACTCAATTATGGGTCTGATCGGACACATGACCCAATCTTGGATCCAAACCTAAATAAGGTTCTGTCCAATTAGAACCAGATATGAATGCACCATTGTTCCACCAAGTAAAAAAATAAAGGTTGAAAAATTAAAAAATCTCTTTCCTTTTAGTTTACTATTCCAGTGGGTAACTAGTAACTTGGTTTTTCTCTCTCACAGACCTTAACTTAGAACCAGATCTTCTTTAAAAAAAGAAAAAGAAAAAATTAGTTCCAAGCAATGGCATTGTTTAGTTATTTGGAATTTGAAATGGCAGGTTACAACTTACATCACTCGGGGCCTATTTCTTTACTAGAATTTATGGAGTTTCTTTCTTGTGAAATTTGAAATTCTTCAGCGTGGTGAAATTCCTAAATGCTTTGTTGTACTTGAGCATTAGATTATCTACCGCAAAGCAAAGGGGCTGATATCCAAACGTCATTTAAGACCTTTTGAATAACCAGGATTTTAAAACTCTTCTACAGATGGCGCATGTTAATAGGATAAAACAATATCTCCTTGTTTCAACCAAAAAGGGATTTGGACTCATCATTCAATTAGTGGGGTTGTAGCAAGGTCAACTAAAAATCTATAAGGCCTTGTGGGATCTCAAACCACAATCACGTTTCTGCCAATGCAGCTTTCGCAGAAGAGGAGAAATTCAACATCATGAACCATCAGGTGGGGCTAGGCATGAAAATATGGGCGGACCGCCCAGGTTGACATGACCTAGCACAGAAAAGTCAACGGGCCAGCACGGCACGACCCATTTTTCCCAACTAGGCAGTGCTGGGCCAGGGAGCTTGGGCCGAGGCACGACACTACATGGCCCATATATATAACTTTTAATTTTTTTATATAATTAAATAGAGCAATTTACCCGAAAAGTGACCTTAGATGACCACTAAACGAAAAAGGGTCCACTAGTTCATATGATACAAAACTAGTATTCCCACCAAACTTTTCTCTTTTTTTGCCCTTTTTCGACGAGCGTCAACGTCGTCGCTCATTTCAATGGGACCAAGCATCTCAAGATTCTGTGGAGCGACGACGTTGCCACTCATTTCAATGGGACCAACTGTTTCAAGATTCTGCGAAGAAATGACGTTGTCGCTTATTCTACCCCTTCAGCAAAACTTCATTAAATGGTTGGGCAACGACGTCAATGGTGATCTTAGTGTTTTTTTTCCCTTTTTACATTACTTTTTTTTGTGGGATTCCTATTAATGATGCTTGCTTTATTTATTTATTTATCATCTTATAGGGCATTCAGAAGTAGGAAAATTGGTGGGTCTTTGAAGGGAATCAATTGAGAAGTTTATAGGCTTGAAGCTGAGCAAATTGTAAAGAAATTGCGATATGTTATCATCAATATCGAAGTCTTATTAGGAAATGATATGTTCCATTTAAAAGTCATGTTTCATTAAGGTTTGGACTTCGGAGTCCACCAAACTTAGCTTCAGGAAGTTCACTTCACCATTCCAAATTTTGATGGTTCAGTTCACGTCATTTGAGCTGATTGTATCCTTTTCTCATGGCCCAAAATTTGTTTAAAGGAAATCATTTATTGTTTATTTTATTTTTTTAGGAGCCCTTTACCATGGGTTATACACAATTAAAAGTGGTTGTGGCAGGAAAAAGATGAATGGGGGCATCATTTGTTGCATTTCAATGGATTTCTAAACACAAACTGGGATGTCATTGCAAAAAACACGTGCAGTGCATGAATATTAATAATTTTATGATGCTATATTGGAAATAGGTTAAAGGAAATTGAAAGAAGATGAAGAAATCCACAAGAATCGTTATTTTGAAAAACAAACAATGGGTAAACGACAAAAAGAATACCTCCACATGATATGATGCTTGAATCTATGATGCTTCAATCCAAAATAAGTTGAAAAACAACCTCTGAGATCATGTTGCAAATTGTTAAGGAAGAAGGAGGCAACAAAGTCACCAAACGGGGGAAAACGAGGGGGGAGGAAGAAAGAAAAAATAGGATTTCGTGGGTTTTGTAAGGTTTAAAACGAGCGACAACATCGTCGCTCAATGAAAACTTCAATAAAAAAACGAAAGTGGTCTCAGGGGGCCACTTTCGTATCATATGAACTACTGGACGCATTTTCGTTTAGTGACCATCTAAGGTCTTTTTTCGGGTAAATTCCTTAATTAAATATAAAAGTGAAAATAATTAAAAATATATTATTCATTTGTAAAATAAGTAAAATAATTAAAATTTTATTATTCATTTATAAATTCGGCCCTTTTTCGGGTAAATTCCTCATTCGTAAATTCGTTTGTGCATTTATTTTAATAGTTTCAACTTTATTTCAAGTTAAGAACCCCTAAAAGTCCATAAAGTCTCTTTCAATTTATATAAAAATATTAAAAAAAATAGAAGAGGCATGTGGGCTGGCCCATGGGTGGCATGGCCAAGCACGGCGCGGATAAATCCTTGCCTTGGGCCGTGCTGGGTTGAGCCCCAGCTACCTGGGCATGGCATGACATGGCCCATGCAATTTCACGGGCCAGTTTTCATGCCTATGTGGGGCCAATCCAGATGACAGGAATGGCCCACCATGCCTAGGCAATTGAAGCTCTTGAAATGAAAAAAAAAAGGGCCTTGTACAATGCTTATCCCATCACCCATCATTCTAAAAGAGGAGTTGGCCACTAGACGACCGATATTTTTTTTTCTTTTTTTGGTGTCTAATAAAAGTTTTATTTTTAAGTAGAGCAGTTAAGAACGGCCTCTTACCCAGGTGGTAAGGAGTGTCAACTCTTACCTGGCTACCCGGGGTTCGAACCCCGGGTATGTGTCACCTCTTTCCACTTGTGTGGGCTTTCTTGTGTATGTGGGCTCCCTCTTAGGTCCTAGCCCCCTTGGCTGGGGTACCAAAAAAAAAAAAAAAAGTAGAGCAGTTGTTAATAAATCTTTGCCCTTTGTCTATAGAACCAATCTTTTACGAAGCGATCATGATTTATACATATAGAGGAGTGCGAGAAAACTCTGGTGCAGCTCTTTTTTTTTTTTTTATGGAAAAATGCCCCTTGTAATGGGCCCATTGTTATACATTACAACCATGAGATGATGAATTACATTGATCATGCATAAAATACAATCCATGAGCACCCCTATAGACCACTGCTATTTATTAGTTTTTATCTAATAGAAGTTACATTTTTAAGCAGTGCAATTTCTAATAAATCTTTATCCATAGAATAACAAAGAGAGAGAAACACAAGCAAAGATGATGCTATCTGTACCTTATCCTCAAAACAAGGAAAATGAAACGATGAAGAACGGGTCACCATAGACAGTCGTTTTAGGGGGTTTGCGCTAGTCACTTGAAAAGGTCAATCACCATTTTGTTGTTTTTTCTTGACATTAACTTTGGCAAAAGAGAAATTATTGCGGTTATAAAATATCTAATTACATTAACTAACATCCTATCATAAAATTTTTTGACATTTGTACCAATGTTTTAAGGTTCCTTCTTCAAAACCCATATTCCAAGTGGACAACATGATTATGGATTTTGAGCAATTTGTGAATATATATAAGGGGGCTGCTTTCCTACACTGCAGTGGGTGTTAATATAAACTGTGGACCGTGTGGCGGAACGGATCGTGTGGGTTTGATAAAACACAATCAGGTGAGTTTTCAAAGGGCCCGCTCTTTTTCGTTTTCCCCTTTCTTATCTTAGACCTAGCGATCTTCTCCCGCCTCTATCTCTCCTCTGTCTCTCGCCTCTCTCTCTCTCTCTCTCTCTCAGCGAAGCTCCCCTTTTTTGCCTGATCTCGCTGCTGCTCTCTTCCATCGACGAACTGCGCCCGTCTCTCCCTCGCCGGACTCACCCTCGTTGCTGCTCTCCTCTCTCTTGCCTGATCTCTCTCCCTCACTACCCTGCTGCTGCTCTCCTATCTCTCGCCTGATCTCTCCCCCTCGCCGATCTGTTGTTGCTGTGCACATCTCTCGCCTAATCTCTCTCCCCCGCCGAACTGCTGCTGCTGCGCACATCTCTCCCGCCTGATCTCTCTCCCGCCTGATCTCTCTCCCTCGTCGAACTACTGCTGCTGCGCACATCTCTCCCACCTGATCTCTCTCTCGCCTGATCTCTCTCCCTCGCCAAACCGCTGCTGCTGTGCACATCTCTCTCTCTCTCTCTCTCTCTCTCACTGCTGCTCTCTCTCCCTCTCCCATCGAGGGTCTCGCTGCGCCTCTCTCTGTCTTGCTCTCCCGCTCTTGAGCTTCTCTCTGGCTTACTGCAACGGTCCATCAACTCTTCCAAGTAAGAATAGTTAGTTTGAAAAATGAGTCTTGAAAATGGCTTCCTTAGCCTACACTTCATTATTGGAATTAGATGCTAATGAGCTTCCAAGACTAGGATGTCAATTGGAAGGCATGTAGATGCTCTAGCTACAAGCAGTTCAAAATATCTAACTGTTTCAACCACTGATACAAACATATCCTGATTAATCAATTGGTTCAACATACTTTTTTGGAATACTTAATTGGGTTTGTTTTAGAACCTTTTGTCTGTCAGACACTAGTATAATTCTCTGATTAACTGAGAAGCATTCCACATTTGGTTGAATACATGCACTGACAAGTTAAACTTACAAGTGGACAGCCAATTGCTTGAGGATCTAAAGAATCTTACCCTCTTTAAGTATCTGGATCGTATCCATTCTGGGGACACATGAAGAGGTGTTCGCTTCTCTTCAACATGTCTTGACCTTAGATGTGTTGAAGGAAGAGAAGAAACTATCCGTACATCATTTGCAAGAGTTCTATTGAGGTGCTCCAAGTCAAAAATATCAAAGAATTCACTATTGAGAATGGAAGAAATATTTTAAAAAATCAGTCTGAAATACCAATCGGATTAGGAAAGCTAAATTTGGAACAGTAACAGTGAGAAAGGCACTCCATGTATAAACCACACACACTTAGTCTGAAATACCACTCGGATTAGGAAAGCTAAATTCGGAACAGTAACAGTGCGAAAGGCACTCCATGTATAAAACCACACACACTCACACTCAGAGATAGATAGACACACCATTTCAACCATCAAATAGCACACATACAGACACCTATTGTCCTAAGGGTGCAACTTGGGCCAGGCAAAGCCTAGGCCCATATGGTCCAATATGTAATAAAACTAAACTCGGTCTGGGCTTGTAAGAGCTTAAGCTTAGGCCTAAATCTGACCTTTGAAATGCGAGTTGAATTTTCACTAAATGGTGTTATTGCTTGTCCTTTGTATTAGAAAGTTTTATTTTTACCATCTGTTTATTAAATATTATGCATTGCATGTCATTGTGTAGTCATGTTTTTAGAACTCTTTATTTGGGTTTGTTATTCATGGTTTGTTATTCATGACCAATTTTAATTATTTGTCATCCAGATTGCATATGGATATGACCTCCTCATCATCAATTGTCCACTATCCGGTTGTAGATGAAAACATGACACTAAGATTGGGCATGCATTTTGATGATTTAGACGAGGCATATAACTTTTACAATGCTTATGGAAAACTTGCTGGATTTAGTATAAGAAAAGAATCTAGTAATAGAGGTAAAGATGGGGAGGTTGTATGAAAGCGATTTGTCTGCTCAAAGGAGGGTAAAATAGATGAGAAACACTGGATTGGTAAGGAACTTGTTCAAAGACGTCGAATGGAAACAAGATTCGATTGTGAGGCTAAGTTGCAAGTGAAATTAGATAAGTTGGGTGGTTATGTGGTATCCATGTTTGTTCCTCAACACTCTCATGCCCCCGCTACTCCGAGTAAGAGATTTATGTTGAGGTCGCATCGTGGAGTGCCAGAATAAAAAAAGACAACTTATAAATACATATGATGCTGCAAATGTGCGAAGCAAACAACAAATGCAAGTGTTTGCATAGCAGTCGGGGGGACTGGACAAAATTGGATTTACAGATACAGATGCCAGGAATTGCCGTAGGGATAAAAAGGAAAAGAAAAGGGGGCTAGATGGACAGTTGCTATTTCAACTTTTTGAAAACCGGAAAGAAATGGGAAATGGTTTCACATATACCATTAAGCGAGAAGCAGATAAAAAGATAACGCATGTGTTTTGGGCAAACGGGTCATTTCGTTCCGCTTACAAAGTGTTTGGTGATGTGGTAACATTTGATACAACCTACAAGAAAAAATGTTACGAACTTATTTTTGCCGCATTTGTAGGTTGCAATCACCATGGGCAAACTACTTTATTTGGCTGTGGTTTTCTACCAAATGAAAAAACGGAGTCATTTGAGTGGTTGTTTAACACATGGCTTGAAGCAATGTCATATAGTCCACCAAAGGGTATTATAACAGATCAAGACTTGGCAATGACAAAAGCCATTAAAAGTTTCATTCCAAACACTGTTCATCGGTATTGCCTATGGCACATTTTGGATAAGTTGCCTACGAATTTGGGAGGGCTTCATATTCACAATGAGGGTTTAATAGATAGGATAAAAAAAATGTGTTCATAACTTAGACACTATTGATCAATTTGACATTTTTTGGAATCAGATCATAACAGACAATAAGCTGATGGAGAATGATTGGTTAGCGGATATATTTAAGATTCGTCATATGTGGGTTCCGGCATATTTAAAGATAGATTTCTTTGGTGGCATGTCGACGACTCAAAGAAGTGAAAGCTTGAATGCATTTGTGAAGCAGTACGTAGAGTACAAGAATTCTCTACTTGATTTCATATTGTGTTTTGATGTTGGGGTGGAATGTTTAAGGTATCTTGAAAAGAAAGAGGATTTTGAGAATAGCAATGGGAGGCCTAAAATGAAGACATGTTCACCAATGGAAAAGCAAATGGCCGAAGTATACACAAGGAACATATTTTATAAGTTTCAAGATGAGTTATTCACCACCATGTCAATTGCAGAAAATACTGTTTACGAGGATGATGTCACTTGTAAGTTCGTTGTGAAAAATTATTCCGATGAAAAGGAAATTGAAAGAGAGGTTTAATGGAAATAAGACGAGAAGCATGCATATTGTTCTTGCAAGAAGTTTGAATTTGAAGGCATCCCTTGTTGTCATGTTTTGTCTATCTTGAGGAGAGGTTCTATACTATTTTTGCCTAAGCATTACATTTTGAAGCGATGGACGAAGGGCGTTACAAGAGATGCATTTGTAGACGTGGTGGAATTGGGTGGATCGGAAGGTGTTAACCCATGCTTGGCTAGACATAGTCACTTGTCTTGTATGTTTGCAGGGCGTATTAACATAGCTAGTCAATCTAAAGAAGGTTTTGAATTTTTAATCAGTGGTCATATGGAATTGGAAATGAAATTAAGACAGATGACGTTAAACAACTCATCAAATTCAAGCATTGATAAAGGGAAGGCACTTGTGGATAGTAATGTGGTTGAGTATAATGAGCCGGCGCATATTGTAACGAAAGGACACACGAAGAGACTTAAATCGTCGAAGGAAAAGGCAACAAAAGGGTGCCTATGTAAGGGTTGCAACAAGCACGGTGTATCACATGACAAGCGTAATTGTCCGGTGTTGTTGAATAGGTAAACAATTTAATGCGAGTTTTGTTGATATCCCCCATGTTTAATATAAAACTATTACCTATAAAAAAAAAAATTTCAGGTTAGTTGATGCTGATCCAAGCCAGTCACTGGCCTCTATCGATGGAAGTAGAGAAAGCTCTAAAGAAGAAATGCAATGACTTACAATTGTAATTATTTCTTAATTTAAGAATTTTTATGATGATGAAACTTGATGATACATTTTCAGGAGCCTTTTCCCTCCATAACTGACCTCATGTTGCATGTCTATTGCAGATCAATGACTATAATGCAAAGAAGGTGCCATCTTTTACAGTGTTTAACACATCAAGACTGCCATCATGAGTACTGTTATGCCCACCTTTTGTTATTGTAGGTTTGATGGAGAATCACATTGAGAGAGTAGGCTCTCTGTTTTGTCTCATCCTAGTGATTGCAAGCACAGGGAGACTATACAATTGGGTCTCATCCAAGTCATTGCATGCACAGGGAGACTATACAATTGGCATACTTCCAATTCGAAAAAACCAAAAAATTTAATGGCACGACCCAAAAATTCCAATCTGTTTAGGTCGTTGGTTGACCCACTTCCTGAGGGAGTTTTTTGATGAAATTTGGCGTTCTCAAAGTCCATATCATGAACTCGAGATCTGCGACTTTTGGGTCCAAAAAATCGTATTTGCCTCGTGTAACAGCCGTGCACTTTTCCAACCTAGACGGTCAAATCTGCCGAAACCAATCTGAGTACCCCTGTTTAGGTCGCTGGTTGACCCACTTCCCGAGGGAGTTTTTTTATGCAATTGGGGTTCTCAAAGTCCATATCATGAACTCGAAATATCCAACTTTTGGGTCCAAAAAAATCACGCTTGCCTCGTGTAACAGCCGTGCACTTTTCCAACCCAGACGGTCAAATCTGCAGAAACCAATCTGAGTACCCCTGTTTAGGTCGCTGGTTGATCCACTTCCCGAGGGACTTTTTTTTATGCAATTTGGGGTTCTCAAAGTCCATATCATGAACTCAAAATATCCAACTTTTGGGTCCAAAAAAATCGCGCTTGCCTCGTGTAACAGCCGTGCACTTTTCCAACCCAGACGGTCAAATTTGCCGAAACCAATCTGAGTACCCCTGTTTAGGTCGCTGGTTAACCCACTTCCCGAGGGAGTTTTTTTATGCAATTTGGGGTTCTCAAAGTCCATATCATGAACTCGAAATATCCAACTTTTGGGTCCAAAAAAATCTCGCTTGCCTCGTGTAACAGCCGCACACTTTTCCAACCCAGACTGTTAAATCTGCTGAAACCAATCTCAGTACCCCTGTTTAGGTCGCTGGTTGACCCACTTCCCGAGGGAGTTTTTTTGATGAAATTTGGGGTTCTCAAAGTCCATATCATGAGATCGAAATCTGTAATTTTTGGGTCCAAAAAAATCGTGCTTGCCTTGTGTAACAGCCGCGCACTTTTTCAACCCAGACGGTCAAATCTACCGAAACCAATCTGAGTACCCCTGTTTAGGTCGCTGGTTAACCCACTTCCCGAGGGAGTTCTTTTATGCAATTTGGGGTTCTCAAAGACCATATCATGAAATCAGAATATCCAACTTTTGGGTCCAAAAAAATCGCACTTGCCTCGTGTAAAAGCCGTGCACTTTTCCAACCCAGACAGTCAAATCTGCCAAAACCAATCTTAGTACCCCCGTTTAGGTCGCTGGTTGACCCACTTCCCGAGGGAGTTTTTGGTGAAATTTGGGGCTTTCAAAGTCCATATCATGAACTTGAAATCTACAATTTTTGGGTTCAAAAAAATCGAGCTTGCCTCGTGTAACAGCCGCGCACTTTTCCAACCTAGACGGCCAAATCTGCCGAAACCAATCTGAATACCCCTGTTTAGGTCGCTGGTTGACCCACTTCCGGAGAGAGTTTTCTTATACAATTTGGGTTTCTCAAAGTCCATATCATGAACTTGGAATCTGAAATTTTTGGGTAAAAAAAAATCGCGCTTGCCTTCTGTAACAGCCGCGCGCTTTTCCAACCCAGACAGTCAAATCTGCCGAAACCAATATGAGTACCCCTGTTTAGGTCGCTGGTTGACCCACTTCCCGAGGGAGTTTTTTGATGAAATTTGGGGTTCTCAAATTCCATATAATGAACTCGAGATCTGCAACTTTTGGGTCCAAAAAATCACATTTGCCTCGTGTAACAGCCGCGCACTTTTCCAACCCAGACGGCCAAATTTGCCGAAACCAATCTGAATACCCTTGTTTAGGTCGCTGGTTGACCCACTTCCCGAGGGAGTTTTTTTATACAATTTGGGTTTCTCAAAGTCCATATCATGAACTCGGAATCTAAAATTTTTGGGTCCAAAAAAATCGCGCTTGCCTCCTGTAACAGCGCGCACTTTTCCAACCCAGACAGTCAAATCTGCCGAAACCAATCTGAGTACCCCTGTTTAGGTCGCTGGTTGACCCACTTCCCGATGGAGTTTTTTGATGAAATTTGGGGTTCTCAAAGTCCATATCATGAACTCGAGATCTGCAACTTTTGGGTCCAAAACATCACGTTTGCCTCGTGTAACAGCCGTGCACTTTTCCAACCAAGACGGTCAAATCTCCGAAACCAACCGGAGTACCCCTGTTTAGGTCGCTGGTTGACCCACTTCCCGAGGGAGTTTTTTTTATGAAATTTGGGGTTCTCAGAGTCCATATCATGAGATCGAAATCTGTAATTTTTGGGTCCAAAAAAAATGTGCTTGCCTCGTGTAACAGCCGCGCACTTTTCCAACCTAGACGGTGAAATCTGCCGAAACCAATCTGAGTACACCTGTTTAGGTCGCTGGTTGAGCCAGTTCCCGAGGTAGTTTTTTTATGCAATTTGGGGTTCTCAAAGTCCATATCATGAACTCGAAATATCCAACTTTTGGGTCCAAAAAAATCGCACTTGCCTCGTGTAACAGCCGCGCACTTTTCCAACCCAGACAGTCAAATCTGCTGAAACCAATCTGAGTACCCCCGTTTAGGTCGCTGGTTGACCGACTTCCCGAGGGAGTTTTTTGATGAAATTTGGGGTTCTCAAAGTCCATATGATGAACTCGAAATCTGAAACTTTTGGGTCCAGAAAAATATCGCTTGCGTCGTGTAACAGCCGCGCACTTTTCCAACCCAGACAGTCAAATCTGCCGAAACCAATTGAGTACCCCTGTTTAGGTCGCTGGTTGACCCACTTCCCGAGGGAGTTGTTTGATGAAATTTGGGGTTCTCAAAGTCCATATCATGAACTCGAGATCTGCAACTTTTGGGTCCAAAACATCACGTTTGCCTCGTGTAACAGCCGTGCACTTTTCCAACCAAGACGGTCAAATCTCCGAAACCAACCGGAGTACCCCTGTTTAGGTCGCTGGTTGACCCACTTCCCGAGGGAGTTTTTTGATGAAATTTGGGGTTCTCAAAGTCCGTATCATGAACTCGAAATTTGCAATTTTTGGGTCCAAAAAAATCTTGCTTGCCTCGTGTAACAGCCGTGCACTTTTCCAACCCAGATGGTCAAATCTGCCGAAACCAATCTTAGTAACCCCATTTAGGTCGTTGGTTGACCCTCTTCCCGAGAGAGTTTTTTGATGAAATTTGGGGTTCTCAAAGTCCATATCATGAACTCGAAATCTGTAATTTTTGGGATCTAGTACAAGGACAAGCAAGAACACCATTATAAAGCTTTGATGAGAATTACTACAAAGAAATTTGAACCATTTCCTAGCAAATTCTGAGTAATTTTCACAACCTGAAACAATTCCATTAGTGTTTTGGGATCTCCAAATTTACAGAGGCCAACCCATTTTGGCCTTGATTTCAGACTAAATGATTGGGGTCTAACTAAATGAAATTGCCCTGCCTGAATATATGATTAAAAGGGCCCGGTCAGGATGTAATTCTAATGGGGTTGGTCATACAGTAAAATGGGCTGTCCATGGGGCCAATAGAGGAAAAAAGTGTGTAGTATATGTAACAAATAAATGAGAAAACTTAGATTTAGCCATAAATGAGAAAGCATATTGTTCTCTATATGAACTTGAAACTCTATACATCTCACACAAGCCAATTCTCCCAAAACCAACCCAATCAAAGCAACCAAACATCACTTTTATCATTTACAACCATAACCCACTAATGGAAACAGTTGCTGCACAAATAAAATCAGAGTTCCAAATAAGCCAAACATCAATCATAACCCACCAATGGAAACAGAAGCAACAACAATAAAAAATGATAAAGATGAAGTTATTAATTTTAATAATCTCAAAAATAATTATCTCAGCCGTAGGCAATCTAAGGTATGCTCTTATTCCGCCCATAATTGGTGGCTATCCTAGATGGGACCCCAAAAAAGTGCACACATGTTCTTACAACTCTTTTCTCAAATAATAGTAGTAACTTGATTGAAGTTCTACCGCCCGGAGTATTTGGAGTATAACTCTGTCTGAAATAGATCTACCCTCTTTTGGGAATACTACTAGATTCCGACCTTCAATTGGATCTTGCACATTAATTACGATGCTATTATCTGAGATGAATATTTTTAACATTAGATATACTGCAGTATTTGATCCCAAATCTTTCTTGCAACACTAGCATTTTTGGTTGAAATACATACTTCGTGTTCGGATTCGAATGATGGTATCTTATTTTGATCGATTCATGCAGGATGGGGAACAAATGAAGGGTTGATCATATCCATATTGGCTCACAGGAATGCAGCACAGCACAAGTGTATCCGTCAAACCTACTTTGAAACTTACAGCGAAGATCTCCTCAAATCACTAGAGAGCAACAACAAGAGACAAAGACCGCAGCAGAGGGGGAGAGACAGGCGCAGTTCGGCAATGGGAGAGAGCAGTAGCGAGATTAGGCGAGGAGAGAGGAGAGCAGCGCAGTTCGGCGAGGGAGAGAGATCGAACGAGAGAGATGTGTGCAGCAGCAGTTCGGCGAGGGAGAGAGATCAAGCGAGAGAGATGTACGCAGCAGCAGGGCAGCGAGGGGGAGAGATCAGGCGAGAGAGAGCGCTGCAGCAGGTAGCGAGGGAGAGAGATCAGGCGAGAGAGAGGAGAGCAACAGCGAGGGAGAGTCCGGCAGGGAGAGACAGGCTCAGTTCGTCGATGGGAGAGAGCAGCAGCGAGATCAGGCAAAAAAGGAGAGCTTCGCTGAGAGAGAGAGAGAGGCAAGAGACAGAGGAGAGATCGAGGCGGGAGAAGATTGCTAGGTCTAAGAAAGTAGGGGGAAAACGAAAAATGAGCAGGCCCTTTGAAAACTGACCTGATTGCGTTTTATCAAACCCACACGATCCATTCCGCCACACGGTCCACAGCTTATATTAACATCCACTGCAGTGTAGGAGAGCAGTCCCATATATATAAAGATCCAACCTATAAATATATGGGTCACAATTTTTTGGCCCAAATAATTAACATTCTCATATTAACTATGATCATCAATATGCTTAGTTCTTTTAAATTTTAATGAATTTCTTAGATAGGGAAAGAGATCGGAATAGGGAATTTTTTGAGTTAGGGAAAGAAAAGTGGGGGCTATGCATTATTTTAAGTGAGGGCTGGGCCAGACTTCTCTTAGGGCCGAATGGGCTTTTTAAAAGTTAGGTGGGGGTGTGGCGGTGGTTGTGGTGGTGTGGTGGTGAGGCCCCAACTTGATACATGTAGGTCCGCCCCTACATAGAGTCTGAGCTCGGTAATTGAATAGTAGCTTGGGTTCGTGCACTCCAGATGTAAGGATGCAGTCAAGAGACAATGGTACGATGTGCAAAGCTATAGCCTGCCGGACTTTTTAGAGGAAAGGAGGAGCATCTTTTAGCTTTTTATCTTCCTTATAACAAATGAAAAGAACCAATAAGAAACACATTTGACTTTTGAGAACTCGATCAGGCCCACAGGTACAAAGATAAGCTCGAGAAATTAATAAACATTCAATTCCAGTGGTTAACTAGTAATTAGGATATTCTCATTCTCTCATATACATAACTTAGAACCAGAAGTCTACCAAAAAAAAGGAAAAGAAACAAAATTAGAACCAAAACTTAAAAAAAAAAAAAAAAAAAAAATTAGTTACAAACAATGACATTTTTTTAGTTATTTACATTTTTTCTTTTTTTTTTTTACAACGATAACGAAAGATTTCATTAAAATCGAATCGATAAGTAAGGAGTACAGAAATAATACAAAAAGGAGGAAGGAAAAGGGTCCAATAGAGATGCAACACACCCAACCTAAAAAAAACAAGACACCCAATTACATAATCACTCCAACCCAAGGAACAAGCTTATCAACCCCTTGCTTGGCTAGCACATCCGCTATGGAGTTGCCGGATCTAATCTGATGATAGAATGATCCTCGATGCTAACTGCTAGCTCACATAGCTCACAAATTTCATTGAAGTGAAGTTGAAGTTTCCATCGGTTAGCCTTCTTTTCAGAGACCCAATTAAGCAATTGGATTAAAAGAATCGCACTCCATTACAAGTGGACCACCATATTCTCTAGAGAAAAATATGAGGCCTCCCAAGATAGCTAGAACTTCCGCTTCATTTGAAACACACACACCAACATGTTTCGAGAACATAAGCAATACCTCCCCCCTACTATTACGAAGAACTCCTCCAATCTCTGTCGGCCCCTACTTACCCCTAGAAGCTCCATCCACATTAAACTTTAAGACCCCAAACAAGGGGGAGACCAAAGGTCGATGGATCTCTTCTCCTTAATAGGACTACACTCTTTGCAAGCTTCTCAATTATAAAGAATATCATTCAAAGAACATCTGACTTAGGGCCTGTTTCTTTAATGAATTTCCTAGATTTTCTGTCTAAAGAATCTTGAAATTCTCCAGCATGGTGGAATAAAGCAAAGGGCTGGAATTCCAGAAATTCCAAAGGTCATTTGAGGCCTTTTAGGTAGCTAGAATTTTGGAATTCTTTTACAGAATCATGGCATTAGCAAATGTCAGGGAACATGATGTCACATCATATGTAGAAAAATCCCAATATTATAAATTCCCGTAGGAATTTTAGTAAAGAAACAGGCCCTTATTGTCATTTGTGAATTGTCACCCAGTAACTTGCTTTCAAAATATCCGATGTCTACATTGCAAGAAAAAACAGTATCAACTATAAAATTGTTTATGGATCCAAACATATTTGGAACTAGATCTAGTAGTTTTTCTGTTATTTTTTTTATTCTTGTTTTTCGTAAAGCAGATCCAGTAGTTTGAATGAAGGATGTGGAACAAGAATTGACCACTCCTGGTCGTTAAAGAGACACTAATTTTTTAATGTTAAACGGTAACATGAACTTTCATTAAAAAAAAAGAAGAGGATTGCAACGAGAGAAAAGCCAAGGAGGTACAAAAGCATTGTATCTCACCCCACCTAACTATAAAATAAAACCCTCCCAATGAGAAACCCTCCCAGTGCCATGTATAGTCAAAGCATCGACAAAAGAGTTGGCCGATCTTAGCTTATGATGGAAGATAATGGTGATGAGGCCGACAACACCCGGATTTTATTAAAGAGAAAATCAAATTTCTATGGATTTATCTTCCAATTAGAAACCCAAGCAATTGCATTAAAAGAGTCACTCTCTTTAATAAGAGCACCCTGGAAATACCTCTTAAAGTGCTTCCAAAATAACTAGCACCTCCGCTTCATTAAAGACACATTTTATGTCTCCGCATAGCTTGATCATATATATTGCATTTGGAAATAGGAAAGATCCACTTGTATACTCAAAAAAGAACTATTTTGGGATCCTTTGATGCCCCATTTCTTGTCATGAATCCTAATCCAAAACCAGAACTTCAGTTTTTTATTCAATTCTGGGTCTGATCCGACACATGCCTAAATAAGGTTCAGTCCAATTAGAACCAGATCCAGATTTGAATGCACCATGGTTCCACCCAAGATGCTGCCCACTATGACCCGCTTTAGTTAGTAATGTTTCAAAACTTGAAACTGGTTTAAATTGCTTGAGTTGATGGTTAGCTCCCACCCAGATAGGACTAGGCCATACTACTTACTCAGTGAATGGCTTATTGGACCGTAGTGTCAACAACAAAGTGCTAATTCAACCTGACCTGAAAAGTCAATTATCTGTTTTATTAAAAACGTCGGCAAAGGGAAATCTTGAAATTAATTTATTTTTAAGGAAAGTAAAAGTTAGGAGATTATTACCGACGCACTTTAAAACGTCGCTAAAACCCTACTTTTACCGACGTTTTTGCTAAAAATGTCGGCAAAGGGCAATCTTGAAATAAAATTATTTTTAAGAAAAGTAAAAGTTAGGATATTATTACCAACACACTTTAAAACGTCGCTAAAACCCAACTTTTGCCGACGTTTTATTCAAAATGTCGGTAAAAGTCTAATTTTACCGACGTTTTAATTAAAAACATCGGCAAAGGTCTTGAAATTATTTTATTTTCGAATACATGTAAAAATCAGAGATTATTACCGACGAATTACAAATCGAAGCAAGGGAAGATGATGAATGACTGGTCCAATGGAGGAGTGACGATAGCAACGAAGGTGGTGTAGTGGCGTAAAAATCCAAGTAGTGGTGTGCCTTAAACAATTAGCATAATTAGATAGGAGATTTATTAATACTTTCCAAATGAGAGGAATAAAGAAGATATACCACTAAACTTTTTAGTTTTAGGCTTCTCTCTCCCATATGCTATATATAATGATGAAATTATCACAATAACCCATGCTAAGTATATATATGCCAGACACAATATTTGCGCTAAGAAATTTAAAAAGATATAGCTAAAGACTATTTTAAATTAAACGATCATATGCTTTAAAAATCAGAAACCACATAATTAAACTATGTAAGTAGTGAAGCAGAGTTCCAATATGAACATAATTAAATATTTATTTATTTATTATTGTTGTTGTTGCTGCTGCTGAGGTTTACTTGAGCCACTCTTATTGTATCAATGGATAATAGGCGTTTTCATTTGGCTTCATGGATGTTGTTTCTTATGCTTTGATTCGATTGATAGGGTTGACCTACGTCTGTTTTTTCTTCCACGAAAGTCTTTGAAGTAAAATACAGTAGACTTCCAAAGCACAAGTTGATCTCTGTAATTGCATTACTTAGTAGTATTCAGCTTTCTTTGTACATATATATCTCTTTATTTAAATAAGTATAAGGTTACATTTCACTAGAGGTATCTCTCACATATTGTTGATATGTAAAGCTTTAAGTCTCTTGTGGGATTCACTTTGATGCATGCTAATAATAGAAGGATAATGTGATGAAATTGGATGAAATATTGATGGAAGTAGGGAGAGCTGAAGAAAAAAGTAATGGAAAAGTGCTTGATTGAATTTTCTCCCTATGGATTCCATCCCACACTCACCAGGATATATTGTTGCGCACCCTTGCACTTGGGGGTGTTCAACACCTCTGAACACTCCCTCTAGGAGATATATTGGTTTAGCTTAGACTTTCAAGAGAGAGGCATGATACATGTGCTACAAGAGAAAAAGATTAGGCCCATCAATGCAAGTTGCAAAATCGTCAAATAATGCGCATCTAGATCAGTAAGGAATAGTTTAACCACTGCCTTGTGTACATTATCGCCTCTAGATCAATAAGTGGGAAGTGGACTAGACCCAACACGTGATTCAAAAAACGAATGCGTATAAATTTAAAAAGAAAGCAATAAGTCTCAAAAGAACACATATAAATTTAAAAAGACACAAATAAATTTCAAAAAATAAAAATAAATTTAAAAAGACGAAAATCAATTTCAAAAGATCCAAATAAATTTCAAAAGACTCAAATAAATTTCAAAAGACATAAATAAAATTAAAAAATGTAAATAAATTTAAAATTAACTTATTTTCAAATCTAGGCCAGCTTCCTCTCTTAAGAAATTCCTCAAATTACAACTTGGCTTAAATAATTTTAAATTTGAAATTCAGATTTGTATTATCAATTGGAACACATGATGGGGTTTTTGTTAGCTAGGGTTAACTTTTTACTTTTTTTTTAAATAATAAAAATAAAATAATTTTTACTGATGAAAATTATTTTTGGCGACAAAAAATGAACATTGGTAAAAGTAATTTTTAGCGATGCTTTACTAAAAATGTCGGCAAAGATATATTATTACCGATGTTTTTAAATTCGTCGGTGACATCATCACTTTTTTCTTTTTTTAAATGATAAAAATAAAATAATTTTTACCGACGTTTAATATAAACGTCGGTAAATGTTTATTTTCCCTCCCCCGCCGAAGGCCCTCTTTTCCCTCTCCTCACTCATTTTTATGTGTATTCTCACTCATTTTTTCCTCTCCCTCTCCCCTACTTCCTCATTTGTTCCGCCCTGTGCCCACCTGCACACCACTCTCCCTCGGTTCTCTCTCTCTCTTCCTCTCTTCTCTTCTCTTCTCTTCTTCCTCCCCTATTCCTCTCCTCTCCTCTGCCTTTTTCATTTTCATTCTCTCTTCTCTCCTCTCCTCGGTCTTTCCCCCCTTTTTCATTTTCATTCTTTCTTTCGCTCTCTCCCTTTCTTTCGTTTCTTTCTTTCTTTCTCATTGCTTCAGGTGGAGGCAGAGAGAGTGAAGTGCAGAGCTGAGTGGAGGAAGAAGAGGAAAAGAGGAGGAGCAACGCGCGTGTCTGCCGTCACCCAGGTGAGTGGGTCTCAACCCTTCTTTCCATTTTTTTTATGCCTGCTGCAGTTGTTTCAGGTGGAGTCCGAGTGAGCAGCAGAGGAGAAGAGGGAGGAGAGAGAGGGCCAAGTAGGTGGTTTTACTCCCTTCCTATTACTATTCTTTATTCTCTCTTTCTTTTCTCTTTTTTTTTTTTTTTCCTTGTTTGTTTTTGCTAACCTGCTGCTGTCGTTTCAGGTGGAGACCGCGTGAGCGAAGAGCTGGAAGAGTAGAGGAGGAGGGGAAAGGAGAGGAGGAGAGGAATAGGGCCAGGTATGTGTGTTCCAACCTCCCTTTTCTACTTCCATTCTCTCTTTCTTTCTCTTTTTTTTTTTTATTATTATCATCCCCTGTTGCTGCCGTTTCAGGTGGAGGCCAGGCGGGTTGAGACCGGAAGGAGGGAGGAAGGAGAGGGAGGAGAGAGAAGGGGAGTTCGATAGCTGGTGGCCCAGGTATGTGGGTCCCGCCCTTTCTCTTCTTCCATTTGTTCCCTCTTTTTTTTTTTTTTTGAACTATGGATGCAGAATGGGGTTCTGGGTCTCGGTTTTGGCCTAGGGCAGCTATGGGCGTGGTGGATTTTGGTGAGGGAAGAAGGAGTGGAGTTGTCTCAGTTGTGATGTTGGCAATCCCAGCCCCCTGATTCAAATTTGAAAGGTTGCACAGTGGGAGTTCCTTGGCAAAATCAGTTTGGGTGGAAAATTAGCTAGTTGGGATTGATGGGATGATGAGAAGTGAGGTTTGGTGTGATCCATGGAGACTAACGTGTATAAGGGAGATGGTTAAGTTCACTGAGCATTTCCATTAGCTTTAAATGAGAATGTGGTGAATATAATTTTGGACTCTTAGCACAGATAAATTGAGCGGATGTCCGTAGGGAAAATTGCCCTTCGGGATCATTTGTGCAAATCCAGAGTGGTGTTAAATTTGGGTGATTGGTAGTGAGTGCAAAGGGGTAGTATTGATCCTAGGAAGCATTGCTTTTATGTTTCAACTTTCAGGATGCATTTGAGCTAGCACATGTTGAGTAAATTCTGTCTGTGTGGAACAAATGCAGGTTACAAAATTGTGTGACTTGGGAATGAATCATAGTGCGTGCTCAGTGTAGTGGGCACGGGATGGCACACAATTGGCTGTAGGGATTAATCTAGGGGAAGTCCAGGTGAGAGATCTTTTAATATTTTAGTTGGTTACCTGACCACTCAAGGCATTCTATATTCCTGCAGGTAATATTCTTCCGAGGTTGAGGAATGAGGATATTATTAATGTTGCTCAGAATTTGAATATGATACTGATACATTACTTGTTTAGCTATGAAGGCCCACGTACTGCAGAATCCCTCACTGAGTTTGTGAATACCTAAGGAGGTAACACTTGGATCCTGTAATCTGTTTGATTTAAGCTGGAGGATTTTGATTAACTCCTAAGCAGATTGGCTATTGTAGTTTTTCTGTTAACTACGTTTTGATGTAATTTTATTATTTCTTTGCTAATTGAACTTGGTGATAATCTTGTTAGAGTGATTTATTTGATCCATTTTGTGTGTGGCTGTGTGCTATTCTGAAGCTTATGGACCAAGCTGAGACACTTAAATGTTTGAGCATAGGAAAAACTGTGCCCTTTTGTCTATTCTCTTATTTCTTGTGGGACCACTAGATCTATCTTTCACCTTTTTTGACTGCTTCCTCTTTTGAGAATATTTTAAGAATCACTTAGTACATAGGTTAAGGATTCCATGCAATCTATGATGTTCATTGTATTTTTCCCTTTGTCCTGTTGGTCGGCATTTGATTTTATAAATGCTCACGGAAGTGATTCCTTCTGTCCTGTTGGAATGTAGACATCGATGGCTTGGAATGTAGACATCATATGCATTTGAGTACTCATCATCATTCATCGTCATGATCAAATTAGCCTTATCCCATCAACCTGGGGCCGGCAAAAAACATTTGTCTAGTTTACTATAAAGAAGCTATGTCTTCTTTTTATTATGTCTTCTTTTCATCTTCTCTTTCTAGCTAATAATTTGGTGAGAACCAGTAATCTCTTCATGCGTCTAAAGCGAATCTTTCATTATTATTTTGTTAAGTCTCTTCATGATAGCATATGGTTCGCTGGCTTTAAAGACTAAGATTCCACGGTTATTTTATTCAGTGCTTTACTAAAGCAATCAACTGCCAAATAATTACTAGCTTTAGTTCAAGTTGTTCAAGTTTCTCTGGTAGTCCATGATAGTGCACGGTTTACTGGCTTTTAAGCCTTGGATTCCATTGTTCTCAATTCTCATAGTTAAGGGTTCACTAAAAGAATCAACTGCCAAACAGAATTCTTACCTGACATGTCATGATATCATTAAGACATTATTAGATGGTAAACCATTACTTAGGTGAATGAGGGGTTAGAGGATGGCCTAGACCAGCTGATGTGGGGGAGCTTTCTTTGATGACAAGGGTAGTGTTTTGGTGGTTTTTTATACCTCAGTTGCATTGAAAAAATTCCAATGAAAGCAGAGTTTTTGGCTATTGTTTCATAGAACTTTAAAGACAGGGGATTGCCTTTGGAAATCCAATTTTCTTTTTAACTAGATGGTGGATCTATGCATATCCATTAAAGTCCAATTTAAGCATTTGGATGGGAAGCTAATGATTTGTTTATTATCTCAAGAATCAAGGGATTGATTGTGTTCTTGCATTTAGGTTGACTCTTGGAATTTATTTTGCATTTTTCCTTTCGTGGTATTTGTCATGCATGTGTATCTCCTAAATCAGGCCGCATTATCTTTCATGCTTTCTTAGTTTTTATTGAATTTTTTTATGGTTACGGAGAAATTAATTCTGGTATCACCAAGTCTTTGTTGATCAACATGGTATAACCCAGACTTCATAATGCACTATACCTCCAACATTGAAGACTTGTCTGTGTGCTTTGATATATTGTTATGCTTTTAAGCCTTCATCAGTGAATGGAAAATCTGTGAGTTCAATATATCATCATCATTTGACACATTAAGGCTTGCGGCGACTTATTGTTTCAAGTTCTTTCAGTTCCCATCTTTTTAATAGTCTGATACATTGCTGGCATGTTGAACTTTTAGGAAATTTATCAACTGGTCTACTTGTGTGCTTACAATATGCTTCAATAGAAACTCCAATATAAATGCTTTCACTGTATCTAATAAAATAGTGCTTGTACTTTTAGTTTGACTTTCTTTAAACTGCATATTTGTTGCTCTCTCAGAGCCTATCCTGATTGCCATTTCGTGTACTGTTTATCTTTGCTTCTATTTAGTTCTTAAAACCAAATATAAATTCCTACTTATTGAGCACAAACAAGACATTATGTCATGCCTTTAAATTCCCATTTTCAGTTTGCTTATCTAAGTTTTTATTTAAATGAAGTGACTACAGGCCATATATCTCTATCTCATTCTATCCAATTTATTTGAAATTTTCTAGTACTGAATTTCAAGATCAAGATAAGTTTCAGTATTAAGGAGATTTTAACACCATTTGTTGTGGTGCACCATCATGTTAGTTGTCTGAAACAGATCATGGGTCCTATATTCACAGAATGGAGTGCGGCAGCTAACTGTATAATTGCAGCAGAGTAGGTCCCATGGCTACATTCCTGCAGGTGTATTTTGAGATTGTTGTTCACCTTCTTTATGCTCTGTGAATAATCACTTTGCATCTATTACTTTGTTTAGGCACTATATAGATCTGAATGCCATCTTATTATCTATTGCTGAAGTGGGACTACCGTAACCAAAACGCAAAGGGAAACAGTGATCCTACGTGTAAGTTTATGCTTACTCAGTCCCAATTTATGTGTAAATAATAACGAAATTGTTTGTTTTTTTTTTTCTTTTTACTTTTACCGACGAAAACAAAACGTTCGTAAAAGGATTTTTTTTATTTTTCTTTTTACTTTTGCCGACGAAACACAAAACGTCTGTAAAAGGATTTTATTTTTTTTATTTTTCTTTTTTACTTTTTCCGACAAAAAACAACTTGGTAAAAGTATTTTATTTTACTTTTATTTGCCTTTTTACTTTTTCCTACGAAACAAAAAGTTGGGAAACGCTTTTTATTATTTATTTATTTTTCTTTTTACTTTTGCCGACGAAAACAAAACGTCGGTAAAAGTTTTTTATTTTTTATTTATTTTTCTTTTTACTTTTGCCGACGAAAAAAAAAACGCCAGTAAAAGTGTTTTATTTTTTATTTATTTTTCTTTTTACTTTGGCCGACGAAACCAAAACGTCGATAAAAGTATTTTCTTTTTTTATTTATTTTTCTTTTTACTTTTGCCGACAAAATAAAACGTCGGTAAAAGTATTTTATTATTTATTTATTTTTCTTTTTACTTTTGCTGATGAAAATAAACGTCGGTAAATAATTCGTTATTTTTATTTCATTTTCATTTTGATTTTGCCGAGGAAAAAAAAGTCAGTAAAAGACAATTTAACGTCGGTAAAAATTTTATTTTTGCCGACCGAAAATTTTTTCGTCAGTAAAATGTTTTCTCCACGAGTTTTTACCGTCGTTTGGCCGACGAAAATATTTGCGTCGGTAAAGGGTTTTACCGACGTTTTTTTTACTTTGGGCGACGAAAAATTTCGTAGCTAAATGTGTAAACTGTTGTAGTGGATCTACAATTTTACTTTCTTCTAATTTTTTGCTTGGTTGACTCAGTGGTTAGGACAGAGGGAGTAAATGGCTCCCACGTTCGAAGCCTGGTGCGAGCTATGGGAGGGATGGGAGTGTTAGGATAGTCTCATCTAAGTCAGCATGTGGTATCCGCTTGCTGGACATTCCATATTGAGGCTTCGTGCCACACCTTTTATCTCAAATGATTTGGACTGTTCATTTTGCTACCCATGGACGTCCATATTAGAAACGTCCCTCAAATTGATCATGGACGCAAGCAATCCTAAGTGGGACCCACATAATAGATGATCTTTCTCCATTCTCCAACCTATGATGTGACAAATTAAGGTGATTCTTTTTTTGGTATTTAAGTTGCCAATCACTACGATTAACAACATGCAAACCAATATTTCAAGCTCACACTAAGATTGGCCCATAATTGTTCATATGAGATGGTGCTATCAATTGAATCAATAAAGGGCTATCAATAATGCATCTAGAATTAAGAATGGCTACTTAGTGATTGTGATGTTCCAACCCCCATTAATGAGTAAATTAGCGAAAGGTCCCTCGTAGAGGTCTTGTAAGGCCTCCAGTTCATTAACTTTTTCTCTAAGGTCTGTAGTCTATACAGCTGGACATATTTCGGCGAGAAGTCCCTTGAAACACCGCATCTGATATTTACATGACCGACTTACCCTTTCAACTGTTTTGGCATAAAATTTTGAATTTAAAATTTTCTAATCTTCCATTCTCCCTCTTTTTCATTTTTTTGTTAAATTTATTTGAGTTTAGAGCAAATTTATCTAAGTTCTAAAACAAATTTCTTTGAGTTCTAGACAAGTCTATCTGAGTTTTTGGCTAATTTATTTAAGTTTTGGAACAGATTTATCTGAGTTCTGGAAAAATCTATTTGAGTTTTTGAAAATTTTATTTGAGTTTTTGAAAAATATAGCTGAATTTCTAACAAATTTATCTCCATTTGGCAAATTTTAACTGAGTTTTTGAACTAAACTTAGGTTGTTATTTTGAACTTTATTTGCATTTTTTAAAAATAAATTTAACTGAGTTTTGCAAAAACTACTTAAGTTTTTGGAAAATTTTTATGAAATTTAAAATTTTGGTTTATCTTAGTTTTGCAAATGTATTTGCATTTTTTTAAATTTATTTGTGTTTTTAATTTTCTTTCATCTTTTGAAGTTTCTTTTATATTTTTTGAAATTTATTTGGATCTTTTAAAATTTATTTGTGTCCTTTTAAATTTATTTGCTTTCTTTTGAAATTTCTTGTGTTTTTTAAAATTATTGCATTTTTTGAAATTTATTTGCCTTCTTTCGAATTTATTTTTATTTTTTGAAATTTGTTTGTGTTTTTTTAGAATTTATTTGCGTTTTTTAATTTTATTTATGTCCTTTGAAATTTATTTTTGCCTTTTGAAATTTATTTATATTTTTTTGAATTTATTTGGATCTTTTGAAATTTATTTACATGTTTTGAAATTTATTTGGATATTTTGAAATTTATTTGGCCAATTAAATGGTAGTTGACCATTATTAATGGCATATCCCACTAATCATGGGATATGATTTTGAAGAAATGGTAAATTAGACATTTTAGGTCTTTAAATTTGAAAAATAACCTATCACTGTGGAAAAAGTTGTGGATCTAAGGCAATACATGAAATGATCCGGGACCCGTCGCCTAATGCCCCTTAAATAAATGCGATCAATTTATGAGGCCACATTGCTATTTCCCATCTCTTTCAATTACAACAAGTATTGATGACTCAACTCAAACCCAGCCAAGTAATTCGCGGTCTGGGTCGGCCCCTTTTGACTTTGGGGTTGAGTTTTAGTTTTACTTCCGACAGGTGTTAAATGAGTTTGAATCTAGCAAGAACCATACTAGTGTTTGACCTGCCAACTCAATTAAATTTTAAACACAATCTGGCTCTCTGATTTGCCAATCCAATTAGAACGTGACTTGGTAATTGAAGTCTCAGGTTGACAATATAAACATTCAAGTTGGGTTCAGATTGACATTTCAAAGCTCTTCCTCATTGACAGTGGTGGACCTACACTACATGCATTTAGGGGCAATCCCCTACATTGGGCTTGGCTCCGCTTCCAAAACCCATATGCAGATTTTGCGATGGCTTTCAAAATCACATGAAACTTCTGGGTCCGCCCCCTAGACCAATGTGAAAATCCTGGTTCCGCTAATGCTCATACAGGCTAGTAGCTTTTGGAACTTTCTCTGATACAATGATGGTAGAAGAAGTTGGCTGATCAGGAAACTTCTTGTGTTTCTTTCTCTGTTGGTGATGGATTCCAAGAAGAAGATGGTACACCCCATTTAGTACATGGGTTCTCTCGACTTCACTTGCATCGTTCTCTCACAGGTGTTGGTCATATCTTGCAGTAGAACCACGTATATCATGTGTCGATTCTTTTTTATTTTTTAATTTTTTTTGGTTGGATATCTTGTGTCGATTCATTGTAACCAAACGCACCCCTGCAGAGATTAGGTAGTTGACATTTTTGTTTCATTTTGTAGCATGTGAATTTCATGGCGTCCACAAGCAGAAAGTCAGCAACAGGAAGCAACAGCTATATATAACTACCATAGTTCTTCTCTCTCCACCATGTTATATCTAGTTCTAGCTTTCTACAATCCTACTTGAAGAACATGAGTTTGATCGTTCAATCCCTTCCTCATTGGTCTAGAATTCCACCTAGACCTCCTCAGCTCTCTCAATTTCAAAACTCATCCAGGCCCAAACCTCTAATTCAGGCAGGCCAAGTGCAATGCAACGCGCTCCAAATCGCCCGTTGATCAGCAAATTACCACCCAAGCATTTGGGACCCCCAATATATTGAGTCGCTAACAAGTCCATATGGAGTAAGCCTAGTTTAACGTTGTTCTTGTGCTGTTTCTTTCACCCAAAGTTGTTTTGTCAAAATTTTAACCCAATGGACCTTTGTAGGATGAGTGCTTTGGAACTCGGCTTGAGGAGTTGAAATTCGAAGCCAAACGGCTGCTCGAAGCTACCGTAGAGCCATTGTCTTGGCTAGAGCTCGTTGACTCGATCCAACTGCTTGGGGTGGCATACCACTTTGAGGATGAGATCAAAGAAGGCCTTGATGGTGTTTATGGGGTTGGCGCCCACGCCGGCGATCTTTACACTGCGGCATTACAGTTCCGGCTTCTTCGACAACATGGTTATGGTGTTGCTCCGGGTGAGTACAAGAGTGTAGGTGACAATTAAGTGATGCTTGCAACCTAGGTTTAACAAAAAAATAACACCACTCGGGGACCTGTCAAAGTTGAGTTGATTCACACTTATTTTTGAGCTATTGACAGAATACTTATCATGGCATTTGAGTATGCTTTAAGTACCACCATTATTGCCATGTGGTAGCTCAAGCTTATCTTTAGCTTTTTTTCCCTAAATACGTAGTCCTGCTGCACCTACTAGGCACTGGATGGAATTTCCATGGGCTTGGGCGGTGCCAAGTGTTGATGTCAGAGTAAGAAGTGGAGTCTAATGATCCTTGGAGTTCTAACTTAGGATTCGAGTCCAGCCCGAGAACCTTAAAATTGAATCATTGTCTGGTGCCGTTCAGCCCACAAAGTAGCCAGAATTTGATTTAATAATAGATTCAGCCCTGCGTCCCTTAATAGTTGATGTGGACATCTTGTAGGTTACCAATATAGATGATTTTCAAATAAGAAATGATATGAGAGAGAGAGTAGCCAGAATTTGATCTAATAACAGATTCAGCCCTACGTCCTTTAATAGTTGATGTGGACATCTTGTAGGCTACCAATATAGATGATTTCAAATAAGAAATGAGATGAGAGAGAGAGAGAGCTCACAAGTTGATGCACACGAAAAGAATTGTACATGCACCAGACGTAGGGATGTTAATGGCCTGGGTTGGGCCATGCTATAAAATGTCAAGCCTGAGCCCGGGTGAATGACAGTTTAAAATAAAAAAACGGATTTCATTTATTTTCACACAAGTTGTAGTTATGCTGGTTGTTGCTTGTAATTTTGTGTGAGAGTGCCCATCTTCAGGTCCCCATTCTAGCAGAAAAAAATGTTTTTGCTTAAAGTATCTCTCTCATTTCGGTCAGGCGCTTCAGGTTATATCTCACTGAATCCAAGAACGGCCTGTATGTTAAATGGGCTGAGATTTTAGGTCCAAGCCCAGCACTAGTACCAAAACCTCAGGCTCAAGCCTGGCCCAGTCCATGAACACCCCTAACCCAACAGGAATTCATATTTTCTTATATATATATTTATTTCGTACATCCAATGCTACCCATTTTATTTTATTTTTCACATATGTAAGCCATACTTCCACTATAAACATGTCATTAATGGTTTTAAGCTTTCATGAAAAAGGAAAAAAGAAAAAAAAAAAAAAACAGAGAAACAGAAAAGGTATACCAATACTGATATATTCATTTGTTTTGGCTATTTTACTAAAAAAAAAAAAAAAAAAAAACTCTAAACAATGAGAACGCAGAAATTCAATCATCATTTATTCATTTCTGTTGGTTTTTCAGATTTAGATTTTAAAACAGCAGATTGTATTATTTTGGATCCTTTTTTTGTTTTTGGAAACTATACTACCTAAAAGCTTGGCATTTAATTTGCACCACCTCAAAAAGTGTAACTACTGATTGGATAAAGGTGCTAAAAACAGCGCATTTAGATTGCAATAATTTTTCTTCTTCCTAACTTGTTGAAATCCCGCTGTTATAACCATTGATATCACTTATGGAAACATCAGCCTGTTAAAATAATGGTTTTAGAATCTTAAATTTAAGTAATGTTTTTAGTGGAGGAAATACAAGTTGATCAAAATTTATGTTAATCAGATATTTTCAACAAGTTTTTGGAGAAGGAAAGGACGTTCCAGGCATGCACAAGCCTAGATGCAAAAGGCCTTTTGAGCCTATATGAAGCATCACATACTATGATACATGGTGAGGAAGTGTTGGAAGACGCCAAAGAATTCAGTGTTAAGCATCTTAACTGCTTGATGGGAAACTTACAGAGCAATCTAAGAGAACAGGTGCAACATGCCCTAGAAATGCCCTTGCATTGGAGGATGCCAAGGCTAGAAGCAAAGCATTATATAGATGTGAATGGGAGGTCAGATGAGAGGAATATGGTTTTACTAGAGCTAGCAAGGTTGGATTTCAATTTCGTGCAATCCAAGCACCAAGAAGAACTGAAGGAGGTGTCAAGGTAAGATTATTGGACCTCCCATGCCTCTTATTATATATGATGGCCCTCGATCCATATTCCAGGTTTCATATGGGATCTGGATTCAGATTCGGGCTTTTAAATTTGGTAGTACTTTTCATTTTGATTGTCTATCTTACAAATTCATACCTGAATATTCACAAGGTCAATGAAGCTAACTTTGATAAATGTGTAATTCAGTACTCTTTTATCTTTGAACAACACCAACACACCCCATTGTCACTTCTTTCAATATGCAGTAGCTTATGATGCACGGATACTTCAAAATGGACAATGTATCGTGTCGTATCGTTATCTAATACTTCACTTTTTATGTGTAAAATTGATGTCTCAACCGTATCTATAGTGTATTCATGTCATATTAATGTCTTATTTGGTCATCATAGGTAGTAACATATCTAACTATTCTTTTCAAATGTCATTAGATGGTGGAATGACTTGGGTCTTGCAAAGAAGCTGGAATTTTCTAGGGATCGGTTGGTTGAAAATTACTTATGGGCCGTGGGAATCGCTCCCGAGCCCCAGTTCTCAAACTGCAGGAAAGGGCTCACCAAACTCATGTCCATTTTAACTGTGATTGATGATATCTACGATTTATATGGATCACTTGATGAACTTGAACTCTTCACAGAAGCTATAAAGAGGTGAGACTCAGAGGCCGTTTAAGAAGTAATAGAACATAATATCCATGCACCAAAACTCAATGTAACCTCTACCCCATCCATATAGGGACTGGTGCATACATATATAGCTTTGGTGTATAATCTATTCTAAGGGTCATTCATTCTTACTTCTTACTGTTCATAAGAAATATTTAAGTGCACATTTCATGACTTAAAAAGATTTTTCTTCTTGTG
Organism: Persea americana; assembly: GCA_029852735.1. NCBI lineage: Eukaryota > Viridiplantae > Streptophyta > Magnoliopsida > Laurales > Lauraceae > Persea > Persea americana. The sequence continues at coordinate 56,569,084 of CM056814.1, read as the reverse complement.
CAATCAGATGGGACATTGAGGCTTTGGAGACTCTACCAGAGTACATGAAGATATGTTACTTGGCACTATTTAACTTTGTTCATGAAGTTTCCTATGACACGCTCAAGGATTATGGGTGGAACATCTTACCCCTCATCAGGGAAGAGGTATTTTCTGTGATTTTTGCATTGTTATGAAAACTATATTTTTTTTTTCATTAATGATTTGAGTAGTTCTTCTATTTTGAGAAACTGTTTGTCTAACTCTTTTACTTGTAGTGGGAAAGGCTATGTATGTCATATTTGGCAGAAGCAAAATGGTTTGGCAACGGCAGTAAGCCAGCCCTTGATGAGTATTTGAGAAATGGTTGGATCTCAGTGGGTGGCCCAGTGGCGATGGTGCACGCCTATTTTCTCCAAGGGCGACCAATTAGGAAGGATTCGATCAACTTTTTAGACCATGGATCAGAGCTCATTTATTGGTCATCGGTTGCTACTCGACTCAATGATGACTTGGGCACTTCTAAGGTATGTATAGCCCTTTTTTTTTTTTTTATTTGATAACACAAGACTTAAGATTTGGTTATTTAGAACTTTCATATGATGAGTTCTATTATGTATTGCACACTTTCAAATTGCCTTACTTGCAAATTGGCCTCGGCAACCATCTGCCTAAGGTCCAGCTCAGTCTAGCCGAACCAACACAAAGTTTGCTTGCTTAGGTGACTTGGCTCAGATCTGACCATTAGACCCATCATATCAGCCATTTGACTAGTCACTACATAGGGCCATGAATCAAATAGATATGTATGTCCCCACCCTAAATCTATCGTACTGCTTGCTTTAATGGAAGTTACCATAAAAAAAGGGAATGTCCCCTCCATGGGAAGTTAGAAATGGTTTGAGTGCATAGCACCAAGATTGAGTATCATGCATAAATAGTTAATATTTTGTATATGAATCATCAATGAGACTCCACCTATTCATTTTTTAACTTTCATATGTCTTGACATTGAAGGCTGAGATGAAGCGAGGAGATGTACCGAAAGCAGTCGAGTGCCACATGATCCAGACAGGTGTGTCCCATAAAGATGCAAGAAAGCACATAAAGGGTCTAGTAAGAGATTGTTGGAAGAAAATGAATGAGGAATGCTTGAAATGTAGTCTTCCTAACAGTTACGTAGAAACAGTTTTGAACATGGTTCGCACAGCCCAATGCATCTACCTGCATGGAGACGGTATTGGAACTTCGACTGGAGTGACCCAAGATAGAGTCATCTCGCTAATTTGTGAGCCCATTCCTAGTCAATGGCCTTGATTTGTAGTTTCCAGCCCTTAATTGATCTTCACAGAAAAGTTGAAATGAAAGTCCATACTCCACACCTTTGCTTTCTTTTTTATTTATTTATTTTTTGTAAAGAAATTTTCATTAAGAAACTCAAATGCAATACAACAGGCGAAAAAAAATAAAACAGCATCTCAAAAGAAACATCCACTTACCCATCCCCTGTTAGGTCCTACCCCATTCTAAAATAAAGTTCTGATTTAAACAGTAATTCAGTTTGGCCAACATATAAGCACCCCTATTCTTTGATCTAAGTTCAAAGGTAAATTTGACATGATCAAAAGATGAGAACTAAGCATTTAATATCCAAAATTTTTGGATTGATAACCCAAGCATAACAACTATTGAGAACATTCACCAGCTCCTTAGCATCCATCAAAACACAAACTTTGGAGATCGAAGCCCTTGTCTTTAGAGATCATAAGAGCAAAAAATGCTACAACCGCTTCAGCCTCCTTGAAGGAGAAGACCTTTGGACCTTGGCATGCACCTACATACAAAATAAGTCCTTTTGATTTCAGAAGAAAACTATAAGAAATTTTTCCATCTGCAGCCTTAACAGCTGCATCAGAGAAGACTAACACGTCCTCTTCTAGGATACCTCTATACACATGTCCATTATATTTCATCCTGTTACTTTCCCCCTTCGAGAAGATGTGCTTCCATCTATCATTTTTCTTAATTGAGTGTACAGTGTTGATAGGATTAAGAGGAATGACTTTAAAGAGCCTTTGCATTATAATTTGTTATTTCATTATATGTAGAATAATCTAACAACAATTAAAACTATATATTTACAAAAAGAAGTATTTCTTAAAAAAATTTCTTTGATGAAAGGGGTCCAGAATAATCAAGATTTGAGTCTAAGCCTAATATACCATTCGAAATATAAAGGCATTGGCATTAGCAGATGCAATATTCCAAACCATGTTAATGTATATATAAAATAACATACACAGGGTTACATGAAGCAGTTCAGTATCAATAGTAAGATTTCATATGTAACATGTTTCCAAGGGTGATGGAGCTCATGTTTCGAAGGGTCAAGAGGTTAGCCCACGCAAACAATAATCGATAGAACCCAAATGTGATGAGGATTCAACGATTGCAATGACGACGACCATGACGGTGATGGCAGTTGGTCAACATCCAAATATTAAATAAGAACCACTTGTAGAAATAAATTGCAATTTTTTATAATAGCCTCTCTGAAACCAAAACCTTTGAAGTTGGTTGGTTTATTGTTCAACTATGCAAATTCTACAAACATTTGGTGCCTTTAGTCACTATGATTGTTGACAATTATCTTTCAATTTTTTTAATCTTTCAAAAAAAAATTATATGTAATACTATTTTTAATAGCCTCCTTGAAACCAAGATCTTGCTTAAGAATTCATGGTAAAATGCATTATAACCAATGGTCAAGAAACAGAAAAGAGGTCAAGCCATGGAGGAAACAACGTGGAGATAAAATTGGGTTATGTCGTTCCTAGGATTTGATTCTCTAGGCTTATCATGATGTATAAGGTACTCATTTTTTCCATCTAAAAGGAGATTTTTTGATGGTCGCTTAGAGATATCAAGTGGGTCAAGCCGGCTTGGCACGGCAGTCAACATGCCGTGGAATGGCCCGAAGACGAGGGTTGTGCTGGGCCTATGTTCCAGGCACGTGACCCACCAGCAGCACGACATGGCCGTCCTAAGCTGAGCCAGCACATGTGGCACAACAAGGAGTAAAATGACCATCTTACCCTCCAACGGCCATATTGTATTATTTTACCGTTTTAGCCCTACCCAACAGCTATAAAACGATCATATTAAGGGCATTTTTGGTCTTTTTGAATTTCGAAAAGTTTAGGGAGGGGGGGTGGGGGGGGCTCCCATTCTCATTTCTCACCACTCTCTCTCACTCATCCAACTCTCTCAAAGCATCCAAATCTCTATCTAATCATATTTCTAAGAAGTTTTTGGGGGACCCAAAGATCAAGTCATCAAGAGACAAGACAAAGGGGCCTATAAAATTTTTGAGGTACTCATTAAATTTAAATTTGAGATTTCATATTTCTAAATTATCTATAATATATTATATAAACTCTCACCTTCTCCCCTTTCTTATATTAATTATCACAAAAATATCTATTACTATTATTATATATTTTTTCTTTTCAAATTTAATTTATTGAATATGGCTGGACGATCTTCTAGAAATCTTCCCTGAGAGGTTTCTTCTGTTAATTTAGGGGAAGAAGACGATTATGTCGAATTGGAAGAAGAAGAAGTAGCTAGGGGGTAGAAGCTACTAATTCCTGTAGAACATCTAAGCGACCCATAACTTTCAAAGTTTGAGAAGCATATACTACTTTTAAGGTTAAAAGAAAAGCATGGAAAGGAGATTGATAAGGAAAAATATCAATATTATGGTAAGATTTATGTTGCCAGTTCTGGTGGGGGGGTACCGGCAATTTGATGAGGCATAAGAATAAATGTGAATCCAAGCATATTGGGAGGCCTCAAGGGGAACAAAAATCAGGGGCACGGACCCAAATTTCTAGCACTAGTGGTAGTAGTTTAATACTTTTTTCTTATAATGTTGTTAATGCTAGACAATTACTTGTTAAAATGATTGTACTAGCTAAATTACCATTTGTTTTTGCTAAAAACGAATTTTTTGAAGAATTTGTCCAAAATGCCCTATGCCCACATTTTAGAAGGATTTCTACAAATGATGCTATTAGACTTTGGTAATGTGAGAAGAAAATATAAAAAACTTCTTTGCAAATAGTACTGGTAGAATAGTTATAACTATAGATTTATGGAAATCTAGAAGTGATGATAGCTTTCTTTGTATTATTGTCCATAACTATGACGCCACTTGTAAATTTGATAGAGGGTTCTATTTTTCAAAATATATGTGTATGTCACATCTTAAATATTATTGCCCAAGTTGGTTTAAAACATATTTCAATTGTAACAGGAAAAATAAAAAAAAATATTGCTAAATATACTTTCTCCTCCCACAAAGAAGACAATTATATTCCGCAATATGATCTAGGCATAGTGTATCAGGCATAAAAATAAATTCAGATGTTGAACATAGATGGAATTCTAATTTGTTAAATAAGACTATTTCTAGAAAAAAGAAGTTTTGAATGAATATTGTGCTTCTAATGCACAAGAATACTTGATAATTGATGCACGTTGGGAGTTGTGCAGCCAAATAAGAGATTTATTTTAATTTTTTATTATAAAGGAACATTATTTTTCTCTAGGATATATTATCCCACTTCTAATCAATTTCTAAACTTTATTTTCTAAAGTACTTTACAATTTTAAAAATTTAGAGATCATGTTCTACTGAAGGACAAAAATGAACGAAAAACTTAATAAATATTAGAAAGATGCTCCAATGACATTTTGTTTGGTTGCTACATTCAATCCTAGGTTAAAATTAAGTGGTATACAAATTTCTCTTAAAGAAATAAATAATAATCTGGAAAACACAGAGTTAAATACTTTTTAAGATTTAAGGTCAAAACTACAATCACTTTTTGAATCGTATTGTGAGCAAATGGGTACATCAGGGCCTAATATGGACCCCCAACACGTCCAATAATCAAGTGGAGTTTCATGTGATGTCCTTTATTGCAAAATGGGCAGATCCTCCACCTCAAGTCATGTTGTGATGGAGTTATCCTCATATCTTAACCCAAGTGTATTGGAGACCAGGATGCATCTAGCTAGTTTTGGCATTTTAGCTTGCTGAAAAGCATATGAAACCATATTCTCAGTGTTATCCACCATGACTTGTAATCTACTAATTATTCCAATGTCTTATGTAGCATCAAAACAGACTTCTAGTGCAGGTGGACATGTGGTGGATGACAGGAGCACGAATTTAGCTGAAGAAATAGTGGAGTGTTGTGTTTGCCTACGAGACTAGTATTTGGCTAATAAGATAAAGTAGGAGATGACACAAATTGAAGATTATGATCCAGCCGAATACATTAGCGGAATACAAATCTAAGTTTTTCCTCTTCTTCATTGTAAATATAAGAATATAGTCTTTTCTTTCTTTTTTTTATCCAAGAAAATTGTAAAGGTTTTGAAGGTAATTCTATTGAAAAATCTTCAAGTCGACAAGATCCAAATGGTTATCTTCTCAGTAGAGTAGGTCAAATTTGACCGAACTACTTAAATCTATGTATCATACTCTTCCTTTTGTGTATCTTTTAATTTTTTTTAGTGTAGGACCTTTATTTTTCAAGCCTAAAAGGTACCCAACGAGACGAAACCACACGACACGATGGCACGGCACGACCTAGCACGACACAAGCACGGATCGAACCGTGCCATGCATGGCCCGGGCTGGGATTTCACAGTGTCGTACCGTAACTATGGTCGTTCATGTATCTTCACACTTATTTTTTCAACTTGAACCACTTTTAGAAACACATTCCTAAATTAACCATAAAACTCTTAAAAATTGAGTTAAGAAGAACGGATCGAGTGTTGCCTTAATCCACATTTACAATGAGACTTCTCCATCATCATTTTTTATTGTCCATTTTATTGGTTTAGATCAGTTAGCCAAAAGAGTCTAATAGGTCAGAACTTTTAAATGATTAGATTTAAGCATGATTGGAAAACTCTCTAAGTTGACTCTTGACTCTCCCAAGTCATCTCATTTTGATGAAGGACCAAGTCAAGAATTGGGGAGACTCGCCAAGTCATCTCATATTAACAAGTTTTTTGTATTTCAAATAACTTAATCGGGCATATTTAATTTTAAACAGTTAAAATTTATTTATATGTAATTATGCATGAGGTTTAGAGTTAATGATTTAAGAATGATACTTGGGATGTAATTTGAAACTTATACCTAAAGGGGATTTACAAAAAAAAATCCCCTTAAAAATGTAATCTACAAGTAAGGACCCAAAAAAACACTAATATCGGCGAAGGACCTCGCACTCAAATTTCAACTTTGTTTCCCGTTTTTCCCTAAATTTGTTGATGTCAACGAAATTCTAATAACTCAAATCATTTACCCAAATTAATTGAAAAAAAGGAAAGATGAAAGAGAATAAAGAGAAGAGAGTCGGTCGGCTAAGGAATCTCCCACTTCATTGTTGGTCCGGTTCGTCGCCTCATCAACCCCGCTCCATCGCCTCCTCACCTCCTCATCCCCACTCCGTTGTCATCTTCGAAAATGTGAGGACGCCTTTGCTTTGTTTGCAGTCAGTACCGCCTAAGTGTCATGCCAGTCGCTCCCCTGTAGAAAGGCGTTGGGTCTGACGAGGACTGGGTATGTAGTGGTACATAAGTCCCATATCAGAAACACGTTAGTCCTAATCTTGGATATAGATATGTGAGACTTGACCTTAACTCCGCACAAGACCTTTTAAAATCGTGAAGCAAGATTGGGTTGAAATCCCATGAGCCAAAGCAGACAATATAATGTGGATAACAGATCTGGTTCGTTAATTACAAATGGTATCAGAGCCGATGACGGCTTTTTTTTCCATTGGGGGAGTATGTTATGCCCATGTCTCCACTGTAGAAGGGCGTTGGGTTCGACGAGGACTAGGTATGCAGTGGTGCATAAATCCCACATCGAAAACACGCTAGTCTTGATCTTGGGTATAGATATATGGGACCTAACTTTAACGCCACATGAGGGCTTTTAAAACCGTGAGGTAAGTTTGAGTTGAAATCCCATGAGCCAAAGCGGGCAATATCATGTGGATAGCAGGCTCACGTCATAGCACCAAGTCTCCTTTTTTATTCATTGCCGTTCCATTTTTCTAAAACTTGTTTCTTATATTCTTTTCTCATTTGAAGCCATTATAGCAATCTGTTGTAATCCTCTAAGTTCTCATCACTTCTACTATTCTCATTCTCCCTCAGTTATTATCAGTTCTTCCATTTTTCTTTTTCACTACCTATGCAGCCATTGCAACTTGGAACTCATCGAAACAATTTTTTTTTCTCCATCTCATTTGTAGATTCCATTTTGTAGATTTTTGTAAATTTCTCATCACTTTGCTTGTTGTAATATTGATTCATGAGCCTCTCTCCCTTTGTTAGTTTTTTTCTTAATATAGACTTTTTATTTTTTTAAGTAAGGAAAGGTGAAAGGGGGCCGGATTGTATTGGTGGTTCCTTGAGATGATAGAAAGTGAAGGTGTGTTGCCTTCCATGTGCTTGCTGAAATGCCTAAGTGATATTTTCTCAAACTTTTTTCTTTTTGTAGAGAGTATTGTTTTTTATTGGTGTCTAGAGTTGAAGTGGGGGTATGTAAGATGAGTTAAGTTTTCTTATGAAGTTGATCACAAGCCCTGTGATGGATAAAATGAGAGTGCAGACTTTGTAGACTATTGATAATGCAATGAAGGATATAAAGATGACAAGGAAAGACATTAATGGGAACCACATGAACATGGCTAGTCTAGCAAGTGGTGTATTTTGTAATTTTAGATTTCTCGTTTTATGACCTTTTAATGGTCATTTTATAAACTTAAGCAAGTCAATTGCACTATCGAAATGTATAATTTTTAAACTTATAAAGGTCATGTGACTAATAGGTTGTTCTTATTAAGGATATTCGTATGAATCATTATGTAAATATTTTATGTGGAGGTGGATGTAATTGAATTGTTTGTGGTATAGATCTTTCATTAAATGTCGATGTGGATGAATGCTGATTTGAGTGAGGAAGAGGTTGTTAATGTGGACGGATGTTGATTTGAATGAGGAAGATGATGTTATTTAGATTATGATAAATTCTCAATGAGGGAGAGGTTCTAAATGTGGATGGATTATTGATATAAATAAGAAACATCTTATTAATGTGGAACATGTTGTTTATTTTGAATGTGGAATAGGCTCTTCATATTAATGGTATCCTTGCAAATTGTTTATGTAAATGTATTATGTGGATGGTGGACGTAAATGACGGATGTGGCTGGTATTGTTTTGAAAGTGAAACAGGTTTTTAATATAATTGGAAAAGGCTGTAGGTGATGTTAAGTTTTGAATGATGAAGAGATTATAAGGGCATGTTTGTGTAGCCCATTTCCGTGGAAAACCTACTTTTCATGCGTTTGGTGCGGTAGTTTTCCCCGGAATCACTTTTTTTCCACATCAGCGTTTTCTTTCCTTACCATGGAAATGGACTTCCCGTTGGGGGGGGGGGGGGGGGGGGGGGGGGGGGTTATGGGAAGTCTATTTCTACAGAAAATCGGCCCCCCCTTTATAAACTCCATTTCCTGCCCATTTCTGATGCAAAACTGATGAGTTCACAAAAGATACACTTTTATAGTATTATTTTATGGGTTTTCAAAGATAAAAGAACTCAAAACATTATTTTTAGCATAAAAATCATAAAGTTCCTCCCCATCATCTTTGCTCATATCTTTCCATTATAGATGGCCATTTGTATGCATTTATATGAGTTCCAATGGCTTCCATACTCTCAATTATATTAATTTCTCTTTGTAGGTGTTAATTGAAGATTAATTTGAAGATTAAAGTTGAGATTCAAGAATTAAAGAGAGTTAGGATAACTTTGGAAGGCAATTGGATGAAGATATGACAAAGTTAGGCCAATAATTAGAAGGAATATGATAAACCTGGGTTGGTATTTTGACCATATCTTTTCACTCGAGTGTTCGATTAAGGTGATCTCAGAAGCATTAGAAAGCTTGTTCAAAGATCTACAAATCATATTCTACAATATTTTTCCCAATTCGGACGTTTCGGGGGTCAAAATCATACATCAATCTGGTGACTGTTTTCTAACACGGGAATTACATACATATGTTCATATTTCCATTCTTGTGAAGCCCCACATTAGAAAGAAACCAAAAGAGAGCAAGGCAAATGTTTCTATATAAGGAAGGGAGCTTTAGGCATTAGATATACAAGCAAGGAAAGCCTTGTAAAGTTAAAGATTTGAAATGGAATTGAAAGCTTTATCTTCTCCAATGGGTGGTTAATCTCATTGATTGGATATTCTAGATGAAGCTAAGTTGATCATATTCCTTTTGCTTATGCTCTTTATTTTAATTCCCTTGTTTATGTGCTTAATATGTTAGAGTAGATTTTTCTTCATTGTATTGTACAACTTTCCATGCTTAAGTTTCTATATTAGCATTCTTTTTACTATCTATGCTTAGGTTTGATAAATCATGCTTAGGAGTTAATATCTTTTGATGGTTTATGCAAACTTTTGATAGATAGTCATTAGGAATCTTTTCTTTTATTAAAGGAAGAAAATATTGGCTATTAGATTATTAATTTCTATCTTAGAGCTTTAATGTTATATTTTCCAAATCTAAGCATTGATTTGTAATTAGATTTGAGTATTTCTTTTTTTTTTTGGAAAAGAGAAGAGCATTAGTGTTGGATTAGTGTCACTTAGTGGATTCTAGATGATTCAATCATCCATTAGTATTGCTTGTTTCTTGTTTTACTTACTTTAATTTGATTCTATTCACATTCTCACACACTTATTCACTTGTTTTAATTCTCACAATCCATTTCTCTATTATTCACACCATCAATTCCACATTTGATTCTACACCGCTTTAGTGTATTTCTTTATCTCCATCCACTCATTTTCTATCTTTCACTTGTTATTTTGCACATACTTATTCATTTGATCTATCTAACATTTCTCCATTGTTCTTGTATTAACCTTATTATTATTTTTTTTGTCATTAACTTGGTTACTAACTTGTTACTTAGCTTGTTCTCACTTAAGTTTTTCTATTTTTACTAACATCTTTTTGTTATCTAGTTCCTGTTTTCTTTTAGTTTGCATTTTTTTAATTTTCCTTGTTATTGTTTTGTTTCTTGTTTCCATTGTTTTTGTTATTTTCATTTGCATTTGTTAGCTATATTTGAGTTGATACTCCTTTTCATTTATCATTGTTAGTTTTCTTGTAACGATCCTCGTGAGAACGATATTGGACTTCCATAGTTTATATTACTTGAGACAACCGTATACTTGCGGGAAAATACGGATAAAAAACCCTACCCATTCTCTATTCTTCTTCAACGATGAGAGCAAGTAGGGACGGTAGCCATCTACGGGTAACCCTCTCTCTTCTCCACCCTATGCCAGCAGCCACGACCTAACCTCTCTCTCTCCCTCTCTCTCTTCCCCACGCTATCCCAGCAGCCACACCCCAACCTCCCCTCTCCTGACGCCACCGATGGCGCCCCTGTAGCTAGCCACCACGCTCAGCCACCCTATGCTGCCTGGCCACCGTCTTTCATCTCCCTCCCCTCCCACCTCACCCAGCCACATGCCCAGCCACCTCACCCTGCCTGGCCACCATTTTAGAATGGGTTCGCTGTAGGGCTGCTCAGAGAAGAAGGAAAAATTTTGGGTCCAAAACTGTTGATTAATTTGACACTTTCAATGCTGATAGAGAAATTGTTTCATGAAGCTCCAAAAGCCCATCGAACAGTAACCTTCTTCATGCTGGGAACCAGTTCAAATTTGTCTTGCTATCAAATTCGTTGTTGCAGCTATTTTGTATTAATGTGTAGTATTCATACACTGTTCTTGTTACGCTAGCCTAGTTGATGTGATTGTCAAATGTGAATGTAAATGTATAACTGTACCAAACAATATTGGTACATTTACTTCATCAGATTTGAGATGATATTTCGGTTTTCTAAATAGATACATAATGAAATTATGATGAATTGTGTTTCCCATTCACCAAGTTCTGCCGGTATCTTTACCAAAAAAAAGAAAAACCCTTTACCACTAAACAGTAAACACTAGTTTTCTGTAAGGAATCTGCAGTCACACCAAACAACATTACCACCAATTCATCGAGGAAATTTTTTTTGCACCAAACATGAATTTTTGACTTCATCGAAAAACCTTTTCCGAGGTATTTAAAAACCATAGAATTTGATGATGTGGAAAATTCTTCTTTCCATGGAAGTTACATGTACACAAACGTGCCCTAAATGTTGATGGTTCATGTCAATGCAGAACAGGTTGTTACTGTTGAACAGTTTGTTTGTAGAGAAGATTTTTCAACGCTTTAATGAGGACTAGTGTTTATGTCTTAACTTGCGACAAATTTGTTTATGGCATGGTTTATTTGAATGATTGGTTATCATTTTGAAAGTGAAATAGGTAATTACTATGATAAACATGTTGTAGATGATACTAAGTTATAATGAAGAGGTTCTAAATGTGAATGCTTCATATCTATGAAGAACAGTTCGTTACCATGGAGCAGTTTGTTTATATAGAACTTAATTCTCAATGTAGCTTTTCAATCATGTGGACACATTTTCAGAAAAGATACTACAAATATGGTTGTTGATGCGGATGGCTAATTCACATGAAAATAAAACATGTTTTAAAGAGGATGATGATAAATATGGACGGGTTTGTATTATATATCTGAATGTTCCTGTAGGCGGTAAAAACGGCACCTACTTAGATTGAGATGGGATCGAGGTAAACTTCTTAGGATAGGGAGTACTGAACGCCAAGAACCTAAAAAGGAAGGAAAAAGGCTAGAGTCAGAGCCCCTGGCTGCCGTGAGCGGAAAGCGCTCCGATGCCTGAGTTAGTTCTGAGAAAACTAAACAGGAGGAGGAAGAAGGGAATGAGACGATGTGGAGGGTATTGTGAGTTGTGTATTGCGTACCTTCATGGGGCTGATCCCATGTGTATATATGTGGGCATTCCTCGTTCATTCTCTCTGTGAGTGGGGGTAGGTGGGGTGAGGTCCCATCGATCCTTACCCTGACAGGTAGCGGTAGGTGAAAAAGGCAACATCCCATCCTTATTTTCCATGCCTTCAGTCAGTTGATGTAAAGGGCTGATAAAGCTAACTTTTTATCGCCATAAATGAGCGATCCTATCGCCATAAATGAATGGTCATATTTGTCAGGGCGCGCCGCATTTCCTGGAGGAAGGTGGCGACCCACTTTGCCTTCAACATTTTGGTCCGAGACCAAGAATGGCTTGGCCGTGCTGTGCTTTTGTACTGGGCTGGCATTTACGCCGAGCTGCTGAACCGTGCTGCCGCGCTGGTACTCTTGACCGAGCTGCCGAGCTGACAGGCTATTACCACAGAGGCCGAGGTGATCAACGAGTCCTGCTGTAATCTCTACTTAATTTCGTCATTACGGTGTTTTACCCACACAATTGCCCCCTAGCTTTTGACTTCTGAGAGCCTTCCAGCTCGAGGAGGTCAGAAGCTTGATGACTGTATAGCTGGCTCCGCTACCGAGCTCGAGTGAGGGTTACCGTCATATGAAGGAGATACCGAGACGGGGGAGCTTCGGATCAGGAGGGTCCCGCCTAGGCCTGGTGGCCGTCGCTAACGTACGGTCCCCTTCGAGATGTCTCTTCGCCTGTCCAGGATATTTTATAGCCCTTGGATATTGCGCCGATGGTGGCACGTGTCGCCTCTTTCGGCTGCCACGCAATTACTTCGAGGAGACGTTAGGGCTGCCAGACGGGACGTTAGGGCTGATTGAGGGGATGCCTCTTAAAAGCTCTTCTCGAAAGTCGAAACGACGTCTCTGGTCCTTATAAATCAGGGCGTCTCCTTCGTCTTCGCTTTCTTCTACTATTCTCCAAATTTCTACTACGCCCTGCAAGAGAACCTCTCCGTCGTCCGCGAACTTCCGACGATCCTGCTTGTGCAGTCTCCTTTTGTAGGACTTCTTTCCGTTTTCCTCGTCTTTTCTTTTTAGGTAGACCCTCGTCTGAGTTGAGAATGGGGGTCTATAGACATCTGTTAGGAGACCCAGGTTCCATAGATTATTTTAGGGATGCATACAAGATCCCCGCCAATGTGGAGGTCCGACTGGATAGCCCTGATGACGGCCTCGCCTATCGTAATGGCCGGATGCCATTCTGGCTGGTCTCTGTAGTGGAAGGAGGGGTCCGCTTCCCCCTGCACCCACTGGTCCGGGACTGCCTCCGGGAGTGGAGGTTGTGCCCATGCTAACTACTTCCCAATGGATACAAAATCATAATGGGAGTAGTGCGGCTCAACCAGATTCTGAGAATCGGCCTCGGTGTCCCGGACATCGAGGACACGTATGACCTCTGCAAATCCGCAGAAGGGGACACTTATTACCTCCGGCTGAGGGTCCGCCGGACTGGCTTGTGACCGCGCTGGAGGACTCCAACAAGTACACGGGCAAAGACCGAGTACTCGTCAGAGGAGGATGGGAGTTTGGTGAAGCGGAGCTTGCCACCACGGTCCGGGTTCCTCGAAAAATAGGAACTCCTCCAAGTAAAGACCGAAGTCCTTTCGGTTTGCAATTCTCTCCTTTCTTTCTACGCCTGGCTCCTGACACAGTTTTGTCTATGCAGATTTCCGCGAAAAGAGGGAGCTTGCGAGGAATAACCACTGGAGGGTGAACAGCGCATGGCACGAGAAGGTGAGAAACTACCGCGGCCACAATTGCCGTGCTGCGTGGTCTCTCCTGGGGTACGTGCCCCACTACAGGTCCTTCAACACCTCCAGAAGGGTGTCGGGAATAGACTTCGTGCTGAGCGGAGAAGGCGTCAGCCAAGGACCAGCGACGATCGCGGTACCCGGCTCGGCGGCAGTGACCGTCGCGATTCCTACCGGACGTCGGATTGAGTCTGGAGACCGTGCTCCGGCAATCTCCGTCGCGGAGCCTGTCGGGACGTCGGGAGCCGAGCCCCGGCCTTCTAGAAGGAGGAGGCTAGTAGCTTCCAGCTCCGAGGAAGAGGAAGAAGAGGAAGAGGAAGGAATGCTACGCCAGCGCGGGCGGCGTTACGCTGTAGAAGATCCGTCTGCGGCGGCCTTCAGGGACATCGGAGGCGAGGTCCGGGATCCCCCATAGGCAGTGGCTGCGACGACTCCGGCATTTGCGGGTGGAACTCCTGCCTAGATGCCGAGACAGTCCGTGCAGCCGTGACCGAGGCTGCTCGGCCTGACGCGGCTGAGGTCGCCTCAGCTCTGCCTCCGGCTATCGTCGTGGATGACTCACCCCCTGATCATGCTGTGAGGGCTGGAGGTCGGGCTCGCTCCGCCGAGGTCGCTGAGGGCGGGCGACCCGAGAAGAGAGCAAGGGTTGAGGCCTCGCCTGGCCCCTCCTCACCTCCGCCTGCTGGCGGGACGATCTTGCCTCCTCCTCTGGCTCCGTGGAGGCCGGCCATCGAGGAGGTTCTGGGGAGGCAGCTGGCCGAGACAGATCGCGCAACCGATCCCCAAGTGGTCGCAGCGCTGGGACGAGCCTGCGCCTTTCCTCAAGACATGGTGAGGTGGGCTAGGATGGACAACGAGTCACTCCTGCTCTCCTCGATGCGCTCTCTGGTGTTGGTAAGTGCAATATTCCTCCCCCATAGCTTTTAGTCAGGTGTCATTTTATTGACTTCGGGTTCTCATCTTACAGCTGTTGCAGAAATGCCAAATGGGCATTGAGAGGATCGACGCAGCCGAGGCGCGGGAGGCGGAATGGGTGGTCGAGAAGGACGAGCTGCGGGCGTCCTTGGCAGCTAAGGACGCGATGCTGGCAGAAGAGGTGGGCAGAAATGCTGGCCTCGTCTTCAATTTGGAGGAGTCCAAGGTCGTGGTCGAGCGCCTTAAAGACGAGCTGGAGGACGAGAAGACCCAGAATCTCCACCTTGCCTCTGAGCTTGACGATCTCCGGATCGCGGTAAGGCGGCTGGAAGACGACCTGCAGAGTGCGAAGGGGACAAACAGGAGGCTCCTCTCTCAACGGAACCAGGCGCAAGGTTCCCTGGAGATGGCGCTGAGGGGGAAGGTGGCCAAGATTGAGTCTGCTTTGGCAAAACAAGAGGCCAGGCTCAAGGAGGAGTTCCTCGCTGAGCATGACTCCATCATGGGGGAGGAGGTCGGTAAGCTGTTCGCTGACTACAAGGCTCAGCTGCCAGGGATCCGGGACCGAGCCTGGGAGCTTGGGTGGAAAGCAGCCTTGAACAAGGCTGGGGTCCCCGAAGATAGCCCTCTCTTCCAAAATCCCCCAAGGTTCCCTTGCTCGGACTCGGAACCCGTGGCCGTGTCTCGGGCTTCCCCTTGCCTTCCTCCACAAGCCTGTCCGGAGGCGAGCGCCGCCCCCGAGGCGCCCCCAGAGGCTCCAGCTGCCAGCGCCGATCCTGAGGGCTCCCAAGCGCCCGCGGTCGTCGAGGCCCCTCTCAAAGTCGTCGCTCCCGAGGCTAGCGTTCCTGAAGCGAGCGCAGTCGTCTCTGAAGCTACCCCGATCGCTCCCGAGGCTAGCGCGGTCGTGGCCGAGGTCCCTCCTGAGGTCCCTCCAGAGATTGACTGCAATGTGGAAGCTGCAGCCCTCTGAGGCCTTTTGTAATTTTTCTTTTATTATATCTCCATTTATCTTGTAATCAGGATCTTAGATTAATGAAAACTTTCTTCGCATTCTGGCTTTCTTTCTCCTTGTCTCTGATGAAATGGGTGTGGTCGACTTCATGTCGCAATGCTTTGTTTGTTTAAGTTGTTGGTCCGGATAACCGAACTCCTTGTCATTCTCAAAATTGGACATCCGCCCATGACCGAGACTTGGTGTATGAACCGTGGTCTTGGTCGGCTGTGCACCTACACAATCTCCCCCTAGCTTTTGACCTCTGAGGGCTCATTCGAGTAGGTCGGAAGCTGAGTAGCTTTGTCAGGCCGGCACTGCCACTGATCTTAAGAGTACCAAGAGTGTGAAGGATTGTCGAGATGGTGGAGTCTCGGTTCAAGGAGGGTTCCTCCTTATCACCTTTTGCTGACGTGGGGCGACTCATCAAGGTGTCTCTTCGCCTATTGAGGCATTTATCCTTTCGTCTATCGAGGCATTTATCCTTTCGTCTGTCGAGGCATTTAACCTTTCGTCTGTCGAGGCATTTAATAGTCCTCAGGAAATGCGCCGCTGGTGCCACGTGTCGCTTCTCCGAAGGGCACGCAATCATATCTGTAGGACGCCTGGGCTGCCCGAGATGGCGTTAGGGCTGTTCGAGGTAATGCCTCATTAAAGGCTTCTCTTGAAATCTGAAACGGCGCCCCCAACCCTTATAAATTAGGGCACCTTCTCCGTCTTCATTCTTTTCGATCTTCCAGAGCTTCTGTTGCATTCTGCTGGAGAACAATACTGCCTGCTAGCGTTTCTGTTTGCACGGCCTTCCATCGTAGGACTTCTTCCTTCCATTTTCTCCCTTTCTAGTAGGTAGTTTTTCATTTAGGGTAGATAATGGGCATTTACAGGCACTAGCTGGGGGACCCTCTATCCATAGGCTTGTTCAGGGAGGCATACAAGACCCCTGCTAACGTAGAAGTTAGGCCAGACGGCCCTGACGACGGCATCTCATACAGCGACGGCTGGATGCCATTTTGGCTAGTGTCCGTCGTGGAGGGAGGAATCCGGTTCCCCCTTCACCCACTCGTTAGGGATTGTCTTCGGGAGTGGGAGTTAAGCCCTTGCCAGCTACTTCCCAATGGGTATAAAATCATCATGGGAGTAGTGCTGCTGAATGAGATTCTTGTAATCAACCTCGGTGTCCCGGACATCGAGGAGGCATATGACCTCTGCAAATCCACAGAAGGGAGTACCTATTACCTCCGGCTGAGGGTCCGCTGAACTGCCTTTGTGACCGCGCTAGAATACTCCAATAAATATGCGGGAGAGGACCGAGTCTTCGTCAGAGGGGCATGGGAGTTCGGCGAGGCGGAGTCCAGCACCACAGCCCGGATCCCACGAAGAATAGGAGTCCCTCCAAGTAAAGGCCGAGGTCCCTTTGGTTTGTAGTTTAACCTTATTTGTTTCTTTCCTTCTATTAACACCGTTATGTTTGTGCAGGTTTTCGGCAGAGAAGGGAGTTGGCCAGAAGAAACCTGTGGAAAGTGAACACTGACTGGCACGAGGAGGTGCGGAAATACCGTAGCCACCACTGCCGAGCTGCGTGGTCGCTTCTGGGTTATACTCCTCATTACAAGTCTTTCACCACCTCGAGACGGGTGACCGGGATTGACTCAGTGCTGCACGGAGAAAGCCTCAGCTCGGAGACTGTTCAGACCGAGGTCCCCATCTCGGGGACGGTGACTGTCGCGATTCCCAGCGGGCTTCCGGTAGAATCGGGCAACCAGTCTCAAGATCGTGAACCTACTGGGACCGCGAGAGCCGAGACCGGACGCAAGCGGCAGAGGAAGAAATTCGTCGTTTCTAGCGCGTCTCGGAGCTCATCCAGCTCGGAAGAAGCCGAAGTTGAGATGTTGCGCCGCCGCGGTCAGCGCTTCATGGCCGAGGACCTGTCCGCTGCAGCCTTTGGGGACATTGGGCGCGAGACCCCGGACCCTCTTCGGGCCGCCAGCGTCGCCCCGACTACGACGTCCATGGCTGCTGCAAAGGAGATTCTTGCTCCCGCGGCCGAGGTGGGTCCTGGAGCCGTTGACGAGGCCGAGGCCA
Organism: Persea americana; assembly: GCA_029852735.1. Taxonomy (NCBI): domain Eukaryota; kingdom Viridiplantae; phylum Streptophyta; class Magnoliopsida; order Laurales; family Lauraceae; genus Persea; species Persea americana. The sequence continues at coordinate 56,551,319 of CM056814.1, read as the reverse complement.
TACCTCCCACCGCGGCCGAGGTCGGCCCTGAACTTCCAGCCATTGTCGTTGACGAATCGCCCTCCGACTCAGTAGGCAAGGAGGGTCCTGCTGAGGTCGTCGAGGCGCGCAGGCCAGAAAAGAGGGCAAGGATCGAACTCCCACCTGCTCCTGAATCGCCTGTGTCGGTCGGGGAAACCGCCACTCCCTCTGAGTTTGTCCCTTGGAGGCCGGACATCGAGGGTGTGCTGGGGAGGCAATTAGCCGAATCGGACCGAGCGGTCAACCCTGAAGTGGTTGCCGCACTGGGACGAGCTTGCGCCCTTCCCCAGGACATGGCGAGGTGGGCGCGGATGGACAACGAGTCGCTACTACTCTCCTCAATGCGGTCGTTGGTAGCGGTATGTAACCTCATTCTTCACATTCCTCTCTTTCTGCTGCGTTCTTTTGGCTGACACTGTTTCTTTCCGCAGCTTTTGCAAAAATGCCAGACCGGTATGGGGAGGCTGGATACAGCCGAGGCCAGGGCAGCTGTTTGGGCGGCGGAGAAGGAGGAGCTGCTGAAGTCCTTGGCGGCAAAGGATGCGACGTTGGCGGAGGAGGCGAATAGGAATGCTGACCTTTTTGCCGAGCTTGATGCAGCACGGGCCTTGGCCGAGCACCTCAAAGAAAAAGCAAAGGAAGAGGCGGACCAGAACGCCCACCTTTCCTTTGAGCTAGATGAGGTCCGGATTGCGCTGTCGCGGCAGGAGGAAGACATGCAGATGCTTCGGGGGACGAACAAGAGGCTCACCTCCGAGAGAAGACTGGCTGAAAGAAAACTGGAGATGGCCCTGGAGGGGAAGGCGGCCGAGCTTGAGTTAGATCTGAGAAGGCAGGAAGCCAAACTCAAGGAAGAGTACCAAGCCGAGCACGACACCGTGATGAACGAAGAGGTCGGCAAATTGGCAGCTGACTATAAGGCACAGTTGCCAGGAATCCGAGATCGGGCATGGATACTTAGGTGGAAGGCAGCCTTGAAAAGGACGAGGGTTTCTGTGGACAGCCTCATTTTCAGGAATCCCACCAGGTTCCCTTGCTCGGACTCGGAGCTTCGTGCCGTCTCAGAATTCGCCCCAGCTCCCTTCGCCTAGGAAGTCGCCCCAGCTCCCTCCGCCTCGGAAGTCGTCCCAGCTCCCCTGGTGGTTCCCGAGACTGCCTCGGCCGTTCCCAGCGAGAGCGCTGCCGGGATTGATTGTAATAAGGAAGCTGCAGCTCCCTAAATTTTGTACTTCTTTTTCTTTTCACATTGTATTCTGACAGGTTCTTACGTAATAAAACAACATTCTTTCCACATGGTCTCCTGTTTATGATTTCTGTCTTGTTTGTGGTGGAATGGGTGTGGGCACCTTCGAGGTAGTTTGCCAAGTAGTTTAATAGGCGCTAAAATCGGACGTTGGTATTTTGCCGCGCTTGCCTTTTAAACCGTGGCCCTGACCGTGCTGCCGAGCCAAGGGGTGGTGCTATCACCGGACCCTGACGTCGGTGGCTATGCCGTCGAAGCCGGTGCTGGTACCGAGCTGACGGTTGGCTCTCTGAACAGAGGCACCGAGCCGCGAGGGTGGTACTGCTACCGGACCTTGATGTGCTTGTGGCTGTGCCGCCAAAGCTGGTGCAGGCACCGAGCTAAGGGAGGTTGGCTCTCTGAACAGAGGCGCCGAGCCGCAAGGGTGGTACTGCTACCGGACCCTGATGTGCTTATGGTTGTGCCGCCAAAGCTGGTGCAGGCACCGAGCTAAGGGCGGTTGGCTCTCTGAACAGAGGCGCCGAGCCGCGAGGGTGGTACTGCTACCGGACCGGGTTCTCGAAGCAATGTAGAAATTCATTCCAGAAAAATCGCCTTTTATTAATGTTTGAATTCTTTAATACATTTTTCAGAAGTAGAACTTTTTGAGATGCATCGCATTCCATGGTCGTGGGAGCTCCTTCCCCTCCATGTCTTCAAGTCGGTAGGCAGATCTCCCAGCTGTTGAAGTTATTCTGAATGGTCCCTGCCAGTTGGGCGCCAGCTTGCCTTCGTTTGGATCTCGGTCACCGGGAAGTGTTTTCTTTAAGACTAGCTCTCCCATCGCGAATTTTCTCTCCTTGACCTTCGGGTTGTATCCCCTGGCCAACTGTTGTTGATAGGCGGCCAGGCGGATAGCTGCCGCCTCTCTTCGTTCTTCAGCCAAGTCCAGCTCTCGCGCTACGTTCAGATCATTGAGGCCCTGGTCACAGAGTTCCGACCTCAAGGTCGGGAGGCCGACCTCAAGGGGAATGACTGCTTCCATGCCGTAGGCAAGGGAGAATGGGGTAGCCGAGGTGGAGCGCCTTGGAGTAGTTCAGTAGGCCCATAGAACACTTGGCAGCTCCTCTGCCCATCGACCTTTGGCTTGGTCGAATCTCTTTTTAATTCCGTCGAGGAGCGCTTTGTTCGAGGTCTCGGCCTGACCATTGCTTTGAGGATACGCCGGGGTGGAGTAGACATTTCGAATGTCGTACTCTTGGCAGAAGCTCTTGAAAAAGTTGGAATCGAACTGCGTTCCGTTGTCGGAAACGAGAGTTCAGGGAATTCCAAATCTCGTGATGATGTTCTTCCACACAAAGTTCTTCGTGTCTAATTCGGTGATGGAGGACAGGGGTTCAGCTTCGACCCATTTTGTGAAGTAGTCCGTGGCCACTATCAACCATCTTTTGTTCGCTAGAGTTCGGTGGAGTGGTCCAACGATGTCCAGGCCCCACTGGGCGAAAGGCCACGGACTGGAGAGGGGGCTCAGGTCCTGGGCTGGCTGGTGGAGAGAGTGAGAGAACTTCTGGTACTTTTCGCATTTTCTGGAGTAGAGCTGGGCGTCCTTCTGCATGTTCGGCCACCAGTAACCTTGGCTGATAGCTCGGTACGCAAGAGACCGACCTCCTATATGACTGCCACAGATTCCTTCGTGAATCTCGTAGAGGAAATCGTCGACTTTGCTGGGGTGAACGCACTGGAGGTAGGGCCCCATGAATGACTTCCAGTAGAGCCTGCCGTCTGGGAATAGCCAAAACCGGGTCGCCTTTAACCTGACCTTACGAGCTTCAGTCCTGTCCTCGGGTAGCTGGTCGTCCTTTAGGTATGCAACGATGGGGTCCATCCAGCTCGGGCCGAGATCAAGGCACATGAGCTGCCGAGGTTGCTGGAGGTTGATGCTGGGCTCTCGCAGCGTTTCTACTTCGATAGTTCTTTTATTACCGACTTCGACAGCCGACGCGAGGCTGGCAAGGGCGTCTGCATGGGAGTTGGATTCTCTGCCAATCTGCCGGACCTCGGCCCTTTCGAACTGGGAGAGAAGTCCCCTGGCGTGGGCGAGGTAGGCCGCCATCCTGTCGTCCCGAGCTTGGTAATCTCCGCTGAGCTGGCTTGCCACCAGCTGAGAATAGCTGAAAACCACTATGGATCGAGCTTCCAAGATTTTGGCACTGTTAAGTCCGGCAATGAGCACTTCATACTCGGCCTCGTTATTAGATGCCTTGAAACCGAGTGTCAGAGCTTGTTCGATGACGAGGCCTTCTGGGGACTGGAGGACTATGCCAGCGCCAGCTCTTTTGGATGTTGAGGATCCGTCGACAAAGACTTTCCAGGACGAGTCCAGAAGCTTTCTCCAGGACTGTTCTTGCTCGGTCTCGGTGACAAGCTCTGCACCCCTATCGCCCCCTAGTTCGGTGTCGAGCAAGGTCGGTGCCGAACTCTGAGGAGTAAATTCCACGATAAAGTCCGCTAGGACTTGAGCTTTGATGGCTGTTCTGGGCTTATAGTTGATGTCATATTGCCCCAGTTCGACAGCCCATTTGGAGATCCGTCCGGGGAAGTTTGGCTTCCGGAGGAGAGCCTTCAGTGGGTATTCTGTTACGACCACTATTGTGAAGGTTTGGAAGTAGTGGGAGAGCTTTCGCGAGGCGCTAACGAGCGCCAAGGCGAGCTTTTCGAGCTGCAAATACCGGGTCTCGGCGTCCAGCAGGGTTTTACTCGTGTAATAGATAGGCCTTTGTTGGCCGTTGTCCTCTCTGATGAGCACCGAGCTCACTGCATGGTCCGAGACCGACAGGTACAAGTACAGTGCCTCTCCAATAGTCGGGGTTGACAGTAGCAGTGGAGAAGAAAGGTAGAGTTTAACCTGTTGCAACGCCTGAGAACAATCCGACGTCCATTGAAACTTGGAGCCCTTTCGCAAGAGTTGGAAGAAAGGTCTGCATTTGTCCGAAGCTCGGCTGATAAATCGGTTCAGGGCGGCAGCCATTCCGGTCAGCCGCTGAACTTGTTTTGCCGAGGTCGGACACTGGAGCTCCTGGATTGCGGCGATCTGGTCAGGGTTCGCTTCGATCCCCCTTCTTGTGACCAGGCTCCCTAAGAACTTGCCGGAACCGACACCAAAGGCGCACTTGGACGCATTCAGCTTCAATTGGAATTGGCGAAGGATGTCGAAAATCTGGCGGAGGTCGGCCAAGTGGTCCTGCGACCTTTTGGATTTGACGACCATATCTTCGATGTAGACCTCCACCGTCTTGCCGAGCTGGGCCTGGAACATCTTCGTCACCAACCGCTGGTATGTCGCTCCCGCATTCTTTAATCCGAAGGGCATTACCTTGTAACAATAGGTGCCCCTGGGAGTGATGAAAGCTGTCTTGTCCTGGTCTGCCGTATACAGGGGGATCTGATGGTACCCCCGGTAGGCATCCAGGAAACTCATTTGGTCGTGTCCGGCAGTGGCGTCGATGAGCTGGTCTATCTTTGGAAGAGGGAAGCTGTCTTTGGGACAGGCCTTATTGAGGTCGGTGAAGTCCACGTAGACCCTCCATTTTCCCGTCTTCTTTTTTACCACCACGGTGTTGGCCAGCCACTGCAGATAGTGGACCTCCTTTATTGCGCCTGCCTCGAGGAGCTTCTGAACTTCCTCAATCACGGCCTCAGTCTGCGGGACCCCAGTCCGGCGCGGTTTTTGAAGCACGGGCTTATGGTTGGGATCCACCTTTAATTCATGGCACATGACTGTCGGGTCAATGCCGGGCATCTCATAGGGTGTCCAGGCAAAGACCGCTTTATTCTCCACGAGGAGGTCAAGCAGTTCTGTCTTCTCAGACTCTGCGAGCTGGCTTCCAATTAGGAAGAATCTGTCTGGGTCAGTGGGATCAATGTTGACCTTGGTGAGGTCCTCGATGCTTTTCTGCGCTGGTGCCCTGCCAACGTCCCTAAGCTCGGCCTCTCTGTCTAGCTCGGCCACATTGACTTGGGATGGCTCGGCTTCGCCAAGCAGCACGGCCAGCAAGCATTGCTTGGCCATGTGCTGGTGCCTCTGATGGTGATCACATCCGTTCGGCCTAACTGGTTTTCGAAAGGGAATTTGAGCTTCTGATGGCGGGTGGAGGGCACTGCCTCCATGCTATGTAGCCACGTCCTCCCCATAATAACATTGTATGGGGAGGGGACATCTACTACTAAGAAGTCAACTTGCCTGCAGGCGCCACCCACTTGGACTCTAAGGGAGATCTTACCATTGGGATAAACAGGCTTAGAGCTGAAGCCGACCAGAGGGGTATGGGCAGTCTGGAGGTCCTCGTCCTTAAGTTTCAACTTCTTGAAGCAGTCATAGTACAGGACTTCGGAGGAACTGCTAGGGTCGACAAGGGCTCTTTGAACCAAGAAGTTCTACAGCTTCAAGGTGAGCACTAGAGCGTCATTATGTGGGAGCTTGACGTCTTCCAAGTCCTTGTCAGAAAACCATACTCGGACCCCCTCCGTTTTGGCTTTCTTCGCGGCCGGCTTTGGTGCCGCGGTCAGCACCTGCTTCTAATGGGAGGTGCGCCTGGCCTCGGCGCGAGCCTGAGAGCTCCTCTTGGGTGGGGCGGCGAGGTGAATGACGTTGATGATGCCTTCTGGCTCGCTGTCCTGGTTGTCAGCGTCTCGCCGTAGAGGTCGGTCATCACCTCGGCCTTCCTCCTTGATGTAATCCCTGAGGTGCCCTTCCTTGACGAGGTTCTCCAGGTGGGATTTGTAGCTCCTGCACTCGTCGGTTCTGTGCCCGTTTTGCTTGTGGTATGCACAGAACTTACTCTGGTCCCGGGAGGAGGGGTCAGTTGTCATTGGCTGCGGCCACTTGAAGAAAGGCTGCGCTTTTATTTTATTGAGGAGCCTATAGATTGACTCCTTAAAGATGGTATTTACTGCCGCGTGGGAGGCCACCTCGTGGCCTGACCTTCTGCCATTCCCCGATGCCGCTGCCGAAGTAGAGGGGGTTCGGTGCTGATCCGAGGACCGGGCCTTGCGCCGATCCGGGGACGGATCTCTGTGACGATCCTCCCTCCTGGAGGACCTGCTATCTCCCTTGGCTGGTTGGCTCTTCTTGGTGAGGCAGATGTTTTCGCGACTTCGCACCTCGTCTTCTTCCGCCAGTATGAACCGATTTTGCTCGGGTCATCAGCTCCTTCATGGTGGTCACGGGGTACATGACCAACTGTGCCCGAAGCTGGATGCCCGGCCGCAGAGCCAGCTGGAAGGAGTTCACTGCTAACTCTTCAGAAGCACACTCGATCTGGCTGTAGATAGTCCAGAACCGACGAGCGAACTGGGTGACGCTCTTGTCTTCCTGCATCCGGAGGGCCATTAGGTCAGAATCGATTTTCGGGATGACGCGATGAGCCTGGAATTTTTCTAGGAAGGAGGTCCGGAGCTGCCGCCAACTGGAGATGGAGCCTTCAGGAAGCGAGCAAAACCACCACAGGGGAAGATCCACCAAACTGGAGGAAAAAACTCAACAGTTTAGGGAGTCGTCATCCCCCCAGACCGACATCCTCTGGACGTAATGTCGGAGGTGAGCCGCAGGGTCCGAGGTTCCGTCATACAGGGCGAACCTCGGGACGCTGAACTTCTCGGGGAGTGAGTATTTTCTTATCTCCCTAGAGAAAGGAGATGCGCCAGTGTCCTCAGCTTCAAAGGCACTAAACTGGCCTCGGACGATTCCAGTTGTCTCCATATTCTGGCGGATCGTCTGCTTCACCTGCCGGTCGATCCACTGCTTCAGTTCTTCATCTTCCGATACCTGGCGCTGCTTCTTCGGTCCTTCACACACGTGACTGCTGCTGGAGCCTTCTTCTCCGTGGTCTCAGTCCCGCCTCTTATTATTGAGGACGTGCCTCAGGTCTCGCCCGTAGTCCAGGCGCCTGGGTGGTGGACTCGGACCCTTTTTGTCCTCGAGCTGTTGCTTGAGCTGCCGGATAAGCTCATGCTGCTCCTGGATGAGGCGGTTCTGAGCCCTGATGTCATTCGGGCGGGGGTCTTCGTTTTGATCGAGGCTGGTTTGATGGTGTGAGTGCGATCCAGCCCGCGCTGACTTTTCGCGTGACTTGGTGACCGACTTGTCGCCTTGCCTGGCCCGCTCGTGGCTATGGCGGGGCTGTTCCGAAGGTGGGACGTCGCGAAGGGAAGGCATGGTCACTCCCCTAGATCGTGACTGCGTCTGGATCGTGGGAGACCTCCCCCCTGACCTCCTTTGTTGAAGGGGTGGGGGTGGAAAATTCTGCACCAGCGTAGGCTGTATGGACAGAGCCTTGCCTTTGGAGGGTCCTTCGCCATTTCTGGTTTTTGGAGGCATGGTGCTTACAAGCTTTTAGTTCAGTTTCCCACAGACGGCGCCAAACTATAGGCGGTAAAAACGGCACCTACTTAGATTGAGATGGGATCGGGGTAAACTTCTTAGGACAGGGAATACTGAACGCGAAGAACCTGAAAAGGAAGGAAAAATGCTAGAGTCAGAGCCCCTGGCTGCCGTGAGCCGAAGGCGCTCCGATGCCTGAGTTAGTTCTGAGAAAACTAAACAGGAGGAGGAAGAAGGGAATGAGACGATGTGGAGGGTATTGTGAGTTGTGTATCGCATACCTTCATGGGGCTGATCCCATGTGTATATATGTGGAATTCCTCGTTCATTCTCTCTGTGAGTGGGGGTAGGTAGGGTGAGGTCCCATCAATCCTTACCCTGACAGGTAGCGGTAGGTGAAAAAGGCAACATTCCATCCTTACTTTTCATGCCTTCACTCAGTTGATGTAAAGGGCTGATAAAGCTAACTTCTTATCGCCATAAATGAGCGATCCTATCGCCATAAATGAAAATGCTCATATCTGTCAGGGCACGCCGCATTTCCCGGAGGAAGGTGGCGACCAACTCTGCCTTCAACATTTTGGTCCGAGACCAAGAATGGCTTAGCCGTGCTGTGCTTTTGTACTGGGCTGGCATTTACGCCGAGCTGCCGAACCGTGCTGCCGCGCTGGTACTCTTGACCGAGCTGCCGAGCTGACAGGCTATTACCACAGAGGCCGAGGTGATCAGCGAGTCCTGCTGTAATCTCTGCTTAATTTCGTCATTACGGTGTTTTACCCACACAGTTCCAATATTTATTCAAAAGAACTTTGTCAATGCAATACTATTTAATTTTCTAAATAAATATGTCTAGCTAGGACTAAATGATATTAGTATGCATTTGTCGATATTGACGAATACAGTGTCAACTAAATATTGGCCATTAGTTCACATTCATGGATATCAACTAATTATATGTTGATATCGACGAACTATTTGTTGACATCGATAATTACTGTGTTTTACTCTGTGAAATAAAAATTCGTTATCAGTCAATATTCGTTGATATCGATAAACTATATATATCGACGAATTTTTTGCCGATGTCAACAAATACTGTGTTTTACAGTGTGAACTAAAAATGGCTATTAGTGCATATTCGCTGATATCGACAAATTATATATTGATATCGACGAATTCTTTTTCGATGTCGAAGGATACTTTGTCTTACACTACAAACTAGAAGTTGGCTATCAGACCATATTAGTTGATATTGGCAAATTTTACGTTGATTTTGGTTAAAATTTTAGCAATATGGAGATGAAAGTAAATAAGAGAAAGAACATGAAAATATAGTGGGTTCATGAGATGAAAAGATGGATAAGAGTGGAGAAGGTGAAAAGAGATGAGAATATGAGAAGAAGTGTGGATTCGACTAATGAAAAGAAGGATATGAATGGAGATGATAGAAAGAGATAAGAAAATCAAAAGATTGATGGATTTAATGATGAAAAAACGGAGATGACCAAAGAAGATAAGAATAGATAAGAAGATGGTTTTAGGGTTGGACATGATTAGAGGTATGAGTTTGGTGAATCCATCCGAAAAATCACAAGTTTCGATATCAGGACTAACAAATTTTGTATTATGCAATATTTCTCCTTTTATTTTTCTTATTGTAGTACTTTTCTTGTATGTGTCTATATATATATATATATTAATTTGAATTGCTTATCACGAATGCATGTAAAAAAATATTTTTTTTAATTTTATAAGCAATGTATTCATCCTTATATAGTTTTTAAATTGTTTTAAAAAAAACATGACTCTCCTGAGTCTCTGCGTTGACTTTATCTGAGCCAATTTTTTTACACTAGATGAGTTGAGTCCGATTCATGATTTTTCCAACCTTGAGCCTGTTTGGATAAACGAGGAGTGGAGTAAATTAAAATGGACTTCATATGTGGAGTGGAGTACTTCAATTCACTCCATTTGGATGCTTATTTTGAAGTTAAGGTTTGGAGTAGAATACACTTTTACTCAAGGAAATGGAAGTACTTAGAGTTGAAGTGATATGGAGTATATGTGGCCCACAACATTACTTCATCTATCGGGCCAGACTCATCCAAACATGGTAGAGTTGAAATTTTAGACTGTTAGGGCCCATTTAACTTTACTCTACTCTATTTTTTGCCTATCCAAACAGGCCTAGATGTAAGTTTGGACAGCGGGCCAAAGAAACCCTACCACGTATTGGTAAACTGCCGATTTCAAAATAAAATTGTAAAACCACCTACCTTATTTCAAACTAGCTAGTACAACAATCCGTGAGGGAATGTTCACCAATGACTGAAAAGTATATTTACTGATTCAATAAGAAAAACTCTGATTACACAAAATCGATCATCAAATACTTATGTTAATTTTGTGATTATGATAGGTTTAGAAATGGAGTTTTTGAAGAAAAGTTAAAAAAGGGTGAAAAGGTGGTTACATAAAGTGGAGGAAATGAGTCTTAAACATGTTGAAGGTGGAGAATAGTTATAACTCTCAGTCGAAATGTTAAGTCATGGACAAAATCACCTAAAAAAACCCTTCAGTTCAATATAGTACTAGCATACTAACCCGTGCTCAGCACATATATGACCAACATTGCAGTCTAAAAACTTATGTATTAAAAAAATTCATAATTTTTAGAAAGAAAAAAAAAAAAAAGGTTGTGAGTACCTGTTTATGTAATCCAAATGCTAGTGATGTAGAAATGAAATAGGAGAGCATAGAAATGAAATCGGAGAGTTAGAGTAGAAAGGGAATGAGAATTTGAGTAGAAAGGGATGGTAGAATTTGGATGAAATCAGAGCCTTTGCAAAACAAAAAAAAAAAAAAAAAATGGAGAGTAGATAAGTGATTTTGATAAAGCAATAAAGTAGTCAGTTGCATCAGATAGGATTGGGGAGAGAACATGCAAGATTTTGAGAAAAAAATAATGTAATTTTCAGTCAAAATTAAAAAAACCTCAGTCAAAATCGAATCCCAAACCCTTCTTTTTAATATATCTATCTACTTCTACTATTATAAAAGAGGGAAAGTTGCAAAGTCTTTTTACTACACCATGTGGGGCCCACCTCCAACTATTATAATAAAATATAATAATAATATATTATTATTATTATATTACAATAATTATCTATTATTATAAAAGATGGAAAGTTGCATAGTTTTTTCACTACACCTTTGTGGGGCCTACCTCAAAATATTATAATGCAAACTTTTTCACTACGCTATTGTGAGGCCACCCCAAAATATTATAATATAATATAATAATATATTACTATGAGAAATTGTAAACTTTTTCACTACACCTTTGTGGGGCCCACCCCCAAATATTATAATGCAAACTTTTTCACTACACCATTGTGGGGCCCACCCCCAAATATTATAATATAATATCTCTACTCTTATAAAAGAGAAAATGTAATTTCATTTCACTACACACCTGGCCACATCTAAGAGAACAAAATGACATAACTTGTGTGGGCCCCACTTATATAATAATAATATAATCTATATATTATTATTACCCTTCTAAAAGAGAAAAACTTGGGCCCCACTTATATAATAATAATAAGATTATAAAAGAGAAGAACTTGTGTGGGCCCCACTTATCACTATTTTCTTATAAAAGAGACGAAAATGCAATTGGTTTCACTACACACTTGGCCCACATCTAAGAGAACAAAATGACACAACTTGTGTAGGCCCCACTTATATAATAATAATAAGATTATAAAAGAGAACTTGTGTGGGCCACACTTATATAATAATAATATAACCTGTACATTATTATTATTATTATTATTATATCTATTATTATTATATATATAACAAAATGATTATATAATAATAATATAATCTATATATTATTATTACCCTTCTAAAAGAGAAGAACTTGGCCCCACTTATATAATAATAATAAGATTATCAAAGAGAAGAACTTGTGTGGGCCCCACTTATATAATAATAATAATATAATCTATACATTATTATTATTATTATTATTATTATTATTATTATATATGTATATAACAAAATGACATAACTTGTGTGGGCCCCACTTATATAATAATATTATAATCTATACATTATTCTTATTATATATATATATATATATATCTATCTACCCTTATAAAAGAGAAGAACTTGTCATTCTTATTTCTCTACACATCTGCGGGCCTCACTTATATAATAATAATCTATTTATATCTTGGGCCCCACTTATATAATAATAATATAAGGAGCCGACCTCATTCTGGAGAAGAACTTGCCATGTTTATTTCTCTACACATCTATGGGCCCCACTTATATAATAATAATAAGATTATAAAAGAGAAGAACTTGTGTGGGGCCCACTTATATAATAATAATATAATCTATATATTATTATTACCCTTCTAAAAGAGAAGAACTTGGGCCCCACTTATATAATAATAATAAGATTATAAAAGAGAAGAACTTGTGTGGGCCCCACTTATATAATAATAATAATATTATCTACATTATTAATATTATTATTATTATATCTATTATTACCCTTATCAAACAGAAGAACTTGTCATGTTTATTTCTCTACACATCTGTGGGACGATTATAAAAGAGAAGAACTTGTGTGGGCCCCACTTATATAATAAGATTATAAGGAGCTGGCCTCATTCTGGTATTTTTTTTTCTGCTGTTAAACTTCATTTCATGCTCATATATCTTATAATGTACCATTTCTTTCTCAAAATTAAGGGGCAAAAGCCTGGCATGGTAGAAGGCGCTCCCTATTGCAACCTTGAAGTTGTGGGTTCAAGTCATGTATCAATCAAAAAAATAAAACTAAAAGGATTGTTGGATTAAAAAACCATACCATTGATCATATGTCGTTTTCTTTCTTATCATCATCATTATCATGATTGTCATTATTGTTGTTGTTGTTGTTGTTGTTATTATTAAATTCTACTTTTGGATGGTATTCAAAAGATGCTTTGAGCAAGTATTTTCCTCCAAATTCTCTGGAAATCTAATGCTTGGCTTTCTATGAGCAAATTAGAGAAGGCCATTAATTTAAATGCCCTAGTGAATTGTCCTGAAGCGATGACTATTAAATGCCTTCGTAAATTGTCACTAAGAGCCTTCATTTCATGGGAGAATTTAATGAAATTCTGGAGCCTTAATATTTTTCTTAGGCAGCAATGGTTTTATTCAGTGGGTGGAGATAAATTTGTTACAGCAAATTGCTTCTCACTTAATTAGCTTAAGTAGGACTCTAATAAGAGCTCTTATTGTCATGAAATGTTGACTTATTAAAAAGCTAGCTCTATCTGGCGCTAGCGTGCCGCCTTGCATGCAAGCGAAGCGCTATTGGCGGTAATAAATAGCTCACTGAGCGATGATTAATGCAGTCAGTTAGTGCCCTTGATTGTTCCAGAGAGAAGGATAATGGTGCCCCCAGAGCCGTGACATCCAGCAGCAGCATCTCCTTGCGCGCGAGAGACTTCTATGCCGGTCGTTATTCCCGGGTCTATTATGAAAGAAAGTGGTAGCTAAAGCAAATCTAAAGCAACAGTTGCTTTTGCTTCTTATTCTTAGTCAACCAACCACTTGGTACCAAGCAACTGGTTAGCTATTGCACTTTCAAAGTAGAAGAGTGGTTTCTTATCTTAGAAGTGGTGGTGTAAGAAGCGCACTATCCTCTTTGTCTTGAAAGAAAGTGAGTAAGCGTAGCAAAGCATATACATTAGATAAGTCAGCGATGTAATAAGCCGGCCTTTGAAGAAAAAAAGAAAATAAGAAAGTCCACAATTGAATTAGAAAGAAAAACAAGTAATCGGACTTGTCCCGAAACAAGTGATCCGATGTCCAAAGAACAAGACTTCTTGTTAAGCAAAGAGCACTTTTCCTTCTTGACATAAAACTGGTTGTCGCGTAATATCTGGAAGATAGCTCTTCAAGCGTTTCATGTGCTCTTCAAGCGTCCCACTATAGACTACAATGTCATCAAGATATACCACCACAAACCGGTCCACCAATGAGGTAATTATGTTAATTTTCCTACCTTTAACAGATTTTTTATAATTCTCTTTGTACAAATTAGCTTTACAAGGGAGAGATTTGTTTAGTTTTTACAAAGTTTTTGTATTATTTTACTTAAGATTTGCACCCTTTTTTTCAATTGATTGTGATGAGTATGTTTTTGTTTCAAGTTATTATTGCATTGACTATAAAAAAAATATCTAAAAAAGTGTAAAGCGTGTAAGTTGTGGTGTGACCTTTCACGTGCAGCGCTCCATTAGATATAATATAAAGTATAACTTGCTCCAAAACATGTAGGTTAGAAACGGGGATCGGATCCATAAGTGGTATAACCAACGTATCTCTCTCCTCCAAACACTAAAAAACTCCAAGCTTCGCATTCTCCACTTCTACACCTCCCAACATCCCCTATGCTGCTCTCGTCTTTGCCCAAACTCCTTCATCTACGACTCCATCATCCGAGGCCAGGCCCCCTTCCAGGCTCTTGTCTTAGGAGGGATGGCGTCCCGGGCGATTACCACACCTGCCCATTTATTCTCAAGGCGTGTGGATTGGCGTGGGATTTGGAAGAGGGGATAGGAGTGCATAGAGAAGTGGTTAAGAGAGGGTCTTATGAGGATCTGTTTGTGGAGAATGGGTTGATTAGCATGTATTGTTGGTGTGGGGAAGTGGATTCCTAGAGCTGTGGTGGGTGGGTTTGCAATTATTGGGAAAAATGGGAGAGGCGCAAGGGCTATTTGATGAAATGCTGGAGAGAGATGTTTTCGCTTGACCCATCATGATTGATGGGTATGGCAAGGTAAGTGAGCTAGTAGTTCCTTGACATTTACTGTAAGTGACTATTACATAATTGGCTACTTTTGTTGTGGTGTAAAATTTGCATGTCATGAACATTTTACAGGCAATCTACAATGAAGGAGAAACCTATGACTTGGTTGTTTTTATAGCTATTATTCATGCTCATGTAGAAATCTAGGATTTGCTTATTAATGCTCTTGTATTCCTCCAAAACAAAAAAGAGGAAAGCTGTAAAAGGAAAAACGCTAATTTGTGAATACACATTTGAAGATTTATGGGCCGGCCAACACCTTTACATCTGCTACTACAGTCTGTACGGTACGCCCCACCCACCCCTGTTTGCTTGCTGTTTGGAATCTGGTTAGAGTAAAATCTTATGTTATGATGAGGATTCCATGATGTCGATTTCTGAGGAGACAGATCCAATTTTCCACGGGCATAGATTTTCTCGAGTTTGATGTGGTGCTTTTCTTTGTGGAAGGAGATTTTTTTTTAAAAACTAATTATCAAAATATCGCATGGCATTGGAACTACTTTTCCACACTCGTCTAGAACCAAATCTCAAAACTCCAGAGTTGTACAAACACGGTCATATAGACTTTCACAGCCATGAATTTCATATTTGGTGACAGACATTCACAATGGAACCCACACAATCAAACCAAGTGAGAGAGACTCATTATTGAGACTTAACAACATAAATTATATATCATTCACTGATGACGACTTGAAGTTCCGAGGTGTCTACAATTACAATATTCTTCAATGTTTAGAAATTCAAATTAAAAAAAAACCCCGCCTATCACACAGTGCTACACATGTGCAGCTATCTTTTATATGGTCCATGTCCCACTTGATGCAATCTGGATAATGGAGAGTAAAATCTTATGCAGTGTTCACAGAAGTTCTTAAGATATTCTCCACGAAAAGCTGCAACAATTCATAAAAAGTTCATATAAGAAAATGCTCCTTGAAAATAATTGGGTTTTGACAATGTAAAATAAGATTGGGTTACCAGAACATTAATATGACGTACCCCAACATGGATTTAATTTGCCTAGACAACCCCCTAGTTCTAATAATCCCAGCGCTCGCTCACTGGCCATAAAACGGGTAATTGAGAAAGAAAACATAACAACTATAGTTACCTGGATAGTTGGATCACAATTCGGGGTTCATGGTAGTTGGTCATAGTTCGCCTCATGTGATTGACCTTGATTTTGCTAGGCATAAGATGAGTTATTAGTTTCCTTTATTACTTGTGCCCATTTAAGTTTTCTTTGAAGTTCTTACTGGATCCAGGTTTTATAGATATGATTTTCACCAATTCCAAGGATTTGGATGTAAGGTTGAAAATTTGTTCTGATTCAAGAGAATCAAGATTCCAACTCCTGATGAGCTGACTCTTGAAATTTCATGTTGTAACTCATATAGCATAGACCCATGATTTGGATCTTTGCATAACCGATCATGGATATTAACATTCTTTTGGAAGTCGACTACATGGATTTGGATAAGATATAATCCACTAAAGGATATAGATGAACTCATCAGATCTAGTCCATATCAAAAACTTAAATTAAAAGATCAATTTAGATGAATGGGATGGATTTATAGCATAGTAGATGCATGTAATAAACCTAAACTTGCACAACAACACAAGTACAAATCTATCAAATTAAGAAGCAAAATTGAATAATCTATTGAAACTGATCTACAACAGCACTATATATAATGATAAAGCACTCTTACAAGAGCTCAACATTGACTTATTTGGGAGTCAATGAGAGAGGCCATAATCCCTAAGATCAATGGGGTCTTATAAACGCCTCTCTAAATATGATCTACATATTCTTTGATGTGGCATTTAAGAAGTCTAATAGAAATTCTTCTTTTAATTGTATCTTATTCGCTAAAGGGAAATTTTGTGGTGTAAGGACTGCTAAAGACCCTACACTCAATTGAAATCATCCAATTGATTTTGACTACCAATTGATTTTGATACCTTTTTAAATCCTTTCCCAATCCTCTTAAATCCTCCAAAACGTTTTATCCTTATCCCATTAACTCCTCTTGCAACCGTTTCCTTTCCTCTACACATTTTTTTCATTTTCAAATCCCCTTCTCCATGTTTTTCTCCATTACTTCTCAAAAACCTTTCTCTGCATTTCTTCCTTTTCTCCATGCCTCCCGCTCACTCCTGGTAACTCCAATGATCGACTCTTTGATACCTATGGGTTATCCGCCAGGTCTGTTGATGAAGAATAGGTTGAAGCTGTTAGTTTCTTGTTGGGGATAATTAGGGCAAACACGCATAATCAAACACACCACAAGCAATCACACAACACAAACATTTACATGGTTCGCCTATGTCCACGGGATGAGCGTTCCGCTCGATTTCACTATGCAGGAATTGGGCAACTCGTTACAAGGATTCCAAACCCTCTAACACTTAGCCTACTTTCTTCCCATATGTCTCAATCTTGCTCTCACAACCTCTCCTTTATCTCCATGCGGTTCGGTAGACTCCGATACCACGGGAGAGAAAGCTCCCACCTCTCTTACATAGTCTAAGGTTACCAATTCAATCAATATAATCTTTGCTTTCTTCCCCCAAGAAAGCCCCAGTACAATGACCAAAATACCCATGACCCTGAACCTGATAATTGGCAACCCAATAAACCAATGCAGTAAAATTGGAATACAAGACATAAATCTAACAATCTCCACCTTGAAGATAACCGGCAATGTCTTTCTGTCCCTGCATCGATGGTGCAGTCTTCATTCTTCAACATTTTTGACATGTTGAAGCAGCACTTGAACTTTGAGCAAAGTTCATCTTCTTGTCAAACTCCACCTCGAACTTAACGCTCCAATCCATCGACGAGTCCAAGTGATGTCTATATCTGAATCATTCACTATCCAGTCGTTAAGCTATCTTGACTTTAGCACCCCTCTGAGGATCCATGCAAAACAATCTTGTGAGTGAAAATGGATTGAGAATCCGAGTCCTGATGACTCCACAACTGTAGGACAACCTTCGCATCCAAACGATCAAATCCTCTGTTTTACCTTCTCTAAATCTCTGTCTTCGATCAATAAAAACCTTGTTTGACCACTACTAATGTTGGCATGGCGTCAGTTCCTGCTTACTCCTTCGCTGACTTTGCTTTGGCAAGATGAATGGCATCACATGTGATCTGACAAGATGTGTCTCCCAAATGAACACCTTCGTTTCATTGAAACTGCAAACCCTCTTCAACTTAGTCAAATATGGCCCCTTTGACCTTGCCTTCCCTTTGACCTTGCCTTGCTGATGTAAGCGATTCCTGCATTTGAGTCCAGTCAACCTGAATTTAGCACCATGCTTTAGACCTTGTTACCACAAGCACATCGGAAGAAACAGCTTTGAAATCTGACTCCAGATGGCTCCGTTATCGCAAAAACAATTTTCTGCACTTTGATGTCATACTTCCCTGTTGATGCAACGAGTCCATGGCGCAAATGGATCTCCGATCGGACTTTAAATGCTTCAAATATAGTGAAAATAATTTTCTGTCGTCTGATCCCAGCCAAACCCTGTAGCCCTACTGCTGACATCAACCAGTGACATCGCGCGGATGTCAGTGCCTTGTTCTGACTGCTGCTCTGGGCTGGGCTTATGCGACACGGGTCAGGCTGACTCGACCGGACCTGGAGTTGATCTGACCTGGAAACCAGGTCGTCTTCTTTGTTCCTGCTTGGTTTTGCAACAGGTTCGGCACAGTCGTTATCTTCTACGGCCAAGACTGAACTACGGTTTGTTTGTTTGGTCACCTTCTGTGGTGGTGGTGAACCATGGCGACCCTCTTACTCTGGCAGTCTTCTTCGTGAACAGGACGATGACAAGCCCGAGCCCTCCTGTTCTATTCTTTGCTTCTCTGGCAGCGGCAAGAGCACACCAGAGTCCTGATCTTCTCCAACAGTGGCTGGAGTCCGGTGATAAACAAACAAGCAGCGTTTTTCCATTGGCGACAGTGCCTCTCGATCCACAAAGAGCTTGGACCCTACGTAAGTCCTCTATTTTGCACTGTAGCTGGAACCAGATCCTGGCCTCCTTCGATAAGCAACAGAGGCTGCGATTTTGACTCCCAATTAATTTTGATCCCGTTTTAAATCCTCTCCCAATGCTCTCAAATCCTCCTTAACGTTTTATCCTTATCCCATTAACTCTTGCAATTGTTGCCTCTTCTCTACACCTTTTTTTCATTTTCAAATCCTCTTCTCCATGTCTTCCCCATGACTCCTCAGAAACCTCTCTCTTCATCTCTTCATTTTCTCCATGCCTCCCGCTCACTTCTGGTTACTCCAATGATCGACTCTCCTATACCTATGGGTTATCTGCCAGGTCTGTTGATGAAGAACAAGTTGAGGCTGTTGGTTTCCATTGTAGCTCTCGTAGGTTGCACCTCTTGGACTCTCTTGATGCCCATCATCTAAGGTTTGTTGTTTTTTAAGTTATACAACACTATTCGATTTCTGTTTCTTTGCTTTCTTCTCTGCTTTGTTTTTCCTCCCATTTTTTAACAATTTTTTTGATTTCTTTTTCTTTTTTTTCTTTTTCTTTTTCCTTCTCTTTTGAATGTTAGGCTGCTCTTATAAAATAGATCAATCTCTGATAGATTTTGACTACACAGTTGATCTTGACCATTTGGCCCTTCGAGTCCTACTAACTATTTAAACTGTTTTTTGCTAACACTGGCTGTTCATATTCCGCACTGGTCCTCTCCTGTCACTTTCAACAGTGGGCAATCCAACGTAGGTTTGAGGCAGTTTCCTGGGTCTGTGGATGTGGATGAGAAGAAAGGGAAGAGTCTATTTTACTATGTTGCTGAAGTAGATGGGCATCCTGAAAAGAAGCCCCTTATTCGTTGGTTCAATGGAGTTTGGTTCTTTTTGTTCTTTTGCTTCCTTTTTGGGGGATGAGACTTTGTTCCATTTTTTTTGTTAATTTTGGGTCATGGGATACTAGAGTTTCTCCTTTTGTTCATTTTTCTCTCCACTACATAATGTTTTAGTTAGTTCTATCTCAGTTGCAACATGGTTGTTTCCTTTCTTCTTTCTAGGGTTCTTACTGATGGCAGTTACTTTCGTAGGTTTTTTTTCTAACTAATTGGATTTGGTTAGATTAACTCAGCTCGGCTTTTGCATTCCTAGAAGATGTTGCTTATGTGCCTCTTTGACAGTATAGTTGCTGTTGGCTTTTGCTCCGATCTGTCTGCTTTAACCTGTTATCCTCTGTTTTGAATGAATGTGCTACATCTCAGTATTAGAAATTTAGAACAAGTAGTTCAATTGAAATTTGGGACTGCACTAGAAGTACTAGGGATAATAGGGATTATCAGCTCATTCTCAATTTTTATTTTTATTCCTTAAATCTAAACAACCTGTTGTAAAAAAAAAGGAAGAAGAAGTGAGCATCGATCTCTCCTTGATACACATCAGCAGCCCATTTGCCAAATCAGCGAATTGAGCCCTCTCCTTTTTATCTCTTTAAAAACAAATAAATTTTATCTTTTAATCCCTCTTTTTCAGCTCCCTCTCATTATCTAAAACAAACAGAACTCCTTAACTTCTCACTTCTCAATGCCACATTGCATACAATTTAAAAGAAGAAGATGGTGATGATGATGATTATCATTATGATTCATAATTTCATATTCACTGATTATGAAACTATAGAGTGCTGTCTGTGTATCAAAATCTGTAGCTTTCTTTGTTGTTTGTGTGCTTATTTGTTGACTGCATTTTTTTTTTTGTTCTGAGTTGCAGATTTAAGAGAGAAGAAGACAACATTCAAGCTTGGGTGAACCTTCAAAGTGAAAATGCAGAAGCTCAATCAAGAAAGATTGGTGTATCTCCACTAAAAGCTGCATATGTCATTTTTGTTAGTGGGTTTGCTTCTTTTTATTTCATTTTATTACATTCACATGATCTGTTCACCTAAGAAATGGAGGAAATACACATTGTTAGGTTGATCCCTTTGTTTAGAACTAACTCACATGTAAGTCTGGTCCTTTCTTTCAGTGACCCAAAACTTTCATGTGACATCTTCATTGTTTCCTGATGGCATGACTGGTGCCATAGACAAGTCGTTGTCCCCCTAGGGGACAGGTTCATTACCTTAAATGATATTTTATAATTCATATTTCCAAAATAAAACGAACAAAATGGAAATAAAAGATAGTTTCATACAGAATTACAGATAGTCTTAAGTGCCTAACCACCGATTTCTCTGTTGTAAAATGTGGGCAAATATGGCTATTGTGGTCCATTATGTTTACAGGAACTTCCTCCACCTATGCATAATTGATTTAAGAAATCAGGATTCCAGCCTACTCTGGAGTATCTGGAGGGTTGGTAGGTTTCCTGGTTTTTTTTTTTTTTTTTTATTTTTTTTTTTTATTTTTTTTATGAATAAAATGTTTAAACTATTACAACTGAGTTAGGAGTTCTTCACATTCAGTAATTTAGTTGAATTTTGGAAAGGATTGCCCTTTTTTTCTTTCTTTTGTACTTTTATATGGGTTGGAGATTCAACACTATATTACCTGCATTTACATTGAATCATTTGCCTTAGACATTGACACACCAATAAGCAATAGTTCATCAAGTATCATGACATTGATGCTGGCCTTCTCCTTTTCTACAACCTTCATGATTTTGATCAATGTATTTTCCCCCTTTTTTACAGTTGAAGTAGTCTATTGGATTATAAAAATGCAAAATTTTCAATCAAAAGTTTATATATTTGTTTTATTAAATAAAAACACGGCGTTAAGTTCAATTTTGGAGTTGGAGCTCGATTTCGCAATCAATTGCAATTTCATTGCCAATTTAGAAATTGATTTTGACCCAAGAAGCAATTGGTTTTGACCTTATCAATTTGGAGACAAATCACATTCAAAGTTTAAACCCAACTGGACTCTTTATTTAGATATTATCTCAGTTAAACAGAACCAGACTCTTTTACAAATTTTCTGTTTGTGGAGGGCATTAAATCTAACAACATCACTATCATAAATCTTTGTAGATAATTTATAAAGAAGAAACTGCAAGGAGAGAAATAAAGAGAGAACTTTTACATAAAGTCTGGATAGCATTTGTAGAAATTTTTTGATAGTATTTTTTTAAGATTTAAGATACAAGGACCCATAATTTATAGAATGAAAATCCATGATAACTTATCCCTCCTCTTTGCAAGAGACCTTAGCCTCTTTTAACCTATTTCTTTACTTTCCTAAGTTACCTCACCTAACTTATCATGCATTAAAGTGGCACCATTAATCAGAAGAGGACATTAAGTTAAATCAATTCATGGCTATCGAGATGTTCAGCAACTTATTCTCTATGTTTGTTTATTTATTTTCTTTTTGTATGTTATCCAACTATTGGCCATCATTTGTTTACCTGTGCAGATCAACTCTAAAGATAGTTACAATACCCTATAGCAACCACTCTCTATCCTCTTTCTGACCAAAAGAAGAGGAATCTAATAATCATATATCCCATACTCAATAGCAAAGCAGCAGTTTGTGGTGTATTTGTTATAATGAGTCCTCTCCTTCTATAGCCTTCCCTTCCTCTCCTTCCTCTTTGCACACTTCCCCTTCAACTTCCCTCTCCGAGTCGATGAATGGAAGAGAACATGGCCAATGCCAACTTTATCATCACAAAGTGGAGCCCATTTCTTAGAATTCATTAAAAAGCCACAACCACTGTCTTAGATCTCTCACTCTATAATAAGATTGGTGTTTGTTTTGAGACCCTTTACTTTCTTGAGATTTCTTTACTGTTGTCTAATTTCCTAATTTCTTTAGAAATATTCTGATTGACAATTGATATTATGTAAAATTTTGTTCGGTATATGGCAATTGCTTTAGTTAATTACAGGTCTAAGAATTCTATATGTTTTTTATTTCAACTATATTGTTTGAGATTGTCTTAGTTCAAATATGTTGTCAAGCCTATTATAGTACGCTTTTCAATTAACTTTAATGTTTTATTTTTATATTTCATTTTGCATGTGTTCTGTATTTTATGATGTTTCCCCTATTTGGTACAAAATATATGGATCTGTTGTCTAGATGTTTAGATTTATTTATTTATTTATTTATTTATTTATTTATTTATTTATTTCACTTGTCAAGAACTGGTAAATTCTCTGTTTGAAATTATTTAAAGGGGATTTTACTGGAAAAATCACCTTAGCTGCTAACTGGACCAAAAAGGCCCTCTTAGTTTCCTTCTCATGGAAGTGGTCCCCTGGGACTATTTTTTTTGTTTACATCGCTACCATGTCTTTTTTTTAACACAAGCACCGCAAAATCCAAGAATGTAAGCCAACCGCTTGCAACTCTGCATCTCCGCCTCCTAAACACTTCCCTCACCGTCAGGCGTCAGATCCTTATACAAAGTCCCCAAAAACAACGACCCGCTGCTACAAAAAGGGTTGACTGAGAATCCCATCTCCATAGTTAGCAACTTCTTCACAATCTTAGTCGTCCTGTAAATGATATCCCATCAAACATGATCTTTACTTAGAGAATTGGGGCTCCCCTTCCACTCAAATGAGGAGAATTGCGCCATTTCAGCGCTCACCGCCTTATAATAAATTGAAAATTTTGCGGAATTGTTGGGAAATACGAGTAGAAGGCAATCGGGGTGCTTGGATTCCATGTCGGGGAACCGACCTTTAACCGCGCGGGAGGGGATTTTGAAGCGAGGGAGAGTTCCGACCCCATGACACGTTGAAGATCAAAGAACCCAAGTCCGTCAAGGAGCTTGACGTCCCACCCTAGGGGCATGGCGGCGAAGGCGAGTGCAGCAATGGCGTGGCCGACGTCTTGGTTGCAGTAGTGGAAGGCGTGCTCTAAAAATAAGAAAAGCTATCCATATAACATGTGAACTATAATTCTCTTAAAAGAAATTGATGCCTAGATCTGAAAATAGTAAAAAAATTCATGCCTGGCTCTGAAAATATTGAGTGACAGATTTGAAATCTTACCCATGAAAATGGTGAAATTTTGTAATGTCGAAATGCCTTGAATCATATGAATCTGACAATTGGATTGAATCTTACTCATGTTGGAAGATAAGGCACTTGTAGGGCGTTGTCAATTCAACTTCTTTTTTATCATGACTCTCCCTAATACCATTCTTGATCTGCCCTATATCCATACAAGCAAAGAATCTAAGATCCAAGGTCATAAAAGCATTATGTATGAAAACTTTTATATGAATGAATTCTGCTTGAAAACATTGAAGGGCATATCACCTGATGGATTTCATATTCTATGGGAAAGAAAAAATTTGTGGATTAGACCACTTATGATTAATATAAAAAAATGCAGCAACACAACAACTTGTGTTATCTTTCAGTTATATCATTAACATCTTAAGTTTTAAAAATTAGAAAATATTATTTTGTGGATTTGCTTTGCTTAAGTTATCAACAGTCGAGTCTAAGATCACATCAATTGGATCACAAAAATTATTAGCAACTTTTCTACAAGCAGTCAATAAGCTGTAGAGCTTTAGATGCTGTATTTTATATATTTCCAAAAGTTTTCTACAAGCTTGGATTAACTGTGATGTGCCAACTTAGGTTGAAAAAGGAAAAAGCCCCTAGAGTTTGGTCCAGCTGACCATGATTTGGTTTGGTTTGGGCTGGCCCATCTATAATTTGGATGTAAGCTTGAGCTGGCCTATGGCCTAAATGAATCTTTTACCGACATATCACATATGTATCAATTTTTTTTTTTTTTTTAGCATTTTTTTAAGATGGCAGATAAAATTTAAGTACTTAACTCATTATGGATTCATGTTATCAATATTTTTGTCATCCATATACTAGAGTAAATATACAGATTTTTTTTTAGTAAGAATTCTTTGCACATTGTTTCATAGTAATACAGGAACCTCCCTGTGGAGCCCACATGGGGCCATACCAATCACAGGGGAGGTGAGGATGAGAAGATCAAAATGAGCCTTAGGAGTGTGTAAAATATCAATCTGATCAGATCATCCTAATCCCTTAATCTATGGCCCTTAGCTTTAATAATTTTTAAAAGGCATTGTATTTTCAGACAGGCCTACTCTCCGGCCAGTCCTTTATCCTGTGAGATCTATGCTGTCCCCTTAGTGGGGTCTGTGGTGGGCCACATAAATCATGGGGAAGGGTGGTAATGATAACGCCTTAATGGACCCACCAGTGTGTAAAACTTTAGGTCGATTGGATCATCCTAACCCCTTGACATTTGGATGGGGACTTGGGGAGTACAACCCCCTACATTAAATGAGTATTTAAGAGGAAGAACGTCAAGGCTAATTTCGCACAAGCGAACATGTAGGAGAAAAAGATACCTCTATATTTTGGAAGATAAGAAATAAGATACCTCTATATTTTGAATCGCGCCTCACCGTTGCATACATTCCGACTATTGTCGATGAGTGTGCAACCTTGCATCTCCCAATGTGATACTTGGCCAATCTGTTGTGTTAGGTCGCTCAGGAAGCCTCAAATGTGGACAACCATGTATTTGGAGTTCTATCAATGAAGGCAAGGCCAATGTGTTACAACGAATTATACTTTTCAGATTGGGTAATCCCCTTAGTTTGAAATTGCGTAATTGTGGGAATGGATTCTCGGGTAGGGATTTGTCACCTTCTATGATCTCCTCTAGTTCTTCACAATAACTCACACGAACGGTCTGTAACTGATCTAAGTTTTGCACCATTTCAGAGGAGAAGAGACTTTTCAGCTGATCACAATCACGCAGATGAATTTCACTCAGCTTCCGTAGGCATTGCTGTGGCACTTGTCCTTTAAATAGCTTCTGTAACTTTGGCAGCATCCTGAGTTCTAGTTTCTCAATATTTTGTAGTGCATCTTCTCCAACATCACTCCAATCTAAAATGCGTTCCATTTTCTTACACCGATCGATATTGAGCATTCTTAAGCCGTTTGCAACGCCCACTAACTGAAAAACATCTTTTACATCAGCATTAATCAATCCTAAACCTTCTGTATGTGTCACCATCACCTTAACTCCATGAGGATAATTGTTGCCACCACATATATGCACATGCTTCATACAATCCATATAATTTGGTTCATCAAGAGATGGGCCAATAACAACTTTGAATTTTTTCAATTTTGACCATTGCTGAAGAAACAAATCCTCTTCTATACAATCAAAGTCTTCAATGGTGATCTTGAGAATAGTTAACTGTTTCAGTTTCGCCACCTCACCAAGTGTGGCGTCATTTTCAACTGCAAGCTCACTTCCTTTTGCCCAATTTACTTTTGTCTTTTGCAAGCGCAGATCCTCTAGGCTAGACAACCCTGATATTCCACTGGATGGAATTAATGTTCTGAAGTTTTGTAAATTTGACATGTTTAGCTTCTTAAGTTTAACCAAGTTTTGCATATCTTTGGGCAAACTTCTGATGCCAGATGATTTTATATCTAGAAATTGAAGCTCCTTTAGTTGCCCCAAGAATGAAACCTCTGTTAATGTGTGACATCCTGTCAAGATGAGTGCTCGTAAATTCAACAACGAAGATGAGGATACTGACAATGATGTGATGGAAGTGAAAGACAGATCAAGAACTTGTAAAGCCGGCATGAATTCAAAGAAGCTATGATGGACAGCAGTGATGGGATTATAACTCAAAAACAGTGAAACAAGATTGGGACATTCGGGCTTAATGGGAAGTTCAGTGATCCCATTCATCATCAATGAGATTCTCGCAAACTCTCTCCAAGTTTCCTCAAGGGGTGGCTCCTTTAGTCCCTTTCCAAAGCCAGCTTTGACTAAGATTTTTGGGCCTTCATCACAAGATGATGATGCCATATATAGTGCCAAGTCACGAACTATGTCATGCATCTTAACAACATTACCACCAAGCCGAATTCCTTCCTCCAAAAGGCATCTACGCTTGAGTATTTCAATGATACGGTGACCCTTGTTTGATGCATCTACCAAGTTATCTACACTATCAATAAATCCCTCCATTATCCAGAGCCAAACTAGACGGTTGACAAGTATTTCATAATCTTCTGGAAATAGCGAACAATATAAGAAACACATCTTTACCTTTTCATCACTTAAGTCATCGTAACTCTTCTTCAAAGGTTGAAACACATTACTCTCCATGCCTTCAATATCAG
The DNA here is from genome assembly GCA_029852735.1 of Persea americana. NCBI lineage: Eukaryota > Viridiplantae > Streptophyta > Magnoliopsida > Laurales > Lauraceae > Persea > Persea americana. Next base: position 56,524,631 of record CM056814.1, on the reverse strand, counting down.
GAGGCGCCGACGCTCTCAATGCCCTCAAAGCATCCTGCCACAGCTCTTTCTTATTTTGCCCTTGCATTGCTTTTGCAACTACAATGATTGCCAATGGTAGACCACCGCACTCCATCGCAACATCCTTAGCAATAACTTTAATGTGTGGCTGATGGACTACCTCCCCAACATTGGCAGCAAACAGATCCCAAGCTTCATCTTCAGTGAGAGTTTCAACTCTTATCTTTTCAGCCTTCATATCACTACAAACTTGGGCCGCCGAGATGTTATCAAGTCGTGTAGTTATGACAATTTTGGATCTATTTTCCTTGTTGGTTGGAATTCCAATTTCACTCAAGTTGATTGAATTCCAGAGATCATCAAGGATTAGCATGTACCTTGTATCAGTCAGATACTGACGTAATTGCATGGATCGGTTGCTGTAGGAATCCTGTTCGCTAAAATTCAACTGCAGCCTGCCCATAATTTCCTCTTGAACCCTTTCCAAATTGAGTTCCTTGGACACAGTCACCCAAATCACATAATCAAATTCGCTGGTAGCTTGAAGCTTATTGTTGATGGCTTTCATGAGAGTGGTCTTGCCTATTCCACCCATCCCATAAACGGATATGACGCTGGTGTGCTCGTCGTGCAAGAGATCCCAAATCTTCTCCATGGTTCGTTGAGATGAGCTCTGACCAACCGAAAAAGATGAGGTGGGCATATCCATCTCCATCACCCTTGGTGGCGAAGACATGGCGACCAATTTGATGAGGCTTCTTTCATTGATGAATCGTGGGATGTCTTTGAGCTTCTCGAAAGCCCTTTTACCCAGTGTGTAGTGAGAGGAAAGGTCAGGGAAGCATCCATTGCAAAAAGTCCGCCTTTGATCGAATTGTAATTTGATGGAGTCGATTTCGGCTACGATTGTTCGGGCCTGATCAAGCCAGGTCTGGGCTTGGTTCGTGAGCCTCTTTCTTGCTCTTGAGGCTTCCCGTCCTTCACTCTCTGTGTCCTCGCACAGGGCTTTCAACTTGCTAGCTTCTTCCATTAGAGCCTCTACATTTCTTTGGAGATGTCTCACATAATCCGTCTGATGGGAGATCTGAGTGCAGAGATTGGGAATGATCTGAATGATAGCTAGAATGATTTCCATGATAGATAGATCAGCGAAGAGGGGGAAGATATAAGTTCTCTGGAAGGAGCAGGTAAGAAAGGGGAAAAGAAGGACTTGGGTTCTGATGACAACTTGGGTATCTTCCTTGAAACAAAATGACAAAAACAACGACAAGAACATTTGACTTTTTGGGTCTCCACTTGCCACCCAACAAATAAAGATTTCTGACTTACTGATTGCCATCACCCACTGGGTAACTTGCTTTCTACAATTCAAGAAAAAGAAGTATGAACTATGTCAATTCTTCTTTGATCTAGAAAGAATTGGATCTAGATCCAGCAGGTTGAAGCAAGGATGTGGAACCAGAATTGACCACTCATGTTCATTAAATAAACTCTTTTTAAGTCTCTGTATAGTTTGTTCATATATATTGCATTTGGAAATCGGAAAGCTCCACTTGTATACTTAAATCAGAACTATTTCTGACATCCTTCGATCCCCATTCTTATCCTGAATCCTAATCCAAAACCAGGAATTACAGTTTTTTTAGCTCTGATCCGACAAATGATCCATTCTTGGATCCAAAACTTGAAACCGGGTCAAAATTCCTTGAGTTGATGGTCAGCTCCAAGCTAGATGGGCTGCCTTTTCAATTGAACCAGGTCATACTACTGACTCAGGGAATAGCTTATTCCACTATAGTGTCACTAACAAAGTTCTAATTCAACCTCACCTGACAAGTCAGTTAACTGATTTTTTTTTCCTATAACATTTCTGAATGGTTTGAAGATAAGGTCCAAACCAATTCATACCGTTGACTTTGGGAATCCGGACATATGGAAACAAGAATCCAACCACATGTTTCTGCTTGCAGTGAGGAATCCCTTTTCCAAAGGCAGTGAGGAAAACCTGCGAGTTTCTCATGGATTCCTTGTTTGTTACCAAATATGCCGTAAAATGATCATTCTCTCTACCGTAAAATAATTTATGCATACAGGGGAGTGCTTGAAAACTCCTGTGGAGCTTTTTTCTTTAGAAAAATGTCCCTTTTAATGGGGCCCACTGTTATACAAAACAAAATTTTGATTTTGTTTTAAATGGAAATTTATATAAAACAGAAGAAAGTCCCACCTAAAAGTCCCACCTAACTGTCCTCTCTATCTTTCTCATCCAGAGTCTTGCTCATCTAAATGGTCCTTCCATGGATTAAATACAGCAAAACCAAAGACCCCACCGATGGCACTTAAAATATCCATCTAATTTTTTATTTTTATTTTTTTGAAAGATGTGAGCCCCACTGTGTAGTTGACCCAGCCAAAATAGGGAGATTCATTTGACAATGAGTCACACATGATCTATGTAATGGATAGTTAGGTACAACTCTTCAATGTCCGGATCAGTTATGCATGGGTGGTCCACTAGTGATATGGACTTCGTTGAATTTTTGGCTAGGTCTTCTCCAGTCTCTATAAGATGGGTTATCCCATATGTAGTAGGCATTGGTGTTTGTTATTGGGCTTGGTTGGGCCAATGCTTTTTTAGAACCCAGATCATGTGAGACATCTCAAAAAGACATCACACGAATCATCTTGCCAACTTGGGGACCTGTTACCTACAATTAAGTGATAGGGTCTTGGTTTCTTGGAAGGGTATGCAATATTGGGAAAAATGGGAGAGGCGCAAGGGCTATTTGATGATATCCCGGAGAGAGATTTTATAACTTGGGCAATCGTGATTGATGATTATGGCAAGGTAAGTGAACTAGTAGTTCCTTGACATTTAGTGCAAGTGACTATTACATAATTATCTACTTTTGTTGTGGTATAAAATTTGCATATCATGAACATTTTACTGGCACTACACAATGATAGCGAAGGATGGGGTAGATATCATGACTGTAGCTTCTAATGGTGAAAAATATATAGAACTTTCCTATCAATGTTGGATTGGATGGAATTTTGAGCTTCTTGCTTTGAGTTTGGGAGCTGATGTGATAGAGTGGGGTTCACTTCCTATTGTCGATGCAATCTAGACATTGCTGATGAACTAAGTAACGTTGGTGTTTGAATGGGAACCACTATTTGGCGATCAATTGATTGATGCTAGCAAGCCTGTATATAGTTTGGTCGTCTACATGCTCAAAGATTCTATTTTAGAGCTTCAATAAATATGAGCGGTACTAGTCCCTTTTGGAAGAGATACATTTCTTCCAGTGGGTGAATTTGGTTGTGCTTTGCTTCTTTTTTTTTTTTCCCGTATTGGCAACATGTTTCAAACCCATAACCTTGTGTATTGTGGGCTGTCATTAATGGGGAGGGTGGGATTGGAAGCTCGACACAAACGAAAGGTCAACCAAATAATCTGATGACTATAACTATCTCTTTAATTAGAAACCTCAAAATTTAATGGTTATGTTGAAGTCAGCATCTACCTTCGCTCCTGAGCGGTCATAATTATGGTCGGGCCTTCGCCCTCATCATAAAACCATTGTTGTGCCGTTTTCTATCACCAATTAGTTTTGGGATAAGTGGTACTTCAATGGGGTGTAAGATCCTACAATGATATCAAAGCCTGGTAGGTTAGGTGTTCGAGTCATGGGACACGCCTTTTGTGAGTTGTGCAGTTGGAGTCGTGGCGGGTTTGCCGTTGAGGGCGGGCGGTCATAATTGTGGTCCATACCCAATCTAGAAAACAAACGTCCAACAAAAACTCTTGCCAATGGAAGAACAATACTTTGCCAAAACATGAGCAACTTCATTGAAAGTCCTTGGAATACGTAAAACTTTCACAGAAGAAAAAGAAAGACTCAAAATCTTAATATCCAAAATAATAGGGTTGATGACTAGGTCTGCTTTCCCATTAATGCATTCAACAACTTATTTGGCATATGAAAGAAACAAGATCTCAGGAAAAGCGCTCCTTCTTACTTCCTTTAATACAAGAAGAATAGTCTACGACTCTACTTCTTTCGAGGAAGATCCTTGGTCCAAATTGAGCACCTGCATTCAAAGGTTTCTTATATTTCATCATGAAAAAACTGTGGCTAGATTTTCCATCTTTAATATAAAAAGCAGCATCTGTGAGAACCTAAGATTAAGGTTCTAACCCCTACTGGGAAAGGGGATAAAACTTTACCGTGCTCCCATATATTGGAACCTGTGTATATAGTTTGAACCAATCTAATAATCTTGTCATGGTTAATGCATTGCCATTGTTAGGGGCCAAAAACCAGAGAGCACTCTCGTTATAGCGAGCGAGGCGAAAAGGCCCAGTTTGTTCCAAACTCTTCCTTAGAGTTTGTGGAGACTTGCTATTCTGACTGTATTTTGTTTAGAAGTCTCTTACACGGATTTGAGGCTATATATTGGGTGATTTTCTCAACCCAAAGACACAAGAAGTTCCTCTCTTGTTCTGAGGTGAGATAATCATAAAAGAGATTCTTTGTTCTCTAGAGCTATATTTGAGAGATTTGGGTAGAAGATTTGCTCTAGAAGATTTGGTACTTCTACTTCTTTGTAGACGATTGGTTCATCTTGGTTCTCAAGGTGATTGAAGGAAGATCAAGTACGGAGAGCGGTGCTCGGCAAGTAGTCTTGGCAGCGAGTAGTTGTGAAAGAAGAACTATAGTCCTTAGGTCAACTTACTGACTGGGATAAAGGAGCCCTGAGTATATCTTGTAATCGGTCAATAGTGATTCGTTTTTCTTATCGTGGTTTTTCTCCCTAGATAGGGTTCCATGTTCTTATGGTGTGTGATTGGTAAATAGTTTTGCTAGTTCTATCTTATTTGGTTGGTTACATCTGTTGTGCATTGGTTATTAAACTAGCTCATTCCATTCTAGTAAGTTGGGACTTTCAGCGCTCTGCCCACCTTGTGAAAACAAACGAGATAAGATTGTCTCTCTTTTTATATAAGCCATATTCTTTAAATCCATTAACTTCTTTAACCATTCCACAATACTAACACTTTTATCAAAATGAGATAAATAGCCAATGTTGGAACCAAACCAAACTGCCCTAGCATGATCACAAAAGAAAAGGGTATGTTCTACTGTTTCTTCCTCAAAATCACAAATAAGCAGGTAGTAGAACATAACGTTGTCCTAGGAACAAGCCTTTTCCTAATAAGAGTAGCCTTATGGAGGCATTTCCAACCAAATGATATGGATTCTTTACAGCGAATTTTTTTTCCAAATCTAATTTCAATTTATCATATCATTATTCATATTATTGTTAGATTGAGAGGGAATTTTATAGGCCGACTTAGTAGAGTGATTCCCATCTTTAGAAAAGGGCCACACTCTCTTGTCTTATCTTTCACTTGTGAATAGATTTTAAGAATTTCTACCACATCCTTTGGATTATTGAATATATTGGAGATCATAAAAACATTGCAATTTTTATAATTACTCTATAGGTCTTTAATTTTTAAGTTTAGATTAGAAATTTGAGAAAGAGCTTTTCTAAGACCTTGCTCACCAGCAATCCAATTACAATCCCAAACTGAAATATCTGAACCTTCACCAATAGCCCAACCTACATAATCATTGATGACAGCATCCACAAAACCTCTTCGGAACCAAGATTTGTCATTCCTCAAAGTAGCCTCCCAAAGAAATTTATTAGGACTGTTATTGCCTTCAAGATTATGGATCTTCATTTGTTAAACATCACTAACATGTTTTGGCAAGTAATATCATGTTAGTTTCTCTTGACTTTCTTATGCCCAACCTCCCTTTGTTAATAGGGTTACATAACTCACTCCATTTTATACTTTATATGACACTTTCTTTATACCTTTCCTTATCTTCCCACCAAAATTTTATCACCCTTTGTTAATAGGGTTACATAACTCACTCCATTTTATACTTTATATGACACTTTCTTTATACCTTTCCTTATCTTCCCACCAAAATTTTATCATCCATATACATAGGATCTGGGTTTTATTAGGGATCTGAGGGGCTGACATATATATTAGTTTTATATGTAGGCATAAAATGATATATTAGTCTTCTTCATCACTTGAGTCCATTTAACTATTCTTTGTAACACACAGAGGAGACTAGGTTTTAGATACGCGATTTTCACCAATTCCAAGAATCTGGATATAAATTTGAAGATTTGTTACAATTCAAATGAATCAAGGTTCCAACAGCTGATGAGTTGACTCTTGAAATTTCATATTGCAACTCATGGAGAGTAGACCCTCCATTTGAATCATTGCGTAACTATCATGGATATAAACATTCTTTTGGAAGTCGACTACATTGATTTGGATGGGTCTAACCCATTTAGTGCAACAGCTAAGCATATAGATGAGCCCATCAAATCTAGTCCAAATCAAGAAGTTTATATTATATATATATATATATATATATTAAAGCAGCAGGTGATTCTCTGGGAGAGCGACACATGGCGCATCTTCAGATTTTTTGCAATGCAACATTCCGGAATTGCCCTTCTAATCTTTCCTAAAATCTCTCAATTAAAGTCTCCTCTAACTTCTCTCTAATTGCAACATAATCTCTTAAAGATTCCACCCTAAAAATAATCTTTCCTAAAATCTTTCTACAATTGATCCATCCTTGAACTTATCCAACCCACCTATTGACCCATCACCTGGACCTAGACCTACTTCATCTACAAGGACCTTATGTTTTCTTTGAAAATAAATTCTTTAATAGATTCATGGGTTTTTGTATTTTTTATTTTAATGATCTTAATCTACAAGAGATTGAGTCCTTTTTTATTTTTGAAAAAAAAAAAAGCAAAGAGACATGGATGTTATTCCACATTGGGAAACAAGAGAATTTTTATTTTTTATTTTTTATTTTTTTTGTAATTCTCTTCCTTTTATTGTGGTTAGATTCAAGTAGTAGAGGTATGCTTTTCTTTTCTTTTGATTTTTTTTTTGTTATTGTACTTCTTTTCTTTTGTATTCTTTTTAGTAAATGTTTTAACATGAAATTACATTTTTCTTTTAAAAGAAGCTGCGTTTTGCATTGGGGTTTTCGTGATGATCCATAAATTTCTTTCACTTTATTTTTCATTTGATTTCTATTACTCAATATTACAGTTTTAGTCAATTCATGATCAATAAAAGATGATTCAATTAGATCATTTTACTTATTTTTTTACCTTGATTTTTTAAGTTCAATTTTAATTGTGTTTGTATTATGAATTATATATTAATTTTTATTTATAATTTGTTTAAAAATTATAAATATCCCTAATTAAAATATTATTTACTTTTTATCATGCAGGCTTGCTCCACTAATTATATACATTAAAGCAGCAGGTGAATTCGTGGGGGAGCGACACATGACGTTCTCAAGCTTTTTGAATCCCTTGATTCCAAAATTGCCCTTCCGCTCAAATCTAATCAAACATTTTCGTGCATATTAGGTGGGCCAAAAATCCCTACAATCTCTCACGTTTTCTCTCCTTCTCACTGAAATGTCATACTGTCAAAAATCCCTACAATCTCTCTCTCTCAAATCTAATCTCCAATTAATGCTGCGCCCTACATAATAGGATCAATTTTCTAATTTTCCTACATAATGGGATTTCCAAATAATGTTGCCTTCTTTTCTCTCACATGGTCTTCTGAACTTCTCTTTGTTTCCTACTTCTTCTCCGGTTTAATGACTTTAATGCCTTTCTATCTTTCTCCTTTTCAAACTAAAGAGTGACAACTCTTCTTCCCTATTTTTTCTCCTTTCAACAAAGAAGCCTTTCCTATATCAAAAGGAGCCAAACCTTACATAGAAGGTGGGCCCAAAGTCCAATTGAAGAATCCAAACCATACAAAGTCACTATCTTATATACGCATCCTAAGCCAGAATTTAGTCTAAAATAAGTGGGGCCCAGTTTGAATAAAAATATGCACAAAACACATTATTCTCTCTTCTTTTGTTTTTCTTTTTCATTTAGTCACTATAAAAAAAATAGTGGACTCCTTATAAAATCTATGCTATTCAAAATCATTGTCTTTATTTGAATTAACATTTACCCAAATTTCACTTCAATTAAAGTTAGCCCCACCACTTGATTTTATTAGAGAGTTGTCATGATAAAGGTGTGGCCCAGATGCATAATTGAATGAGTGGGCCTCATGGGTATCCTGGATTGTTAGTAGGGCAGGTTTCTAGGAGGCAAACCCAATGAATCCATCAGTTGGGCCCATCACTTTGACCCAAACTATTTGAAATCATCATCACTTCTTTCATTATGGCTGGACTGAATTGAAGTGGGGTCAAATTTAATTGGGTCATATGTAAAAGATGTGACTAAATGAAAAATCAAAGATTTTTGAGAGAGAAAATGTGTGTTTTGTGCATATTTTTAATTGGAATGGCCCTCACCTACGACAGTGAATTTCTACAGTTTGAATTCTTCAGTTGGACTTTGGGCCCTACCTTCTTTTGAGTAAGATTTGGCCTATGAAAAATACATGGGTGGGGTCAAATTTAATTGGGTCATATGTAAAAGATGTGACTAAATGAAAAATCAAAAAATCTTCAGAGAGAAAATGTGTTTTATGCATATTTTTAATTGGAATGGCCCTCACCTAGGATAGTGAATTTCTACGGTTTGGATTCTTTAGTAGGAGTTTGGGCCCTACCTTCTTTTGAGTAAGATTTGGCCTATGACAAATACATGGGATAACAACTTTGAACGGATTGTGGGCCACTTGCTTTGGAGTAAAATTAGTTTGAATGAATGCATGTTAGAGACTTATAACGATTTCTATATGATTGGACTGTGGGGCCCACTTGCTATGGAGTTTAATTTAGGCTTGGATGAAATCATGGGATATCGGCCCCAAGAACCATGAAGTGTGGCATATGGGCAGCGCTGCCACCTGCACCGAAATATGGATGGTCATGAGGGGCTCAGTTCGACAATAAAAAAACTAGTACAGGAAGGAGAGGAGTGGGCACGATATTGGTCCCAGGAACCACATGCTAAACGTCCACACGGGGAGGCTTGGGTCGTCCAAGTTTAACACTGTGAACAACAGAACTCCCCCATTAGAATACTTGGATACCCAATCATAGCCATAAAATCTATAAGTTTTCACCTAATTTTAATTTTTAAATAAAACCAATTTCTTTTTCTAAATTTCCTACGATCCCATCAGTGTGAGCTTAGTAATTTTATTGTCTACTTTTCACATCAAACAATGTCACAATTATTAAACAAGTGGAAATTTGAAATTTAGTGCATTCTTTTTTTACATTGAAACGAATGTGTGTTTATCTTTTCATTGATACAGTATAAGTGATATATGGATATATGCTTTAAATAGTCATTTACATTTCATTTAAATGAAATGAATACTACTATTTAAAAATTTAATAACTCTTTGGGGATGCCAAGTAAGCATTCCGATAAAATGACACATGGCATCACAAATAGTTGAAATGCTATAATCCCTCATTTCTACCATCAGCCTCGTCTAAAATCTATTGGCTTATCAATTTAATTAATGTATATTCATTTCTATCCCAAACTTATCTCCCAAATCTATCCATCCATATACCCTAAAATCTCTGTTAACCATGTCATGAGGTTTCCACACGTTTGAATAATCTATTAAATGTCTATTCATTGCTACCGCCAAACATACCTCCTAAGATTTGTTCACCTCTATCCCCTAAAATCTATCTAATTTGTTAAAGACTCCATGCCTAGGCACGACCAAGTGAAATCTCTTTATTCCTCCCCATGACTTCTTCTTAATCTACTTTTATTCATGGAACGACCATCTAACTTCAGTACTCCCTCTATCACCTCCACTTTCCATGCTATTATCTGGAAATGGGGATTTGGCTCCACCATAACCCAAACTCTTTTTGCCATCCTTGTTGTTCTTGGACCCATTGGTCCTTTTTTTTTTTCCTTTGATTCTCAAGTTTCCAGCTCCTTGATGCCAAGTTCCTAGGTTCTTGCAATGGGGAAGCATATGGCTTTTTAAAGAAGTGGATGAATGAGTAGGTGGGTTTGAGAATGGAAATCTCTCGCCATTCAATGAGTGGGTCGCCTCTCTTAATTGTGGAGCTCTTTTGATATATGATGGATGTCTCTTTTTCACTTTCTATAAATTTTGTCTCACATTTTTTCATCATAAGACGAGTTTTTGCTTTTGTAGGTTCCATCGCAATTTATTATAGTGTTTAACTTTTTAATGTATCTATTTTTTGTTTATTTGATTTTTAGCAATTATCTTTATTATCTTTTTATAACCTTCATTATCTCAATTCTTCTCTTTGCAAGCGACTTTCAAATTAGTTTCCAAAACCTATTTCAACCATATTATCCCAATGGAAGCACCTCTCATCTGCATAAGCTTGACCAATCTCTGGTGTTTATCATAAATCCCAGATACTGTCATTTCACTCAACTCCTATATTAACTAAATTGGTGCCCAACTCATTACTTAAAGTTGGCATGACTTTCTTTTTATCTCTTTTTTTTTTTGTCACCCTTTTTTCATTAATACTGATAGATGTGTGGCACAATTTGGTAGCAATTATGTTCGCATTTCAGGCCTCAAGTTTATTCAAGTATTTGGTTTGCTTGACTACTTAGCCTTTTTAAACACACTTTTGGATATTGTATTTCGGTATGAAGCAGGTGGCCAGTCAACATAGCTACCTAATTTTGTAATCTTTTTTTTTTATTATATCGGTGACATGAGCCAGTATTTTTTTGCCTTTTTTTAAAAAAAAAAAAAATTCTAATGTTAATCGTGCTAAACACCAGATCAATATATTAGAAGTGAGCCCACTAAATTGATAAAACTAAAACTAAAAGCCTACTGAATGATTCTCATTATTTAAAAGAAAAAAATTTTAAGGCGAAATTTGTAGTTTATCTTTATAAATCTTGTAATAAACTATTTAATTTTTTTTTTTATCGAGGCCTGGGCTTAGGATGGGCCATTAACTGAAAATGTAAGGAGCCCGCTGAACGATTCTCATGATTAAAAAAAAAAAACACTGAAAGTGGAATTTGCAGTTTATTTTTATAAATTTATAATAAACCACTTAAATCTTTTTTATTGATGCCTAGACTTAGCACGGGCTGCGTTGCTAGTTTCAATAAAAAAAAATTTCGGATGAATGAGATGGATGTATAACATAGTAGATACATGTGGCATTTTTCTTTATTGGAATTCAATGAATTTTTGTATGTATAAATTTTGAATTCTCACATCTATAAAATTGCTAAATCATCTTTTGTACTTGAGCATTCAGAAATTCCACAAAAGAGCAAAGATGTTGTAATCTCAAAGGTCATTTCAGACTTAATAAGTGGCTGAAATTTGAAATTCTAATAAAGAAATATGTCATTTGCAAATGTCAGGGGACAAACCACCACTTCATGTCTAAAACATCCCAACATGTCAAAATATGATCAGAGATTCTAATAATAGATCAGGGCCCTGAAACTTGCACAAGAACATTAGTAAAAAGGCCTACAACTTCTCTATATATAAGAATATAATGATAAAGGACTCTTATATGGGCTCAACAGCGACTTATTTGGGAGTCGAGGAGAGACTTCATAACTGCAGGGATCAATGAGTTCTCATAAACGCCTCTCTAAATATGATCTACATATTCTCGGATATGGCTTTTAAGAAGTCTAATAGAAATTCTTCTTTTGGTTTTATCTTATTTTCTAAAAGGAAACTTCGTAGTTTAACGCTCCTAAAGGCCATATATACTACAATAAAATACGGTTATGCCAACGTAGTCAGCGCATTTGAAAAATCTGAATTACGTCTGCAAAGGATTTCCCAATGCATTTCAGCGCGTCAGCAGAGCGTCGGCAACTAGCCGTGGGCAAATCCATAGCCGATGCTATTTTAACTGCGTCGACAGGTCCATATACAATTTCCAACGCAACAGGTCGGCAAAGAGATGTGCGTCGGTATAAAATTCAGTTTTCCTGATTCGAAAACCATATTTGCCAACGCTTACCAACGCACTACCCGCGTCAGCAAAATAAAGGCCAATACTGGCAATGTGTTGGGAATATTAGGTAATGGTCGACGCTTGTAGTGTGTTGGAAATTCACAGTAATGGCCGATGATGATTAAGCGTCTGGAATTTATGAAATAACCGGCGCTACCAATGCGTTGGGAATGCATAAAATAGCTGATACTACGAATGCGTTGGGAATTCATGAAATAGCTGGTGCCAATAATGCGTTGGGAATGTGCTATATCTTTGGGTTAACGTTGGGAAATGAAACTTCGCCGATGCACATATCACGTCTGGAAATGTTGTAATACCTTTTCTTTTTTGTAACACATGCTTGTGAGTCGAGAAGGATTATTATTATTATTTTTTTAAATTAAAATTTCATTTCTCCCAATATACCACAAATAAAAATCTAAATACCTGTTTAACTTGATGTAGAAACTAATTTAAAATAGGTTTATCAACAAATCCAAAATAACATCCACAACCAAATATCCTACATCCATAAACCAAAATAAACTCACAAATCTCTAACATACACGAATATTATTACTTGATCATTTCCAAAAATCACTAACATCCACAAATGTCTGTGATCAAAATAAACAAGGTAATCCTTAAGAGCCTGCAACCAGCACAATAAAATCCAAAACCAATATGCAAAACCTAAACAAAACACTATCATAACACAAGTAGCAATAAATTCTTGCCAGGCCAAGGATTCACTCCAAATGGGATATTGGGACAATATTAAATTAGCATAATAATTATATATAATCACTTTACAATACCCATACAACAATAACAAAAAATCACTTGGAAAGTATCCAATCCAAAAGCTCCCCACCTTCACATAACCTAAAACATGTTATAATGAAAGGTAAATATGGAAAAGATAATCTCTCTGTAAATGTAATTTGAATCAAGAAAAAAAAGACAATTATACTTGTCACAACTCGCGTACTTCAAATCTTAAAAACACAAGCTTCTGGAAAACACAAGGCGATTATTAGTCTAAATAAATAAAAAGAAACAAATCTATACAAACTTACCCACGGACACAAGTTAATAACTCAAACCATAATTTTCACAGCCCTTGTTACACCCGTACTAGAATAACATCGACGCAGTCCCAATTAATATAATTGGACTGGCGAGAGCCCAAAAACTCATGAACCAGAAAATCTTTACTGAAATTTAGGAATTGTAAATCAACAAGGAAACCAAATTGACCCACAAGCTAACCTCAGATGTAGAGGTATTTCAATCCAAAGGGAGCCTTACTTGACCAAACAGAGAAACAATGAGCAATATATGAATTAGAGCCTGAGAATGAGTGCAACCATCTGCCAATCCTCATAACTAGAGATATAGAGTTCCTAAACTTAGAAAACTCTAAAATCAATTCCAGAAATTATCCTAGGCATGACAGATGGCAAAGGAAGGGTTGAGGGTTCAATAATTATTTTCTTAGAGGAAACTAACCATTACATGCAGATAAATAAAAGCAGTTGTCATCATAGTTTAACATTAGCTGATAAAGATGCATATCACCCATATTATATTACCATCCCTAAAGATTTCCGCAACATAGCTGTGCAATATTTGTCCCAAAAATATTTGCATAGTTGAATATTTTATGATATTTGTTGGTTACGGCATCTTTGTTCTAAAACCCTGCACTTACTTAAGATGTTAACATACAAACTCTAATTATAAATAATACAAATCTGCACATAAATAGTAGTAAAAGGACCAGTGGACGCAGAAAATGGAGAGGATTTTCGATGAAAATTAAATGTAGAGACAACCTTTTTGTTTAGATGCTTGCCTCAACCTCTAATTCAATCAGAACTCTAATTATAGGTTTGGGTTTACCGAAGATAATATCCTACCCAACAAGCCCTATGTGCATACCTAATCTCAGTTTTCAAGCTATGAACTCCACCACTCGAACCTATGACCACCATCACATGGAGATGCCCATTTATGCTATACAAATTTAGGAGGAATTCATAGGCTTGGTGAGTTTGAACCAAACCATTCGATAACACACCTCAGTTCTATAAGAGAATTTCCCTGGGACCTTCTCCAGCCTAATTTGATAGCCAGAATATTTTTGTTCCCACCTCAAACATATGAACCTTCAGTTTAATCGCAGAGTAATCCTGCCCACTCCACATTCGTGGGGAATGAAACATAAAAAAATCCGATGCAACAACTGACAGACATGACGTAATAGCTCATGAGATACTCACATATTTTCCATGAAACGTAATCAAGCAATAATCATAATCAAAATAAGAAAACCCCCACAAAAAACCCCAATCCCCCAACACAACTAAGCCCCATTCTCGAATAGACATCAAACCAAATATATACATAAATCAGGCCCAAAGATCCTAACTTTGCAACAGAATCATCATCTACATCAAACAAATAACAAATAACAAAAAAAAAAAGGAATTAAAACAGGATCATTCAATGACAGGAGACAATCAAACAATCTTAATTCAAGGCAAGGGGCATCATACTAACACAAATCTTCACCCCCCCCGCCCCACCCCCCCGCCCCCCCAAACTTGTATCGGACTGATCAAGCGGGGGCTTTTGGAATTGTAGCCAATGGAAGTTAGGCTTTTTCCTTGTGCATTTGCATAACCCTAACCGTACACTGCCCACATTCACAAAGCCTAATAATCACGGCAACAAAACCACTAAAAAACCAGAAACAGAAATCTTCTATTTTATAGCAACAACCATCAAAAAGAGGGGAAAATATCAAAAAAAAACAAAAAACACACACACCGGGAGGGCTGCTGGGACTCCTATGACCCCCACTAAGAAAATCATAGGAGGCTTTATTGTATTTGAGAATTAAAGAAAAATTCCACAACTTTTAGCCGGGGCTCCTATGACCCTACTAAAAATAAGTTTTACCCCATTTAGTGGCCGCTGCTAAAGGCATACTTTTACCCTCCAATATATTGGTTGTGAGGGTTACAGTTTAGAGATAGAGAGAAGAAAATACCTGCTACCGTGCGAGAAGGAGAAACCATGGGATACGAGTCGCCTTTGCGTTTCAGTGAGAAAAAATATCCAAAGCGAGAATTCCAGTGGGAAGGAAGTCTTGACGTATGGGATCAAATCTTATGAACTAGGGGTGTAAATTGGGCCGGGACTGGGCCTAGAACGCTACGTGTTGTGGCCCGGACCAGCCTGGCCAATGGACGGGCCATGCTTGGCCAGGGTGCCGACATTGCATTGGTTGTGCTAGGCCTGGCCCCAATTGTTAATAAGATATGGGCCTACTATAATAAATCGCATGTATATGGGTCCACTTTCCTAAAAAAGTTTAACAATGGTACCATGAGATCTTGCACCCACGTTAACATGCAATCCGACCGAACAGAACCCACTTGCTCCCAACCCGCCAAAAGTTAATAACAAAAAATTAAAAAATAGTAAAAAAAAATAAAAAAATCCATGCCTGGCTCTGGAAGTAGAAAGTGACAGATTTGAAATCTTACCCATGAAAAAAGTGAAGATTTTGCAATGTCGAAGTGCCTGATCAAATGTTTTGAATCTGACAATCCGAGTGAATGTTAGTCCTGTTGGAAGATAATTCGACGTCTTGGGCTGATCAATTCGACTTCTTTTTATAATGAGTCTCCCTAATAACATTCTTCATCTGGCCTACATCCATACGAGAAAAGAATCTAAGATTCAAGGTCGTTAAAGCGGTATGTATGAAAACTTTTATATGAATAAATTCTGATTGAGAACATTGAAGGATATCACATGATGGATTTCATATACAACGTGCAGCAAAGAAAATAATCATTGCATTAGACCACTGATGATTAATAAAAGAAATGCAGCTACACAACAAATAGTGTAATCTTACACATTTAGCATTAATTAAAATCTTAAAAATTTAAAAATTAGATAATATTATTTTGTTGATTTATTTTGGTTAAATTATCAACAGTTGAGCCTATCACATCAATTGTATAACAACAGTTATTAGTAGCTTTTCTACAAGCTTAGAAGTTAGTAAGTATATCTTTAGATGCCTCAGATTTTTTCCTGAAATATCTATCATTTTTTGTCATTTTTTAAGACGACAAAGAAAATTTAATTTTTTAATTCATGTTATCAATATTCTTGTCATTGATATATAGGTGTAAATATACTTAGTTTTATTTTAGTAAGAATTCTTTGCACATTGTGTTATAGTATTATAGGAGCCTGCCTGTGGTGCTCACATGGGGCCATACCAATCACAGGGGAGGTGAAGATGGAAAGATCAAAATAAGCCTTAGGAGTGTAAAAAATATTAATCTGATCATATCACCCTAACCTCTTGATCTGTGGCCCATAGCTTTAATCATTTTTAGAAGGGATTGAATTTTCAAATAAGGCTACTTTCCTTGCAAGTCCCTTATCCTGTGAGCTCGATGCTGTCCACTTGGTGGGGCCTATGGTTGGCCAAATAAATCATGAGGAAGGATGGGAATGATAACACGTTGATGGACCCACCCCTTGACACATTTGCATGGGTGTCAAACCCCCTCCATTGAATTGAGTATTTAAGAGGAAGAAAGTCAAAAATGAAAAAAAATAAATAAATAAATAAAAACTGGAAGATGAGCTTTACCGTTGCATACGTTACGACTGCTGTGGATTAGCTTCCCACGTTGCACCTCCCCTTGTAATACTTGGCCAATCTGTTGTGTCAGGACGCTTAGGAAGCCTCAAATTTGAACATTTATATATTTTGAGCTTTATCAATGAAGGCAAGGCCAATGTGTCACGACAAATTATACTTTTCAGATTGTATAATTCAGATAGTGTGAAATTGCGTAACTGTGGGAATGGGTTCTCAGGTAGGGATTTGTCATGACCTTCTATGATCTCCTCTAATCCAAAACAACTCATCACATCAAGGGTCTGTAACTGATCTAAGTTTTGCACCATTTCAGAGGAGAAGAGGCTTTTTAGATTGTCACAACTACTCAGATAAATTTTATTCAGCTTCCGTAGGCATCTCTGTGGCACTTCTCCTTTAAATAGCTTCTGTAACTTTGGTAGCATCTTGAGTTCTAGTTTCTCAATATTTTGTAGTGCAAATTTTCCAACATCATTCCAATCTAAAATGCATTCCATTTTCGGACACCGACGGAGAGTAAGCATTCTTAAGCCGTTTGCATCACCCACTAACTGAGAAACATCTTTTACATAAGCATCAAACAATTTTAAACCTTCTGTATGTGCCACCATTACCTTAACTCCACGAGAATAATTGTTGCTACGACATATATGCACCTGCTTCATACAATAGTCTTTGAATTCTTTACCATCAGTAGCTATTCTGAGGCTATTAGATGGGCCAATTACAACTTTGAATTTTTCCAATTTTGGCAATTGCTGAAGAAACACATCGTCTTCTACACAATCAAAGTCTTGGATGGTGATCTTGAGAATAGTTAACCGTTTCAATTTCCCCACCTCACCAAGTGCGACGACATTTTCGACTGCAAGCTCACTTCCTTTTGCCCAATTTACTTCTGCCCAGAGCATGCGCAGATCCTCCAGGCTAGACAGCCCAGAGATTACATCGGATGGAATTGTTAATGGATCAGATAATAAATCTGACATATTTATCTTCTTAAGTTTAACCAAGTTTTGCATTTCTTCGGGCAAACTTCTGATGCCAGATGATTTTATATCTAGAAATTGAAGCTCCTTTAGTTGCCCCAAGAGTGGCACCTCTGTTAATCTGCGACATCCTCTCAAGATGAGTGCTCGTAAATTCAATAAAGAAGATGAGGATACTGACAATGATGTGATGGAAGTGAAAGACAGATCAAGAACTTGTAAAGCCGGCATGAGTTCAAAGAAGCTACGAGGGACAGCAGTGATGCGGCGATTTTCTGTAAAAAACAGTGAAATAAGATTGGGACATTCTGGCTTAATGGGAAGTTCAGTGATGTCATTCATCATCAACGAAATTCTCTCACATTCTCTCCAAGTTTCCTCTCGGGGTGCCTTCTCTAGTGCCTTGCCAAAGCCAGCTTTGACCAAGAATTTCGGGCCTTCATTGCAAGATGATGATGCAATATATAGTGCCAAGTCCCGAATTATGTCATGCATCTTAACACTATTCTTTTTTTTAATTCCTTCCTCCAAAAGGCATCTACGCTTGAGCTTTTCAACAATACTATGCCCCTTATTTGACGCATCTACCAAGTTATCGACATTATCAATAAATCCCTCCATTATCCAGAGGTCAACTAGATGTTTGACGCCTATTTCACAATCTTCTGGAAATAGTGAACAGTGTAAGAAGCACATCTTTACCTTTTTCTCTTTTAGGTCGTCATAACTCAGCTTCAAAGGTCGAAACACTTGCGGTTCCATGCCTCTAATCTCAGGCACCGACGCTCTCAATGCCCTCAAAGCGTCTTCCCACAGCTCTTTCTTCTTCTCTCCCTGCATCGCCTTTGCAACTACCATGATTGCCAATGGCAGACCACTGCACTCCATCGCAACATTTTTAGCAATGTCTTTAATGTCAAGCTGGTGGGCTACCTCCTCTCCAACATTGGCAGCAAATAGATCCCATGCTTCGGCTTCTGTAAGAGTACTCACTCTTATCTTGGCATCAGCTTTCATATCATTACACACTTCAAAAAGTCGTGTAGTTATAGCAGTTCTGGATCTATTTTCCTTATTGGGTGGAATCCCAACTGTGTGCAAGTCGATACAATCCCAGAGATCATCTAAGATTAGCATGTACCTTTTATCAGTCAGATACTGACGTAATTGCATGGATCGGATATTGTAGGAATCATCTTCAACAATTTTGAGATGCAGCCTGCTCATAATTTCCTTTTGAATCCTTTGCAAGTTGAGTTCCTTGGACACAGTCACCCAAATCACATAATCAAATTCACTGGTAGCTTGAAGCTTATTGTTGATGGCTTTCATGAGAGTGGTCTTGCCTATTCCACCCATTCCATAAACGCATATGACGCTGTTGTGCTCGTCGTGCAAGAGATCCCAAATCTTCTCCATGGTTTGTTGAGATGAGCTCTGACCGACCGTGGGCACATCCATCTCCATCACCCTTGGTGGTGAAGACATGGCTAGAAGTTTGATGCCGCTTCTTTCATTGAGTTCTCGTCGGACAGATTCGAGCTTCTCAACAGCCCTCTTACCTACTGTGTAGGTGGACGGAAAGTCGGAGAAGAATCCACTGTTCGAGGTCTGCCTTCGATCGAACTCTGATTTGATGTTTTCGATTTCAGTTAGGTTTGCTCGGGCATGACCGAGCCAGGTCCGGGCTTGGTTGGTGAGCCTCATTCTTTTTCTTGAGGCTTCCTGTCCTTCACTCTCCATGTCGTCGCACTGGTCTTTCAGCTTTTGGGCTTCCTCCATTAGAGCTTCTACATTCCTTTTGAGATTACTCACGTAACCCACTTGTTCGGAGATCTGAGGAGCTGGAATCGTCTGACCGATCCATCCTAAAATATGCTCCATCAAAGATGATGATGCAAGAGAAGAGAAGTGAGAGGAAAAGAGATGAGTCAGTGAGGTAATCTATGCTACGCAGTACAGACACAAATACAATTGTGCGTGAACAGAAGAAGAAAAACGGAAGGAGCAGAGATGATGCAATCCTTATTCTCTATATGCTCGCAATCGTATGAAAACCTAATTGGGTTCGTGCCCTCCAGCTGTAAAGATGCGTCTTGCACCAGCTTTCACATGCCAATCCAACCGTTGAATGAATTGGTAACATGACTTGATAAAATAAATAAATACATTGCCTTCTTTCCAAAGAAGAGGAAAGGACGAGGAGCATTGGATGCTCTATCTAGTCCTATTTTTATTTCAAATGTGAAAGCCTTGGTTTCAACGAAGAAGAAATGATGGGCATTTTTTAGGGGAAATGGCTTTGGGGTAATAAAAAATATAAAGGGAAAGGACGAGCATCTTTCTCTTTTTGTCCTCTTTGAAACAAAATGACAAAATCGATGAGAGAAACGTATGACCACGGGAAGTCAACCCGACGCAGCAGGGGAAAGATAAGGTTAAGAAATTGAAAAACCTCTTCGTTGATTTACTAGTCACTAGGGTTTTTCTCTCTCTCACGTGCTTAACTTTTGAACTAGAACTTCTTTTGGAAAAAAAGAAAAAAAGAAACAGATTTGACGCATAGACAACCTTGAATTGCCGTTGGGTAATATGATTTCCAAATTTCTGATGTCTACAATGCAAGACAAAATAGTATCAATTATGAAATTTGTTTTTGGATCAAGAAAGATTTGGATCTAGATTGGGCAGGTTGAACTAAGATGTGCAACCAAAATTGACTACTACTGTTCATTAAAGAGACAATTTTTAAGTCTATGCATAGCTTGATTTAGACTTAGTGGAGACAAAAAAAGGACCAAAAATATATTTATCAACCATAATTGTCTTAGGGGCCCTCTTGTTATTTTTTTATAAATTTTCTTGGGCGAGGATATCTCCACTCAGGTGTTCCTTAAAATCCACCTAAAACCCTTTTCTATATTTTCTTCTTCTTCCTCCTCTCTTCACCTCTACAAGCTTCCCTCCTTTCTTCTTCTTCCTCCACTTTTCTCTGCCATGAGCTTCATTCTTCCTCATCTTTCCTCCTTCACAAGCTGTCTTCTTCGTCCTCATCTCTTCATGGGATGCTACTTGTTGGAGGTTGTAGATTTGTGGATAGATTTCTTGTCACTTATAATTTTATTATTGGGCCTTGATGATTCATGAGAGTACCTAATTCCAAACCATTAATCTCTAAATCTTGATTCCAAATCCTAAATCTCCAAGTCCTAGTCCAAACCATACGAAACACAATCAAACACCCTTTTATTGAATTAACAACATTGCTTAGTGGGTCTTTTGGTAGTCAGGTTAGATCCTCTAGTCATACTGTAATTCTCTACTTATCCGACATATGATTGTAATTGTTCGGGTACGAATTCAATCTATTTGGGCACAATTTTGTGATTGAAAGTGAATGCGAAATGTAAAAGTGGAATCTGAAATGCTAAATGTAACTTCAAATATGGAATGTGAAAGGTAAAATATGGAACGTGAAAGTGAAAAATGGAATGTAAATTTTAAAATGAAGCAAATAGTCTTATTTGTGATTTTTTTCCTCTTTTTCCTTCACATGTGATAAGCGAGGATATCGCCACCTGGCCAATACATCTATCTAACACACTCAATTAGGCAGAGATATCCCCACGTAACTCTTTATTTTGACAATAATGAGCGGGGATGTCCCTGTCTACTCGTGCACGGCTAGGGAGGGATATCGCCTCTTAGCTATAAAGCAAAAAAAAAAAAAAAAAAAAAAAAAAAACAGAAGAGAAAAAAGAAAAACAAGTGGTAGGAGTTCCTATACGGTCTATATTAAAAGTTTAGGGCCTTTTTAGTCTTTCATGAGTCTAAGAGGATTTTACTGAAGAAATCTTTCAAGACTTAGTGGAGACCAGAAAGAACCCAAAAATATCTTTATCCACTATAATAGTCCTATAGATCCTTTTGTAGTTATTTCTTTTTTAAATTTTCGAGTAGGGATATCCCCGCTCACGTGTTCTTTCAAACCAATCTAGAACCATTTTCCCTCTTTTCTTGTTCTTCTTGATGAGTCATGAAAAGCGCATATTTCATACACATTTTGAACCATTTTAATGACTAATCAATATTAAAGAGCCTCATTTTGTGTCAAATCGTGCTTTTATGCATTTATGATTAATTTTAGTGCATTTATGCATAATTTGCTCAAAAATCACACTTTTTGCATAAGTTCATGAAACTTGTCATTTTTTAAAATCTATTTTTGGAAAGTTGGTTATTTGGGTGTATCAAGTAGGGTTCCATGCACAGTCCATTCAAATTCCTTACAAAGAATTATTCTTAAATCCATTTTGTTTTAATTTGTACAGGAGAAATCAAGAATGAGACCCACATTGGTGAAATTTGAGAGAAATCAAGGGTAGAACATTTTTTATGGTAGACCCATATATCTTGGTATTTATGGAGAGTTTGAAAAAGTCAACAATGGAAAGCTAGATTTAGAATTTCAAGATCAAGAAAGGAAACTTCATATTTGATAAGCACTAATGCATACTAAGTTTAAAATTCAAAACTCAAAAAAGAAAAGTGTGCTATAAGAGTTGACCGGTGAATCAAACAAGCTTGGAAACAAACCCAAGGTGGAAGGGGAGTCAAGAAATAAAGAACGAACCATCCCGAGTGCCATTTGGATGTCCACATGGGTCTCACACACCCCATTACACAACTAACATAGAAGCTACCATATGTATATAATTATTCACAGATGTTTCAGGGGCAGCAAGATTAAAATGACCATAATTCTCAATCCAACCATTAGATCGGCGCAATCTACCCACAATTGAAAATTCTTTTTGAGTAGATATCCATGAACCCCAAGATTAGAAAATATGGTCCTCAGACATTTTGGGGTCTTGAGAAAGGCCTACTTATCCTCCTAAGCCATCGTTCTTCAATCTTTTTCCACCTTCAACTGTTTGAGTCTTCATTACACATAGTAGGTTGAAGGCTTTTTATTAGACAACTATGGTAGACAAACTATTAACCTTGGGCCACTTAACTTTAGAATGAATTGTGGACATTTTATTGACGTTCTTGGGTCCCATACTGTAGGTGATTCCATTCGAGTGGAAATTATGGCTTTAGGGATAGGAATTTAATTATTTAGAATATCTCAGTTCCTTTGATAATAAAACAGGATTGAGTATATGCTTTCGCTTGGGCTGCGGGCAAGAGCATGATCACTGGCAACTAGATTATTCTCAGTTATTCCATCCTTGAAATCAGTGGAATTTCTTATTTGAATTGTAGTGGGAAAGTGGTGAATGGTGGGAAGCTTTGCCTCCATTGAGGGCCTCGGACTCCAATTTCTTTGTCTTGTACGCTAAATGTTAACAATAATAAAAAATACTAGGTGAGCTGTGGCTTGTGGCTTTGTGGAAGAGCCTTAAATCGCAGACACATCTATGCAGAAATCAGTCAATTAGGCAACTTTAGGCATTCATAAATTTTCATCCTAATTCCTTTTTAATTTTCGTTTTTTTGGGTTCATGCATCATTTTCGTACAAAGCAGACTTGTTCATAGTTTAAAACCTTATTATTGTTTAGAGTTTAAAACTTTATTATGTTTTTCATTTTACAGGAAAGAGTTTGCATAATGCATGAGAATAACCCTTCATTTGCACAAGGACACCTGGATCATGACCCGGTGGCATGGGTATGTGGTCGTGATACTCGTGGACATGTGAAGGGCACGGGGGGTTCAGGAATTTCTAAATATGCCATTTCGCATTCAGCTCCTTATAAGATAGCATTATAGTGGGAGAAGAAGTTGAATGTCACCCTTCATACTGAAGTGGAACAGCTAAAAGAGCAGATGAGAGAAATGCAACAAGTTCTTACATCTCATGGTGGGGGACAGATGCGATTTTCGATTAATCATGGGAGTTCATCTTAGGTACTTTATTTATTTTAGATTAATAATATACCCTAAGATAATTAAATATCCTATTGATGAATTACTCACTTTTCCTAATATATAATATATGTAGGTAAGGCAAAATTCCTCATGTCAGGAGGCACAATCCGACCAGGCAAACACTGATCAATCAAGTTCACCTTTGCTGAAATTGTTGCATTTGACAAAAAATACATGTGTCGCATATGGAAGACAGTCAAATGAGTCTGCTGATTAATCAAGTTAGAAAATTATCATTTTAGACGAGATTGTTGATGGGAATGTTGACTTGATAAATGGACAAAGCAAGATGGAAGATCTCACACCAGGCGATGCCATAGATTGGCCTGAACGGATCATCTCCATTTAACATTTTCAATCGAATATTTTGAGACACTAAATTTAGTGATGGATGGCTACATTGTTAATTATGTTAATGTTTTAGTTGATAGATGGTTGATATTACTGTATGGCGGTTTGAAATAATGTTGGATGTTTTATTATTATATACATGTTTGGGTTTGATGTTTTGGAAGAACCATTTAGTTTATTGTTATGGAAGACTCATTTAGTTTATTGTTATTAGTATAAAACAGGTGTATTTTTTATTTTTTTTATTTTAAAATTATTTATTTTAAAATGAAAATTAAAAAAAACCTTGGCCATTGGCGGTGGTTTTTTATTTTTAAAAGGTCAAAACAACCACGGTTTTGTGTGTGATTTTATTTTATTGTTATCCACATGTAATAGCCGTGGTAATTTTTAAATTTTCCACAGGTTCAAGCTGTGGCTTTTGAAATACTAATCCATTCTTCGTCACAGCAATTGCGACGGTCATATATGTGGCAAAAAGGGAAAGTGGCCGTGGTTTTTTAGCGTTTTTTACGTAGTCTTGCTCATCTAAACGGTCCTTCCATGGATTAAATACAGCAAAACCAAAGACCCCACCGATGGCACTTAAAATATCCATCTAATTCTTATTATTATTTTTTTTGAAAGATGTGGGCCCCACTGTGTAGATGACCCAGCCAAAATAGGGAGATTCATTTGACAATGAGGCACACATGATCTAAGTAATGGATAGTTAGGTGCAACTCTTCAATGTCCGGATCAATTAAGTATGCATGGGTGGCCCACTAGTGATATGGACTTCATTGGATTTTTGGCAAGGTCTTCTCCGGTCTCTATAAGATGGGTTATCCCATATGTAGTAAGCATTGGTGTTTGTTATTGGGCTTGGTTGGGCCAATGTTTTTTTTAAAGCCCAGAGCCTGTGAGACATCTCAAAGACTCAAAAGGACATCAACACACGAATCATCTTGCCAACTTGGGGACCTGTTACCTACAATTAAGTGATGGGGACTTGGTTTCTTGGAAGGGTATGCAATATTGGGAAAAATGGGAGAGGCGCAAGGGCTATTTGATGATATCCCGGAGAGAGATTTTATAACTTGGGCAATCGTGATTGATGATTATGGCAAGGTAAGTGAACTAGTAGTTCCTTGACGTTTGGTGCAAGTAACTATTACATAATTATCTACTTTTGTTGTGGTGTAAAATTTGCAGATCATGAACATTTTACAGGCAATACACAATGATAACAAAGGATGGGGTAGATATCATGACTGTAGCTTCTAATGGTGAAAAATATATAGAACTTTCCAATCAATGTTGGATGCGATGCAATTTTGAGCTTCTTGCTTTGAGTTTGGGAGCTGATGTGATAGAGTGGGGTTCACTTTCCATTGTTGATGCAATCAGGACATTGCTGATGAACTAAGTAACGTTGGTGGTTTAATGGAAACCACTATTTGGCCATCAATTGATTGATGCTAGCAAGCCTGTATGTAGTTTGGAAGTCTAGATGCTCAAAGCCTGTACTAGTCCCTTTTGGAAGATACGTTTCTTCTAGTGGGTGCTCTGTTTTCTTTTTATTCCCCCCTATTGGCAACATGTTTCAAACCCATAACCTTGTGTACTGTGGGCTGTCATTAACGGTAAAGGTCGGATTGGAAGCACTTAACACAAACGAAAGGTTGGCCAAATGTCCGTGTAATCTGATGACTATAACCATCTCTTTAACTAGAAGCCTCGAAATTTAATGGTTATATTTGCATTTGTGAAACATTTAAGACTTTGGATCTTGATGATCCCACTCATTTTGTACACAAGTCTGTGATCCACGTTGAGACCTTCTTATATATCCCATGTTACCAATCACTAACAAGCATCAAATTGAGCTTTACAGAACTATGGGTCCGTTTGGTATCTCTAAAGATAAGTACTTATTTAAACATTAAGAGCTTATTAATAATTTAGAGTGTTTGATAAAACACTAATTGTATTTCGTGTTTAGAACTTATCTTTAGCAATAAGCAGTTTCAGCCTCTTAAAAATGAGCTGGTGGAGGCAGCTTTTTTATCTCAACTTTTTGTCTAAAAGCAGAGAAAGTCGGGGGTGCATTGGGTGAAAATGTCCTATAAGAACTTTCATATTTACGGAATTACCATCAGCCTTACTTCTTCCCTAGATTTCCTGCACTTTACTCTCTTTAGTAGAAGAAGAAATGAGTTTTACATGATTTTTCCTACAAATCCATGACAAGACTTATAAAGCAAAAATGCCTAAATAGAGAAATGCGGATATGTGGGATTTGCATGTTTTAACAGAGAAAACAACTAGCCATTCATGAGTTATATCATATCAACAACCAGCCATTCATGAGTTATATCATGTCTAAAGTAAAATTAGACAGGTATTACATAATCGCATAAGCAAAACCATACTTCGGTCTCAAATCCATAACATTAACGGGATTGGTAGGATCAGGAGAACACAATTTTGGATGTGCCTGACGGCCTGATGTATATGTTAATACCTCACAATCTCAACTGATTCCAATCATACTCCCAATCTCAACCATACCAAACCCCAAGCCCCTACATTAGAGAGCTCATGATAGCATAAATACTCAAAGAAGATGGGAAAAATTGTAGAAATCTACAATTTCCAAGATTTTGGGTTGAGCAAACACAACAGGACATATCTGTCCATGGGACCCACATGGCCTGCCAATTTGAAAGATGAGTGCTGCCCTAGGAAATCCACTAAGTGGCGACCCAAGTGTGGGGCCCCAGTTGGATCCGGGCCCAGTTGGGCCCAAAAATCTAAGTCCCAAAATGGGGTGTATTTATCCCCCATCAAATCCTTCATCACATCAGCTGGACTCCTTAGACCCTCTTTCTTTGTTTCTTTCAATAATGACATAGAATTACCCCTCTTATAAGCTCTAATTTGGAGGTTTTTCAAACACTCTAATATGAAATAAGAGCTTTGTTTATTAATTTTACCAAACAGTCTAAATTATAAATTAGAACTTGAAAAGTAGAGCTTTTATTCTAGACCTTAATTTAATTAGATCTTATTAGTTAAATTAAAGTTAACAAATGGGCTCTAAATCTCTTTGATAGTTGTGGCCAGTTCTTAGTTTTCTCATCTGACTAATGTGGCATCCATTTCCACCAGCCATTTTTTAAGGCCAACAATCCAGAAAATTGTATTCTTGAAGATTTAAGATATTCTGAAAAGGCATCAAAGAGATTTGCGAGGAAACCACATTCATTTTAGGGACATTATATTGGGTGAAAGACATTCACAATGAAACCTACATAATCAAACAAGAGAGAGAGACTCATTATTGAGACAAAACAAACATAAATTATGTATCATTCACTGATGAAAAGTTCAAATAAGTTCTTTAGATATTCTCATAAGTTCTTTAGATATTCTCCACGAAATTCATATAAAATGTTCAAAAAGAAAATGCTTCATGAAAATAATTGGGTTCTCCCAATGTAAAATAAGATTGGGTTTTCAGAACATTGATATGAGGTACCCCGACACGGATATAATTTGCCTAGGCATTTGGAGAAATGTATGCAGTTTGGGAGAAGGTAATTTCTGTCGATGATATATTGATGGACAGAATAAAACAACCACACAGCAAACGAAATTCTCGGTCTCTCTTCTCATGACTTGTTCACTAATAGAGAGTTGTTCATATGAAGGATCAAATTAGTGCACACGAGTCTAGGAAGACTATTGCAACAACTTCATTGACTTTAGCTGCAACAGATACTTGACCTTGTAATACCTTATCAGATGGTGACCTCCCCCAGTTCCAGTAATCCCAACGCTCACTCACTACTCACTAGCCATAAAATGGGTAATTAAGAAAGAAAACATAAAGAAAACATAACTATAGTGACCTGCGAAGTTCTTCATCACAATTGGGGAAAACATAACTATAGTTACCTGCATAGTTCTTTATCACAATTGGGGTTCGTAGTAGTTCTTCATAGTTCGCTTCAATTCATGTGGTTGATCTAATTGGTTTGCTAGTTATGAAATGAATTTTTTATTTTTTTTTTGGAAATTGAACTTCATTAAAATAAGAAGGTAACAACAACAAAACCAACAGATCAGGAATTAAGGGGAGGAAATCCTGTCCATACCCAATCAGGAAAACAAACGTACCAACAAATACTCTTGCCAATGCAAGAACAATACTTGGCCAAAACATAAGCAACCTCATTAACGGTCCTTGGAATATGTAAAAACTCGATAGAAGAAAATGAAAGACTCAAAATTTTAATATCCAAAACAATAGGGTTGATGACCACGTCAGCTTTCCCGTTAATGCATACAACAACTTCTTTCGCATCTGAAAGAAGCCCAAACTCAGGAAAACCACTGCTTCGTACTTCCTATATGCAAGAAGAACAGCCCACGCCTCTACTTCTTTAGAGGAAAGATCCTTGGTCAAAATTGAGCACCTGCAACCAAAGGTTCATTATATCTCATCATGAAAAAAATCTAAAGCTAGATTTTCCATCTTTAATATTAAAAGCAGCATCCATGAATACAAAAATCCTAACCGCTACTGGGGAAGGGGATAAAACTTTACCGTGCTCCTCTGTACTGGAACCTTTGCATATATTCTGAAACAAACTAATAATCTTGGCAGTGTTATGCATTTCTTTGTGCCCACATTGTGAAAACAAACAAGATAAGATTGGTCTCTCCTTTTAAATAAGTCATATTCTTTAAATCCATTAACTTCTTCCACCATTCCACATTATTAACATTTCTATCAATATGAGATAGATAGCCAATGTTGGAACCAAACCAAATTGCCCTAGCATGATCACAAAAGAGAATTTTCTATTGTTTCTTCCTCAAAATCACAAATAGGAAAATAGTAGAGCATAAAGCTGTCCTAGGAGCAAGCCTTTTCCAAATAAGAATAGCCTTATGGAGGCATTTCCAACCAAAGAGAAGGATTCTTTACGGCAAAGAATCTTTCTAAATCTGCTTTCAATTGATCATATCATTATTCATATTATTGTTAGATTGTGAGGGGATTTTATAGGCTGACTTAGTAGAGAGATTCCCATCTTTAGAAAAGGGCCACACTCTCTTATCTTTCAGTTGTGAATTCGGAATATAGATTTTAAGAATTTCTTCCGCCTCCTTGGGATTATTGAATATATAGGAGATCATAAAGACATTCTGAATTTTATTATTGCTCTATAGGTCCTTAGTTTTTGACTTTAGATTAGAAATTTGAGAAAGAGCTTTTCTAAGGCCTTGCTCACCAGGAATCCAATATTGCAATTTTGCATTACAACCTTTGTTGATTCACTTGTATGAATTGTTTGGGTTGTCAAATGGAGCCTCGAAATGGGGATCAGAGGTGCGCACTACTTCAGAGCAAATGATGGCGGAAATGCAACATATGATTTAATATCATCATCATTCAGACCAATGCAACCCATGATCCCAATATATGCTCACCAGGAGTTTCGTTTGCTGTCATTCGAGTGCGTTCTACATGTTTCAGGTTCTTGGGAGCACCTCTACTCACTGAATACCTAATCTCACCCCACAAATGTGCATAGATAAATGATGCAATTTTCAAAAGTAAGCAGTGTTAGAAATATGTAGTTCTCAACCCGCACTTCAATTCCAGTGGAAAACTAGGGAGTTCTAGGCACATAAACACCATACTTGGGCTATGAAAGTGTGCAGAGGTGTAGAAGCAATTTGCATCTTGAATCTCAGGTCTTTGGTTTTTGCGAAATTGAGGCAATACTGCGATTCACATTATCACAATAAAATTATTTTCTCACTATTGCCTGCCATCTGTTGCATGTATTGTTTAATCTTCTAAAGTGCACAATTCATTGTGATAATGTGATGTGTGACATGTGTCTCTGTTGCTTTCTCTATTTTTTGTGTTTTATGGTTGTGTAACTAGCCAATGATAACAAGTGTATTGACAACATAATTGGTTATTGTGCACCATGCTAAAATACGACTACTAGGACCATCTGAGGTCGGTGAATATTAATCAAGATGAATGTAAATAATGAGACGGTAGGAGCACCTAGGAATTGAATGTACGTTGGCTAATTGTCCAGATTCTTAATTTAAAAAATGTAGGGTCTTAGATTTTTCCGATGATTTTAAACAAATATGTTGACAAAAAAAATGAATGGTGAAAAATATATGATAATTAAGTGTTAATTGAAGCCATCCATCCGTGGCCCATAGAATAAAAGCATTGCAAATGGATGCATATCGAAATGTGAACCCCCAATTGCAATATTAAATAAATCCAAGGAACACATGAAGGACTCCAAACAAAATATGAATAATACAAAATCAAACCAACAAGGAGAACCTCACCTTTCCTATAAGTGTAACCATGATGCCGACAGTTTGTCCCTCTCTCAGCTTAAAACTGGCAATGGCTTGTCTTGCCTTCGTCTTCACAGGCCTCTGCCTCTGACCACTAATAAGTGACATATTGTTGATTGCTGCTCCTAAACCCTCGGAATTCTGTGAAGCATCTCCCATCCCACAATTCAACACTATCTTCTCAATCTGTGGAACCTATCCAAATCCAAAAGCAATCCAATAAACATCTGAATTAAAAAGCAGAAAATGAAGTACGCATTCGGATTTCAATGAAATGGGGGCAGAAATGGCACAATAACAGAATTTTCATTATGCAGTTTTTGTTTCTCATGGGGGTGGGCATATTCACCAAGCTATATAATTCATGATCCATTATATTATAACTGTAGGCGGTAAAAACGACACCTACTTAGATTAGGATGAGATCGAGGTTAAACTTCTTAGGACGGGGAATGCTGAACTCCAAGAACCTGAAAGGGAAGGAGAAAGACTTGGGTCAGAGGCCCTGGCTGCCGTGAGCCGAAGGCACTCCGATGCCTGAGTTAGTTCTGAGAAAACTAAACAGGAGGAGGAAGAGAGGAATGAAAGCGTGCGTAGTATTGAGAGTTGTGGGTTGTGTATTGCGTACCTCTCATGGGACTGATCCCATGCATATATATAGGCGAGTGTTCTCGTTCATTCTCTCTGTGAGTGGGGGTAGGTGAGGTGAGGTCCCATCGAACCTTACCCTGACAGCAGTAGGTGAAATGGAGAACACCCCTACCCTTTCTTTCCACGCCTTCGGCCAGTCGGCGCACTGGAGTGATAAAGCATACCTCTTATCACCATAAATGTGCCATCCTATCGCCATAAATGACCGCCCATATCTGTCAGGGTGCGCCGTATTTCCAGAAGGTAGATGGCGGCCCATTCTGACTCTAGGAGTAGAATGGCGGCCCACTCTAACTCTAGTGCTGTGGTCTGGGACAAAGGATAGCTTGGCCGTGGCGATCCATTGTACCGGGCTGGCACTCATACCGAGCTGCCGAACTGTGGTGCTGATCCTGCAAGCTACTGACTGATCTACCGAGCTGCCAAGGTATTGACCGAACTGCCGAGCTGACGATCTTCTACCGCAGAGGCTGAGGAGCTCGGCGAGTTTAGCCGTGATCATTGCCTAACTTCGTCGTTACGGTGTTTTACCCACACAATTGCCCCCTAGCTTTTGACTCCTGAGAGCCTCTCAGCTTGAAGGGGTCAGAAGCTTGATGTCCGTATGCCTGGTTCTTCTACCGAGCTCAAGTAAGGGTGATCGTCATGAGGGTAGTACCGGGACGAGGGAGCCTCGGATCAAGTGGGCCCCCTTGGGTCTGGGGGTCGCTGCTATTGCGCGGGCCCCTTGTAGGTGTCTTTTCGCCTGTCCTGGATATTAAATAGTCTTCGGATATCGCGCTAGTGGCGACACGTGTCGCCCCCTTTAGCTGTCTTGCAATTACTTCGAGGAGACGTTTAGGGCTGCGAGATGGGACGTTAGGGCTGATTGAGGGGATGCCTCTTAAAGACTCTCCTCGAAAGTCGAATCGACGCCCCCAGGCCTTATAAAGCAGGGCGCCCCCTTCGTCCTCACTTTCCTCTGCTTTCTTCAGATTTCTACCGCGTTTTGCAAGAGAGCTTTCTCCGGCAACTGCAGACCTCCGTCGTTCCTGATTGCGCAATCCCTATTCGTGGGAGTCTTCTTCGTCTTCTTTAGATAGGTCTGTCTGAGTCGAAAATGGGAGTCTATAGGCATCTGCTAGGAAACTCAGACTCCATAGTTCATTTTAGGGATTTATACAAGGTCCCCTCCAATGTGGAGGTCAAACCGGATACCCCCGACGACGGCCTCACCTATCGTGACGGCTGGATGCCATTCTGGTTAGTATCAGTAGTGGAAGGGGGAGTTTGCTTTCCCCTGCACCCATTGGTCCGGGACTGCCTCTGGGAGTGGAGGTTGTGCCCCTGCCAGCTACTCCCCAATGGCTACAAAATCATAATGGGGGTAGTGCGGCTCAACCAGATTCTGGGAATTGGCCTTGGTGTCCCAGATATTGAGGACACTTATGACCTCTGCAAATCCGCAGAGGGGGATACTTATTACCTCCGGCTGCGGGTCCGCCGGACAGGGTTCGTAACCGCGCTAGAGGACTCCAATCGGTATGCTGGCGAAGACAAAGTGCTTGTCAGAGGCGGATGGGAGTTCGGCGAAGTAGAGCCTGCTACCACGGTCCGGGTCCCTCGAAAAATAGGGGTTCCTCCAAGTAAAGGCCGAAGTTCTTTCGGTTTGCAGTTCTTTTTTCTTTCTCCTTATCTGGCTTCTGACACTGTTTTGTCCATGCAGATTTTCGCGAAAAGAGGGAGCTCGCGAGGAGGAATCGCTGGAAGGTGAACAGCGCCTGGCACGAGCTGGTGAGGAACTACCGCGGCCACAACTGCCGTGCTGCCTGGTGCCTTTTGGGGTACGTGCCCCATTATCGGTCCTTCAACACCTCCAGAAAGGTGTCGGGGATAGACTCCGTCTTTAGCGGCGAAGGCGCGAGTCACGGAACAGAGGCGACCGTGGTACCGAGCTCGGCTGCGGTGACCGTTGCGATTCCCGCCGGTCGCCTGGTTGAATTGGCCGAACGTGCTCCAGCAGTCTCTGCCGCAGAGCCAGCCGGAACTTCGAGGGCCAGGCCCCTGTCTTCCCGAACGAGGCTAGTAGCGTCCAGTTCGGAGGAAGAGGAAGAGGAGGAAGAGGAAATGCTGCGCCAGCGCGGGCGACGCTATGCCGCGGAGGATCTGTCCGCGGCGGCCTTCGGAGACATCGGAGGCGAGGTCCGGGATCCTCCGCAGTCAGTGGCCGCGGTGCCTCCGGCATCCCCAGGTGGCATTCCTGCCCCGGATGCCGAGGTAATTAGTCCTGCCGTGGTCGCGGCTGCTCGGCCTGACGAGGCAGAGGTCGTCATAGCTCCGCCTCCGGCCGTGACCGCAGTCGTGGCTGCTCGGCCTGACGAGGCAGAGGTCGTCATAGCTCCGCCTCCGGCCGTGACCGCAGTCGTCCTACCCTCGGATCATGCCGCTGGGGCTGGACGTCGGGCTCGCCCGGCCGAGGCTATCGATGGCGGACGACCCGAGAAGAGGGCAAGGGTCGAGGCCTCGCCTGGCCCTTCGACTTCGTCTGCTGGTGGGACGACCCTGCCTCCTCCTCCTGCTCCATGGAAGCCGGCCATCGAGGAGGCTCTGGGGAGGCCGCTGGCCGAAACAGACCGCGCGAACACTCCCCGAGTGGTCGCAGCGCTAGGGCGAGCCTGTGCCCTTCCTCAAGACATGGCGAGGTGGGCGGAGATGGACAACGAGTCTCTCCTGCTCTCCTCGATGCGATCCGTTGTGCAGGTAAGTGCAATGTCTCTCCCTCAGCTTTTAGTCTCGGTCGTTTTATTGACTACGGGTTTTCGTCTTGCAGCTGTTGCAGAAGTGCCAGGTGGGCATTGAGAGGCTGGACGCAGCTGAGGCGCGGGCAGCTGAGTGGGTAGTTGAAAGGGACGAGCTGCGGGCGTCCCTGGCGTCCAAGGACTCGATGCTGGAAGAAGTGACGGCCAAGAATGCCGGCTTCGTTTTCGATCTTGAGGAATCAAAGGTCGAGGTCGGGCGTCTGAAGGACGAGCTGGAGGGCGAGAAGGTCCAGAACCAGCACCTCTCATCCGAGCTCGATGATCTCCGGGCCGCGGCGAAACAGCTGGAAAACGAACTGGAGAGCACGAAGGGGACAAATAGGAGGCTCCTCTCCCAGCGGAACCAGGCGCAAGGTTCCTTGGAGGTGGCGCTGAGGGAGAAGGCAGCCGAGATCGAGTCTGCCCTGGCCAAACAGGAGGCCAGGCTCAAGGAGGAGTTCCTCGCCGAGCATGACTCCGTCATGGAGGAGGAGGTCGGCAAGCTGACTGCTGATTACAAGGCTCAGCTGCCGGGGATCCGGGACCGAGCCTGGGAGCTCGGGTGGAAGGCAGCCTTGCAGAAGGCTGGGGTCCCCGAGCATAGCCCATTGTTCCTGAATGCCCCAAGAATTTCCTGCTCGGACCCAGGACTCGCAGCCGTGTCTCAGGTCTCCCCTGACCCCCCTTCGCAGTCGTGCCCGGAGGCGAACGCCGCTCCCGAGGTGCCTCAAGAGGCTCCGGTTGTCAGTGCTGATCCCGAGGGCTGCCAAGCGGCAGCGGTCGTCGAGGTCCCTCCTGAAGCTGCCGTGGTCGTCCCTGAAGCTGCCCCAACGGCTACCGAGGCCAGTGCGGTCGCGGCCGAGGTCCCTCCTGAAGCTGCCGTGGTCGTCCCTGAAGCTGCCCCAACGGCTACCGAGGCCAGTGCGGTCGCGGCCGAGGTCCCTCCAGAGATCGACTGCAATGTGGAAGCTGCAGCCCTCTGAGGGTTTTTTGTAATTTTTTCTTTCTTTGATTGTGTCTCCGTCCGTCTTGTAATCGGGAGCTGTGATTAATAAAAATTTTGGATTTCTGCTCGCATTCTGATGCTTTCTTGTTTTTGATGAGATGTTTGTGGTTGATGAAATGCTGCATTGCTTTTCTGTTGAGTTGTTGGTTCGGGTAGCCAAACTCCTTGCTATTCTTTGGATTGAGGCATCGGCCAACGACCGAGGCCCGGTGCATGACCGTGGTCTCCGTCTGCTGTTCCGTACCCATTATCTCCCCCCCAGCTTTTGACCTGTGGGCTCCTTGGAGCAGGTCGAAAGCTGAGTGGTTTTAGTCAGGCCGGTACTGCCGCTAATCTTTTGACAGTGCCCGTAGTGCCGAACTGCCGAAACGGTGGGGTCTCGGTCCGATGGGGTCTCCTCATCGTCTTTGCTGACGTGGAGTGCTGCATTAAGTTCTTTCCGTCAGTCGAGGCGATTGCCCTTTCGCCTGTCGAGGCATTGAATAGTCCTCTGGGGATGCGGCGCCGCGCCACGTGTCGCCTTTTCTGAGGGCGCGCAATCAAATCTGCAGGACGATTGGGCTGCCCGAGGCGACTCTAGGGTTACTCGAGGTAGGGCCATATTGAAGGCTTCTCTCGAAATCTGAAACGGCGCCTCCATCCCCTATAAATTAGGGCTTCTCCTCCGTCTTCCTTCTTTTCGATCCTCAGAAAACCCTGCTGCAACCTACTGAAGAACAGTACTTTCCTGTTGCCTGCGACCTTTCTGCTCGCAGAGTCTCACTGTAGGACTTCTCTCTTCTGTCTCTTCTCTTCTGGTGTAGTCCTCCTTCTAGGTTAGAATGGGTGTGCACAGGCATTGGCTAGGGGACGCACTGTCCATAAGCCTGTTTAGGAAGGAATACAAAGTCCCTGCGACTGTAGAGATTAGACCAGACGGCCCCAACGACGGTATCACGTACAGCGACGGCTGGATGCCGTTCTGGCTGGTGGCCGTCGTGGAGGGAGGAGTCCGGTTCCCCCTCCACCCACTCCTCAGGGAATGTCTCCGGGAGTGGGGGTTGAGCCCCTGCCAGCTGCTTCCCAATGGATACAAGATCATCATGGGAACAGTGCGGCTCAACGAGATCCTGTCCATCAACCTCGGTGTCTCGGACATCGAGGAGGCGTATGACCTCTGCAAATCCGCAGAGGGGCATACGTACTATCTGCGGCTAAGGCTCCACCGGACTGCCTTCGTAACCGCGCTGGAGGATTCGTATAAATACGCGGGGGAGGACCGTGTATTCGTTCGCGGGGCGTGGGAGTTCGGCGAAGCGGAACCCAGCACCACGGCCCGGATACCACGCAGAATTGGAGTCCCCCCAAGTAAAAACCGAGGCCCCTGGAGTTTGTATTGTAATCATCTCTTTCCCTTGCTGACATTGTTCTGTTCCTGCAGGTTTTCGGCAGAGGAGGGAGCTTGCCAGGAAAAACCGGTGGAAGGTGAACAGTGACTGGCACGAGAAGGTGCGGAAGTACCGCGGCCATCACTGCCGAGCCGCGTACTCGCTGCTGGGGTACACGCCGCACTACAAGTCTTTCCTCGCTCCGAGGCGAATGACAGGGATCGACTCCGTGCTTCACGGGGAAGGCACCGGACAGGGCACCGAACAGACTGAGGCTCCCGTTCCGGAGACTGTTACTGTCGCGATTCCCAGCGGCATTCCGGTAGAGTCGGGGGAACAGCCCCCTGTTCGTGAACCAGCAGCGGCTAGGAGGGCCGACACCGGGCGCAAGCGGCAGAGGCAGAAGTTTGTTGTCTCCAGCGAGTCCCGGAGCACATCCAGCTCGGAAGAGTCCGAGGTAGAGATGTTGCGCGGTCGTCGCAAGCGCTTCGTCGCGGAAGACCTTGCCGCCGCTGCGTTTGGAGAGACGGGTGAGAGCATGGTCCCCTCCCGAGGCGCAGACGTTACCACAAGCACTTCGGCGGCGGCTGCTGCAGAGGCCCCTGCT
The DNA here is from genome assembly GCA_029852735.1 of Persea americana. Classification (NCBI taxonomy): domain Eukaryota; kingdom Viridiplantae; phylum Streptophyta; class Magnoliopsida; order Laurales; family Lauraceae; genus Persea; species Persea americana. The sequence goes on along the minus strand of CM056814.1, from coordinate 56,487,790 downwards.
CCCGAGACCGAGTCGGTTCCGGAAACTACCGACGGTGCTCCATCAGGAGTACGCGCTGCAGCCGAGGTCGGAGCTAGCCCTCCGGCAATCATCTTTGAAGAGTCGCACTCCGACCTAGGCAGAGGGGATACTGCCGAGGTCGTGGAGGAGCGCAGGCCGGAGAAGAGGCCCAGGGTCGAAGCCCCATCTGCCCCGGAGCCTGCCATGTCGGTTGGGGGGTCCGCCGCTCCCTCCGACTTCATCCCCTGGAGACCGGACATCGAGGGGGTGCTGGGGAGGCGACTAGCCGAGTCGGACCGAGCGGACACACCCGAAGTGGTTGTCGCTTTGGGAAGAGCGTGCGCCCTTCCCCAGGATATGGCAAGGTGGGCGCAGATGGACAACAAGTCCCTGCTGATGTCCTCAATGCGGTCACTGGTGACGGTATGTACACGCTTGACTCAACGCTCTTTCTTTTTCTGCTTTATTTCATGTCGTGACAAATTCTCTTCACTGTAGCTCTTGCAAAAGTGCCAGACCGGCATGGGAAGGCTGGATGCAGCCGAAGCCAGTACAGCAGATTGGGCAAATGAAAAAGAGGAGCTGCTCAAGTCCCTGGCGGTGAGGGACGTGACCCTGGAGGAGGCGGCGAAGACAAAGGAAGATCTTCTTGCCGAGCTCGACGCAGCGCGGGCCTTAGCCGAGCACCTCAAAGAGGAAGCAAAGCAGGCGGTGGATCAAAACGTCCAACTGTCCTGGAAGCTAGACGAGGTTCGGCTCGCGTCGTCGCGGAGGGAGGAAGACATGAAGATGCTGCGGGGGACCAACAGTAGGCTCATCTCTGAGAGGAAGCTGGCTGAGAGAAAGCTAGAGATGGCTCTGGACGGGAAGGCGACCGAGCTCGCGCGGGCTCTGAAGGATCAAGAAGCTAAACTTAAGGAAGAGTACGTCGCCGAGCACGAGTCCGTGATGAACGAGGTGGTCAGCAAACTGGCAGCTGATTACAAGGCTCAACTGCCAGGAATCCGAGAGAAGGCGTGGGCACTTGGGTGGAAGGCGGCCTTACGGAGGGTTGGTGTCCCTCCGGACAGCCCCATCTTTCAGAATTCCCCCAGGTTTCCTCGCTCGGACTCGGAGTTGCGAGCCGTCTCGGGAATCGCCCCCGCTCCTTCTGCCTCGGAGGTCCCTCCAGCAACAATCACCCCTGCCCCTCCAGTGGTTCCCGAAGCTGCCCCAGCCGTACCTAGCAAGAGTGCTGCCGGGACTAACTGTAATAAGGGAGCAACAGCTCCCTGAACTATGTAAATTTTTTTTTTTTTGCCATACATTGTATTTAAGCTGATCTTATAATAAAACAACATCCTTTGCAAACAACATTCTTTGCATATTCTGTGTCGTCTGTCTTGCTTGTGGTGGAATGCGTAGCGTATCAATACAAGTAACTTGCCGAGTAGATTGATAGGTACTAAGCGAGGGCGGTTGGCCCTCTGAACAGAGGAGCCGAGCCGCGAGGGTGGTACCGAGACCGGACCATGATTCCGTTGGCTGTGCCGCCAGAGCTGGTGAAGGCACCGAGCTCAGGACAGTTGGCCCTCTGAACAGAGGCGCCGAGCCGCGAGGGTGGTACTGTTACCGGACCCTGATTCCGTTGGCTGTGCCGCCAGAGCTGGTGAAGGCACCGAGCTCAGGACGGTTGGCCCTCTGAACAGAGGCGCCGAGCCGTGAGGGTGGTATTCTTACCGGACCCTGAAATGCTTATGGCTGTGCCGCCAGAACTGGTGAAGGCACCGAGCTCGGGACGGTTGGCCCTCTGAACAGAGGTGCCGAGCCGCGAGGGTGGTATTGTTACCGGACCCTGATTCCGTTGGCTGTGCCGCCAGAGCCGGTGAAGGCACCAAGCTCAGGACGGTTGGCCCTCTGAACAGAGGCGCCGAGCCGTGAGGGTGGTATTCCTACCGGACCCTGAAATGCTTATGGCTGTGCCGCCAGAGCTGGTGAAGGCACCGAGCTCAGGACGGTTGGCCCTCTGAACAGAGGTGCCGAGCCGCGATGGTGGTATTGTTACCGGACCCTGATTCCGTTGGCTGTGCCGCCAGGGCTGGTGAAGGCACCGAGCTCAGGACGGTTGGCCCTCTGAACAGAGGCGCCGAGCCGTGAGGGTGGTATTCCTACCGGACCCTGAAATGCTTATGGCTGTGCCGCCAGAGCTGGTGAAGGCACCGAGCTCAGGACAGTTGGCCCTCTGAACAGAGGTGCCGAGCCGCGAGGGTGGTACTGTTACCGGACCCTAAAGTGCTTATGGCTGTGCCGCCAGAGCTGGTGAAGGCACCGAGCTCAGGACGGTTGGCCCTCTGAACAGAGGTGCCGAGCCGCGAGGGTGGTACTGTTACCGAACCCTGTATGTCGGAGCTGGCGATTGAGCCGAGCCGACAGTTGACATTCCGAATAGTGGGATCGAGCCGCTGCGAGTCTTGAAGCAATGCAAACACTCATTCCAGAAAAGTTGCCTTTTATTGATATTTGATTTCTTGAATACATTTTTTTCAGAAGTAGAATTTCTTGAGGTGCGTCGCGTTCCATGGTCGCGGGAGCGGCTTCCCTTCCATATCTTCGAGTCGGTAGGCAGATCTGCCGGCTGTAGAAGTTACTCTGAACGGTCCCTGCCAGTTGGGCGCCAGCTTGCCTTCGTTGGGATCTCGGTCGCCAGGAAGTGTTTTCTTCAAGACCAACTCTCCTATCGCGAATCTTCTCTCTTTGACCTTCGGGTTGTACCCCCTGGCCAACTGCTGCTGATAGGCGGCCAGGCGGATAGCTGCCGCCTCTCTTCGTTCTTCAGCCAAGTCCAGCTCCCGTGCTACATTCAGATCGTTCAGACCCTGGTCACAGAGTTCGGACCTCAAGGTCGGGAGGCCGACCTCAAGGGGAATGACTGCTTCCATGCCGTAGGCAAGGGAGAACGGAGTAGCCGAGGTGGAACGCCTTGGCGTAGTTCGGTAGGCCCATAGGACGCTTGGCAGCTCCTCCGCCCATCGTCCTTTGGCTCGGTCGAGTCTCTTTTTGATTCCGTCGAGGAGCACCTTGTTTGAGATCTCGGCCTGACCGTTGCTCTGGGGATACGCCGGGGTGGAGTAGATGTTGCGAATACCGTACTCCTGGCAGAAGCTTTTGAAGAGGTTGGAGTCGAACTGCGTCCCGTTGTCGGAGATGAGAGTGCGGGGAATGCCGAACCTCGTGATGATATTCTTCCATACAAAGTTCTTCGTGTCTAGCTCAGTGATGGAGGACAAAGGTTCAGCTTCGACCCATTTTGTGAAGTAGTCCGTGGCCACGATCAACCATCTTTTGTTCCCTGGAGTTCGGTGAAGTGGTCCGACGATGTCGAGGCCCCACTGTGCGAAAGGCCACGGACTGGAGAGAGGGCTCAGGTCCTGGGCTGGCTGGTGGAGAGAATGGGAGAACTTCTGGCACTTCTCGCACTTCCTGGCGTAAAGCTGGGCGTCCTTCTGCATGTACGGCCACCAGTAACCCTGGCTCATAGCCCGGTACGCAAGTGACCGACCTCCTATGTGACTGCCGCAGACTCCTTCGTGGATCTCGTAGAGGAAATCGTCGACCTTGCTGGGGTGGACGCACTGGAGGTAAGGCCCCGTGAATGACTTCCTGTAGAGCTTGCTGTCTGGGGACAGCCAGAACCGGGTCGCCTTCAATCTGATCTTTCGAGCTTCAGTCCTGTCCTCGGGTAGCTGGTCGTCTTTTAGGTACGCGATGATGGGATCCATCCAGCTCGGGCCGAGATCGAGGCACATGAGCTGCCGGGGTTGTTGGAGGTTGATGCTGGGCTCGAGCAGCGCTTCTACTTCAACAGTTCTCTTTTCACCGGCTTCCACAGCTGAGGCGAGGCTGGCGAGGGCGTCTGCGTGGGAGTTCGATTCCCTGCCGATCTGCCGGACCTCGGCCTTTTCAAACTGGGAGAGAAGTCCCCGGGCGTGGGCGAGGTAGGCCGCCATCCTGTCGTCCCGAGCTTGGTAGTCTCCGCTGAGCTGGCTTGTCACCAGTTGGGAGTCGCTGAACACCACCACGGACCGTGCTTCCAGGATTTTCGCACTGTTGAGTCCGGCTATGAGAGCTTCATATTCGGCCTCATTGTTAGATGCCTTGAAACCAAGGGTCACAGCTTGTTCAATAACGAGGCCTTCGGGAGACTGGAGGACTACGCCAACGCCGGCTCTCTTGGATGTGGAGGACCCGTCGACGAAGACTTTCCAGGACGAGACTAGGATCTCTTTCCAGGACTGCTCTTGCTGAGTCTCGGTGACGGCCTCTACACCCCTCTCACCCCCCAGTTCGGTATCGAGCGCGGTCGGTGCCGAACTCTGAGGAGTAAATTCGACAATGAAATCCGCCAGGACTTGGGCTTTGATGGCCGTTCTGGGCTGATAGCTGATATCATATTGCCCCAGTTCGACAGCCCATTTGGAGATCCGTCCGGAGAAATCTGCCTTCCGGAGGAGAGCCTTCAGTGGGTATTCTGTTACGACCACTATTGCGAAGGTTTGGAAGTAGTGGGAGAGCTTTCGAGAGGCGCTGACAAGCGCCAAGGCTAGCTTTTCAAGCTGCAGATACCGGGTCTCGGCGTCCAGCAGGGTTTTGCTCGTGTAATAGATTGGCCTTTGCTGGCCGTTGTCCTCTCTGATGAGTACCGAGCTCACTGCATGGTCCGAGACCGACAGGTACAAGAAAAGTGCTTCTCCAGAAGTCGGGGTTGACAGCAGTGGTGGGGAAGAAAGATATTGTTTCAGCTGCTGTAGCGCCTCAGAGCATTCTGACGTCCACTGGAACTTGGAGCCCTTTCTCAAGAGTTGGAAGAAGGGTCTGCACTTGTCTGAAGCGCGGCTGATGAATCTGTTCAGGGCGGCAGCCATTCCGGTCAGCCGCTGAACTTGTTTCGCCGAGGTCGGACACTGGAGGTCCTGGATCGCGGTTATCTGGTCGGGGTTCGCTTCGATCCCCCTTCTGGTGACCAGACTTCCGAGGAACTTACCGGAACCGACCCCAAAGGCGCACTTGGACGCATTCAGCTTCAACTGGAACCGGTGAAGGATGTCGAAAATTTGGCGGAGGTCGGTCAGGTGGTCCTGCGACCTCTCGGACTTGACGACCATATCGTCGATGTAGACCTCCACCGTTTTGCCGAGCTGGGCCTGGAACATCTTCGTCACCAACCGCTGGTAGGTCGCTCCCGCGTTTTTCAACCCGAAGGGCATCACCTTGTAACAATAGGTGCCCCGGAGAGTGATGAAAGCTGTCTTCTCCTGGTCTGCCGCGTACATGGGGATCTGGTGGTACCCCCGGTAGGCGTCCAGGAAGCTCATCCGGTCGTGTCCGGCAGTGGCGTCAATGAGCTGGTCGATTTTTGGAAGAGGGAAGCTGTCCTTTGGACAGGCCTTATTGAGGTCGGTGAAGTCCACGCAGACCCTCCATTTGCCCGTCTTCTTTTTGACCACCACGGTGTTGGCCAGCCACTGCGGATAGTGGACCTCTCTTATTGCACCTGCCTCGAGGAGTTTCTGCACTTCCTCAGCCACGGCCTCAGTCTGCGGGACCCCAGTCCGGCGCGGTTTTTGAAGCACGGGCTTATGGTTGGGATCCACCTTCAGTTCGTGGCAGATGACTGCGGGGTCAATGCCAGGCATCTCATAGGGTGTCCAGGCAAAGACCGCCTTATTTTCCTCGAGGAGGTTGAGCAACTCTGTCTTTTCGGTCTCGGGGAGCTGGCTTCCCACGAGAAAGAATCTGTCGGGGTCGGCGGGATCAATATTGACCTTGGTCAGGTCCTCAATGCTTTTTTGCGCCGGAGCCCTGCCGACGTCCTCGAGCTCGGCCTCTGTATCCAGTTCGGTCACATTGACTTGGGACGGGCCGGCCTCGTCAGACAGCACGGCCAGCAGGCACTGCCTGGCCATGTGCTGGTCGCCTTTGACGGTGATCACCTCTGTTCGGCCCGACCGATTTTCCAAAGGGAACTTGAGTTTTTGATGCCGGGTGGAGGGTACCGCCTCCATGCTATGCAGCCACGTCCTCCCCATTATTACATTGTACGGGGAAGGGACATCGACCACGAGGAAGTCGACCTGCCTGCAGGCGCCACCGACCTGGACTTTAAGGGAGATTCTGCCCTTGGGATAGACTGGTTTGGAACTGAAGCCGACCAGAGGGGTGCGGCATGCCTGGAGGTCCTCGTCTTTCAGTCCCAACTTCTTGAAGCAGTCGTAGTAGAGGACCTCGGACGAGCTGCCAGGGTCGACGAGGGCTCTCTGAACCAAGAAGTTTTGTAGCTTCAAGGTGAGAACTAGAGCGTCGTTGTGCGGTAGCTCGACGTCTTCCAGGTCTTTGTCAGAGAACCATATTCTGACCCCCTCTGTTTTGGCCTTCTTCGCGGCCGGCTCTGGCGCCGCGGTCAGCACCTGTTTTTGATGGGAGGCGCGCCGGGCCTCAGCGCGGGCCTGAGAGCTCTTCTTCGGTGGGGCGGCGAGGTGAATGACGTGGATGACTCCTTCCGGCTCGCTGTCCTGGTTATCAGCTTCCCGCCGCGGAGGTCGGCCATCACCTCGGCCCTCCTGCTTGATGTACTCCCGAAGGTGCCCCTCCTTCACAAGGTCTTCCAGGTGGAACTTGAAGCTCTTGCACTCGTCGGTCCGGTGCCCGTTCTGCTTGTGGTAGGCACAGAACCTTGTCTGGTCCCGGGAAGAGGGGTCGGCCGTCATTGGCCGCGGCCATTTGAAGAACGGCTGCGCCTTTATTTTATTGAGGAGCCTGTAGATTGGCTCCTTAAAAATGGTATTCACTGCCACGTGGGAGGTCGGCTCGTGGCCCGACCTTCTGCTGCTCCGTGATCCTGATGTCGAGGCGGAGGGAGTTCGGCGCTGCTCCGAGGACCGGGCCTTGCGCCGATCTGGGGACGGATCTCTGCGTCGATCCTCCCTTCGGGATGGCCTGTTATCTCCCTTGGCGGGTTGGCTCTTCTTAGTGAGGCCGAAGTTTTCCCGACCTCGCGTCTCGTCCTCTTCTGCCAGGATGAACCGATTGGCCCGGGTCATCAGCTCCTTCATAGTGGTCACGGGGTACATGACCAGCTGCGCCCGAAGCGGGATGCCCGGCTGCAGAGCCAGCTGGAAGGACCTCACTGCCAGCTCCTCAGAGGCGCTCTCGATCTGGCTGTAGACAGTCCAGAATCGGCGGGCGAACTGGGTGACGTTCTCGTTCTCCTGCATCCGGAGGGCCATCAGGTCGGCATCGGTCTTTGGGATGACGCGATGAGCCTGGAACTTTCCCAGGAAGGAGGCCCGGAGCTGACGCCAACTGGAGATTGACTCTTCGGGAAGCGAGCAGAACCATCGCAGGGGGAGATCCGCCAAACTGGAGGAAAACACTCGACAGTTCAGGGAATCGTCATCCCCCCAGACCGACATCCTTTGGACGTAATGTCGGAGGTGGGCAGCAGGGTCCGAGGTTCCGTCATATAGGGTGAACCTTGGGACGCTGAACTTCTCGGGGAGCGTGTATCTTCTTATCTCCTTAGAGAAAGGAGACGCGCCAGTATCTTCAGCTTCAAAGGTGGCATACTGGTCTCGGTCGAGCCCAGTAGCTTCCATATTCTGGCGGATAGTCTGCTTCACCTGCTGGTCGATCCACCTCTTCAGCTCAGCGTCCTCCAGCCCCTGGCGTTGCTTCTTTGGCTCTTCGTGGATGTGGCTGCTGCTCGAGCCTTCTTCTCTTTGGTCCCGGTCACGCCTCTTACTGTTGAGGACGTGCCTCAGGTCTGGTCCGTGGCCCGGACGCCTGGGCGGCGGGCTCTGATCCTTCTTCCCTTCGAGCTGTCGCGTGAGCCGTTCGATAAGCTCGTGCTGCTCCTGGATGAGGAGGTTTTGTGCTTTGATGTCCGCCAGGCGGGGGTCTTCGTTGTGCTCAAGGCTGGCCTGATGATGAGACTGCGATCTAGCCCGGGCCGACTTCTCGTGCGGCTTGGTGACCGACTTTTCGCCCTGCACCGTCCGCCTATGGCTATGGTGGGGTTGTTCTGGAGGTGGAACGTCGCGAAGGGAGGGCATGGTCACTCCCCTGGACTGCGACACAGTTTGTACAGTGGGAGACCTCCCCCCAGACCTCCTTTGCTGAGGGGGTGGAGGTGGAAGATTCTGCGCCAATGTAGGCTGTATGGACAATGCCTTGCCCTTGGAGGGTCCTTCGCCGTTTCTGGTTTTCGGAGGCATGGCGTTTGCAAGCTTTTCGTTCAGGTTCCCACAGACGGCGCCAAACTGTAGGCGGTAAAAACGACACCTACTTAGATTAGGATGAGATCGAGGTTAAACTTCTTAGGACGGGGAATGCTGAACTCCAAGAACCTGAAAGGGAAGGAGAAAGACTTGGGTCAGAGGCCCTGGCTGCCGTGAGCCGAAGGCACTCCGATGCCTGAGTTAGTTCTGAGAAAACTAAACAGGAGGAGGAAGAGAGGAATGAAAGCGTGCGTAGTATTGAGAGTTGTGGGTTGTGTATTGCGTACCTCTCATGGGACTGATCCCATGCATATATATAGGCGAGTGTTCTCGTTCATTCTCTCTGTGAGTGGGGGTAGGTGAGGTGAGGTCCCATCGAACCTTACCCTGACAGCAGTAGGTGAAATGGAGAACACCCCTACCCTTTCTTTCCACGCCTTCGGCCAGTCGGCGCACTGGAGTGATAAAGCATACCTCTTATCACCATAAATGTGCCATCCTATCGCCATAAATGACCGCCCATATCTGTCAGGGTGCGCCGTATTTCCAGAAGGTAGATGGCGGCCCATTCTGACTCTAGGAGTAGAATGGCGGCCCACTCTAACTCTAGTGCTGTGGCCTGGGGATGCTGTGGTCTGGGACAAAGGATAGCTTGGCCGTGGCGATCCATTGTACCGGGCTGGCACTCATACCGAGCTGCCGAACTGTGGTGCTGATCCTGCAAGCTACTGACTGATCTACCGAGCTGCCAAGGTATTGACCGAACTGCCGAGCTGACGATCTTCTACCGCAGAGGCTGAGGAGCTCGGCGAGTTTAGCCGTGATCATTGCCTAACTTCGTCGTTACGGTGTTTTACCCACACAATAACTTTCAATTAGTAAGGTTATAAATGAGCTGATCTAAGTCAAGTTTAACACAGCTTACCGTTGGATTAAAATTAAACAGGTCAATGGAACATAAGCAGAGCTGAGCTTAGCTGAACTTGATCTTGGCTTGAATATGGACAAGTAAGCTTCAGCTTTACAGCACTCAAATCAAATGTATACCAATCTTGAGCTCAAGTCAAAACTTACTCAAGCTTTTATATATTTTATAGCATATTTAAATACATGATATTCAACAGATGAGTGAGATATGAAAAGTTTAGGATTGAGAAGGGTGGCCCACATATGTCAATCAAGCAAGGCCTACATCCATACAAGAAAAGAATCTAAGATCCAAGGTCATTAAAGCGGTATGTATGAAAACTTTTATATGAATGAATTCTGATTGAGAACATTGAAGGATATCACATGATGGATTTCATATACAACGCGCGGCAAAGAAAATAATCTTTGCATTAAACCACTGATGATTAATAAAAAAAAAAAAATGCAGCTACACAACAAATAGTGTAATCTTACACATTTAGCATTAATTAAAATCTTAAATTTTAAAAATTAGATAATATTATTTTGTTGATTTATTTTGGTTAAATTATCAACAGTTGAGCCTATCACATCAGTTGTATCACAAAAATTATTAGTAGCTTTTCTACAAGCTTAGAAGTTAGTAAGTAAAGCTTTAGATGTTGTATTTTATTATATATTTCCATTTTTCTCTACTAGCTTGGATTAGCTGTGATGTGCCAACTTAGGTTGAAAAGGGAAAAGCTCCCTGAGTTCGGTCCAGTTGACCTTGATTTTGGTTGGGATTGGGTTGCCCCCCCCCCCCCCCCCCCCCCCCTCTAATTTGGATGTAATTAGCTTGAGCTGGTCTATGACCTAATTGAATTGTCATTTTTGCAGTTATACGTAACTGTTATTTAAGACTTTTGAACAAAAATGAATTCAGAATAGACTTGTATATTGAAAATTTTCTACTGAAATATCTATCATTTTTTGTCATTTTTTAAGATGGCACAGAAAATTTAAGTTTTTAATTCTTGTCATCCATATATATAGGTGTAAATATACCTAGTTTTATTTTAGTAGGAATTCCTGTGGAGCCCACGTGGGGCCATAGCAATCACAGGGCAGGTGAGGATGGAAAGATCAAAATGAGCCTTAGGAGTGTGAAAAATATTAATATGATCAGATCACCCTAACCTCTTGATTTGTGGCCCTTAGCTTTAATCTTTTAAATTTTAATGAAATTTGTAGAGAGGGAAAGAGATAGGAGAAAGGAATTTTTTGAGTTGGGGAAAAAAAAGTGGGGCTATACATTATTTTAAGTGAGGGCTGGGCCAGACTTCTCTTAGTGCCCGAATGGACTTTTTAGGTGCGCCCCTTTATAGCCTTTATAGAGTCTGAGCCCAGTAACTGAATGATAGCTTGGGTTTGTGCACTCCAGCTGTAAGGATGCAGCCAAGAGACAATTGTACTCGTTGCATAGCTGTCGCCTATCGCCTCGGGTGACACTACAGGAAAGGACCAAGGGGATAGGATGCTCTCTCTACGTAAATGCTTGGATGAGAATGAATGAAAGACTTTTTAGAGGAAAGGAGGAGTATTTTTAGATTTATTTACGTGGCTATTGGCTAACTAGTAAGTTAGAACCAGAACTTCTTAAAAAAGAAATTAGTTACAAATAATGACATTCTTTAATTATTTGAAATTTGAAATGGCAAGTTCCAACTTAGATCTGATCTGGGGCATGTTTCTTCAATGGGTTTTCTAGAGTCCCAAAGGTTATTTGAGGATTTCTTTTACAGAAGGATGAAAATTGTAAATGATAATTCCAGAAAAACCCCACCATTATAAATTTTCATAGAAACTCTAATAAAGAAACAAGCCCATATTGTCATCCGTTAATTGCCACTGGGTAACTTTCTTTCAGTATATTCGATGTTTACAATGCAAGAAAAAAAAAAAAACATTGTTAGTCAGTATTGTAGCTCAACCAACCTAACTATAAAATAAAATCCTCCCATGGAGAAACCTTCTCAGCCATTTGTTTGGTCAAAGCATCAACGAAAGAGTTGACCGATCTTAGCTCGTGATGGAAGACAACGGTGATGAGTCCGATAACACCTGATTTTATTAAAAAAAAATGAAATTCCCATGGGTTTATCTTCTAATTAGAAATAGAAGCGATTGCATTAGAAGAGTCACTCTCTATAATAAGAACACCCTAGAAATACCTCTTAAAGTGCTTAAAAAATAGCTAGCACCTCCGCTTCATTAAAGAGACACGTTTTAAGTCTACGCATAGCTTGATCATATATTTTGCATTTGGAAATAGGAAAGACCCACTTGTATACTTAAAACATAACTATTTTGGGATCCTTTGATCCCCCATTTCTTGTCATGAATCCTAATCCAAAACCAGAATTTCTGTTTTTTATTCAATTGTATGGGTCTGATCAGACACATGACCCAATCTTGGATCGAAACCTAAATAAGGTTCTGTCCAATTAGAACCAGATCTGAATGCACCATCGTTCCACCAAGTAAAAAAATAAAGGTTGAGAAATTAAAAAATCTCTTTCCTTTTAGTTTACTATTCCAGTGGCTAACTAGTAACTTGGTTTTTCTCTCTCACAGACCTTAACTTAGAACCAGATCTTCTTTAAAAAAAGAAAAAGAAAAAATCAGTTCCAAGCAATGGTGTTGTTTAGTTGTTTGGAATTTGAAATGGTAGGTTGCAACTTACATATGACTCGGGGCCTATTTCTTTACTAGAATTTATGGAGTTTCTTTCTTGTGAAATTTGAAATTCTTCGGCATGGTGAAATTCCTGAATGCTCTCTTATACTTGAGCATTAGATTATCTACCACAAAGCAAAGGGGCTAATATCCAAACGTCATGTAAGACCTTTTAGATAACCAGGATTTTAAAACTCTTCTACAGATGGCGCATGTTAATAGGATAAAACAATATCTCCTTGTTTCAACCAAAAATGGATTTGGACTCATCATTCAATTAGTGGGGTTGTAGCAATGTCAACTAAAAATCTAGAAGGCCTTGTGGGATCTCAAACCATAATCGTGTTTCTGCTAATGCAGCTTTCGCAGAAGAGGAGAAATTCAACATCATTAACCATCAGGTGGGGCCAGGCATGAAAATATGGGCGGACCGCCCAGGTCGACACGACCTATCACAGAAAAGTCAACGGGCCCGCACGGTACGGCCCATTTTTCCCAACTGGGCAGTGCTGGGCCAAGGAGCTTGGGCCGAGGCACGGCATGACATGGCCCATATATATAATTTTTAATTTTTTTATATAAATTAAATAGAGAAATTTACCCGAAAAGTGGCCTTAGATGACCACTAAACGAAAAAGGGTCAACTAGCTCATATGATATGAAACTGGTATTCCCGCCAAACTATTCTCTTTTTTTGCCCTTTTTCAACGAGCGTCAATTTCGTCACTCATTTCAATGGGACCAAGCATTTCAAGATTCTACAGAGCGACAATGTCGCCACTCATTTCAATGAGACCAAGTGTTTCAAGATTCTGCGAAGAAATGACGTCATCGCTTATTCTACCCCTTCAGCAAGATTTCATTAAACGGTTGGGCAACGATGTCAATGGTGATCTTAGTGTTTTTTTTTCCCCTTTTTACATTACTTTTTTTGTTGGGTTCCTATTAATGATGCTTGCTTTATTTTATTTTATTTATTTATCATCTTATGGGGCACTCAGAAGTAGGAAAATTGGTGGGTCTTTGAAGGGAATCAATTGAGAAGTTTATAGGCTTGAAGCTGAGCAAATTATAAAGGAATTACGATATGTTATCATCAATATCGAAGGCTTATTAGGAAATGATATGTTCCATTTAAAAGTCCTGTTTTATTAAGGTTTGGACTTCAGAGTCCACCAAACTTAGCTTCAGGAAGTTTACTTCACCATTCCAAATTTTGATGGTTCAGTTCACATCGTTTGAGCTGATTGTATCCTTTTCTCATGGCCCAAAAATTGTTTAAAGGAAATCATTTATTGTTTATTTTATTGTTTTAGGAGCCCTCTACCATGGCTTATACACAATTAAAAGTGGTTGTGGCAGGAAAAAGATCAATGTGGGCATCATTTGTTGCATTTCAATGGATTTCTAAACACAAACTGGGATGTCATTGCAAAAAACACATGTAGTGCATGAATATTAATAATTTTATGATGGTATATTGGAAGTAGGTTGAAGGAAATTGAAAGAAGATGAAGAAATCCACAAAAATTGTTATTTTGAAAAACAAACAATGGGTAAATGGCAAAAAGAATACCTCCACATGATATGATGCTTGATCGTAGCCCCAAGTGCAAGGCCGTGATTTTAGTAATAACATGTGAAACCGGGTCGATCTACGGAGAGTTATTTATCGCAAAACCTGTCCTATTAAAAAAAAACTAGTTCTAGCCTAAAAAAACTATACAAATCAAATTTCCTAATTGAATTAAAAATTAATTACAAATCTTCAAAATTAATTACAACCAAAGAAAATTAAAATCCTAATCTAGAAACCTAATCTAACCACTGCATCACCATAAGAATTATTAGCCCAACCAATTTCAATAATTGTTAAGATTTATAAAATAAAAATAAAATAAAATAAAATCAGGAAATAAATAAATTGGATTTTAATTCTAAAACTTTGCAATAATTACTTTGCTTGATGCCATCAAGAAAAATCAAGACCACCACACCAAGTGCGCATTGTCACTACGCACAAAAGTTCGATGTTGACCCATTGGTGAAGACCAAGACCCCATAAACTTGATTTATTAATGAAGTAACCATTACAAAGTTATTTTAATAAAAATAAAGTGCATCCAACCTTACCATAGACACAAGAAACACTAAACGGAAGAGAGAGACTCCCGGTCTCGAACGGTGATCCAACCGGCTCTCGTTTCGTGATCTGAAATCCAAGCAAGGGAAGATGATTTCAAGGATGATCCGATGGTGGAGTGACAATAGCAACGGCGGCAGCGTGACGGTGTAGAAATCCAAGTGGTGGTGTGCCTTAGGGAAGGCCTTAGATGAAAATGTTGATGGAAGGATGAGAGAAGGAGAAAAAATAATGGAAAAGGGGAGATTAGGAGTTGTTGGTCGTCCAAGGGGATAGGGAGAGATGGAATGCACGTCCAGCCACTTTTTGGGTATTTTTTATATTTTTTTGGTAACTTGGGTTGCAAGGTTTTGGTTGGGTAAGAATTAGTAGTGTGGGGTCTAAGTTGGATTAGGATTAGGAGTGCTGAGATTGAACAATCTTGGGATCTTCTTGTTGATTGGCTTGCCACCAAAAGTCCTCTCAATTTAAACTTCTCTTTGTAACTTACTTCTTTTGAAAAGGGTCCTACTTACTTGGCTAAGAAACAATTCAAATATGAAATTTCAGATTTGAAATAAATCTTGGATGCTTGGTCCCCCATCATGGACGTGTAACACTTCTTGGGAAGGAGGAGTTGGACGTGCAACATTTCTTAGAAGGATCTTGGGTTGCAAAATCAAATCTTTGAGGCCTATCTTTTAGGAGTTAGTTTCGCTCATCAAATCTCTTTTTGCATCCTTCCTTAAAATATTCAAACTCCTTTGGTAGCTTCCCATTCCTCCACTTCGCCCCACTTCTCTTCCAAATAAATTTCAAATCTGAAAATCAGATTTGATGTGCAATTTTTGAATGCATCACTTGGGGTGTGTGATTCTCGAAACAAAATGCTTGGACGTCCTCTCCTTGGCTTGATTTTCTTTTGCAAATTTTCTTTTTCTTTGTTTGGCTTGAATTGAATCTTAGTCATCCATCATGACATGTAAGCAATATTTGTTAGAGAGTAGACAGGACACCTCATCATCTCATAGCCCCTAAATTTGGAACTTATTTTCAAGAGATTAAATCTGATTTTTTTTCTTCCATATGAGAGCGGACCCTACCATGGCCGCCCCTACCTTAGAATCCACGCCAAAGAAAGGTGGGTCCATGGTGCATTTGATTCATCAATTCTCTTCCGTGGGCCCCAATTTCTGAAATTCCCTACAAAAATAAAAGCAAAGATCAAAGAATAATCTAATCATATAGGTAAGGAATTATGCAAGATGCGGGCCCAATTCACACTAAATAGATGCATAAAATGTCACCATTTTATCAAGTTTTCTTCAATTAAATCAATGGTACAAAGAAAATTCATCATTTCATGTGTAAACAAAAAGTTATGAGAAATTTGTGACTTTCAATGCCAAAAATAGAGAAATTCATGATTTTATGTGAAAATGCAATTTTTGGATGAAGTTTAACTCGAATTCAGACTTTGACGCTCAAAAACATAAAATCACAATTTTTTTACTAAAACGGTCCATGATTTGATGATTAAGTCCTTAATTACTCTAAAATGATGAGGAAATTCTGCATTTTTAAGGACTTATCAATGCTTGAATCTATGTTGCTTCAATCCAAAATAGGTTGAAAAACAACCTCTGAGATCATGTTGCAAACTGTTGAGGAAGAAGGAGGCAACAAAATCACCAGACGGGGGAAAACGGTGGGGAGGAAGAAAGGAAAAATAAGATTTCGGGGGTTTTGTACGATTTAAATGAGCGACAACATCGTCGCTTAATGAAAACTTCAATAAAAAAATGAAAGTGGTCATATCATATGAACTACTGGACACATTTTCGTTTAGTGACCATCTAAGGTCATTTTTCGGGTAAATTCCTCAATTAAATATAAATATAAAAATAATTAAAAATGTATTATTCATTTGTAAAATAAGTAAAATAATGAAAATTTTATTACTCATTTGTAAATTCGGTCCTTTTTTAGGTAAATTCCTTATTTGTAAATTCGTTTGTGCATTTATTTTAATAGTTCCAACTTTATCTCAAGTTAAGAACCCCTAAAAGTCCATAAAGTCTCTTTCAATTTATATAAAAAAAATAAAAAAAAAATAGAAGAGGCATGTGGGCTCCATGGGCGGCGTGGCCAAGCACGGCGCGGATAAATCCTTGCCTTGGACCATGCTGGGTTGAGCCCCAGCTACCTGGGCACGGCATGACATTGCCCATGCAATTTCACGCGCCGGTTTTCATGCCTATGTGGGGCCAATCCAGATGACGGGAATGGCCCACCATGCCTAGGCAATTGAAGCTCTTGAAATGAAAAAAAATGCCCTTGTACAATGCTTATCCCATCACCCATCATTCTAAAAGAGGAGTTGGCCACTAGACATATTTTTTTTTCATTTTTTGGTGTCTAATAAAAGTTTTATTTTTAAGTAGAGCAGTTAAGAACGGCTTCTTACCCAGGTGGTAAGGAGTGTCAACTCTTACCTGGCTACCCGGGGTTCGAACCCCGGGTATGTGTCACCTCTTTCCACTTGTGTGGGCTTTCTTTTGTATGTGGACTCCCTCTTGGGTCCCGGCCCTCTTGGCTGAGGTACCAAAAAAAAAAAAAAGTATAGCAGTTGTTAATAAATCTTTGTCCTTTGTCTATAGAACCAATCTTTTACGAAGCGATCATGATTTATACATATAGAGGAGTGCGAGAAACCTCTTGTGGAGCTCTTTTTTTTATATTTTATTTTATGGAAAAACGCCCCTTGTAATGGGCCCATTGTTATACATTACAACCATGAAATGATGAATTACATTGATCATGCATAAAATACAATCCATGAGCACCCCTATAGACCACTTCTATTTATTAGTTTTTATCTAATAGAAGTTACATTTTTGAGCAGTGCAATTTCTAATAAATATTTATCCCTAGAATAACAAGGAGAGAGAAACACAAGCAAAGATGATGCTATTTGTACCTTATCCTCAAAACAAGGAAGATGAAACGATGAAGAGCGTGTCACCATAGACAGTCGTTTTAGGGGGTTTGCGCTAGTCAATTGAAAAGGTCAATCACTATTTTGTTGTTCTCTCTTGACATTAACTTTGGCAAAAGAGAAATTATTGCTGTTATAAAATATCTAATTACATCAACTAACATCCTATCATCAAAATTTTTGACATTTGTACCAACATTTTAAGGTTCCTTCTTCAAAACCCATATTCCAAGTAGACAACATGATTATGGATTTTGAGCAATTTGTGAATATATATATATATATATATATGGGAGGTGCTCATATGAGAGGCACTTTCACCAACTTGGTGAGAGATGGGTGGGGGCCCTCACATTTAAGTTGGGGGTCCTTGCATTTAAGTTGGTGAGAGTAGATATAGAAGTGAGAGCCCCCACCCATCTCTCACCAAGTTGGTGAGAGTGCCTCTCATAAGAGCACCTCCATATATATATATTTATATATATATAAAGATCCAACCTACAAATATATGGGTCACAATTTTTTGGCCCAAATAATTAATATTCTCATATTAACGATGATCATCAATATGCTTAGTTCTTTTAAATTTTAATGAATTTCTTAGAGACGGAAAGAGATCAGAATAGGGAATTTTTTGAGTTAGGGAAGGAAAAGTGGGGGCTATGCATTATATTAAGTGAGGGCTGGGCCAGACTTCTTTTAGGGCCCGATTGGGCCTTTTGAAATTTGGGTGGTAGTGGTGGTGGTGAGGCCCCAACTTGATACATGGCAGTCCGGCCCTTCATAGAGTCTGAGTCGTAATTGAATGACAGCTTGGGTTTGTGCACTCCAGCTGTAAGGATGCAGTCAAGAGACAATGGTACGATGTGCATAGCTATAGCCTGCCATACTTTTAGAAGGAAAGGAGGAGCATCTTTTAGTTTTTTATCTTCCTTATTCCTTATAACAAATGAAAAGAACAGATGAGAATCACATGTGACTTTTGGGAACTCGAATAGGCCCTCGGCTACAAAGATAAGCTTGAGAAATTAAGAAACCTTACCATTCCAGTGGCTAACTAGTAATTAGGATTTTCTCATTCTCTCGTATACATAACTTAGAACCAGAACTCTATACCAAAAAAAAATAAAAGAAAAAAACTTAGAACCAGAACTTCTTGAAAAAAAAAAAAAAAAGTTACAAACAATGACATTTTTTTAGTTATTTACATTTTTTTTTTTTGGACAATGATAAGGAAAGATTTCATTAAAATAGAAGCAATAAGTATGGAGTACAGAAGGAATACAAAAAGGAGGAAGGATAAGGGTCCAATAGAGATGCAACACATCCAACCTAAACAAAACAAGACACCCAATTACATAATCACTCCAACCCAAGGAACAAGCTTATCAATCCCTTGCTTGGCTAGCACATCCGCTATAAAGTTGCCGGCTCTAATCTAATGATAGAAGGATCCTCGATGCTAACTGCTAGCTCACAAATTTCATTGAAGTGATGTTGAAGTTTCCATTGGTTAGCCTTCTTTTCAGAGACCCAATTAAGCAATTGGATTAGAAGAATCGCGCTCTATTACAAGTGGACCACCATATCCTCTAGAGAAAAATATGAGGCCTTCTAAGATAGCTAGAACTTCTGCTTCATTTGAAACACACACACCAACATGTTTCGAGAACATAAGCAATACCTCCCTACTATTACGCAGAACTCCTCCAATCTCTGTCGGGCCCTATTTACCCCTAGAAGCTCCATCCACATTAAACTTTAAGACCCCAAAACAAGGGGGAGACCAAAGGTCGACGGATCACTTCTCCTTAATAGGACTACACTCCATGCAAGCTTCTCAATTATAAAGAATATCATTCAAAGAATATCTGACTTCGGGCCTGTTTCTTTAATGGATTTTCTGTCTAAATAATCTTGAAATTCTCCAACATGGTGGAATAAAGCAAAGGGCTGGAATTCCAGAAATTCCAAAGGTCATTTGAGGCCTATTAGATAGCTAGAGTTTTGGAATTCTTTTACAAAATCATGGCATTAGCAAATGTCAGGGAACATGATGTCACATTATATGTAGAAAAATCTCAATATTATAAATTTCCATAGGAATTTTTGTAAAGAAACAGGCCCTTATTGTCATTTGTTAATTGCCACCCAATAACTTGCTTTCAAAATATCCGATGTCTACATTGCAAGAAAAAACAGTATCAACTATAAAATTGTTTATAGATCCAAACATATTTGGAACTAGATCTAGTAGTTTTTTTGTTATCTTTTTTTATTCTTGTTTTTTGTAAAGCAGATCCAGTAGTTTGAATGAAGGATGTGGAACAAGAGTTGACCACTCCTGGTCGTTAAAGAGACACTAGTTTTTTAATTTTAAACGGTAACATGAACTTTCATTTAAAAAAAAAAGAAGAGGATTGCAATGAGAGAAAAGCCAAGGAGGTACAAAAGCATTGTATCTCACCCCACCTAACTATAAAATAAAACCCTCCCAGTGAGAAACCCTCTCAGTGCCATGTATGGTCAAAGCATCGACAAAAGAGTCGGCCGATCTTAGCACATGATGGAAGATAATGGCGACGAGGCCGACGACACCCGGATTTTATTAAAGAGAAAATGAAATTTCCATGGATTTATCTTCCAATTATAAACCCAAGCAATTGCATTAAAAGAGTCACTCTCTTTAATAAGCGCACCCTGGAAATACCTCTTAAAGTGCTTCCAAAATAACTAGCACCTCCGCTTCATTAAAGACACATTTCATGTCTCCGCATAGCTTGATCATATATATTGCATTTGGAAATAGGAAAGATCCACTTGTATACTAAAAAAAGAACTATTTTGGGATCCTTTGGTCTCCCATTTCTTGTCATGAATCCTAATCCAGAACCAGAACTTCAGTTTTTTATTCAACTCTGGGTCTGATCCGACACATACCTAAATAAGGTTCAGTCCAATTAGAACCAGATCCAGATTTGAATGCACCATGGTTCCACCCAGGATGCTGCCCACTATGACCCGCTTTAGTTAGCAATGTTTCAAAACTTGAAACCGGTTTAAATTGCTTGAGTTGATGGTTAGCTCCCACCCAAATAGCCTGCCTTTTCAATTGCACTAGGCCATACTACTTAGTCAGTGAATGGCTTATTGGACCGTAGTGTCAACAGCAAAGTGCTAATTCAACCTGACCTGAAAAGTCAATTGGCCGTCAGATTCATGATGCTGGTGGTTGGAGCAATGTCAACTCAAAATCTAGAAGGCCTTGTGGGATCTCAAACCACAATCACGTTTCTGCCAATGCAGAAATTCAACATCATCAACCATCATGTGGGGATAGCAATACACTAGAAAAAACCGTGCCCGAGCCATTGACTTTGTCAATGGGCTGCACGGCACGGCCCAGTTTTCCCGCCTGGGTCATGCTGGGCCAGGGAGCTTGGGCCGAGGCACAACACGGCCCATATATATGCATAATTTTTAATTTTCTCATAAATTAAATATGAGAGTTAAAATAATTAAATACTTATTATTCATTTGTAAATTAGCTCAATGTTTGTGCATTTATTTTAATAGTTTCAACTTTATTTTAATTTAAGAATCCCTAAAAGTTTATAAAGTCTCTTTTAATTTATATAATTTTTTTTTTAAGAATTAGAAGAGGCATGTGGGGTGGCAGATGTGTGACATTGTGCAGCCCAGCTGGGGAATGACCCAACATGGCGCGTATAAATCCGTGCCTTGGGGCGTGCTGGTCTGAGCCCCAATTACCTAGGCACGGCATGACACGGCCCTTGAAATTTCACGGGCCGACAAGCCCAGTTTCCATGCCTAGGTGGGGCCCAGTCCATATGACAGGAATGCCCCCACCATGCCTAGGCAATTGAAGCTCTTGAAATGAAAAGAAAAACGCTCTTGTACAACGCTAATCCCATCACCCATCATTCTAAAAGAGGAGTTGGGCACTAGATGACTACTATTTTTGGTTTTTTTTTTTTTTCTTTTTTTGGTGTCTAATAAAAGTTGCATTTTTAAGTAGAGCAATTAAGAACGGCTCCTTACCCAAGTGCTAAAGAGTGTCAATTTTTGCCTGCCTGCCAGGGGCTTGAACCCCAGGTACGTGTTACCTCTTCCCACTTGTGTGGACTCCTTTCCAACTTTTGTGAAATTTCTTGTGTACGAGGGCTCCCTCTTGGGTCCCTGCCCCCTTGCTTGGGATACCAAAATAAAAAAGATAGAGCAATTGCTAATAAATCTTTGTCCTTCTTCTATAGAACTGATTTTTTACGAAGAGATCATGATTTATACATATAGAGGTGTGTAAGAAACCTCTGGTGGAGCTCTTTTTTTTTTTTCTTTTTCTTTTTTTAATGGAAAAATGCCCCTCGTAGTGGGCCCATTGTTATACATTACAGCCATGAAATATCGTTGGATGAAAAAAATATGGATAAGATCTAACTTTATTTAAAATTTCAAGAGGCATTTGTTACCCTCGGCTTCTTCATTTGTTACCTTGTATGTGCGATTATCAGTTATTAATTCTAGATCTCATCAGACTGTTTAATGATAAATGAGAGTTGGGATGAATGAGATATGGATAATATGTCAGTGCATATTGCCTTTTTCAAAATGACTTTGGATGTAAATAAGGTCTTAAATGATGAATTACATTGATCACGCATAAAATATGTGATTCCACTATCTCTGTATTTTTTTTCTTTCTTTTTTGGCTCAACTTTTAATAGTGTCTTCCCAAAGCAGATCTTATGACCTCATCCATTCACTCTTATACAATTTTTGTTTGGGTAGAAACATTCACTCTTACACAATTAGTGTGTTATACATGGCTAATGTAATCAACTTGTTTTTACCCAAAAAAAAAATAAAAATTAAGTCAACGTGTTGGATCTAGAGAGATTGCTTTCTCGATGTACATGCACTACAGGTTTTGAACGTAGGACTTTCATTTTAGTTTGTATCTGAGCAAGAAACTTTTTTCTGATTTCTTATTAATCATGCGGTTAGTGACAATCAAGCATCAAAGGATCTTATGGTTTCATGTGCCTGGTAAGTTAGCGAGTCTCATTTATTTTTTTACTTATTTATTTACTTTAGATGGTTTTATGTGCATTTTGGTATTTTCAGTAATTTTATCTTTTTAATATATAGGATTTTAAAGAGTAAGGCATACTATATTTTTTTTATTTTATATTTATTTTAATTTCTACAAAAGTTAAAAGAAAATATTTTTTTTTTATAAAATTTCATTTTTTTCGGCTCGGGCTTAGCAAGGGCGTTTTGTTGCTAGTGTGTGTGTATAGGAATTCTAAAAAACTTTCCATTTTAGAAAGTTAGAAAACTCTTAGGGAGATTTTTTTACAAATAAAAATAGGTCATTCTCAGTTCGGTCCGCTATGTTGTATAACAACTATGGAATGTCGTTGGACGCAAGAATCTAGATGAGATCTACCTATGTGAAAAGTCTCAACTCCATTAGATTATCTTAACCCTTTGATTCACGGACCCAAGGTTTGATGGTTTTAGAGGCATCACTTGTGATTTCAATCCAACAGTAAGTAAAAGGTGAATGAGTATCAATTTGGGCTATATACCAATTTACAGGGTTAGTATATGTGAAATGATTAGATTGGCTCAAGGTGGGCTCCCTGCTTTACAAAACATTAGGCAGCAAAAATGGGAGTGTTTAAAAATGAGTTTTTGAGAATTCCTCCATGGGGTGTGCTAAGAACATTTTACCACCATAGAGGAACGTCTTGACAATGCCGGCAGCGTGTAAAAAGCACTACACTTCCACGAAAGTGGGTCCATGTGCACCCCACTTCCAAGAAAGAGTCATTTCTTGGAAAGCAGGTTCATGGGCACCTCACTTCCATGAAGGAGCCACTTCCACCAAAGTGGGTCCATTGGCACTTGATTTCCATGAAGGGGCTAGTTCCACCAAAGCGGGTCCTTTGGCACCCCACTTCCATGAATGAGTCACTTCCTTGAAAACGTACAGGTCCATTGGCAACCCACTTCCATCAAGGAGCTGCTTCCACGAAAGTGGGTCCATCGACACTCCACTTTCATGAAGGAGTCACTTCCACAAAAGAGGGTCCATTGGCTTGCTTTATTTTGCTTTGGTTGGGATCATATGAAGAACTTAGATGATGGACTTAGGATCCCTTCTGATGTTCCGTTTATTCTGAAGTTTGATTGAGGTGCTGAGGCTAGGTGACTTTGATTGTAAAAGCTTGATGAGGACTACTTATGGTATTGATGTTTTGAGGTAAACCTGCTTGTTTTGGTCTTGATTTGATAATGGAAAAGTAGTCCCTCTTTTGTTAATGAACCTTGCTCACGCAAGAAGCCTAGCCCTTCATTGATGTATGATTAAGACTCTTTGTGTCAGGCACCACTCAGCTGTTAACGTTTAGCGCAGCTGGGGCACCACTATGTTAGGGCTTTGATTTTAGAGCGATTGCTGATCATGATTTTCGTAATGGATGTACACCATTGTATATCCCTTGAATTTATGGTATTGATGATTAATGGTTACCGGTATTCTCTTGCTTGTTTGCCGGGTTATTACCTGTGCCTTATTTGCCGGGTTTTTATCCCTTGCCTAATATATCTCTACCACAACTCAATGAGAGTAGGGAGGGCAATGACACTATCCTATGGTGATTAGCATATGTGGACTGCCTACTTTGCTAGATGTTTATGTTAGATTGTTTTGATTCAAATGCTATGCATTTCTTATGATATTGTTTATCGTTTACTTTGATTCACACTGCATATTTATGTACGATATATATATATATATATATATATTGCTTGCCGACCGTCGTGTCTGATGATGCTATTCTTGGTGCATAGGTACAGAGCCCTTCTACACCTAGGAGGAGACGACAGAGGAAGTTTAGGCGGATCAGCCTGATGACCTCCTAAATTATTATATGGACGGCGTTGTTTAGCCGTATCGACCTTGTACTTGAGAGCCTTCACATTTATACTTGATTGGATAGATTCATTTTTTGGTTCTTTTGTCTATTGATTAGGCACGAGTTTTAGTGTGACCTTTTGTTGTAAATAATACTTTTGGTTAAACTGTTTCAAACTTGAACTCTAGTTAATATATTTTAGTATTTTCTCTTAACCATACATCTTGAGATACCACTTGTATTTATGAAGCTTCCGCTAATTGTTATATGTATTTGAGGAAATGTTTGTACCTCACAGCGGTCTTCGATCCATATGGGACATGATTGGGGCCAAGTGTTGTTTATTTATGTTGAAAAACTTTAATTGGCCCTAATCTCACGCATAATCCCTAGTTTAACAATTGGGGGCATGACAACAACACTTCCTACTCTTGGCTGCCTGATGAACTTGGGAGCACAAGCAAGTTCCAAAGTTCAGCCATGTTACTTTCTATTCCTATCTATTTCTTGAAAGTCTTAAAGAAAATGAGATGCCATTATCTGAGATTATCAAAGGGGCACTCCGCGGTTGACAAAATTGGCTTGGAGCATAGTGTCAACCCAAAAATTCTTTTTTCCCATGTATAAAAGCCTATGAAGTTATAGGATCACCTCTTTCTTGCTATGTTATTATGCATCTGAAGCTAAAATTGCCTTACCCTACCAAATATTAATAAAATCAAACCGAGAAATCTTTTCTAGGATCATAAATTTAGGCATATTGTCGAACCACATATATCATGTTGTTCTCTCCTTTCACATGGATCCTTGATTCGATCATCTTCTTTATGATTTCTATTTTTTTCTAACTATATTTTTAAAATAAAAATACAAAAATGATATTGTTCACGCAAACATGCCCTAAAACTTTTCACTATCCACCACCGAAGAATATGTAAGTTAATTATAAATATAAGAAGGGTTTAGGTTAGAAATCTACCAAAACTAAATATCATGCATGAGACATTCTTAATTATCAAATCAATACTCAAAATAAAACTCAATAATTCAATAAAAATAATCGACTTAGTTCGGATGATAGAAATCCCAAATGGAAATAGTTTTAGGTACTGTAATCGTTGCTTGTATTTTGTGTTTCTGATTCTTCTGCCTTCTTCATGAGTCCAATTACAATCCTAGATGGAAATTAGAGTACCATTACCAATTATCCATTTTATATTAGATCAAAGGAAGTTAACTGTCTCAACACAAACCACCAGCTACCCCTTTATATTTTGCCTCCCATAACAATTTTTTTGGGTAATATTTGGCTTTGAGAACCTTAGAGAATAATAACTAACTATTATAAGATAGCTCCAATGAGTGTTTTCACCAATAGGGCTAGGTTATTTCACCTAAAATCTAAAATACCCAACCTCCATCGGAAATGGGATTTCATATCGCTCCATCTAATGGTGTGGAGTTTCTTTTAATTGTATTGGTTGATAGATCTAGATGTACATACTCCGACATGCGGCTGTAGATCTTTGTGCATTCCAATGATTGAGAAGTTCCGCGAATCTCTATGCCTTTGTCTTACCCGTGGGAATGAAGAGAATATCCAACCCTATGGCTCCTTTATTCTTATATAGACAAATGCCACAGAGTCTCACTTACTTGCGATATATCTACCAAGAAACCTACATCTATCAATCCTATTGGGAGTCTTATTTGTGGGGAGAAATTGGAAACTGGAATTGGAATGGCTCTCTTCTTCAGAAGACTTGCAAGAGCTGCTCCTCTTGCTTTTGGCAATGCCTTTAGACAACACCCCAAGTCCAATTTCCGCAATGGGTTTCCTCTGGGAGCAATTGCTGCCATTTCCGGTGGAATTACATATTGCTACTACTTGACTTCTCTCGAAGTGGTAATTCCTAGCACCATTCTCACTTGGGTGATCAAGTCTTACTCTAAGTAGGATTGTATTCTCTTATGGCTTATACTCTGCTTGGTTTGACTTGACTCCCCGCTTTTGTTATTGATCAAAGGATGGTTTCGATTTCTGTAACACCCAGACTCCGCCTAAGTGTGGTTAATACCTAATTAATCTCGATTAGGTGTCTAATGGTTATTTTGGATGGTTTTATGATGAATTAGACAGATTAATGGGGGTTTGACCAAGCCAGGTAGAAGTATGACCTTTTAAATATTTTGAATTGTATTTCCATTTTTAGTAGGCCATTAGGTGCATTGCCTAGAGTATCTTGAGTACATCGATTCTCGTGTTTGGACCCGACCCATTCGAACTCATCTGGACCCATTTCTAGTTCCATTTCGAGCAAGAGGCCCTTTTTCCAAGTTTCTTAGTTTCCTTTGGACTTACATGCAATACCCAATAAAGTTTCATTTAAAACAGCCATTTCCCATTTCTAATGGCAGATCTTCTTCTTCCTTGCATGAGCTGAGCTCTCCTTCCATTTTCTCTCCAAATGCTTCTAAACCTCCATTCTAGCTCTTGCATGTGGGATTTTGAGGTTCCTCCATTACATTTGCAACCTCTCTTCCATCTTCTTCAAGCACCAACTCATCATCGTCTTCTCCATAGGTAAGCTACCTTATCTCATTCATCTCTTCTAGCTTGGAATCAACCATTGAGAACCAATTTCATTCCACGCATGCATATCCATCTTCTAATTGCATGGTTTCTATGTTAGGGCTTGCAGATTCGGGGTTTTTTCTTGAATTGAGTCAAAGAAGAATTTAGAGAAGGAAAAGCACCAAATCAAGGCAAGTATGAGCAATTTTAAATTATGCATGTTGATATGTCCCTGATGAATTGTTATGTATTCAATTCAGCCCAAATTCTAGTTTTGACTCAAAAGATGAAGTAGGTTTGTTGGTAATATGTTAATTGGAAGTTGAAGATGTATATGTAATTGGGATGGTATGTAGGAGAGTATTGGACGCTCAAATTGTGCATAAAATGGTCTTTGAAAAGACTTGGAGAGAGGAATAGATTGCCTTAGAATGGCAGGAAGAAGTTCAGAATTTGGGTAAAAAACCCTTGATAACCTGCTTGAGCGCGTGAACCCCTATTCATGCGAACCTGCTCTCAGGATGATATCTGCTCGAGCGGATATGGACCCGCTCGAGCGGACCTAACACTTGTTAGGGGTTGTGTTAGGGGTTAGGATTACTTCAAATAGGTATAACTTTTGATCCGTTCGTCGGATTTTGGAGGTCCACATATCGCTGGAAAGATCTCAAAACGTTGAATCCAGTAATCCAGATTATCTTAATGATTAGAGGTAGGGAGATGAAGTGGATATTTGGAACAATGAATTAGGCCCTGTCTCTTTTGAAAAAAGGGACTTTAACCCTGGTTTGGACCCTATTGGAAACCATTGATCATTGGAGGGAGTTAACTCCACTTCAACAGTGTCTAAACCCTCCATAAACAATCCTTGAGGGTGATTGTGTCACAAACACTAAACCAATAAGGTTGTAGGATATAGAATAACCTTGTAAGACCCTAGAAACTGTACCATTGACCATGTAATATGGACTAATGGTAAGTATGATCACACGAGGGATTATTGGGGCTGAGACCACCTCATGTGCTTTGTTTAGCTTGTCTAGCACTTCACCATGGGTATTGGTTTAGGAATTTCAATGTATCTCACACACACAAAGTGACACCAATGAAACGTAGCACGTGCACCGAATCACCTAAAACTACATCTTAGTGGACGGTCAGAGACGGCGGGTAATTAGATTAGGTTTGGTTAATAAATCACCTTGATTCTATTAATCGAGTTTGCATTTGCATATTGAGATTGACATTATTATTGGCCTCAAATGTTCAAATAATTGTTTATATGTATTATTCGTATTATTTCTCAAATTGTTATTGCAATTGTCTTACACATGTTACCGTACACTGATGTGACACTTTGGATTGAGTAAGTATGCTATTTGATTCGATTGGGAATTATTTGAAATGAATAGAATGAAAAAGAATGGATTCGATTGGTAATGATTTGAATAGAAAATTCTTACTCAAGTTCTATTGATTGATTCAAATGGCTCGGCAGTACTTAGCTTCGACCGTACGATACTCGACGGGGTTGAAGTTCGGTTTAGTGTGTGAATGCCACTACACAGTAGGTAGTCTAGAGCACCGGAATTCCGAAAATGGGTAGCCAGGAGAACCTTTGGCCGGGTCACTGGTGACATCCCAATATGATTCGCTCTCGCAAAGAGAGGATGAGCAAAATGCAGTAGTCAACTAGAAAAGTAAATATTCGATTTATGATTTGAAAAATAGTGTTCAAAGCACTCGTTGATGGGTTGGATATTTTATTTTGGTGAGGAGTCAGTAGTTCTGACAGCAGTTAAACTTTTGAATCTAGCCTTCTACACAAGGAAAGACTTGTGTCGTCCTGTACACACACACCAAAAAATAAAAAAACCTGAAGCATGGGATGCCGGGACAAGTTGTAATAAAGCATGTACACAATATGGAGAAAAGAAGAGAAGCGAGGATGAAAGTGCGGAAGACAAAATTGATAATTGGTTGTAATAAGCCTCTGAAAGACCTTGATAGTCTTCTGCTGGAGAGAAATGAAAACAAATGGAATTCATCCGAGCGTGCTTCATGAATTTTTTTCATTAATTTTTTTTAAAAAAAAGTTATGATTTTTTTACATGAATTTTTTTTTAAAAAAAAGTTATAATGGCGGACAAAAAGAACTGCCGCTATTAATTGAGAACCATTCACACCTATTTTTTTCCACTGCTAAAGCTTCACTAGCTACCACTGATGATGATCCCATGGCAGTTTTACTAAACGTAAGGGTAAAAATCCCATGGTTTTGTGACATTTAGCGGCGATCATTTGTCTGTAGCTATTGGCTTTTTTTAGCATCCGTCATCTGGTGGCTTTTATTGTTTAGAGGGTGGCTTTTTGTGGCACAACTAGTGGTGGAAGAATTTCTGTAGTAAAAGTTGTACCGGCACATTTTATTGTTTTAGTGGGTCTTTTTCCATCACTGCCACTAAAAGTAATCTTTCTTACAGTCATTTTGTTGGCAGTCTGTTTGCTTCTAGTTGTTCTCTGATTTTATTACTCCTCGTGCTTACCAAAAAAGAAAAAAAAAGTTTTAATTTTCTTACCATCATGTGAGTGAAAGCTTCACAGTCCTTACTCCTTTTTGTGAATGGTGGCCAGCATACAAGCCGTGTTCATAGGACAGGAAATTGCTCACCTGTAAGATACAAACTGCCTTCCAAAACGTAAAATCTATCCAATAATAATAAATGATAAATGATAAATAAAAAGTAAAAAATAAAAAATAAAAAAACTATATGTGATACTCACCGAAGGATCAAGTGGGTCAGCGGGTTATGTGACCCATTGAAATTTTTTACTTATGACCAACCCGTATATTTTACAGGTTAGGTTTTAGCAAGTTAGAATCTGGTCAGGATCACAGGTTGGGTCTAGTTTTTCCAGGCCTAAATCTTACCAAACAAACAGGCCCGTAAAAATGTATTTTTTGAAATTAATAGAACTTCAATTTTACATGAAAAAATGGGCCCTAAACAAAACATATGAATCAATTTTGTTGTATGGTGTTAACTATCCAAGGTAAAATAAGCACAATAGAAAATAAAGGAGGTGAGAATCAAATTCCTCTACATTTTAAGGACGCGTCTGTGCTGAAGCACTTCCACGGAATTTGCCCGGAAAATCTGCTAGTTTTGAGGTTCTTTTTCATGAATTTGGTGCACCCGTTTTTCCTAGGGAGAAGGGTTAAATTTGTATTGCATTTCCTCTATAACGAGGAGATATTGATTTGTCGATCTGGGTAGTAGAAAACAAGTCGCTGCCTCTTCTGGGGCATGTACACAAACTCATCCTAAATGTAAAGAGTTTGTATCAGTCGTGACCGAAACATGTTTGCACCTTCTTGGGGCTGGCCAAGTTTACTCACCACTGTCCATCTTGAATTTCTTTAGCTAGCCATTCATACCAAAATCTTGAGGCGTTAGTAGAGGTAACAAAAATACTTTTCAATATTTCCCCTTGGGTGGAGCCCCCTCCTCAATACTCCCCCTCAGGTGGAACCCGGCTGGGGCACTTCTGGCGATACGCTTTTTTTTTTTTTTTTGTGTCGATTTGTTCCTCCTGGGATTCGAACTCATGACTGGTTGACTTTAATACCATCTTGAATTTCTTTAGCCATTCATACCAAAATCTCAAGGCGTTAGTAGAGGCAGCGGAAATACTTTTCAATATTTCCCCTTGGGTGGAGCCCACTCCTTAATCGTCTGAACTCAACCCAGGGTGGGACTTGTAACCACCATAAATCTTCTAGCTCTCTACCAGTCTTACTTGAGACTTTCCTCAAACCGTATCAAATAGATCTCCTAAACATCAAGGAAAGGAAATCCCATTTGAAGTTGGTCAGTAACTTGATCAGGTGTGCAAATTCTATCAGTTTTTGGTGCCTTACGGTTGGTGTAATTGTTGACAAATTATCTATAATATTATTTTTAATAGCCTCCCTCAAATCAAAATCTTGCTTGAAAATTCATGGTAACAAGGATTGCGACTAAAGAAGACGAGAGAAGTGAGAGGCGAACACTATGACGTGACGATGTCATGGGAGAATGCGCTCAAACCTTCTTGGGATTAGATTTACTATGCTTATGGTTCATTTTCATCTCCCCCGCACTCTATTTTTATTAATTAAAGTGAAATTATTTGACGGCCACATGTAGATCTTGACATTTATTTCTTTTTTCCAAATATATATTCTAGAAGTAGAAGGTGACACTAATTTGACTTCTTAATTTGACAATTCCCCCCGCACCACCCAAATGAAAATCCTGTGGGTGTGATAGACTCGAGATTTTCTATGATTAGATGCTGATTTCAGTGGAAAAATGGGGTGTTTAGTGCATAGATGAAATGGCCTAGGGTATGCCCATATTACAAGGAGTCAAATCACACATAGGTCTAATGGGCGGTACTACCATATAGGACCCACGAGCCATAGTATGGATGATCATGATTAACATTAACGGTAGAAATGGCTTGAGACAAAAGAAAATAAAAGATAGATGTATTTGCATCCGCCCTAAGACCATTGAAGAATTAGCCTGAAATAGGAGGTGAGGTGATTGGCTTCCAATAATTGAATTTAGTGCCTCCAGATTAGTATATAATGTTGTGACTAGAACCCACATTCACTTTCATTTTCATGGCTTATTACACCTCTTCAAATATATGAGAGAAGGGACAACCGGACAAGGCTTCTTAATTCGTGGATTTACTTCCCATTGTTGATGTAATCTGGCCCTAAAGATCGAGTGGAAAGTAGAACTCAATTGATACTGAAATAGGTTAAGTCTAAAATGATGATGCTAGTATGTGCATGTTGCAAGTTATTCGAATGATTTGTTTTGTAGTTTGACTGTAGTTAGGATGAACTAAGTAACATTGGTGCTTGAATGCGAGCCATTGTATGTCAATCAGTTGATGCTAGCAAGCCTCTATAGTCTATATGGATTAGATGTCGAGATGCTCGTACTCAGTTGCATATCATGACCATTTTACAGGCAATCCACTGTGAAGTACCGAAACCTGGGATTTGGTTTTTTAGGTATTATTAATCTTCATGTATTTCTCTTATATCTGGTATCAAAGCCTAATAGCAAAGGATCGGGTAGATATCATAACTGTAGCTTCTAATGGTGAAAAATATCTATGTAATATGATGACTATAACCGTCTCTTTAATTAGAAGCCTCAAAGTTTAATGGTTATATTTGCATTTGTGAAACATTTAAGACTTTGGATCTTGATGATCCCACCCATTGTATACAAACCTGTGATCCACGTTGAGACCTTCTTATATATCCCATTCTACCAATCACTAACAAGCATCAAATTGAGCCTTACAGAACTAAAGCTCTTTGATAGCTGTGGCCAGTTCTTAGTTTTCTCATTTGACCAATGTGGCATCCATTTCCACCAGCCAATTTTTTAGGCCAACAATCCAGGGAATTATATTTAAGATATTATGTAAAGGCATCCAAGACAAGAGATTTGATGAGGAAACCACATTCGTTTTAGGGACATTATATTGGGTGAAGGACATTCACAATAGAACCTACATAATCAAACCAAGTGAGAGAGACTCATTATTGAGACTCAACAACATAAATTATGCATAATTCACTGATGAAAACTTCTAGTTCAGAGATGACTACAGTTACAATCTTCTTCAGTGTTTAGAAATTCAAATAAAAAAAAAAAAAAAAAAAACAGCCCACCTATCACACAGTGCTACTGATAACGATTACTGGTCTTACAAATGTGCAGGCGGTGCAGCTTTCTTTTACATGGTCAATGTCCCACTTGATGCAGTCTGGATAATGGAGAGTAAAATCCTATGCAATATTCTCAGAAGTTGTTCAGATATTCTCCACGAAATTCATAAAAAGTTCAAATAAGAAAATACTCCATGAAAATAATTGGGTTCTCGCAATGTAAAATAAGATTGGTTTTTCAGAACATTGATATGAGGTACCCCAACATGGATTTAATTTGCCTAGACGACCCCCTAGTTCTAATAATCCCAGCGATCGCTCATTGGCCATAAAACAGGTAATTGAGAAAGAAAACATAACAACTATATTTACCTGGATAGTTGGATCACAATTCGGGGTTCATGGTAGTTGGTCATAGTTGGCCTCATGTGATTGACCTTGATTTGCTTGGCGTAAGATGAGTTATTAGTTTCCTTTATTACTTGTGTCCATTTAAGTATTCTTTTAAGTTCTTATTGGATCCAGGTTTTATTTATATGATTTTCACCAATTCCAAGAATTTGGATATATGGTTGAAAATTTGTTCTGATTCAAGAGAATCAAGATTCCAACTCCTTATGAGCTGACTCTTGAGAATTCATATTGCAACTCATGGAGCAGAGACCCACGATTTGGATCTTTGCATAACTGATCATGGATATAAACATTCTTTTGGGAGTCGACTACATTGACTTGGATAGGATGTAATCCACTAAAGGATATAGATGAGCTCATCAGATCTAGTCCAGATCAAGAATTTAAATTAAAAGATCTATTTAGGTGAATGGGATGGATTTATAGCATAGTAGATGCATGTACTAACCCTAAAACTTGCACAGCAACACAGGTACAAATCTATCAAATTAAAAAGTAAAATTAAATAATCTATTGAAATTGATCTACAACATCACTGTATATAATGATAAAGGACTCTTATAAGGGCTCAAGATCAACTTATTTGGGAGTCAAGGAGAGACGCCATAATCCCAAAGATCAACGGGGTCTTATAGATGCCTCTCTAAATATGATCTAAATATTCTCCGATGTGGCTTTAAAGCCTAATAGAAATTCTTCTTTTGGTTGTATCTTATTTGCTAAAGGAAGACTTTGTGGTGTAAGGGCTGCTAAAGGCCCCACACTGAACTCATCCCATTATATATATATATATATATACTATATGAAGCCAACTAAATCAATTGAAACCAGCCGATTGATTTTGACTACCAATTGATTTTGATCCCTTTTTAAATCCTCGCCCAATGCTCTTAAATCCTCCAAAACGTTTTATTCTATCCCATTAACTCCTCTTGCAACCGTTTCCTTTCCTCTGCACGTTTTTCATTTTCAAATCCCCTTCTCCACGTCTTCCCCATGACTCCTCAGAAACCTGTCTCTGCATCTTTTCATTTTCTCCATGCCTCCTGCTCACTCTCGGTTACTCCAATGATCGACTCTCTGATACCTGTGGGTTATCTGCCGGGTCTGTTGATGAAGAACAAGTTGAGGCTGCTGGTTTCCATCGTAGCTCTCGCAGGATGCACCTCTTGGACTCTAGCGATGCTCATCATCTCAGGTTTGTTGTTTTTTAACTTATACAACACTATTCGATTTCTGTTTCTTTGATTTCTTCTTCTTCTTCTTTGTTTTTCCCCCCATTTTTCAACTATTTTGTCTGATTACCTTTTTTGCTTTTGAATGTTGGGATGCTCTTCTAAAATAGATCAATCTCTGATAGATTTTGACTACACAGTTGATCTTGACCATTTGGCCCTTCTAGTTCTACTAACTATTTAAATTGTTTTTTGCTAACACTGGCTGTTCATGTTCCCCATTGACCCTCTCCTCTCACGTCTAACAGTGGGCAATCCGAGGTAGGTTAGAGCGGCAGTTTCCTGGGTAGTCGATGTGGATGAGAAGAAAGGGAAGGGTCTCTTTTACTATGTTGCTGAAGTAGATGGGCATCCTGGATTTAGAAAGAAGCCCCTTACTCGTTGGTTCAATGGAGGTTGGTTCTTTTTGTTCTTTTGCTTCATTTTTGGGGGATGAGACTTTGTTCCATTTTTTTCGTTAATTTTGGGTAATGGGGTGCTAGAGTTTCACCTTTTGTTCAATTTTCTCTCCACCACATAATGTTTTAGTTAGTTCTATCTCCGTTGCAAAATGGTTGTTTTCTTTCTTCTTTTTAGGGTTCTTACCGATGGTAGTTATTTTCATAGGTTTTTTTCTAACTAATTGGATTTGGTTAGATTAACTCAGCTTAGCTTTTGCATTCCTAGAAGATGTTGCTTATGTGCCTCTTTGACAGTATAGTTCCTGTTGGCTTTTGCTCCGCTCTGTCTGCTTTAACCTTTTATCCTCTATTTTGAATGTGTTATTTTGAGAATATAGAACACAGACCACGTATAGAGAGAGAGTGAGAGAGAGAGAGAGAGAGAGAGAGAGAGAGTAGCTGAAATCGTGTGTCCCCTTTTTGGTCCATCTCTTCTCATTATATAAGAGTTTTAAAACCCTATTACAGAATCCTAATCCCAATACAAATCCTAAATTATTGATATCTAATATAGAAAGTATACTTTAAGTTATGACTAGACTAATTGTAATTGAACTAAAACACAAGATCTAATTATAATACAATTATGGTACCCAACCCATCTAGCGCAGGATGGCATTGATTGACAACCCCCCTCAAATTGATGCTGGGGAGTCATATAGCAGCAATTTGTTAACCAGAAACTGATGTCGAGGCCGAGGAAGTCCTTCGGTGAAGATATCAGCAAACTGAAGCTCAGTGGGGACTTGAGGTAAAGAAATGACATCACGCTTAAATTCATCCGGAATAAAGTGACAGTCCACTTCAATATGTTTGGTGCGTTCATGGAAGACAGGATTTTCGGTGATCTTGATAGCCCCAGTATTATCTGCATGCAATGAAGCAGGAGAGGATTGAGCAAAGCCGAGATCCGAGAGAAGTCCCCTGAGCCATAAGATTTTTGAACAGGCAGAAGACATTGTCCTATATTCAGCCTCTGGAAGATCGAGAAACACGCTCTTGTTTCTTGCAGTTCCAAGAAATGAGAGAATTTCTGAGATACATGCACCAACCAGTAGTAGACCAACGTGTATCCTGACAGCCTGCCCAGTCAGCGCCAACATAAGCGGTCAACTAAATAGGATTTTCCTTGGGATAATATAAACCATGAGTGACAGTGCCCAACAAATACCGGATAATGCGCTTGATAGCAGTAAGATGAAGATGTCTAGGAGATGTCATGAATTGGCTCGCAAGATTGACAGCATAGGAGATATTCGGTTGAGTGATGGTGAGATAGACAAGACTACCCACTAAGCGCCTGTAGGTATGTAGATTAGGAAGAAGGTTACCATCATCTTTACTCAATTTTATATTAACCTCGACAGGTGTATCAACGAGGGACGAGTCATGTAAATCAGCAAGCTCAATAATATTAGATGTGTATTTGTGTTGATTAAGAAACAAGCCTTTGGGAGATTGATGCACTTCTAACCCCAAAAAATAATGCTAGGGGCCCAAATCTTTCATAGGGAAAGAATCCCTGAGAGAAGCTTGGATGGACTTGATCATACTATCATCAGTGCTCGTGATAATAATGTCATCAACATATACAAGAAGAACAGTAACACCAGTAGATAATGTTTGTAGAAAAAGAGACGGATCGTAAGTGCTTTCAGTAAAGCCTCTTGTGCATAGGCGACCCCTAAAAGTTTTGAACCATGCCCGAGGAGCTTGCTTCAGACCATAAAGAGACTTTCGTAGACGACAGACAGATTTCTTAGATGGAGAGGGGACTCCCTGTGGTATCCTCATATAGACCTCTTCTTTCAGATCCCCATGGAGAAAAGCATTTTTTACATCCATTTGATATAATGGCCAAGATTTAGAGGCAGCAATGGCTAGAAGCAACCAAACTGTAGTAATTTTTGCCACAGGTACAAACGTCTCCTCGTAGTCAATCCCATATTCTTGCCTGTTTCCAAGTGCCATAAGTCTAGCTTTGTGTCTATCGAAGGAACCATCAGATTTAAGTTTGATTGAGTAGATCCATTTTGAACTGAAGGGTTTAACTGCTGAAGGACAATCCACAATGTCCCAAGTGTGATTCTGATCCAATGCATCCAATTCTTCCTTCATGGCCCGATTCCAACTATCATATTGTACTGCCTGCAAAGAGGAGCTTGGGATAGAGACAGAAGAAAGGGTTGTCATCAAGGAAGTGTGTGTGAATCTCTACTGCTTAGGTGGTCTAGAAGTTCTGGAGGAGCGACGCAGGAGACGAGGTGTTGTGGAACTAGGTGCCGGCGGAGGATCAGGAGGACTGGCATCGGCAGTGGTAGGTTTTTCCCGACAATGATAAACAAAGTGAGGATGAAACGTAGTAACATTTGTTTTCTCTGAAAAACCCGGTAAAATAGCAGGAGACGATGGATGAGGACAATCCAAGTGTGTTTGGAAAAAATACTGATTTTCAAAGAAAATAACATTGCGAAACACCCTGATGCGACGACCAATGAGATCATAACAAACAAAACCTTTTTTATTAGTGGCATAACCCAGAAATGCACACCGGCGAGATTGTACAATTAATTTTGTTTGTTCTGTGGGGGGTAGATGGACGAAGCAAACACGGCCAAAAGTATGTAGATGATCAAACACAAGATGATGACCAAATAGTTTAAAATGCGGTGTTAATTGAGCAATGGTAGGTGAGGGAAGTCGGTTTATTAGATGTACTGCAGTGGTGAGAGCTTCAGCCCAAAAACGAGGAGGAACTGATGATTCAATCAATAGTGTTCTAGTTACATCAAGGAGATGCCCGTTTTTCCATTCCGCGACTCCGTTTTGTTGTGGAGTATACGGACAGGTACACTGAGAAATGATCCCTTTAGTCTTTAGGAAAGACCGAAAAGCATTGGAAACATACTCACCCCTGAATCTGAGCGTAAAGTTTTAATGCATTTTGAAAATTGGGTTTCAACACAGCTAAGAAAAAATTGAAATGCATTAAGAACATTAGACTTAGAATGCAATAGATAAACCCAAGTAAACCTGCTGTAGTCATCAATGAATGTAACAAAGTACTTGAAATGTCCATGGGAAAGATGAGGAGCAATGCCCCAAACATTGCTATGAATTCAGTCAAAACATTCAATGCTTCGTGTTGTAGAGTGAGGAAAAGGTAAAGTTTTACTTTTTCCTAATTTACAAGCATCATATTCAAAAGAAACATAATCAATAGTTTTATTTAATAATCCAGATTTAAATAAAGTAGATATCGTAGAAGCATTCAGGTGACCAAGTCTATTATGCAACAACCAAGAATTATTCTCAAGAAAAAAACAAAACAACTGGTGTAAAGATTTACTCTGAAGAAAAGTAGACACTGGTAGGGAAAACAGTCTGCCACACTTAGGCACCCTCGCGATCACTTCCCCCGACTCCCGGTCCTGCACAACACAACCAGAAGAAGAAAATGAGACATTGTAATTATCCTCAACAAGTTGACCAACAGAAACTAAATTGGTAGAAAGATGAGGAGAGGTTAAAACATTGGTTAATGGTAATGGGCCAGGAGTATCACCAACATAGGTGATAGGAAGATGGTCTCCATTGGCAGTTTGAACAGTAAGATTACCAGTGTAAGGAACAACATGTTGTAATTTTGTGGGTGAAGATGTCAGATTGTTGCTTGCGCCAGAATCTAAGTACCACGTATGAGAAAGAGACGAATCAGTACCTGAGATGTTCATGGATGCCAAGGCATTGATTATCATTTGATTTACCATTTTAGGAGTGAGGAGCCGGTGATGCAAAGTGGGATGAGGAACCAGGCTGTGAAGAAGAATCAAACTGTAGGGAACCACCGAAGTTAGAGGGTGCAGATTGTTGAGAAGTCACTGTGTAAGCACTCGGAGCTGAATGTACATTGTAAGTACCAGGCGCTAATAGCGCATAGTTGCGAGAAGTAGAATTTCGAGCCTTCTTCCGACATTCTTCAATAACGTGACCAATGGCCTTACAATATTTGCAAATTTTAGCCTTGCATTAATTCGCATAATGACTGTATTTCTTACAGTTATAGCACTGAACTTTACTGATGTCCCGAGAAGGTGGTTTGGTTGTAACGGCATAGGCAAGCGGAGTCTCAGTAGATCTCTGTTGTTCCAGAGTTGTTTTTGTAACCAAACATTGTTTCTCCCGTAGAAGTTCCTGAAGACAGTCATCTAAGCTTGGAGGAGAAGCCTGGCTCATTAAGTTTGATATGACGGTCTCAAACTCCGGTCGAAGTTTCATGAGAAACTGGTCCCGATGGCTATTTTGTTGTAATGGAAGTAATTCTGGTAGAAGTGCTTCAAACATGGTTGCAAACTTGATCTCATCATATTCAAACCACATTCGTCGAAACCCATTGTAATATTCCTATATAGACAGGGTACCATGAGAAAATTGGGAGATGTCGAGCTCTAAGTGAAATTGTCGAGCAGCATTACCTTGTTGATAAATCTTTTTAAGATAATCCCACATCTCACAGGCAGATTTGCACGGTTTTAGATTGAGAATAAAATGGGGTTCAACAGAGCCTAGTAACCAAGTTTTGATTTTAGCATCCTTAGTTTTCCACGGTGGGATCTTCTTGTCATCGTCCTCCGGTTTAGGGTCAGAACCATCTATGTAGACCCAAAGTTTTTTTCCTTCTAAGTAGATTTGAAACCGGAAGGCTCACGATGTGTAATTTTTCCCATCAAAACGAACTAGGGCAATTTCTGATTTCTCCATTAATAGCAGACTAGTAAGAATTCCAAACAAGAGTAATGACTGATGAAGCTAAGTAGCAGCAGTAGCAGCAATACAAGGAGCAGAACCCAGATATCACAGCAGCAAAAGTATCACAGCAGCAAGCAGGCAACAACAAACAATGTAAGTAGCAGGACCAGCAACCAGCAACCAGCCAGCAACCAGCAATCTAAGTGGAAACAGCAGCAACCGAAGCAGCAGGACCAGCAAGTAGTAGCAGCACCCAGAATCTAAGTAGCAGCAGCAGTAGTGGAAATACTGTAAGTCTGCTCTCACAGCAGCAGTACAGCAGCAGAAAAAACATCAACCAGCCAAAGCGTCCTTGACTTCAGAGGGAAGAACAGCACGTGGGCCCCACCAAGTGATCTCTAGACAGATCGGAGATTGGGGATGAATGAGGAGTAGTTTTATGCAACTACTGGAAGTGGTCTCAGTCTGAACCAATCCAGATCCAGGATTTTGGACGGCTGAGATGAAAACAAGTGGAAAAAACTGAATTTCCACTAAAATTGGTAGAAGACCTACCTCTGATGATCAATAAATATGGAAAAAATCTTCATAAACAAGGGAACAGCCAGGCGACCAAGAGGGGCAGATGTTGCTGATATGGTGGTGATGATCACAGGTGGGCCACGCTGGATCTGGGATGATCAGGGGTGATCAAACTGAAGGATCAGGCTTCCAGAACTTGGAACTTGATTAGAAGATGATCACAAATGATTGACCATTCTCTGATACCATGTTATTTTGAGAATATAGAACACAGACCACGCATAGAGAGAGAGAGAGAGAGAGAGAGTAGCTGAAATCGTGTCCCCTTTTTGGTCCATCTCTTCTCATTATCTAAGAGTTTTAATACCCTATTACAAAAATCCTAATCCCAATACAAATCCTAAATTATTGCTATCTAATATTGAAAGTATACTTAAGTTATGACTAGACTAATTGTAATTGAACTAAAACACAAGATCTAATTATAATACAATTATGGGACCCAACCCATCCTGCGCAGGATGGGATTGATTGACAGACTGAATGTGTTACATCTGAGTATTAGAACAAGTAGTTCAACTGAAATTTGGGACTAAGCTGGATGTACTAGGAATAATAGGGATTATCAGCTCATTCTCAATTTTTATTTTTATTCCTTAAATCTAAACAACTTGTTGTAAAAAAAGACTAAGAAGTGAGCATCGATCTCTCCTTTAGCCACATCAGCAGCCCATTTTCCAAATCAGCAATTGAGCCCTCTCCTTTTTCTCTTTAAAAACAAATAAATTTTATCTTTTAATCCATCTTTTTCAGCTCCCTCTCATTATCTAAAACAAACAGAACTCCTTAACGGCTTAACTTATGACTTCTAAATGCCACAATGCATACAATTTAAAAGAAGAAGAAGAAGATGATGATGATTCATAATTTCATATTCACCGATTATGAAACTAGAGAGTGCTGATTATGAAACTCTAGAGTGCTGGTCGTGTATCAAAATCTGTTGTGACAGATAGTCTTAAGTGCCTAACCACCAATTTCTCCGTTGTAAAATGTGGGCAAATATGGCCATTGTGGTCCATTAAGTCTACAGGAACTTCCTCCACCTATACATAATTGATTTAAGAAATCAGTATTCCAGCCTACTCTGGAGTATCTGGTGGGTTGGTAGGTTTCCTTATTTTTTTTATGAATAAAATGTTTAAACCTTTACAACTGAGTTAGGAGTTCTTCACATTCAGTAATTTAGTTGGATTTTGGAAATTTTTTTCTTCTCTTTTTTACTTTAATATGGGTTGAAGATTCAACACTATATTAGCTGCATTTACATTGAATCATCTGCCTTAGATATTGACACACCAATAAGCAATAGTTCATCAAGTATCATGACATTGATGCTGGCCTTCTCTTTTTCTACCACCTTCATGGTTTTGATCAATGTATTTTCCCCCTTTTTTACAGTTGAAGTAGTCTATTGGATTATAAAAATGCAAAATTTTCAATCAAAAGTTTGTATATTTGTTTTATTAAATAAAAACATGGCGTTAAGTTCAATTTTGAAGTTGGACCTCAATTTCGCAATCAATTGCAATTTCATTGCCAATTTAGAAATTGATTTTGACCCAAGAAGCAATTGGTTTTGACCTTATCAATTTGGATACAAATCACATTCAAAGTTTAAACCCAACTGGACTCTTTATTTAGATATTTTCTCAGTTAAACTGAACCAGACTCTTTTACAAAGTTTCTCTTTGTGGAGGGCATTAAATCTAACAACATCACTATCATAAATCTTTGTAGATAATTTATAAAGAAGAAACTGCAAGGAGAGAAATAAAGGGAGAACTTTTACATAAAGCCTGGATAGCATTTGTAGAAACTTTTTGAGAGAATCTTTTTAAGATTTAAGATACAAGGACCCATAATTTATAGAATGAAAATCCATGTTAACTTATCCCTCCTCTTTGCAAGAGAACTTAGCCTCTTTTAACCTATTTCTTTACTTTGCTAAGTTACCTCACCTAACTTATCACGCATTAAAGTGGCACCATTACTCAGAAGAGGACATTAAGTAAAATCAATTCATGGGACATTAAGTTAAATCAATTCATGGCTATCGAGATGTTCAGCAACTTATTCTCTATGTTTGTTTATTTATTTTCATTTTTTATGTTATCCGACTATTCGCCATCATTTGTTTACCTGTGCAGATCAACTCTAAAGATAGTTACAATACCCTATAGCAACAACTCTCTATCCTCTTTCTGAACAAAAGAAGAGGAAACTAATAATCATATATCCATTACTCAATAGCAAAGTAGCAGTTTGTGTTGTATTTGTTATAATGAATCCTCTCCTTCTATAGCCTTCCCTTCCTCTCCTTTCTCTTTGCACACTCGCCCTTCAACTTCCCTCTCCGAGTCGATGAATGGAAGAGAACATGGCCAATGCCAACTCTATCATCACAAAGCGGAGCCCATTTCTTAGAATTCATTAAAAAGCCACAACCACTGTCTTAGATCTCTCACTCTATAATAAGATTGGTGTTTGTTTTGAGACCCTTCCCTTTCTTTAGATTCCTTTGCTGTTGTCTAATTTCCTAATTTCTTTAGAAATTTTCTGATTGACAATTGATATTATGTAAAATTTTGTTTGGTATATGGCAATTGCTTTAGTTGATTACAGGTCTAAGAATTCTATATATTTTTTATTTCAACTATATTGTTTGAGATTGTCTTAGTTCAAATATGTTGTCAAGCCTATTATAGTACGCTTTTCAATTAACTTTAATGTTTTATTTTTATGTTTCATTTTGCATGTGTTCTATATTTTATGATGTTTCCCCTATTTGGTGCAAAATATTTGGATCTGTTGTCTAGATGTTTAGATATTCTTTTTTACTTATCTATTTATTTATTTCACTTGTCAAGAACTGGTAAATTCTCTGTTTGAAATTATTTAAAGGGGATTTTTACCGGAAAAATCACCTTAGATGCTAATTGGACCAAAAAGGCCCTCTTAGTTTCCTTCTCACTGAAGTGGTCCCCTGGGACTACTGATCTGAATGCAGATGTCTCACATAATCTGTCTGATGGGAGATCTGAGTGCAGAGATTGGGAATGATCTGAATGATGGCTGGAATGATTTCCATGATAGATAGATCAGCAAAGAGAGGGAAGCATTAAGTTCTCCACAAGGAGCAGGCAAGAAAGGGGGAAGAAAAAGACTTGGGTTCTGATGACAACTTGGGTATCTTCCTTGAAACAAAATGACAAAAACAACGACAACAACATTTAACTTTTTGGGCAG
Organism: Persea americana; assembly: GCA_029852735.1. Classification (NCBI taxonomy): domain Eukaryota; kingdom Viridiplantae; phylum Streptophyta; class Magnoliopsida; order Laurales; family Lauraceae; genus Persea; species Persea americana. The sequence goes on along the minus strand of CM056814.1, from coordinate 56,444,860 downwards.
AGATTTCTGACGTACTGATTGCCATCACGCACAGGGTAGCTTGCTTTCTACAATGCAAGAAAAAAGGAGAAAGAACTATGGAAAATTTTCTTTGATCTAGAAAGGTTTGGATCTAGATCCAACAGGTTGAAGCAAGGATGTGGAACCAGAATTGACCACTCATGTTCAATAAATAGACTATTTTTAAGTCTCTGCATAGTTTGATCATATATATTGCATTTAGAAATCTGAAAGCTCCACTTGTATACTTAAATCAGAACTATTTCTGACATCCTTCGATCCCCATTACTTGTCATGAATCCTAATGGTTATATTTGCATTTGCGTAACATTTAAGACTTTGGATTTTGATGATCCCGCTCATTGTATACAAATCTGTGATCCACGTTGAGACCTTCTTATATATCCCATTTTACCAATCACTAACAAGCATCAAATTGAGCCTTGCAGAACTAAATCTCTTTGATAGTTGTGGTCAGTTCTTAGTTTTCTCATCTGACCAATGTGGCATCCATTTGCACCAGCCAATTTTTTAGGCCAACAATCCAGAAAATTATATTCTTGCATATTTAAGATATTCTGAAAAGGCATCCAAGAGATTTGCGAGGAAACCACATTCATTTTAGGGACATTATATTGGGTGAAAGACATTCACAATGGAACCTACATAATCAAACCAAGTGAGAGAGACTCATTATTGAGACTCAACAACATAAATTATGTACATTCACTAAAGAAAACTTCAAGTTCGGAGATGACTACAGTTACAATCTTCTTCAATGTTTAGAAATTCAAATTAAAAAATAAATATAAAAAAACAGCCCACCTATCACACAGTGCTACTGACAAAGATTACTAGTCCTACACATGTGCAGGCGGTGCAGCTCTCTTTTATATGGTCATTGTCCCACTTGATGCAGTCTGGATAATGGAGAGTAAAATCCTATGCAGTATTCTCAGAAGTTCTTTAGAGTTTAGATATTCTCCACGACATTCATAAAAAGTTCAAATAAGAAAATGCTCCATGAAAATAGTTGGGTTCTCGCAATGTAGAATAAGAATGGGTTTTCAGAACATTGATATGAGGTACCCCAACATGGATTTAATTTGCCTAGACATTTGGAGAAATGCATGCAGTTTCGGAGAAGGTAAATTATGTTGATCTTTCTTCTCACTTGTTCACTAATAGAGAGTTAATGTTTATATATACATTCTGTATGACTACTGTAATAACAGTCCTTGATATTTGAAATCATCAGAACTGCCTGAAGATCAAATGAGTGCACACGAGTCTAGGAAGACTGTTGCAACAGCTTCATTGACTTTAGCTGCAACAGGTAGTTTACCTGGTAATACTTGATCAGATGGTGACAAATAGCACTTGGATAATGGTAGGACCTCTTCAATAAAACAATCCCCCAGTTCCAATAATCCCAACGATCGCTCACTAGACAAATAATGGGTAATTAAAAAGGAAAACATAACTATAGTTCCCTGGATAAGGGTTCCACAATTAGGGGTTCATGGTAGTTCTTCATAGTTCGCTTCAATTCATGTGGTTAATCTAGTTGGTTTGCTGATTATGAAATGTTTTTTTTTTTTTGGTGATTGAACTTCATCAAAACCAAAAGGTAATAACAACAAAACCAACGGATCCGGAATTATGGGGAGGAAATCCTAGTCCATACCCAATCTGAAAAACAAATGTCCAGCAAAAACTCTTGGCAATGGAAGAACAATACTTCGCCAAAACATGAGCAACTTCATTAACATTCCTTGGAATACGTAAAACTTTCAGAGAAGAAAATGAAAGACTCAAAATCTTAATATCCAAAACAATAGGGTTGATGACCAAGTCGGCTTTCCCATTAATGCATTCTACAACTTATTTGGCATATGAAAGAAACAAGATTTCAGGAAAACTTCCCCTTCTTACTTCCTTTAATCTAATACAAGAAGAATAGCCCACGTCTCTACTTCTTTAGCGGAAAGATCCTTGGGCCAAATTGAGCACCTACAACCAAAGGTTTATTATATTTCATCATGAAAAAAACATAGCTTCCATCTTTAATATAAAAAGAAACATCTGTGAGAACATAAGATTGAGGTTCTAACCCCTACTGGGAAAGGGGATAAAACTTTACCGTGCTCCCTTATATTGGAACCTGTGTATATATTCTGAACCAAACTAATAATCTTGTCATGTTTAATGCATTGCCATTGTTAGGCCAAAAAGCCAGAGAGCACTCTCGTTATAGCGAGCGAGGCGAAAAAGCCCGGTTCGTTCCGGATTCTTCTTTAGAGTTTGTGGAGACTTGCTATTCTGGTTGTATTTTGTTTAGAAGTCTCATACACGGATTTGAGGCTATATATTGGGTGATTTTTCCAACCCAAAGACACAAAAAGCTCCTCTCTCTTGTTCTGAGGTGAGATAATCATAAGAGAGATTCCTTGTTCTCTAGAGCTATATTTGAGAGATTTGGGTAGAAGATTTGCTTTAGAAGCTTTGGTGCTTCTACTTCTTTGTAGAAGATTGGTTCATCTTGGTTCTCAAGGTGATTAGAGGAGGATCAAGTACAGAGAGCGGTGCGCGGCAAGTAGTCGCGACGGCGAGTAATTGTGCAAGAAGAACTATAGTCCTTAGGGTCAACTTACTGACTGGGATAAAGGAGTTGTGAGTATATTTTGTAACCGTTCAAAAGTGATTCATTTTTCTGATCGTGGTTTTTCTCCCTAGATAGGGTTTCCACGTTAAAAATTGCGTCTGCCTTCTTGTAGTGTGTGATTGGTAGATAGTATTGCTAGTTCTATCTTATTTGGTTAGTTACATCTACTATGGCATTGGTTATTAAACTAGCTCATTCCATTCTAGTAAGTTGCGACTTTTAGCTCTTTGCCCACCTTGTGAAAACAAACGAGATAAGGTTAGTCTCTCTTTTTAAATAAGCCATATTCTTTAAATCCATTAACTTCTTTCACCATTCCACAATACTAACATTTCTATCAAAATGAGATAGATAGCCAATGTTGGAACCGAACCAAACTGCCCTAGCATGATCACAAAAGAAAATGGCATGTTCTACTGTTTCTTCCTCAAAATAACAAATAGGCAGGTAGTAGAACATAAAGTTGTCCCAGGAACAGGCCTTTTCCTAATAAGAATAGCCTTGGCACTTTACTAATACAATAAAAGTCAAGTAAAACCTCCATTTTTTCAGACAAGATGTCACATCAAATATACTTCATTCAAAACTCCCCCCATCTTTTTCCAAAAAAAGTAAAAAAACAACTACTTTTATCCACTAAAATCTAAAAAAACTTCACTTTTCCATACAAAAAGTCAAAAAGATTCTATAACAAACAACTAAAAATAAAATATCAGTATAACCCATTTATATTTTATTCTTTCTTCAAAATCAACTTTACTTCACTTAACTCTATTAGTAGAGTTACCAAACTGGCCCTTATATGGAGGCATTTCCAACCAAATGAGAAGGATTCTTTACAGCGAAATTTTTTCCCAAATCTGCTTTCAATTTATCATATCATTATTCATATTATTGTTAGATTGAGAGGGAATTTTATAGGCCAACTTAGTAGAGTGATTCCCATCTTTAGAAAAGGGCCACACTCTCTTATCTTATCTTTTACTTGTGAATAGATTTTAAGAATTTCTACCGCATCCTTTGGATTATTGAATATATTAGAGATCATAAAAACTTTCCAAGTTTTATAATTACTCTATAGGTCTTTAATTTTTAAGTTTACATTAGATATTTGAGAAAGAGCTTTTCTAAGACCTTGCTCACCAGGAAACCGATTACAATTCCAAACTGAAATATCTGAACCTTCACCAATAGCCCAACCTACATGATCATTGATGAAGTTAACAGCATCCAGAAGACCTCTTCAGAACCAAGATTTGTCATTCCTAAAAGTAGCCTCCCAAAGAAATTTATAAGGACAGTTATCGGCCTTCAAGATTATGGATCTTCATTTGTTAAAAATCACTAACATGTTTTGGCAAGTAATATCATGTTAATTTCTCGACTTTCTTTTGCCCAACCTCCATTTGTTAATAGGGTTACATAACTCACTCCATTTTATACTTTATATGACACTTTCTTTATACCTTTCCTATCTTCCCACCAAAATTTTGTCATCCATATCCATAGGATCCAGGTTTTATTAGGGATCTGAAGGGCTGACATAGATATTAGTTTTATATGTAGGCTTAAAGTGACATATTAGTCTTCTTCATCACTTGTGTCCATTTAACTATTCTTTGTAACACACACATGAGACTAGGTTTAAGATACGCGATTTTCACCAATTCCAAGAATCTGGATATAAAATTGAAGATTTGTTACAATTCAAATGAATCAAGGTTCCAACTGCTGATGAGTTGACTCTTGAGATTTCATATTGCAACTCATGGAGAATAGACCCTCCATTTGAATCATTGCATAACTGTCATGGATATAAACATTCTTTTGGAAGTCGACTACATTGATTTGGATGGGTCTAACCCATTTAGTGCAACAGCTAAGCATATAGATGAGCCCATCAAATCTAGTCTAGATCAAGAAGTTTATATATATATATATATATTAAAGCAACAGGTGAATTCCTAAGAGAGCGACACGTGGCGCATCCTCAGACTTTTTGTAATGCTACATTTCGGAATTACTCTTTTAATCTAATCTCATCACCTAAAATATCTCAGTGCAAATATAAGAGAATCTTGAAATAAGTTACTTATCCCTTCCCTAAAACATAGCATACAATAATTTCTCTTTAGTTACCTTCAATGGGCCCCACGTATTATTAAACTAACAAAAAAAAAAAAGAATAAAGGCTCTTTGGCTATGATTTTAGTAATCGGTGAACATATATGTATTAAATGTTGTTGTATATCAATTTGTGGGACCTTCATGTCAGATCCAAGTTGCAGAAATTTGGAGCACTTTTGTAGGTAGTATTTTGCTACTTTTTTACCTATTTTTTCTTTCAGTATTTGGTATGGTTAATCCGTGGGGACCACTGTGAAAGCCAGTTAATTTCAAAGTTCACACTTAATACATAATCATTTATACTTACTAATTTAACCAAATAAATTTTCTCACATGAGTCTCTATCTTTATCACGATTTTTTATTATCATTTATATTTACTAATTTAACCAAATAAATCTATGAGTCCTATTATGAAATCCAAGTCTTCTTTATTTCTAAATTCACAGTTTACGGGGGCCACTTTTTTTTTATACCAATACACGAAGAGCGTTTTTTTTCTACCAGAGCAGGGCCTACTTTCATAGGCTATATTCTGCTACTTTTTTCTCCTTATTTTCCTTTCAATAGTCAGTAAAATTAATATGTGGGACCCATTACGGACATTTTTCTCCTTAATTTTCTTTGGATATTTGGTACTATTAATTAATCTGTGGGGCCCATTGTGAAAGCCAATTAATTCCAAAATCCACATTTAATTCTGAAATGGCACTCAATGTATGGCTAAGCACAAATATAATCAAATCAAGGTCCTAAAATCTTTACTATTTACTTGATGTTTTCCTAAGTATTTTCATCTTTATTGTGAATTATATATTAGTATTTATTTGTAATTTATTTAAATATTTATAAATATTTCTAATTAGAAATTTTAATTATTTTTTAATTATGGGACACGTGGCACACCAAATCATTTGCACTCAAAGCAAATTATTTCCTTTGAATTACCTTAAAATCTCTCAATGAGATCTCTATTACCAACAATAATTATTCTAAAATCTCTCAATCCATCCATGAGATCCCTATTAACACAATACCCATAGGCATCTCTCGATAAACCCGTCACCACTCGCCCTTCTCTCTCCTCTTTGATTCTCTGTGCTTCCTGCTGCCGCGGGGAAGACCTTAAGGTCAGTTCTTTCTCCTTTTGTTTTGTTTGATTTTCTCTCTAGATTTCTGCACGATGCTTGATCAGGAATTCATCGAGATGCATATGTGTGGTGTTTATCCACCGTAAGGTCAGTTCTTTCTCTAGATTCATATATATATTTATATATATATATATATATTTATATGGGAAGGCTCATATATGTGTGGTGTTTATCCCGTCATTGACCTTAAGGTCAGTTCTTTCTCTAGATTCACCTACTTTGCTTTCACGAATTAGCGTCGTTCCGTGTGCTTGAATGTGGGACCCAGGTGGACCCCACTGATGCTTGATCAAGACCGTAGATCTGATAGTATATCCACGGGCGACCATAGGGATGGCGGACCCGTGTGAGGTGGACCCCATTTGGCCCATCATCCAGCACCTTGGTGATCTGATCAATTTGGGTGTGATTTTTTTTTTTGGTGGGGGGGGGGGGAATCAGTTGGGGTGACAGGCTGTTGTGGTACCCAGTAGATGATTTGATCACAGATCTGGTCCGACCATTGGGCCCGACACGGCGGAGCAACCTTAGAGATGTGGACCCGTGTGAGATGGGCCCTGTTTGGTCCACCATCCATCAACCAAAAAGGGGAACAGGCGGTAGTGAGGAAGAAAAAGGCACTATCCGTTTTTGGGACTGTGGGGCCCAGGTGGGCCACAGATGGCAGATCAGGCCCATAGATCTGGTAGTGGGGGCCTGGGCGACCATGTTGTTGGAGACTGGGCCATGATTACTGGGCCCACTATCCAGCCATCCAGTTGCTTCAGGCGAGAAAGAGAGATTCCCTCTTGACCAGTTCGTCTCCAGTCAAGTTCACACTTCTCATGACATGCACAAAGATTCCCTATTGACATGCACATATCTCTAGGCCTATCTCTAGGCCTATGCACATAATATTTTTTTACAGTTTGTAGGCTTTGATATGACCGACCTAAGAAATATTGTTTGTAGGTTTTAGGCCTATTGCCGAAAGCAATCACGGGCCTATGCAGCGTGTGTGAAGGGGATGAATCGAAATTGAAGAAAAAGAGAATAGAGAGGTGGGTATTTTAATATTGTCTTTCACTATTTCTTATTTAATATTTTATATCATCTTTTTTTTTTTCGCATATTTCTTCACTTAAATATGTAGTGATTTTTTGCCCTCATTTTATATACTTAATTCAAATTAAGAGGTCATGTTAAAGATGATAATTAAAAGTGCAAGTAAGGCTACATGTAAGATTAGTTTTTCAATTGTAGGATTATTAGTATTCATTTGCTATAACCAGCTCTCGGCAATGCATGGATAATGATAATGAGAGGTATTAGGATTGTGTGTCCTATTGATAGTTAGTTACAATTTCCAAACAACTTGAATCCCTACCATATCTACCCAGAAATTTATTCTATGCCTAAATCCCACCCCCACCCACCCACCCACACACACACACACACACACCTAGAATCTCTCTCTCTCTTTAATAATTTTAATCCGATGTGATGAATCATCTCTCGCCTTTCTCTAATTTGTGTTAGACCATTTCAACAATTTTCACTTTCCTATACGATTTTGTCTACATCGGTATTGGTTATCCTATTTATATCCACCCACTTACAATTTTCAAACTTTCATCCAGATGTGGGGCCAAATGTGGGTCAGTGTTAACGTAGTTTCCTTATTATATATGTTTCCAAACAAAATCAAAAACTATAAATTCAAATGCCAACTAATATTATCCAATTTAATCTTAATTATTCAATTTAAACTATTTTAGATTTTTTTACTCCTACCATAAGATAATATAATTGTTTCTTTTATTTCTATCTTTTTCTTAAAGTATTTCAAAAAATAAATTTTACTGTTTTTTTTTTTTTCATTTTTGGCCCGTGTTGGGCACAGGCCTCTCACACTAGAAATCAAACTATCCATTTGTATAGTAGATTTCAGTTTTAGATTAATTCACTAATAACATAGTCCAATCATGTGTCCATGTTTTATTTTTTTACAGTTTGTCGGCTTTGATATGACCGACCCAAGAAATACTGTTTATAGGCTAGGCCTGTTGCCCAAAGCTTTACCCAAAGCAATCACTTCCTTCACCACATCCGCTAAAACCTAGAGTGCTTTCACAAGCACGAAGCACATCTAATTGCACAGAAAGAATCACCTTCCACTAATGAATTATCAAGGTTTAATCAGCAAGATTCACAAAAGCCTATCTACATAGCTTCCACCTCTGCTTTGTTAAGCAAGAAAAAACCAACTCATCTAGAAAACGAAAGAATGTTCAAGTCCTTTGAGAAACACTTAGTTCTGTTATTAGGTTCTGTAACCTTGAAATTTCGGGACCTTAAGATCTAGCAATTTGAGTACAGGTGGAACTCTAATTCCAGCATAAAACATTAGTCATTTCAAATATCTGTTTCATTTTGGGCCATTTTTTTCTGAACAATATTTTACTAACTTTCTTGCCATGGATGAACTTAGTTTGGTTGTGAATAGTTTTGGAGCTTGATGCCAGAAATAACTGAAGAGGTTCTTTGGTAAGGTGCTCCATAGGAAGTTGAAAATCTTGTGTTAATTGTTCTTAAAATGAAATTCAGAAGAGTATGTGATTAATATTCAGCTGAATCTAAAGTGATTTATTCATTTTAGGGAAACAGGGTATCTATCTAACATTCTACAATTATCATATATATTTAACAGGGCAGGCCAATATCTAAAACATGGTATTTATTTCCTTTACTCTTCATTACAGTCATTTCCCAACAGCGAAAATTCTCCTTATCATAACTATCTCTCCTAAATAATCTCTCACAATAACTTGCAATTCAGCGTTTTCTTTTTCATTGAAGAGTTGGCCTTTAATGCAATTTCCATATAAGTTTCATTATCATAATTACCTTTCCTAACCTTTCCTAGTTACTGCAAATATCCATCGGTTTGTTTCCTCTCCTGAATAACCTCCCACAATAACTGCAACTTGAATGCTAATAGAGATGAGAAAGTTTCATATGGGGTCTTAAGACATCTTTAGCACTGTTGTATGAAATACCATTAACATTTCCCAATTCATGTGAAAATTGAACATGCAGTATCAAACAAGCAAGAAATTGGGACAAGTGAAGTTGTTGGAGCAAATACTTTGGAAGCAATACTAAATAGAGATAATATTGCTGAGACAAGAGCAGGTGCTGAGACAAGTGCAAGTTCTGACAAAATATTAGGTTTTAGGACAAGTTAATGTGCTGAGACAAGTGCAACAGATGAGACAAGTGATATAAATTACACAAGTGGATAGGGTGAAACAATTGCACGAATCGAACAAGTTGATGGACAAAGGAAATATCATAAATTGAATGATGGAGACTTATAAACATTTATCCTGTTTTATTTTAGTACATTGGCCTTTAATAGTGTGTTCTTTTATATGCTTTTTTATATACTATTTCTATTTAATAAAATTTTAAAATATTTTCTTTTGAATAATTTTATTTCTTATTTATGCTCATAATTTTGCTTTTTCCTTTTCATTCTTATAAGGTTCATATAACATTCATGATGGTATATGGAAGTAGAAATTTTAGTTATTCCATTGCAGGATGGAGCGCCAACATCAACCTCTTCTCCGACTGCATCCTATGATATGTTACATAGCAAAGACAGCTCTAACATCATCGCAACTGATACCGTAAAGAACATGGTAAGTTTGACTCGAACATGATTCGATGTTTTGCTTTTGACGATTGATTTAGATTTATATATAAGATTCTTTTAAAATATTTACCTTTATATAAAAAAGATAATGCCTCCCATATGCATTTGACCAACAATTACTTCATATTTATATTTAAATTTACTTTCAACTAAATTCTCTCTGTCTATCAAATATACACGCCCCATGAACGGGAAGGCGTAAACGTATATGGGGTTCTCAAAAAGATGGTAACCAATCTTGAATTTTCAATATAATTGTATTTAATTTACTTTGTTTGTTTTTCTCCTAAAATCTATCCATCCATATACACTAAAATCTCTCGTAACCACGTCATATGAGGTTTCCACACGTTTGAATCTTAGGCAAATGTCTATTCATTGCTACCCCAAACTTATCTCGTAAAATATATATGTTCACTTCTATCTCCTAAAATCTCTCTAATTTGTTAAAGTCTTGTTGTGATCTAGGGCCTACGAGAAGAGATCAAGCACGCACACAAAAACACGGAGATTTACATAGTTCGGCTTTTGGCCAACGTCCACGGGGAAGACAGGAGAATTCACTATGCAATCAGAAGAGGTTATACATCATAGAGACCCTTAGTCTCTATTTATAATATCAACCCCAAAACCCTGTTACACCCAAACACTACTTCTAATCACAGTAGACCTATGATAATAGATCTACTTCTAATCACAGTAGAACATGGGCAATGCAGGGGCCCGGTTTACCAGATTTATTACTTCAATTGAGCCCTACAACCTAATAAATCTCTACCTCGGCGAACATTGAAGCTGATCCTCATGCACTAAACACATCTCACCGTCTCCACCTGCCCCTTAGGGCACTCAGGTACAGAGCACACCGATCAAGTCCAAGTAATGCTTGAACTTGAATTTAACCTATTCTTTCATGAATGCACCAAATCGCTTGTACCATTGTCTAGGAGCTTGCTTCGACCCGTACAATGATTTCTTCAAACTGCATACATGATCAAAAACCTTAAACTGCACTGGAAGCTCTTTCCTCTTCCTCGTAGAACCGCTTACATCCGATGGCCTGATTTTCCTCATCAAGAGACTCCATCTCTTCAGTCATAGTCGCTGCCTGTTGATTACTTTCCAGCCATTCCATTAGTTCAAGAGACTCAGTTGTCAATGCGTATGCAACCATATCATCACGGTCACTGTCTGATGTCGACGCGTACGTCATCATGTCCTTGAAACCGTATCTAACCGGTGGTTTCCTCTCTCTGCGGTCTACCCTTTTGCAGCATCTGCGGCTCTGTCTGCTGTATCTGCTGCACAGTCTGACGATCCCATGTATCCCGGGAGGAGCCGGATGCACTCTCATTCCTCACAAAATGTCGGACTCCACCTGGACGGTGTCACTGCTGCTACCTACTTTTGTCTTCTCCACATGCTTTCTCGCTTCGAGCAAAGCATCCTCATGAAATGTAACATCCCTGCTGATGATAGATCTGGGTGAATCTTGATTCGTATACCACAACCTATATCCTTTCACCCCAGTAGCATATCCCACCAAGATGCACTTCACAACCCTTGGTTCTAGCTTATCGGTTTTCACGAGAGCATAAGCCGGACAACCGAAGATCCTCAAGTTAGAATAATCAACTGGATTACCTGACCACATTTCTTTCGGTGTTTTGCAACCAATATTTGTGTATGAAGACCTATTTATCAAGTAGCTTGCAGCATTTACTGCCTCAGCCCAAAGTCCTTCGACAATCCTGCAGTCCTTGGACAATCCTGCAGTAAACAACATACAACGAGCTCTTTCCAAGATCGTTCTATTTATCCTCTTTGCAACTCCATTCTGCTGCGAAATTTCTATAGTGGTGTAATGCCAAACTATGCTATGATCCGTGCAATAGTTCTCAAACTCTGTTGATCTGTACTCTTTGCCATTACCTGTCATCAACTTCTTCACCTTTCTGCCAATCTGTTTCTCAATCATTTCCTTCCATCGCTTGAATGTAACAAATGTCTGATCCTTCGTTTTCAGAGTATAAACCCAAACTTTCTTTGAATAATCATCAATAAAAGTCAACATGAACCGAGACCTACCCTTGGAATAAATCTTAAAAGGCCCCTTATACATTTGAATAAACATAATCAAGGATACCTTTGTGCGATGAATACCTATCTTGAAACTGACATTTCGATGCTTCCCGAATATGCATCTCTCACAGAAATCCAACTTACCTGTCTTCGTGCCACATAGCAAATTCCGATTGCTCAGTATTGTTAATCCCTTCTCACTCATGTGACCCAGGCGCAAGTGTCATAAGCGTGTTGAGACAGATTCATGGTCATCTGAGGAAGACACTGCAGCTCCACCTGTAACAGTATTTCTGGACAAAACATATAAGTTTTCAACTCTATTGCCTCTCATAAGAACCAGAGCACCCTTCGCAACCTTTATAACTCCACCTTCAGGTGAGAACTTACAACCATCGGAGTCCAAGGCACCAAGAAAAATAAAATTCTTTTTCAGATCAGGAACATACCGAACTTCTACCAACGTTCTGATGATTCCATCATACATCTTGATTTTAACTGTTCCAATCCCAACCGTCTTACATGCAACATTGTTGCCCATCAAGACACTACCACCATTGATTTATCTATAAGTGGTAAACTAGTCCCTATTGGGACACATGTGGTAGGAACAACCCGAATCAAGAATCCATTCATCCTTAGGATGAATATCATTTTCAATCACAAAAAGTGCATTGCCGGAAACATATTATGATCTTCCATCTGCAACACTGACTGAATCATCATCAAATGATGAATCTTCTATTATTTCTTTCCCTTTCCTCTGCCTTTCGGGACAGTTTTTTCTAATGTGCCCTTTCTTATGGCAATAATAACATTAAATGTTTTTCCAGTTAGATCTACATTTGCCCTTACTACTGGAGTCTTTTGTTCTTCCTTGTACTACCAAGCCCTCACCCAGACTATCATTGTCAGCCGCAACATTTTTCTTCCACTCTTTCAAGTTTAAGGTTGCCTCTACATCCTCTTTGGAGAGAGCATCTCTACCATACATCATGGTATCAACAAAATGCTCATATGAGGGTGGTAATGAGCACAGCAACATAATAGCTTGGTCCTCATCATCAATTTCAACATTGATATTTTCCATATTCATAATAGTTTTTGTGAAAGAATTAAGGTGAGTTGAAACAGACATACCTTCCTGCATTTGTAATGTGAACAACCACTTCTTTAGATACAAGCGATTCGTGAGAGATTTCGTGATATACAAGTTCTCCAACTTCTGCCATATGCCGGCAGCAGTTTTCTCTTAAGCAACCTTTCGTAGTACACCATCACTAAAAAATAGCACAATCTGACCATACACCTTTTCCAGCAACTCATCCTTCTCTTCATCTGAAAGTTTTTCAAGCAAAGCATTCTTTCATTTCAAAGCTTTCTGCAACCCATTTTGAACTAGCAAGGCATGCATCTTCAAACGCCAAAGGCCTAAGTCGTTGTTTCCATTGAATTTCTCAATTTCAAACTTTGTAGCCATTCCGTGAATCTTTCACTGTAACTGTGTAGATCTGGTCACCACGAGCACGCTGGAAGAAACGGATCTGAAATCTGACTTTGGACGGCTAAGATATCGCAGAAATAAGTTTATGCTCTTCGATTAGTCAATCTATTTCATTGACCGTTGAACAACCGATCTTCTTCCACAATCAAGTAGATCTACTCGCAACGAGTCCTTAGGTTCAAAGGGATCTCAGATTGGACTCCGGATCGTCAAGATATCACAAAAATAATTTTCAGGCGTTGATAGGTCAAATATGCCTCTGACTGTACAGGTGCTGACGTGTTGCTGACGTCAGCAGACATTTTTCTTTGCGGGCTTTGCTTCGGGGCTTCTTCTGCACGGGACCTAACTCGACTTGAACGGGCGGACGGGTTTCTAAAACGGGTCAGGCTTGACCTGACTTGGACTCAAACCAGTCCTAAAACCGACCCAACAGATGGGTCATCTTCTTCTCCCTCTTCTTGTTCTACAACCGGACACAGAACCAGACAGAACCCAACGGAACCGACCCAGACACCTTTTCTTCCACGACCAGGTGGGGTGCAGCGACAGCAACAGTGAGCGAAGCGCTGTGGCCACGGCAACGACTCCGGCAATGCAACAGAACCGGAGATGGCTCCAGCGACGTGGTACTGTCCTCGGTGGCATGGTGGGGCCAGACGAAACAATCCGGAATGAGGATCCGGACGGCGGCGATTCCAACACGGCTTGTGCAGAATTCCGGCGATGTGTAGAACCCCTGATGACGTTCTTCTTCTGGTGACTGCGAAGCGCACCAGATCAAAAAAGCCGAGAACCCTTGATGGATTCCCTCCGGCTCCGATCTCAAGCAACCCGATGTGGCCCACCAAGGATCAATCCGATCCTCTCTCTTCTCCCTAATCAACCCTCTCAAATCCAATTCGTTGGATTTCTTCCGATCACGCCAAAAAAGCTCTGATACCAATTTGTTGTGATCTAGGGCGTACGAGAAGAGATCAAGCACGCACACAAGAACACGGAGATTTATGTGATTCGGTTTTTTGCCTACGTTCACGAGGAAGACATGAGAATTCACTATGCAATCAGAAGAGGTTATACATCATAGAGACCCTTAGTCTCTATTTATAATATCAGCCTCAAAACCCTGTTACACCCAAACACTACTTCTAATCACAGTAGACCTATGATAATAGACCTACTTCTAATTATAGTAGAACATGGGCAGTGCAGGGGCCTCGTTTACTAGATTTATTACTTCAATTGAGCCATACAACCTAACAAGTCTCCATGCCTAGGCACAACCAAGTGAACCATCTAACTTTTAGCACTCTCTCTATCACCTCCACTTTCCATGCTATTATCTGAAATGGAGATTTGGCTCCACCATGACCCAAACTCTTTTTGCCATCCTTGTTGTTCTTGGACCCATTGGTCCTTTCTTTTTTTTATTTGATTCTCAAGTTTCCATCTCCTTGATGCCAAGTTCCAAGGTTCTTGCAATGGGGAAGCATATGGCTTTTTAAAGAAGTGGATGAATGAGTAGGTGGGTATGAGAATGGCCATTCAATTAGTGGGTCGCCTCTCTTAATTGTGGAGCTCTTTTGATATTTGATGGATGTATCTTTTTCACTTTCTATAAATTTTGTCTCACATTTTTTCATAAATCATAAGACAGTTTTTGTTTTTGTAGGTACCATCGCAATCTATTATAGTGTTTGACTTTTTAATGTATCTATTGTTTGTTTATTAGTTTTTTTAGCAATAATCTTTATTATCTTTGTATAACCTTCATTATCTCAATTCTGCTCCTTGCAAGCGACTTTAAAATTAGTTTTCAAAACCTATTTCAATCATATGATCCCAATGGAAGCACTTCTCATCTGCATAAGCTTGACCAATCTCTGGTGTTTACCATAAATCCTAGATATTGTCATTTCACTGAACTCCATATTAACTAAATTGGTGCCCAACTCATTACTTAAAGTTGATATGACTTTCTTTATCTCTGTTTTTTTTCACCCTTTTTTCATTAATACTAATAGATGTGTGGCACAATTTGGTAGCAATTATGTTTGCATTTCAGGCCTCAAGTTTATTCAAGTATTTGGTTTGCTTGACTACTTAGCCTTTTTAAACACACTTTTGGATATTGTATTTCGGTCTGAAGCAGGTGGCCAGTCAACATAGCTACCTAATTTTTTAATCTTTTTTTTTTATTATATCAGTGACATGAGCCAGTATTTTTTTTGGTTTTTTTTTTTTTTTAATTTCTAATGTCAATCATGCTGAACTCCAGATCAATATATTAGAAGTGAGCCCACTAAACTGACAAAAGAAAAACTAAAAGCCTACTGAATGATTTTCATTATTGATAAGAACAAAATTTTAAGGCGAAATTTGTAGTTTATCTTTATAAATCTTGTAATAAACTATTTAATTTTCTTTATTGAGGCCCGGGCTTACGACGGGCCATTATCTGAAAATGTAAGGATCCTGCTGAATGATTCTCATGATTTAAAAAAAAAAATGATAGTGGAATTTGCAGTTTATTTTAATAAACCACTTAAATTTTTTTTATTGATGCATGGGCTTAGCACAGGCTGCGTTGCTAGTTTAAATTAAAAGATTTGTTGGGATGAATGAGATGGATGTATAACATAGTAGATACATGTGGCATTTTTCTTTATTGGAATTCAGTGAATTCTTGTATGTGTACTTTTTGAATTTCGTATCAATGAAATTGCTAAATCCTCCTTTGTATTTGAGCATTCAGAAATTCCACAAAAGAGCAAAGAGGTTGGAATTCCAAAGGTTATTTCAGACTTCAAGTGAAGGACATTTGAAGTTCTAGTAAAGAAATATGTCATTTGCAAATGTCAAGAACAAACCACCACTTCATGTCTAAAACATCCCAACATGCCAAATTATTATCAGAAATTCTAATAACACAACAGGCCTTAAAACCTGCACAAGAACACAAGTAAAACGACCTACAACTTCACTATATATAAGAATATAATGATAAATGACTCTTATATGGGCTCAACATCGACTTACTTGGGAGTCGAGGAGAGACGTCATAATTGTAGGGATCAATGAGTTCTTGTAAACGCCTCTCAAAATATGAACTACATATTCTCCAATGTCGCTTTTAAGAAGTCTAATAGAAATTCTTCTTTTGGTTTTATCTTATTTTCTAAAGGGAAACTTTGCAGTGTAAGGCTCCTAAAGGCCATATATATTGCAACAAAATACGATTATGCCACAGTAGTCACAGCGTCTGGAAAATCAAAATCACGTCAGAAAAGGATTTTCCAACACATTTCAATGCATCGGCTGCATGTCGGCAACAGCCGTGGGCAAATCCAAAGCCGACGCTATTTTAACGTCGTTGGCAGGTCCCGGTATAATTTCCAACGCGCAACATCGGCCAAAACATCGGCAAAGAGATGTGCGTCGATATAAAGTTCAGTTTTCTTTATTCGAGAATCATATTTGCCAACAGCGTCAGCAAAATAAATGCGCAGGCAGTGCGTTGGGAATTCCTAATAATAGTATGCTGGAAGTGCGTTCGAAATTCATAGTAATAGCCGATGATGATTAAGCAAAATAAATGCCAACACACTACCGGCGTGCGTTGGGAATTCCTAATAATTACCAACGATGATTAAGCAAAATAAATGCCAACACACTACCAGCGTGCGTTGGGAATTCCTAATAATAGTACGCTGGAAGTGCGTTGGAAATTCATGGTAATGGCCGACGATGATTAAGCATTGGGAATTCATGAAATGGCCGACGATGATTAAGCATTGGGAATTCATGAAATAACCGACGCTCCCAATGCGTTGGGAATGCATGAAATAGCCGACGCTCCCAATGCGTTGGGAGTGCATGAAATAGCCAATGCTACGAATGCGTTGGGAATTCATGAAATAGCCGACGCTGATAATGCATTGGGAATTCATGAAATAGCTGACACTGATAATGCGTTGGGAATGCGCTATATCTTTAAGCTACCGTGTTCTCAAAATAAACAAGGTAATCTCTAAAAGCCCACAACCAGCACAATAAAATTCAAAACAAAAAAAGAACACCATCAGAATACAAGGAGCAATAAATTCTTACCAGGCCAAGCATTCACTCCAAAAAAGATAATGGGATAATGGGACAATATTAAATTAGCATAATAATTTTATATAATCACTTTACAATACTCATATGACAATAACAAAAGATAACCTTGAGAGTATCCTATCCAAAAGCTCCCCACGTTCATGTAACCTGAAACATGTGATAATAAAAGGTGAATATAGAAAAGATAATCTATCTGTAAATGTAATTTGAATCAAGAAAAAGAAGAACATTATACTTGTCACAACTCGCATAATTCAAATCTTAAAAAACACAAGCTGATTATTAGCCTAAATAAATAAACAAACTGACCCACTGACACAAGTTAATAACTCAACCATAATTTTCACAGCCCTTGTTACACCCGTACTGGAATAACATCGACTCAGTCCCAATTAATGTAATTGGACTGGCGAGAGCCCAAAAACCCTATTCGAGAGCAATATATGAATAAGAGCCTGAGAATGAGTGCAGCCATCTGTCAACCCTCATAACTAGAGATATAGAGTTCCTAAACTTGTAAAACTCTAAAATCAACACCAGAACTTATCCTAGGCATGACATATGGCAAAGGAAGGGTTGATGGTTCAATAATTATTTTCTTAGAGAAAACTCACCATTACATGCAGATGGATAAAAGCAGTTGTCATCATAGTCTAACATTAGCTGATAAAGATGCATATCACCCATATTATATTACCATCCCTAAAGATTTCCGCACAATATTTGTCCTATAAATATTTGCATAGTTGAATATTTTATGATATTTGTTGGTTCCGGCATCTTTGTTCTAAAACCCTGCACTTATTTAAGATGTTAATATACAAACTCTAATTATAAATAATACAAATCTGCACTAAAATAGTAGTAAAAGGACTAGTGGACGCAAAAAATGGAGAGGATTTTCTCTGAAAATTAAATGTAGAAACAACCTTTTTGTTTAGATGCTTGCCTCAACCTCTAATTCAATCAGAACTCTAATTATAGATTTGGGTTTACCTAAGTACAAATTGGGTGTGGTCTGGGTTGAGATAATATCCTATCCAACAAGCCCTATGTGCAGGGGAGGACCTACATGTAGGCCTAGGTGGGCCATGGCCCCCCTTAAGTTTTCAAAATATTACTTTTTACCACTAGAATTTTTGTAATTTTTATTTTGCCTCCTAAAATGTTAAAATTTTCTTTTAATAATTTTCATTTGGACCCCCCTTAGTTCCATTTTTTGGGTCCGCCCCTGCCTATGTGCATACCTAATCTCAGTTTTCAATCTATGAACTCCACCACTCGAACCTATGACCACCATCACATGGAAATGCCCATTTATGCTATATAAATTTAGGTGGAATTCATAGGCTTGGTGAGATTGAACCAAACCACACGATAACCCACCTCAGTTCTATACAAGAATTTCCCTAGGCCCTAACCCTAGGGCCTGCATCATCAAAACTCCAAAGCGAGGTTTTCCTTGATACCATTCATACACCTTCTCCAATCTAATTTGATAGCCAGAATATTTTTGTTCCCACCTCAAACATATGAATAATCAGTTTAATCGCAGAGTAATCCTGCCCACTCCACATTCGTGGGGAATGAAACATAAAAAATCTGAAAATAGCAAGTTACAAAGATTTGAAATATTACCCATGAAAATGGTGAGAATTTTGCAAAGTCGGAATGCCTCAAATGTTATGAATCTGACAATCGGATTGAATGTTGCTCCCGCTGAAAGATAATTCGACGTCTTGGGCTAATCAATCTGACTCTTCATGTGACCTACATCCATACAAGCAAAGAATCTAAGATCCAAGGTCATTAAAGCGGTATGTTTGAAAACTTTTATATGAATGAATTCTGATCGAGAACATTGAAGGATATCACATGATGGATTTCATATACAACGCGCGGCAAAGAAAATAATATTTGCATTAGACCACTGATGATTAATAAAAAAAAATGCAGCCACACAACAAATAGTGTAATCTTAAATTTTAAAAATTAGATAATATTATTTTGTTGATTTATTTTGGTTAAATTATCAACAGTTGAGCCTATCACATCAATTGTATCACAAAATTTATTAGTAGCTTTTCTACAAGCTTAGAAGTTAGTTAAGTAAAGCCTTAGATGTTGTATTTTATATATTTCCATATTTCTCTACTAGCTTGGATTAACTGTGATTGGCCAACTTAGGTTGAAAAAGGAAAAGCTCCTTGAGTTCGGTCCATTTGACCTTGATTTTGGTTGGGTTTGGGTTGGCCCCTCTATAATTTGGATGTAATTAGCTTGAGCTGGCCAATGACCTAATTGAATTGTCATTTTTGCAGTTATACATAACTGTTATTTAAGACTTTTGAACAAAAATGTATTCAGAATAGACTAGTATATTGAAATTTCTTATTGAAATATCTATCTTTTTTTGTCATTTTTTAAGACGACACAGAAAATTTCAGTTTTTAATTCATGTTAACAATATTCTTGTCATCCATATATAGGTGTAAATATACCTAGCTTTATGTTAGTAAGAATTCTTTCACATTGTATTATAGTATTATAGGAGCCTGCCTGTGGAGCCCACATGGGGCCATACCAATCACAGGAGAGGTGAGGATGGAAAGATCAAATTGAGACTTAGGAGTGTGAACAATATTAATCTGATCAGATCACCCTAACCTCTTGATGTGTGGCCCTTAGATTTAATCATTTTTAGAAGGCATTGAATTTGCAGATAAGGCTACTTTCCTTGCAAGTCCCTTATCCGGTGAGCTCAATGCTGTCCCCTTAGTGGGGCCCATGGTTGGCCACAAAATCATGAGGAAGGATGGGAATGATAACTCGTTAATGGACCCACCCCTTGACACATTTGGATGGGTGACAAACCCCCTCCATTGAATTGAGTATTTAAGAGGAAGAACGTCAAAAATGAAAAAATAAATAAATAAATAAAAACTGGGAGATGAGCTTTACCGTTGCATACATTCCGACTGCTGTGGATTAGCTTGCCACGTTGCATCTCCCCCTATATTAATACTTGGCCAATCTGTTGTGTCTGGACGCTCAGGAAGCCTCAAATTTCGACATTCAATTATTTCGAGCTCTATCAATGAAGGCAAGGCCAATGTGTCATGAGCAATTATACTGTTCAGTTTGGGTAATTTCTTTAGTATGAGAATGCGTAATTGTGGGAATGGATTCTCAGGTAGGGAATTCTCATGACCTTCTATGATCTCCTCTAATTCACCACAATACCCCACATGAAGGGTCTGTAACTGAACTAAGTTTTGCACCATTTCAGAGGAGAAGAGACTTTTTAGCTTGTCACAACCAACCAGCTCAATTCTATTCAGCTTCTGTAGGCATATCAGTGGCACTGCACCTTTAAATAGCTTCTGTAAGCTTGGTAGGTCCGCGAGAAGTAGTCCCTCAATATTTTGTAGTGCATTTTCTCCAACATCACTCCAATCTAAAATGCATTCCATTTTCTTACACCACTGGAAATCAAGCATTCGTAAGCCGTTTGCATCACCCACTAACTGAGAAACATCTTTTACATCAGCCTCATACAATTGTAAACCTTCTGTATGTGTCACCATCACCTTAACTCCACGAGGATAATTGTTGCCACCACATATCTTTATCTGCTTCATACAATTCATATTGAGATAATCATTAGGTGGGCCAATTGAAACTCTGAATTGTTTCAATTTTGGCAATTGCTGAAGAAACAAATCGTCTTCTACACAATCGTAGTCTTTGATGGCGATCTTGAGAATAGTTAACCGTTTCAATTTCCCCACCTCACCAAGTGTGACGTCATTCTCAGCTGCAAATTCACTTCCTTCTGCCCAATTTACAAATGTCCCGAGCATGCGCAGATCCTCCAGGCTAGACAGCCCAGACATTACATTGGATGGAATTGTAAATGAATCACATAATAACTCTGACATGTTTAGCTTCTTGAGTTTAACCAAGTTTTGCATTTCTTTGGGCAAACTTCTGATGCCGGATGATTTTATATCTAGAAATTGAAGCTCCTTTAGTTGCCCCAAGAATGGCACCTCTGTTAATTCCCCACATCCGCTCAAGATGAGTGCTCGTAAATTCAACAACGAAGATGAGGATACTGACAATGATATGATGGAAGTGTCAGATAGATCAAGAACTTGTAAAGCCGGCATGAGTTCAAAGAAGCTATGAGGGACAGCAGTGATGCCGTGATTTTCTCTCAACAAAAGTGAAATAAGATTGGGACATTCAGGCTTAACGGGAAGTTCAGTGATGTCATTCATCATCAACGAAATTCTCTCAAACTCTCTCCAAGTTCCCTCAGGGGGTGGCTCATTTAGCCCCTTCTCAGCAATAACCAAGAATTTCGGGCCTTCATTACAAGATGATGATGCGATATATAGTGCCAAGTCGCGAATTACATCATGCATCTTAACACTATCATCATCATCATCATCATCATCATCATCATCATCATCATCATCATCATCATCATCATCGTACGCAATTCCTTCCTCCAAAAGGCATCTGCGCTTGAGCATTTCAACAATACAGTGCCCCTTATTTGACGCATCTACCAAGTTATCGACATTAACAATAAATCCCTCCATTATCCACCACCAAATTAGTTGTCTAACAGAAATTTCATAATCTTCTGGAAACAGTGAGCAGTATAAGAAACACATCTTTACCTTTTCATCATTTAGGTCGTCATAACTCAGCTTCAACGGTAGAAACACTTGAGGTTCCATGCCTTCAATCTCAGGTGCCGACGCTCTCAAAGCCCTCAAAGCGTCCTGCCACAGCTCTTTCTTATTCTGCCCTTGCATTGCCTTTGCAACTACCACGATTGCCAATGGCAGACCACCGCACTCCATCACGACGTCATTAGCAACATCTTTAATGTGCGGCTGATGAACTACCTCCTTCCCAACATTGGCAGCAAACAGATCCCAAGCTTCTTCTTTAGTGAGAGTTTCAATTCTTATCTTTTCAGCCTTCATATCACTACAAACTTGGACCGCCGACATGTTTGCAATTCGTGTAGTTATGGCAATTTTGGATCCATTTTCCTTGTTGGTTGGAATTCCAACTTCACTCAAGTCGAATGAATTCCAGAGGTCATCAAGGATTAGCATGTACCTTTTATCAGTGAGATACTGACGTAATTGCATGGATCGGTTGCTGTAGGAATCCTGTTCGCTAAAATTCAACTTCAGCCTGCCCATAATTTCTGTTTGAATCTTTTGCAAGTTGAGTTGCTTGGACACAGTCACCCAAATGACATAATCAAATTCACTGGTAGCTTGAAGCTTATTGTTGATGGCTTTCATCAGAGTGGTCTTGCCTATTCCACCCATCCCATAAATGAATATGACGCTGGTGTGCTCGTCGTGCAAGAGACCCCAAATCTTCTCAATGTTTCGTTGAGATGAGCTCTGACCAACCGTGGGCACATCCATCTCCATCACCCTTGGTGGTGAAGACATGGCGAGAAGTTGGATGCCGCTTTTTTCATTGAGGTGTCGTCGGACGCGTTCCAGCTTCTCAACAGCCCTCTTACCCAGTGCGCGGGCAGACGGAAAGTCGGAGAAGAATCCATTGTTGGAGGTCTGCCCTCGATCGAACTCTGATCTGATGTTTTCGATTTCAGTAAGGTTTGCTTGGGCCTGACCGAGCCAGATCTGGGCTTGGTTGGTGAGCCTCATTCTTTTTCTTGAGGCTTCCCGTCCTGCAATCTCCATGTCGTCGCAGTGGGCTTTCAGCTTTTGGGCATCCTCCATTAGATCATCTACATTCCTTTTGAGATTTCTCACGTAACCCACTTGATCGGAGATCTGAGGACCGATCAATCCTAAAATATTCTCCATCAAAGATGATGCAAGAGAAGTGAGAGAAAGAGAGCTGAGCAAGTAAGGTAATCTAAGCTGAGAAGAAGAACGGAGGAGATCGGAGGAGGAGATTAAATGGGAAAGATGATTCATCAAACAAGCCTAGTAATCGTAGGACAGCTTAATTGGGTTCGTGCCCTCCAGCTGTAAAGATGTGACACGAGAGAGAGAGCAGGGACCAAGGTTCCCACGTTATCAAGTTGGGACTCTGTTGTACGTCTTGCACCAGCTTTCACATGCCAATCCAACGGTTGATTTATATGACAACATGACTTGACAAAAAGCAAAAAAAATAGACCTAATTTTAAGTGGATCCACCTCAAATGGTCAGGTCATTACCTTTTCCATTCCATTTTAGAGAGGTAAAAAGAAATAAACACAAAATTAAACAAAAAAACATTGCTACAAAAGAAGATGAAAGAAAGGACGACGAGCATAGGATGCTCTATCCAGCTAGTTCTATCATTCTTTCTAATGTGAAAGCCTTGAGATTTGAAGGAAGAGGGAGTGAAAGGCGGGAAAGTACGAGCATCTTTGGCTTTTATCTTCTTTGAAACAAAATGGCAAAAGCAGCGGGAAATACATTGAATCTCTTGACTTTTGGAAACTCACCCAACCCACCAAGTGAAGGATAAGATTAAGAAATTAAGAAATCTCACCGTCTCCACCTGCCCCCTAGGGCACTCAAGTACAGAGCACACCGATCAAGTCCAAGTAATGCTTGAACTTGAATTTAACCCATTCTTTCATGAATGCACCAAAACGCTTGTACCATTGTCTAGGAGCTTGCTTCGACCCGTACAATGATTTCTTCAAACTGCATACATGATCAAAAACCTTAAACTGCACTGGAAGCTCTTTCCTCTTCCTCGTATAACTGCTTACATCCGATGGCCTGATTATCCTCATCAAGAGACTTCATCTCTTCAGTCATAGTCGCTGCCTGTTGACTACTTTCCAGCCCTTCCATTAGTTCAAGAGACTCAATTGTCAATGCGTATGCAACCATATCATCACGGTCACTGTCTGATGTCGACGCGTACATCGTCATGTCCTTGAAACCGTATCTAACCGGTGGTTTCCTCTCTCTGCGGTCTACCCTTCTGCAGCATCTGCGGCCTACCCTTCTGCAGCATCTGCGGCTCTGTCTGCTATATCTGCTGCACAGTCTGACGATCCCCTGTATCCCTGGAGGAGCCGGATGCACTCTCATTCCTCACAAAATGTCGGACTCCACCTGAACGGTGTCACTGCTGCTACCTACTTTTGTCTTCTCCATATGCTTTCTCGCTTCGAGCAAAGCATCCTCATGAAATGTAACATCCCTGCTGATGATAAATCTGGGTGAATCTTGATTCGTATACCACAACCTGTATCCTTTCACCCCAGTAGCATATCCCACCAAGATGCACTTCACAACCCTTGGTTCTAACTTATCGGTTTTCACGAGAGCATAAGCCGGACAACCGAAGATCCTCAAGTTAGAATAATCAGCTAGATTACCTAACCACATTTCTTCTGGTGTTTTGCAACCAATCTTTGTGTGTGGAGACTTATGTATCAAGTAGCCTGCAGCATTTACTGCCTCAGCCCAAAAGTCCTTGGACAATCCTGCAGTAAACAGCATACAACGAGCTCTTTCCAAGATCGTTCTGTTTATCCTCTTTGCAACTCTATTCTGCTGCGAAATTTCTATAGTGGTGTAATGCCAAACTATGCTATGATCCGTGCAATAGTTCTTAAACTCTGTTGATCTGTACTCTTTGCCATTACCTGTCATCAACTTCTTCACCTTTCTGCCAGTCTGTTTCTCAATCATTTTCTTCCATCGCTTGAATGTAACAAATGTCTGATCCTTCGTTTTCAGAGTATAAACCCAAACTTTCTTTGAATAATCATCAATAAAAGTCAACATGAACCGGGACATGCCCTTGGAATAAATCTTAGAAGGCCCCTATACATTTGAATAAACATAATCAAGGATACCTTTTGTGCGATGAATACCTATCTTGAAACTGACATTTCGATGCTTCCCGAATATGCATCTCTCACAAAAATCCAATTTACCTGTCTCCGTGCCACATAGCAAATTTCGATTGCTCAGTATTGTTAATCCCTTCTCACTCATGTAACCCAGGCGCAAGTGCCATAAGCGTGTTGAGACAGATTCATGGTCATCTGAGGAAGACACTGCAGCTCCACCTGTAACAGTATTTCCGGATAAAACATATAAGTTTTCAACTCTATTGCCTCTCATAAGAACCAGAGCACCCTTCACAACCTTTATAACTCCACCTTCAGGTGAGAACTTACAACCATCGGAGTCCAAGGCACCAAGAGAAATAAAATTCTTTTTTAGATCAAGAACATACCAAACTTCTACCAATGTTCTGATGATTCCATCATACATCTTGATTTTAACTGTTCCAATCCCAACCGTCTTACATGCAACATTGTTGCCCATCAAGACACTACCACCATTGATTTCTCTATAAGTGGTAAACTAGTCCCTATTGGGACACGTGGTAGGAACAACCCGAATCAAGAATCCATTCATCCTTAGGACGAATATCATTTTCAATCACAAAAAGTGCATTGCCGGAAACATATTATGATCTTCCATCTGCAACACTGACTGAATCATCATCAGATGATGAATCTTCTATTATTTCTTTCCCTTTCCTCTGCCTTTCGGGACAGTTTTTTCTAATGTGCCCTTTCTTATGGCAATAATAACATTAAATGTTTTTCCCGTTAGATCTACGTTTGCCCTTACTACTGGAGTCTTTTGTTCTTCCTTGTACTACCAAGCCCTCACCCAGACTATCATTGTCAGCCGCAACATTTTTCTTCAACTCTTTTCAGTTTAAGGTTGCCTCTACATCCTCTTTGGAGAGAGTATCTCTACCATACATCATGGTGTCAACAAAATGCTCATATGAGGGTGATAATGAGCACAGCAACATAATAGCTTGGTCCTCATCATCAATTTCAACATTGATATTTTCCATATCTATAATAGTTTTTGTGAAAGAATTAAGGTGAGTTGAAATAGACATACCTTCCTGCATTTGTAATGTGAACAACCACTTCTTTAGATACAAGCGATTCATGAGAGACTTCGTGATATACAAGTTCTCCAACTT
This sequence comes from Persea americana, assembly GCA_029852735.1. NCBI lineage: Eukaryota > Viridiplantae > Streptophyta > Magnoliopsida > Laurales > Lauraceae > Persea > Persea americana. The sequence continues at coordinate 56,418,476 of CM056814.1, read as the reverse complement.
CTGCCATATGCCGGCAGTAGTTTTCTCTTGAGCAACCTTTCGTAGTACACCATCACTAAAAAATAGCACAATCTGACCATACGCCTTTTCCAGCAACTCATCATTCTCTTCATCTGAAAGTTTTTCAGGCAAAGCATTCTTTCATTTCAAAGCTTTCTGCAACCCATTTTGAACTAGCAAAGCATGCATCTTCAAACGCCAAAGGCCTAAGTCGTCGTTTCTATTGAATTTCTCAATTTCAAACTTTGTAGCCATTCCGTAAATCTTTCACTGTAACTGTGTAGATCTGGTCACCACGAGCACGCTGGAAGAAACGGATCTGAAATCTGACTCTGGACGGCTAAGATATGGCAGAAATAAGTTTCTGCGCTTCGATTAGTCAATCTATTTCATTGACCGTTGAACAACCAATCTTCTTCCACAATCGAGTAGATCTGCTCGCAACAAGTCCTTAGGTTCAAAGGGATCTCAGATTGGACTCCGAATCGTCAAGATATCACAAAAATAATTTTCAGACGTTGATAGGTCAAATATGCCTCTAACTGTACAGGTGCTGACGTGTTGCTGACATCAGCAGACCTTTTTCTTTGCGGGCTTTGCTTCGGGGCTTCTTCTGCACAGGACCTAACTCGACTTGAACGAGCGGACGGGTTTCTAAAACGGGTCAGGCTTGACCTGACCTGGACTCAAACCCGTCCTAAAACCGACCCAAAAGATGGGTCGTCTTCTTCTCCCTCTTCTTGTTCTACAACCGGACACAGAACCCGACAGAACCCAACGAAACCGACCCAGACACCTCTTCTACCACGACCAGGTGGGGTGCAGCGACAGCAACAGTGAGCGAAGCGCTGTGGCCACGGCAACGACTCCGGCGATGCAACAGAACCGGAGATGGCTCCAGCGACGTGGTATTGTCCTCGGTGGCATGGTGGGGCCAGACGAAACAATCCGGAATGAGGATCCGGACGGCGGCGATTCCAACACGGCTTGCGCAGAATTCCGGCGATGTGCAGAACCCCTGATGACGTTCTTCTTCTGGCGACTACAAAGCGCACCAGATCAAAAAAGCCGAGAACCCTTGATGGATTCCTTCCGGCTCCGATCTCAAGCAACCCGATGTGGCCCACCGAGGATCAATCCGATCCTCTCTCTTCTCCCTAATCAACCCTCTCAAATCCAATTCGTTGGATTTCTTCCGATCACGCCAAAAAAGCTCTGATACCAATTTGTTGTGATCTATGGCATACGAGAAGAGATCAAGCACGCACACAAGAACACGGAGATTTATGTGGTTTGGTTTTTTGCCTACGTTCACGGAGAAGACATGAGAATTCACTATGCAATCAGAAGAGGTTATACATCATAGAGACCCTTAGTCTCTATTTATAATATCAGCCTCAAAACCCTGGTACACCCAAACACTACTTCTAATCACAGTAGACCTATGATAATAGACCTACTTCTAATTACAGTAGAACATGGGCAATGCAGGGGCCTGGTTTACTAGATTTATTACTTCAATTGAGCCATACAACCTAACAAGTCTCCATGCCTAGGCACTACCAAGTGAACCATCTAACTTTTAGCACTCTCTCTATCACCTCCACTTTCCATGCTATTATCTGAAATGGAGATTTGGCTCCACCATGACCCAAACTCTTTTTGCCATCCTTGTTGTTCTTGGACCCATTGGTCCTTTCTTTTTTTATTTGATTCTCAAGTTTCCATCTCCTTGATGCCAAGTTCCAAGGTTCTTGCAATGGGGAAGCATATGGCTTTTTAAAGAAGTGGATGAATGAGTAGGTGGGTATGAGAATGGCCATTCAATTAGTGGGTCGCCTCTCTTAATTGTGGAGCTCTTTTGATATTTGATGGATGTATCTTTTTCACTTTCTATAAATTTTGTCTCACATTTTTTCATAAATCATAAGACAGTTTTTGTTTTTGTAGGTACCATCGCAATCTATTATAGTGTTTGACTTTTTAATGTATCTATTGTTTGTTTATTAGTTTTTTTAGCAATAATCTTTATTATCTTTGTATAACCTTCATTATCTCAATTCTGCTCTTTGCAAGCGACTTTAAAATTAGTTTTCAAAACCTATTTCAATCATATGATCCCAATGGAAGCACTTCTCATCTGCATAAGCGTGACCAATCTCTGGTGTTTACCATAAATCCTAGATATTGTCATTTCACTGAACTCCATATTGACTAAATTGGTGCCCAACTCATTACTTAAAGTTGATATGACTTTCTTTATCTCTGTTTTTTTTCACCCTTTTTTCATTAATACTAATAGATGTGTGGCACAATTTGGTAGCAATTATGTTTGCATTTCAGGCCTCAAGTTTATTCAAGTATTTGGTTTGCTTGACTACTTAGCCTTTTTAAACACACTTTTGGATATTGTATTTCGGTCTGAAGCAGGTGGCCAGTCAACATAGCTACCTAATTTTTTAATCTTTTTTTTTTATTATATCAGTGACATGAGCCAGTATTTTTTTTGGTTTTTTTTTTTTTTTTTAATTTCTAATGTCAATCATGCTGAACTCCAGATCAATATATTAGAAGTGAGCCCACTAAACTGACAAAAGAAAAACTAAAAGCCTACTGAATGATTTCCATTATTGATAAGAACAAAATTTTAAGGCGAAATTTGTAGTTTATCTTTATAAATCTTGTAATAAACTATTTAATTTTCTTTATTGAGGCCCGGGCTTACGACGGGCCATTATCTGAAAATGTAAGGATCCTGCTGAATGATTCTCATGATTTAAAAAAAAAAAATGATAGTGGAATTTGCAGTTTATTTTAATAAACCACTTAAAAATTTTTTTATTGATGCATGGGCTTAGCACGGGCTGTGTTGCTAGTTTAAATTAAAAGATTTGTTGGGATGAATGAGATGGATGTATAACATAGTAGATACATGTGGCATTTTTCTTTATTGGAATTCAGTGAATTCTTGTATGTATAATTTTTGAATTTCGTATCAATGAAATTGCTAAATCTTCCTTTGTATTTGAGCATCCAGAAATTCCACAAAAGAGCAAAGAGGTTGGAATTCCAAATGTTATTTCAGACTTTATAAGTGAAGGACATTTGACATTCTAGTAAATAAATGTCATTTGCAATGTCAAGAACAAACCACCACTTCATGTCTAAAACATCCCAACATGCCAAATTATTATCAGAAATTCTAATAATACAAGTAAAATTTGCAAATTTGCACAAGAACACAAGTAAAACGACCTACAACTTCACTATATATAAGAATATAATGATAAATGACTCTTATATGGGCTCAACATCGACTTACTTGGGAGTCAAGGAGAGACGTCATAATTGTAGGGATCAATGAGTTCTTGTAAACGCCTCTCAAAATATGAACTACATATTCTCCGATGTCGCTTTTAAGAAGTCTAATAGAAATTCTTCTTTTGGTTTTATCTTATTTTCTAAAGGGAAACTTTGCAGTGTAAGGCTCCCACGGCGGAAAAGGATTTTCCAACACATTTCAGTGCATCGGCTGCATGTCGGCAACTAGCCGTGGGCATATCCAAAGCCGACGCTATTTTAACGTCGTTGGCAGGTCCCTGTATAATTTCCAACGCGCAACGTCGGCCAAAACATCAGCAAAGAGATGTGCGTCGATATAAAGTTCAGTTTTCTTTATTCGAGAATCATATTTGCCAACAGCGTTAGCAAAATAAATGCGCAGGCAGTGCGTTGGGAATTCCTAATAATAGTAAGCTGGAAGTGTGTTGGAAATTCATGGTAATAGCCGACGATGATTAAGCAAAATAAATACCAACACACTACCAGCGTACGTTAGGAATTCTTAATAATAGTACGCTGGAAGTGCGTTGGAAATTCATGGTAATGGCCGACGATGATTAAGTATTGGGAATTCATGAAATAACCGATGCTCTCAATGCGTTGGGAATGCATGAAATAGCCGACGCTCCCAATGCGTTGGGAGTGCATGAAATAGCCTATGCTGGGAATTCATGAAATAGTGACGCTGATAATGCGTTGGGAATTCATGAAATAGCCGACGCTGATAATGCGTTGGGAATGCGCTATATCTTTAAGCTACCGTGTTGGGAAATGCAACTTCGCCGACGCACATATCACGTCGGGAAAGGTTGTAATACTTTTTCGTTTTCTGCAACACACGTTGGTGCGTCGGGAAAGATTATTTATTTATTTTTAAATAAATTATCATTTCTCCATGTATACCGCAAATAAAAATCTGAATAGATGTTCAAACCAACAAACTTGATGCACAAACCAATTTAAAATAGATTTATCAACAAATCCAAAATAACATCCACAACCAAATATCGTATATCCATAAACCAAAATAAACCCACAAATCTCTAACATACACAAATATTATTACTTGATCATTTTAAAAAATCTCTAACATCTACAAATGTCGGTAATCTCTAAAAGCCCACAGCCAGCACAATAAAATTCAAAACCAAAAAAGAACACCATCAAAATACAAGGAGCAATAAATTATTACCAGGCCAAGCATTCACTCCAAAAAAGATAATGGGATAATGGGACAATATGAAATTAGCATAATAATTTTATACAATCACATTACAATACTCATATGACAATAACAAAAGATAACCTTGAGAGTATCCTATCCAAAAGCTCCCCACGTTCACGTAACCTGAAACATATGATAATAAAAGGTGAATATGGAAAAGATAATCTATCTGTAAATGTAATTTGAATCAAGAAAAAGAAGAACATTATACTTGTCACAACTCGCATAATTCAAATCTTAAAAACACAAGCTGATTATTAGGCTAAATAAATAAACAAACTGACCCACTGACACAAGTTAATAACTCAACCATAATTTTCACAGCCCTTGTTACACCCGTACTGGAATAACATCGACTCAGTCCCAATTAATGTAATTGGACTGGCGAGAGCCCAAAAACCCTATTCGAGAGCAATATATGAATAAGAGCCTGAGAATGAGTGCAGCCATCTGTCAACCCTCATAACTAGAGATATAGAGTTCCTAAACTTGTAAAACTCTAAAATCAATTCCAGAACTTATCCTAGGCATGACATATGGCAAAGGAAGGGTCGATGGTTCAATAATTATTTTCTTAGAGAAAACTCACCATTACATGCAGATGGATAAAAGCAGTTGTCATCATAGTCTAACATTAGCTGATAAAGATGCATATCACCCATATTATATTACCAACCCTAAAGATTTCCGCACAATATTTGTCCTATAAATATTTGCATAGTTGAATATTTTATGATATTTGTTGGTTCCGGCATCTTTGTTCTAAAACCCTGCACTTATTTAAGATGTTAATATACAAACTCTAATTATAAATAATACAAATCTGCACTAAAATAGTAGTAAAAGGACTAGTGGACGCAAAAAATGGAGAGGATTTTCTCTGAAAATTAAATGTAGAAACAACCTTTTTGTTTAGATGCTTGCCTCAACCTCTAATTCAATCAGAACTCTAATTATAGATTTGGGTTTACCTAAGTACAAATTGGGTGTGGTCTGGGTTGAGATAATATCCTATCCAACAAGCCCTATGTGCAGGGGAGGACCTACATGTAGGCCTAGGTGGGCCATGGCCCCCCTTAAGTTTTCAAAATATTACTTTTTACCACTAGAATTTTTGTAATTTTTATTTTGCCTCCTAAAATGTTAAAATTTTCTTTTAATAATTTTCATTTGGACCCCCCTTAGTTCCATTTTTTGGGTCCGCCCCTGCCTATGTGCATACCTAATCTCAGTTTTCAATCTATGAACTCCACCACTCGAACCTATGACCACCATCACATGGAAATGCCCATTTATGCTATATAAATTTAGGTGGAATTCATAGGCTTGGTGAGATTGAACCAAACCACACGATAACCCACCTCAGTTCTATACAAGAATTTCCCTAGGCCCTAACCCTAGGGCCTGCATCATCAAAACTCCAAAGCGAGGTTTTCCTTGATACCATTCATACACCTTCTCCAATCTAATTTGATAGCCAGAATATTTTTGTTCCCACCTCAAACATATGAATAATCAGTTTAATCGCAGAGTAATCCTGCCCACTCCACATTCGTGGGGAATGAAACATAAAAAATCTGAAAATAGCAAGTTACAAAGATTTGAAATATTACCCATGAAAATGGTGAGAATTTTGCAAAGTCGGAATGCCTCAAATGTTATGAATCTGACAATCGGATTGAATGTTGCTCCCGCTGGAAGATAATTCGACGTCTTGGGCTAATCAATCTGACTCTTCATGTGACCTACATCCATACAAGCAAAGAATCTAAGATCCAAGGTCATTAAAGCGGTATGTTTGAAAACTTTTATATGAATGAATTCTGATCGAGAACATTGAAGGATATCACATGATGGATTTCATATACAACGCGCGGCAAAGAAAATAATATTTGCATTAGACCACTGATGATTAATAAAAAAAAATGCAGCCACACAACAAATAGTGTAATCTTAAATTTTAAAAATTAGATAATATTATTTTGTTGATTTATTTTGGTTAAATTATCAACAGTTGAGCCTATCACATCAATTGTATCACAAAATTTATTAGTAGCTTTTCTACAAGCTTAGAAGTTAGTTAAGTAAAGCCTTAGATGTTGTATTTTATATATTTCCATATTTCTCTACTAGCTTGGATTAACTGTGATTGGCCAACTTAGGTTGAAAAAGGAAAAGCTCCTTGAGTTCGGTCCATTTGACCTTGATTTTGGTTGGGTTTGGGTTGGCCCCTCTATAATTTGGATGTAATTAGCTTGAGCTGGCCAATGACCTAATTGAATTGTCATTTTTGCAGTTATACATAACTGTTATTTAAGACTTTTGAACAAAAATGTATTCAGAATAGACTAGTATATTGAAATTTCTTATTGAAATATCTATCTTTTTTTGTCATTTTTTAAGACGACACAGAAAATTTCAGTTTTTAATTCATGTTAACAATATTCTTGTCATCCATATATAGGTGTAAATATACCTAGCTTTATGTTAGTAAGAATTCTTTCACATTGTATTATAGTATTATAGGAGCCTGCCTGTGGAGCCCACATGGGGCCATACCAATCACAGGAGAGGTGAGGATGGAAAGATCAAATTGAGACTTAGGAGTGTGAACAATATTAATCTGATCAGATCACCCTAACCTCTTGATGTGTGGCCCTTAGATTTAATCATTTTTAGAAGGCATTGAATTTGCAGATAAGGCTACTTTCCTTGCAAGTCCCTTATCCGGTGAGCTCAATGCTGTCCCCTTAGTGGGGCCCATGGTTGGCCACAAAATCATGAGGAAGGATGGGAATGATAACTCGTTAATGGACCCACCCCTTGACACATTTGGATGGGTGACAAACCCCCTCCATTGAATTGAGTATTTAAGAGGAAGAACGTCAAAAATGAAAAAATAAATAAATAAATAAAAACTGGGAGATGAGCTTTACCGTTGCATACATTCCGACTGCTGTGGATTAGCTTGCCACGTTGCATCTCCCCCTATATTAATACTTGGCCAATCTGTTGTGTCTGGACGCTCAGGAAGCCTCAAATTTCGACATTCAATTATTTCGAGCTCTATCAATGAAGGCAAGGCCAATGTGTCATGAGCAATTATACTGTTCAGTTTGGGTAATTTCTTTAGTATGAGAATGCGTAATTGTGGGAATGGATTCTCAGGTAGGGAATTCTCATGACCTTCTATGATCTCCTCTAATTCACCACAATACCCCACATGAAGGGTCTGTAACTGAACTAAGTTTTGCACCATTTCAGAGGAGAAGAAACTTTTTAGATTGTCACAACCAGTCAGCTCAATTCTATTCAGCTTCTGTAGGCATCTCTGTGGCACTGCTCCTTTAAATAGCTTCTGTAAGCTTGATAGGATCATGAGACGTAGTTCCTCAATATTTTGTAGTGCATTTTCTCCAACATCACTCCAATCTAAAATGCATTCCATTTTCTCACACAGATCGAATTCAAGTATTCGTAAGCCGTTTGCATCACCCACTAACTGAGAAACATCTTTTACATCAGCCTTCCACAATTGTAAACTTTCTGTATGTGTCACCATCACCTTAACTCCACGAGGATAATTGTTGCCACCACTTATCCGCATCTGCTTCATACAATTCGTATTGGGAATCATATTGGGATAATCATTAGGTGGGCCAATTGAAACTCTGAATTGTTTCAATTTTGGCAATTGCTGAAGAAACAAATCGTCTTCTACACAATCGTAGTCTTTGATGGCGATCTTGAGAATAGTTAACCGTTTCAATTTCCCCACCTCACCAAGTGTGACGTCATTCTCAACTGCAAATTCACTTCCTTCTGCCCAATTTACAAATGTCCCGAGCATGCGCAGATCCTCCAGGCTAGACAGCCCAGACATTACATTGGATGGAATTGTTCGTAAGTTAAATAAACCTGACATGTTTAGCTTCTTAAGTTTAACCAGGTTTTGCATTTCTTTGGGCAAACTTCTGATGCCGGATGATTTTATATCTAGAAATTGAAGCTCCTTTAGTTGCCCCAAGAATGGCACCTCTGTTAATTCCCCACATCCGCTCAAGATGAGTGCTCCTAAATTCAACAACGAAGATGAGGATACTGACAATGATGTGATGGAAGTGTCAGATAGATCAAGAACTTGTAAAGCCGGCATGAGTTCAAAGAAGCCATGAGGGACAGCAGTGATTAGATTTTCGCTCAACAAAAGTGAAATAAGATTGGGACATTCAGGCTTAATGGGAAGTTCAGTGATGTCATTCATCATCAACGAAATTCTCTCAAACTCTCTCCAATTTCCCTCAGGGGGTGGCTGATTTAGCCCCACCTTAGCTTTAACCAAGAATTTCGGGCCTTCATTACAAGATGATGATGCGATATACAGTGCCAAGTCACGAATTATGTCATGCATCTTAACACTATCATCACCATCATCATCATCATCATCATCATCATCACCACCTGCGTACTCAATTCCTTCCTCCAAAAGGCATCTGCGCTTGAGCATTTCAACAATACGGTGCCCCTTATTTGACGCATCTACCAAGTTATCGACATCATCAATAAATCCCTCCATTATCCACCACCGAATTAGTTGTTTAACAGAAATTTCATGATCTTCTGGAAACAGTGAACAGTATAAGAAACACATCTTTACCTTTTCGTCATTTAAGTCGTCGTAGCTCTTCTTCAAAGGTAGAAATACTTGAGGTTCCATGCCTTCAATCTCAGGTGCCGCCGCTCTCAATGCCCTCAAAGAGTCCTGCCACACCTCTTTCTTATCCTGCCCTTCCATTGCCTTTGCAACTACCATGATTGCCAATGGCAGACCACCGCACTCCATCACGACGTCATTAGCAACATCTTTAATGTGCGGCCGAAGAACTACCTCCATCCCAACATTGGCAGCAAACAGATCCCAAGCTTCATCTTCAGTGAGAGTTTCAAGTCTTATATTTTCAGCCCTCATATCACTACAGACTTGGACCGCCGACATGTTTGCAATTCGTGTAGTTATGGCAATTTTGGATCCATTTTCCTTGTTGGTTGGAATTCCAACTTTACTCAACTCGAATGAATTCCAGAGATCATCTAAGATTAGCACGTACCTTTTATTGCTCAGCCATTCGTGTAATTGCACGGATCGGTCTTGGTCAGAATCATTTTCATCAAATTTCAGATGCAGCCTGCTCATAATTTCCTTTCGAATCTTGTTCAAGTCGGGTTGCTTGGACACTGTCACCCAAATCACATAATCAAATTCTCTGGTAGCCGGAAGCTCTTCTTTTTTTTCTATTTCTTGGTAAAAAGCCCAGAACTTATTGTTGATGGCTTTCATGAGAGTGCTCTTGCCTATTCCACCCATGCCATAAATGCATATGACGCTGCTGTGCTCGTCGTGCAAGAGATTCCAAATCTTCTCCATGCTTCGTTGAGCTGAGCTCTGACCAACCGTGGGCACATCCATCTTTATCACCCTTAGTGGTGGAGACCTGGCAACCAGTTCGATGCCGTTTCTTTCTTCGATGAATCGTGGGATGTCTTTGAGCTTCTTAAAAGCTCTTTTACCCAGTTTGTAGTCGGACCAAAGGTCGGTGGAGCATCCATCGCAAAAGGTCCGCCTTTGATCGAATTGTAATTTGATGGAGTCGATTTCAGCTCGGATTGCTCGGGCCTGATCAAGCCAGGTCCGGGCTTGGCTCGTGAGCATCTTTTTTTCTCTTGAGGCTTCCATTCCCGCTCTCTCTGTGTCCTCGTACAGGGCTTTCAGCTTGCCAGCTTCTACCATTAGAGCGTCTACATTGTTTTTGAGATGTCTCACATATTCCGTCTGATGGGAGATCTGAGTGCAAAGATTTGGGATGATCTGGATGATACTTGCAATGCTTGCCATGATAGATAGATAGATCAGCGACAGAGAGGGAAGAATCAAGCTCCCTGCAAGGAGCAGGTTAGAAGAAAGGGGAAAGAAAAAGCCTGGCTTTTGATGACCACTTGGGTTTGTGCGTTTTATCAGTTTGTTGGCAAAAGTGCATTATTTTTGCTTGCTTGCTCTGTGAGCCAGATCGGGCTTGGAGTTTCTACTATTAAACCAAACGCGACCAATATGTCAAACGGGCCCATTTTGAAGGAACAAGTTCAACCGGACTACTAAAGCCTAAGGCTCAAGCCCGAACAGAAATGGGCTAGCCCGAGCCCAATCCATGAGCACCCCATAGACCACTGCTATTCCATATTTTATATTTTTTATCTAATAGAAGTTGCATTTTTAAGCAGGGCAATTTCTAATAAATCTTTATCCATAGCCCAACAAAAACAGAGAGGAACAGAACCAAAGATGAGATGATACCTCATCCAAAAGAAGGAAGAGGAAATTAAAGATGAGGAGCATGTCATCATAGAGTCTGAGCCCACTAATTGAACGACAGCTTGGGTTGTGCCCTCCAGCTGTAAGGATGCAGTCAAGAGACAATTTTGTACGCGCTGCATAGCTCTCACCTGTCGCTTCGGTTGATAAGAAAGGACCAAGAGGATCAGATGCTCTCTCTAGGTAAATGCTTGGATGAGAATGAATAAAAGACTTAAAAGACTTTTTAGAGGAAAGGAGGAGTATCTTTTAGATTTTTATCTTCCTTACACAATGAGAAACACATTTGGCTTTACAGGAACTCGGCCAAGACCACAAGCAAAAAGATAAGGTTGAAAAATTTTAAAAACTCATCATTTTAGTTTATTATTTCCGTGGCTATTGGCTAACTAGTAACTTAGAACCACAACTTCTTTAAAAAAAAAATTAGTTACAACTAATGACGTTTTTTAGATATTTGAAATTTGAAATGGCAGGTTCCAACTCAGATCTGATTTAGGGCATGTTTCTTCAATAGATTTCTTGGAGTTTTTGTCTTGAGGATTTTGAAAATTTTTAGTACGGTGGAGTAAAGTAAAGAGTTGGAATTTCAAAAATTCCAAAGGTCATTTGAGGAGTTATTTTACATAAGGATGACAATTGCAAATGACAATTCCAGAAAAACCCTAACATTATAAATTTTCGTAGGAACTCTAATAAAGAAACATGTCCTTATTGTCATCCGTTAATTGCCATTGGGTAACGTGCTTTCAAAATAACCGATGTCTACAATGCAAGAAAAACAAAAACAGTATCAACTATAAAGTTGTGTATGGATCCAAAAACATTTGAAACTATATCTAGTAGTTTTCTTTTTCTTTATCTATTTCTTTTTCTTTTTTTTTTGGTAAAGTAGATTTAGTAGTTTGAATCTAGGATGTAGAGCAAGAATTGACGACTCCTGTTCGTTAAAGACACTTTTTTTTATAAACGGTAACATGTGCTTTCATTAAAAAGAAAAAGAAAAAAAGAAGAGGATTACAATGAGAGAAAAGCAAAGGAGGTACAAGAGCATTGTAGCTTACGCTGCTCACCCACCTAACTATAAAAGAAAATCCTCCCATGGAGAAACCCTCACAACCCTTTATTTGGTCAAAGCATCAACGAACAAGTTGGCTGATCTTAGCTCGCAATGGAAGACAACGATGATGAGGTCGACAACACTTGATTTTATTAAAGAGAAAATGAAATTCCCATGGGTTTATCTTCCAATTGGAAATCCAAGCGATTACATTAGAAGAGTCACTGTAATGCCCTAATTCCGAATACCGCAGTTACCATTAAGGTACCTGAATTTAGTGTTACTTCCCAGAAAATCCGAGAACTTCCAAGATCATAGTCCGTAGTGATGTCAAATTTTAAAACTTTTTAAACAATAATATAATCAACAGTTGTAATGCGGAAGCATAAGAAAAAATAGCGGAAGCAATAAGTATCAATGGCGGAAGCTTAAGGTATCATATAGAATTAATCAAGTAAAGCATAGCTGAAGTCTATCATAAATCTCAAAATATAGTTATCAGAAGGTTATATAAAACTGACTACCTCCCTACTCACTACAATAAACTCTCAAAAGCCCAAAATAAACCGCACTCAAACACCCTGAGCAGGCGCTCCATCCTCCGGTTCGACCACCTGATCAACCGGTCTCCAACCGTACTTGCCGACAACAGGCGGCTCGTGGTACGCGTCACCCGCGGGGTCAAGGTCAAGACCTAAGCACCAAAGATAGGTCAGATTCAAGGATTTGGCAAGGCACCATATACAAATAGCACAAGATGTATGTAACAAAAGAGAATAGAGACGAGCATATAATCATAAGAGTAACAAGGAAACATAAACTAGGCAATTGAACAGTTTATAGCAGTTTAGAATCAGAATGATTAAGTAATCTAATCTAACAGATATCAATATGGCACATTCACACAAGCTGGATATACCGCGGGATATTATATCGCGGCCCTCCCATACAATAAACAGTTGCGACGGGAAAGATATAATAAACATGCAAGGGATAACAACCCTAATAATAACAATATATATAACACCGGTCACACCCCTTTATTGCACTAATTACACCCTTTTATCAGATTAAACCGGACCCGGTATCACACCGTCCGTCTAATTACAGCTCATCATGACAGTTCTAGTCACAACCAATATAGCTCCTACCAGTGATGATCGGTCAACAGGCTGAGCTTGGATCAACTGAGTGAATGTCTAGTGTCGACTCATAAAAAAAAATACAGGTCTGTGTCTGTCTATGTTTGTCTTGCGTGAGCAAGGTCCTAACTAAGTCTCTAAGAGGGTAACGTAAAATATCATGAAATACAGTCCAATACCCAAGTCCAAGCCTAATCATCATTGGATCTCCATTAGGCCCACAACCATGGCCTTAGTCTATGACAATGTAAGTAACCAATCCATACCCATTTACAACTATACATCATGACCAACCTCTTCATTTTAGGGTACCATACACCCAACTTAGGCTGTATGAGGCCGTATGAAGGTGAGAGATGAGTGAGAGTGAATTAGGGTTTAGGCTTCATTTGCAATAGTTGTGTATATATAGGTTATGGTTGGTAAATGATTACTAAAAGGCCCTTGGGGTTTAAATAGAATAGGGAATGAGGGTAAGGGCAAATTAGTCAATCTTAGGGATTCTAGATAGAAGCTTCTTTAGCTCTTAACACCCCTCCTATTAGATTAATTATTAGCTAAGTCCTAATCTATCTAAAAACCCTAATTAAATTACAAAACCCTTCTAAACCTATAAAGATCTAATCCTAAAACTTAGGAACAATATTAAACTATCCTATTAGACCCTATTAAATAGTATAATAAGGTAACTATTATAACATTAATAATTAATCAAATCAAATTGAGGGCCCACAAAGGGGTGGGGCCTCACAGTCACTCACTATAATAAGAACACCCTAAAAATACCGCTTAAAGTGTTTCCAAAATAGCTAGCACCTCTGTTTCATTAAAGACACCCATTTTAAGTCTCCGCACAGGTTGATCATATATACTGCATTTGGAAATAGGAAAGATCCACTTGTATACTTAAAACAGAACTATTTTGGGATCCTTTGATCCCCCATTTCTTGTCATGAATCCTAATCCAAAACCGGAATTTTTGTTTTTTATTCTATTATGGGTCTAATCCGACACATGACCCAATCTTGGATCCAAAAATTCCGGTTTTGGATTAGGATTCATGACAAGAAATGGGGGATCAAAGGATCCCAAAATAGTTCTGTTTTAAGTATACAAGTGGATCTTTCCTATTTCCAAATGCAGTATATATGATCAACCTGTGCGGAGACTTAAAATGGGTGTCTTTAATGAAGCAGAGGTGCTAGCTATTTTGGAACATTTGGAAATAGGAAAGATCCACTTGTATACTTAAAACAGAACTATTTTGAGATCCTTTGATTCCCCCATTTCTTGTCATGAATCCTAATCCAAAACCGGAATTTTTGTTTTTTATTCTATTATGGGTCTAATCCGACACATGACCCAGTCTTGGATCCAAACCTAAATAAGGTTCCGTCCAATTAGAACCAAATGCAGATCTGAATGCACCATCGTTCCACCAAGTAAAAAAAATAAAGGTTGACAAATTAAAAATCTCTTTCTTTTTAGTTTACTATTCCAGTGGCTAGCTAGTGACTTGTTTTTTCTCACTCACAGACCTTAACTTAGAACCAGAACTTCTTTTAAAAAAAAAAAAGGAAAAAATCAGTTCCAAGCAATGGCATCATTTAAGACCTTTTAAGTAATTACTAGGATTTTAAAACTCTTCTACAGCTAGCGCATATTGATAGGATGAAACTATATCTCCCTGTTTCAACCAAACAGAGATATGGACTCGTCATTCAATTAGTGGGGTTGGAGCAATGTCAACTCAAAATCTAGAAGGCCTTGTGGGATCTCAAACCACAGTCACATTTCTGCCAATGCAGCTTTCGCAGAAGAGGAGAAATTCAACATCATCAACCATCAGGTGGGGCTAGGCATGAAAATTTGGGCGGACCGCCCAGGCCGGCATGGCATGGCCCAGTTTTCCCACTTGGGTAGTGCTTGGGCCAAGGCACAGCACGGCACGGCCCATATATACATATATATGTATATAATTTTTAATTTTTTTATATAAATTAAATATAAAATTTAAAATAATTAAAAGTTTATTATTCATTTGTAAATTAGCTCAATGTTTGTGCATTTGTTTTAATAGTTTCAACTTTGTTTCAAGTTAAGAAACCCTAAAAGTCTATAAAGTCTCTTTTAATTTATATAAGAAAAAAATTAAAAATAGAGGAGGCATGTGGGGTGGCCACGGCACGGATGAATCCGTGCCTTGGG
Organism: Persea americana; assembly: GCA_029852735.1. Taxonomy (NCBI): domain Eukaryota; kingdom Viridiplantae; phylum Streptophyta; class Magnoliopsida; order Laurales; family Lauraceae; genus Persea; species Persea americana. The sequence goes on along the minus strand of CM056814.1, from coordinate 56,403,132 downwards.
CCGTGCTGGAAACCTCTGGTGGAGCTCTTTTTTTTTAATGGAAAAATGCCCCTCATAATGGGCCCATTGTTATACATTATGACCATGAAATATCGTTGGATGGAAAAATATGAATAAGATCTACCTATATTTAAAACTTCAAGGGGCATTTGTTAGGCTTCTTCATTTGTTACCTTGTATGTGCGAGTATCAGTTATTAATTCTAGATTTCATCATAGTGTTTAATGATAAATGAGAGTTGGGATGAATGAGATATGGATAATATGTTGGTGCATATGGATTGCCTTTTTCAAAATGAGTTTGGATGTAAATAAGGTCTTAGATGATGAATTACATTGATCACGCATAAAATACAATCCATGAGCACCCCTATTTCATTTATTTTATTTTATTATTTTTTATCTAGTAGAAGTTACATTTTTAAGCAGCGCAATTTCTAATAAATCTTTACCCTTAGAATAACAAAGAGAGAGAAACACAAGCAAAGATGACGCGATTTGTACCTTATCCTCAAAACAAGGAAGATGAAAAGATGAAGAGCATGTCGCCACAGACAGTGGCCAAACTAGGACTTTTGTTTTTACGGGTTTGCGATAGTCACTTGAAATGGTCAATCACTATTTTGTTGTTTGTTCTTAACAATAACTTTGGCAAAAGAGAAAGTATCGCAATTATAAAGTATCTAATTACATCAACTAACATCCTATCATCAAAATTTTTAACATTTGTACCAACGTTTTAAGGTTCCTTCTTCAAAACCCATATTCCAAGGGGACAACATGATTATGGATTTTGAGCGATTTGTGAAATATATACATATATATATAAAGATCCAACCTATAAATCTTTGGGTGACGATTTTTTGGCCCAAATAATTAACATTCTCATATTAATGGTGATCATCAATACGCTTAGTTCTTTAAGATTTTATGGATTTTTTAGTGAGGGAAAGAGATTGGAAAAGGAAATTTTTTGAGTTGGAGAATGAAACGCGGGGGATGCATTATTTTAAGTGGGGGCTGGGCAAGACTACTCTTAGGGCCCTAATTGGCTTTTTAAAATTTGGGTGGTGGTCGGGGTGGTGAGGCCCCAACATGATACATGTATATCTGCCTCTTCATAGAGTCTGAGCCAAGTAATTGAATGACAGCTTGCGTTTGTGCACTCCAGCTGTAAGGATGCAGTCAAGAGACAATGGTACCATGTGCATAGCTGTAGCCTGCCATACTTTTTAAAGGAATGGAGGAGCATCTTTTAGCTTTTTATCTTCCTTTTAACAAATGAAAAGAACCAATGGGAAACACATGTGACTTTTGGGAACTCGAATAGGCCCACAGGTACAAAGATAAGCTTGAGAAATTAAGAAACCTTACCATTCCAGTGGCTAACTAGTAATTAGGATTTTCTCATTCTCTCGTATACATAACTTAGAGCCAGAACTCTATACCAAAAAAAGAAAAGAAAAAAACTTAGAACCAGAACTTCTTAAAAGAAAAAAATTAGTTACAAATAATGACATTTTTTTAGTTATTTACATTTTTTTTTTTTGACAACGATAAGGAAAGATTTCATTAAAATAGAAGCAATAAGTAAGGAGTACAAAAGAATACAAAAAGGAGGAAGGAAAAGGGTCCAACAGAGATGCAACGCATCTAACCTCAAGAAAACAAGACACCCAATTACATAATCACTCCAATCCAAGGAACAAGCTTATCAACCCCTTGCTTGGCTAGCACATCCGCTATAGAGTTGCCGGATCAAATCTAATGATAGAAGGATCCTCGATGCTAACTGCTAGCTCACAAATTTCATTGAAGTGAAGTTGAAGTTTCCATGGGTTAGCCTTCTTCTTAGAGACCCAAGCAATCGGATTAGAAGAATTGCTCTCCATTACAAGTGGACCACCATATCCTTTAGAGAAAAATACGAGGCCTTCCAGGATAGCTAGAACTTCCGCTTCATTTGAATCGCACAAACCAACATGTTTGGAGAACATAAGTAATACCTCCCCCCTACTATTACGAAGAACTCCTCCAATCTCTGTAGGACCCTACTTACCCCTACAAGCTCCATCCACATTAAACTTTAAGACCCCAAAACAAGGGAAATTTTAAGACCCCAAAAAGAGGGAAGACCAAAGGACGGGTCTCTTCTCCTTAACAGGACTACACTCCATGCAAGCTCCCCAATTATAAAGAATATCATTCAAATTAAAATTAGAGAAAATGGCAGGTTCTAACTTAGATCTGACTTAGGGTCAGTTTCTTTAATGAATTTCTTGGATTTTCTGTCTAGAGAATCTTGAAATTCTCCAGCATGGTGGAATAAAGCAAAGGGCTGGAATTCCATAAATTCCAAAGGTCATTTGAGGCCTTTTAGGTAGCTGGAGTTTTGGAATTCTTTTACAGAAGCATGGCATTAGGAAATGTCAGGAAACATGATGTCACATCATGTGTAGAAAAACCCCAATATTATAAATTCTCGTAGGGATTCTAGTAAAGAAACAGACCCTTATTGTCATCCATTAATTGCCACCGAGTAACTTGCTTTCAAAATATCCAATGTCTACAATGCAAGAAAAAGCAATATCAACTATAAAATTGTTCATTGATCCAAATATATTTGGCACTAGATCCGGTAGGTTTTTTTTTTTTTTTTGTAAAGTAGATCTAATAGTTTGAATCAAGGATGTGGAACAAGAATTGACCACTCCTGTTCGTTAAAGAGACACTTTTTTTTTCTTATAAACGGTACCATGAGCTTTCATTAAAAAAAGAAAGAAGAGGATTACAATGAAAGAAAAGCAAAGGAGGTACAAGAGCATTGTAGCTCGCCCCACGTAACTATAAAACATAACCCTCCCATGGAGAAACCCTCTCAACCCTTTCTTTGGTCAAAACATTGATGAAAGAGTTGGCCAAGCTTAGCTCATGATGGAAGACAATGGTGATGAGGCCGACAACTCCTAGATTTTATTAAAGAGAAAATGGAATTTCCATGGATTTATCTTCCAATTAGAAATCCAAGCAATTGTATTATAAGAGTCACTCTCTATAATAAGAGCACCCTGGAAATACCTCTTTTTTTATTTTTTTACTTTAGCTCGCATACATACGGAAAAGCAACCCGCTCAAGTGATAAGGAAGCCCACACAAGTAGGAAGAAAGCCCACACAAGTTCTAATTCAACCTGACCTGACAAGTCAGTTATATGGGTTTCCAATCCCCCATTTCTTATCATGAATCCTAATCCAAAACCAGAGCTTCAGTCTTCTATTCAAGTCTAAGTATGATCCGACACATGATCCAATCTTGCATCCAAACCTAAATGTGGTTCCGTCCAATTAGAACAAGATCCAGATCTGAATGTTCCATGGTTCCCACCCCGGTGCTGACATTTGGTATTTTATTCAGACTGCTGTGAATTCATTCTAAAACATTTGGTAAATTGATAGGATTAAAAAAAAAAATATGGTTCCATGGCCAACTGAAGCCATCCATCCGCTTGAAACCTCTCAATGCCACAAAACAACACGCACCCACTTTAGTTATCAATGTTTCAAAACTTGAAACCGGGTCACATTACCTGAGTCGATGGTCAGCTCCAACCCAGAGAGGCTGCCTTCGCAATTGAACCAGTTCATAGTACTGACCCAGTGAATGGCTTATTGGACCGTAGTGTCAATAACAAAGTTCTAATTCAACCTGACCTGTCAGATATCTGGGTTTTTTTTTTCCTTTAATAACACTTGTGCATTGTTTGTAGACCAGAATAAAACCCAGACTGGTTGTCCAAAGCCATTGGCTAGCGGCCCCTAAAACTTGGACTAAACCTATTCATACTGTTGACTCTGGACATATCATCTACTACTATCATGAAAGAGGCAATGTTGCAGAGTATTTTAACTACACCATGTGGGGCCCACCTCCAATAATTATAATGAAATATAATAATAATATATTAGTATATTATAATAATATTTACTATATACTATATACTATTATAATCTACTATCTATCTACTTTTATAAAAAATGAGATATTGTAAACTTTTTCACTGCACTATTATAGGGCCCACCCCAAAATATTATAATGCAAACTTTTTCACTACACCATTGTGGAGCCCATTCCTAAATAGTATAATATAATATAATAATATATTAATATGAGAATTGTAAACTTTTTCACTACACCTTTGTGGGGCCCACCCCCAAATATTTTTATCTATACTTCTACTATCTACTCCTATTATAAAAGATGGAAAGTTGCAAATATTTTTCACTACATCATTGTGGGGCCCACCCCCAAATATTATAATATAATATAATAATATAATATTATGAGAAATTGCAAACTTCTTCACTACACCTTTGTGAGGCCCAAACCCAAATATTATAATGCAAAACTTTTTCACTGCACTGTTGTGGGGCCCACCCCCAAATAGTATAATATAATATAATAATATATTATTATGAGAAATTACAAACTTTTTCACTACACCATTGTGGAGCCCACCACCAAATAGTATAATATAATATAATAATATATAATTATGAGAAATTGCAAACTTTTTCACTACACCTTTGTGGAGCCCACCCCCAAATATTATAATAATAATAATATAAAATCTATACCCTTATTATAAAAGAGAAGAGAAGTTGCATACTTTTTCACTACACTTTTGTGGACCCCCCACAAATATTATAATATAATATAATAATATATTCTTATTACATTGTAATAATTATTATATAATATCTATACCCTTATTATAAAAGAGAAGAAAGTGTCATGCTTTTTCTCTACACATCTGTGGACCCCACTTAGTACTATGATATTATATATATAAAATAAAAGAGAACTACACATGTGGGCCCCAATAAAAGAGAAGAACTTGTAATGCTTTTTCTCTATGCATCTGTGGGTCTCACTTAGTATTATTAAATTATATATATAAAATAAAATAAAAATACACATATGTGGGCCCCACTTAGTAGAAGAACTTAGCATGCTTTTTCTCTATATCTAGACATCCGTGGGCCCTACTTAGTATTATTATATTATATATATAATACAAGAGAACTACACATCTCTGGGCCCCACTTAGTATTATTATATTAAATATATGTATAAAATAAAAGAGAATTACACATCTGTGGGCCCCACTTAGTAGAAGAATTTATCAAGCTTTTTCTCTACATCTAAACATTTGTGGGCCCCATTTAGTATTAGTATATTATACCCACTTAGTAGAAAAACTTGTCATGCTTTTTATCTACACATCTGTGGGCCCCACTTAGTATTATTATATTATATATATGTATAAAATAAAAGAGAATTACACATCTGTGGGCCCCACTTAGTAGAAGAATTTATCAAGCTTTTTCTCTACATCTAAACATTTGTGGGCCCCATTTAGTATTAGTATATTATACTCACTTAGTAGAAGAACTTGTCATGCTTTTTCTCTACACATCTGTGGGCCCCACTTAGTATTATTATAACATCTGTAAGCCCCACTTAGTATTATTATATTATATATATATATATATATATAATAAAACGAGAACTACACATCTATGGGCTCCACTTAGTAGAAGAACTTATTATGCTTTTTCTCTACATGTACACATATGTAGGCCCCACTTAGTATTATTATATTAGGGAGGTGCTCCTATGAGAGACACTCTCACCAAGTTTATGAGAGATGGGTGGGGGCCTTCACTTCCATATTTGGGGTCCTTGCATTTAAGTTGGTGAGAGTGGATATGGAAGTGAGGGCCCCTACCCATCTCTCATAAACTTAGTGAGAGTGTTTCTCATAGGAGCACCTCCCATTATATTATATATATATATATATAAAATAAAAGAGAACTACACATTTGTGGGCCTCACTTAGTAAAAGAACTTGTCATGCTTTTTCTCTACACATCTGTGGGCCCCACTTAGTATTATTATATTATATTATATATATAATCAAAGAGAATTACACATATATGGGCCCCACTTAGTATTATTATATTTCGATGAAATACTTAGCTCAAATGTTCATAAAAATGGTTGTGTTTGAAAAATTTGTACATTCGCTACAAGAACTCAAATGAGAAATTTCAATTGAGATTTTCATAAATAGAAAATTTCAACTTCGATCCGAGTGCTTGTAAAGACACGATTTGCTTGTCAGAGGAAGAGATGAGAATGCCAAAGATTGCTTGGAATCTATGTAATTTGTTGTTGATTCGTTTAAAGTTATGAGTTGGGTACTGTTTTTGTTTGTTGGTATTTTGTTTCATTGGATTTGCAATGCTATAAATGAAATATGTGAAATAGAATTGTGACATTTTAAACATTTAGTGCTCCAACAACATTCGATAAAGTGAACTTTGTGACAACAGAAAATCTCTTTTTAATGTTGGGCCTCTTTTTAATGTTGGTTTTCAACCTTTTCTTTTCCAATTAGTTTCCTTCTATATATCTTGTTATTCCATATTCTTCAACTTTTTTTATTGACGCTTTTACTGAATTTTATAAGAACAATGAGTGACTGTAAATTACTTAATTTGAAGAAAAAAAAAATGAGCTATATGTAAACTGGTCATTCTTTATTAGGATCGTTAATATTGAATTTTTCATTAACTTTTTTTTTTCATATTATCATACTGAAAGATTACGGTACTTGCACGAGCAATGCAAGTCCATGGGCTCCACTAGTGGTACGAAAAATCCAGGGAAACTTGGCAACTTAATCAACCACCGGGTGGGGTCCAGTCCAGATGACAGGAATGCCCCACCATGCCACTCAACCCTAGGCCACTGAAGGTCTTGAAATGAAAAAAAATGCCAATCCCATCAACCATTATTGTAAAAGGGCAGTTGGGTTGGCAACTTCATCAACCACTGGGTGCCGCCCAGTCCAGATGACAGGAATGCCCCACCATCCCACTCAACCCTAGGCCATTGAAGGTCTTGAAATGAAAAAATATGCCAATCCCATCAATCATTATTGTAAAAGGACAGTTGGGTTCGTGCCCTCCAGCTGTAAAGGAGCGGCACTGGAGAGCACAGAACAGCTTTCCCACGTGATCAACTTGAGACCCTGCTGTACGTCGGTCTTACACTAGCTTTCACATGCCAATCCAACCGTTGAATGATTTGATAACATCACTTGATAAAACGAAGAGGACCTGTCTCAAATGGTCAGGTGGGATCCACCTCAAATGGTCATGTATTTACCTTTTCTATTCTTTAAAAGGAAAAAGAAATAAAAATAAAATAAAATAAAAAAATTTCCTCCAAAGAAGAGAAAAGAAAGGACGACGAGCATAGGATGCTCTCTCTAGTTCGATTTTTCTTTCAAATGTAAAAGCCTCGATTCAGGGAATGAAAGACTTTTCAGAGGAAATGACCTTTGGGGTAATAAAATTATAATGTACAAGGACGAGCATCTTTATAGCTTTTTATCTTCTTTGAAGCAAAATGACAAAACAAATGACAAAAGCATTTGATTTTGGAAAGTCGACCTGACCCACCGGATGTAAAACAGGTGAAAGATAAAGATGTGGAAATGACCTTGGGGTAATGAAAAAGTAATGGGTAAGGACGAACATCTTTAGCCTTTTATCTTCTTTGAAGTAAAACGACAAAAATAAAGAAAAATGCATTTGACTTTTGAAAGTCCACCTGACCCACCAGGTGAAAATAGGTGGAAGATGAGTTTAAGAAATTAAAAAACCTCTTCCTTGTCCAAATTAGTAACTACGTTTTTCTTTTTCTCTCGTATATGTAACTTAAAATCAGAAGTTTCTTTTAAAAATAGGCAGGTTTGACGCATTCTCATCCCTTAATTGCTGCTGGGTAACATGCTTTCTGAATATCTGATGTCTACAATGCAAGACAAAGCAGTATCAATTATGAAATTTGTTTTTTAATCAAAAAAGATTTGGATCTAGATCAAGTAGGCTGAACCAAGGATGTGCAACCAAAATTGACTACTCCTGGTCATTAAAAAGACACTTTTCAAGTCTATGCAAAGCTTGATTACAGAGGATCTTACACCAAAAAGTCCTCTTAGACACAGCAGAGTCTAAAAAGAGCCCAAAATATATTTATCCACGGCAGTAGTCTTAAGGGCTCTTTTTGGTTTTTTTTTTTCTTTTTTAAATTTCCAAGCAGGGATATCCCCGCTGATGTGTTCTCTAAAACCCACTCAAAACCCTTTCCTCTATTTTCTTCTTCTTCCTCCTTTCTTCTCCTCCACAGGCTTCCCTCCTTTCTTCTTCTTCCTCCTCTTTTCTCTGCCATGAGCTTACTTCTTCTTCCTCATCTTTCCTCCATGAGGTTTCTTCTTCGTCCTCATCTCTTCTCCTCCACAAGCTTTCTTCTTCTCCCTTCTCTCTCTTCTCCTCCACGAGCTTTATTCTTTCTTCAGGCCTATGTGGGGCTAGTCCAGATCACATGAATGCCCCACTATGCCTAGGCAATTGAAGCTCTTAAAATGAAGAAAATGCCCTTGTACGATGCTGATCCCATCACCCATCATTCTAAAAGAGGAGTTGAGCAATAGATGACTGCTATTTCTGATTTTTTTTTCTTTTTTTGGTGTCAAATAAAAATTGCATTTTTTAGTGAACAGTTAAGAACGACTCCTTATCCGAGTGCCAAGGAGTATTAATTCTTACTCGGTTATTCGGGGTTCGAACCCTAAGTACCTGTTACCACTTTTCATTTGCATGGGCTTTTTTATATATGTGGGATAAGAACCCCATATACCTATTATCCTTTTTTCACTTGTATGGGTCTTTTTATATACGTGGGGGCTCCCGACTCCCTCTTATATCCCAGCCCCTTTGGCTGAGGTAAAAAATTTAAAAAAGTAGAGCGTTTATCCTTTGTCTACAGGACTGATCTTTTCTGAAGGGGTGTTGCGATTTGCACCCACCCTATTTACACCCACCCTATGCATGTCATGTCAGAGGCATCGGTCAGAGAGAGCGCTGAGTGCATGTTGCCATGTCAAAGGCATCGGACGGAGAGAGAGCACTGAGTGAATGTTGCATTATGAGGAGTCTCACGTAACCTACTCCCCTAATGATGGGGTGAATTACGATGATGCCATTCTCAACAGGGGGAGCCACAACATGCAACAGAGGGGGGAGCCAAAATGCAACAGAGGGAGAGCCAGAGGGGGCCCTCGCTATATCGAGCACTGGTTCTCACTATAGCGAGCACTCTGAGGGTATTTTTGAGGGTATTTCGTCAGACTTGTAAAAGGGACCGAGGGGTAAGTTTTGGCATGTGACTTGCTTCTTCTCTATCTCTGGCTATTCCTACCCACCTGCTCCCATCAGTCTCTTTCATTTCCTCCTCTTGTCTTTCATTTCCTCCTCTTCTCTCAGCTCCTCTTGTCTTTCATTTCCTCGTCTTCTCTTTCATGTCCTTCTATTCTCTCAGCTTTTTCAGGTTTGATATTAACTCAATCCCATTATGCCTCAATGGGTTCACTTCATGCATGATTGTGCAGCTGCATGGGCTATCCCGTAAGCTGAGCGAATTAATGTGTTCATGCAGTATATGTGTTCTAGGTTTCCTTGTGAAACCATTGCGTTGGAAGATTAGGAATGTAATATGTTTTAATATGTTTGAATAAATTTGTTTTAAATATCCAAGACTATAATTAGTGCTATAACAAATTGATATATTTCGATGGGTGACTGGTGACTGATATGTATTGGTGAGTTCTATATCCACTGATATCTTGAAATTTGAGTCCAACCAGTGGTGTGATAGATTTGACAGAAGAGAATTTTTTATCATAATATCATAATAGTTTAATAAAAAGAATCTTACAATGATATTATAAAAAGTAATGAATTGGAATTAGCACATTGATATTATAAAAAACAATGAATTGCAATTTTAATGAAAGAATGATTTCTGGTTTCTTTATTTTTATTTTATAATTTAAATTAATTTTTTTTTCGAAAATAGAAAAGTCCATAGACCAAATTTGATGGAGTTTTTATACATGATAGGCCTACTATGATTTGATGGTCAGTTCAATTTTTGTTTCAAAGGCCAGATCAGGCCATGTCATTTTTTTATCATAATATCATAATAGTTTAATGAAAATAAACTTACAATGATATTATAAAATAATGAATTGGAATTATCACAATAAAAACATTACCAAAAACATAATAATGTCTGATTTTAATGGAAAAATGATTTCTGTTTCTTTTTTTTTATAATTGAAATTAATTTTATTTTCAACAGTATAAATTGGCCACTTTACTGAATTATCTCTCCTTTTTATTTATCTTTTTCTTAATGACAAAGTTTGAGCTTCCTGGATAGTATTACTGGCTTCTAACCCACAGTGTTGGAAACAAATTACATAGAGTGGTCTGGTTTCTGCTGTGAAAAAATTTCACAGAGTACACTTATGTAGAGTGGTCTCTCTGTAGCGCGAGGATAGCATGGAGCGGATTGGATTGGAGCCAGGGGCCTCGCTATAGCGAGACCGATGCTGAAATGATGACTGGTGGGACTTTTTCAAATGCAGCCAGTACACCTATTCTTACCATATACAGTAGGTGTAATAGAGTGGGTGTAAAAATTAAATAGGGTGGGTGTATTTATAACCACCCTTTACGAAGAAATGTAATGAAATAGAATAATAAAGATGATTCATCTCCATAGGGTCTCCAACCAAGCCAAATAATCGTACGACAGCTGTAAAGATCCGACAAAAAGAGCACAGACCAGCTTTGAGCTTTCCCACGCGATCAACTTGAGGCCCTGCTGTACGTCGGTCTTACACTGGCTTTCACATGCCAATCCAACCGTTGAATGATTTGATAAATAGAAGAGGACTCGACTTGAGTTGGATACATCTCAAGTGGTCAGTTGGGATCCACCTCAAATGGTTAGGTATTTTTATTTACCTTTTCTATTCTTAAAAAAAAAAAAGGAAAAAGAAAAAAATAATAAAATAAAATAAAAACATTGCCTCAAAAGAAGAGGAAAGAAAGGACAACGAGTAGGGTGTAACGGTTCGGTTAACCGCAGATTTTGAAAAATCAGTTAACCGAACCGTGTTTTACGGTTTTTTGTTTTTAAAAACCGTAATCGTAACCAAACCGTAAAAAATCGTTAAAAACCGAACCACGGTTAACGATTCGGTTACGGTTAATTGTCACTTAAAAAATTTTATGAAAATTTTGTTATTTACCAATCAAATTTATTGTGAAAAAAAAATCAAACTTAGAGAATGACATAATATGTTATTGTAAAAAATGAAATTACATTCAGGTCCTTAAGTTTTTTTCTTATTAACGAAACGGTTTGATTAACCGTGTGTTTTGGAAACACGGTTAACTGAACCGTGGTTAACGGTTAACTACGGTTAATAACCGTGAGTCGAGATAAAAATCGTAACAGAACTGTGAAGCGTGGTTTTTTTATTTCAAAAACCATAACCGTAACTAAACCGTAAAACACGGTTATTAACCACGGTTCAATTCAATTCGATCCAATTTGATTGGGTTAGACGATTTTTGATTTTTTTTTACACCCCGGAGACGAGCATTGCATCGGATGCTTTCTCCATCTAGTTCTTTATTCTTTCAAATGTAAAAGCATTGATTTGTTGGAAATGGAAATGAAAGAATTTTCAGAGAAAAGGACAAGCATCTTTAGCTTCTTATCCTCATTGAAAGAAAAGGACAAAAACAAGGAGAGATGCATTTGACTTTTAGAAATTTTACTATTCCAGTGGCTACCTTGTAAATTAGGTTTTTCTCTTTGGTAACATGCTTTCTGAATATCTGCCGTCTACAATGCAGGTATAAACAGTATCAATTTTGAAATTGGTTTTTGGATCCAGAAAGGTTAGGATCTAGATATATCAGTAGTTTGAACCAAAGATGTGCAACCAAGAATCAGAAAGGTTAGAATCTAGATCGGTAAGTTGAGACAAGGATGTGCAACCAACGATCAAAGAGGTTAGGATCTTGTGCATTAAGGAGACTTTTTGCATCGCTTGATTCTATTACATTCGGCAATCCCAAAAGCTCCACTTGTATGCTTAAAATAAATCTGATTCGAGATGCTTTGATCCCCATTTCTTGTCAAGACCTAAATAAGGTTTCGTTCAATTAGAACCCGATGAAAAAGATACTTGTGACATTTGTTATTTTATTCAGACTGGAGTGAATTTAATCTGGAACATTCGGTAAATCGAAAGGATTAAAAAAAATGCACGCGCCCATCCCAACTGAAGCCATCCATCTGCATGAAAATTGAATACTCTAGTCCAAAAACAGAAAAAAACTAAATAAAATTATATAAAAAAAAAAAAAACAACAAATCCATGGGCCGAGTCGGACCGGGTAGAATAATCCAGGCCTATCCGCATTTTAACCCTTAGACACAAGCTTGAATCAGCCCATAAGGTACGTAGCCCGAGCTCTTTCCGCATAATATAGATTAAACTCGGATTGGTAGTATTTTATTAAGAAAAAGGGTAGCATTAACCACAAAGCATTGTACCTTAGTTGGCAAAAGTGCATTATGTTTGCTTGCGTACTCTGAGCCAGACCGGGCTTGGACTTTCTACTATGAAACCCAAACCCGACCAATTTGTTAAACGGGACCATTTTTTGGTCCAAGTTCAACCATACTACTAAAGCCTAAGGCTCAGGCCCGACCGAAAATGGGCTAGCCCGAGCCCAATCCATGAGCACCCCTATAGACCACTACTATTCCATATATATATATATATTTTTTTGGTAAATACCAGTCACAGATTGATGAAATGATTTTAGTCATTTATTTAAACGGCCATAAGATGGAATGGGTATAAGCCAAAAGTAGTTGAACAGACTTGGTGACTGATACGTATTTAATGGTAACACATTTTACAGAAACTCGGAGTGAATTGTTGCCCGGATTGGAGATTCCATTCAACACCTTTTAGAGAAAATTGGATTGAAATGATGGCTCAAATGGAAATTCTATGGATTGTTCACTCACTCCTATTACATCTGATGAATTTTGAGATATTAGTAGTGATTTTGCAAAAAAATAGTGTAAACCTCAGATGGGACTCGCAAAAACTATAAATGTGAATTAAAGGTGAAGATGTTCAACTCATGTAGTTATTCATGTTTTTAAATGAAAGTGAGTTTGTTTATTTCATTGTTAAGTTCTTTTTATTCCAAGAGTCTTTGTTTCTTTTATTCTTTCTAATTGTTTTGAATCTTATATTAGATGTTGTTTAATGGGTGGGAGTTTTAGTTCCTAATTATAGGAATAAGCAGCCAACTATTATTCCCTCATCTTTATACATTTTCACGTTACCAATGATGACCCTTTTATTTATTTTTTCTTTTGTTGTTTTTCTTTATATGTAATACATTTTTTAAAAGACCTATAAAATTACCAAAAAAACCTACTCGATCTCTACTGGTGATCTCTCTCTCTCTCTCTCTCTCTCTTCTGCATGGAATTAAATCTTTTTAAGATCATTTTGTCCCTATAAATTGTGTTATACATCCTGTATATTTTATATAATGAAATCATTTATTAGTAATCATTTATATATTATTATTTTTATATCTTTTTTCTCTTTAGCCTGGGTTAGACCCAGGCCTCTTTCGCTAGTTATATATATAATAACAGCAGGTGACTTTCTTGGAGAGCGACACGTGGCGCATCCTCAAATTTTTTGCAATGTCACGTTCCAGAATTGCCCTTCTAATCTAATCTCACCAAACTAACTCAAATTCTCCAATACTCAATTACCTAGAATATCTCAATGCAAATCTAAGATATTCTTAAATTAAGGTACTATCACTTTCCTAAAACATAGCATACAATAATAACCTTTCTTTAGTTACCTTCAGTGGGCCCCATGTATTATCATATAAAAAACATGTTTACTTGGCTTTATTTATTACTATTTTTAACATTATAATTTATACTTCAATTTTAAAAAAATATATAGCTTCTTTTAAAATTTTCCAATAATCAAAATTTTAACTCCCTCATCATATCTTCTACTTCAACTCCATCCCTATTATTATCACTAGCAAGACCCCGTGCTATGCACGGACCATGGAACCACCAAATACATAGACTTACACAAATTATTTTTATTAAATTTATTAATTAGTAAACTTTTGAGTCCTTTTTGTTGCTAATTTGATCTTTATGTGTTTTTCCAGATGTTTTATTTTTTACGTGAGGTGTAAATAGAGTTTGATGAAGCCCGGGCACGTGTAAAAATAAATAAATAAAAGACATATTCTAGCCTAAATTAGGCTGTATTCTGGCCTGATTTAGGCTTGTGATTCTAACCTAATCTTAGCCCTTTTTTTTACCCTTAAGTCTAAACTGGTTTAGAATTATAAGTATGGACTAATTCTGGGCTGACTTGAATCTGTAATTCTAGCCTGTTTTGGACTGCCATTCTGGCATGAATTAGACCCAGAATTCTGGCCTGAAGATGTGACAAATCTTCGTAACTTGATTTCTAAAATACCAAGTTGTGGTTGAAATTGGACAACATCTAGCAAGCCAAACGTGTTGAAAAACATGTAATATAACTTATTTATGCTTCAACATATGATAAGTTGCTCAAAGACACATGATCCATAAGATTTGACAAATCTTCATAATTTGATTTCAGTAAATACATAATTATTAAATACCTCAGTGAGAATCCTTAGAGCTTCTTCAATATACTCAGCTTTGGGCTCCAGTCACGAACCTTAACAAAGTTATGATCATGAACCTTTATAGTTTTCTATTCAGACTATCCTTTTTTTTTATATATAGAAATACTATAGGTGGGCCCACCTTTATCCATCTATCTTTTAATTTTTTTATCATCATTAAAATATGATAAAATTACAATTATAAATTGTATACAGCTCATAATTGGTGTAGGTTTTTGCAACACAAAAGAAATTAAGCCTAAATCAAGCCACACTTGATCTAAATTGTGGCCTAATCTTGGCCTGTTTTGTTATTCATTAGTCTGAACTAGTTTAGAATTATAAGTTTGGATTAATTATGTTCTGACTTAAATATGTAATTCTGGCCTGATTTGGAGTGCCCTTCTGGCCTGAGTTAGACCCAGAATTTTGGCCTGATTTTGTGCCCAAAATTCTAGCATGAATTAGACCGAATATCTTGTCTTGAATTAGACCCAAATCTGGCCTAATTTAGACCCAAAAGCCTGGCATGGTTTAGACCCAATATTCTGTCTTGAATTAGACAAAAAAAAGGGCCTTATTTAGGCTCAAAAATCTAGCTTGGATTAGACCCAATATTCTGTCTTAAAATAAACCCAAAATCTGTCATGATTTACACAAAAAAATCAGGCCTGGTTTAGACCCAATATTATGTATTGAATTAGACCCAAAATCTGGCCTTATTTAGGCCCTAACATCTGGCCTGAATGAGACCCAATATCTTTATCACTAATGAACTGAAACTCTTACTAATTTCGGTCTCTTTGAGGCCAATAATGAGTGGTGAATATGAAAGGGAATAAAAAATTAATAATAAAAATTAAGGCACTGAATAAAACATTAGATCTATCATTCCAGTGGTTCAGATCATGCATAATCCCCTCCTACTTTTAAGAATTTTCATATCAATCTCATATGAACTTAGTTAAGATTTAGGATTACTTTAATCGCTACTTTAAAAAATCCAATCTGATATGGATGTTGAACAATTTCATCAGGTCATTCCACTCTCTCTCCTTCCTACCTACACATGTCAGGTCATCACTGTCCCCACTTTCCCTTATTCCATAAGCTCCTAGGTCAAGTGAACTCCACATTTTCCATGCACCCTCAGGCCACCTAATCTCCACATCCCCTACTTCTCATCAGTACACGTTGTGCAACAAAACGTCTCCAAGAAAAAAAAAAAAAACAAGAGCTTCTCGCCTGGGTTTTTGAGGTGGCTATAATCGTGGGTTCCATTGATCAAGACCCAGATTAGAGCCCACCATCAAGTTCACCCAAGACCCCTCTTAAAGATCTATGCTCCCGATCTGAAATCAATGGCCCACATGGGCCCCACAGTCCAAAAAAAGGGAATTCCCCCCTTTCTTATTCAAGACTGTCAACCCCTTTTTTTGGTCGTTGGATGGTGGACCAAAGAGGGCCCACCTCACACTGGTCCACCATTCCTATGGTCGGCCCGCTATGTCCGGCTCGATGGGCGGATCAGATTTGTGGTCCGATCATCCCATGGCCCACATGGGCCCCACAGCCCAAAAAAGGGAAGTTCCCCTTTTCTTATTCAAGTCCGTTAGCTCTTTTTTTTTGGTGGTTGGATGGTGGACCACAAAGGGCCCACCTCACATGTGTCCGCCATTTCGATGGTCGCCCGGCCATGTCTGGCCCGATGGATGGACCAGATTTGTGATCTGATCATCCCATGGCCCACATGGGCCCCACAGTCCAAAGAAACCGTATTTCCCCCTTTCTTATTAAGACCGTTAGCCCATTTTTTTGGACATTGGATGGTGGACCAAATAGGGCCCACCTCACACTGGCCCAGCATTCCTATGGTCACCGAGCCATGTCTGGCCCGATGAACGGACTATATTTGTGATCCGATCGTCGCATGTGTAATAAATTTACTCAGATTTATTATTGTTATTAAATAAAATAATTAGATCTTAAAATTAAACACCCCCCAGTCCAGGCATTTCTCTTTATCACTACAGAAGAAACGATGTAACGATGTAATAGTGCTTACCATATCCTTGTTGAGTCGAAGTGGGGTTCCGTCACCGTGCTCTAGTCTTCCTTTTCTGGTCTCCGTTTCTCGCTGGTTTCGTTTCTGTATTTGGAGTTATAGATAGGAGTTTAGATTTGAAGTGGGATTTTCGTTTGTTATTTTTAGGAAGTTATGTGGTTGAGTTATTTTAGAGCAAGGAGATTGGATAGAGAGGAGATTTGGGAGACTGGAGAGAGAGGGGAGTGGAGGGAAGATGGAGATTTTGACAGCTGTCATCATCTATTCTCTAATTTTAGTATTTTAAGTTTGGAGGACTATGGCTCACCCAAGGGTAACCACATTCCAATAGAGATATAGAAGAGTAAAGGAGCGGTTCAGTCTATCAAACTCCTATAGATGTACACCAATCAAGGTCATTTGCACCTGGGAATTTCCACAAGCTTTGCTCCTCCTCCCAAAATCCCCTTTGAAGTTTCCTCTCTGCCAGCTCTTTATTATCAATAAGAAATTCTTTTTACCTGGAATATGTAAAATAAGGACAGAGGAAAGTAGGGAATCAAGGGACTGGGCCAGAGAAAACAAATGTGAATATACCTAGCATGAGAATCCAGAATGTTAATGGGCTAGCCTACTTTTTTAATTGATTGGGCTGGGTGTTTCATTCAGACCTATGAAGCTTAGCTTCTGCTAGCTGAGACCCGGCACATGGATGACACTTGAGGCTTCTCTGTGTCCAGGTTGTGTAAATGACCTGACCATAAAAAAGCTGGGTATGGAACCTTTTTGGAGCTGATTGATAGTCGGGTCCAGGACTAGGTGCAATAGGCTCATATATAGACAATACCACACATTTTTTTTCTTGAACACCCCTTTATTATAAGGTGACCTACCTCTGATCAACTCGTGCACTTTACACAAACCTCTTACGAATTATCACTGTTTGGGCAGTTATTTTAGAGAGGGAGAGAAGAGAGAGAGAGGGAGAGTACTGTTTGGGCAGTTATTTTAGAGCAAGGAGATTGGAGAGAGTAGAGAGAGAGGAGAATTAGGAGACTGGAGAGAGAGGGGAGTGGAGGGTAGATGGAGATTTTGACGGCTGTCATCATCTACTCTTTAATTTTAGTATTTGAAGTTTGGAGGAATGTGGTTCACCCAAGGGTTACCACATTCCAATAGAGATATAGATATGATAGCTTGGGTTAGAGTATTATATCATTATGTGCCCACGAATCAATCCAAAATCTTTATCTTTTCCTTACTACTTCCTCTCTAAATCTTTTTGTATTGGTGATTCAAAATTTAACTTTTTGTTTATGTGTTCTTTGATATGCACAGATTTAACTTTTATATTGGACTATACGGTTTTTCTCTCGATCACCCTAGCATTGCAACAAGTTGTAATATAAATCTATCAAGAACAAAAGTTGTAATATAAATTATTGTTGATATTACCATATTAGTAATTTAAATTAATTTTTACTTAACATTACTGTTAATACTAAAATTAAAATTAAAATAATATTAGAATTTGTAGTTAAATATACAAATTTAATTTTATGCTATAGTTTTAGTGTTATTATATTAGATTTTTAAATACAGTAATTTTGGTTATGATTGGTATGTTCTCCATTATTAATTTGACTTTAATTAAATTAATATCTTAACCTAAATCTATATAGCTTAGTGTTGTCAAATTTTTTTTATTATTTCCGACCACTAGGCAAGTATTATGTCTTTATGATCCTATCTAATCGGTCTAAATATTTATCTTATCCTTACTCCTCTCATCTTGCTTCCTCTATGAATCTTTTTTTATGTTTTTTCTCTCTTTTGTTTTTTTTTTTTTTTTTGACACGGGCCTCTTACACTAGTTATATATAAATATATATATATATATATAATAACAGCAGGTGACTTCCTTGGAGAGCAACACGTGGCACATCCTCAAACTTTTTGCAATGTCACGTTCCGGAATTGCCCTTCTAATCAAATCTCACCAAACTAACTCAAAATCGCCAAGACTCTATTACTTAAAATATCTCAATGCAAATCTAAGATATTCATAAATTAAGATACTATCACTTTCCTAAAACATAGCATACAATAATAACCTTTCTTTAGTTACCTTCAATGGGCCCCATGTATTATTAAACTAAAAAATAAAAAGAATAAAGGCTCTTGGGCTACCAACTGAACCTAAGTACCGTCTTAGCTCAGCCACTCATTTATACCCACTCCAGCCTTTTCCCACCCACCTTCACTCATCCCATTAACCTTTCAACATCCAATCCACCTATTGACCCACCCATTGAAACCAACCCTCTATCTGTGCAACCTACAAACTGAGCCCATCAATCTATATCTTGCTGCCCCATCATTTGGACCTACTTTATCTACATGGCCTTTATGTTTTCTTCCGAAAAAAATATTATTTTATGGCTCCATGGATCTTTGAATTTTTTTTATTTATTGATCTTGATCTATAAGAAATTGAGTCCTCTTTTGTTCTTGAAAAAGAAATGCCTCAGCTTCTGTTTTATATGCCATTGAGGATTTTCACACCTCTATTTTACAAATGGATGGTTATGATCAGATCGTGCTAGATAAAGACCCACCTCTATTCCACACCAACACCTTACATCGTGATCGACAAGCATCCAATGGGCCACACAAATGGTTCTAAAACATTTCCACACAAATGGTTAGTGCGTTCCAAGCCACATATATGGGTTCGGCCACTGAGAGATGGGGAAACATTAAATAGGTTCTCCCACTGAGAGATGGGAAACGTTAGTCTAAAACTCATTTTCTCTAACCCTGTCTAGACCTACCTAGTTTAATTTGACTCTGGGCCACACAAATGGTATAATTAGTTTGACAGTGATTCCAGCCAAACTCACCCGAGTCACTCAACTCAATCAGCATGAGTTTTAACACTGAAGTGTCAGATGATTAAATGGGCCAATGTTTTTAATCCTTATATAGCATTTGCACTTTCTATTTGATAAGTGATGTGTCCTTTGTATAGCATGTGCCGCAAGAAGATACTAGAGGATTCTACTGGAAAAATCCTAAAATACAGCCATTTATCCCGAAGGGTCCTGGCAAAATTTGTGGCACTAATAGGTCCTCTCGCCAATTTTTATATTTTTTTATACTTTTTTTTTAGCGACGATAGCGTCACCATGGGCGACGCATGGGTGACGCTAGCGTCACTCAACGTTGCCCATGCGTCACTCGTCAGAGTGTCTTCTTCTTCCTCTCCTCCTCTTTCTCCATCTTGTCCACATGGAAGACTCCCACCTGACCCGCATATAGTAGACTTACGTTTATTTAGTAAAGTGATGTTGGTTGTTATGCATTTAAGTATGTGTAGATTGGAGTAAAACACCTGTATGGAAGCATGTGAAGTGGCTTAATGTGGAGGGCAGAAAACAACAAAGGTTTTTAGTCTGGTTTTGTTTGCCTGTGATTTGGGTGGGATTTGAGTCTTTGAGTTTGATTTTGTTTGCCTATGATTTGGATCAGTTGATTTAATTGGGAATCAATTTCTCTCTCTGTTTGTTGAAATGGGTCCTATGTAGTGTGTACTGAACTAAACTTTCTTCCCATTTTGAACACTTTTAGTATTGTGGGTGGTGGGACTCTTAAGGGCCTTTTAAATGGTATATCAGATTTTGTAATTTGTTCTTCATAAACCCAATAATAGTTTGCAATCTCCATCTTTTCCTGGAATCGGAGATGGAGAAAGAGGAGGAGAGGAAGAATGAGAGATCAGGAGATGCCGTGACACATGACGCTAGCGTCGCCCCCATCAGATACGGTCGCTAGCATCGCTCCTCTCAAAGTTGAAAAAAAAAAAAAAAGCGAAACAAGGCATGACGGACCTTGTTAGTGTCGT
The DNA here is from genome assembly GCA_029852735.1 of Persea americana. Taxonomy (NCBI): domain Eukaryota; kingdom Viridiplantae; phylum Streptophyta; class Magnoliopsida; order Laurales; family Lauraceae; genus Persea; species Persea americana. The sequence goes on along the minus strand of CM056814.1, from coordinate 56,382,468 downwards.
ATGTTTTGCAGGGACCCTTTTCGATGAATGGCTAAATTTTAGGACCTTTCCCGTAAAATCCTCAAGATACTATGTGGCTTTCATTTTCATTTTTATCAAAGTTGGGTTTTTTTTTTTTTTTGTATCATTTTTCTTTGTTTTTTGGCCCATTTTTAGAAATTTGTCATTAGTCCAACTCATTGGATTTGATCATGTCTCAAGGTAGGAGCTTCACTAAAGGCAATTTTGTGACTATAGGACTTATTTTTCTTAGGTCATAGTCGTTCAATTATATCGCTTAAATTTTTATATTTTGTTTTCATTGGTATCAATTCAGCAGTTCAAACATAGTATTTAATCATCCTTGCAAATCAAGCTGGCCTAATTAAAAATAAATTCAAAGGCATAGAATTTAGAAAAGCTATTACTTTTTTTCAAGTTGTTACAGGTAAGCTTTCTTTTAATGCATTTTATTACTTGCTATTTTATATTTTTCCTTTGCATTTAGTTATCACATTCTGTAGTAATATTTATCTCTCTTATAGACAAATAATTTGTTCTTTTAGTTATATGATATATTCGTTGATTAGAGTTTATATATTGCTAATTAATTAGATCATTTAGATTTAAATTAATTGAATTTATCTATTAAATGGGTCATTTGGAGAAGTTTATTTCTTTCCTTTTTTTATTTATTTATAATTTGTTATTTTTTATTTTTTTTCCTTTTGTTATATTTTGTTTTAATTGTCCTGAGATTTTATCATTTTGCTATAGATTGTACTTTTTGGAAAATGAACTGTATAGATTTTATAATTTTTTTGAAAGCTCCCCTTATTATTTGCATTGCTTTCCATCTTCTAATCCATATTCAGCAATCCTCATGTGGAATCCTTTCATGCTATAGTGATCTCTCTCTCTCCATGCAATATTGATGTCCCATGGATGAGAGGGCATAAAAGTATATGGGGTTCTCCACAAGCTATTGACTACTTTTGAGATTTATATGCAATTGTTTTAAATGAAGTTTATTTGATATTTATTTTTAGATTTAAATAGATTTGTCATTAAATGAATTTATTTCAAGGCTCGCGTTGGACGCGGGCCTGAAGCGCTAGTGTCTAATTGCATCAACTAACATCCTATCATAAAATTTTTTGACATTTGTACCAACGTTTTAAGGTTCCTTCTTCAAAATCCATATTCCAAGTGGACAACATAATTATGGATTTTGAGCAATTTGTGATATATATATATTTATATAAAGATCCAACTTATAAATCTACGGGTCACAATTTTTTTGCAAATTATTAACATTCTCAGATTAACGACGATCGTCAATACGCTTAGTTCTTTTAAGTTTTAATGAAAAATTTACAGAGGGAAACCGTAGGCCCCTTCATAGAGTCTGAGCCCAGTAATTGAATGACAGCTTGGGTTCGTGCAATCCAGCTATAAGGATGCAGTCAAAAGAGACAATTGTATGTGCTGCATAGCTGTCGCATGTCGCCTCGGGTGACACTACAGGAAAGTACCAAGAGGATAGGATGTTCACTCTACGTAAATGCTTGAATGAAAGACTTTTTAAAGGAAAGGAGGAGTATCTTTTAGATTTTTATCTTCCTCACACAATGAGAAACACATTTGACTGTACAGGAAGTCGACCAGGACCACAAGACCACAGGAAAAAAGATAAGGTTTAAAAATTAAAAAACCTCATCATTTTAGTTTATTATTTCCGTGGCTATTGGCTAACTAGTAACTTAGAACCAAAACTTCTTAAAAAAGAAATTAGTTACAAATAATGACGTTTTTTAATTATTTGAAATTTGAAATGGCACGTTCCAACTTAGATCTGATTTAGGGCACATTTCTTCAATGGATTTTCTGGAGTCCCAAAGGTCATTTGAGGATTTCTTTTACAGATTTAAGGATGACAATTGCAAATGACAATTCCAGAAAAACCGCACCATTATAAATTTCCATAGAAACTCTAATAAAGAAACAGGCCCTTATTGTCATCCGTTAATTGCCACCGGGTAACTTGCTTTCAACATATCTGATGTTTACAATGCAAGAAAAAAAAACACAGTATCAGCTATAAAGTTGTTTATGGATCCAAAAACATTTGGAACTAGATCCAGTAGTTTTCTTTTTCTTTTTTTTTTTGGTAAAGTAGATCCAGTAGTTTGAATCAAGGATGTGGAACAAGAATTGACCACTCCTGTTCATTAAAGTGACACTTTTTTTTTATAAACCGTAACATGACCTTTCATTAAAAAAAGAAGATGATTACAATGAGAGAAAAGCAAAGAGGTACGAGAGCATTGTAGCTCACCCCTCCTAACTATAAAATAAAATCCACTTATGGAGAAACCCTCTCAGCCATTTGTTCGGTCAAGCATCGACGAAAGAGTTGACCAATCTTAGCTCGTGATGGAAGACAACGGTGATGAGGCCGACAACACCTGATTTTATTAAAAAAAAAAAAAATCGAATCGATTGCATTAGAAGAGTCACTCTTTATAATAAGAACACCTTGGAAATACCCCTTAAAGTGCTTAAAAAATAGCTAGCACCTCCACTTCATTAAAGAGACACGTTTTAAGTCTACGCATAGCTTGATCAAATATATTGCATTTGGAAATAGGAAAGATCCACCTGTATACTTAAAACAAAACTATTTTGGGATCCTTTGATCTCCCATTTCTTGTGATGAATCCTAATCCAAAACCGTAATTTCAATTTTTTATTCAGTTATGGGTTTGATCCGACACATGACCCAATCTTGGATCCAAACCTAAATAAGGTTCTGTCCAATTAGAACCAGATCTGAATGCACCATTGTTCCATCAAGTAAAAAAATAAAGGTTGAAAAATTAAAAAATCTCTTTCCTTTTAGTTTACTATTCCAGTGGCTAACTAGTAACTTGTTTTTTCTCTCTCACAGACCTTGACTTAGAACCAGAACTTCTTTAAAAAAAAAGAAAAGAAAAATTTAGTTCCAAGCAATGGCGTTGTTTAGTTATTTGGAATTTGAAATGGCAAGTTACAACTTATATCTAACTCGGGGCCTATTTCTTTACTAGAATTTATGGAGTTTATTTTTTGAGAAACTTGAAATTCTTCGGCATGGTGAAATTCCTGAATGCTCTCTTGTACTTGAGCATTAGATTATCTACCCCAAAGCAAAGGGGCTGATATCCAAATGTCATTTATTACCTTTTAGGTAACTAGAATTTTAGAACTCCTCTACAGCTGGCGCATGTTGATAGGATGAAACAATATCTCCCTGTTTCAACCAAAAAGGGATTTGGACTCGTCATTCAATTAGTGGGGTTGTAGCAATGTCAACTAAAACTCTAGACGGCCTTGTGAGATCTCAAACCACATCACGTTTTTGCCAATGCAGCTTTAGCAGAAGAGGAGAAATTCAATATCATCAACCATCAGGTGGGGCTAGGCATAAAAAAATGGGCGGACCACCCAGGCTGACACGGCCTAACACAGAAAAAATTATGCCTAGGCCGTTGACTTGGTCAATGGGACGGCACGGCACGGCCCAGTTTTCCCAACTGGGCAGTGCTAGGCCAAGGCACAGCACGGCACGACCCATCTATATAAATTTTAATTTTTTATATAAATTAAATATAAAAGTAAAAATAATTAAAAATTTATTATTCATTTGTAAATTAGCTCAATGTTTGTGCATTTATTTTAATAGCTTCAACTTTATTTCAAGTTAAGAACCCCTAAATGTCCATAAAGTCTCTTTCAATTTATATTAAAAAAAAAGAGAAGAGGCATGTGGGTTGGCCCATGGGCGGCATGCCAAGCACGGTGCGGATAAATCCGTGCCTTGGGCTATGCTGGGTTGAGCCCCAGCTACCTAGGCACGGCATGACATGGCCCATGCAATTTCATGGGCCGGTTTTCATGCCTATGTGGGGAAAAATCCAGATGACAGGAATGACCCACCATGCCTAGGCAATTGAAGCTCTTGAAATGAAAAAAATGCCCTTGTACAATGCTAATCCCATCACCTATCATTCTAAAAGAGGAGTTGGCCATTAGAGGGCTACTATTTCTTTTTATTTTTTCTTTTTTTGGTGTCTAGTAAAAGTTTTATTTTAAGTAGAGTAGTTAAGAATGGCTTCTTACCCGAGTGGTAAGGAGTGTCAATTCTTACCTGGCTACTCGGGGTTCGAACCCTGGGTATGTGTCACCTCTTCTCACTTGTGTGGACTTTCTTGTGTATGTAGGCTCCCTCTTGGGTCCCAGCCCCCTTGGCTGGGATACCAAAAGAAAAAAAAAAAAAAAAAAAAGGTTGAGCAGTTGTTACTAAATCTTTGTCCTTTGTCCATAGAACCAATATTTTACGAAGCAATCATGATTTGTACATATAGAGGAGTGCGAGAAACCTCTGGTGGAGCTCCTTTTTTTTTTTAATGGAAAAATGCCCCTTGCAATGGGCCCATTGTCATACATTACAACCATGAAACGATGAATTACATTGATCATGCACAAAATACAATCCACGAGCACCGCTATAGACCACTGCTAGTTATTACTTTTTATCTAACAGAAGTTACATTTTTAAGCAGCGCAATTTCTAATAAATCTTTATCCATAGAATAACAAAGAGAGAAACACAAGCAAAGGTGATGCTATCCTCAAAACAAGGAAGATGAAAAGATGAAGAGCATGTCACCATAGACAGTTGTTTTAGGGGGTTTGCGCTGGTCACTTGAAAAGGTCAATCACTATTTTGTTGTTCTTTCTTAACATTAACTTTGGCAAAAGAGAAAGTACTGCAATTATAAAATGTCTAATTACATCAACGAACATCCTATCATCAAAATTTTTTACATTTGTACCAACATTTTAATGTTCCTTCTTCAAAACCCATATTCCAAGTGGACAACATGATTATGGATTTTCAGCAATTTGTGAAATATATATATATATATATTTATATAAAGATCCAACCTATAAATATATGGGTCACAATTTTTTGGCCCAAATAATTAACATTCTCAGATTAACGATGATCATCAATATGCTTAGCTCTTTTAAATTTTAATGAATTTCTTAGAGAGGGAAAGAGATCTGAGTTGGGAATTTTTTGAGTTGGGGAAAGAAACGTGGGGGCTATGCATTATTTTAAGTGAGGGCTGGGCCAGGGGGGGAGGGTGCGGTGGTGAGGGGCCAACTTGAGACATGTAGGGCCCGAGTGGGCTTTGTAAAATTTTTGGGGGGGGTGGGTGGGGTGCCGGGGGTTGGGGGTTGGGGTGCCGTGGTAGTGGGGGTGGGTGGGGTTGGGGTGCCGTGGTAATAATTGAATGACAGCTTGGGTTCGTGCACTCCAGTTGTAAGGCTGCAGTCAGTGGGGTTGGGGGGGGTGAGGCCAACTTGAGACATGTAGGTCATGGAGTCCGAGCCCAATAATTGAGTGGCAGCTTGGGTTCGTGCACTCCAGTTGTAAGGATGCAGTCAGGAGACAATGGTACGATGTGTATAGCTATACCCTGCTGGACTTTTTCGGGGAGAGGAGGAGCATCTTTTAGAATTTTATCTTCCCTGTAACAAATGAAAAGAACCAATGAGAAACGCATTTGACTTTTGGGAACCAATGCAGCTTTCGCTGAAGAGGAGAAATTCAACATCATCAACCATCAGGTGGGGCTAGGCATACACAGGAAAAATCATGCATGGGCTGTTGACTTGGTCAACAGGCCTGCACAGGCCAGTTTTTCCTCTTGGGTCGTGCTGGGCTAGGGAGCCTGGGCCGTGGCACGACACAGCCCATATATGTATCATTTTTAATTTTCTCATAAATTGAATATGAGAGTTAAAATAATTAAAGACTTATTAGTCATTTGTAAATTAGCTCAATGTTTGTGCATTTATTTTAATAGTTTCAACTTTATTTTAATTTAAGAACCCCTAAAAGTCTATAAAGTCTCTTTCAATTTATATAAAAACTTTTTTTAAAAATTAAAAGAGGCATGTGGGGTGGCCGATGGGTGGTATTGTCCAACCCAGCCGGGGAACGACCCAACACGGCGCGTATAAATCCATGCCAGTCCATATGATAGGAATGCCCCCACCATGCCTAGGCAATTGAAGCTCTTGAAATGAAAAGAAAAATGCTCTTGTACAATGCTAATCCCATCACCCATCATTCTAAAAGAGGAGTTGGGCACTTGATGACTGTTATTTCTTTTTTTGGTGTCTAATAAAAGTTGCATTTTTAAATAGAGCAGTTAAGAACGACTCCTTACCCGAGTGGTAAAAAGTGTTAGTTTTTACCTGGCTGCCCGGGTACGTGTCACCTCTTCCACTTGTGTGGACTCCTTTCCAACTTGTGTGAAATTTCTTGTATATGTGGGCTCCCTTTTAGGTCCCTGCACCCTTGCTTGGGGTACCCAAAAAAGAAAAAAGAAAAAAAAGTAGAGCAGTTGTTAATAAATCTTTGTCCTTCGTCTCTTGAACTAATCTTTTATGAAGAGATAATGATTTATACATATAGAGGAGTGCGAGAAACCTCTAGTGAAGCTCTTTTTTTTTTTTTTTTAAGGAAAAATGCCCCTCGCAATGGGCCCATTGTTATACACATTACAGTCATGAAATATCATTGGATGAGAAAATATGGATAAGATCTAACTATATTTAAATTTTCAAGGGGCATTTGTTACCTTCGGCTTCTTCATTTGTTACCTTGTATGTGCGATTATCAGTTATTAATTCTAGATCTCATCATAGTGTTTAATGATAAATGAGAGTTGGGATGAATGAGATATGGATAATATGTCGGTGCATATTGCCTTTTTCAAAATGACTTTGGATGTAAATAAGGTCTTAAATGATGAATTACATTGATCACGCATAAAATACGTGATTCCACCATCTCCGTATTTTTTTTTCTTTTTTTGGCTCAACTTTTAATAGTGTCTTCCCAAAGCAGATCTTATGACCACATCCATTCACTCTTACACAATTAGTGTGTTATACATGGCTGCTGTAATCAACTTGTTTTTACCCAAAAAATAAAAATTAAGTCAACGTGTTGGATCTAGAGAGATTTCTTTCTCGATGTACATGCACTACAGCTTTTGAACGTAGGACTTTCATTTTAGTTTGTATCTGAGCAAGAAACGACTTTTTTTCTGATTTCTTATTAATCATGTGTTAGTGACAATCAAGTATCAAAGGATCTTATGGTTTCATGTGCCTGGTAACTTAATTAGCGAGTCCCATTTATTTTTTACTTACTTTAGATGGTTTTATGTGCATTTTTGTATTTTCAATAATTTTATCTTTTTAATATATAGGATTTTAAACAGTAAGGCATACTATATCCTTACTATATTTGTCTATTTTATATTTATTTTAATTTCTACAAAACTTAAAAGAAAATGTTTTTTTAGAAAATTTCATTTTTTTCGGTTTGGTGTTATGATCATTTCAGACATAACTGTGGTTATATTTTTATATCGCGGATACTTTAGGACTTATGGATTTAGGTAGGACATTGGCTACCCGTTTTATGACTCATTTGACTATGTGTGAAAAATGTTTTGAGCCAACATTGCTCGCGGTTATTCCGAAATTTTCGGGATTCAACCTACCTCAATCGTGAACGGTATGGGGCAACGGGATACCCTCCTTGTATCTATGCATGAAGAGATTTTGTTCGGGTATCGCAAACCTTAATTCCTTTCATTGACTGAGTAGAAATGTACGAGGCTGCGGGAATAACATTTGACTTAGGACTTGGGTTGTTATCGCTTTTTATTCTTAACATGTTCATTAGCTTGCTTTATTTTGCTTTAGTTGGAATCACATGAAGAACTTAGATTATGGACTTAAGATCCCTTTTGATATTCCTTTTATTCCGAAGTTTGATTGAGGTGTCAATGCTAGGTGGCTTTGATTGTAAAAGCTTAATAAGGACTACTTATGGTATTGATGTTTTGAAGTAAGCTTGCTTGTTTTGATCTTAATTTGATAATGGAAAAGTAGTCACTCTTTTGTTAATGATTGTTCACGCAAGAAAGCCTAGCCCTTCATTGATGTATGAGTAGGACTCTGTGTCAGGCACCACTCAGCTATTAACATTCAACGTAGCTCGGGCACCACTATGTTAGGGCTTTGATTTTAGAGCGACTGCAGATCGTGATTTCTGTAATGAATGTACACTATTGGTTACCCCTTGAATTTATGGTCTTGCTTGTTTGCCTGGTTATTACCCGTGCCTTGTTTGCTGGGTTTTCATCTCGTGCCTAGTATATCTCTACCACAACTCAATGAGAATGGGGAGGGCAATGACACTAACCTGTGGTGATTAGCATATGTGGACTGCCTACTTTGTTAGATGTTTATGTTAGATTCTTTTGATTTAAATGCTATGCATTTCTTATGATATTGTCTATTGTTTACTCTAATTCGTACCGCATGTTTATGGACATGATATATATATTGCTTGCCAACCATCGTGTCTAATGATAGTATTCTTGGTGCATAAGTACCAAGCCCTTTTACATTGAGGAGGAGATGATGGAGGAAGTTCAGGCGGATCAACCTAATGACCTCCTAAATTATTGTACGGACAGCGTTGTTTAGCCGTATCGGCTCCGTACTTGAGAGCCTTCACATTTATACTTGGCCAGATTCATCTTTTGGTTCTTCTGTCTTTTGATTAGGCCCGAGTTATACTGTGGCTTTTTGTTGTAATTAATACTTTTGGTTAAACTGTTTCAAACTTGAATGCTAGTTAATATATTTCAAACTTTAGATACCACTTATATTTATGAAGCTTCTGCTAATTGTTATATGTATTCGAGGAAATATTTGTACCTCATAGTGGTCTTCGATCCATATGAGATATGATTGGGGTCAAGTGTTGTTTATTAATGTTGAAAATCTTTAATTGGCCCTAATCTCACGCATAATCCCCAGTTTAACGATTAGGGGCATGACAGCAACACTTCCTACTCTTGGCTGCCTGATGAGCTTGGGAGCACAAGCAAGTTCCAAAGTTCAGCCATGTGACTTTCTATTCTATCTATTTCTTGAAAGTCTTAAAGAAAATGAGATGCCATTATCTGAGATTATCAAAGGGGCACTCAATGATTGACAAAATTGGCCTCGAGCTTAGTGTCAACCTAGAAATTCTTATTTTCCATGTATAAAAGCCTATGAAGTTATAGGATCACCTCTTTCTTGCTATATTATTATGCATCTGAAGCTAAAATTGCCTTACCCTACCAAATATCAATAAAATCAAAGCGAGAAATCTTCTCTTGGATCATGAATTTAGGCATATTGTCGAACAAGATATATCATGTTGTTCTCTCCTTTCACATGGATCCTTGATTCGATCATCTTCTTTATGATTTCTATTTTTCTCTAACTATATTTTTAAAATAAAAATACAAAAATGATATTGTTCACGCAAACATGCCCTAAAACTTTTCACTATCCACCACCGAAGAATATGTAAGTTAATTATAAATATAAGAAGGGTTTAGGTTAGAAATCTACCAAAACTGAATATCATGCATGAGACATTCTTTATTATCAAATCAATACTCAAAATAAAACTCAATAATTCAATAAAAATAATCGACTTAGTTCCGATGATAGAAATCTCAAATGGAAATAGTTTTAGGTACTGTAATCGCTACTTGTATTTTGTGTTTCTGATTCTTATGCCTTCTTCATAAGGAACCCAATTACAATCCAGATGGAAATTAGAGTACTATTACCAATTATCCAGCTTATATTAGATCTAAGGAAGTTAGCTGTCTCAACACAAACCACGAGTTACCCCTTTATATTTTGCCTCCCATAACAATTTTTTTGGGGAATATTTGGCTTTTAGAACCTTAGAGAATAATAACTAACTATTATAAGATAGCTCCAATGGGTGTTTTCACCAATAGGGCTAGGTTATTTCACCTAAAATCTAAAATACCCAAACCTCCATTGGAAATGGGATTTCATATCTCGTTCCATGTAATGGTGTAGAGTTGCTTTTAATTGTCTCGGTTGACAGATCTTGATGTACAGACTCCGGCATGCGGCTGTAGATCTTTGTGCATTCCAATGATTAGGAAGTTCCGCAAATCTCTATGCCTTTTTCTTACCTGCGGGAATGAAGAGAATATCTAACCCTATGGCTCCTTTATTCTTATATAGACAAATCCCACAGAGTCACACTTACTTGAGATATATTTACCAAGAAACCTACATCTATTGATCATATTGAGAGTCTTATTTGTGAGGATAGATCAAGTCTTACTCTAAGTAGGATTGTATCCTCTTGTGGCTTACGCTCTACTAGGTGTGACTTGGACCCGTGGCATTTGAGTCACACAGGACTTTCTGCTTCTGCTATTGATCAAAGGATGGTGTCGATTTCTATAAGACCCCGACCCCACCTAAGTGTGATTAATACCTAATTAATCTCAATTAGGTGTCTAATGTTTATTTTGGAGGGTTTTATGATGGATTAGACAGATTAATGGGGTTTTGACCAAGCCAGGTAGAACTATGACCTTTTAAATATTTTGAATCACGCATTTATTTCCGTTTTTAGTAGGCCATCAGGTGCATTGCATAGAGCATCTTGAGTACATCGATTCTCGTGTTTGGACCGGACCCATTTGGACTCATCTTGACCCATTTCTAGTTCCATTTCTAGCAAGAGGCCCTTTTTCCAAATTCCTTAGTTTCCTTTGGACTTACATGCAATACCCATTAAAGTTTCATTTAAAACAGCCATTTCCCACTTCTAATGGCAGATCTTCTTCTTCCTTGCATGAGCTGAGCTCTCCTTCCATTTTCTGTCCAAATGCTTCTAAACCTCCATTCTAGCTCTTGCATGTGGGATTTTGAGGTTCCTCCATTTCATCTGCAACCTCTCTTCCATATTCTTCAAGCACCAACTCATCATTGTCTTCTCCATAGGTAAGCTACCTTATCTCATTCATCTCCTCTAGCTTTCAATCAATCATTGAGAACCAATTTCATTCCATGCATGCATATCCATCTTCTAATTGCATGGTTTCTATATTAGGGCTTGCAGATTGGGGATTTTCACTTGAATTGAGTCAAAAAAGAATTTAGAGTGGAAAAGCACCAACTCAAGGCAGGTATGAGCAATTTTAAATTATGCATGTTGATATGTCCTTGATGAATTGTTATGTATTCAATTCAGCCCAAATTCTAGTTTTGATTCAAAAGATGAAGTAGGTTCGTTGGCAATATGCTAATTTTAAGTTGAAATGTATATGTAATTGGGATGGTATGTAGGAGAGCATTGGAGGCTCAAATTGTGCATGAAATGGTCTTTGAAAAGATTTGGAGAGAGGAATAAATAGCCTTATAATGGTAGGAAGAAGTTCTGAATTCGGGTATAAAACCCTTGATAGCCTGCTCGATTGTGTGAACGGCCGTTCGAGCGAACCTTCTCTCAGGATGATATCCGCTTGAGCGGATATGGACCCGCTCACGCGGACCTAACACTTATTAGGGGCTAGGACTACTTCAAATAGCCATAACTTTTGATCTGTTCATCGGATTTTGGAGGTCCACATATCGTTGGAAAGATTTCAAAATGTAGAATCCAGTAGTCCACATATCTTAATGATTAGAGGTAAGGAGATGAAGTGGATATTTGGAACAATGAACCAGGCTCTGTTTCTTCTGAAAAAAGGACTTTAGCCCTAGTTTAGACCCTATTGGAAACCATTGACCATTAAGGGAGTTAACTACACTTCAACAATGTCTAAACCCTCCATAATCAATCCCTAACGATGATTGTGTCACAAACACTAAACCAATAAAGTTGTAGGATATAGAAGAACCTTGTAAGACACTAGAAACTGTACCATTAACCATGTAATATGGACTAATGGCAAGTATGATCACACGAGGGATCATTGGGGTTGACATCACCTCATGTGCTTTATTTAGCTTGTCTAGCACTTCACCATGGGTATTGGTTTAGGGACTTGGATGTACCTCGCACATACAAAGTGACAGCAATGAAACGTAGAATGTGCGTCGAATCACTTAAAACTACATCTTAATGGACGGTCAGAGACGACGGATAATTAGATTAAGTTTGGCTAGTAAATCACCTTGATTCTATTAATCGAATTTGCATTTGCATATTGAGATTGACTTTATTATTGGCCTCAAATGTTCAAATAATTGTTTATATGTATTATTCGTATTATTTCTCAAATTGTTATTGCAATTGTCTTACAAATTACCGTACACTGATATGACACTTCGGACTGAGTAAGTATGCTATTCAATTCGATTGGAAATTATTTGAAATTAATAGAATGAAAATGAATGGATTCGATTGGTAATGATTTGAATAGAAAAGTCTTACTCAAGTTCTATTGATTGATTCGATTGATTCGAGTACTTAGCTTCAACCGTACGATACTCGACGGGTTGAAGTTCGGTTTAATGTGTGAATGCCACTGCACAGTAGGTAGTCTGGAGCACCGGAACTCCAAAACCGGATAGCTAGGAGAACTTTTGGCCAGGTCACTGGTAACATCCCAATATGATTCGCTCTTGCAAAGAGAGGATGAGCAATATGTAGTAGCCAACTAGAAAAGTAAATATTCGATTTATGATTCGAAAAGTAGTAGTGGTCAAGGCACTTGTTGATGGGTTGGATATTTTATTTTGGTGAGGAGTCAGTAATTCTGACAGTTAAACTTTTGAATCTAGCCTTCTACGTATGGAAAGACTTGTGTCATCCTGTACAAAAAAAAGAAAAAAAAAAAAAAGAAAAAATCTGGAGCACGAGATGCTGGGGCAAGTTGTAATAAAGCATGGACACAATATGGAGATACAAAGAAAAGAAGAGAAGCGAGGATGAAAGTGCAGAAGACAAAATTGATAATTGGTTGTAATAAGCCTATGAAAGACCTTGATAGTCTTCTGCTTGAGAGAAATGAAAACAAATGGGAATTCAGCCGAGCCTGCTTCATGATTTTTTTTACGAGCAATGCTACATGGACGTACTCTTGGGCCGAATTTTTGCTCGAATTGCATTGTAATGCCATATTTACCCTCAAATGGCCTTCACTCACTCACTCAAATGTCTTTTCACCTTTTTATTTTCGGAATTCGGGCTGGAATTCTGGTTGGGAGTTAGTCCAAACAGCATTTTTCTTTTTTACATGAATTAAAAAAAAAAAAAGTTATAATGGCGGACAAAAAGAACTGCCGCTATTCACACCCATTTTTTCCACTGCTAAAGCTTCACTAGCTACCGCTAATAACGAACCCATGTCAGTTTTACTAAAAGTAAGGAAAAAAAATCCTATGGTTTTGTGACATTTAGCAGCGGTCATTTTGTCTGTAGTCCATCTCCGTTCTCCACCACAAAGACCTATACGCTATACAGAGGGTGGCTTTTTGTGGCACAACTAGTGGTGGACAAATTTCTGTAGTAAAAGTTTTACCAGCACATTTTATTGTTTTAGCTGGTCTTTTTCCATGACCGCCACTACATGTAATCTTTCTTATAGTCGTTTTGTTGGCAGTCTATTTGCTTCTTGGTTGTTATCTGATTTGATTACTCCTCATGTTTACCAAAAAAGTAGAAAACAGTTCTAATTTTCTTGCCATTATGTGAGTGAAAGCTTCAGTCCTTGCTCCTTTTTGTGCATGGTGGCCAGCATACAAGCCATGTTCATAGGACAGGAAATTGCTCGCTTGTAAGATACATACTGCCTTTGAGAACCTAAGATCTATCCAATAATAAATAAAAAAAACTGCATGATACTCACCTGAGGATCAAACGGGTCAGCGGGTTATCCAGGTTGACCATAACCTGACCCATTGAAATTTTTTACTCATGACCAACCCGTATATATTAGAGGTCATGTTTTAGCAAGTTAGAATCTGGTCGGGATCACAGGTTGGGTCTGGTTTTTCCAGGCCTATATCTTACCAAACAAACAGGCCCGTAAAAATATATTTCTTGAAATTAATAGAAATTCAATTTTACTAGAAAAAAATGGGCCCTAAACAAAACATATGAATCAATTTTCTGGTACGGTGTTAGCTATCCAAGGTAAAATAAGCATAATAGAAAATAAAGGAGGTAATAATCAAATTCCTCTACATTTTAAGGATGCGTTTGTGGAGGAGCACTTCCACGGAATTTGCCTGGAAAATCAGCTAGTTTTGAGGTTCTTTTTCATGAATTTTGTGCAGCTGTTTTTCTCGGGCAAAAGGGTTAAATTTATATTGCATTTCCTCTATAATGAGGAGATATTGATCTGTCGATCTGGGCAGAAGAAAACGAGTCAATGCCTCCTCCAGGGAATGTACAAAAACGCGTCCTAAATGTAAAGAGTTTGTATCAATCGTGACTGAAACATGTTTGCACCTTCTTAGGGCTGGTCAAGTTTACTCACCATGGTCTATCTTGAATTTCTTTAGCTAGCCATTCATACCAAAACCTCGAGGCGCTGGTAGAGGTAGCGGAAATATTTTTCAATATTTCCCCTTGGGTGGAGCCTACTCCTCAATACTTTCCCTCAGGTGGAATTCGGCTGGCGCACTTTCGGCGCACGCTATTTTTTTTTTTTTTTGCGCTAATTCGTTCCTCATGAGATTTGAACATACGACTGGTTGGCTTTGATACCATCTTGAATTGCTTTAGCCATTCAAACCAAAACCGCAAGACGTTAGTAGAGGAAGCGGAAATACCTTTCAATATTTCCCCTTGGGTGGAGCCCACTCCTCAATAGTCCAAACTCAACCCAGGGTGGGACTTGTAACCACCATAAAACTTCTAGCTCTCTACTAGTCTTACTTGAGACTTTCCTCAAACCGTATCAAATAGATCTCCTAAACACCAAGGAAAGGAAATCCCATTTGAAGTTGGTCGGTAACTTCATCAGGTGTGCAAATTCTATGAGCTTTTGGTGCCTTATGATCAGTGTAATTGTTGACAAATTATCTATAATATTATTTTTAATAGCCTCCCTCAAACCAAAGTCTTGCTTGAAAATTCATGGTAAAAAGGATTGCGACTAAAGAAGACGAGAGAAGTGAGAGGTGAACACTATGAGGTGATGATGTAATGGGAGAATGGGCTCAAACCTTCTTGGGATTAGATTTACTATGCTTATGTTTCATTTTCATCTCCCCCGCACTTTATTTTTATTAATTAAAATGAAATTATTTGATGGCCACACATAGATCTTGACGTTTATTTCTTTTTCTCAAATATATATTCTAGAAGCAGAAGGTGACACTAATTTGACTTCTTAATTTGACCATTCCCCAGCACCACCCAAATGAAAATCATGTGTCCGCCGTTGCCTAGGAGGGTGTGATAGACTCGAGATTTTCTATGATTAGACGCCGATTTCAGTGAAAAAGTGGGGTGTTTGGTGCGGAGATGAAATGGCCTAGGGTATGCCCATATTACAAGGAGTCATATCACACATAGGTCTAATGGGCGGTACTACCATATAGGTCCCACGAGCCACAGTATGGATGATCATGATTAACATAAAGTAGAAATTGCTTGAGACAAAATAAAATAAAAGATAGATGTATTTGCATCCGCCCTAAGACCATTAAAGGATTAGCCTGAAATAGGAGGTGAGGTGATTGGCTTCCAATAATTGAATATAGTGTCTCCAGATTAGTATATAATGTTGTGACTAGAACCCACATTCACTTTCATTTTCATGGCTTATTAAACCTCTTCAAATATATGAGTGAAGGGACTTAAGGCTTCTTAATTCATGGATTTACAATCTTGCACTAGCTTTAACGTAATTCAAACATTTGAAAGAAAAAAGTATCGAAGGGCCCTACTCTTGGGCCACCCAATTGTTTTCTTACTGAAAAAAAAAAAATATTATTATTATTGACATATCAATTAGATAAATGAAACCTCACTCTATCACTTGCTCTACTAAACTAATCTCCTTCAATGTAATCAAAAACAAAAAGAGGAGCACATGACACGGTTATAGCATTGAGGAAATTCAACACACTACAAGATACAATTACTAAACACTAGTGTGAGAGGCCCGTGCTAAAAAAAAAAAGGAAAAAAAGAATTTAATATTTAAAAAAATAATATTATGAATAAAATAAATAAATATATTATTTAACCTTTTGAGATTCACCATATCAAATCTATTAAAAAGAAACAAAGTTGAAAATGAAATTTTTTTTTAAATGATCTATATTCTAGATTTTTCCTTCATTTCTGCATGAGACTTGTGAGAGTATCTGAATCCGCCGAAGAAGTCTCATGAGTGGGCAATGGGGCACATAGTCAGTGCCACGTGTCCTATTGGTGAACTGCCCAATTCAAATAAAAATTCAAAAACCAACTCCTTGTCCAAACGGTAATGTCTCTCACTCTCTCTCATGATCGTGACTCCATCTCTGCCCTCCAGACTTCTCCTCAATAACCCTCTCATCTCTCTCCTTCAGACACCCAAAACCCCCTCCCAAATCCTCCAAATCCAAGCGCACCTAAAGCCTCAAGCCGCCTCATTGTCGCAATCTCCACTTCTGCTTCCCCTCCAAACATGGCATATGCCGAGGTCGTCTTCGCCCATTTACCCCACCCCAACTCCTTCATCTACAACACCATCATCCGAGGCCACACTGCAAGCCCCACCCCCCTCCAGGCGCTCGTCTTCTACGGTAGGATGAGGAGGGATGGTGTCCCGGGCGATAATCACACCTACCCATTTGTCCTCAAGGCGTGTGGATTGGCGTTGGAATTGGAAGAGGGCAGAAGGGTGCATGGAGAGGTGGTTAAGAGAGGGTTTTATGAGGATCTGTTTGTGGGGAATGGGTTGATTAGCATGTATTGTAGGTGTGGGGAAGTGGATTCCCGGAGGAAGGTGTTTGATGAAATTCCTGACAGGGATTTGGTGTCTTGGACTTCTATGGTGGGTGGGTATGCAATATTGGGAAAAATGGGAGAGGCACAAGGGCTATTTGATGAAATGCCGGAGAGAGATGTTTTCACTTGGGCGATCATGATCGATGGGTATGGCAAGGTAAGTGAACTAGTAGTTCCTTAAGTATTTGACTACTACATAATTGGCTACTTTTCTTGCGGTGTAATTTGCATATCATGAATATTTTCCTTGGAATCCACAATTATGTAGAAACCAGGGTTTTGATTTTTATAGCTATGGTCAATGCTCCTGTATTTCTCTTAGATCTGCTATCAAAGCGTAATAAAAAAGGATGGGTTAGATATCCATAACTGTAACTTCTAATGGTTAGAAAAATTATTTAAGAATTTCCAATCAATGTTGGATGGTGATGCAATCCGGCCCTTCTTGCTTTGACTTTTGGGAGCTGATGTGATGGAGTGGGGTTCACTTCCCATTGTCGATGAAATCTGGTGCTAAAGATTGAGTGGAAAGTAGAACTCAATTGATACTGAAATAGGTTAAGTCTAAACTGATGATGCTAGTATGTGCATGTTGCAAGTTATTCGAAGGATTTGTTTTATAGTTTGACTGTAGTTAGAATGAAATAAGTAACATTGGTGCTTGAATGCGAGCCATTGTATGTCAATCAGTTGATGCTAGCAAGCCTCTATAGTCTATATGGATTAGATGTCGAGATTACTCAGTGTAAAATTTGCATATCATGAACATTTTACAGGCAATCCACGATGAAGTACCGAAACCTGGGATTTGGTTTTTTAGCTATTATTAATCTTCATGTATTTCTCTTATATCTAGCATCAAAGCCTAATAGCAAAGGATGGGGTAGATATCATAACTGTAGCTTCTAATGGTGAAAATTATCCATGTAATCTGATGACTATAACCGTCTCTTTAATTAGAAGCTTCAAAATTTAATGGTTATATTTGCATTTGTGAAACATTTAAGACTTTGGATCTTGATGATCCCACCCATAGTATACAAACCTGTGATCCACGTGGAGACCTTCTTATATATCCCATTTTACCAATCACTAACAAGCATCAAATTGAGCCTTACAGAACTAAATCTCTTTGATAGCTGTGGCCAGTTCTTAGTTTTCTCAACTGACCAATGAGGCATCCATTTCCACCCGCCAATTTTTTAGGCCAACAATCCAGAGAATTATATTTAAGATATTCTGAAAAGGCATCCAAGACAAAATATTTGATGAGGAAACCACATTCGTATTAGGGACATTATATTGGGTGAAGGACATTCACAATGGAACCTACATAATCAAACCAAGTGAGAGAGACTCATTAATGAGACTCAACAACATAAATTATGCATCATTCACTAATGAAAGCTTCAAGTTCAGAGATGACTACAGTTACAATCTTCTTCAATGTTTTGAAATTCAAATTAAAAAATAAAAATAAAAAAACAGCCCACCTATCACAAAGTGCTACTGATAACGATTACTAGTCCTACACATGTGCAGGCGGTGCAGCTCTCTTTTACATGGTCAATGCTCCCACTTGATGCAGTCTGGATAATGGAGAGTAAAAGCCTATGCAATATTCTCAGAAGTTCTTTAGATATTCTCCACAAAATTCATAAAAAGTTCAAATAAGAAAATGCTCCATGAAAATAATTGGGTTCTTGCAATGTAAAATAAGATTGGGTTTTCAGAACATTGATATGAGGTACCCCAACATGGATTTAATTTGGCTAGACAACCCCTTAGTTCTAATAATCCCAGTGCTCGCTCACTGGCCATGAAACGGGTAATTGAGAAAGAAAACGTAACAACTATATTTACCTGGATGGCTGGATCACAATTCAGGGTTCATGGTAGTTGGTCATAGTTCGCTTCATGTGATTGACCTTGATTTGCTAGGCGTAAGATGAGTTATTAGTTTCCTTTATTACTTGTGTCCATTTAAGTATTATTTTAAGTTTTTACTGGATCCAGGTTATATATATATATATATATATTTATATGATTTTCACCAATTCCAAGGATTTGGATATAAGGTTGAAAATTTGTTCTGATTCAAGAGAATCAAGATTCCAACTCCTTGTGAGCTGACTCATGAGATTTCATATTGCAACTCATGGAGCATAGACCCACGATTTGGATCTGTGCATAACTGATCATGGATATAAACATTCTTTTGGGAGTCGACTACATGGACTTGGATAGGATGTAATCCACTAAAGGATATAGATGAGCTCATCAGATCTAGTCCAGATCAAGAATTTAAATTAAAAGATCTATTTTAGGTGAATGGGATGGATTTATAGCATAGTAGATGCATGTAATAACCCTAAAACTTGCACAACAACACAAGTACAAATCTATCAAATTAAGAAGTAAAATTGAATTTGGCTAGACAACCCCTTAGTTCTAATAATCCCAGTGCTCGCTCATTGGCCATGAAACGGGTAATTGAGAAAGAAAACGTAACAACTATATTTACCTGGATGGCTGGATCACAATTCAGGGTTCATGGTAGTTGGTCATAGTTCGCTTCATGTGATTGACCTTGATTTGCTAGGCGTAAGATGAGTTATTAGTTTCCTTTATTACTTGTGTCCATTTAAGTATTATTTTAAGTTTTTACTGGATCCAGGTTATATATATATATATATATATATATTTATATGATTTTCACCAATTCCAAGGATTTGGATATAAGGTTGAAAATTTGTTCTGATTCAAGAGAATCAAGATTCCAACTCCTTGTGAGCTGACTCATGAGATTTCATATTGCAACTCATGGAGCATAGACCCACGATTTGGATCTGTGCATAACTGATCATGGATATAAACATTCTTTTGGGAGTCGACTACATGGACTTGGATAGGATGTAATCCACTAAAGGATATAGATGAGCTCATCAGATCTAGTCCAGATCAAGAATTTAAATTAAAAGATCTATTTTAGGTGAATGGGATGGATTTATAGCATAGTAGATGCATGTAATAACCCTAAAACTTGCACAACAACACAAGTACAAATCTATCAAATTAAGAAGTAAAATTGAATTTGGCTAGACAACCCCTTAGTTCTAATAATCCCAGTGCTCGCTCACTGGCCATGAAACGGGTAATTGAGAAAGAAAACGTAACAACTATATTTACCTGGATGGCTGGATCACAATTCAGGGTTCATGGTAGTTGGTCATAGTTCGCTTCATGTGATTGACCTTGATTTGCTAGGCGTAAGATGAGTTATTAGTTTCCTTTATTACTTGTGTCCATTTAAGTATTATTTTAAGTTTTTACTGGATCCAGGTTATATATATATATATATATATATTTATATGATTTTCACCAATTCCAAGGATTTGGATATAAGGTTGAAAATTTGTTCTGATTCAAGAGAATCAAGATTCCAACTCCTTGTGAGCTGACTCATGAGATTTCATATTGCAACTCATGGAGCATAGACCCACGATTTGGATCTGTGCATAACTGATCATGGATATAAACATTCTTTTGGGAGTCGACTACATGGACTTGGATAGGATGTAATCCACTAAAGGATATAGATGAGCTCATCAGATCTAGTCCAGATCAAGAATTTAAATTAAAAGATCTATTTTAGGTGAATGGGATGGATTTATAGCATAGTAGATGCATGTAATAACCCTAAAACTTGCACAACAACACAAGTACAAATCTATCAAATTAAGAAGTAAAATTGAATAATCTATTGAAACTGATCTACAACATCACTGTATATAATGATAAAGAACTCTTATAAGGGCTCAACATCAACTTATTTGGGAGTCGAGGAGAGACGCCGTAATCCCAAAGATCAACGGGGTCTTATAAGTGCCTCTCTTAATATGATCTACATATTCTCCGATGTGGCTTTTAAGAAGTCTAATAGAAATTCTTCTTTTGGTTGTATCTTATTTGCTAAAGGAAAACTTTGTGGTGTAAGGCCTGCTAAAGGCGCCACACTGAACTCATCCCATTATACTATATGAGGCCAACTGAATCAATTGAAACCAGCCGATTGATTTTGACTACCAATTGATTTTGATCCCTTTTTAAATCCTCGCCCAATGCTCTTAAATCCTCCAAAACATTTTATTCTTATCCCATTAACTCCTCTTGCAACCATTTCCTTTTCTCTACAGGTTTTTTCATTTTCAAATCCCCTTCTCCACGTCTTCCCCATGACTCTCCTCAGAAACCTCTCTCTGCATCTCTTCTTTTTCGCCATGCCTCCTGCTCACTCTCGGTTACTCCAATGATCAACTCTTTGATACCTGTGGGTTATCTACTGGGTCTGTTGATGAAGAACAAGTTGAGGATGCTGGTTTCCATTATAGCTCTCGTAGGATGCACTTCTTGGACTCTCGCGATGCCCATCATCTTAGGTCTGTTGTTTTTTGAGTTATACAACACTATTCGATTTCTGTTTCTTTTCTTTCTTCTTCTTCTTTGTTTTTTCCCCCATTTTTCAGCTATTTTGTCTGATTACCTTTTTTGCTTTGGAATGTTGGGATGCTATTCTAAAATAGACCAATCTCTGATAGATTTTGACTACACAGTTGATCTTGACCATTTGGCCGTTTTAGTTCTAGTAACTATTTAAACTGTTTTTTGCTAACATTGGCCGTTCATATTCCGCACTGACCCTCTCCTCTCACGTCTAACAGTGGGCAATCCAAGGTCGGTTAGAGCGGCAGTTTCCTGGGTAGTGGATGTGGATGAGAAGAAAGGGAAGAGTCTCTTTTACTATGTTGCTGAAGTAGATGGGCATCCTGGATTTGGAAAGAAGCCCCTTACTCGTTGGTTCAATGGAGGTTGGTTCTTTTTGTTCTTTTGCTTCCTTCTTGGGGGATGAGACTTTGTTCCATTTTTTTCGTTAATTTTGGGTCATGGGATGCTAGAGTTTCACCTTTTGTTCACTTTTCTCTCCACCACATAATGTTTTAGTTAGTTCTATCTCAATTGCAAAATGGTTGTTTTCTTTCTTCTTTTTAGGGTTCTTACCGATGGTAGTTATTTTCATAGGTTTTTTTTCTAACTAATTGGATTTGGTTAGATTAACTCAGCTAAACTTTTGCATTCCTAGAAGATGTTGCTTATGTGCCTCTTTGACATTATAGTTCCTTTTGGCTTTAGCTCCGATTTGTCCGCTTTAACCTGTTATCCTCTGTTTTGAATGTGTTATTCTGAGAATATAGAACACAGACCACGCATAGAAAGAGAGAAAGAGAGAGCGAAAGAAAATAGCTGAAATCGTGTGTCCCCTTTTTGGTCTATCTCTTCTCATTATATAAGAGTTTTAATACCCTATTATAGAATCCTAATCCCAATACAAATCCTAAATTATTGCTATCTTATATAGAAAGTATACTTTAAGTTATGACTAGACTAATTGTAATTGAACTAAAACTGAAGATCTAACTATAATACAATTATGGGACCCAACCCATCCTGCGCAGGATGGGATTGATTGACACCCTCCCTCAAATTGATGCTAGGGAGTCATATAGCAGCAAGTTGTTAACCAGAAACTAATGTCGAGGTTGAGGTAGTCCTTTGGTGAAGATATCAGCAAACTGAAGCTCAGTAAGGACTTGAGGTAAAGAAATGACATCACGTTTAAATTTATCCCGAATAAAGTGACAGTCCACTTCAATATGTTTGGTGCGTTCATGGAAGACAGGATTTTCAGTGATCCTGATCAGCCGAGTATTATCTACATGCATGAAGTATGGGAGGATTGAGCAAAGCCGAGATCTGAGAGAAGTCCCCTGAGCCATAAGATTTCAGAACAGGCAGAAGACATTGCCCTATATTCAACCTCTGTGGAAGATCGAGAAATACGCTCTTGTTTCTTGCACTTCCAAGAAATGAGAGAATTTCCAAGATACATGCACCAACCAGTAGTAAACCAACATGTATCCTGACAACCTGCCCAGTCAGCGTCAGCATCAGCATAAGTGGTCAACGGAATAGGATTATCCTTTGAATAATATAAACCACGAGTGACAATGCCCAACAAATACTGGATAATGTGCTTAACAGCAGTAAGATGAAGATGTCTAGGAGATGTCATGAATTAGCTCACAAGATTGATAGCATAGGAGATATCCGATCGAGTGATGGTGAGATAGATAAGACTACCCACTAAACGCCTGTAGGTATGTGGATTAGGAAGAAGGTCACCATCATCTTTACTCAATTTTAGATTGACCTCGACAAGTGTATCAACGGGCGACAAGTCATGTAAATCAGCAAGCTCAATAATATCAGATGTGTATTTGTGTTGATTAAGAAGTAGGCCTTTGGGAGATTGATGCACTTCTAACCCCAAAAAATAATGCAAGGGGCCCAAATCTTTCATATGGAAAGAATCCCTGAGAGAAGCTTGGATGGACTTGATCATACCATCATCAGTGCCCGTGATAATAATGTCATCAACATATACAAGAAGAACAGTAACACCAGTAGATGTCATTTGTAGAAAAAGAGACGGATCATAAGGGCTTTGAGTAAAAAGCCTCTTGTGCATAGGTGACCCCTAAAAGTTTCATACCATGCCCGAGGAGCTTGCTTCAGACCATAAAGAGACTTTCGTAGACGACAGACAGATTTCTTAGAGGGAGAGGGGACTCCCTGTGGTTTCCTCATATAGACCTCTTCTTTCAGATCCCCATGGAGAAAGACATTTTTTACATCCATTTGGTATAATGGCCAAGATTTAGAGGCAGCAATGGCGAGAAGCAACCGAACTGTAGTCATTTTTGCCACAGGTGCAAACGTCTCCTCGTAGTCAATCCCATATTCTTGCCTGTTTCCAAGTGCCACAAGTCTAGCTTTGTGTCCATCCAAGGAGCCATCAGATTTGAGTTTGATTGAGTAGATCCATTTTGAACCGATGGATTTAATTGCTGAAGGACAATCCACAATGTCCCAAGTGTGATTCTGATCCAATGCATCCAATTCTTCCTTCATGACCCGATTCCAACTATCATGTTGTACTGCCTGCAAATAAGAGTTTGGGATAGAGACAGAAGAACAAGTTGTCATCAGGGAGGTGTGTGTGAATCCATACTGCTCAGGTGGTCTAGAAGTTCTGGAGGAGCAACGCAAGAGATGAGGAGTTGTGGAACTAGGTGCCAGTGGAGGATCAGGAGGACTGGCATCTGCAGTGGTAGGTTTTTCCTGACGATGATAAACAAAGTGAGGATGAAACCAAGTAACAGTTGTTTTATCTGAATAACCCGGTAAAATAGTAGGAGACGATGAATGAGGACAATCCAAGTGTGTTTGGAAAAAATACTAATTTTCAAAGAAAATAACATTGCGAGAAACCCTGACGCGACGACCAATGATATCATAACAAACAAAACGTTTTTTATTAGTGGCATGACCCAGAAATGCACACCTGCAAGATAGTGCGGTTAATTTTATTCGTTCTGTGGGGGGTAGATGGACGAAGAAAACACAACCAAAAGTATGTAGATGATCAAACACAAGATGATGACCAAATAGTTTAAAATGCGGTGTTAATTGACTAATGGTAGGTGAGGGAAGTCGGTTTATTAGATGTACTGCAGTGGTGAGAGCTTTAGCCAAAAAACGAGGAGGAACTGATGATTCAATCAGTAATGTTCTAGTTACATCAAGGAGATGCCTGTTTTTCCGTTCCGCGACTCCGTTTTGTTGTGGAGTATATGGACAGGTACACTGAGAAATGATCCCTTTAGTCTTTAGGAAAGACTGAAAAAGCACTGGAAACATACTCTCCCCCTGAATCTGAGCGCAAAATTTTAATGCATTTTGAAAATTGGGTTTCAACATAGCTAAGAAAAAATTGAAATGCATTAAGAACACCAAACTTAGAATGCAATAGATAAACCCCAAGTAAACCTGTTGTAGTCATCAATGAATGTAACAAAGTACTTGAAATGTCCATGGGAAAGGTGAGGAGCAATGCCCCAAACATCGCTGTGAATTAAGTCAAAACATTCAGTGCTCCATGTGGTAGAGTGAGGAAAAGGAAAAGTTTTATTTTTTCCTAATTTACAAGAATCACATTCAAAAGAAACAGAATCAATAGTTTTATTTAATAATCCATATTTAAATAAAGTAGACATCGTAGAAGCATTCGGGTGACCAAGTCTATTATGCCACAACCGAGAATTATTCTCAAGAAAAAAACAAAACAACTGGTGTAAAGATTTACTCTGAAGAAAAGTAGACACTGGTAGGGAAAACAGTCTGCCACGCTTAGATCCCCTCGCGATCACTTCCCCCGACTCCCGGTCCTGCACAACACAACTAGAAGAAGAAAAGGAGACACTGTAATTATCGTTAACAAGTTTACCAATAGAAACTAAATTGGTAGAAAGATGAGGAGACACTAAAACATTGGTTACTGGTAATTGGCTAGGAGTATCACCAACAGAGGTGATAGGAAAACGGTTTCCATTGGCAGTTTGAACAGTAAGATTGCCAGTGTAAAGAACAACATGCTGTAATTTTGTGGGTGAAGATGTCATATGGTTACTTGCGCCAGAATCTAAGTACCAAGTATGAGAAAGAGACGAATCAGTACCTGAGATGTTTATGGATGCCAAGGCATTGATTATCATTTGATTTACCATTTCAGGAGTGAGAAGAGCTGGTGACGCAGAGTGGGATGAGGAACCAGGCTGTGAAGAAGAGTCAAACTGTAGGGAACCACTGAAGTAAGAGGGTGCAGATTGTTGAGAAGTCACTGTGTAAGCACTCGGAGCTGACTGTACATTGTAAGTACCAGGCGCTGACGGTGCATATTTGCGGGAAGTAGAATTTCGAGCCTTCTTTCGACATTCTTCAATAATGTGACCAATGTGGCCTTACAATATTTTCAGATTTTAGCCTTCCATTGATTCGCATAATGACCGTATTTCTTACAGTTATAGCACTGAACTTTACTGATGTCCCGAGAAGGTTGTCTGGTTGTAACGGTAGAGGCAAGCGGATCCTCAGTAGATCTTTGTTGTTCTAGAGTTGTTTTTGTAACTAAACATTGTTCCTCCCTCAGAAGTTCCTGAAGGCAGTCATCTAAGCTTAGAGGAGGAGCCCGGCTCATTAAGTTTGATATGACGGTCTCAAACTCCGGACGAAGTTTCATAAGAAACTGGTCCCGATGGCTATTTTGTTGTAAGGGAAGTAATTTTGGTAGAAGTGCTTCAGACACAGTTGCAAACTTGATCTCATCATATTCAGACCACATTCGTCAAAACCCATTGTAATATTCCTGTACAGACAGGGTACCTTGAGAAAATTGGGAGATGTTGACCTCTAAGTGAAATTGTCGAGCAGCATTACCTTGTTGATAAATCTTTTTAAGATAATCCCACATCTCACGGGCAGATTTGCACGGTTTTAGATTGAGAATAAAATGGGGTTCAACAGAGCCTAGTAACCAAGTTTTGATTTTAGCATCCTTAGTTTTCCAGGTTGAGATCTTCTTGTCATCGTCCTCCGGTTTAGGGTCAGAACCATCTATGTTGCCCCAAAGTTTTTTTCCTTCTAAGTAGATTTGAAACTGGGAGGCCCACGATGTGTAATTTTTCCCATCAAAATGAACTAGGGCAATTTCTGATTTCTCTATTAATAGCATACTAGTAAGAATTCCAAACAAGAGTAATAATAGCAAGGAAGATGACTGATGAAGCTAAGTAGCAGCAGTAGCAGCAATACAAGGAGCAGAACCCAGATATCACAGCAGCTATAGTAACACAGCAGCAAGCAGGCAACAACAAACAATCTAAGTAGCAGGACCAGCAACCAGCCAGCAACCAGCAATCTAAGTGGAAACAGCAGCAACCGAAGCAGCAGGACCAGCAAGTAGTAGCAACACCCAGAATCTAAGTAGCAGCAGCAGTATTGGAAATACTGTGAGTCTACTCTCACAGCAGCAGAAAAAACAGCAACCAGCCAAAACGTCCTTGACTTCAGAGGGAAGAACAGAATGTGGGCCCCACCAAGTGATCTCTAGACAAATCAGAGATTGGGGATGAATGAGGAGTAGTTTTATGCAACTACTGGAAGTGGTCTCAGTCTGAACCAATCCAGATCCAGGATTTTAGACGACTGAGATGAAAACTGTTGGAAGTGGGTGGACCTCTTGGATAGGTTTCGAAAACTTTTCACCAACTAGAAGTAGTGAACACCTATCCAAAGACCAATAAAACCCAATCCAGGATGCATGTCCTCAATCTCAGCCATCATGAATAGCAAACAAACCTATCAAGAAGATAGAAATAGCACTAAACATGCAACCATGAAATTCCACAACATACAAGGAGTAGAAAATACCTATAGAGCGTGGTTGTGCTCTAATGGAGAACTTGATTCAACTCTTTGATGAAGAGCTCTTCTAAAATCAGAATCTCCAATGCCTAATCGTTTTCCACGCTATGACCCGCTTCAGATCTCTTTTCTCAAGAGAGATGGTGGAATCTCCAAGAGAAAAACTATCTAGAATCACTAAGGAAACTAGAAGGAGAGAGAGGGGAAGGAGAAGAATGCAACTTCTTGCAAACTAGGGATGATGGGTGTGAATCACTCCTTGGAATAGGGCATGGACGTCCAAGGGGTTCCCTCCTCTTGCTTTTATAGTTTTTCAACCTTTTCTCTTTGTGTATTATTAGAAGTCCAACTTCCATAATACTTAGTAACCCTTTGTTCCACTATTACCACTATTAGAAGTCTTACTTCAAATAGAAATAGTAGCTTTCCTTTTTTAGTTCAAATAGAATTAGTAAAGATCTAAACTTGGGCTGGCGTGGGGACCACTAGGGATTTCATAGAAAGCTGGCTCCAACTGGGACACCCCGACCCCACATCTCTTGTGCAATCCGGGCCCGCAGTTAATTGCAAATAACTCCACTAAATAAATGCAATTGAACTCCATTCTTAGGAATAAATTACATGAAGACCCTAAACTTCCCTATGACTACAAGTAGGCCCCTCTATCAATATCCATGGATCAATTGGTCAAACTGTCCCACCAATTTAGATCCATATCTTATATCCTTGAGACTCAATTAATTATAGTATTCATTAGTACCATCCAATTAACTCTTAATTGAGATGGGTGTGCACTTACCAATGATAGATCCATTAATTGGCATAAGGGGAAAATATAGATTCCATATTGACCATTAAATGTTCCCACAGTCCTACTATCACGTACCCAAGACACCGAGGTGTTG
Organism: Persea americana; assembly: GCA_029852735.1. Taxonomy (NCBI): domain Eukaryota; kingdom Viridiplantae; phylum Streptophyta; class Magnoliopsida; order Laurales; family Lauraceae; genus Persea; species Persea americana. Next base: position 56,354,277 of record CM056814.1, on the reverse strand, counting down.
ACCTACAGATGGCCTCACTCATTGGTGACTCAAAGCAAATGAATAGATAGAAACTTGAGTTCATCAATGTCTCAGGGTTGAGGGCCCATTGCTAGGGAATTATGAGAGCAAACCTTTAATCAAAAGACAGTATCCTTGAGGTGCTTCTCATGGTCCTTCAATACATCTAATGTACCAGTATAATGATCTAGAATCTTACATTCGTATGATTAAGACAGATCTTACTATTTCATAGTAATCATAATACTGCAACATTGTCAGATGAGATGCCCAATCTCATCACTGGTTGTGAAATAATTTAAGTATAAGATTTGTGACACATGTCTCCTGTATGTGGATCTCATCCATACACATGTTACATCTAATACACTTATAGACTCCGGTTCATCTCATGAGCCAGTATGTCAATTGTATTGGTTATGTGCATTAAAGTAATAAAACACCATTCATCTCATGAAAGGAAAACATGAATATATTGATAAATAAAGAATTTAATCAATTTATTATATCAATTTGAAATGGATTGAGACCATAAAACTAACAATCTCCCACTTGGGCTCAATGCCAGTCAGGGTTGTATCTTATGCCCATCCCATCCACATGCTGCTCAAAGACTTTGGTAGTCAAAGGCTTAGTAAAGGGATCTGCGAGATTTTCCGCAGATGCTATTTTGGTGATGGCAATGTCACATCTCTGCACAATCTCTCTGACCAAATGATATTTCCTCTATACATGTTTTTGGCTTTTATGGCTTCTGGGTTCCTTGGACTGTGCGACTGCCCTGCTGCTGCCACAGTAAACTGTGAGCGGCTGTCGCGCCAAAGGTACCACTCCAAATTCCATAAGGAATCTTTTGAGCCAAATTGCTTCTTTAGCTGCTTCGCAAGCCGCTACATATTCAGCTTCCGAGGTGGAATCAGCGGTAGATTCCTGTTTAATACTCCTCCAGCTGATAGCTCCGCCACCAAGCATAAACACATACCCAGAGGTTGATTTCCTGGAATCCTTATCTGACATGAAGTCAGAATCTGTGTAACCGACTGGAATCAACTCATCACTGCCATAAGTTAACATGTAATCTCTAGTCATTCTCAAGTATTTGAGAATACACTTCACAGCAGTCCAATGGTCAGGACCTGGGCTAGACTAGTATCTGCTAACTAAGCCCACTGCATGACAGATATCCGGTCTAGTACAAAGCATAGCATACATGAGGCTACCAACAGCCGAGGCGTATGGCACTTCTCTCATCTGCTCCTTTTCCTGAGGTGTCTTGGGACACTGATCCTTGGAAAGGTGCACTCCATGCCTGAAAGGTGTGATACCCTTCTTGGAGTCTTGCATTGCAAACCGCACTAGTACCTTATCTATGTATGCAGCGTGAGATAAGCCGATCATTCTATTTTTCCGGTCTCGCTTAATCTCTAGGATGTAGCTGGCTTCTCCCAAGTCTTTCATATCAAAAGTTTTAGCCAACCAAACTTTTACTGTAGACAACATTCCTATGTCTCTTCTGAGAAGAAGAATGTCATTAACATATAATACCAGAAAAACTACCCTGCCTCCTTCACTTTTCATATACACACATGACTCATCCGGATTTTGACAGAAACCAAAAGCCTTGATTGCCTGGTCAAAACGGATGTTCCAGATTCGGGATGCCTGCTTTAATCCATAAATGGATTTCTGCAGCTTGCAAACTCTTTGCTCTTGGTTTTTAGCCACAAAACCGTCTGGTTGCATCATATAGATGTCTTCTTCAAGATGGTCGTTGAGAAACGCCGTCTTGACATCCATTTGCCAAATCTCGTAATCAAGATGAGCCGCAATGGATAAGAGTATCTGGATAGACTTGAGCATGGCTACCGGCGAAAGGTTTCCTCATAGTCAAGACCTTCTTTTTGAGTATACCCTTTCGCTACTAGCCTGGCCTTAAAGGTCTCAACTCTTCCATCCGGTCCTCTCTTCCTCTTGTAGACCCACTTGCACCCAATAGGTTTAATATTGGCAGGCAAATCCACAAGTGTCCAGACCTGATTAGAGTACATCGACTCCATTTCAGCTTTCATAGCTTTTTGCCAAAGTCCCGAATCTATATCATTGATTGCTTCATTATAGTTGCAAGGACCTTGTTTCAATTCTTCCGAGATTGTCTCGTAAGACTCCCAAAAACGAGAATCTGTCAGGGGGCCTGACAATCCTCCCACTACGACGAGGCACTGGTGTAACTACTGGGTTAGGTATGGGCGGATTCTCTTCAAGTTCGGTCATAGTAGGGTTTGGAATTGACTTTTCTTGAATCTCTTCTAAGATAACCTTTTCTAAAGATTTCCGGTCAATTATATAATCTTCCTCCAGAAAAACCGCATTGGTGCTGACAAGCACTTTCTGCTCTCTGGGATTATAGAATATCCAACCTTTAGTTCCTTTAGGATATCCTACAAAGGTGCACACTTCAGACTTCGATTCCAACTTATCCGTCTTTACCTTCAGCACATGTGCCGGACAACCCCAAATATGTAAATGTTGCAGACTAGGTTCTCGCCCAGACCATAACTCCCAGGGAGTCTTAGGTACATATTTAGATGGTACGAGGTTTAGTATGTACATTGCAGTATCTAAAGCACATCCCCAAAAGGATATAGGTAATCCTAAGAAACTCATTATAGACCTGATCATATCTAAAAGAGTCCGGTTCCTTCTTTCTGATACTCCGTTCTGTTGAGGCATACCAGGAGCAGATAACTGGGATATAATCCCATTCTTTGATAAGTATCCCGTAAAGTCAGCTAAGAGATATTCCCCTCCTCGATCTGATCGAAGAGTCTTGATACTTTTACCTAATTGCTTTTCCGCTTCCGCTCGAAACTCTTTGAACTTTTCAAAAGCCTCGGACTTGCGGTGCATAAGGTATATGTATCCATATCTTGAGTAATCATCTATGAAAGTGATGAAGTACTCATATCCTCCTATCGCTCTAACATTTATGGGTCCACACACATCAGTATGAACTAATTCCAATAAATCTTTAGCCCTTTTGCCCTTAGATGAAAAGGGTCTTTGGGTCATTTTGCCTTCCAGACAGGATTCGCAGACAGGCATTGGTTTTACCACCAATGAAGGCAAGATACCATCTTTCACTAGCCTATCAATCCTGTTTAGGTTAATGTGACCTAGCCTTAGGTGACAAAGTTTTGTTAGATTAGATGAAGGTGATTTTCTCTTTAATGATGGTCTATTATTTATCTCGATATCATGTATCTCATACATTGTGGGAGTTAACAAATAAAGTCCATTGATTACCTTGCCAGAACATATGAAAGTACCATTCATCTTTATGACAACTTCAGTACCAAAAGTAATAGAATAACTTTTATTCACCAAACTAGAAATTGAAATTAAATTCCGCCTCAAAGACGGTACATATAAAGTGTCTGACAAAATCAATTTATTATCTGAAAAATATAAAGTAATAACTCCCACTGAAACCGCATCTGCTTTAGCTTCAGATCCTAGGTTGATAATGATTTCTCCATCACTAAGCCTCCTGGTTTCCCGGAACCCCTGCAACAAATTACAGATGTGATTAGTTGCACCGGAGTCAACACACCAGGGTTCTGAAGTACCAGTTGCAAAACTAACTTTAGAAACAAGTGACTCAATCATACCTGAGGTCTTTTTCTTGAACAGAAAATTTGGACAATTCCTCTTCCAATGTCCTGTCTTACCACAGTGGAAACACTTTCCTTTAGTCCCTGAACCGTTAGCCTTTGCCACACCACCATTAGGACCACTTTCTGCCTTAGGACCCTTGGGGACCGATTTCCTTTTGCCTTTCCGGCCTTTGCCTTTCGGCTTGGGCCTGGCATCTAACTTTTCTGTCATCAGGGCAGTTGGCATTTTCTTCATAATTCCCTCAGTCGCTACCAGCCGGCAAGATAGCTCAACTGGGTCAGATTCATTTTATTCATATTATAATTGATCTTAAAATGGTTGAATGAATCTGGTAGCGACTCGAGGATTATGTCAATTTGTGATTCTGCATCAATCGCGGCACCCAGTACATCCAACTCATTCAATGAGTCCATTTTTAACATGTGGTACTGTACTGGTGTACCTTCAGCCATCTTGGTGCTTATGAGCACCCTCATAGCAGCCTGCCTAGCAGGCCTGCCTTGGTCCACAAACATCTCTTTCAAGTTCGATATGATATCGTATGCATTCTTGTAGGATTGATGTTGGTGTTGCAAAACACTAGACATGGATGCCTGAATGTAAAATTTGGCCATCTCATTGTCATTGGTCCATTTGGCATAATGGTCTTTCTCTTCCTGTGGTGCATCTGACACAGGCTCATCAAGGAGGAACATGGTAAGGACATTTATATGCTGATGCAGTCAGGACAATATCCAGGTTCTGTTTTCAGTCTACATAGTTGGATCCCACAACTTATTCTGGTTGAGAATGGTTGCAAGTGGATTGAAAGTATTCGAATTCATGTTGAAAAAACTGTAACATATAACCATACATTCAATTAATGAATATTAATGACATTAGGGTTTAGCATTCTACCAAATTTATGTGATAATCCTCATAACCACTAAAATTTAGAATACATCGGAATTCCAATCCCTGGGATATGCCTCCTTGGGGAGTGCGAATATCACCTAGATTGGTGCGGATCAAAGTAAGTCAAAATTAAGACTAATGATCCCCTATCATTCACTATTATCTAGGTATCTCATACCAAATAATGTATGACTCCCGATTATCTCTGGTTTCTAAAATACATGAGGCAAATCCTTGGGGATACTATATCACTATTTTAGTTAAGTGTGACCCACCAAGTAACATTGAATGACAACCGTTGTGGGCAGCCCCTCCTTTGGGAGTGAACCCCCACCCCGTCTCACCAACACTATCCTTTTGGGAGATCCATATCTAGTAACCAGACAAATAAAAGCCCTCCGTAGGGAACGGCCATTCTCAAGATGGCGCGAGGCAAATACTTTCCTTACAATGGACCTATGGTGGAAAACCATGGGGATTTCTCAATTTAATGCCCCGCTCCCACTTAATATTTTAGGATTGAGGATTTTCCTTTTAAGGTATTAGGGCCCACATATACACATATCAAATCATCTCATGACATAATCAAAAATCGATTCCAAGTCAAGTTATTTTAAGGAAAGTCTAGTTTCTTAAATTAGTGTTACCAATGTGTCCATCTCATGGGTCATCAACACTAATTAGAAATCTTTCCAAAAATTAATTTGATTTGACCAATTTTAGTAACTTGCTATGTTTGGATCAGATTTGGAAACATTCTAAATTAAGCATTCATCCATAAATAAAAAAAGCTAAAATTAGTAACTAGTCCTCTCCTCCACATGGCCCAAGCGGAATAGACTTCTTGGACTTCTAGACTTTCCAAAACTTTGGAATTCCTCAAACTCTTTGGGCAACTCCGAAACACCTTTTGGGAATCTTCAAACTCTTTGATTAGGAGTCCAACTTCACATTCCTTCTTTATCTCGGACATCGCCAGAATTTACAAATTTAGAAAATTACATAAATCCCTATGTCTCTACAATGAGACTTACGTGGTAATCTAAAATTGAAATTAGAATGGCTATAGGGAAACCATCATGCTTTGCCCTTTCATGGGAAACCATCATGCTTTGCCCTTTCATGGGAAACCAAGGAAACCATGATGCCCTTTACATAGCCTTAAAAATCAATCAACCATAAAAGAAAATAAAAGACTTGTGGGCCATATGGAGAGGACAAGATAACCTGCATGTTAGTATCTCATACAACCACACATAACACACAAATAGGCTGCCAAACAATGCTGGAAAAATAGGACACACATAGAATACCCAAAATAGAAAAATTCTAAAAATTGCATGTTCTGTCGCAGTGTCCCCGGTCGACCGGCAAGAGAGCCCGGTCGACCGGATTGCAAGTACCCGGTCGACCGGACATGAGTCCCAGTCGACCGGACATGAGTCCCGGACAGACGAACATCAGATTTTTGGGTTTTTCCTTTTCGTGTCCATTCAACTCCCAAACTCTTTTGAAGTGTTCCAATGGTTTCCTATCATCCTTCCATCATTATTAAACCCTTTTGTGACTGTCCAAACATGGATTCACCATAAAACCAAGTAAAACCATAAAACCGATCCAAAACATAGTCCTTCCTCTTTCTTCTTCGCATCTCATGCAAAGAACAGAGCAAGCTTGCTGTACCTTCATGATCAGAGATGAGGTATGGCTCTGATACCGATTGTTGGAAGTGGGTGGACCTCTTGGATAGGTTTCGAAAACTTTTCACCAACTAGAAGTAGTGAACACCTATCCAAAGACCAATAAAACCCAATCCAGGATGCATGTCCTCAATCTCAGCCATCATGATCAGCAAACAAACCTATCAAGAAGATACACTAAACATGCAACCACGAAATTCCACAACATACAAGGAGTAGAAAATACCTATGGAGCGTGGTTGTGCTCTAATGGAGAACTTGATTCAACTCTTTGATGAAGAGCTCTTCTAAAATCAGAATCTCCAATGCCTAATCGTCTGCTTGAGGGCCCATTGTTAGGGAATTATGAGAGCAAACCTTTAAAGAAAAGACAGTATCCTTGAGGTGCTTCTCATGGTCCTTCAATACATCTAATGTACCAGTATAATGATCTAGAATCTTACATTCATATGATCGAGACAGATCATACTATTTCATAGTGATCATAATACTGCAACCTTGTCAGATGAGATGCCTAATCTCATCACAGGTTGTGAAACAATTTAAGTATAAGATTTGTGACACATGTCTCCTGTATGTGGATCTCATCCATACACATGTGTTACATCTAATACACTTATGGACTCCGGTTCATCTCATGAGCCAGTATGTCAATTGTATTGGTTATGTGCATTAAAGTAATAAAACACCATTCATCTCATCAAAGGAAAACATGAATATATTGATAAATAAAGAATTTAATCAATTTATTGCATCAATCTGAAATGGACTGAGACCATAAAACTAACAAAAACAAGTGGAAAAAACTGAATTGCCACTAAAATTGGTAGAAGACCTACCTCATATGATCAATAAATATGGAAAAAATCTTCATAAACAAGGGAACAGCCAGGCAACCAAGAGAGGCAGATGTTGCTGATATGATGGTGATGGTCACAGGTGGGCCATGCTGGATCTGGGATGATCAGGGATGATCAAACTGAAGGATCAGGCTTCCAGAACTTGGAAGATGACTAGAAGATCACAAATGATCGACCATGCTCTGGTACCATGTTATTTTGAGAATATAGACCACAGACCACGGAGAGAGAGAGAGAGAGAGAGAGAGAGAGTAGCTGAAATCATGTGTCCCCTTTTTGGTCCATCTCTTCTCATTATATAAGAGTTTTAATACCCTATTACAGAATCCTAATCCCAGTACAAATCCTAAATTATTGCTATCTAATATAGAAAGTATACTTTAAGTTATGACTAGACTAATTGTAATTGAACTAAAACACAATATCTAATTATAATACATTTATGGGACCCAACCCATCCTGCGCAGGATGGGATTGATTGACAGACTGAATGTGTAACATCTCAGTATTAGAACAGTAGTTCAACTGAAATATGGGACTGCGCTGGAAGTACTGGGAATAATAGGGATTATCAGCTCATTCTCAATTTTTATTTTTATTCCTTAAATCTAAACAACCCGTTGTAAAAAAAGATGAAGAAGTGAGCATCCATCTCTCCTTGAGCCACATCAGCAGCCCATTTTCCAAATCAGCAATTGAGCCCTCTCCTTTTTCTCTTTAAAAACAAATAAGTTTTATCTTTTAATCCATCTTTTTCAGCTCCCTCTCATTATCTAAAACAAACAGAACTCCTTAACTTCTGACTTCTCAATGCCACAATGCATACAATTTAAAAGAAGAAGAAGAAGATGATGATGATGATGATTATGATTCATAATTTCATATTCACCGATTATGAAACTAGAGAGCGCTGATTATGAAACTATAGAGTGCTGGTCGTGTATCAAAATCTGTTGTGACAGATAGTCTTTAGTGCCTAACCACCAATTTCTCCGTTGTAAAATGTGCGCAAATATTGGCCATTGTGGTCCATTAAGTTTACAGGAACTTCCTCCACCTATACATAATTGATTTAAGAAATCAGTATTCCAGCCTACTCTGGAGTATCTGGTGGGTTGGTAGGTTTCCTTATTTTTTATGAGTAAAATGTTTAAACCTCTATAACTGAGTTAGGAATTCTTCACATTCAGTAATCTAGTTGAATTTTGGAAAGGATTGCCCTTTTTTTCTTTTCTTTTTTACTTTAGTATGGGTTGGAGATTCAACACTATATTAGCTGCATTTACATTGAATCATTTGCCTTACACATTGACACACCAACAAGCAATAGTTCATCAAGTATCATGACATTGATGCTAGCCTTCTCTTTTTCTACAACCTTCATGGTTTTGATCAATGTATTTTCCCCCCTTTTTACAGTTGAAGTAGTCTATTGGATTATAAAAATGAAAAATTTTCAATTAGAAGTTTGTATATTTGTTTTATTAAATAAAAACACGGCATTAAGTTCAATTTTGAAGTTGGAACTCGATTTCGCAATCAATTGCAATTTCATTGCCAATTTAGAAATTGATTTTGACCCAAGAAGCAATTGGTTTTGACCTAATCAATTTGGAGACAAATCACATTCAAAGTTTAAACCCGACTGGACTCTTTATTTAGATATTGTCTCAGTTAAACTGAACCAGACTCTTTTACAAAGTTTCTCTTTGTGGAGGGCATTAAATCTAACAACATCACTATCATAAATCTTTGTAGATAATTTATAAACAAGAAACTGCAAGGAGAGAAATAAAGAGGGAACTTTTACATAAAGTCTGGATAGCATTTGTAGAAACTTTTTGAGAGAATCTTTTTAAGATTTAAGATACAAGGACCCATAATTTTTAGAATGAAAATCCATGATAACTTATCCCTCCTCTTCACAAGAGAACTTAGCCTCTTTTAATCTATTTCTTTACTTTGCTAAGTGACCTCACCTAACTTATCATGCATTAAAGTGGCACCATTACTCAGAAGAGGACATTAAGTTAAATCAATTCATGGCTATCTAAATGTTCAGCAACTTATTCTCTATGTTTGTTTATTTATTTTCTTTTTTTATGTTATCCAACTATTGGCCATCATTTGTTTACCTGTGCAGATCAACTCTAAAGAGTGTTACAATACCCTATAGCAGGGGCGGACCTACATATAAATCACTTGGGGCGGTGGCCATAGGTCAATTTTGAAAATGCTTTAAAGATTTGAATGCCCTAGATTTGTCTCACATATTTTTAATAAATAGTTGCCCCACGTGTAAACCTTGTTCTTGCCCCACGTCACAAAATCTTATTGAAAACACTCTTTTGACATCTTCTCGCCAAGAGTACCGAATTCTTTTTGGGTCGTTCTCTCTCAACATCTTCTTTCTATTGAGAGTCCGAGTTCCTCGTCCCACCAATCGAGTTTCTCATTGCCGGTCCTCTCGTGGTTAGTATCTTTCTCTCACCAAATAATCCTAAATAAAGCAACCTCCCTCCCCCCTTAGATCTAGTATAATCTTAATCACTCTATGCCTAAATTTGATCCCTTAATCTCCAAATCATAATTTCAAACCCTCAATCACCAAATCCTAATCCAAACCCTAAGCCTAAATCACCAAATCAGAGCATACCTACAGGTCCAAAGATGACCAAATCACGATTGAGCACACTTTATTCTTCAACTCACATAAATCAGGCCTTAGGGTTCATATGTTTTGATAACTTGAGCTACATTTAACTGAAAATCTTTCTTCTTTGCCATGAACCCACAACCAACTATAGAGAATTATTTTTACAACTAAGTTAAGTGCAGGCAACCAAATTCTTTAGATCCAAATATAAACCCTTTGGAAACCCAAATTGGGTAATTGGGTGCTCACCCAAATCATTGTTTCAGGGCATCCAAACAACTATGATTAAAGAAAATGTTGTCTTAGGTTGTTTTGATGATCACTTGGGAGAGACAGTGAGAAGACCCTTCAATTGGACAGGAGATCCGAGCATGACAAAAAGTTTCTATATATTTAAATGAAATACGTTTTTTCTTTTGATATTGTTAATGTGAAAAAAGTTTAGCAAATCCAAGCAAAAATTTAGCCCCACCCAAATAAAAATCCTGGGTCCGCCACTGCCCTATAGCGACAACTATCTATCCTCCTTCTAAACAAAAGAAGAGGAAACTAATAATCATATATCCCATACTCAATAGCAAAGCAGCAATTTGTGGTGTATTTGTTATAATGAATCCTCTCCTTCTATAGCCTTCCCTTCCTCTCCTTCCTCTTTGCACACTCGCCCTTCAACCTCCCTCTCCGAGTCGATGAATGGAAGAGAACATAGCCAATGCCAACTCTATCATCACAAAGTGGAGCCCATTTCTTAGAATTCATTAAAAAGCCACAACCACCGTCTTAGATCTCTCACTCTATAATAAGATTGGTGTTTGTTTTGAGATCCTTTCCTTTCTTTAGATTTCTTTACTGTTGTCTAATTTCCTAATTACTTTAGAAATATTCTGATTGACAATTGATATTATGTAAAATTTTGTTTGGTATATGGCAATTGCTTTAGTTGATTACAGGTCTAAGAATTCTAGATGTTTTCTATTTCAACTATATTGTTTGAGATTGTCTTAGTTCAAATATGTTGTCAAGCCTATTATAGTATGCTTTTCAATTAACTTTTAATGTTTTATTTTTATATTTCATTTTGCATGTTTTCTGTATTTTATGATGTTTCCCCTATTTGGTGCAAAATAGATGGATCTTTGTCTAGATGTTTAGATTTTCTTTTTTACTTATCTATTTATTTATTTCACTTGTCAAGAACTGGTAAAGTCACTGTTTGAAATTATTTAAAGGGGATTTTTACCGGAAAAATCACCTCAGATGCTAACTGGACCAAAAAGGCCCTCTTAGTTTCCTTCTCACCGAAGTGGTCCCCTGGGACTACTGATCTGAGTGCAGATGTCTCACATAATCCATCTGATGGGAGATCTGAGTGCAGAGATTGTGAATAATCTGAATGATGGTTGGAATGATTTCCATGATAGATAGATCAGCAAAGAGAGGGAAGCATTAAGTTCTCTACAAGGAGCAGGTAAGAAAAGGGGAAGAAAAAGACTTGGGTTCTGATGACAACTTGGGTATCTTCCTTGAACAAAATGACAAAAACAACGACAACAACATTTGACTTTTTGGGCAGAGATTTCTGACGTACTGATTGCCATCACCCACAGGGTAACTTGCTCTCTACAGTGCAAGAAAAGAGAAGGAACTACGGAAAATTTTCTTTGATCTAGAAAGGTTTGGATCTAGATCCAGTAGGTTGAAGCAAGGATGTGGAACCAGAATTGACCACTCGTGTTCAATAAATAGACTCTTTTTAAGTCCCTGCATAGTTTGATCATATATATTGCATTTAGAAATCTGAAAGCTCCACTTGTATACTTAAATCAGAACTATTTCTGACATCCTTCGATCCCCATTTCTTGTCATGAATCCTAATGGTTATATTTGCATTTGTGTAACATTTAAGACTTTGGATCTTGATGATCCCACCCATTGTATACAAATCTGTGATCCACGTTGAGACCTTCTTATATTTCCCATTTTACCAATCACTAACAAGCATCAAATTGAGCCTTACAGAACTAAATCTTTTTGATAGTTGAGGTCAGTTCTTAGTTTTCTCATCTGACCAATGTGGCATCCATTTGCACCAGCCAATTTTTTAGGCCAACAATCCAAAAAATTATATTCTTGCATATTTAAGATATTCTGAAAAGGCATCCAAGAGATTTGCGAGGAAAAACCACATTTATTTTAGGGACATTATATTGGATGAAAGACAGTCTCAATGGAAACTACATGATCAAACCAAGTGAGAGAGACTCATTATTGAGACTCAACAACATAAATTATGTATCATTCACTGATGAAAACTTCAAGTTCAGAGATGACTACAGTTACAATCTTCTTCAATGTTTAGCAATTCAAATAAAATTAAACAACAAAAAAAATAAAAAAAAATAGCCCACCTATCACACAGTGCTACTGACAGAGATTACTAGTCCTACACATGTGCAGGCAGTGCAGCTCTCTTTTATATGGTCATTGTCCCACTTGATGCAGTCTGGATAATGGAGAGTAAAATCCTATGCAGTATTCTCAGAAGTTCTTTAGAGTTTAGATATTCTCCACGGAATTCATAAAAAGTTCAAATAAGAAAATGCCCCATGAAAATAGTTGGGTTCTCGCAATGTAGAATAAGAATGGGTTTTCAGAACATTGATATGAGGTACCCCAACATGGATTTAATTTGCCTAGACATTTGGAGAAATGTATGCAGTTTCGGAGAAGGTAAATTATGTCAGTCTCTCTTCTCACTTGTTCGCCAATAGAGAGTTTATATATACGTTCTGTATGACTACTGTAATAACAGTCCTTGATATATGAACTGCCTGAAGGATCAAATGAGTGCACACGAGTCTAGGAAGATTGTTGCAACAATTTCATTGACTTTAGCTGCAATAGATAGCTTACCTGATAATACTTTATCAGATGGTGACAAATAGCACTTGGATAATGGTAGGACCTCTTCAATAAAACAATCCCTCAGTTCCAATAATCCCAACGATCGCTCACTAGACAAATAATGGGTAATTAATAAGGAAAACATAACTATAGTTCCCTGGATAAGGGTATCACAATTCAGGGTTCATGGTAGTTCTTCATAGTTCACTTCAATTCATGTGGTTGATCTAATTGGTTTGATCGTTTTGAAATGATTTTTTTTTTTTTTTTTGGTAATTGAACTTCATCAAAACCAAAAGGTAATAACAACAAAACTAATGGATCGGGAATTATGGGGAGGAAATCCTAGTCCATACCCAATCTGAAAAACAAATGTCCAACAAAAACATGAGCAACTTCATTAACATTCCTTGGAATACGTAAAACTTTCACAGAAGAAAATGAAAGACTCAAAATCTTAATATCCAAAACAATAGGGTTGATGACCAAGTCGGCTTTCCCATTAATGCATTTTACAACTTATTTGGCATTTGAAAGAAACAAGATCTCGGGAAAACCGCCCCTTCTTACTTCCTTTAATCTAATACAAGAAGAATAATAGCCCACGTCTCTACTTCCTTAGAGGAAAGATCCTTGGTCCAAATTGAGCACCTGCAACAAAAGGTTTATTATATTTCATCATGAAAGAACCATAGCTTCCATCTTTAATATAAAAAGCAGCATCTGTGAGAACCTAAGATTGAGGTTCTAACCCCTACTGGGAAAGCGGATAAAACTTTACCGTGCTCCCTCATATTGGAACCTGTGTATATATTATGAACCAAACTAATAATATTGTCATGGTTAATGCATTGCCATTGTTAGGGCAAAAGGCCAGAGAGCGCACTCGTTATAGCGAGCGAGGCAAAAAAGCCCGGTTCGTTCTGGACTCTTCTTTAGAGTTTGTGGAGACTTGCTATTCTGATTGTATTTTGTTTAGAAGTCTCTTACACGGATTTGAGGCTATATATTGGGTGATTTTCCCAACCCAAAGACAGAAGAAGCTCCTCTCTCTTGTTCTGAGGTGAGATAATCATAAGAGAGATTCCTTGTTCTCTAGAGCTATATTTGAGAGATTTGGGCAGAAGATTTGCTCTAGAAGGTTTGGTGCTTCTACTTCTTCGTAGAAGATTGGTTCGTCTTGGTTCTCAAAGTGATTGAAGGAGGATTAAGTACAGAGAGCGGTGGGAGGGTAGTAGTCACGGCAGCGAGTAGTTGCGCAAGAAGAACTATAGTCCTTAGGGTCAACCTACTGACTGGGATAAAGGAGTTGTGAGTATATCTTGTAACCGTTCAAAAGTGATTCATTTTTCTGATCATGGTTTTTCTCCCTAGATAGGGTTTCCACGTTAAAAATTGCGTATGCCTTCTTATGGTGTGTGATTGGTAGATAGTTTTGTTAGTTCTATCTTATTTGGTTGGTTACATCTACTGTGCATTGGTTATTAAACTAGCTCATTCCATTCTAATAAGTTGCGACTTTCAGCCCTCTGCCCACCTTGTGAAAACAAACGAGATAAGATCAGTCTCTCTTTTTAAATAAGCCATATTCTTTAAATCCATTAACTTCTTTCACCATTCCACAATACTAACATTTCTATCAAAATGAGATAGATAGCCAATGTTGGAACCAAACCAAACTGCCCTAGCATGATCACAAAAGAGAATGGCATGTTCTACCGTTTCTTCCTCAAAAGCACAAATAGGCAGGTAGTAGAACATAAAGTTGTCCCGGGAAGAAGCCTTTTCCTAATAAGAATAGCCTTATGGAGGCATTTCCAACCAAATGAAAAGGATTCTTTACAGCGAAATTTTTTCCCAAATCTGCTTTCAATTTATCATATCATTATTCATATTATTGTTAGATTGAGAGGGAATTTTATAGGCTGACTTAGTAGAGTGATTCCCATCTTTAGAAAAGGGCCACACTCTCTTATCTTATCTTTCACTTGTGAATAGATTTTAAGAATTTCTACCACATCCTTTGGATTATTGAATATATTAGAGATCATAAAAACTTTCCAAGTTTTATAATTACTCTATAGGTCTTTAATTTTTAAGTTTACATTAGATATTTTGAGAAAGAGCTTTTCTAAGACCGTGCTCACCAGGAAACCAATTACAATCCCAAACTAAAATATCTGAACCTTCACCAATAGCCCAACCTACATGATCATTGATGAAGTTAACAACATCCACAAAACCTCTTCAGAACCAAGATTTGTCATTCCTAAAAGTAGCCTCTCAAAGAAATTTATAAGGACAGTTATTGGCCTTCAAGATTATGGATCTTCATTTGTTAGACATCACTAACATGTTTTGGCAAGTAATATCATGTTAGTTTCTCTTGACTTTCTTATGCCCAACCTCCCTTTGTTATATGACACTTTCTTTATACCTTTCCTATCTTCCCACCAAAATTTTGTCATCCATTTCCATAGGATCCAGGTTTTATTAGGGATCTGAAGGGCCGACATATATATTAGTTTTATACGAAGGCATAAAATGATATATTAGTCTTCTTCATCACTTGTATCCATTTAACTATTCTTTGTAACACACTCAGGAGACTGTGTTTTAGATACACGATTTTCACCAATTCCAAGAATCTGGATATAAAATTGAAGATAGGGTTACATAACTCACTCCCTTTATTAAAGTAACAGGTGAATTCTTGGGAGAGCGACACGTGGTGGCATGTGAATCCCTAGGAGAGTGAGACGTGGCGCACGTATTACTACATTTTTGGAATTACCCTTCTAATATAATCTCATCACCTAAAATATCTCAATGCAAATCTAAGATATTCTTGAAACAAGATACTTATCCCTTCCCTAAAACATAGCATACAATAATAACTTCTCTTTAGATACCTTCAATGGACCCCACGTATTATTAAACTAACAAAAAAAAAAAAAGGAATAAAGGCTCTTTGGTTATGATTTTAGTGATTGGTGAACATATATGTATTAAATGTTGTTTCATATCAATTTGTGGGACCCTCATGTCAAATCCAAGTTACAGAAATTTGGGGCACTTTCGTAAGCAGTATTTTGCCACTTTTTAACCTATTTTTTCTTTCAGTATTTGGTATGGTTAATCAGTGGGGACCATTGTGGAAGCCAGTTAATTTCAAAATCCACACTTAATATATAATCATTTATATTAACTAATTTAACCAAATAAATTTTCTCTCATGAGTCTCTATCTTTATCACGATTTTTTATTATCATTTATATTTACTAATTTAACCAAATAAACCTATGAGTCCCATTATGAAATCCAAGTCTTCTTTATTTCCAAACTCACAATTTACGGAGGCCACCTTTTTTTTTATACCAACACACGAAGAGCTTTTTTGATACTAGAGCAGAGGCCACTTTCATAGGCTATATTCTGCTCCTTTTTCTCCTTATTTTCCTTTCAATAGTCAGTAGGATTAATTTGTGGGGCCCATTACGGACATTTTTCTCCTTACTTTTCTTTGGATATTTGGTATGATTAATTAATCTGCGGGGCCCATTGTGAAAGCCAATTAATTCCAAAATCCACATTTAATTCTGAAATGACACTCAATTTATGGCTAAGTACAAATATAATCAAATCAAGGTCATAAAATTTTTACTATTTACTTGATCTTTCCCTAAATATTTCCATCTTTATTATGAATTATATATTAATATTTATTTATAATTTATTTAAATATTTATAAATATTTCTAATTATAAATTTTAATATTTTTTAATTATGGGATACGTAGCACACCAAATCATTTGCACTCAAAGCTAATTAATTCCTTTGATTTACCCTAAAATCTCTCAATGAGATCCCTATTACCAACAATAATTATCCTAAAATCTCTCAATCCATAAGATCCCTATTAACACAAAACCGATATGCATCTCTCGATAAACCCGTCACTACTCGCCCTTCTCTCTCTTTCTTCTTTGATTCTCTATGCTTTCTGCTACTGCAGGGAAGACCTTAAGGTCGATTCTTTCTCTCTTTGTTTTGTTTGATTTTCTCTCTCTAGATTTCTGCACGATGCTTGATCAGGAATTCATTGAGATGCATATATGTGTGGTGTTTATCCACCGTAAGGTCAGTTCGTTCTCTAGCTTCATATATATATGGGAAGACCCATATATGTGTGGTGTTTATCTCGTCATTGACCTTAAGGTCAGTTCTATCTCTAGATTCACCTACTTTGCTTTGACGAATTAGTGTCTTTCCGTGTGCTTGACTGTGGGACCCAGGTGGACCCCACTGATGCTTGATCAGGACTGTAGATCCGGTAGTATACCCACGGGCGACCATAGGGATGGCGGACCCATGTGAGGTGGACCCCATTTGGCCCATCATCTAGCACCTTGATGATTTGGTCAGTTTGGGCGTGATTAGGGGGAAAATCAGTTTGGGCGACAAGCTGTTGTGGGACCCACTGGATGATCTGATCACAGATTTGGTCTGGTCATCGGGTCGGACATGTTGGAGCGACCTTAGAGATGTGGAACCGTGTGAGATGGGCCCTGTTTGGTCCACCATCCATTAACCAAAAGGGGGACAAGCGGTAGTGAGGAAGAAAAAGGCATTATCCGTTTTTGGGACTGTGGGGCCCAGGTGGGCCACCGATGGTAGATCAGGCCCATAGATCTGGTAGTGGGGGCCTGGGCGACCATGTTAGTGGGGACTGATCAATGGGCCCACTATCCAGTGATTCGATTGCTTCAGGCGAGAAAGAGAGATTAGATTCCCTCTTGGCCAGTTCGTCTCCAGTCAAGTTCACACTTCTCATGACATGCACAAAGATTCCCTCTTGACATGCCCATATCTCCAGGCCTATGCACATAATATATTTTTACAGTTTGTAGTCTTTGATATGACCGACCCAAGAAATACTGCTTGTAGGTTTTAGGCCTATTGCCCAAAGCAATCACGGGCCTATGCAGCATGTGTGAAGGGAATGAGTCGAAATTGAAGAGAATAGAGAGGTGGGTATTTTACTGTTGTCTTTCACTCTTTCTTATTTAATATTTTATATCATCTTTTTTTTTTTTTTTTTTTTTTACATATTTCTTCGCTTAAATATGTAATGATTTTTTGCCCTCATTTTAGATACTTAATTCAAATTAAGGGGTCATGTTAAAGATGATAATTAAAAGTGCAAGTAAGGCTACATGTAAGATTAGTTCTTCAATTGTAGGATTATTAGTATTCATTTGCTATAACCAGTTCTCGGCAATGTGTGGATAATGATAATGAGAGGTACTAGGGCTGTGTGTCCTATTGATAGTTAGTTACAATTTCCAAACAACTTGAATCCCTACCCTATCTACCCAGAAATTTATTCTATTCCTAAATCCCAACCCCACCCCCACCCCCCACCCACACACACACATACCTAGAATCTCTGTCTCTTTAATAATTTTAATCCGATGTGATGAATCATCTCTCGCCTTTCTCTAATTTGTGTTAGACCATTCCAACAATTTTCACTTTCTTATATGATTTTGTCTACATCGGTATTGGTTTTCCTATTTATATCCACTTACTTACAATTTTCAAACTTTCCCTCGGATGTGGCGCCGAATGTGGGTCAATTTAATGCAGTTTCCTTATTATATAGGGTTCCAAACAAAATAAAAAACTATAAATTCAAATGCCAACTAATATTATCCAATTTAATCTTAATTATTCAATTTAAACTATTTTAGATTTTTTACTCCTACCATAAGATAATATAATGAGGATTTTACCGGAAAAGTCTCCGAATTTGGCCACACCTCTCTACAGGTCCCCAAATATTATGCAACACAAAATCGGTCCGTATGGGTGACGCTAGCATCGCTGTTCTCACGGTATAAATATTCGCCTCGTCTTGCTTTTTTTCCACTTTTTTGCACTCCGGCTTTTCCACTTCGATAATACATCCCCTTCAAGAGTGGGATTCCCATGACAAGAGTGTTGGGGAGAGTGGAGAGGGAGAAGAGAGTAATCGTCCACTCCAAACAACCTCTAGAGCTAGTTTTGGTCCAGATTGTTAGAACCACCAACACATCTTTTGAAGAGTGTTCGCTGCAATGAATCTTAAGTTCACGGTGTAAGGACAACTGGTGGAGATGAAGTGGAAGGGGAGGAGAGGGACGGCAAAGAGGGCAATGAGAGCATTGATTGTGGCTGAAGATCTTCCACCATTTAACAGAGCCGTAGGCGAGGATCACTGCAACATAAAAAGGGACAACATCAGTGAGGATGCGGTAGAGGTCTGTTCCTATGATCATTTTTTAAGAAAACAACACCAAGAACAGGAAATGAGGAGATGGAGAGAACCCAGATGGCGATTGATGGGAATAGATAGGAAGAGATGTGTTCTTGGGGCTTTTTGGTTTTGATGGAAATCTAGGACCGGAGAGGAGGGTCCGTTTCTGCTGATTTTAACCAAGGCCAAAGAAGGGAAATCTGGAGAGGATTAAAACCTAGTAGAGAAATACTCAATAGAAGAGAGATGGTCTTTTACATAAATGAAAAAGAAAAAAACAGAGTCTCTGTTTTAGAGTGAGTCAACGACCCAAGAGAGAAAATGGGACGAATGATTGTTCTTTTGATAAGAGATTCGAAAAACAAGAAATGAAGAAAATGATGTTTTGAATCAACAACTAATGAAAGTGATCACATCAACCCATTTCAAAGAAAGCTTTAGCTTTTCAAGAACTATGCAGAAAATGTTAGTAGGCGAACGACGATGCTAGCGTCACTTGCTTCAGAACAGAGTGACGCTAGCGTCACTTACTCCATATTAAAAAAAACAAAAAAGCAAAATAGTACTAACGGACCCCGTTAGTGTTGACAATGTTGCCAGGACCCTACGGGATAAATGGCTATATTCTGGGATTTATCTAGTAAAATCCTCTAATATAATTGTTTCTTTTATTTCTATCTTTTTCTTAAAGTATTTCAAAAAAATAAATTTTACTATTTTTTTTAATTTTTGGCCCATGTTGGGCACGGGCCTCTCATACTAGAAATCAAACTATCCATTCGTATAATAGATTTCAGTTTTAGATTAATTCACTAAAGAACATGGTCCAATCATGTGTCAGTGTTATATTTTTTTACAGTTTGTCGGCTTTGATATGACCGACCCAAGAAATACTATTTGTAGGCTTTAAGCTTATTGCCCAAAGCTTTATCCAAAGCAATCACTTCCTTCACCACATCCGCTAAAACCCAAGGTGCTTTCACAAGCATGAAGCACATCTAATTGCACCGAAAGAATCACCTTCCACTAATGAATTATCAAGGTTTAATCAGCAAGATTCACAAAAGCCTATCTACATAGCCTCCACCTCTGCTTTGTTAAGCAAGAGAAAACCAACTCACCTAGAAAACGAAAGAATGTTCAAGTCCTTTGAGAAACACTTAGTTCTGTTATTAGGTTCTGTAACCTTGAAATTTGGGGACCTTACAATCTAGCAATTTGAGTACAGGATGAACTCGAATTCCAGCATAAAACATTAGTCATTTCAAATATCTGTTTCATTTTGGACCATTTTTTTCTGAACAATATTTTACTAACTTTCTTGCCATGGTTGAACTTAGTTTGTTTGTGAATAGTTTTGGAGCTTGATGCCAAAAATAACTGAAGAGGTTCTTTGGTAAGGTGCTCCATAAGAAGTTGAAAATATTGTGTTAATTGTTCTTAAAATGAAATTCAGAAGAGTATATGATTAATATTCAGCTGAATCTAAAGTGATTTATTCATTTTTGGGAAACTGGGTATTTATCTAGCATTCTACAATTATCATATATATATTTAACAGGGCAGGCCAATATCTAAAACATGGTATTTATTTCCTTTACTCTTCCTTACAGTCATTTCCCAAGAGCGAAAATTCTCCTTATCATAACTATCTCTCCTAAATAATCTCTCACAATAACTTTCAATTCAGCGTTTTCTTTTTCATTGAAGAGTTGGCCTTTAATGCAGTTTCCATATAAGTTTCATTATCATAATTACCTCTTGTAACGTTTCACAGTTACTGCAAATATCCATCGGTTTGTTTCCTCTCCTGAATAACCTCTCACAATAACTGCAACTTTAATGCTAATAGAGATGAGAAAGTTTCATATGTGGTCTTAAGACATCTTCAGCACTATTGTATGCAATACCATTAACATTTCCTAATTCATGTGAAAATTGAACATGCAATATCAAACAAGCAAGAAATTGGGATAAGTGAAGATGTTGGAGCAAATACTTTGGAAGCAATACTAAATAGAGATAATATTGCTGAGACAAGTGCAAGTGTTGAGACAAAATATTAGGTGTTGGGACAAGTCAATGTGCTGAGACAAGTGCAACATATGAGACAAGTGACATAAATGACACAAGTGGATAGGGAAAAACAATTGCACGAATCGAACGAGTTGATGGACAGTAGAAATATCATAAATTGAATGATGGAGACTTATAAATATTTGTCCTGTTTTATTTTAGTACATTGGCCCTTAATATTGTAGTTCTTTTATATGCTTTTTTATATACTATTTATATTTAATAAAATTTTAAAATATTTGCTTTTGAATAATTTTATTTCTTATTTATGCTCATAATTTTGCTTTCTCTTCTTCATTCTTATAAGGTTCATATAACGTTCATGCATGGTATATGGAAGTAGAAATTTTAGTTATTCCATTGCATGATGGAGCATCAACATCAGCCTCATCTCCGACTACATCCCATGATATGTTACATAGCAAAGACAGCTCTAGCATGATCGCCACTGATACCATAAAGAACACTGTAAGTTTGACTCGAACATGATTCGATGTTTTGCTTTTGATAATTGATTTAGATTTATATATAAGATTCTTTTAAAACATTTCCCTTTATATAAAAAAAATAATGCCTCCCATATGCATTTGACCAATAATTGCTTTCTATTTAAATTTAAATTTGCTTTCAACTAAATTCTTTCTGTCTATCAAATATTCACGCCCCATGAATGGGAAGACATAAACATACATGGGGTTCTCCAAAAGATAGTGACCAATCTTAAATTTTAAATATAAGTTTATTTAATGTACTTTGTTTGTTTACTGGGTGTCTACTTTCACTTTAAATTGGGTTTTCCTTCGATCGATTAAAGGCCAGTGTTGGACGCGGGCCCTGAAGCGCGCGCGCGTGCGTGCGTGTTTATCTATATATATATATATATAGAGCAATAGGTGTGTGTTTATCTATATATATATATATATATATTTATAGAGCAATAGGGACCCCTGCTTTGGAAAGCGCCACATCAGCGCTCTTAAAAAAATTATTTTTGGGGGACGCCATGTAAGCATTCTGATAAAATGACACATGGCATCACAAATAGTTGAAATGCTATAATCCCTCATTTCTACCATCATCCTCTTCTAAAATCTTGTAACTTATCAATTTAATTAATGTATATTCATTTCTATCCCAAACTTATCTCCCAAATCTATCCATCCATATGCCCTAAAATCTCTCTTAATCACGTCATGAGGTTTCCACACGTTTGAATAATCTATTGAATGTCTATTCATTGCTACCCCCAAACTTATCTCCTAAAATTTGTTCACCTCTATCCCCTACAATCTCTCTAATTTGTTAAAGTCTCCATGCCTAGACACAACCAAGTGAAATCTCTTTAATCCTTCACTTCTTAATCTACTTCTATTCATAGAACGACACTGTCGAACCATCTAACTTCAGCACTCCCTCTATCACCTCCACTTTCCATGCTATTATCTGGAAATGGAGATTTGGCTCCACCATGACCCAAACTCTTTTTGCCATCCTTGTTGTTCTTGGACCCATTGGTCCTTTTTTTTTTTCCTTTGATTCTCAAGTTTCCAGCTCCTTGATGCCAAGTTCCTAGGTTCTTGCAATGGGGAAGCATATGGCTTTTTAAAGAAGTGGATGAATGAGTAGGTGGGTTTGAGAATGGAAATCTCTCGCCATTCAATGAGTGGGTTGCCTCTCTTAATTGTGGAGCTCTTTTGATATTTGATGCACGTCTCTTTTTTACTTTCTATAAATTTTGTCTCACATTTTTTCATAAATCATAGGACAGAGTTTTCATTTTTGTAGGTACCATCGCAATCTATTATAGTGTTTGACTTTTTAATGTATCTATTTTTTGTTTATTTGAGTTTTAGCAATAATCTTTATTGTCTTTTTATAACCATCATTATCTCAATTCTTCTCTTTGCAAGCGACTTTAAAATTAGTTTCCAAAACCTATTGCAACCATATTATCCCAATGGAAGCACCTCTCATCTGCATAAGCTTGACCAGTCTCTGGTGTTTATCATAAATCCAAAATATTGTCATTTCAATCAACTCCTATATTAACTAAATTGGTGCCCAACTGATTACTTAAAGTTGACATGACTTTCTTTTGATCTTTTTTTTATTTTATTTTTTTATTTTTTGAGTGTCCCTGTTTTTCATTAATACTAATAGATGTGTGGCACAATTTGATAGCAATTATGTTTGCATTTCAGGCCTGCATTTCAGGCCTCAAGTTTATTCAAGTATTTTACTACTTGGCCTTTTTAAAACACACTTTTGGATATTCTATTTCGGTATAAAGCAGGTGGCCAGTCAACATAGCTACCTAATTTTTTAATCTTTTTTGTTATTATATCATTGACATGAGCCAGTATTTTTTTGGGTTTTTTTTTTTTTAATTTCTAATGTTAATCATGCTAAACACCAGATCAATATATTAGAAGTGAGCCCACTAAATTGATAAAAGAAAAACTAAAAGCCTACTGAATGATTTTCATTATTTAAAAGAAAAAAATTTTAAGGTAAAATTTGTAGTTTATCTTTAAAGATCTTGTAATAAACTATTTAATTTTTTTTATTGAGGCCCAGGCTTAGGATGGACCATTATCTGAAAATGTAAGGAGCCCGCTGAATGATTCTCATGATTTAAAAAAAAAAAAAAAACTGAAAGCGGAATTTGCAGTTTATTTTTATAAATTTATAATAAACCACTTAAACTTTTTTTATTGATGCCTGGGCTTAGCACGGGCTGCGTTGCTAGTTTAAATAAAAAAAAGTGTTGGGATGAATGAGATGGATGTATAACATAGTAGATAAATGTGGCATTTTTCTTTATTGGAATTCAGTGAATTTTTGTATGTATAATTTTTGAATTCTCATATCTATGAAATTGCTAAATCCTCATTTGTACTTAGCATCCAGAAATTCCACAAAAGAGTAAAGATGTTGGAATTTCGAAGGTCATTTCAGACTTTATAAGTGGCTGAAATTTGAAATTCTAGTAAATAAATGTCATTTGCAATTGTCAGGGGACAAACCACCACTTCATGTCTAAAACATCCCAACATGCTAAATTATTATCAGAAATTCTAATAATAGAATAGGCCCTAAAACTTGTACAAGATCATAAATAAAACGACCTACAACTTCACTATATATAAGAATATAATGATAAAGGACTCTTATTTGGGCTCAACATTGACTTATCTGGGAGTCCAGGAGAGACGTCATAATTGCAGGGATCAATGAGTTCTTATAAACGCCTCTCTAAATATGATTTACATATTCTCGGATGTGGCTTTTAAGAAGTCTAATAGAAATTCTTCTTTTGGTTTTATCTTATTTTCCAAAAGGATACTTTGTGGTGTAAGGCTCCTAAAGGCCATATATATTACAACAAAATACGGTTATGCCAACGTAATCACCGCGTCTGAAAAAATTAGAATCGCGTCGGCAAAGGATTTCCCAACGCATTTCAGTGTGTCGGCCACGCGTTGGCAACTTGCCGTGGGCAAATCCATAGCCGATGCTATTTTAATTGCGTCGACAAGTCCCTGTACAATTCCCAACGCACTGCATCGGCCAACACGTCGGCTAAAAGATGTGCGTCGGTGTAAAATTCAGTTTTCCTTATTCGAAAACTATATTTGCCAATGCAGTATCATCGTCAGCAAAATAAAGGCCGACACTGGCAGTGCGTTAGGAATTCCTAGTAATAGCCAATGCTGGCAGTGCATTGGGAAATCATAGTAATTGTCGACGTTTGTAGCATGTTGGGAATTCCTAGTAATAGTCGACGCTGGTAGTACGTTGGAAATTCATAGTAATGGCTGACGATGATTAAGTGTTGGGAATTCATGAAATAACCGACGCTATCAATGCGTTGGGAATGCATGAAATAGTTGAAGCTACGAATGTGTTGGGAATTCATAAAATAGCCGGTGCCAATAACGTGTTTGGAATGCGCTATATCATTGGGCTAACATATCACTGACGCACATATCACGCCTGGAAAGATTTTAATACTTTTTCTTTTTTGCAACACGCGCTGCGGCGCTGGTGCGTCGAGAAAGATTATTATTATTTTAAAAAAAATTAAATTTTCATTTCCTGTATACCACAAATAAAAATCTGAATACCTATTCAAACCAACAAAATTGATGCAAAAACTAATTTAAAATAGGTTTATCAACAAATCCAAAATAACATCCACAACCAAATATCCTACAACTATAAACCAAAATAAACCCACAAATCTCTAACATACACAAATATTACTACTGGATCATTTCCAAAAACTACTAACATTCACAAATGTCTGTGAACAAAATAAACAAGGTAATCCCTAAGAGCCTGCAACCAGCACAATAAAATCCAAAACCAATCTGCAAAACCAAAACAGAACACCATCAGAATACAAGTAGCAATAAATTCTTGCCTGGTCAAGCATCCACTCCAATAAAGATAATGGGATAATGGTGTTAGAAAATTGCTGCGGCTAGGAACCCTGAATATTGCATATATATTAATGCGGAAACTATTATAAACGAAGATGATCAAAGACCATACCTGCGAGATTTCTCTGATTTGATCTCGGTCTTTCTGATCTGATCTCGGTCTTGTAGCAGCCCGAAAATCTCAAGATCTTCTATTATATTCCTCTATGCTCAAACGTGCACCAGTGAATGGGCCTCTTCTGCGAATTCTCTCTGCTCTCTAAAACGAGATTTTTCTTGTTATTTGACCTAGAGAGCAACGGTGCATATTTATACGCTACAATAGAGACCTTAAAAAGTAAATAAGGATAGGCTCCTTATAGAAGCAGGAAACCTTAATTCGACCCAAATTAGAATCTTACTTCCATAAATTACAATTTAGTCCAATAGAGAATTATAATTGCACTCCTGTCCTTATTCTCAAAATAATATTTCGAGCTTCTTGTTATTAAATGCTTATTAATCTCCCCACATTAAGATTTCAGATATCCATCAATTAAATAATTACTGACATCTATATTTAATTGATATCTTTATAATTCCTTGAGACCTTACACTTAACTTATTTAATATGTCGGACACAAAGTCCACCTGCAGGGTTTGATATAATCAAAACTTAAAAGCTTCATCAAGGGGATATCATCAATCTTTATTACGGGATGTGGATTTCGTCAATAAACTAATATGCACCATACGCGTAGTGTAGTCATCCAATTTACTGAAACTATTAACCCATAAAATATCTCACTCCTTCGTAAATCAAAATGTCAAACACTAAATGTATGTGTCTATTATTTATGTCAGGATTAAGAGTACAAGCACTCATAATAACCATTTGGATGTTAATCATCTTATATAGTCAGAATAAAGACAATAAATCCAAAAGCGGTCATGTTCAATACACACAAAGTGTACTAGCATAATGAATCGAAACTATACTATTTTCCACAGCCAAGACAAGTCTGCTGAAACATCATGCTACAATCATACCGATGGTGTGTCCAAATCCATCTAGATTGTAAACAACTTATATTCTATAAGAACCGACAAATAAGTCCTCCGTGTATAACTAGAACTCTACATACCAACTTGTCTACTTTATAGAATAAAAGACACACATGCATAATAATAAATAATGCAATCATTTGCCCATACAAAATCTCAGTTAGATGAAAAGACAAAACATACTAATGAATGAACCAGTCAAAGACAAATACATAACAGAATGTTTTTAGTATAAATCTCCAACAAATGGGATAATATTAAATTAGCATAATAATTTTATATAATCACTTTACAGTACCCATACGACAATAACAAAAAATCACCTGTAGAGTATCCTATCCAAAAGCTCCCCACCTTCACAAAACCTGAAACATATGATAATGAAAGGTGAATATGGAAAAGATAATCTCTCTGTAAATGTAATTTGAATAAAAAAAAAAAGACAATTATACTTGTCACAACTCGCATAATTCAAATCTTAAGAACACAAGCTTCTGAAAAACACAAGCTGATTATTAGTCTAAATAAATAAAAAGAAACAAATCTACAAACTTAACCACTGACACAAGTTTATAAGTCAACCATAATTTTCACAGCCCTTGTTACACCCGTACTGGAATAAAACCGACGCAGTACCAATTAATGTAATTGGACTGGAGAGAGCCCAGAAACTCATAAACCAGAAAATCCAGAAATTTTTTACAGGAATTTAGGAATTGTAAATCAACGAGGAAACCAAATTGACCCACAAGTTAACCTCAGATGTAAAGATATTTCAATCCAAAGGGAGCCTTACTTGACCAAACAGAGAAACAATGAGCAATATATGAATAAGAGCCTGAGAATGAGTGCAACCATCTGTCAACCCTCACAAATAGAGATATAGAGTTCCTAAACTTGGAAAACTCTAAAATCAATTCCAGAACTTATCCTAGGCAGGACATATGG
The DNA here is from genome assembly GCA_029852735.1 of Persea americana. NCBI lineage: Eukaryota > Viridiplantae > Streptophyta > Magnoliopsida > Laurales > Lauraceae > Persea > Persea americana. The sequence continues at coordinate 56,326,777 of CM056814.1, read as the reverse complement.
CAAAGGAAGGGTTGATGGTTCAATAATTATTTTCTTAGAGGAAACTCACCATTACATGCATATGGATAAAAGCAATTGTCATCATAGTTTAACATTAGCCGATAAAGATGTATATCACCCATATTATATTACCATCCCTAACGATTTCCGCAACATAGCTGTGCAATATTTGTCCCAAAAATATTTGCATAGTTGAATATTTTATGATATTTGTTGGTTCCGGCATCTTAATTTGTTCTAAAACCCTGCACTTATTTAAGATGTTAATATACAAACTCTAATTATAAATAATACAAATCTGCACTAAAGTAGTAGTAAAAGGACCAGTGGACGCAGAAAATGGAGAGGATTATATCTGAAAATTAAATGTAGAAACAACCTTTTTGTTTAGATGCTTGCCTCAACCTCTAATTCAATCAGAACTCTAATTATAGGTTTGGGTTTACCTAAGTGCAAATTGGGTGTGGCCTAGGTTGAGATAATATAATACCCAACAAGCCCTATGTGCATACCTAATCTCAGTTTTCAAACTATGAACTCCACCACACGAACCTATAACCACCATCACATGGAGATACCCATTTATGCTATATAAATTTAGGAGGAATTCATAGGTTTGGTGAGATTGAACCAAACCATACGATAACCCACCTTAGTTCTATAAGAGAATTTCCCTGGGCCCTAACCCTAGGGCCTGCATCATCAAGACTCCAGAGTGAGGTTTTCCCCAATACCATTCATACACCTTCTCTAGTCTAATTTGATAGCCAGAATATTTTTGTTCCCACCTCAAACATATGAATCATCAGTTTAATCGCAGCAGAGTAATCCTGCCCACTTCACATTCGTGGGGAATGAAACATAAAAAAATCCGATGCAACAACTGACAGACATGACGTAATAACTCATGAGATACTCACATCTTTTGCATGAAACGTAATCAAGCAGTAATCATAATCAGAATAAGAAAACCCCAACAAAAAACCCCAATCCCCCAGCACAACTAAACCCCATTCTCGAATAGACATCAAACCAAATATATACATAAATCAGGCCCAAAGATCCTAACTTTGCAACAGAATCATCATCTACATCAAACAAATAACAAATAACACACACACACACACACAAAAAAAAAGCATTAAAACAGGATCATACAATGACAGGAGACAATCAAACGATCTTAATTCAAGGCAAGTGGCATCATACTAACACAAATCTGATTGCAATTTATATTTCTGAAATGGATCATATGTGATAGGCCATTCGTGTGAACCCCCTCACCCCACCCTTCCCTCTTCCATAGGACTGATCAAGCAGGGGCTTTTGGAATTGGAGCCAATGGAAGGTAGGCTTTTTCCTTGTGTATTTGCATAACCCTAACCATACACTATCCACATTCACAAAGCCTAATAATCACTGCAACAAGACCACTGAAAAACCAGAAACAGAAATCTTCTATTTCATAGCAACAACAATAAAAACACAGGGAGGGCTGCTGGGCGAGTGGGAGAGGATGGAGGCTGGGGTGGTCGGGGGAGAGAGAAGGGGGAAAAGACATACCTGTGCCAATTGAAAGAAACTACTTTGGTTAACAAGGGTTTAATCATCAAAGGGTTTGATCATCAGAGGCTTTATTATATTTGAGAATTAAAGATAAAATTCCACAACTTTTAGCCGGGCTCCTATGACCCCCACTAAAAATAAGTTTTATTGTCGCCCCAGTTAGTGGCCGCCGCTAAAAACATATTTTTACCCTCCAATATATTAGCTTTGAGGGTTAGAATTTAGAGATAGAGAGAAGAAAATACCTGCTGCCGTGCGAGAAGTCTACCGGGGGATATGAGTTGCCTCTGCGTTTCGGCGAAAAGAGATATCCAAAGTGAGAATTCCAGTGGGAAGGAAGTCTTGAGCTATAGGATCGAATCTTATGAACTGGGGGTGTAAATTGGGCCAGGCCTGGGCCTAGAACACCTGTCTACGTGCTGTGGCCCGAACCAGCCCGGCCAATGAACGGGCCATGCTGGGCCAGGGTGCCGACATTGCATAGGCTGTGCTGGGCCTGGCCCCAATTATCAATCAGATATGGGCCTACTATAATAAATCACATGTCTATGGGCCCACTTTTTTAGAAAAGTGTAAAAATGGTACCATGAGATCTTGTACCCACACGTTAACATGCAATCCGATCAAACAGAACCCACTTGCTCCCAACCAACCAAAAGTTAATAACTAAAAATTAAAAAAATAAAGCCAAGCATGATTCTGCACACGAGAGATAGTAAGAGGAGAGAAGGGGAGAGAGGCGGGAATCAAGAGAGAAAGAAGAATACCTTCAGGAGAGAGGGACCACTGCGCGCCGTGTGCCGTCCACCAATGTAATGCCAAAGAGGAAGATCAAGGGGAAATGGAGACAATTGAGGATTATGGTAGATTTGGAGAAAGGGTGGGATAGGATTTTTATTAGGTTTTTAAGTGGCACTTATGGGCTCAAAATACTGGCCTTATGTCCTTTTTTCAAATTAGGTGGGGTTTTTCCTTATATGTGGGTCCGACCATCGATTAATAATCAAAGCTGTTCAGAATGAGCACTCCATACATTTATAAGGTATTGTCAAATCTCATTTTGAGTGCAGATTATCTCATCGTACGATTGAACACACAAAAAAAGTTAATAAAACAAAAAAATTTAGCCATGTTTTTTTGTGTGGTAAATGTTATGGTGGAACCAACTTAATTCTAAAAAAAAGGATTGGGATACCCCATAAATAAGTAAGTTGGTCATTTTGAACGACTCTGATTATCCATATATGGGCACGAGTGGGACCCACTCACAAATTCCTAGCTACTCCTCCAAAAGCCATTGCAGTTGACCCCCAGAATTTAAAAATAATAATAATAATAATTAAAGAGGCATAGGGTTGGGAATAAATCGAAGCATTGAAAACGGTGTGCCCAAATTATTTTGGAAAGAAAGAATTTTACTAAATGGGCTTTTGCAGATGCAAATCATGCGTTGGCAATGGTGCAGATAAAAAGTCAGAGCTTTTCCAATGCACACCTGTGCGTCACCAGTAGACAAACTAATTGCAAATGCATTATTGCGTTACCATTAGGAAACCACGCATTGGCAAGACTTTTCCTCCCTTTTGGAGAAAATTTTTGTTGGTGCCAACATGTTTTCTACGGTTTTTGCCAACGCAGTCTTACTTGCGTCGGTAAAAATACCGATTTTTTGTGACTTTTGCCAACATAGTCCAAATATGCATCGGAAATAAGACTTTTATCAACGCATATTATCACTGCGTCGGAAAATAGTGTCGGAAAATGTGCAGTTTGTCATAGTTGGGGCTTTGCGGATGCAACTCCTGCATTGGCAATGGTATGGATAAAAACTCAGAGCTTTCCCAACGCACACCTGTGCGTCGCCAATAGGCAAAATAATTGCCAACACACTATTGCGTTGCCATTAGGAAAATATGTGTTGGCAAAACTTTCCTTCTCTTTTGGAGGAAATTTTTCTTGGTGCCAACATGTTTTCCACAACTTTTGCCAACGTAATCTTATTTGCGTCGGTAAAAATAGCAATTCTCTGTGACTTTTACCAACGCAAATTTTCACTGCGTCGGCAAACAATGCCGGGAAAGGTACAGTTTGTTGTAGTATATGCTCGACTCATCCACTAAAGCTCAAGCAAATGTTTTCCTCTTCACGTTGAAGATAACCGTTGAGCCTTAACAAATAAAAACAAAAGAAAGAAAAGAAGAAAACGTTTTGACATATTTGCAAATAATGCCTACGAAGCTTAAGCATTTCAAGAATCCATTTCTCTGATGCCCTTGAAATAATTAGTGTCATCACTAGAGATGAGGAATGGACGATCAAATTAATTATTTAGGAATTTAATCTTATAGCTAAAGTCTTTCAAAATGCAGATATTAAATGGTCTAATTACTACCAGAACTAGTAGGGACATATTCAAAAAAGCTCATATACTCTCATCATAAAAATAATAATAATAATAGCAATAATAACAAAACAACAGCAACTGAAAGAGAAGAAAAAGAAAAGAGAAACAACATACAAATCCATAATTGGAAGACGATGTAGGCGCGCAACTGAGGCAATCGCAAGGCACCCAAAACTGATCACTCCCTGTGTCCGGCGCCACCAAGAAATCTTTGCTCAGCGTCCCTAAGGAAACCGTTGCATAATGCAAACTGAATTTCTCACCCAAAAAAGAAATAGTGAAGAGAATTTCAAAATCCAATTCCTTCCAAGTAACATGTGAACTATAATTCGCTTTAAAAAATAAGAAAAGCAATCCATATAACATGTGAACTACAATTCTCTTAAAAGAAACTCATGCCTAGCTCTGAAATAGTAGAAAAAGAAAAAAGCACTCATGCCCGGCTCTGAAAATTTTAAGTGACAAAGGTTTGAAATCTTACCCATTAAAAAGGTGAAAATTTTGCAATGGCGAAATGCTTCAAATGATACGATGAATCTGACAATCGGAATGAATGTTACTCCTGTTGGAAGATAATTCGACGTCTTGGGCTGATCAATTCGACTTCTTTTTATCATGACTCTCCCTAATACAATCCTTCATCTGACCTACATCCATACAAGCAAAGAATCTAAGATCCAAGGTCATTAAATCGGTATGCATGAAAACTTTTATATGAATGAATTCTGATTGAGAACATCGAAGGATATCACATGATGGATTTCATATACAGCGCGCGGCAAAGAAAGTAATCTTTGCATTAGACCACTGATGATTAATATAAAAAATGCTGCTACACAACAAATAGTGTAATCTTACACATTTAGCATTAACAAAATCTTAAAATTTAAAAATTAGATAATATTATTTTGTTGATTTATTTTGGTTAAATTATCAACAATTGAGCCTATCTCATCAATTGTATCACAAAAAATATTAGTAGCTTTTCTGCAAGCTTAGAAGGTATAGTAAGTAAAGCTTTAGATGTTGTATTTTATATATTTCCATATTTCTCTACTAGCTTGGATTAACTGTGATTGGTCAACTTAGTTTGAAAAAGGAAAAGCTCCTTGAGTTCGGTCCAGCTGACCTTGATTTTGGTTGGGTTTGGGTTGGCCCCTCTATAATTTGGATGTAATTAGGTTGAGCTGGCCTATGACCTAAATGAATTGTCATTTTTGCAGTAATACATAACTGTTATTTAAGACTTTTGAACAAAAATGAATTCAGAATAGACTAGTATATTGAAGTTTTTACTGAATTGTCATTTTTTAAGACGACACAGAGAATTTAAGTTTTTAATTCATGTTATCAATATTCTTGTCATCCATATATAGGTGTAAATATGTGGAGTTTTATTTTAGTAAGAATTTTTTGCACATTGTATTATAGTATTACAGGAGCCTTCCTGTGGAGCCCACATGGGGCCATACCAATCACAGGGGAGGTGAGGATGCATGGAAAGATCAAAATGAGCCTTAGGAGTGTGAACAATATTAATCTGATCAGATCACCCTAACCTCTTGATTTGTGGCCCTTAGCTTTAATCATTTTTAAAAGGCATTGAATTTTCAGATAAGGCTACTTTCCTGCAAGTCCCTTATCCTGTGAGCTCTAGGTTGTCCCCTTAGTGGGGCCCATGGTGGGCCACATAAATCATGAGGAAGGATGGGAATGATAACGCCTTAATGGACCCACCCGTGTGCAAAACTTCAAGTCCATTAGATCATCCTAACCCCTTTGACATTTGGATGGGTGTCAAACACCCTCCATTGAATTGAGTATTTAAGAGGAAGAACGTCAAAAATAAAAAAAATAAAATAGAAAAAAGATAAAAACTGGAAAAAAAAAAAAAAAAAACCATGGAAGATGAGCTTTACCGTTGCATACGTTTCGACTACTGTGGATTAGCTTCCCACGTTGCACCTCCCGATGTAATACTTGGCCAATCTGTTGTGTTAGGTTGCTTAGGAAGCCTCAAATTTGGACATTCATCTATTTTGAGCTTTATCAATGAAGGCAAGGCCAATGTGTCACGACGAATTATACTTTTCAGTTTGGGTAATTCCTCTAGTGTGAAACTGCGTAATTGTGGGAATGGATTCTCAGGTAGGGAATTGTCATGACCTTCTATGATTTCCTCTAATCCTTTACAATAGCTCACACGAAGGATCTGTAACTGATCTAAGTTTTGCACTATTTCAAATGGGAAGAGACTTTTTTGATTGTGACAATGACACAGATAAATTTCATTCAGCTTCCGTAGGCATATGTGTGGCACTTCACCTTTAAATAGCTTCTGTAAGCTTCATAGGTCCATGAGATATAGTTTCTCAATATTTTGTAGTGCATTTTCTCCAACATCACTCCAATCTAAAATGCATTCCATTTCCACACACCCTCGGATATCAAGAATTCGTAAGCCGTTTGCATCACCCACTAACTGAGAAACATCTTTTACATCAGCATCAAGAAATTTTAAACCTTCTGTAGGTGTCACCATCACCTTAACAACACGAGGATAATTGTTGCAACCACATATTTGCATCTCCTTTCATGCAGCTGGACTTGGATTATGTCTATTTGCAACCCTGAGCTCCCTACTCAGTTTCAAAAGCAAGTTTAAGATACACAAGTGCTCCAATTGTAGGTTGGGTGAGACATGGACCAGCTGGTCTGGATTGGACCGAGTTCGTCCACATTTGGGCTGAGTTGGGTCTTAGACAATGTTCTGGATCAATAGAATATGGACAAAGCCCAAAGCCTATGTCTACCTAAAGGCCAGACTACATGGTCCAGCTTGCCTGGTGTGTATCCAACACAGATGGACCCAAAAAAAAAAAACACAGATGGACCCGAACTAATCTTTGCAATTTGGGCTGCACTAGGCATGTAAATCTGGGCCGTTATGACCGGGCCCAGTCATGCCTGGCCCGGGCCGACATGGCCCATGAAAATTATACGGGCCGTGCCGTGCCATACCGTGCCGTGCCATACCGTGCCGTGCCCACTTCTTTGGGGTCAGCCTATCACAGCCCTAGTCGTGCCGTGCTGCCCGTGGGCGGCCCACATCTCCCCCTCGATCTGAACGAGTCCCCGCAATCTCCTGAGAAATCAGATCCCTCTTTCTTCTTCTTCTATTATTTTTTGTATTTTTAAAGAGACAAAGAAAATCACAATTCTTGTCTTTCATTATTTATAAGATTTGTAAATCGCCTTTCATGGCAAAATTGCCTTCCACGGTACAAAATCGCCTTTCACGGCAAACTAAACAAAATCGCCTTTCACGGCATTTAAAACCTTGTCTCTTTCTTTAAATATATATACAATGGAAAGTTAGAAAAAAAGTTTGATTTCCTTTATACTTGTGAAGGTGAATCTCCGGATCACCATTTCAAATTCCAAGTAGAATAGAAAATCTGGCATACCCGTACAAAATGTTGATGCTCGCTTCTTTTTTTTCCGCCCCGCCGCACCCCGGCAGACCCGGGATGGAGGAAGGCAAGAGAAAAAAAGTCGGGACCATCAGACTTGATTTTGGGCTTGCATGAACAAGCCGGCTCGTGCTGAGTAGTTTTTGTAGTTCGGTGGAGGATAGGTTTCTCCCCTTTCATGTAAGCGACATGATAGAACCGGTTCTCCTTGAGAGGGGTCAGGTATGCTGGCTTTGCAAATGTCCACGACCTTCTTTGTTTTGGTGAAGATCTCGAGGACCAAGTCTTAGGGTAGACCTGGTTTTTTGCAGGTTGAGACTTCGCGGGATTGCCATGAGCCTCAGGTTTTTTGGTGACCGCATTTGGTGTCGGGGCAGCGATACGTTCAGGGGTAGTCTTCTGCTTCTTAGCAGGCGCCGTCTCTTCTACGGGTAGTGGAAATGGTCCCAGTAACCCGAAGACGATAGTCCGGGGAGTGGAAGTCGACCCAGTGTTTTGAGAGTTGCCGAGGGAGGTGACGCTTCGGCAGCTAGCAGAGCGCTTGTAACTGCGCTTGCTTTGCTTCGTCGTCCTCTGCCCCCGCTCCGGCTGCTGAATCTGAAGATCGTCCAAAAGCTGACGCTGCACAGTTCAAGCTCGAAGCTTGCCCAGAAGCCGACGTTGCGCAGATAAAGACTGATGACAACGCCGAAGCCGCTGCTTGAGAAATATTTTTTATTTTTCTCCCGATGTAAATCTTGGACTTTGTACTTCCATTTTTCTTATGAATGAAATTGCACTTTTGCTTTTCAATGTTTGCCTCAAACATCTTTTGTGTGCCTGATCTCAGTTCTCTAACTAAGCTCTTCACATATTTATCAGTTTTCCTTAAGTGTTTGAGTTTGTTTCAATAACCGGAACCCCGTGTGCTCTTGAGTTCCATAACTCAAGGAACTTGTATCTGAATACCAAATTTGTCCATAGCATAGTTCGGTTCGCAACAGAGCTCGACGGGAGCAAACCAGATTTAGTTCTTTAACATAAAGGATACAAGATGTTCATCTCGGTGACAGAATATTTGGTTCCGCAACCGAACATATTCCCGAACACCGAGGTAGACACCGAGTTCTTTAACTTGGTGCGCCTTAACCGTTTAAGGCTTTTTCTTCATTTCCCTAATGCTCTGTAGGAGTTAGGTAGGTAATTGCCGAGTTCAGTAACTTGGCGAGAATTGAAGACAAGAGAGAGCAATCCTTCCAGAAAAATAGCTTTTATTGATTTCGAGGTAGATACCGAGTTCTTTAACTTGGTGCGCCTTAACCGTTTAAGGCTTTTTCTTCATTTCCCTAATGCTCTGTAGCAAATAGGTAGGTAATTGCCGAGTTCAGTAACTTGGCGAGAATTGAAGACAAGAGAGAGCAATCCTTCCAGAAAAATAGCTTTTATTGATTTCGGAAATTGAGTACAATTCAAAAATAATATTTCGTAAGGTGCGTCGCATTCAATGGCCATGGTAACTCTTTAGCCTCCATGTCCTCAACTCTGTATGTTGATCGTCAGGCGGTTGAGATCACCTTGAATGGCCCGTGCCAGTTCGGTGCCAGCTTGCCTTCGTTCGGGTTCATATCCCCAGGAAGTGTCTTCTTCAAGACCAATTCTCCAACCGAGAATCTCCTCTCTTTGACCTTTTGGTTGTAGCCTCTAGCCAATTGTTGCTGGTAGGCAGCTAAGCGGATAGTTGCCGTGTCTCTTTGCTCCTCGGCTAGGTCTAGCTCTCGGGCTAGATTCACATCGTTTTGGCGTTTATCGCAGAGCTCAGACCTTAAGGTCGGAAGACCGACCTCAAGCGGGATCACGGCCTCCATTCCGTAGGCCAAAGAGAAAGGTGTTGCTGAAGTGGAGCGTCTTGGAGTGGTTCTGTATGCCCATAAGACACTCGGAAGTTCTTCCTCCCATCTCCCCTTAGCTTGGTCTAGCCTCTTTTTAAGCCCATCGAGCACCACCTTGTTCGATATCTCAGATTGGCCGTTGCTTTGTAGGTATGCCGGAGTGGAGTAGACATTTCTAATGTCGAGCTCCTGGCAGAAGTTTCTAAAGAAGTTGGAATCAAACTGAGTCCCGTTGTCCGAGACCAAGGTTCATGGGATCCCAAATCTTGTGATGATGTTCTTCCACACAGAGTTCATCGTGTCCTGTTCGGTGATGGAGGACAACGGTTCGCCCTCAATCCACTTGGTGAAATAATCAGTGGCTACTATTAGTCACCTCTTATTCCCTGGAGTTCGGTGGAGCGGTCCCATGATGTCCAAGCCCCACTGAGCAAAGGGCCATGGACTGGAGAGTGGGCTCAGATCCTGTGTTGGCTGGTGGAGGGGGAGTGTGAGAACTTCTAGCACTTCTTGCATTTTCTGGCGTACAGTTGAGCATCCTTCTGCATGTAAGGCCACCAGTAGCCTTGACTGGTGGCTCGGTATGCTAGTGACCGACCTCCAATGTGGCTTTCGTAGATTCCCTCATTAATTTCATAAAGGAAGTCTTTAACTTTGCTTGGGTGAAAGCACTGGAGGTAAGGGCCGATGTAGGTCTTCCTGTAAAGCTTGCCATCCGGAGACAACCAAAACCGAGCTGCTTTTAGCCTGATTTTGTGAGCCTCATTCTTGTCTTCAGGAAGTCAGTCATCCCTTAGATAAGCGATGATTGGGTCCATCCAGCTCGGACCGAGATCAACACACATAACCTGTCGAGGTGGTTGGAGCTCTATACTTGGTTTCTCCAGCGTTTCCACTTCGACGGTTCTCTTATTCCCAGCCTCGACAGCAGAGGCCAGGTTGGCAAGAGCATCGGCATGAGAATTAGAGTCCTTACCGATTTGTTTGACTTCAACTCTTTCGAACTGAGAGAGGAGCTACTTTGCATGAGCCAGGTAGGCTGTCATCCTTTCATCACGAGCTTGGCAGTCTCCATTCAGCTGGCTCGTCACCAGTTGGGAATCGCTGAAGACCACCAGCTGTCGTGCCTCTAGGATTTTAGCGCTGTTGTGCCCCGCAATGAGTGCTTCATACTCAGCTTCGTTATTAGACGCCTTGAAGCCAAGTGTTAAGGCTTGTTCGATGACAAGGCCCTCTGGAGATTGGAGGACTATGCCAGCGCCAACCCTTTTGGATGTTGAGGATCTGTCGACGAAGACTTCCAAGTTGAATTAAGGAAGACTTTTTCCCTATCCTTATTGAATGCCAGTTCGGTATCTAGCTGTCTCGGTGCCAAACTAGGAGAAATGAATTCCACGATGAAGTCCGCCAAAACTTGGGCCTTGATTGCCGTTCTGGGTTAATACTTGTTATCATACTGCTCCAGTTCGACAGCCCATCTTTAGATCCTCCCAAAGAAGTCCGCATTTCTGAAAAAGGACTTGAGCGGATGTTCTGTAACAACCACTATAGTATATGTCTAGAAGTAGATAGAGAGTTTGCGGTAAGCACTGACGAGTTTTAATGCAAGTTTCTCCAGTTGCAGGTACCTAGTCTCGGCATCGAGGAGGATCTTGCCCGTGTAGTAAATGGACTTTTGTTGCTCGTTCTCTTCCCTGATGAGTACCGAGCTCACTGCATGATCCGAGACCGCCACGTACAAGTATAGCACTTCTCCCTACTTCGGTGAAGACAACAGGGGTGGTGAAGACAAATAGTGTTTGAGCTCCTGTAGAGGTCGGTCGCACTCCGGAGTCCACTAAAACGTCGAACTTTTCTTCAAAAGTTGAAAGAAGGGTCGGCATTTGTTAGAAGCTCCGCTGATGAAGCGATTGAGCGCGACGGCCATTCCGGTGAGCCTCTGAACCTGCTTTGCGTAGTTGGACTCTGTATTTCTTGAATCACTAAGATCTTGTCTAAATCTGCTTCAATTCCTCTTCTGGTGACCAGGCTTCCCAGAAATTTGCCGAAGCCGACACCGAACGCACACTTAGATGCATTCAATTTCAATTGGAATTTTCGGAGGATGTCAAACGTCTGACTTAGGTCTGCCAAGTGGTCATTTTACCTTTTAGACTTGACAACCATGTCGTCAATATAGACCTCCATTGTTTTGCGGAGCTGGGCCTGGAACATCTTGGTTACCAACCTCTGGTAAGTTGCCACGCATTTTTTAACCCAAACGACATCACTTTGTAACAATAGATACTCCTAGGTGTTATGAAAGCGGCCTTTTCTTCATTAAGCCCATACATTGAAATTTGATGGTAACCTCGGTAAGCATCGAGGAAACTCATCCTGTCATGCCCGGTAGTGGCATTGATCATCTGGTCAGTCTTTGGGAGTGGGAAGCTGTCCTTGGGGCAGGCTTTGTTGAGGTCGGTGAAATCCACGCAGACCCTCCATTTCCCACTCTTTTTCTTGACCACCACCGTGTTTGCCAGCCAGTCCGAGTAGTGGATTTCTCTGATTGCCTTGGCCTCCAGCAGCTTCTGAACCTCCTCAATCACGGCCTCGGTTTGTGGGATCCCCGTTCTGTGAGCTTTCTGCACCACGGGCTTGTGCTTGGGGTCCACATTCAACTTGTAGCACATGATCCCGGGACTGATGCCAGGCATTTCATAAGGAGTCCATGTAAAAACTTCATTGTTTTGTAACAAGAAGCTTAGCAGCTCGGACTTTTCAGCTTCGGCAAGCTGACTTCCAAGTAGAAAATATCTCTCAAGATTGTTGGGGGCGATCCTGATCTCGATAAGGTCTTCAACGCTTTTCTGCTCTGGAGCTCGGCCGACGTCATCGAGTTTGGCCTCCTTATCCAGTTCGGCCATGTGCACTTGCGTTGTTTCTGCCTCGTCAGGCACCATGACCATCGAGCATTGTTTGGTCATGTGCCGGTCGCCTCTGACTGTGATCACCTCAACTCTGCTGTTCTCGTTCTCTAACGGGAACTTGAGCTTTTGGTGACGAGTGGAATGTACAGCCTCCATATTGTGTAGCCAAGTTCTCCCGATTATTACATTGTATGGGGATGGTGCATCCACCATTAGGAAGTCGGCTAGCATAGAGGCGCCTCCAACTCGAACTTTTAGGGAGATTCTCCCCTTAGGGTACACGGGCTTCGAGCTAAGACCCATTAAGGGGGTGCGTGCTGCCTGCAGATCTTCCTCCTTGAGACCCGTCTTCTTGAAGCAGTCGAAGTAGAGGATCTCTGACGAACTCCCAGGGTCCACAAGAATTCTCTGCACCAAGAAGTTCTTTAACTTCAAGGTCAAAATCAGAGGATCGTTGTGGGGGAGCTGGACTCCATCTAGGTCCTTATCTGAGAACCAGATCTTGGGCCTTTCTGTTCGAGCTTTCTTGGCAGCGGGTTCCAGCTCGGTTGTCATCACCTGCTTTTGGTGCGAAGCCCTCCTGGCCTCGGCACGAGCTTGATTGCTCCCCTTCGAAGCAGGGGCAAGGTGAATGACGTTGATGATGCCCTCCGGCTCATCGCTGTCTCGATCATCATCATTCTGGCGCTGAGCTCGGCTGTTGTCTCTGCCCTCCTCCTTGATGTAGTCTCTCAAGTGCCCGTCCTTGATGAGCTTTTCGAGATGGGACTTTAAGGCCTTGCAGTCTTTGGTTTTGTACTCATTCTGCTTGTGGTAGGCACAGAACTTGCTTTGATCTCGGGTGGAAGGGTCACCCTTCATCGGCTGCGGCCATTTGAAGAAGGGCTGTGACTTGATCTTGCTGAGGAGCTTGTAGATCGGCTCCCTAAAGATCGTGTTGACAGCCTTGTAGGAGGTAGTTGCTGGTTTGGGTTTCTTGCTGCCCCCCGAGGTGGGAGCCGACGCCACCGCTGAGCTTGACGAGGCCTTGTTTCGGTCCGTCTCCTCCCTCCGAGACTATTTCTTGCCTTTCTTGGAGGGCCTGTCTTCTTACCAGAGGCCAAAGCTTTCCAGAGCTCGGGTCTCGTCTTTTTCTTATTCAATAAATTGATTCACCCGAGCCATTAGTGATTTCATCGTTACCACGGGGAATCGCACCAAATCCTTACGAAGCTCGTTGCCTGGCAGTAGAGCCTGTTTGAAGGACTTGATGGCCACCTCGTCAGTGGCGTCTTCGATCTGGCTGTAGATCGTCCATAATCTCTTGGCGAACTGGGTGACGTTCTGGGTTCGCCGCATTTTGATCACCATAAGGTCTTCGTCCGTCTTTGGGATGACCCTGTGAGCCTAAAATTTTTCCACGAAGGAATTCCGGAGCTACCGACAGCTCAAAATTGAGCCTTCTGGAAGTGTGCAGAACCACCGTAGGGGGAGGTCTCCTAAACTGGAGGAGAAGACTCTACAGTTCAGGTGACCTATGTCACCCCACGCCGACATTCTCTGAGTGAAGTATCGGAGATGCGCTGCAGGATCCGAGATCACATCATAAAGGACGAACCTCGGGACACTAAACTTTTCTAGAAGAGAAAAGTTCCTTATTTCCTGAGAAAAGGGAGATGTGCCGAGATCCTTTGTGTCGTAGGCGTTGAGCCGATCTTGGGTGAAGCCGACAATTTCCATATTCTGCCAGACTGTCTGCTTGACTTATCGGTCAAGCCATTCTCTTAGGTCGTCATTGTTCTCCGGCCTTTGGCGCAGACTTTTCGAGTCCTCGTTCAAATGGCATCTGCTCGAGCCCTTGTCGTAAGCTCGATCGTGCCTCTTATTATCCAGGATTTGCCTCAAATCCTGTTCAACCGAAGGAGCTCGGCTGCGTCTGGGAGGTGGACCCGGAGCCCTCTTATTCTCCCGGAGCTGCTGTCGGAGTTGACGAATCAGCTCATCCTGCTCTTGGATAACAATGTTTTAAACCTCGATATCGGCAAGGAGTGGGTCGTTATCACCGTCGGCGTTGGCCCGGGGATGGGATTGTGACTTGGTCAATATTGATGTTTCATCTCGCCTAGTGCGTTCCAGCGAAGGAACACTCCCTGGTGCGTTCCAGCGAAGGAACACTCTGCTGGGGATGCTCTAGTGGTGGAACATCTTGCCGGGGAGGTGCCGTCACCCCCCTTGACAATGAGCCAGATTGAGTCGCAGGCTCTTCCATGCTTGTCGCACCAGATTTTCCTCTGGATCTCCTCTGTCGAGGGATCGATGGCAATTTCTTTGACAATACTGGTGGTAGGGACGGGCCCTTCGACGATCCTTCGCCATTTCTAGTCTTCGGAGGCATGATGTTTATGAATCTTGTTCGATTGTTCCCACAGACGGCGCCAAAATGTAAGTGCTAAAATCGATACGAACTTATTAAGGTGGATGAAGAATTCTTTGGAAAAGACCGAACGCCTGAGACCTGAAAGGGAATGAGAGAAACGGAGGTCAGAGGCCCTAACTGCTGTCAGCCGAAGGCACTCCGATGCCTAAGTTAGTTCTGCAACTAGAGAAAGGATGAGCAGAGAGGAGAAGAGTGTGTATGTAAGCGTAAGCGTACCTTTTTGGGACTGACCTTCTTCACATATATAGGCGGGAGTCCCATTGACCTTTCCTGAGTGGAGGTAGTTGGAGGTAAGGTCTGATGCATGGTGGTAGGTGGAGGGAGAGTCCCATCGGACGGCTTCCCATTCCTTCTAGGGCTGCTGACGTGACCGCCTGATAAGGACATCTCCTTTTTACTATAGGTCGCCCACCCTATCTGACAGCACGTCCTATAACGTGTCCGTACTTTTTATAGGAGTATGGTCATACTTGACTGACACTCAGTACTCGTACCGAGATCAGAAGTAGCCATGAGATGGATGCGTCCTGGCACTATTGCCGAAATGCACATATAGCTGGCACTGATGCCGAGTTGAGTATAACAGGTACTATGACCGAGCTGTCATCGTTGCTGAACTGACACTATTGCCGAGCTGCATATGACCGAGACCAAGAGAACACTAGCCGATACTATTACCGAAGCTAGCATAATCTCGGTACTATGGGATTGCCCTCACACACTAATCGAGCATCTCGTAGTAACATTCACTAACCAATGGCTTTAACTTTTAAGAACACCGATCGTGATTTTAGATCATGTCAACAAAATTTGACCCATTATCCTGACATTGCACAACATCGCAGTTCAGTGCGGCATTTTCTCAAACACTTTTCTAGTAGCATATCCAACACAAAGTACATATAACAACAAAAAAAAAAAAAAAAAAAATCAAAAGAGGATGAATGTAAAGAAATGTAAAAAACACAGGGAGGATGCATACCTCTACCTTAAGAGTGGGTGGATGTGGTGAATGCGTGTGAGGTGCTCACCAATGATTGGAGCGGATGTGACGATGGAGATGGAGCAATGCAATGGAAGAGGTGCGGTGCAAGAAAGTGCAGTTCGTAGCGGCTGATTATGGATGATGAAACGGATGAAAATGAAGGGCACAGTGGTAACAAAACAATCGTTTGAGAGGATGAGGTCATAAATGTTGTATGTTGACTAGAGAGGAGTAGAGAGTCCGAAAGTTTTGCCTTCAATTGCCGAGGGAGAGGAAATAGGTGGGAGTGGCTGTGTGTGAGAAGAGAGCATGCATCGGTTGCCAGATTGGAAGGTGGACAGAGGCATCCCACGTTGCACGCTAAGAAACGAAGAGGAGAAGGAGACACTACCATAAAGTTTTTTGCAAGGTTTATGGGATTGTTCAAGTGTAACGTTTTCCTTAAAAGTGAAAGTCAAATACCGAAGAGAGAAGAAGTCCATTTTTCCACAAGTGGATCCGTAACGGTTCACCAATATTAGTACAGTCGTTATTAGAAGGAGGATTAATTAGTAGGGAAGGTATTAACAGGAGGACAAATTGGAGAACAGTCAAAATAAAATTTGAAATTGAGAATGAAATTGGCAATCCAATTCAGTTCACTTCATATATTTATAATTGTCATTTTTGCAGTAATACATAACTGTTATTTAAGACTTTTGAACAAAAATGAATTCAGAATAGACTTGTATATTGAGATTTTTTTATTGAAATATCTATCATTTTTTTTCATTTTTTAAGACGACACAGAAAATTTAAGTTTTTAATTCATGTTATCAATATTCTTGTCATCCATATTTAGGTGTAAATGTACCTAGTTTTATTTTAGTAAGAATTCTGTGCACATTGTATTATAGTACTATAGGAGCCTGCCTATGGAGCCCAAATGGGGCCATACCAATCACAGGGGAGGTAAGGATGGAAAGATCAAAATGAGCCTTAGGAGTGTGAAAAATATTAATCTGATCAGATCACCCTAACCTCTTGATCTGTGGCCCCTAGCTTTCATCATTTTTAGAAGGCATTGAATTTTCAGATAAAGCTATTTTACTTGCAAGTCCCTTATCCTGTGAGCTCCATGCTGTCCCCTTAGTGGGGCCCATGGTTGGCCACATAAATCATGAGGAAGGATGGGAATGATAACACCTTAATGAACCCACCTGTGTGCGAAACTTCAGGTCCATCGGATCATCCTAACCCCTTGACATTTGGATGGGTCTCAAAACCCCTCCATTGAATTGAGTATTTAAGAGTAAGAACGTCAAAAATGAAAAAAAGAAAAAGAAAATAAAAAATGGAAAAAAAAAGACATGGAAGATGAGCTTTACCGTTGCATACGTTCCGACCGCTGTGGATTAGCTCGCCACGTTGCATTTCCCGATATGATACGTGGCCAATCTGTTGTGTCAGGACGCTTCGGAAGCCTCAAATTTGGACAATCATATATTTTGAGCTTTATCAATGAGGGCAAGGCCAATGTGTCACAACGAATTATACTTTTCAGCCTGTTTAACTCACGTAATATGAAATTGCGTAATTGTGGGAATGGATTCTCAGGTAGGGATTTGTCATGACCTTCTATGATCTCCTCTAATCTCCGACAATTCCTCACATGAAGGGTCTGTAACTGATCTAAGTTTTGCACCATTTCAGAGGAGAAGAGACTTTTTAGATTGTAACAACTAGACAGATGAATTTCTTTCAGCTTCCGTAGGCATCTCTGTGGCACTTCTCCTTTAAATAGCTTCTGTAAGCTTGATAGGCTCGTGAGACGTAGTTTCTCAATATTTTGTAGTGCATTTTCTCCAGCATCACTCCAATCTAACATGCATTCCATTTCCGTACACCAACCGATATTAAGCATTCTTAAGCCGTTTGAAACACCCACTAACTGAGAAACATCTTCTACATCAGCTTCAAACAATTCTAAACCTTCTGTACTTGTCACCATCACCTTAACTCCACGAGGATAGTTGTTGCCACCACGTATTCGCACCTGCTTCATACAATTCATATTGAAATCATCATCATTGAAATTATCACTAGATGTGCCTATTGAAACTTTGAATTTTTTCAATTTTGACCATTGCTGAAGAAAGACACCCTCTTCTACACATTCTACACAATCAAAGTCTTCGATGGTGATCTTGAGAATAGTTAACCATTTCAATTTCCCCAACACACCAAGTTTGACGTCATTCTCAACTGCAAGCTCACTTCCTTTTGCCCAATTTACTTTTGTCTTTTGCATGCACAGATCCTCCAGGCTAGACAACCCAGACATTACATTCGATGGAATTGTAAATGAATGAGATTTAATATATGACATGTTTAGCTTCTTAAGTTTAACCAAGTTTTGCATTTCTTCCGGCAAACTTCTGATGCCAGATGATTTTATATCTAGAAATTGAAGCTCCTTTAGTTGCCCCAAGAATGGCACCTCTGTTAATCTGCGACATCCTCTCAAGATGAGTGCTCGTAAATTCAACAAAGAAGATGAGGATACTGATAATGATGTGATGGAAATGAAAGACAGATCAAGAACTTGTAAAGCCGGCATGAGTTCAAAGAAGCTACGAGGGACAGCAGTGATGCGGCGATTTTCTGTAAAAAACAGTGAAATAAGATTGGGACATTCAGGCTTAATGGGAAGTTCAGTGATGTCATTCATCATCAACGAAATTCTCTCACATTCTCTCCAAGTGTCCTCACAGGGTGCCTTCTCCAGTGCCTTGCCAAAGCCAGCTTTGACCAAGAATTTTGGGCCTTCATTGCAAGATGATGATGCGATATATAGTGCCAAGTCGCGAATTATGTCATGCATCTTAACACTATTCTTTTTTTTAATTCCTTCCTCCAAAAGGAATCTACGCTTGAGTGTTTCAATGATACGGTGCCCCTTATTTGACGCATCTACCAAGTTATCGACATTATTATCAATAAATCCCTCCATCATTATCCAGAGCCCAATTATATGTTTGACAGGTATTTCATAATCTTCTGGAAATAGTGAACAATATAAGAAACACTTCTTTACCTCTTCATCTTTTAGGTCGTCATAACTCAGCTTCAAAGGTAGGAACACTTGAGGTTCCATGCCTTCAATCTCAGGTGCCGACGCTCTCAATGCCCTCAAAGCGTCCTGCCACACCTCTTTCTTATTCTGCCTTTCCATTGCCTTTGCAACTACCACGATTGCCAATGGCAGACCACCGCACTCCATCACGATGTCATTGGCAACATCTTTAATGTGCGGCTGATGAACTACCTCCTTACCAACATTGGCAGCAAACAATTCCCAAGCTTCTTCTTTAGTGAGAGTTTCAATTCTCATCTTTTCAGCCTTCATATCACCACAAACTTGGACCGCCGACATGTTTGCAATTCGAGTAGTTATGGCAATTTTGGATCCATTTTCCTTGTTGGTTGGAATTCCAATTTCACTCAAGTTGATTGAATTCCAAAGATCATCAAGGATTAGCATGTACCTTTTATTGCTCAGCCATTCACGTAATTGCATGGATCGGTCTTGGTAGGAATCTTTTTCATCAAATTTCAGATGCAGCCTGCTCATAATTTCCTTTTGAATCTTTTGCAGGTTCAGTTGCTTGGACACGGTCACCCAAATCACATAACGAAATTCACTGGTAGCTTGAAGCTTATTGTTGATGGCTTTCATGAGAGTGGTCTTGCCTATTCCACCCATGCCATAAATGCAAATGACGCTGGTGTGCTTGTCGTGCACGAGATCCCAAATCTTATCCATGTTTCGTTGAGATGAGCTCTGACCAACCGTGGGCACATCCATCTCCATCACCCTTGGCGGTGAAGACATGGCGACCAGTTTGATGTTACTTCTTTCATTGAGGTGTCGTCGGACGCGTTCGAGCTTCTCAACAGCCCTCTTACCCAGTGAGTAGGTAGACGGAAAGTCGGAGAAGAATCCATTGTTGGAGGTCTGCCTTCGATCGAACTCTGATCTTATGTTTTCGATTTCAGTAAGGTTTGCCTGGGCCTGACCGAGCCAGATCTGGGCTTGGTTGGTGAGCTTCATTCTTTTTCTTGAGGCTTCCCGTCCTTCACTCTCCATGTCGTCGCAGTGGGCTTTCAGCTTTTGGGCTTCCTCCATTAGATCATCTACATTCCTTTTGAGATTTCTCACGCAACCCACTTGATTGGAGATCTGAGGACCGATCCATCCTAAAATATTCTCCATCAAAGATGATGCAAAACAAGTGAGAGAGAAAGAGCTGAGTAAAGTAAGGTAATCTAAGCTGAGAAGAGGAATGGGGGAGAAAGGAGGAGAAAGGAGGGGATATTAAATGGGAAAGATGTTTCATCAACCAAGCCGAGTAATCGTATGACACCTTAATTGGGTTCGTCCCCTCCAACTGTAAAGATGTGACACGAGAGAGAGCACGGACAAAGTCTCCCACGTTATCAAGTTGAGACCCTGATGTACGTCTTGCACCTGCTTTCACATGCCAATCCAACCGTTGACTTGACAAAAAGAAAAAGACCTAATTTGAAGTGGAACCACCTCAAATGGTCAGGTCATTACCTTTTCTATTCCATTTTAGCAAGAAAAAAAAATAAACACAAAATAAAATAAAAACATTGCTACAAAACAAGATGAAAGAATGGACGACGAGGATAGGATGCTCTATCCATCTAGTTCAGTCATTCTTTCTAATGTGAAAGCCTTGAGATTTGAAGGAAGAGGGAATGAAAGACTTATTAGAGGAAAGGACAGGTTTTTATCTTCTTTGAAATAAAATGACAAAATAAACGGAGTAATACATTGAAACGCTGACTTTTGGAAATTCGATCGACCTGACCCACCAAGTGAAAGATTAGATTAAGAAATTAAGAAACCTCTTCTATAGTTTACTATTCCAGTGGCTACCAAGTAATTAGGTTTGTCTCTTTCTCTCGCACGCCTACCGTAAGTACCTTAATTTCTTTGGAAACAAAACAAATCTGACGCTTGTGTGCTTGGATGTTTCATGAAGTAAAGTGAGATGATGTAAAGCCTCCATTGTACACATAAGAAAAGACAAGGATCATATAAAAAGTATATAATTTTAAAATTTCCTCCATCTTTAAAAAAAAAATTAAAAAAAGCAACATGATTTATCTACTAAAAGATTAAAAAAGCTTCACTTTTTTATGTAGAAAGTCAAAAAGATTCCATATTAAACAACTAAAACTAAAATACCAACATAACCCCTTATATCTTATTTTCTTTTGATTTGATGCTTCACCTCACTTTACTTCAATTCACCATACATCCAAACGTACCTAATTTCCGCTGGAAAACATGCTTTATGAATATATGACGCCTACAATGCAAGAAAAAACAGTATCAATTTTGAAATTGGTTTTTGGATCTAGAGACGTTCAGATCTAGATCAGTAGTTTGAACCAAGGATCTGCAACCAAAATTGACCACTCCTGTGCATGAAAGAGAGACTTTTTTAAGTCTCTGCCTAGCTTGATTCTATTGCATTCGGCAATCCAAAAGCTCCACTTGTATGCTTAAATGGATCATAGACGATGCAAGAGGAGAGGGAGAGAAAGGGGTAAATCAAGGTAATCAAGTTGCACTATAGATAGAGAGACAATTGTGTGTAAAGAGAAGTGGAATTGGGTTCGTACCCTCCAGCTGTAAGGATGTGACACTGGATACCAAAGACCAGCTTCCCCACGTGATCAAGTTGAGACCACGCTGTAAGTCATACTTACACTAAAATTGAAGGTCACCTAAGATTGTACACCATCATTTGGCCCTGTTGCTAAATAGGTTCAACCTCTACCAATATCTATTAATTACCCTATCACATTAATCTGATCCAATCCAGTATGACATACTAAAGCATGTGTCTTGTCTATTACTAGTACTGACTTGGGCCTGGGCCTACTGTTACGACAGTGGCTGGCCCAAGCCTTAACTTATGGACATTCAGTTGGCCCATTGGCTAATCTTATCGACTATGAGGTGGCCCAAGCCGACTCGTGGGGTCTGGTGGGGTGGCGAATCCTCTGCAAACTCTCAAAATAGCACCGTTACCCAAGTTATATTAGAAACTATTGTAACATGTCTTTCAAAATGCACTAATATGGTTGGTTTTGAATCTGGGTGCAAGATCCTAAACTTGGCTCTATATGGTGCCTCTCTTTTTTATTACTGAAGGATAAAGAGGATTGGCATATTCATTTAACTGGATACCCATTTGACGTCTCTGTAGTAAAACATTTGGCCTGATGATTTATTCTATGCTGTTTTTAACAGGATGCAAATGGAAACTGGTGGTTGGTCTATGACGACGACAACAAGGCATTGGGATATTTTCCCAGGGACTTATTCCCAGCATTAGGCTCCGGTCCTGCTACTTCGGTTGACTGGGGGAGGGGAGACTTACAGCCCCACAAATGCATGTCCTCCAATTGACAGTGGGCATTTCCCAGATGAAGGAGTCAGAAAAGCAAGTTTCATGAGCGGAATAAAGGTTATGAACCAAACTAGGCAACCAGTAGACGCCCCTCTAAATACTGGTACCATCATGGATGTTCCTCAAAACTATCGGGTACTTGACCGTGATGAGCGGGGAATGGCTGAGGAGGGATATCGCCGCTTAGTGGAAAGCAAAAAAAAATAAAAAAAATAAAAAAAAAAGACAAAAAAGTCGCGGGAAATCCTATATGGTCTATATTAAAAGTTGAGGGCTTTTTTGGTCTTTCACGAGTCTGAGAGGATCTTTTGGGTAAAATCCTCTTGATTATGTTGCGTTCGACAATCTGAACCCTTTTCCCTCTTTTCTCCATCTTCTTCATCTCTTCTCATTCACAAGCTTCTCTCGTTTCTTCTTATTCCTCTGCTTTTCTGTGCCACAAGCTTCCTTCTTTTCTTCTTCTTCCTCCTCCCCTATCCTCTACAAGCTTTCTTGTTCTTCCTCC
The DNA here is from genome assembly GCA_029852735.1 of Persea americana. Taxonomy (NCBI): domain Eukaryota; kingdom Viridiplantae; phylum Streptophyta; class Magnoliopsida; order Laurales; family Lauraceae; genus Persea; species Persea americana. The sequence goes on along the minus strand of CM056814.1, from coordinate 56,304,160 downwards.
TGTCTACTCCTTCACAAGTTTTCTTCTTCTTCATAGGATTTAGTCTTCTTCCTTCTCTCTTCTCCTCCATTACCTTTCTCCTATTCCTTCTTTTTTCTCCTCCATGAGCTTCTCCTCATCCTCCTCTCTCTCTCTCTCTCTCTCTCCCCCACCAATATTTGACTCTACCTTCCATAGTTACCATAATTTTCCAATGAGAAACATGATGGAGATGTCAAATAGGAGATTATATTGTGTAAAGTCCAAAATCAAGTAAGAAATAAGTTAAGATGAGGTAGTTGCATTTAAGATTGAGTAGTGAAAATGGGTGAGTAGTTGCCAATTTCCATTAGAGACCTTTTGCAAAAGCCATTGTATATAAAATAAAAAAAAAGGATGGTTTTTCTTTTTGTTAAGAAAACAGAAGAAGAGAGTTGAACTTAAAAGAGATGACTTGCTATGCACAAAAAGGCTTATGAGTTATCAATTGTAGATTGATTCTTTTCTCATGATAGGAAAAGAAATAATTCTCCCTAACATTTTGTCCTTATTCCGTTCCTTTTCTGCCTCAAAAGTTGAGTAGGGGCAAAAGGTGAAAGAAATAATAAAAAATACCAATAGAAATTATAAATACCTAGTATATCCCTCATCTTTTTAAAAAGTTTAGGAGGGGCAATTGCCCGTCCTCGCCCTACCTTCCCTCCACCCATGTCCCCACCAAAAGCGCGCAGTTAACACACTCAATTATGCAAGATATCCTCGCCTAACTGGTTATTTTAATTGTGATGATTGGGGATATCCCCACCCACTTGTGCACAGTTGAGTGGGGATATCGCCGCTTGGCGAAAAACCAAAAGAAGATACAAAAAAGTGTCGGGAGGTCCTATATAGTCTATAAAAAAATATGAGGGCCTTTTTGGTCTTGAATGAGTCTAAGAGGATTTTTCTGGTAAAATCCTCTAAAAAAAATAAAAAGCATTGCCTCATAAAAGAGAGGAAAGGACAAAGAGCATAGGAGAATGAAAGGCTTTTTTTAGGAGAATGAAAGACTTAGTTTATTAGGAGAATGAAACTTTTTAGAGGGAAGGAGGAGCATCTTTTAGGGTCTGGTTCTTTAAAGGAATTTCTCATAAGAATTTGCCAATTTTGGATTTTTTTAGACTTGAAGTGACATCTTATCCTCTGTCAATTGCAAGTGCCATGTTTTTTTACAAGCATTTCAAAATTCCATCCCCTTTGCTTTTTAGTGAAAATTTTAGATGCTCAAGTAAAGTGGGGGACAGAGATATTTGTCTTCTTTGTAACAAAATGACAAACACATTTGATGTTTGGGAACTCGACCAAACCCACTAGGTAAAAGATAAGTTTTATTATTATTATTTTTTGTGAAAAGTAGAATAATCATTAAGAACGAGTAAAACAACGAAACAACAAAGAGACATCAGGAAGGGGAAATAGGTACAAAAGACCCAACATCCCAACGGTATGTGCTTTAAGCAAAAATATGAGCTACTAAATTCAATTTTCTAGGAGTACAATAAAAATCAACCAACTCAAAATGATATGTAAGAGTTGTAATGTCTTTCAAAACAGGTTCAATTGACCAATCATGTGATCGTTTAATGGCTTGCACTACCTCCAGGGCATTAGAAAAAATGTGGACTCTACGGAAACCATGAGCTTTAGCTACGGTCGAGGCAATAATGATTGTCCTTGTCTCAGCTTCTTTGGATGAATACACCTTTGGGTCATCCACAACTCCTGCACCCAACCAAGAACCATTACACTAAAAGGCAAAACCAAACCCTACATTACCATTACCGGCACTTAAAGCTGCATCGGAGAAAATATAAACTATGTCATGAGAAAAGCTCAAGTTAAATCCTTGGATAGGATCAACCGCCACAGTTGGGAATTCTTTAGCTTCATATCAAGGCTGAATTTTTAAATTTGACGAAACTCTTAGAGACGTTAATCGGTTAATCATTTTACCTATAAATATATAGTCATTCCTAGTCTTCCAATGGTTCCACCACAGAGATACCACCAAGGCTTGGTAGGAAGGACTGACAGTCGGAGTTGGTGAATCACACTATATTAAGAAAGATTTCCACCATTCAACAATATTAAGGTTAATGAGATGGGTACCTAATAACCCAAGATTAGAGCCAAACTACGATGCTCTTGCATGATCACATTGAAAGACAGCATGTTCAACCGTCTCTTCATTTTTGTTGCAGATAGGGCAAATAGTAGTAGCTGAAATAGATTTACTATGTAGAAGGTCGCGTACCTGAATAGCTTGGTGCAAACATTTCCATAAAAAAACTAAACTCTTTGAGGGAGGGGAAGATTGCAAAAGGTCTTCCATTGAGGCGACGGGTGGAAAATTCTATCTATATATGTGGATTTGGTAGTCAATTCACCATTCTTAATAAACGGCCAGATCTTTTTGTCATTCTTATTATTCCGAGGAATCTAAATTTTCTAAATAATTCCAACATCCATATTGTTATTAAAGGTATTTCTAAGAAGGTGGATATTCCAAATTTTATTTTGAAAAAAAAGACCCTTAACAACAAGATCTTGATTAGAGATACTTGGGAAGAGTTTTCTAAGACCACCTTCGCAAGGAATCCAACTGCATTTCCAAATCGAGAAATTCTGCCCATTGCCGAGAAGCCACCCTATTCTATCTTTAATGAAATTTGTAGCTTCCACAAAATCCTTCCAAAACCAAGAATTGCCTAGAATTAGCTTCCCAAAGAGGTTTGTTTGGACAGTATTTAGCTTTAAGAATTTTAGAGCTGAGTAAATTTTCATTAGCCATATTTCTCCAACAAGTTTTGGCCAACAAGGCTAGATTACTAATTTTGGAATCCCTGATCCCAAGACCCCCATCATCAATAGATTTAGAAATATATCCTCATTTGATAGTATGCAAAAAAAAAAAACTTATTCAAGGGACACCCCACAAAAGAATTTTCTAAACATTTTATCCATAGTGTTAATAGTTTTAGATGGGAGTTGGAGCACCGACATATTACAGATCGGGATAGTGGAGGCAACTGCTTTAATAAGAGTACTCCTAGCTTAATAGAGAAGGTGGGCCGGCCAAGACATTATTCTACATTTAACTTTTGAAATGAGGGATTGAGAATTATTGTTCTTATTCTTGTTCCTAACAATTGGGTTACCTAAATATTTCTCATCATCATTCATGAGACAAACTCCTAAAATTCTTATCAATTCTCTACTTCTTAACCTACAAGTACCCTCACTAAAATAGGCTGCAAACTTGTTGAAGTTGACAAGTTGTCCAAACATTAAACAGTAACCCTCAAGGATATTTTTAATTTCTCTAACCACATTAATCTTAGTATTTCAGAAAAGAAAACAATCATCAGGAAACACTAGGAGCATTTCTAGCCACCTTTAAACCATGAATCAACCCTTGTCTTCTGCTCTAATCATCATACGCGAGAGGGCTTCAGCTCCTAGGATAAAATGATAAGGAGATAGAGGATCCCCTTATCTCAATCCTCTTGTAGGAATTTATGGATATGGATATGGAGACTCTGACACGCGGCCGAAGATCTATGTGCATTCTGGCGATTGGAAAACTCCACAGATCTATAATGAATCCTCTCCTTCTATAGCCTTCCTTTCCTCTCCTTCCTCTTTGCACACTCGCCCTTCAACTTCCCTCTCCGAGTTGATGAATGGAAGAGAACTTGGCCAATTCCAACTCTATCATCACAAAGTGGAGCCCATTTCTTAGAATTCGTTAAAAAGCCACAACCACTGTCTTAGATCTCTCACTCTATAATAAGATTGGTGTTTGTTTTAAGACCATTTCCTTTCTTTAGAATTCTTTACTGTTGTCTAATTTCCTAATTTCTTCAGAAATATTCTGATTGACAATTGATATTATGTAAAATTTTGTTAGGTATATGGCAATTGCTTTAGTTAATTACAGGTCTAAGACTTCTATATGTTTTTTATTTCAACTATATTGTTTGAGATTGTCTTAGTTCTTGTCTTAGTTCAAATATGTTGTAAAGCCTATTATAGTATGCTTTTCAATTAACTTTAATGTTTTATTTTTATATTTCATTTTGCATGTGTTTTGTATTTTATGATGTTTTTCCCTATTTGGTGCAAAATATATGGATCTGTTGTCTAGATGTTTAGATTTTCTTTTTACTTATCTATTTATTTATTCCACTTGTCAAGAACTGGTAAATTCTCTGTTTGAAATTATTTAAAGGGGATTTTTACCGGAAAAATCACCTCAGATTCTAACTTGACCAAAAAGGCCCTCTTAGTTTTCTTCTCGCCAAAGTGGTCCCGTGGGACTACTGATTTGAGTGCTGATGTCTTACATAATCCGTCTGATGGGAGATCTGAGTGCAGAGATTGGGAATGATCTGAATGATAGCTGGAATGATTTCCATGATAAATAGATCAGCGAAGAGAGGAAGAATTAAGTTCTATACAAGGAGCAGGTAAGACTTCTGACTTACTGATTGCCATTACCCACTGGGTAACTTGCTTTCTACAGTGCAAAAAAAATTAGTATGAACTATGGAAATTCTTCTTCGTTCTCGAAAGATTTGGATCTAGATCCAGTAGGTTGAAAGCAAGGATGTGGAACTAGAATTGACCACTTATGTTCATTAAATAGACTCTTTTTAAGTCTATGCATAGTTTGTTCATATAGATTGCATATGGAAATCAGAAAGCTCCACTTGTATACTTAAATCAGAACTATTTCTGACATCCTTCGATCCCCATTTCTTGTCATGAATCCTAATCCAAAACCAGGGCTCAACAGTTTTTTAGCTCTGAACCGACAAATGATCCATTCTTGGATACAAAACTTGAAACCAGGTCGAATTGCTTGAGTTGATGGTCAGCTCCAACTAGGCATGTAAATATGGGTGGGCCGCCCGGGCCCGGCCTGAAAAAACTGTGCTTGGGCCGTTGACTTAGTCAACTGCCCGGCCCGAGAGGAACACAAGGGCCGTGCTGGGCCAGGGCTGCCAGGCCCTAGGCACTGCCCAAATAAAATTCTTGTCGTGCTGGGCCTACGGCCCCAAACCCGTGGGCGGCCCGACCCGGCCCGAAGAGGGCCCAACGGTCATATTTTTTGAAAACCCCCCTCAAAAAAGGGTCAAAAATCTATTTTTTTACATTTTTAGCCCCCCACCCCAACAGCTATAAGCAGTCAAATGGGGGGTAATTAGTATCTTTTGATCATTTTTTACCATTATACCCCCCAACTGCTATAAAACGGTCATATGAGGGGGTATTTTATGTCATTTTAGCACTTAGGAATTCTATAAATAGTCAACAATCCTCTCATTTCATTACACTCATCTACTCTCTCGTTTCTTACACTCCCTCAAAGGTTCTAAGGCTCTAAGCTCTCTTAAGTCTCATTTTAAAGTCTAAGCTCTCTACAAAGTTTTCTGAGAAGTGAAGAGTGTAAGTGACTTCTCTAAAGTGGATGATTCAACTAAGATGGACTTCTCAATTAGCTCTCCATCTCTTATAAAGGTATTTATTATTTTAATTTTGAGTTTTATTTAGTAATAATATACTGATATAAATAGTAATATTATATATTAAGTCTCATCTTCTCCCCTTTTTTATATAAATTATCACAAAAAACACATTATACATAATTATTTCTTTAAGTTTTTTTTTAAAATCTTTTATTTAGAAAAATGGCTGGACCATCACAACCTTTCAACCTTGACTTCTCTCTAAATGAGGAAGATCCTGAATTTATTCATTTAGATCAAAGTCATGGCATCGAAGTAGATAGTCATAATCCCCAATAAACCGGACCCACTGGTGGAGAAGAGCCTGCATATTCGGTTTCTACAACTAAAAAGAAGAGAAAACAATATTGACCTATATGGTCTTATTTTGTTAAAGTTAAGGTCTCAAATCCCAAAGGAGGAATAGAGGAAAAAGCACAATGTAAATATTGCAAAGATCTCCTCAGTGCCAGATTAGCAAACCGCACTGGCCACCTTAATAGATACATGAGTACGTGTGTGCCCAAAAACACGAATACTACTGACATTGGGGTAAGAGGTGGGATCATCCAAACACAACTTTCTCAAACAGATTCATCTGGTGGTTTATGAGTTTTTCACTATGACCATAATAATGTTAGATATCAACTTATTAAGTTTATAATAGTTCACCAATTACCATTTATACTTGCCGAAGACCGATCATTTGAAAGATTTTTTAGGGCAGCCTTTGTTCCTTCATGGCAGAAAATATCTAGAGTTACTGTTAGAAATGATGCAATAAAACTTTTTTGAAAGAAAAAGAGAGTTTAAAACAAGTTTTCAAAAATATACCTGGAAAAGTGACTTAAATTTCAAATTTATAAACCTCTAAACAAAATGTGGGGTACATTGCAATCATATTATATTGATAGTGATTGGGTGATGCAGAAAAAAATGATTTCGTTTTCTTTATTAGAGTTTCCACACACTAGTGCTTTGAAAAACTTAGAAATATGAAATTGAAAACAAAATAATTTATATAACCTTGGATAATGCAAGCACTAACAATCTCGCAGCAAATTTACTAAAACCTGCAATTCAACTTGATTTAAATGAATCTCTATTTCACAATAGATGTGCATGCCACATCATAAATCTTATCGTACAAGTAGGGGTAAAATCTATTAGAGATGATTATAGAGCATTAAATGGGTTGTAGGATACATTTTTTGTTCTCCCTCGCGAAAACAATAGTGGAGGTACATATGTGTAAATTTGGATCGAAGACCAAAGAAAATATCACAAGATGTAAAGCATAGATGGAATTTTACCTTTAAAATGATAAAACAAGCATGTGCCTATAAAATGGCACTAAATCAATTTTGTCAACTTTACTTAACACATGAAAATATTTTTATAAGTGATGATAGATGGACCTTTTTCGAGATAATAAGAGATTTTTTAGAAGTTTTTCATTATACAACATTGTTTTTTTCCGGGGTATATTATACCACATCAAATCAAGCTTTAACCCATTTTATGAAATAAGTCTTACTTTTAAAAAGTATAGAGATTTCCAAGTTTTTCAACTTATGTGTGTACAAATGAAGGCAAAGTTTTCACAATATTGGAGAATAGCTCCTTTAACATTTTATATAGCTGTTGCATTAGACCCTAGATTGAAATTAAAAGGTGTAAAAACTCTTCTTGATGAAATAAACTCTAACATGAATACAACTATTATAAATGACATGTCTACAGTTAAGACACAATTAAAAACACTTTATTTGGATTATGCTACCTGATTAGGTAGATCCATAGCACCCACGGTCCCAGCAGGCCCTCCTGGTACATAAAGGGCAAAAGAAGGCCATTTGGAGTATTATGAGGAAATCTCACGGAACTCCTCTTCTTCCGGAGGATCCTCTTACAACCTTAATGAATTGGCAATGTACCTAGGGAGCGATCATGTTCCAATCTCGGATAATGAAAAAGATGCCTTTGATCTTTTGGCATGGTGGAAATCATTCGAAACTAAGTTTCCTGTGCTTTTCGCCCTGGCTCGTGATATACTAACAATACCAACATCTATAGTTGCATCAGAGCAAGCATTTAGTGTAAGTGGGTGACTTATTGACGCCAAGAGGACTATGCTTACAGAAGAAACCATTGAGACCTGCATTTGCTTACGGGATTGGTATCAAGCAGAGGATGGGGAACAACACATCGATGATGAGTTCGAGATAGAAGACGAGCTATCGGTGTTACATATATCATAGTATAATTTTTTTTAGAATGTATAATAGGGTTTCAACTTGTAATTTATTTTTTAGAATGTATCATAGGTTTTTAAAGTTGTAATTTATTTTTTAGAATGTATCATAAGTTTTCAAAGTTGTAATTTATTTTTTAGAATGTATTATAGGTTTCCAAAGTTGTAGTTCTTTTTTCATTTATCAGAAGATTTGAATTTCATTATATATATATATATATATATATATTGATCCAAGTTCAAACTTATAATTTTTTTGAACTTTGTAACTTAAATTTCAAGGAAATACAATTTATTTGACGTATTTTTTCAAAACATCATTAGTGTTATTTTGCTTATTTGTTTCTCTTAATTTCTTTATTTTAATGAAATTGGTCCAAGAGTCTAAGTCCAAGTTTGTGACTTCACCTCCATCCAATTTAAAAAATAATAATAATAAATAAATAAATAAAGGGGGAGGGAGATCTGTGGGCCGCCCACGGGCTGCACAGCCCAGGCCCAACTGGGGCCCAGCCTAGCAGGGCACGACCGGGGCTGTGTTGGGCTGACCCCCAAAGGGTTGGGCCAGCCGGCCCACATATCATACACGGGACATGCCGGCCTGGCCCGGGCAAGATAGGGCCCTGTCTTGAGTGCCGCACGGCCGAGATTTTCATGTCCAGCTCCAACCCAGATAGGCTGCCTTTTCAATTGAACCAGGTCATACTACTGACTCAAGGAATAGCTTATTCCACTATAGTGTCACTAACAAAGTTCTAATTCAACCTGACCTGACAAGTCAGTTAACTGTTTTTTTTTTTTTTTCCTATAACACTTCTGAATGGTTTGAAGATAAGGACCAAACCTATTCATACCGTTGACATTGGGAATCCGAACATATGGAAACAAGAATCCAACCACATGTTTCTGCTTGCAGTGAGGAATCCCTTTTCCAAAGGCAGTGAGGAAAATCTGCGAGTTTCTCATGGTTTCCTCGTTTGTTACCAAATATGCCGTAAAATGATCATTCTCTCTACCAAAGCATTAGCATAATCTTAAATTGCTGTTTTTACCTTTTTTGGAATGAGGATGACTTGGTAATTTTTTTCCTAATGCGAAGAGTATAAATTTTATGGCAATTAACGAGGATCATATTGGCCGTCAGGTTCATGATGCTGGTGATTGGAGCAATGTCCAACTCAAAATCTAAAAGGCCCTATGGGATCTCAAACCACAGTTACGTTTCTGCCAATGCAGCTTTGGCAAAATAGGAGAAATTCAACGTCATGACCAGGTGGGGCTCAGATGACAGGAATGCCCCACCGTGCCACTCAATCCTAGGCAATTCTTCACCAAAAAAAAAAAAAAACCTAGGCAATTGAAACTTAATTAAAAAAAAAGTCCCTTGCAGAATGTCAATCTCATCACCCATCATTCGACGACTGCTATTTCTTTCTTTCTGTTTTCTGGTGTCTAATAGAAGTTGCATTTTTAAGCAGAGCAGTTTTTAATAAATCTGTGTCCTTTGTCTATAGAACTGATCTTTCATGAAGAGATAATTTATACACATAGAGGAGTGCTAGAAAACTCCTCCTGGGGAGCTTTTTTCTTTAGAAAAAATGCCCCTTTTAATGGGGCCCACTGTTATACAAAACAAGATTTTGATTTTGTTTTAAAACAGAAAAAAGTCCCACCAAACTGTCCTAGGCATGCCTCTCTCTCCCATCTTTCGACAATATATTGATTGACAGAATAAAACAACCAAACAGCAAACGAAATTCTCCGTCTCTCTTCTCACTTGTTCACTAATAGAGTCGTTTATATATACATTCTGTATTGACTACTGTAATAACAGTCCTTGTTATTTGAAATCATCAGAACTGCCTGAAGGATCAAATGAGTGCATACGAGTCTAGGAAGACTGTTGCAACAGCTTCATTGACTTTAGCTGCAACAGATACTTGACCGTGTAATACTTTATTAGATGGTGACCTTCCCCAGTTCCAATAATCCCAACGCTTACTCACTACTCACTAGCCATAAAATGGGTAATTAAGAAAGAAAAGATAACTGTAGTTACCTGCGTAGTTCTTTATCACAATTGGGAAAAACATAACTATAGTTACCTGCGTAGTTCTTTATCACAATTGGGGGTTCGTGGTAGTTCTTCATAGTTCGCTTCAATTCATGTGGTTGATCTAATTGGTTTGCTAGTTATGAAATGATTGTTGTTTTGGAAATTGAACTTCATCAGAATCAGAAGGCAACAACAACAAAACCAACAGATCCGGAATTAAGGGGAGGAAATCCTAGCCCATACCCAATCTGGAAAACAAACGTACCAACAAATAATCTTGCCAATGGAAGAACGATACTTGGCCAAAACATAAGCAACCACATGAACAGTCCTTGGAATACGTTAAAACTTGATAGAAGAAAACGGAAGACTCAAAATTTTGATATCCAAAACAATAGGGTTGATGACCAAATCAGCTTTCCCGTTAATGCATACAACTTCTTCTTTCGCATATGAAAGAATCACGATCTCAGGAAAACCACTGCTTCGTACTTCCTTCAATGCAAGAAGAACAGCCCATGCCTCTACTTCTTTAGAGGAAAGATCCTTGGTCAAAATTGAGCGCCTGCAACCAAAGGTTTATTATATCTCATCATGAAAAAACTAAAGCTAGATTTTCCTTCTTTAATATTAAAAGCAACATCCAGGAATACAAAAATCCTAACCGCTATTGGGGAAGGGGATAAAACTTTACCGTGCTCCCCTATATTAGAACCTTTGCATATATTCTGAACCAAACTAATGATCTTGTCAGGGTTAATGCGTTTCCCTGTGCCCCACCTTGTGAAAACAAACGAGGTAAGATTGGTCTCTCCTTTTAAGTAAGTTATATTCTTTAAATCCATTAACTTCTTCCACCATTCCACATTACTAACATTTCTATCAAAATGAGATAGATAGCCAATGTTGGAACCAAACCAAATTGCCCTAGCATGATCACAAAAGAAAATGTTGTATTGTTTCTTCCTCAAAAGCACAAATAGGGCAATAGTAGAACATAAAGTTGTCCTAGGAGCAAGCCTTTTCCTAACAAGAATAACCTTATGGAGGCATTTCCAACCAAAGAGAAGGATTCTTTAGGGCAAAGAATCTTTCCAAATCTGCTTTCAATTTATCATATCATTATTCAAATTATTGTTAGATTGTAAGGGGATTATATAGGCTGACTTAGTAGAGACTAGAGAGATTCCCATCTTTAGAAAAGGGCCACACTCTCTTATCTTTCAGTTGTGAATTCGGAATATAGATTTTAAGAATTTCCTCCGCATCCTTTGGATTATTGAATATATAGGAGATCATAAGAACATTCTTAATTTTATTATTACTCTGTAGGCCTTTAGTTTTTAAGATTAGATTCTAAATTTGAGAAGGAGCTTTTCTAAGGCCTTGCTCACCAGGAATCCAATGTTGCAATTTTGGACTACAACCTTTGTTGATTCACTTGTATGAATTGTTTGGGTTGTCAAATGGAGCCTCGATATGGAGATCAGAGGTGCACACTACTTCAGAGCGAATGATGGGGAAATGCAACATATGATTTAATATCTTCATCATTCAGACAAATGCAACCCATGATCCCAATATATGCTCACCAGGAGTTTTGTTTACTGTCATTCGAGCGGGTTTTGGGAGCACCTCTACTCACGGAATACCTATTCTCATCCAGCAAATGTGCATAGATAAAATGATGCAATTTTCAAAAGTAAGCAAAGCTTTAGAAATATGTAGTTCTCATCCCACACTTCAATTCCAGTGATCAATTTGGGAGTTCTAGGCACATCAACACCATACTTGGGGTATGAAAATGTGCAGAGGTGTGGAAGCAATATGCATCTTGAATCTCAGGTCTCTGGTTTTTGTGAACTTGAGGCAATACTGCGATTCACATTATCACGATAAAATCATTTTCTCACTATTGCCTGCCATCTGTTTCATGTATTGTTTAATCCTCTCGAGTGCACTATTCATTGTGATAATGTGATGTGTGAGTTGCATGTATTGTTTAATCTTCTCAAGTGCACAATTCATTGTGATAATGTGATGTGTGACATGTGTCTCAGTTGGTTTCTCTATTTTTTGTGTTTTATGGTTGTGTAACTAGCCAATGATAACAAGTGTATTGACAACATAATTGGTTATTGTGCATCATGCTAAAATACGACTACTAGGACCATCTAAGGTAGGTGAATATTAATCAAGATGAATGTAAATAATAAGAGGATAGGAGCACCAAGGAATTGAGGGTCTTAATTTAAAAAATGTAGGGTCTTAGACTTTTCTAATGAGTTTAAACAAATATGTTGACAAAAAAAATGGATGGTAAAAAATATATGATAATTAAGTGTTAATTGAAGCCATCCATCCGTAGCCCATAGAATAAAAGCATTGCAAATGGATGCATATCCAAATGCATGTGAACCCCCAATTGCAATATTAAATAAATCCAAGGAACACATGAAGGACTCCAAACAAAATATGAATAATACCAAAATCAAACCAACAAGGAGAACCTCACTTTTCCTCTAGTGTAACCATGATGCCGACAGTTTGTCCCTCCGTCGGCTTGTCTTGCCTTCGTCTTCACAGGCCTCTGACCACTAATAAGTGACAAATTCTTGATTGCTGCTTCTAAACCCTTGGAATTCTGTGAAGCATCTCCCATCCCACAATTCACCACGATCTCCTCAATCTGCGGAACCCATCCAAATCCATAAGAAATCCAATAAACATCTGAATTCAAAAGCAGAAAATGAAGTAGCATTTGGATTTCAATGAAAAGGGGGCTGAAATGGCACAATAACAGAATTTTCATTATGCAGTTTCTGTTTCTCATGGGGGTGGGCATATTCACCAAGCTATATAATTCATGATCCATTATATTATAACTTTCAATTAGTAAGGTTATAAATGAGCTGATCCAAGTCAAGTTTAACACAGCTTACCCTTGGATTAAAATTAAACAGGCCAATGGAACTTAAGCAGAGCTAAGCTTAGCTGAACTTGATCTTGGCTTGAATATGGGCAAGTAAGCTTCAGCTTTACAGCACTCAAACCAAATGTATGCTAATCTTGAGCTCAAGTCAAACCATACTCAAGCTTTTATATATTTTATAGCATATTTAAATACATGATATTCAACAGATGAGTGAGATATGAAAAGTTTGGGATTTAGAAGGGTAGCCCACATATGTCAATCAAGCAAGGCCTACATCCATACAAGCAAAGAATCTAAGATCCAAGGTCATTAAAGCGGTATGTATGAAAACTTTTATATGAATTAATTCTGATTGAGAACATTGAAGGATATCACATGATGGATTTCATATACAATGCGCGGCAAAGAAAATAATCTTTGCATTAGATCACTGATGATTAATAAGAAAAAATGCAGCTACACAACAAATAGTGTAATCTTACACATTTAGCATTAATTAAGATCTTAAATTTTAAAAATTAGATAATATTATTTTGTTGATTTATTTTGGTTAAATTATCAACAGTTGAGCCTATCACATCAATTGTATCAAAAAAATTATTAGTACCTTTTCTACAAGCTTAGAAGTTAGTAAGTAAAGCTTTAGATGTTGTATTTTATATAATTCCATTTTTCTCTAATAGCTTGGATTATCTGTGATGTGCCAAGTTAGGTTGAAAAGGGAAAAGCTCCTTGAGTTCAGTCCAGTTGACCTTGAGTTTAGTTGGGTTTGGGTTGGCCCCTCTATAATTTGGATGTAATTAGCTTGAGCTGGCCTATGACCTAATTGAATTGTCATTTTTGCAGTCATACATAACTGTTATTTAAGACTTTTGAACAAAAATGAAATCAGAATAGACTTGTATATTGAAATTTTTTACTGAAATATCTATCATTACAAAATTTAAGTTTTTAATTCGTTATCAATATTCTTGTCATCCATATATAGGTGTAAATACACCTATTTTTATTTTAGTAAGAATTCTTTGCACATTGTATTATAGTGTTATAGGAGCCTGCCTGTGGAGCCCACATGGGGCCATACCAAGCACAGGGGATGTGAGGATGGAAAGATCAAAATGAGCCTTAGGAGTGTGAAAAATATTAATCAGATCCGATCACCCTAACCTCTTGATCTGTGGTCCTTAGCTTTAATCATTTTTGGAAGGCATTGAAATTTCAGATAAGGCTACTTTCCTGCAACTGCAAGTCCCTTTGCCTGTGAGTTCCATGCTGTCCCCTTAGTGGGGCCCATGGTTGGCCACATAAATCATGAGGAAGGATGGGAATGATAACACCTTAATGGACCCACCTATGTGCAAAACTTCAGGTCCATTGGATCATCCTGACCCCTTGACATTTGGATGGGTATCAAACACCCTCGGTTGAACTGAGTATTTAAGAGGAAGAATGTCAAAACTGAAAAAAATAATAATAATAATAATAATCTGGAAAAAAAAACACAGAAGAAGAGCTTTACCGTTGCATACGTTCCGACTACTGTGGATTAGCTTGCCACCTTGCTTTTCCCAGTGTGATACTTGGCCAATCTGCTGTGTCAGGACGCTTAGGAAGCCTCAAGTCTGGACATTCATCTATTTCGAGATTTATCAATGCAGGCAAGGCCAAACTATCAGGATGAATTATACTTTCCAGTTTGGGTAATTTCTCTAGCGTGAAATTGCGTAATTGTGGGAATGGATTATCAGGTACGGAGTTGTCATTACCTTCTATGATCTCCTTTAATTCGTGACAATTCCTCACATCAAGGGTCTGTAACTGATCTAAGTTCTGCATCATTTCAGAGGAGAAGAGACTTTTTAGATTGTCACAAAGACCCAGAACAATTTCATTCAGGTTCCGTAGGCATCTCTCTGGCACTCCTCCTTTAAATAGCTTCTGTAAATTTGGTAGCGCCTTGAGATGTAGTTTCTCAATATTCTGTAGTGCATTTTCTCCTGCATCACTCCAATCTAAAATGCATTCCATTTTCATACACCAAGAGAAATTAAGCATTCTCAAGTCGTTTGTAACACCCACTAACTGAGAAACATCTTTTACATCAGCTTCAAACAATTCTAAACCTTCTGTATGTGTCACCATCGCCTTAACTCCACGAGGATAATTGCTGCCACCATGTATATGCACCTGCTTCAGACAATCCATTTTATGCCCCAAAACTTGAGATGGACCAATAAAAACTTTGAATTTTTTCAATTTTAGCAATTGTTGAAAAAACACAATGTCTTCTATACAATCAAAGTCTTCGATGATGACCTTGAGAATAGTTAACCGTTTCAGTTTTGCCACCTCACCAAGTGTGGCGTTATTTTCAACTGCAATCTCACTTCCTTTCGCCCAATTTACATTTGTCCCGTGCATGCGCAGATCCTCCAGGCTAGACAACCCAGACATTACATTGGATGGAATTGTAAAAGAATCTGGTAATTCTGACATGTTTAGCTTCTTAAGTTTAACCAAGTTTTGCATTTCTTTGGGCAAACGTCTGATGCCAGATGATTTTATATCTAGAAATTGAAGCTCCTTTAGTTGCCCCAAGAATGGCACCTCTTTTAATCTGTGACATCCTGTCAAGATGAGTGCTCGTAAATTCAACAAGCAAGATGAGGATACTGACAAAGATGTGATGGAAGTGAAAGATAGATCAAGAACTTGTAAAGCCGGCATGAGTTCAAAGAAGCTATGAGGGACAGCAGTGATGTGGTGATTTTCTCTCAACAAAAGTGAAATAAGATTGGGACATTCAGGCTTAACGGGAAGTTCAGTGATGTCATTCATCATCAACGAAATTCTCTCAAACTCTCTCCAATTGCCCTCAGGGGGTGGCTCATTTAGGCCCACCTTAGCTTTAACCAAGAATTTCGGGCCTTCATTACAAGATGATGATGCGATATACAGTGCCAAGTCGCGAATTATGTCATGCATCTTAACACTATCAACAACATCATCATCATCGTACTCCAAAAGGCATCTACGCTTGAGTTCTTCAATGATTCGGTGGCCCTTATTTGTCGCATCTTCCAAGTTATCGAGATGATCAATAAAGCCCTCCATTATCCACCACCGAATTAGTTGTTTAACAGAAATTTCATAATCTTCTGGAAATAGTGAACAGTATAAGAAACACTTCTTTACCTCTTCATCTTTTAGGTCGTCATAACTCAGCTTCAAAGGTAGAAACACTTGAGGTTCCATGCCTTCAATCTCAGGTGCCGACGCTCTCAATGCCCTCAAAGCGTCCTGCCACACCTCTTTCTTATTCTGCCCTTGCATTGCCTTTGCAACTGCCACGATTGCTAATGGCAGACCACCGCACTTCTTCGCCACGTCCTTAGTAACATCTTTAATGTGCGGCTGACTGACTACCTCCTTCCCAACTTTGGCAGCAAACAGATCCCAAGCTTCATCTTCAGTGAGAGTTTCCACTCTTACCTTTTCAGCCTTCATATCACTACAAACTTGGACCGCCGACATGTTTGCAATTCGTGTAGTTATGGCAATTTTGGATCTATTTTCCTCGTTGGTTGGAATTCCAATTTCACTCAGGTCGATTGAATTCCAGAGATCATCAAGGATTAGCATGTACCTTTTATCAGTCAGATACTGACGTAATTGCATGGCTCGGTTGCTGTAGGAATCATGTTCGCTAAAATTCAACTGCAGCCTGCCCATTATTTCCTCTTGAACCCTTTCCAACTTGAGTTCCTTGGACACAGTCACCCAAATCACATAATCAAATTCGCTGGTAGCTTCAAGCTTTTTGTTGATGGCTTTCATGAGAGTGGTCTTTCCTATTCCACCCATGCCATAAATGTATATGACGCTGGTGTGCTCGTCGTGCAAGAGATTCCAAATCTTCTCCATGGTTCGTTCAGCTGAGCTCTGAACAACCATGGGCAGATCCACCACCATCACCCTTGGTGGTGAGGACATGGATAGAAGTTTGAAGCCGCTTCTTTCATTGAGGTCTCGTCGGATACATTCGAGCTTCTCAACAGCCCTCTTACCCAGTTTGTAGCGAGACGAAAGGCCGGAGAAGAATCCATTGTTGGAAGCTTGCCCTCGATAGAACTCTGATTTGATGTCTTCGATTTCAGTTAGGCTTGCCCGGGCACGACCGAGCCAGCTCTGGGCTTGGTTGGTGAGCCTCATTCTTCTTCTTGAGGCATCCCGACCTTCACTCTCCATGTCGTCGCACAGGTCTTTCAGCTTTTGGGCTTCCTCCCTTAGATCATCTACATTCCTTTTGAGGTTATTCACGTAACCCACTTGTTCGGAGATCTGAGGAGTTGGAATCATCTGACCGATCCATGCTAAAAAACTCGCCATCAAAGATGATGCAAGAGAAGAGAAGTGAGAGAAAATGAGCTGAGAAGAGGAAAAAGGCAGAGATGAAATGGGAAAGATGATTCATCAACCAAGCCCAGTAATCGTATGACAGCTTAATTGGGTTAGTGCCCTCCAGCTGTAAAGATGTGACGAGAGAGAGCACAGATCAAGTTTCCCACGTTATCACGTTGAGACCCTGCTGTACGTCTTGCACCAGCTTTCACGTGCCAATCCAACCGTTGAATTATTTGATAACATAACTTGACAAAAGAAGAGGAAAGAAAGGACGACGAGCATAGGATGCTCCATCCATCTTTCTTTCTGTATTCTTTCAAACGTGAACGTGGTTTAAAATCTCAGTCTTGAATGCGGCCTCTGTCAGGCCGAAAAATCAATATAATATTAATTTTGGTTGTAGATATCGGTCCGTCGCGATCGTCGCAGTGTAAATTTTCTTTTAATCCAAAAGAATTTACAAAAATATCTAAAAAATCTAAACTATTAAAAAATACTAAAAACAATATTTTTTTTCATTAGTAACAACAATAAATCAAAATCTCGATCACTTTAAGTTATGAGTCATGTCTGTATCGCAGTTCGCTGTCTTCTCCAGTATTTCATATAATGCAACCATTATTGATGCTCATGATCAATTTATTAGTGTAAAATATAAGAAAATAAAAATAACATATCAATCATCATTTAATACTAACTTAATCAACAAATAAGTTAAGAAATTCAAGACCATGAGTGTATGACAGATTGATAGCCTAATTCCAAATGGAGTGTCGCCCAGGGTCGATATCATCATCATCATCATCATCATTTATTCTGTATTGGTAAAAAATATATGCTCCATACTGTTGTACAGCACTATCATACCCATGACCATATTCAGATTATTCCTGATAAGATGATGAACTATGTTGATCCCCTGTAAATTGAGATGGCTGGTTGTAATCCAATGGCATGAAATAAAAATGAGGGGCATGAATAGGTCGTTGTGGAAGTCGTGGGGGAAGCCTTCCTTGCTCAATTAATATCTATTCGATAGAAAGTATCAGTGTTGGTGAAGGGAGTACTCAATTAGGGTTATATGAATAATCTCAATACTGTCCATACATGGCACCTTGTTGGCCAACATAACCCCATAATGACCATGAGTACCTTCCCCCACTCCTTGTCTAGTAGGGCCCACCCCACTACTACTCCCTGCCTCGGTCCCTCCAACATGTCTGACATAGCCACGACGGGAATCTAACTCGGTAGCACCAGGAAAATGCTCAACTGTCTCATAAGTGAGAGGCTCATCATCTCTATAATGACCCTCATCCCCTGGAGAGTCAGGTGGAATTCCTGCTGATGATGATGAAGTAGAAATACTTGACTCACTCTCCTCATCCACCTCCTTTCCCCTTGGTTCACTTGTATCAGGTGCACGCCCCTGTTACATTGTCAAGTTTATTTCTTCCATCCTTTCTAAGGCCCTTACTAGCTCAGGCCTATCCCTAGTCAATTCCTCCATCAACTCCTCAAACTCTTGGTCTTTATCTAACATTGGTTCTTTTTGTTCCTTCAACCATTCACCTAACACTGTATCCTCTTCTGAAAAGACGTAGTCCAAATTAATTGGACAAAAATAATCCCGTTGATCCTCAAACTATATTCTCTTTCTATTTCTACTCCGGAGCTTGAGGTTGTAGTGGATGTAGACCAATTTATTTAGCTTCTGCATTATTAATCTATTTCTTGGTCTTGTGTGGATAAATGAGAATGTGCTTCAGTTTCTTTCACAATTAGAAGACGATGTAATTTGACTAAGGACTTTAATACTCTCTCCATAATTCAACCACCATTCAGCTGAAAATAAAAATAGAAATGATATTAGAGTCAATAAAATAATAATTAGAGTTCTTGAATAATATAGAGATGACATTACAATTAATACCGGGATTGGTCTGTGTGATAGCTCTTCTCGCAAACGTCGTTCCAAAGCTTCAAACACGTACATTGTATATGTCAATCTGAAGATATTGAAATAGCGAAATAAATTAGAGAACTTAAATTCTTACAATATTATATACTTTCTCGGTTTTTCCCTTAATTAGCCTACTGCCTACTTGATTAGTAGCCCAAATTGCTTCATCTATATTCTCTGCTAGTCTTTCAATCACATTTTTTAGTCCCAAACTGATTTCATCAGATACGTGTCCATCCGTAAATTGTGGATTAAAGAAGTATCTTGTAAAAGTATAAAACCAATGAATTTTAGTCAATGATAAATTAATATAATGAGAAGAATTGAATACAATAATTCAAGCATTAAAGCAAATAGCCTTCACTTACCAATAGAGTGTAAATCATGTTTCAATTGTCGTCCCTATCGATCGTCAATGATCTTCCAATATTTTTTATAATATCTACAATCTGCTTGAATAGCCAACTTTGATCTCTCTATGGCCTCATGTAAGAAGCCCATTGTTGGCTTATCATCGCCATCAACCAATTGAAGAACCTTTATTAGGGGATCAAAAACATTCACAACACCCTTCACATGAGGCCAAAATTTGTTGGACTCAATTGTTTTACATACTTCTTTTGTAATGGGACTTGGCCTCTTTCCCCATTTTGAATTCATAAACTCTTATAATTTTATCAATTGGAGAAGTCCATCTCTATACTTGTAAACACATTCGATAGCAATGAAGTGGGTGGCAAATCTAGTGATGCCAGGCCGCAATAGTTCATGGTTGCCTGTATACGTTTTCATCATAGAAATGAGTCTATATGACTGATAAAAAAAATCGGTGATCTTCTTTACCTTACCAATCACTTGCACCATCACTTTTCCTTTTGCAATATCTTCAAGCATTAAATCCAGGCAATGTGCTGCACATGGAGACCAGAAAATCATTGGCCTTTGTTTCATAAGCAACATTCCTGCAGCCTTCATGTTTGCAGCATTGTCAGTAACAACCTAAATTACACAATCTGCCCCAATTTCTTCAATCACCTCATTCAATAACCTATTAATATATTTTGCATCTTGAATGTAATCAGTTGCATCAATTGATTTGATAAACACTGTGCCCATAGATGAATAGACTAGAAAATTCAAGAGATGACGATGTGTGATGGTCGTCCACCCATCGCACATTAGTGTGCAACCTCTTTCCCTCCATGCCCATTTGAGAGTCTGTACCCAAGCCTGCAATTCCTCATACTCTTTCTCAACACAGACATGCCCAATCTCATAAGGGGTGGGTGCCTTTATACCTGTACCATGTTCTGCAACCGCATCTAACATGGTGGTGAAATAAGGAGAAGATGCCTTGTTAGGTGGAATGCCTCCATGCAAAAAAAAACCTTCCCAGTAGCCCTTACTAAATGTTCTCTTGCTTTACCAAACTTGCCCTTTAGAGCTTTCATAATGCCGGGTTGCTTTGAAGTTGGCTTTCTATAAGCAAATGGGTCTGTTGGCCCCACCACATCTAGCCTACGAGGTGCATATGTAGGAGGTTCAACCTCCTCAATGTCTGGATCTTCACGGACACGGGGTTGTTTTTTACTAACTGCCCGACGCAAACTCGCTCCCCCCAGTCCAGATGACCCACCACCATGCTCATATTGGCTACCTCTAGCGGCTGCTTCATATTGCATTCTTCTCCTCTTTTCCTCCTCCTGAAGTGACCTCACACTTTCTCTCCTGGCCCTCCTCATTTCCGGGTCTTCATTGTCATCATCGGAAGAACCAAGTATTTCTTCTCTACATTTATCAAGTTCCTCAGTTCTTCTTCTTACTTGTACTTCTTTTCTTTTCTTTTTTTTTTTTTTGCAGATGCATCAAGGAGCTCATGCATTTCAGCCCTCACATTTGGTGGCACTTTATGACATTTTGTCACCTGTCCTGATAAATGTGCCAAATGTTGTTTCAATCGGGTAATCCCCCCCATTGAGCACTCGTCCACAATAATTACATTTTGCTTTGCTTTTGTTTCCGACTACTTCACCATGGCTCCAAGCTGGATCTAAGTCACGCACCATTGTTCCTAACTTCCTATAAAATAAGAAATTCATATAATAGTAATACTCTAACAACAATTATTTTTAGAAAAAATAGAAGATTGAATAAAATCATTTTGAAATTCCTAAATATATAGATCTAGCATAAAAGTATATAAATCAATCATTTGTACACCACACAATGATCATGAATCATTAAAACAGCATATTTATGATGAAATCCCCAAAAAATAATATATTATAATTCAATTATTGAAAAATCCGAAAATAAAATAATTAGAATAAAAATCTAAATAATGTTTATGACTATAAGTAGATGTAGATGTATCATCTACACACTATTAATAAGCATTTGGTATCATAAATACTCTAACAAGTAACAACAATTATTTTTAGAAAAATCAAGATTTAATAAAATCATTATCAAAATACTAAATATATAGATTTATCATAAAAGTAAGTAAATCAATCATTTATAAACCACACAATGATCATGAATCATTAAATCAACATATTTATGATGAAATCCCCAAAAAATGATATATTATAATTCAAATATTGAAAAATCTGAAAATAAAATGATTAAAATAAAAATCTAAATCATGTTTATGACTATGAGTAGATGTAGATCTATCATCTACACACTAGTAATAAGCCTTTGGTATCATAAATAATCTAACAAGTAAAAACAATTATTTTTAGAAAAATCAAGATTTAATAAAATCATTTTCAAAATACTAAATATATAGATCTAGCATAAAAGTATGTAAATCAATCATTCATAAATCACACAATGATCATGAATCATTAAAACAACATATTTATGATGAAATCTCCAAAAAATGATATATTATAATTCAAATATTGAAAAATCCAAAAATAGAATAATTAAAATAAAAATCTAAATCATGTTTATGACTATGAGTAGATATAGATCTATCATCTACACACTATTAATAAGCCTTTGGTATCATAAATACTCTAACAAGTAAAAATAATTATTTTTAGAAAAATCAAAATTTAATAAAATCATTTTCAAAATACTAAATATATAGATCTAGTATAAAAGTATGTAAATCAAACATTTATAAACCACACAATGATCATGAATCATTAAAACAACATATTTATGATGAAATCCCCAAAAAATGATATATTATAATTCAAATATTGAAAAATCCAAAAATAAAATATTTAAAAAAATCTAAAAATCATGTGTATGAGTAGATCTAGCATGAAAGTATGTAGATCTAACTTCTAAGTGGAGAACACAACCAAAGTGACAAACCACATGATTTCTATGCTTCATCTAAAAATCAAAAAAATAAAAAACACATAATAAAATGGTATAAATTGATTTTCTCTTACCTTGAGGCTTGAATAATATTTTCTTTAAGAAATAAATGTGGGATTTGAAAAGATGCAAGATGGAGAGTAATTGCAGCCCCTAAGGAGTAAGGAGATGAGAGGAGAGGAGAAGAAGACGAAGATTGGGGATTTTTTAACAAAAAGTAGGGTTTTTTCCATTATATATCATCTCGGCTGATATTTTGCAAAATATTGGCCGAGATATCAGTTCTACCAATACTTTCAAAATCTCGAAAAATATCGCCGATATTTTAGCAATATTTTGCCTGCGATACCGGGCGATACCGAAACCGGTATCGCAGGCAAAGTATCGGATCGGAACCGGCCAATACCGGTTCATATTGACCGGTTCATATCTGCCGATATGAACTGGTATCGGCCGATATTTTGTACCATGAATGTGAAAACCTTGATTTGTAGGAAGAGGAAATGAAGACTTTTTAGAGGAAAGGATGAGCATCTTTAGCTTTTATCCTTCGAAATTTTTCAAAAAAATTCTTAATTTTTGGATAATTTTTCAAAAAGGGTCAAAAGAATTTAATATTTCAAAAAAGCTTGAAAGTTTTTAAGATTTATTTCAATCAAGTCCAATACGGCAATCTATACCCACCACCAGTAACTTTGTATAAACAAAAACTCAAATAGACAAAAGTATCCTTAGTAAGTAGTAAGTAGGTAAAAAAGAAATGTTCAAAACAGCCCTAAACCTTTTAGGTGGTTTTCAAAAAAAGACCAAGGAATTGAATATTTCAAAAATGTATAAAAGTTTTCAAGACTTCTTTCAATTAGGTCCTGTTGGCATTTTTTTTTTAATTCAAAATGAAAAAAATTCATTTGATTTCATTCATTCTCCAAAATGTTAAACCAACTATAAGATCACTTTTACTTATTCCAAGTCACTTATATAACACAATACATTGATTGCACTGAAATTTACCTTAATAACTAGAGTGCCTAAATATTGGATTGATCATAACGTGAAAACTGAAATTAACTATTCACTAGGTTAATAATTAAAGTGCCCACATAAAAAGTTTAGGATTGTTTTGAAAATTTCTTTTTTACCTACTTAATAATCAATATGGGCACTTTTGTCCTTTTGAGTTTTTGTTTATACAAAAATAC
Source organism: Persea americana (assembly GCA_029852735.1). NCBI lineage: Eukaryota > Viridiplantae > Streptophyta > Magnoliopsida > Laurales > Lauraceae > Persea > Persea americana. The sequence continues at coordinate 56,280,482 of CM056814.1, read as the reverse complement.
CGAAAGTGGGTATGGATTTCCCAATTGAACTTGAGTGAAAAAGTCTTGTAAACTTTCGTATGTTTTTAAAATGTTGAATTCTTTTGACCCTTTTTTGAAAATCACCCAAAAGTTAAGGGCTTTTTTGAAAATTTCCCTCAATAAAAGGACAAAAATTAGGATCTTGTGCAAAAGAGAAGGGCAAGAATAAACACTATCAATTTTGAAATTGGTTTTTGGATCCAGAAAGGTTAGGATCTAGATCACTGGTTTGAACCAAGAATGTGCAACCAAGGCTCAGAAAGGTTAGGATCTTGTGCATTAAAGAGACACTTTTTAAGTCTCTGTATAGCTTGACTCTATTGCACTCGGCAATCCCAAAGCTCCACTTGTATGCTTAAAATAAATCTGTTTTGAGATCCTTTGATCCCCATTTCTTGTCAAGACCTAAATACGGTTCCTTTCAATTAGAACCAAATGAAAAAGATCCTTGTGACATTTGTTATTTTATTCAGACTGGAGTGAATTTAATCTGGAACATTCGGTAAATCTATAGGATTAAAAAAAAAAAAAAAAAAAAAAAAAAAACAATCCATGCTCCCGTCCCAACTGAAGCCATCCATCTGCATGAAAATTGAATACCCTAGTCCAAAAATTAGAAAAAAACTAAAAAAAATTAAAAACAAATAAAAAAAAAAAAAAAAACAAAATAACAGCAAACGTGTGTCATGAGTTGAGTGATAGACAGCTACGGTTGTTCATGGGCCGAGTCAGACCGGGTAGAAAACTCCAGGCCTATCCAAATTTTAACCTTTAGGCCCAAGCTTGGATCGGGCCATAAGTACTTAGCCCGAGCTGTTCCCGCACAAAATATATTAAACTTGGATCAGCAGTATTTTATTAAGAAAAAGGGTAGTATTAACAACAAAGCATTGTACCTTAGTTGGCAAAGTGCATTATTTTTGCTTGCTTACTCTGAGCCAGACGGCTTGGACTTTCTACTATTAAATCCAAACCCGACCAATATGTTAAACGGAACCATTTTTTGGTCCAAGTTTAACCGTACGACTAAAGCCTAAGGCTCAGGCCCAACCAAAATGGGATAGCCGGAGCCCAATCCATGAGCACCCCTATAGATCACGGCTATTCCATTTTATTTTATTTTATTAATTGTTATCTAATAGAAGTTGCATTTTTGAGTAGGGCAATTTCTAATAAATCTTTATCCATGGCATAACAAAAGAGAGAGAAACAGAACCAAAGATGATACCTTATCCAAAAGAAGGAAGAGGAAATTAGAGATGAGGAGCATGTCGTAATAGAGTATGGGCCCACTAATTGAATGACAGCTTGGGTTCGTGCCCTCCGGCTGTAAGGATCGGTCAAGAGACAATTGTACGACCTGAATAGTTGTCGCCTATCGGTCAAATCTTTTTCTGTTTTTTCTTTTAAAAAAGAGAAAAAACAGGCATTGCCCGAGAGAAGAGGAAAGGACGATGGATGTGCTCTCTACGTCAAAAGCTTGGATGAGAATGAATGAAAGAGCTTTTAGAGGAAAGGAGGAGCATCTTTTGGATATTTATCTTGCCTGAACCAAAATAACAAAGACAATGAGAAACACTTTTGACTTTTGGGAACTCGATGAGGACCACAGGCAAAAAGATAAGGTTGAAAAATTAAAAAACCTCATCATTTTAGTTTATTATTTTTGTGGCTATTGACTAATAGGGGTGTAAAAAAAAACCACTAAACCGCTAAATCCATCCAGACCCGATTTGAACCGAGCGGTTTGAATTAGTTTTGTAGTAGAATGGTACGATTACGGTTAGGATTTCTTTCAAACCGTTTGGTTTGGTTCGATTTTTGGTTTGAAGATGCAGTTAAACCACTCTAACCGAACCGAACCCATATTTTTTTAAATATATAAAACAATATGAAACATTACTTATAGAAGACTCAGACCCTCACTTCGTTAGTTGAAGTCCAACGCCTTTCACCAATTATATTGTCATTTTTTTGTGAAAACAAAAAAAAAAAAAAAATCGTAGCCGAACCGAACCGAACTAGTTCCTTACGGTTTAGCTTGAGGACATGCACGGTTCGGTTCAGTTTGGGAAAATAAAAAACCAATAAATTCACTTTGGTTGATGATTTCCCCTCTAAGCCAATCCGAACCGCCCATGTGCTCCCCTATTAGCTAACCAGTAACTTAGAACCAAGACTTCTTTAAAAAAAAAGTTACAAATAATGATGTTTTTTAGTTATTTGAAATTTGAAATGGCATGTTCCAACTTAGATTTGGTTTAGGGCATGTTTCTTCAATGGATTTCCTGGAGTTTTTGGCTGGAGAATTTTGAAATTTCCAGTATGGTGGAATAAAGTAAAGAGTTGGAATTTCAAAAATCCCAAAGGTCATTTTAGGAATTCTTTTACAGAAGGATGACAATTGCAAATGACAATTCCAAAAAAACCCCAACATTATAAATTTCCATTGGAACTCTAGTAAAGAAATAGGCCCTTATTGTCATTCGTTAATTGCCACCGAGTAACTTGCTTTCAAAATATCCGATGTCAACAATGCAAGGAAAAAAAAAATGTATCAACTATAAAATTGTTTATGGATCCAAAAACATTTGGAACTAGATGCAGTTGTGTTTTTTCTTTTTCCTTTTTTCTTTTTTTTTTTTTTTTTTTTTTTGTTGTTTTATTGGTAAGTAGATCCAGTAGTTTGAATCAAGGATGTGGAACAAGAATTGACCACTCTTGTTCGTTAAAGAGACTTTTTTCTTATAAACCGTAACATGAGCTTTCATTAAAAAAAAAAGAAAAGAAAAAGAAAAAAAAGAGGATTACAATGAGAGAAAAGCAAAGGGGGTACAAGAGCATTGTAGCTCACCCCACCTAACTATAAAATAAAATCCTCCTATGGAGAAATGTTAGAAAAATATAGGCTACAGAACTGAAGTAAAAATAAAATTGTAACAGTAGTACCGATCTACAGTGGTAGCGAATAATGTTGTATATCCGAGAGTCGACGGAAGGCAGCGGCAGAAGCTCGTGGCCAAGGCACGTCCGGCGATGCTTTCTTTAGGACGAGTTCCACCCTTCCGGGATAAACACATATGCGGACATGATTTCTGCAGGAACTGCCCCCATGATACAACGACCTTCTTAGACGATTAGGGCTCAATTGCACACCAAGTCTAGATCCATTCTCTAGAAAACACAAAATGCTCACGAGAACAGAAAAGGGAAGAAAGGAATAAAAACAGAGTATTTTTTTCTATCTTTCCCTAAACCCAGACACGCTATTTTATATCCCAAAATATTGTCGTTGGACTTTAAAATCAGCGATTAATCACAACGATAAGGCATTAATAAAAACAATTAAAACGCAGTTTTGAATTTCAATTTTGAAACTGTTTTTAAGATTGAAATTTCTGCAACGTAAACTGTTTGAACGTTGATAATTAGAATTAAAAACGTTAACTGTTAACTGTTTGAACGTTGTATTTTAGTAGTAAGTTTGTGAATATTTTGGATTTCCAGATGAAGAAGAATAAATTTTTCCCCATGATTTCAGTTCATTTCCTTTTTCTTGTTCATTGAATAATGAGTTTTTAGTTCCTTTTATCTTTGTTAGAGAAGTAATCTCTAGTGATTGTCTTTTAATGCGTTGTTTGTAGCAACTATGGGAAATGGATATTATGAGAAGTGTGATGATTGTATTAATGCTTTCCATCAAAGTTGTCCCATGATGATGATGGTTGTTGATCAATCAGGCTATTTAGATTCTAACTCTGAAGCTTCAGCAATTGAATCAATGGCCAACAACAAAATGAAACTCCTTGTTGATGATGAATATGATCATGGGAGAGAAATAATCATTGACAGTCCATGTACCTACTGCTGACATTGTCTAGATAGAAATAGGTAAGAAACAGAGAAAAGGTTTCTAATGCTGATCCTTTCTCTGAAGTTTGTGGCCTAAAAAGGACGGTCATTAACCGTCCAAGTTTGTGTGTCCAAAAAGAAAGTATTAGGGAAGGGGAGGAGGGAAAAGGTAAGAAATTTTTTCTTCACAAAAAGGCAAACGAACATGAGTTTTATTAAATAAATGCTCTTAATAAAATGAGGCCATGCCTACATGCATTATCTCTTATTATATGAAGTAACAATCATTTGATGGCATGCATCAAAATGACAGCAGTATGGGGTGCATCTATACCGTCACTAAGGGCCCATTGGATTTTCACAAACTCAGTGCAAGTAACCTGAGTTACTTTCCAGTGAAAGTTTCTTTTATTTTTTTATATAACCAAGTTGTAAAACAGAGTTGCATGTATTTAGATTTATAGGTAAACTGGTTGCTCTTTGACTTTAAACAACTAATCAAGATTATGATTTATAAACAGCCTGTTGTGTTAATTACCCTGCATCACTTGAGCAATCCAACAATTGTATCAATGATAAATCATATGATTTAAAATTATGAAAGCAATTGTAGGAGTTTCATGGAAATGTTGAGAATTAGGCCAAGAGCAGAATGAGAAGGAATCAGCAGAAAGTCGATGGAGAGAGGAGAAAAATTGTAATACCTTGTTGAAGGTGAGAGTCAAATCTGGTGAGTGTGAATGCTTTGGAAGAGAAGGAAACGCCATTTGCATCATCGAGGTGACAAGTCCTCCTCTTTCCAATGCCACCTATCTTTTTTAACCCCAAGAAAATGAAGAGAAATCAGGGATTTACTGAAGTTTCATTCAAACCTGCACCAATCAAGACCACATCCAGAGACAGAGACATGAAAATATGATCTCAAGAAAAATATTTTCAAGAAAAGGCACAATTAAAGATAAACACTTTCAAAAAGAACCCAAAAGATCAAAAGATATAATAATCAGTCATGATAAAATAAAATAAAATAAATTCCTGACAAGCACAAGTCTTCACCCAAAGTCACGTTTTTTTTTTCCTTTTTTTTAATGGTAACACACCACAACCCAAATTTAATCTAATCTAATCTAATAAAAAAAACAAGGCAAGCTACCAAACTACTATTACATTCACTGCATTTTTTTTCATTTTCAATGTATAGTCTTTACATTCAAATCTTTAGATAAGTATCATTCTCACCTCATAAGTATTAATATCCGAAAAAAAGGACCTGCAACTAAAGCATGGTTAGCCTCTTTGATAACAAACTCAATAGCAAAACACCAAATCCATCACATTTATAAGTGAAAGGGAATTAAGAGAATGGCATAAAATATGCAATCATGTTTTTGAATCCATTTTAACTTATAGTATCGAGCCCACAGCCCACGAAGAGGCAAATTCCTGATATTCAGTGGTTTCCTTTACCTTCGTCGCAGCTTTCACCCCACCAACTTCAGCACCAATTGACAAGACCTATTTAATAGATACATGCAACTTGATTAAAAATTACTCTCTACATCCATTAACATGACAGGCTTTTCAAATTGTTGCTCACCTCTCCACCTTTTTGAAAAAATACTCCACCTTTTGATTTTTGTACCACAATATTTCCTTCATTAGTATTATCACCGCCTGCAAAGGTCCAGAAGAGCATGTAATAATGGTATCTCTTGGACTCTTGGACATCCGGTATTGCAGTTCATTTACAACTACAATTTATATGCTTCTAGAATTGCAAATTATATAATTAGACACGCCCATCTATGGTAAGATGATATCAGTTAGACATCTAATTCTTCACATCAGCTGCTGGAATTGCAGATCATATTTGTTTGGCACATGCCTATGCCTAACAAGGCAAAGCCCAACCCCACCTTTGGCTTAGGCCCACACTCAACGTGAAAAATTAGTGCATTGTGCAAATGTAAACTGTGTAGTCATATATGAGGGTAAACAGTAGGTTATCTTGTCAATATTTTATTTACAAAACACATGTTTATGTGTCAGTTGTATAGCGGCTATCACATGCTACTTTCTTCACCACTCTCATGTAGTTAGTAAGTTATAGTAACCACTTCTGGGTAGTTATTCCTGGATAAATTAGTCTATCCAATTGTCATTGTACTTGGAGTTATGAATGAATAATTTCAGTGCTCCAATTTGTGTGTTGTGTGTGGGGGGGTGTGTGCAATTAAGTGAGAACATGTGTGAAATCAAATTACTTGGGTAGAATACCGCCATTCCAATTTTGTGTTACAGCCACGTATTCATTAGTCATACTTGAGTTGCATTCAAATGAAGAAAGGTATGCACAGAACAGATAAAAAGATTAATTAAATGCAATATCAATCCTTTTCTTTAATTGTCTACAAAGAAAATGCAGATACTCCCTAACCACAATTTCTCCAAAAATCAAATAGAAGCCCGACTTTTTGAGGATTCGTAGCATCGGGTTCGTAGTCTTTTTGTTTTTCGCCTTACTTTGTTCTTCTTCTCTTTGCTCCTCTCTCTCTCTCATTTTTTTTTTTTTTTATTCGTTTGAATGGGGTTTTAGAGGGATTTCTGAAGGTTGAAAATGGTTGGGATGGGTTGGAGTTGAGACTACGGCTGGTTTTAGGGTTTGGGCAGGACGGATATTGGTTCGGAGGGTTTGAATGGGTAGAATGGGAGGAGGGCTTCTGCAGGTTGTGAGGGTAAAACCTAAAACCACCCAAAATTCAAGAACTACCTGAGCTCAAAACAATAATAAAAGAAACCAACTAATACAAAAACCAAGACCCTTATTCAATGCAGAAATCCAGAACAAGAAAAAAAATATCATGGAAAATCACTAATGATTGACAGTCCAATACCAAATCCACCTCAAATTGAGTTCAAGGGAAGGGAAAAAAAAGCCAGATGTCAAACAAAAAGGTCGAAGCAGTGGGGGGAAATTAAAGATAATACCAGCTCAAAATAAATGAAAACCCACTCATCTAACTATGAAGGCGGATAATACTTGAGCCCAAAAAAACCAACTCCAACCCAGTTCATGATCCACCCCATATACACCTCCATCTGATAAGGGCTTGGTGCCATATTAAATGATTGCACCCAATCCATTTCAATAACTAATACCAAAAAACAAAGCTCAACAGAAGGCAAAACCACGCCAAATACACAAAAATCACACTATAAAAGCAATATCATTTACAAATAAACCTACTTAGACATACATATTTAGAAACCCATCTCAAGCAAAAAAAAAAAACCATAAAAAAAAACAATCAATAGAACCCCTGCCAAGCACAAGCCTTCAAGCATAAACAGCTTGCCTTTGACATCGACAAGCTCGTCATTCATTTCTTCGGTTGGTCTTGGCTCTAATCTCCTTCATCTCCCCTTCTCTCTTTGCCATCATCTTCAGGTACGGAGGAAGAGGGGTTTCTTCCAAGAGACTGTGATGGAGGGTTTTGGGTTCGGATTCGTCGGAAAGATGATTTGGTGTTGGAATAACAAGAATGAGTTAGGGTTAGGGTTTTGGAGGAAGAGCAGGAGAGTGGAGAAGGCAAAGGAGAAGGAGAACATCGAAACGAAAGCAACAAAGCCGATGACATTTCTACATTATACAAGACGTCATGGAGCCTGCCCTTTGATCTTGCATTTGATTGGGCAGGTGTGTAGTGAAACAAGTTATACATCTTTCTCTCTTTTCTCTTTTATTTTATACTAGTAAGGCCCGGCACGTGCAAGGCACGTGCATTGTTAAAACAAATATATGAAGAAAAGGTTAACAACTTGATTTATTAGACAGAGATCATATAATTAAGATCATCAAATCTAATGTTTCATTAGTACACACAAATAATTCATTAGGAATAATTGGGTAACATGCATGCATTGCATTTTAAGAACCTGTTTGTGAGGCGAGCTTCCGTTGGTCAAAAACTCTTGCAAACCTAGGCAGAGAGACAATATGAAATCTGTATTGTACTTGTTTTATACGAGTTTCCGACTTTAGCTGTTTGGGTCATTCTCAGTAACATGAAGAGAGTAACAGATATAAAGCATAGCTTCAAAACAGACTCTTACATATTCATGTGTGATGTCTAATGTCGTCTAAAATGGATAGTAAATGACTGAAATAAGTCCTTTTGAGTGTTTTGGAATAGAGATTTAAGCACATAAGCATAGTAGCCATACCACATTAAAAATCACAGTTAAGGTTTTATGATTAATTGTAGCAAGATAATTTAGTAAAACTACATCCTCAAAAAACAAAACTGCAGGAAGTTATTAAAAACATCAAACTAAATTATCAAACAGAGACATCCAAATTACTGACCGGAAAGCTTATGGGGCATTGTTCAAGGTCGACAGCAAGCTGCTACATCCTTGTGTTCATAGGCAGGTTGTTTCTAGAAGGTTATATGAATATAGGAAGAAGTATGGAACATGAGCCACGTTATAAAGTTTGCTAATTCAATTAACAATTCATAAAAGATTTTTCATTACTTAACAAACTTATAAAAGGTGATAACATATAAGGATAAGCAAACCCATAATCTGTGACATACAGCAGTTTCAAGTAAAAGTGCAAAACTAAGAAAAGAAAGTGGACTTCTTATTTACAAGAGCTAGCATATTAGACAATGAAGTTCTTACTTACATTACTTTTCTTTTTTACATAGTAGGCAAAAGTGTAGTGAAAATTTTAACAAAGGTGAATATTTACAGAACATAGTTTTGACAAATTATCTATATTTGGCTATCTGTACGAATGTCATGAATTGATAGAACTGTGAAGTTAACCGCCGAGCCGTAGTGATAGGCTTTCAACTGAAAAATATGTTCTTGCCCATTGAATTTATTGACAACATCTTCAATATCATCGACGCGACCCTAGAATTAAAAGAAAGCGTAAGTTTATTTTCTACTTGTAATGCAGGTACTTAAATGAATGTGAATTTGATAGTAATTATACCTCCTCAAAAAGATTCATCATTTGAATTGGTGTGCATGATGTCAATTTCTTCATCTCATTTCCAAACAGTGTGGCTGAGATGGTCCCTGTAGAGTCAGACAGATTTGCTACAACTCTAAACCTGAGAATTAAAGATAGTAATTAGTAATAAAAATTAAGGAAAGATAATTTTATATAATTGGAAATTGTCATACCATGGCTGTGCAGTAGCGTCCTTATGAGGACATTAACATAAAATTGCATCGTTATGCTTTGCTACTGTTTTCTTTTTACAGTTACTGCAGCCCATGTACCAAAACTTTTGTTGTAGAACATGTATCAAAATTGACGCTTTTATTAAAAAAACAGCATCCTGAAAATAAGGATTTATGTTATTAAATCATGGTTAAAAATAAGAGAGATGGATAAACAAATAATATTGATTTAAAAGGATTTTAAGGTAGTCAATTAAGTACCAATTTTTTTGAAGTAAGAACCTCATGAATATCTACGGTTGCTGTTTTTTGGAATTCTCTATCCATATTGCTGCGACTTGTGATTCTGATGAGCATTATACAGTCTTTGATCTAACCCGACATTGCTCTTGATTACAATTTGAAGGCTTTCCAATCCAGGTGTATTTTGAATGCTCCGAAAGAATGAGCAATATGGATTAATTGATAAGATGTTCATAAGCTTTTGAATGATGCCTGAATTCATTTTTGATGATCTTTGCATCCGGTTCTCCAATTCATTGTCTATATCATAAAAATAGAGTTGCAAGAAAGAAGGATGTCCATCTATGGGTACCAAGTCGTCGATATTGTGGTATACCTGACCTTGTACCTTGAATGTATATATACCTCTATCTCTTTTGCAAAGCTGCTTATCATATTTGACGCCAAAAGATGTAAATGCGAAAGTATTGTCGTATGTACGGACATATTTTCTGAATATAACACATTCTTTCGAGTTAGATTTGAATAACATGTGGAGTTCTTGAGGGGTGTCATTTGAGATCAATGATATTTGTCCACCAGAGCAACAGAATCCAAGAGGTTCGTGATAAAATCGCTTTGCGTCACAATATTGGCATCTTGGAGAACATGGTAAAATAGATGGCTCTTGGCGTATATTTTGAAGAAACACATTGATGGATGTAGAGGTATAGCAAATTTGTCCTATGATAAACAGACCAAATATCAACTATTGTTTAACTATGACAAAAGGCAAAATGGAGGGAGTATCATTATAAAATTATAAAGAGGATCAAGAAATCATTGAAATGACCTATCACCTCTAAAATCTTGATTATGTCTCTTTGATGAAGAGGAGCGACGAACTGGCTTTGACGTTGATCCTATTAAAATATTTTCTATAATGTTAGTAGATAACTTTGTTTTATGCATTCAGTGATTAAAAAAATTTATTCTTACCAACTTCATAAGTGCTATAGAATTCAATTTGCTGCTTTCCCTTGTTTGAGATTCTTGATGGAATGTGTCCAACTTCATTCACTATGACAGTGAGTATAGTAAAAACAAAGGAAAAAGTCTGGGTCATTCATCAAAGATTTTAGTAATTAATATATTTATTGTGAATTAAAAAAATAGTGATGAATTAGTAAATACCTTTTTCTTTTGTAAGGATAGAAGTTGTGGATGTTGTCTTTGTATTTTGCAAAATCAATAGTTTTCACTTTTTGAATGCATGTCTATCGTCTCTTTGTAGTGATTTTTTCGATGTGGATCTTACTTTCTCTATAAAACAAACAACATTTATTATCAAAGAATATATTTGTAATAATGTTTGAAAAATGATGAAATTTAGATTTGCATGGTTGACAATTTTTAGTGAGTAATAGTCATTTAAAAGTTACCTTGTTCTAAAATTGATATCAAATGTGGGTCTTTCCAGAGTGCCTTTCATATTGCATATTTTTTTATTTTTGGATGCATCTCTTCTTTTTTGTCGCAGTATTTCTTTCTTTTCTTCACTCAAAGTAGCATAAGATTTCTGAAATTGTGTTTTTCTACATTATGTTTTTTGTGTAGCATCTTCAATTGGGTTGTGAGTTGACGTAGATCCTACATCAAGTTTGCCAAAGAATGTTAGCATACTATTTATTTTGATCAAATTATTTTTATCAAGTCCAAAAAATTAGCAAAATTTATTTTCAATTTGTTATAATTATACCACCAAAAGTAATCTTGGTTGATAATGAGACCTCTGCATGAAGAACGTTTACTAATTTCTTCCTGTTGTATGCCTCTCTTTTCTTTTTCCGGAGCTCTTCCTTCTTTTCATCCTCAATTTTTTATAATAGCTTTTGAAATATTCTCTTCTATCTTTCTTTTGGCCCATTTTTATATCTATTAAAAAGGGGTTAATAACAAAGCAATCTTTTGGTTATAATAGCATGTCCATATTTTATAAGCATGAAGACAAAGAATATATATTAAACATTCTTCAAAGTACATATTAGAAATTCTAGATGCAATATGAAGCTAGAGAATAATGAAGAAGTGAGAATAACAATTTATAACAATCAATTACCAGATGCCTAGTTAGTTATACCTATTCACAAAATACCATATATATGTGAGCATATATATGAATAAAAAAAGTCTAAATATTCATCAATAGCAGATGCTTGATTAATCACATTTATTTAGAATTATAATATCTAAGAAATATGATTCTTGTAATGACAATAAATCCTTTTCATACCACTATTGTATGTATCACAAGTAATAGCAAAGAAAGTGAAAGCCTGAAAAGCAGTAGTTCGTTGTCTGTTGCAAGAAAAGTATGGTAAAAAATTAGAATGACTTTGGGAAATAATGAATTATATTAAACTATGTCAGAATAGGTATGACTTTTTTCAAAGAATATCAATATTATGTGCTAAATTGTATTATAAAATAAAATTTTAAATTGTAACATACTGACAAAATAAAAAAATAAAAAAAGGGGGAAAAGGAAAACAATTAAGGGAAAAATGGTCATAAGCTTAACATACTACTTATAGGCAGACTTGTAAACATTTTCTGTTTTGAAATCAAAATTCCATAGTATTAGCACCTCCTCCCAATTTCTTCTCTACATTAAGGCAAATGATATGTTTCGATTGATCCATTATTGGGCATTAATGTAATTAAGAGAATCAACAACAGGGCCGATAATGAAGCTTGAGCCTAGGATCATATGTTATCATTATCAATTATCAATGCCCAATGAATTATCCAATTAGGTATGAGCAAAAATTTTAAATACAAGGAAATTACCATGAATTTCATTTTACAAAGTTTAATTTTATATAAGTAATTCTACAATAACTAAGTAAGTAGAAATCGATGCATATAAGCTGATTCCAAACACACAACATTAACAAACCCAACCAGACAGGCTGAATCTAGTAAAAAAAAAGGAAAAATTATTCTAAATAAACAAGCCAAAAAGTGGCAAGAAATGTTGTAAATGCGTTAGGAGACTAAATAAGCAATGACTGAAATTGGACTAAGTTTAGCCAAGATATTTACTATTATAAAGTAACAGGGCATAAGTAAATGGGAAAAATTGGAAATTGTATATAAATAGCGCCATGAAAGATAGAACATTCTACAATTCTAGCGCCATGAAAGATAGAACATTCTACAATTCTAGCGCCATGAAAGATAGAACATTCTACAATTCAATAATGAGCTTAGTGGGCAAATCATCAGAAATTCAAAAGTATTCATTCAACACAATGATTGGAACATCTGCAAGAAAAAACTATTTAATAGCACTACTTACAAGTTTAAAACACCTGCAATATTGCCTCAAATCAGCCGTCTCCAATTCCCTACAATTGACAGCCTGCAGGGTATTTAAAATTTTAAGATAAAAAAAAACAAGTAGTTTTGATAAAACCCCATTTAGTAAGAATTCCTGCAAATTCAATGCTAAGCAGGTATTGTAAATATGATTCTCTCTTTCGGGCCCAACCATGGTAAATGCAAACCTCCCTGCTATGTCCATACCCCTGGGAATACAACAAATGGTTGTAGCATGTCTACTGCTATTAAGCTTATCTACCATATTCTTACCCACTCTTGACATTGGTAAATTAAATCTCAATAAAGTGACAGTCCCATCTATATGTCCACGTTTTAACCTTTCACAGTTTTGATAAAACCCCATTTAGTAAGAATTCCTACAAATTCAGTGCTAAGTAGGTATTATAAATATGATTCTCTCTTTTGGGCCCAACCATGGCAAATGCAAACCTCCCTGCTATGTCCATACCCCTGGGGACACAACAAATGGTTGTAGCATGTCTACTGCTATTAAGCTTATCTACCATATTCTTCTTCCTTGTTATAATAGTTGAGAGAAAATAAAATAAAAAATCTAGATCTTGAAGAAGAGATGGAGCCAGTTCATGATTCAGGTCACAACAACTCAATACAAGGTAATGATCAAGACTGAACAACAAAAATAATAATAGTGAGTGTTCTCATATCTTTGTGTGTAAGTATCCCTTTCTGATGAGAATCTATTCTCCTATGCTGATAGAGAGTGTGACATAGATATGCAAACATGAGTATTTGACTTGTATGTTTCATGTATTCATTTGCATGAATAATGTGAAAATAATAGATGGGGTGGAGTCCATTGTGGGAGAAAATCACTGTGAGAAAGAGAAGTGGCATGACATGTTACCAGATGAAGAAGATATGATATGCAGGCTTCATCGTCTACTCGGAGACAGGTAATTCTAAACCAAAATCTTGTATTTAAAATCTCCAATGCATAACCAGTTTATAAATCTAAACCTGGATCTTCAATTTGAAATCTACTTTGCACCACTGGTGTAGATTTTGCTTAAAGATTTAAGTTTTTGTTGACAGCACGTCTGAGAAGAGAAATATTTGCAGTTTAAATTAAACTTTATTCACTCACACCAACCAAACACCAAGATCTCACCTGGCTGGATAGCCAGTTTAATCCGTCAAGCATTATCTGAATTGAATGCCAAGAAAATGCCCATGGAAAAAAAAGAAAAAACTGAGCTGGTTGGTGTTCTAGGAGATGGTTATTGCATTGATAGTTTATTGGAAAAGTTTTGTTTATCAAGTAGTTTTCTCCACATATATTTACCTGTCATGTGTCATTATTTCATCATGTGTTAGTTTCAAGTTTTTGAGTAAAAGAGGAGGGTACTGTAAAAACTTACTCCACATTAATTAATATGAGCTATATTTTGATAAGAGAAGTATAAATCACAAAGGCCACTCCTTACATATAGATATGATAAGGCTTAAATGATGGTGATATATATTTGCATCAGATATGTAGGCACTTGATGATGCTAACACAGATTGAACTGGTCAACGGAGTACATACACATGGTTTTGTTAGTTATTTATTAACTTCTGTACCTTTAGCTAAGATTTTGGATTTCTCAGGTGGGAATTGATATCAGGAAGGATCCCAAATAGGACAGCTGAAGAGGTGGAGAGATACTGGAGAATGAAAGAAAGTAAGATGTTAGAGAATAAGGTCTTCAGACCTGTTTGTGTGAGGGCAAAGCCTTCTCTGAAGCTGGCAATGATGCCTTAATCAATGGAAAAAAGAAGGCAGTGTAGGGCCACTCGAGTATTCATGAATGAATTGTAGGAGATTTTATTGATAAATGTTGACTTTCCTTTGGGATTAGCAACAATTTCATTTCATATTTCCACTTTCCTTACTCCTCCAACTCGGCTGCCCCCAATCACCCCAACACATTACACATGCTTACAAATTATCGGGCACATGTTAGCTTGTACAGTGTTTTGACTATAGCGTTAAACAGACAAATAGAAAATTAAAAGTCACAAAGCCAGCTATGGATAGATATATGGGACAAGGTTATGATGATGATCTATGGCGACAATGTCAAGCAAGCCAAGGCCCAACACAGCCAAAGCCCAGCCCATTTATTATACCCATTTATTACATTGTAATTAGTCAGATACTGTTGCTTAATTTATGCCTTTAGTGTAGGATCTAAGATATGTAATTGATTGTAATTAGAGAGTAATCAGGGATTTAAACCCTTATATATACAGCAGTCGACCCTCAAAGATGAGGACGACATTCATCTCTCTCATGTTCTGTGTTTCATCTCTCTCCCTAAATGACATGGTATCAGAGCTTAGGGTTTTAGTTTCTTCCACATCCAATGATTTGTAAGATCATCCTTGATCTGATCTGATCATCCCAGAAAATCCCTGATCTGATCTGATCATCTCAGATCCGACGTGGTCCACTTCAGATCATCATCAACTCATCTGCAGAAGCAGCCCAGTGTGACCGCAGGATTATTTCAGGAATTCTGGTGATTTTTCCTGAATTTTTTTTCTCATCGGAGGTTGATCGTCTGTCAACTTTTGTGAATTTTTGGACTTCTTCGAATGTTTTCATCACAGCCGCTCCAAATCTTTGATCTGACCTGTTTTTTGATGAGACTACTTCCATCAGTTGCATAGAAGATCTGTGCATCCATCTCAACCTTCAGATCTGTCGTCAGTTCCACTGGTGGGGCCCACGTGCATGTCAGCACCTTGACGACAGTCTCGCCAGTGCAGACTTTGGTTTCTGTTATTGTTTCGGCTGATGTTTTCTTCCATTCCAACTCTGGATCCTCTTCCTACGTCTTATTCCAAGCATTGGAAGCCTCTCTGAGATCATCTCCGTCAGTCAGATCATCTCTGATCCTCGCTGATCACCTCTGATCACGCATGGCCCACCTGAGATCATCATAGCACATCAGCGGACTCTTCCCCTCTTGGTCGACTGGAGATTCCTGGATTTATGAAGATTTTTTCTGGAATTATTCATCATCAGAGGTTGGTTTTCTACCATATTCTGTGATAATTCAATTTTTTTTTTTTTCCTCAGTTTTCATCTCGGCCGTCCATCATCCTGGATCTGGATTTGATCTGGCTGAGACCAAGACCAGTTCTTGCACAAAACTAGTCTTCCTTCATCTCCACCCTCTGATCTGTGCCTAGATCACCAAGTGGGGCCCTCGTGTGGTTTCACACACTGTCGACAGGGACGTTTATTGCTGCTGCTGTCTTCATTTACTCTGCTGCTACTGCTTTCTGCTGTTATTGCATCTCCTCTGAACATCTTTCTCAGTCTGTAGTTTTGCAAGCCTGCTTTGTGTGTACTTCTCTTCCTGATCTTTAGTAATGGATAAACATGAGATAACTATGATTAGATTTGATGGAACAAATTATACCTCATGGGCCTTCCAATTTCAAATTTATTTGGAAGGAAAAGAACTCTGGGGACACATTGATGGATCTGAACCTCAACCTGAGGACGATGATAAGAAAATTTTAGCTTGGAAGACAAAGGATGCTAAAATCAAGACATGGTTACTGGGCTCTGTTGAGTCACATTTTATTCTCAACCTCAAACCCTGCAAAAATGCCCGTGATATGTGGGAGTATCTTAAGAAAATTTACCAACAGGGCAATGCTGCTCGCCAGTTTCAATTAGAACTTGAAATCTCTCAATTCACTCAAGGCACCCAGTCTATTCAGGAATATTATAATGGCTTCCGCCGACTGTGGTCCGAATATGATGAGATTAAGTTTGCCTCGGTATCTGCAGCTCTTCTCCCAGAATTACTTCCATTACAGCAATCTAGTCATCGGGATCAGTTTCTTATGAAACTTCGTCCAGAGTTTGAGACAGTTCGATCTAATCTGATGAGCAGGGCTTCTCTTCCTAGCTTGGATGATTGTCTTCAGGAACTACTACGGGAAGAACAATGTAGGGTCACTCAAACTACTCTGGAACAACAGAGATCTGTTGAGGCTCCTCTAGCCTATGTTGCTACCACCAGACCACCTTCCAGGGACATCAGTAAAGTTCAGTGCCATAACTGCAAGAAATATGGTCACTATGCTAATCAATGTAAAGCCAAAATATGTCGATATTGTAAGGCCACTGGTCATGTTATTGAAGAGTGCCGGAAGAAGAATCGCAATTCTATTTCCCGCAACTATGTGCAGCCAGCCCTTGGTCCTTACAGCGTGCCGTCAGCTCCAAGTGCTTACACTGTGACCACTCCACCCTATGCTTCATCTGCCTTCAGTGGTTCTCTGCAGTATGATTCTTCCTCCCAACCTGGTTCCTCACAATCTGCGTCACCAGCTCCTCTCACCCCTGAGATGGTAAACCAAATGATCATCCATACCTTAGCTTCCATGAACATCGCAGGTACTGCATCCTCTCTTTCCAATACCTGGTACTTAGATTCTGGTGCAAGTAACCATATGACCACTTCAGCCCTCAATTTACAAAATGTTGTTCCTTACACTGGTCACCTTAGTGTCCAAGCTGCCAACGGAGATCATCTTCCTATCACCTCAGTTGGTGATACCCCTAGTCCCTTACCATTAACCAATGTTTTCGTTTCTCCTCATCTTGCTACCAATTTGGTTTCTGTGGGTCAACTTGTTGAAAATAACTGTAATGTTTCTTTTTCTCCATCTGGTTGTGTTGTGCAGGACCGGGAGTCGGGGGAAGTGATCGCGAGGGGGCCTAAGCATGGACGACTTTTTTCTTTACCAGTGTCTCCCGTTATTCATGATAACACTTTACATCAGTTATTTTGTTTTTTCATTAAGAATAATCCTCGGTTGTGGCATAATAGACTTGGTCATCCAACTGCTTCTACACTGTCTACTTTATTTCAATCTGGATTAATAAAGAAACCTGTTGATTCTGCTTCTTTTGCGTGTGATGCTTGTAAATTAGGAAAGAGTAAAACTTTACCCTTTCCAACCTCTAACACACGGAGCACTACATGTTTTGAATTAATTCACAGTGATGTTTGGGGCATTGCTCCGACCCTTTCCCATAGTCATTTCAAGTATTTTGTAACCTTCATTGATGACTACAGCCGATTTACTTGGATCTATTTATTACATTCAAAGTCTGATGTTCTTAATGCATTTAAATTTTTTGTTCAATATGTTAAAAACCAATTCTCTAAATGCATTAAAACTTTGCGCTCAGACTCAGGGGGGGAGTATGTTTCAAAGGATTTTCAATCCTTTTTACACAATCAAGGAATCATTTCTCAACGTACCTGCCCGTATACTCCACAACAAAATGGAGTCGCGGAACGGAAAAACAGACATCTTCTTGATGTCACTAGAACTCTTCTGCTTGAAGCATCCGTTCCCCCTCGTTTTTGGACTGAAGCACTCACCACGGCTGTCTATCTCATCAACCGCCTTCCATCTCCTACTATTGCTCATTTAACGCCTCATTTTAAATTGTTTGGCCATCATCCTATGTTTGATCACCTCCATACTTTTGGTTGTGTCTGCTTTGTTCATCTACCTCCCACAGAAAGAACGAAACTAACGGCACAATCTCGCAGGTGTGCTTTTTTGGGTTATGCCACTAATCAAAAAGGTTTTGTTTGTTATGATCCCATTGGTCGTCGTATCAGGGTTTCTAGAAATGTTATTTTCTTTGAAAATCAATATTTCTTTCAAACTCACATGGACTGTCCTCAACCCTCTTCACTAGCTTTCTTACCAGGTTTTTCGGATCATACCTCTGTTACTCGGTTCAATCCTGCATTTGTATATCACCGTCGGGAAAAACCTCCCACTGCAGATGGCCCTCCCCCTGATCCTCCACCGACAAATGGTTCCACAACTACTCCTGCCTTACGTCGCTCCTCCAGAAATTCTAGACCGCCTGATCGGTACGGATTTACCCATACTTCGTTGATGACCACTCTATCTTCTATCTCTATCCCAAGTTCTTATTTGCAGGCTGTTCAACAAGATTGCTGGAACCAGGCCATGAAGGAGGAATTGGATGCATTGGATCAAAATCACACCTGGGATATTGTGGAGTGTCCTCCAGCAGTTAAACCCATCGGCTGCAAATGGATCTACTCGATCAAGCTTAAATCTGATGGGTCTTTGGATAGACACAAAGCTCGACTTGTGGCACTTGGCAACAGACAAGAGTATGGTATTGACTATGAGGAAACGTTTGCACCTGTGGCAAAAATGACATCTGTTCGGTTACTTCTTGCCATTGCTGCTTCACAATCCTGGCCTTTATACCAAATGGATGTCAAAAATGCATTTCTACATGGGGACCTGCATGAAGAAGTCTATATGCGGATACCACAAGGAGTCTCCTCTCCCTCAAAGAGGTCTGTCTGTCGCCTGCGCAAATCACTTTATGGTTTAAAGCAAGCTCCTCGAGCTTGGTTCGAAACTTTCAAGGGATGCTTATGCAAGAGTGGCTTTACCCAGAGTCCTTCTGATCCATCTCTTTTCCTCTGCCACAAATCTACTGGTATTACTGTGCTTCTTGTCTATGTTGATGATATTGTTATCACTGGCACTGATGATAGTATGATCAAATCTCTCCAAGCTTCTCTCAGGGATTCCTTCAGTATGAAGGATTTGGGTCCATTGCATTATTTCTTGGGCCTCGAGGTGCATCAATCTTCAAAAGGTCTCTTTGTAAATCAACACAAATACACCTCAGATCTTATCGAATTGGCTGACCTCACTGATTCTTCACCTGTTGATACGCCTGTAGAGGTCAATCTCAAGTTGAGTAAAGATGATGGCGAACTTCTTCCTGATCCTCACATCTACCGCCGTCTGGTGGGCAGTCTTGTCTATCTCACCATCACTAGACCTGACATATCATATGATGTTCATCTTGTGAGCCAATTCATGACAGCTCCTAGACATCTTCACTTAACAGCTGTGAAGCGCATTATCCGGTATCTGCTCAAAACTGTCCCTCGTGGATTATTTTATCCAAAGGATAATCCTCTTCATCTGACCGCTTATGCGGATGCTGACTGGGCAGGCTGTCCTGACACACGCCGTTCTACTACTGGTTGGTGCATGTACCTTGGCACTTCTCTCGTTTCGTGGAAATGCAAGAAACAAGAACGGGTGTCCCGATCCTCCACAGAAGCTGAATATAGGGCCATGTCTGCTGCTTGTTCTGAAATCTTATGGTTACGGGAACTCCTTTCGGAACTCGGGTTTCCTCAAACCTCTCCTACTCCATTACATGCCGATAATACTGGGGCTATCCGAATCACTGCAAATCCCGTCTTCCATGAACGTACCAAACATATCGAAGTTGACTGCCATTTTATTCGTGATGAATATAAGCGTGATGTCATTAGTCTTCCTCAGGTCCCTACAGAATTTCAGTTTGCAGATATCTTCACCAAGGGACTTCCTCGGCCTCGACATCAATTTCTTGTTTCCAAATTGCTGCTTTATGACTCCCCCGCATCAATTTGAGGGGGGGTGTCAAGCAAGCCAAGGCCCAACACAGCCAAAGCCCAGCCCATTTATTATACCCATTTATTACATTGTAATTAGTCAGATACTGTTGCTTAATTTATGCCTTTAGTGTAGGATCTAAGATATGTAATTGATTGTAATTAGAGAGTAATCAGGGATTTAAACCCTTATATATACAGCAGTCGACCCTCAAAGATGAGGACGACATTCATCTCTCTCATGTTCTGTGTTTCATCTCTCTCCCTAAATGACAGACAATCCCATGCAAAGAGAAATGCTTCAATAAGTGAGATCACAAAAAGATTTTCTTTTCATGCAAGTAAAGAGAGGGGGAATGTGGACAACTCGCAAGCAACAAACAACTTCATTGCCATTATTATTTAAGCTTTATCCCATCTATCTAAGGTTGGCTTTTGAGCATAAACAAATGACCCTAAGGACTACCATATGTGAGTTATTTGTTATTTTAAACGGTTCAACATACATTAATTAGATCTACATAATGGGATAAATTTGAATAACACACTTTAATTTTTCATGAAAGGATATACTGACCCACGATACAGATCGACCTGCACAAATCCCCAGATGACCGGCTCTCTTTAACTGGGGGATTTACAACACTCCTCTGTACTTTCTTTTTATGTGATAACGATGGAGCAATCAGGGTATTAGTGCAAAGAGGAACTGTAACCTCTAACCCCTAAAATCCTTTATATATCTTTTCTTAGACAACAACCTTTTCATCATTGCGTCATTGAGTTTTAGTTAGAGTAGGCTTTAGATTCCCCTCAGCAACAGGAGACTCTACTACATTAACCACTTTCTTTAATTACCAAAGATACTCCAATGAGAAGTCTTAAACAATAATAGAGTCTTAACTGGGTCGATCATTGGGCCTCAACTATAGCCCAATTATTCTAACATTATTTGCATATGTAAATGAGTGCGAACAAACCGCTTCTAGAGATACGGAAAAAGTGACGGTAAAAATAGTTTATGAAGTCACGGACTTTCATCTATTCAAGTTGTGCCATAAGTACTTTTGCGTAGCTTAAAGCACACCTGGAACACACTTCAATAATTAGATGGCAAACACACATCATATATTTGGGAATAAGAAAATTGTGTTCCTAGCAGGTTTATGCTTTGGATAATTTGAGTTGAAACTTCTAATGTTTGATGCTCACATTCTGGGTAAGTGTTTGTTAATTGTTGTGATCCTTACGGTGGGCTAAATATCAGATTCCTCGGTTATATGTATGGTGTTGTCGAACTACGTTTTAAAACTCAAACTCGAGGGTTGCTTCTTGTTTGAGTTAACTCGGTAGAGCCGCATGAGACTTGGCTCTCTCAAAATAACTTCTTTGAAAATGTTGAAAGTAGAAGGAAGTGAAATGGTTTCATGCTGCAGTGCACATATATGTGCGTGTAAAGAAATTCGATTGATCATAGATGCGCCGTCTTGGTGCGAATAGAAAATAAACGTTTTCTAAAGTGGGTGCTCCAGGGAATTGGTCTTGATTAACAATTTTGACATTCTGGGCACGTAATTTTTATCTCAATGCACCCATATGAAAAATCCGAACCTCTCAAAAACATTGTACCATCTTTCACTATTCACTCCATCCCGCTGCCACTGTCAAATTGATCATGCTCTGTTGCAATATAAAATTTCACAGAACTTTTTATGAAAATTTGGGCTAAGCATTTCATCAAACAACTTGTCTATCATGTAAATGAAGGGATTCTTTCACAAGCTCTCTATGAAAAAATTTTACCTAGCCATTTCATCAAATAGTTTCTGCATACCCATTTTATCAAACAGATGAAGAAATTATTTGAGAACCTCTTTCAACCTTTCATGAAGAGTTTATATATCCTATGAATAAATGAAAACAAAGTATTAGACTCATACCTGCTGGATCAACAAGGGCCAGAAAACTTTTTCCCTTTTTCTTACCGTTTTCTTTCTTCTTGCAGTCGTTGGTGGCGGGAAAAAACCAAAAACAGAAGCAAAACTACATCTATGGTGTCCCGTCGGAAAGGTATGAGAAGCCAACAGGTTGCATCTCCCTCTCCAGTTGGCAAGCTCATGCAGGGAGCACTTGTCATGCATCTAAGTGATGCCCAAAACCAGACAGTAGCAGGGTGTAGAGAAACAATAGCATCTGCCATCTAAGTGAGCCACGGAAGCAGCAATGGGAGCAGGTCGTTGAGAAATGAGTGTGGAGATAAGCAGGTATAGAGAAATTTCGTCAAGTTGAAAATGGGGTCCACTGTGTGTAGAGAAATTTGCACAAGCAGGTTAAGCAGGACACTATCCTCGCTTTTATCATAAGGGTAATAGATATTACAAGAGAGTGGAGGTGTCCAGCTTTCGTTAATCCACCTCCATCCATTTTGTTGCCGTCCACTTGGCAAACACCCAACTAAGTGGAGCCCACCAGCAAGGGGTGTAGAGAAATTGGCAAGCAGCACGCTATCCTCGCTTTTATCATAAGGGTAATAGACTTTGGATGTAAATAATGTCTTAAATGATGAATTACATTGATAATGCATAAAATATAACGTGATTCCACTATCTCTGTATTTTTTTTCTTTGTTTTTTTGGCTCAACTTTTAATAGTGTCTTCCCAAAGCAGGCATGCGTGTGCAAGGAGTTATAAGAAAGATGATGATTCAATAAAAAGTCACACATATCTTATGACCACATCCATTCACTATTATACAATTTATTGATTTTTTTGGATAGAAACATTCTGTCACGTCCCAAAATACAACCAAGGGATAACGTGAAAAATAAAAATAAACATTCAATTTCTTGTGTTTAATGCAACACAAGCTCCCAAATGTGGACCCACAAAATTTCAAAACATAGTGAGTCCGGAAGCATTTAATCAATTGGTATCATTATTCAAAATCAAACCAATGCATAACTCACTGAATATTCAAGGTTAAAGTTTCCAAATAAACTAAACAACAACTAAATAAAATTAGGTTCATTATGAATAATTTGGTACTAAAGTAGTCTCTATGATGAAAGTCACTCTCCTGCAGACTCAGACAGCTCCGTAGCCATCATCGGCTCTCTATTCATGTTCGCCAACTGGCTCAAACGATTGAGACGTTTGACCCTCCGTCTCCCCGACAGGATATGGGACGTATGCACCAATAAACAAGGTAAACAGCAAGCACGAAAGCATAATTTATAAATAAAACACAAGATCAATGAGAGTAATGACGGGTAAAGATCATAAGAGAATAACATTATGTTAATGATGAAAAGAACGTATAACCTTAATCCAATCTACACAATAGAGCAATACAGTAATCACACTGCAACAATGCCACTGCTTTGGGTGGTCAACCCTAATATAGCGAGAAAACTATTCGAAAGGTCGGCGGTCATAAACCGGTTTGTAATCAAAGGCCGGATAAACCGGTTCAAATTCAATTCGGATATTACAGTGTCCGCACACATCGGTGATCAGCCGTCCAATTACAACTGCACTTGTTCGAATATGACCCAATCAATATACATATATATATATATACATATCATAGTAGAATAAACCTAGTGACTTGTAATGCTCTGAAATAGAAACCTCAGTCGAAGTGAAGGGCTGACTGCACAATAATCCACAATCAATATCAATCCAATCATTCGAATAAGCATCCACAATATCCCAATCAATTGCCAAGCCACATCACAGTCCATATCCAATCAATCATAGGGTATGCAACTAATAGACCAACATCAATCTCAATCATGTATGCACACCCGAAGGTCAAGGAATAATCACAAGCTATGATGCACGGATACTTCAAAATGGTCAGCGTATCGTGTCGTATCGTATCCGATACTTCACTTTTTACATGTAAAATCCGTGTCCTTGCTGTGTCTATGGCGTATCCCTACAGTATCCGTGCCGTATCTGGGCATCATAGATCACAAACCAATCCTAAGGTCAAATATAAGGTCTCGTACCCAAGAACTACAGGAATCTCTAAATAGATGAAAAATCAACACATCCCTTCTCAATCAATGGTGCATAGACCCAATTATGGGTTTTCCAATAAAGATGGGTTAAGCTCGAATCACTAGGATTTCCCCGAGGTCATACGAAGTACTAAACCTCATGTTAGTAAGATACCGTGTGCCCAGACGGTATTTACTCAGGTCCGATGATTTAATTAATAAAGTACAAACATATAATTTTAACACATTAAAATCAAACACCTTTCAAAATTAATTTGCAAATGATAATGATAAATATCAATCTTAGTTTATAATTTTATAAGACCTGAGGACCCCAGCCAACATATTCTCAAAATAAGTCAAAGGGTTTAATTTGAGATATAAAACCATTAGGGCCTTTTCCTAATTTTCAGAAACTAAAAGGACAATGTACACAATTTAACATAACTTCAAAGTCAAATCTGTAACAAGGGTAATGGCTACATTTTTTCCCATATACTCCCAAACCACCATATTCCACCTTTCCATTCATCCCATCAATTTTGTACGAAAGCCACATGGGAGTGACATGGGATGACATCATCGTCATCTCCATTCACTTATTCATATCGCATAACCAAGTTTTGTAATGGGTGAAACGACGCCAGAAGCATCCTAACCCTCTGGAAAGTGGACCCCACCTTTTCCAACCCCATGTCAACTCCATCATCTAGGTCGCCCAGCTCTACATGGCTACAAGATCGGGCAGATCATGGATCAGGTCATCAGGTGGGTCCCACAACATGATTGACGCCCAAACTAGTTTTCCCCTCATTCACGCCCTCTCTGATCAACCCAATGGATGGTGGGCCATGGGTATCCATTGCCTGCGGGACCAGCCCCACTAAAGTCGCCCGTGGGTCCCCCTTCGGATCCACGGATCAGATTCATCATCATATGGCCCACCTGGGCCCATAATCCAAAACATGGGTACAGTTTCCAACAATTCTAGTTATAGATCTGGTTCTCTTGGTGGATTTGCTATAAAACAGAGGTAAGGTTTCTATCTGCTAACAGAATCTTAGATGAAGAAAGAAAAAGGGGCTTTTGAAATCCAAACAACAATGGGCAAATTGGAATTAAGCAACAGTAAAACAGAAAACAAAATCGCAACAACATTATAATATGAAAGGGCATCACAGGTTTCTACATGCATTGACATGCTAATCAAGGAGAAAACAAGTATTAAATTTATAAATCATGATTAGGTACTTGCCTGAAATGATCGGTTGAGGGAGATGGTCTAGAAATCTTATTGCCAAAGCCCAAATGATATCCCACAGAAAAGTTGGAAGAGAGCGAGTTGTGTGGGAGAATAAAATAGTGTGGTGTTGTATAAATAGATGATGGGAAAAGGAGTTGTAATCTAACTTAAATTTCTAAAAAGAATTAAGTTTCTAAATAGATGGCAGTTTGGGTTAGAAGGGAATAGGAGTTTTGGTTTGAGAAGAACTAAATCTACTAAACTGAGCCGGGGTTAACTATGGGTCAAGCCACCTACCCAACAAGCATAACTCACCAAACCTAAGGCTAACGTGGTCTCCACTTGCATTAATCGTGTATTTAACTAATATACAACCAACTATATAATAATAATAAAATAATATATATAGATAATCAAAACGTCACACATTCACTCTTATACAATTAGTGTGTTATATATGGCTAATGTAATCAACATGTTTTTACCCAAAAAAATAATAATAATAAGTCAACGTGTTGGATCTAGAGAGATTGCTTTCTCGAGGTACATGCACTACAGCTTTTGAAGGTATGAAAGGATCTTATTGCCATCGTGGAGGAATGTCCTACCACTTCTGCCATCGACGCACCTCATACAAAAGTCTATAAATACCACTCTTTAGTCATTTTTGGAGAGGAGGTAAAGGCAAGTTAGAGCAAATTAGGGCATACAAAGCCTTCTCCCCCAAGGAAACTAGAGCAAGATTCAGAGCTCATCTCTGCAACACTTCCTACTCTTGGCTGCCTGGCTTGGGAGCACAAGTTCCAAAGTTCAGCCATGTGACTTTCTATTCCTATCTATTTCTTGGAAGTCTTAAACAAAATGAGATGCCATTATCTGAGACTATCAAAGGGGCACTCGGTGATTAACAAAATTGGCCCGGAGCTTAGTGCAACCCAGAAATTCTTATTTTCCATGTATAAAAGCCTATGAAGTTATAAGATCACCTCTTTCTTGCTATGTTATTATGCAACTGAAGCTAAAATTGCCTTACCCTACCAAATATCAATAAAATCAAACTAAGAAATCTTCTCTCGGATCGTGAATTTTGGCATATTGTCGAACCACATATATCATGTTGTTCTCTCCTTTCACATGGATCCTTGATTTGATCATCTTCTCTATTATTTCTATTTTTTTTCTAACTATATTTTTTAAAAATGGTATTGTTCACGCAAACATCCCCTAAAACTTTTCACTATCCACCACCGAAGAATATGTAAGTTAGTTATAAATATAAGAAGGTTTAGGTTAGAAATCTACCAAAACTGAATATCATGCATGAGTCATTCTTAATTATCAAATCAATACTCAAAATAAAACTCAATAATTCAATAACAATAATCGACTTTGTTCGGATGATAGAAATCCCAAATGAAAATAGTTTTAAGTTCTGTAATCGCTACTTGTATTTTGTGGTGTAAATCCCACCAACAGACTTATGTATGTAATAACTGAGAAAGTTATTCTTAACACTGCAACTTATTTTAGTTACAAACAGTTTTTTTTCTGGAATTTTTCTGGAAGAGACATGATAGCATAACTTGGCAACTTTCAAAAATAAACCATGCTTATCACATCATTAGATATTTGGTATTTGTTCGGTCTAGCTATATGATTTTTTTTATGACGCGGGTATCCCTTTCCTCATATGGCGCCCACTAAACCTACACAAACATATACTAGGCAAATCTGGGGTGGTTTCAAACAATACAAGACGTGGGGAGCAAATCCACAACTCCAAGGTGGCCAGGTCCATTGGATTCATGAAATGAAAACAGTGAGTGTCGGTCAGTTATCTACCTACAAAAAAAAATCATCTATTAAATATCCGAAAATTTGAAATGCAAATGATATTACTCTTGGATATCGTATTTTTCACTTGTTAAAAAAGTACAAAAAAAAAATTCAGGGAGGACGTGCCCTAAGAATGAGTGCCTTTTTTTTTTAGAAAGAGAAATCCCATTTAAGAAGAAAAAGGATAGAAAGACTAAATGACCTAAAACATCAAGAATAACCCAATCATCCAATCGGGGAAGCAAACAGACCACACAGGTTCATCCGTACATTATTTGCCCACCTTAGTTACCTTACATGCAACATCATTAAGAGTTCTAAGAATATGACTAAACTAAACAAAATCAAAACCATCTACACCATCCATAAGGTCCAAAACATAAGATTAAATGGACCAATCCTTTCTCCCATTAAACCCAGCCACACCTCAGAAGCACCCAAAGACACCAAACCTTGGAGAAGCCATACTCCTTAGTTTTTCTAGCTTTTTAGCTTTGAACAGGGAAGAGAACTGCCTTCGTTTCTGCTTCCTTTGTCGAGAAGCCTCTAGGTCCTTTAGGCTATAGCAATCAATGAGCCATCAAAGAACATAGCAAAGCCAAAAGCTAATTCACCATTGGAGCTAGAAAAAGAAGCATATGAGAAGACGAGGATCACATAGGCCCTAAACCTAAGTTGTGAGCATGGGTTTGGATGGCCTTTTGCGTAGCATCAGTAAAGGCCTTGGACATATAAGCATTTATTGAGTGCTAGTGATAAACTTCTCCCTATCTAGTTCATGACCGAATCTATAAATGAAATCATTTTTGGCTTTCCAGAGAGCCCACAAGATAACTAGGATCCATGCTTTCATATCATGAGACATACCAATACATTCCTTCCACCACTGTAAGATCCCACTGTTAGGAATAATGAGAGATAAGAGTCTGAAGTGTAAGATGAGCCAAACTACACTAGCGAATAATTACAGTGGAAAAGGGCATGCTCAATTGATTCTTCCCTTTCTATTTTGTACCCCAACCAAGGGGGCTGGGATCTAAGAGAGCCAACACAAGTTCGAAGAGAAAGCCTACACCATGGGAAGTATAGCCTACAGAGTGGGAAGATTGACGTACCTAGGGATCGATCGTAGGGTAACCGGGTAACAATCACGGTTGCCAACCAAGTAGTTGTTGGCACAACAAAAAAAATTTCATTCATTAAAACACCACATTCCGCAAGGGAAAATACTCGTTTCCATAGAAAGAATGTTATTTTTGTTGACCGATGGAATCTAACTGGTCACGACAGCAGGATTTCAGCGGTCATTCCATGCAAGACTTCATCGGCCACTTCAAATTACAAAACGTTGGCCACTCAGCGCATACCATGGCCGCTACTCTCCATCCAAACACCAAGCCGCCAGATGCTACGAGAACATCATGCCGTCCGCCGAACGTCTTCTCTAGTGGCCGCCGCACAATTGTCACCCACGATCTGGGCAGTTGCTCTTTTGATGGCCGCTGGAACAGCAAAGTTACAGTTCCAACTTCCGTTTGTTACGGTTTCTAGAACTACCCCCACTCCCCACCATAATTTGCAGCAGTCCCCCATGATGATTCGCAGCAATGGTTACAGCCCTCTCAAAAGCTATAAAAGAAACACTTTGGCAAGTAGCAAGCATCTCCGATCCAGCACAAAAAGCCTAGAAACTCTGCCATTTTCAAGAGAGAAGGCTTTCCTTCTTCCTTCCTCAAGGTGAGAGTCAGGCAACTAGCATTGTCTGGATTGGGTAATAGTTTCTGAAAACCAACCTTTGTTCCTCTCACTATGGAAGAAGAACAATGATTATCTCTGTTGTTTTGAAGGCAGACTTCCTTGTTAATTTTTTTTTTAAAGGGTGAAGAATTACAAAGATTGGCAGAGGAAACTTCAGAGCAGATTTCTTCAACTTCATCTCCGACACTCTTCTGAAGACAACAATTCTTTTCCTTCTCCTTTCATTTTGTAATTTCCTTGTATTTAATCTCCTGAGGTTGACATGGGGGTTGTATGAAAACTTGTAAGCAACATGCACTCAGAAGGTAAGGCAAGAAGAACCCATGTAAACAAAAGTGGAGATGACTCTTTAAAGCACAGCCAAATATGTGTACGGGTCTTCTTCACATCTTTTTGTAACATTCAAGAATGAATAAAAAGGCCTTTCTGCACTTTTCATTTTGGAACGAAATAGAAGATTGGCGCTGTCTGTGGGAATTAATCACATCTTTCATTCATATGTGCAGCGTTGATCAAGCACTTGGAAAAATTCGAAAGGAAGAAAGAAAGCCTGGACTGCTATTGCTGTTGTAAAAAAAAAGGGAGAAAGAGCATACTAGAAAACGTCTGGCAGAGACGAAGTGGAGAAGATGCATGATGCCCACCAATCGTTGCAGGCGAGATTCGATGGCCAATATCGGCGCCCAACGGCTAGTAAACATGATGTTGGCCAGCCATCCAAATGTGGCTTTGCACATCCATCGGCCATTGTGATTGATTCCGTATGCAGAATCTCGCGACTAGTGTCTTTGGCGTCAGCGCATCCAACTGCCATCGCGATTGACAATGTCTCGCGGCCAATGGATATTGTGCCCAAGGCATAAAATGCCCAGTGGCCACTAATTTTAACTTTCCAGCAGCCCAACGGTTGGTGCGGCCAGCCTTGGTAATTAGCGCCCAACGGCCAGTACTAGCAAAACCTACCGGCCAGTCCACAGACAAAAAAAGAAAAAAAAAGGGTGGGCGCTGAGCGTAACATCAAAATTCATTCTGATGTATTCTGTTTCGGATTTCTGAGCATTCCTACTGCTCAAGTATTAACTATACAGAATACAGAACCCCCCTAACCCTGCTGAATGCTTCCAAAAAAAAACAGCTGGGGGGGAAATGAGGTACCATGGCCGATTGACTCCTTTTTCTTATGAAAGTAGTCTAATCTGTAAGTTCATATTAGTCAGTCTATTTGACATATGCAAATTTAGTTTTTTTTTATGGCGGGTAGCGAGCATTTAATTGCCCTGCTTATAGCCTATGAACTTGATAGATCTCGGTTGATCAATTCATTAGTTGATGTTGGTCAAAAGCCAAATACATTACTATGAATATGATTGGATCCCAAACCATTTCTCTCCCATTTTTTGGGGCCATGTCTATTATATCGAAATGCTGCCCGTTTATTGGTAGCTCATACGTAAGACATGAAGATAGAGAATAATATAGATTGATTGAGAAGTAAACATGCTCACCTGTTAATTGTTCATTGTTGGACTTTCATTCTTTCTTTTGCAGATCAAACATGAATTCTCTCGTGATCACTTTTGAGGTAACTAAGGAGCCCCAGTACAAAGTGTCCATATAGGAAAGCAAAACCTCCAAGGGCCAGAAAAGGGACCCGAACTGGAATTGAACTTCCTCCTCAAGTATCCGTCTTTTCAGCGGATAACTCCTGCTTCCTCTGCTGTCAAAATTACTCCAGTTGCAACAAAGCCTGCCAAAAAAGTTGCATCAAAGAAACAATGGGTGTCAAAATACGCCGAAAATCCTTTTGGTGTTCACCTCAAGGAATACCAAAATTCGAAGAAAATTGCACCAACTCGTCTTCATATCACTAAAGAAGGGAAGAGGGCAAGAAAGGTGCGGGTTGTGGAAAATACCCTGCAACCCAAAGCAACAAATGGAAACCCGTAGGGAAAAGATCTATGCCAAATCCTAAAGAAGAAGAAATCGCAGCATATGGAGGTGATCCCAGGTTGCACAACGTGATCTCGTCTCAGTTTTTCACAATCCTGGACCTCTGGAAAGCTTGCCCTACACCCACTTCCTGACATGTGGGATCAATCAGACAACATGAGATGAAGTGTTCTATGGTTCGCATTCTGTGGGGCCCAACTAAAAGAATTCAATCAGACAAATCATGAGAGATGAAAACTTCTGAGCTTGTAGTAAGATGGAACGTTCTGAGCTTGTAGTAGGATTTGAGGAAAAGTCACATCCACAAAGTTTGAAGGGCCACAACATTAAATGGTTCCATAAATCTGAACATGCTTTTGATTCAATCAACGGTGGATATATATAGTAGTAGTTTCAGATTTTTATGGATGTCAAATCATGCGAAGACGATGAGAGTTAAAAGGGTTTGGTTTCATCATGGATGGGCCACATCGAACCATATAAGCTGATATAAAATACTTACATCAACCAAGTTGGCCCGTGAATTTTTTTCTATGTATATTTTTCAACAATCCACGAAAGTTCCAACCCTAGTGTATACATGTCATGTTCCTCAGCCCACAAATTGTAACAGGTGGGACACACATTATAAATTTGATGTTCAATTGTATGAGACAAACATGTGGCCCACCTCATAAGCAGACAGTGCTTTCTTGACCAAATTTGATGTTCAGCTCTTGATGTTTGTAAGACTGTTTGGGGCTCTCCATTTGAATTTCTTTTTTTTTTTTAAATAAGAAAATGGAGTAAGGGTTTTCCTCGAGAACTATTATGGTATGTGAATTGCATTCTAACTGTCTAAACTATCTTTCAGGTGATATGTGTGGAGGGGTCCCATGTGAGATCAATAGCTTTGATCATGGATTTCCCTTGCCTGATACTGATAAATCGTAATCCATGGTCAGATAAATCCATATTCGAATTCTTTCAGGGAGGCCCAACATAGTGAACCAATAAGTTTTATATAATCTCATGTGGATATAAAGTCCTTTTGACCAAGCAACAACTTGACTGGGGTGCTCTTTGTCTCTCTCTCTCAAAGGAAACAGAGTAGTTTATTTTGTTGGGTATCTCATGCGACTTGAGATGGGAGGGGAGTTTAGTTTGGGGTAAATAGATCGAAACAAAAAAGAAAAGAGTTTTAACAAAAGTAGTTAGCTTTTTTCCAGTATGTCGGTCACTCAAGGGATGCTTTAGTGAAAACACAAAAATATAGGAGCTTTTTTCAGGTTTTGTAAAAATACAGGGGTCCTTTTGTGAAAAACTATTTTTTTGGTTTTGGCCTTTTGGTAACATGTTTCAAACTCATAACCTTGTGTACCGTGAGAAATGGATTTCAGTCTGGTCTTTAGTAAATATGTTCATTTTTCTGGTGATATGATTCCATTTTAGCAAACATAAAATACTGTTCTTCATGTAGAATCATTTTCCTTTGGCTTAGCTGTAGTTTGACAATCAATGGTCAAGTGACTTTGGCTTCTTTGGACATTTCGTTCTCATGTAGATTTAGAAAGTTCAAAACCATTCTCCTTGTAGAAGCTTGGTGATGTTGTTCTAGCTCAAAAGTTATTTGATAATATACTCCTAGAATTCTCTGACTGATGGATATACCACTGTTGGAGACATGAGTGTCGTGCGGACTTTGTTCGAAGAAATGCATCCACTCTCATGGATAAAGACCGCCCTCGATGTCTTCGTGACTGATAGGATGAGGTGCATGCATTTGCATGATATGCTGATTAGGCCAATATGGATCTTATTGGTGCGTACAGATGTATGGAACGCCAACTCAGTCTTGTGTGCATTAGGGGTGCTGTGGATCACAAGACTGAATGAGAGTTAGTATTAGTCATCGGACAAATCACACCCTAATAAGTTCAATAGGCTGTTTTAAAAACCAAGCATGGTTGTGCTTGTAATGGTTTGCTTGCACAGTAGTGAATCGGTGCAATGTTAGCATGGGCTCAATTATGGAGCTAATGCATTTTCACATTGCAACGCATGTCTATAAACATGCGTACTTCGGGACCTACCTAAGAGCAACGGGATAATACTCTAGAATCCTGCTTGTTGTGCAAGAGTTAGTCCCGTAGCTGACTCCTGAGCTTGGAGTTGGTGATTGTGTGAACAAATTCTTGAGCCTCTTGTGCCCTTATACCAACCTCTATGCGAGAAAGATGAAATCGGTGATACTACTTTATCTGCGGATGAGTCACGGCGACATTGGAGCCTACGAGCCGCCGTGCTAGGAAAGCTGCTTGGTTGATTCTGACCCTTGTAAGTCCATGGGAAGACCCCTTGAGATCACACCCTAGTTTATACGTGCTTACGATGCTTATCAGCCCGGGCTATATTGAATGTTTTGAAAATTTTAAGGCAAACGATTTTTTTTTAAATTATATATATGCTATTTTATAAAAAAAAAATGCTTGTAAAGAGTTTTTTACTCGATAAGTTGAATAAGCACATATGTGGGTTGAACAAGACTCAAGGGTTTAAGTCAATATCCAATCCAGTGAGGTCATGCGAGAGTCTAGGCAGACTGATGTGTCGGTGAGTTGGTGTATTCTAGTCAGATGGCGACTTAGTTTACATTCTCTCCGTGGATAGGCACCGTGGAGGTCCCACTCTTCAGGTCCATTTTTACTTTGCGGAATTTGATGATGGAAATTAGTGATCTTATAGGATGAAACCTGTTTGATGTGAGTGGGAGATGTTGGCATTTGTGATGGGGCCCACTTGTGTTTACATGTGGGTGGACCCCACTCACAAAGAGACACCCCTCACAAGGAATCTCATGGTGATATGGATAAGAATAGTTTGAGTTTTATCCAACTCTCTATCCTTACCACATCTCCATTCAAATTCAAATTAAGAAAGTTTGATCCAACCTATTATCCCTATCATCTCTCTATTCGAATTTGAATAGAGATCTTATCATCCATTAGCCAAATGGCTATATATAGACATGAGAGATATCAGTTGGAGATACTTTTCAATAAATCATCTTCCTTCCACTAAATCTACAATTCTCTATTATCATCTTATACATCCAGGGTGTTCATCCTTGCCCTTGGATCTTGAAGAGTGAATCATACGTGACTGATCTCTCGTAAACTGTTAAAGATCTCCACACCAGTGCTTGATTCAGGCCGACGCTGTTCTTATTGCATTTGTAGTAGCGAGCTCTTATAGATCCGTGCTTCCGCTGCATCTACAACCTTCACTTGGTGCTTTGACAGCATGTAGCCATGCAGGCCTAGTAGGCCTAGTAAGTGAGGATCTGCAAATTTTTGAAATTATGAGAAGTTCATATGGATTTGAATCTAAGGTTGAACACTATGTTTGTATCCAGGGGGGTCCCAAGTGTTAGCACGTGGGTGTGATCGTACCCACGTGATTCTAGAAACCCCTTAGATAAGATCTTAAAATATCCGATTTTATTATTTAACTTCTTCACTTGACCATATATAGGACGTCCCAAACGAAAATCCTGGGTCCACCATTGGTTGTATCATAGATCTACTTGGTCGAGCAGGAAGATTAGATGAACCTAAAATGATTATATATATTATGCCAGTGAAAACAATTTCTGCTTTACGGGGTTCTCTTCTTGCAGCTTGTGGAATCCATCCACGTATTGACCTAGCCAAAGCTTTAGTGGAGCAGCTTGTGGAACTGGAAGAAGATGATTGTGGGGTTTATGTTTTTCTTTCAAATATCTATACTGAGAAAGAAATGTTGGATGCCTGAGGTGAGGAAGCTGATCAGAGACGGAGGAATGAAAAAGGAAACTGGAAGGAGTGTGGATTGAGGTTGATGGTGCACAATCCATGTGTTTGTTAATGGTGGCGGGTCATTTTTCCAAATGGTAGAGATTTATTCCGTCATTTGGCACTTGTCAAAGATGTTGATCTCATAGATTTATGTCATAGATTTAAGTTACAAATATTGAAGATAAGGGGAAAAGAAAAAATAAAAAGAAAGATCTCTCATGTAAACTATTGTTGTTTATAGATCACTTACACTCTTTGTCCCTAAAATCCTATGATTACCGGTGGTAGAGAGCTCCTTCCAAAAAAGTCATACATTTCTGAAGGTGCTGCTCTCCACTGTTTTCTCTCCAATTTAAAGTGGGCCTCCGTTCATTATTCTTTAGATACTAATATTGTTACGCCCCCAAAAGTGAAACCGGGGTTATGCGTGAGATTAGGGCCAATCAAAAAATTTCCAACATTAATCAAATGCAACCTGGCCCCAATCATGTCCCATAGAATCGAAGTCCGCGGTGAGGTATAAATATTTCATCGGTAAATCACAGCGGAACATCATAATAAACAAATGGTATAATATAACATTTCAGAGTATGCACCTCTTCATTTTCTATAGTTTAAGTTTAGCAAAAGATAACAAAAGCATATTAATTAATGGCTTCTATCAAAACCTAAGCCAAAGGAAAAATAAATACAAACTAACCAACGTATGAAGGCACTCGTGTGCTGGTCAAGACGACAATACCATCGTCACACAACTCGTACTCACCATCAGGCTAAACTGCCTGAAGCGACGGCTCCACTTTCCCAAAGGTAGGTGTACCCGGTACCTATGCACCAAGTGCAGTATCAGACACGACGGTGGGCAGGAAGATATAAATATAAAACATCAATAGATATGCAGAACGAATCAGAGTAAACGTTATACAAGATCATAAAACATGCATAGCATCCTGATCGTAAGAAGTGCATAGCATTCGAATCACAATCAATCAAACATAAACATCTAACAAGATAGGCGGTCCACATAAGCTAATCACCATAGGATATTATCACTGCCCTCCCAACTCAAACCGAGTTGTGGTAGAGAAGATGCACGGGATAATAGCCCGGCCAAGCAAGAGTGGATACATGGGGAACAAGCAAGCTATCATCAAGGCATCCCATAAACAAAAGCATCCGATGGTGTACATCCATCACAAGAATCACGATCTGCAGTCGTTCCCATCAAGGTCCTAACACAGTGGTGCCCCAGCTGCGTTGAACGTTACAGCTGAGTGGTGCCTGACACAAGAGTCCTATTCATCCCATAGTGAAGGGCTAGGCTTTCTTGCGTTAACAAGATACATTAACTAGAGAGACTACTTTTCCATTATCAAATCAAGACCAAGCAAGCAAGCTAACTTCAAACCATCAATACCATAAGTAGTCCTCATCAAGCCTTTGCAAATCAAAGCCACCTAGCCTCAACACTTCCATCAAGTATCAAAACAACTGAAACATCAAAAGGGATCCTAAATCCATCATCTAAGTTCTCCATATGATCCCAAACAAAGCAAAGTAAAAGGAGCTAATGAACATGCTCGTGACATGTAGACAAAGTACCAAATAGTAACATTCGGAATCATGAGCGATAGACAATCCAATCCTAAGTACAATGTTAATCCCGAAGCATCGTACAATCCTACCCAGTCTAGGAAAGGAATTAGGTTCGCGATACCCGAACGAAACATCCCCGTGCATAGATATAAAGGAGGGTATCCCGTCGTCCCGTACCGTTCAAGATTGAGTGAAATTGAACCCCGATGCAACCGGAATAACCGTGAAGAACATCGGCTCAAAACATCCTCACATATAGTCAAATGAGTCCAAAAGGGTAGCCAAAATCCCACCTAAGTCCATCCAGTTCTAAGTCGAAGAGGCTCTTAAGAAAGAACCCCAGTTCATCCGGTCGACCTCCTTCATAACCGGTCGACCTCCGATCAACCAGGTACAGAGTCAGAGTTGAAACATAAATGGAAATTGACTAAATTGTCAAGCTTCAGGAAGCCTAACTATATACCAATGTTGCCGGTTGACCCGGTGAACTCACTCAGTCAATCGTGTGGCTTCAGAAAACATAATCAAGCTTCTATAACCGAACTGAGTTGTAGAGAAACTCAATTTTCATCCACACCTACAGACAAACACAAGAATAGGGCCTTGCCCTCTCCACATACATCCAATACCCCCTCTCATCAAGTCCATTCATACTAACATCCATTCTAACTAATCCAACCATCCAATTAAGAATCCATTTCATTAAGCATATAAACATAATTATCATGTTTTCAAACATCTAAGGTATCAATGAGCATGCAGTCATCTAAATCATCATCAATCATCAAATCAAGGGAGAGACAAACATATCCAATCATTTATATAAATATCTACTTGCCTTTCGTTGAAAATGTCCAAATCCATAAATCCTAGCTCCTCAGTACCCAAAGTCCAAACCTAAGGGAAAAAGTAAAATAAAACTAAATTAAATATAAAATCAAAAGAGAAGCTATAAGCTACCAAACACATTTCTAGACCCAAAGTACATTAACCCGAACGTAAGGAAAAGAGAGCTTACCAATTAGATGTGTGGATGGAGTGGTGGCTTGCAAATTGGAGATGGATGAGCGCGCGGGGGTCCATGCGAAGATTGTAATCGCCATGATCGATGGTGGGACTGCCTTTGCAATCCATTTCCAAGAAGATGGGTGAGAGAGATTGAGAAAGAGAGAAAAAGAATTGAAATTGAGATGGGGAGGTTGTGGAGCCCACTTGATTGGTGGCCCACTAAATTGGTGGTGATGGAGGTTGGTGGTCCATAGACAAGGATAAGGAAGAAGACAAAATGGAATAAAGAAAGGAAAAAAGAGAAATAAATGGGGACATGCGTGGGGAAAGAGTCAAGTCATGTTGACAGTGAGTGGAGAGAAAGAAAAATCGTTGGAGAGAGAGACTCACAGGGTAGAGAGAGAATGAATAAGGAGAGAGAGAGAGAGAATGGAAAAGGGGTGGGTTTGTTGCCCACGTTGACAATGAGGTGAGTGGAGGGAGAAAGAAAAGAGGGAAAAAGAGAAAGAAGTGGGGCGGCAGTGAGCTGGGAGGAGTAAGAGAGAACAAGAGATAAAGTAAGAGGGAGAGAATGAAATAAAGAAAGAGAAACAAGAAAGAAAAACAGAGAAAGGAAGAGAGAAACAGAGAAGGGAAATGGGGAAATAAAGACAGATGGAGTGAAATGGGTTTCGGTGGCTGGGCTAGGAGGAGGGAGAGATGAGTGAGAGAGTGGAGAAGAGAAAAGGGGGAAAAGAGAGAGAGGTGGGGCGGCAGTGAGCTGGGAGGAGGGAGAGAGAATGAGCGAGATGAGAGAATGAGAGGAGATGAGAGAGTGGAGAAGGAGATGGCCGGCGGTGGCGATGACAGCGGCGTGCTCGGAGTCCAGCGGCAGCAAGGAGCTTGGGAGGTGAGAGGTGAGAGGGGGGCTGCTGTGTTGTGTGGAGTGAACGAGAAGAGAGGGAGATGGGTTCAGCGACCTACAGGAGGGGTAGAATGGGCAATGGGCAATGGGGTTGGACGTGGATTAAAGGGGGTGGGATTTGACTTTGCAAAGGAAATTTGTGAAATAGGAGGTGGGTCTCACATGGATGGCAAAGTAGGTGGGGGTTTGCACATGGGTCAATGAGGTGAGGTGAAATTTACATGGGATAAAAGGTGGGGTTTGACTTAGGAAGCTTAATAAAATAAGTTTAGAATGGATTTGGTTCGGGTCAGATCAGGTTTTTGAGGGGTTTTGAGGATCCGAATCAAGATGATGCAGCAAACTAAAGTTTAGGAAATAAAATCATCTACCCAACGGTGCCAAAATCTCAAAAATCTAAAATTACAAAAAAGCCCCCTAAATTCTTTAGAAATTTGCTAACTACCCCTTACTATACTCAAACAGGCTCGGATCTCAACCCAACTTCGCACGCACGATCCTAATTATTAACCCTGCTTGTTTGGCTTCTAAACGAGTTTAATTATGTAAAAGCACAATTAACTAAACTAACTACAACCTTGGAATCTCGGGATGTTACAAATATTATAGCCAGCATGTTATATTTGTCTGGAATCGCTAGCTAAAAAGGTAAAAGGATTAGCATTGAGAAGGTTGGCAATGTTGGAAGTTTGAAAGTATTTGTACCAGGCCGAAGGAGAGATGGAGCCATTTTGCTGTAAACCAGCACTATAGTATTATTTATCTTTATAGTTGGATAGCGGTTGAGAAAAAAAACTCAATTCTAGCCCTTGGAGAATTCACGTCATCTTCTTGGGGGTCATTTGTGAATGTTTTCCTTAAATGTGTCTTTCCAAAAACACATATGTGCATTTTCAATAAAATGTGTCCCTTCTTGGAGCTCATTTGTGAATGTGTCTTTTTAAAAATAAATGTGCCTTTTCAATAAAATGTGTCTCTTGGGCCCATTCGTGTGGATGTGACTCAATTCAAAGGGATGCCTTCCAACTCTATAAATTAAGGTGATTTTCAAAGTTTTTATATAGTATTCCAAATGTGCAGAAATGCATACGGATCCTTTATTTTTAAGATGAAATGTGTATGCTGACATGGATTAAGGGAAGCAAGAGGTTTCATTTTCATAATTTTTTGGTTGATTTAATTTTTTTTATTATAAATGAATTTATATAAAAGGGATATTAGTTTTAATATATTATTCAAGTTGCACGAGACTTAACTTGTGCATCGCACAGGGGCTTATGCTAGTGCTACTCATACTTCTTTCCGGATCCTAGATTTCTTTGAGAAGTTCCACATGTGATTTGATGGAATGCAACAAGCCAACAATCAGTTCAGTATTTTAATAGAACTGATTGCTATAACAATTGGGTTAACAGTTCGACATGGGATATAGGGCACTTATGGTTTACAGTTCAATTTTTTTAATTAAAATTATTTTATAAGTATGGGCAATGTTCATATGCATCCTTCCGTCAACATATGGTGGGGGATAAACTCAATGGAGCCAACCTAGGACGCCATTGATCATAGGACTTGGTGGGGATGGAAAGAGTTATATGATATGAGATCATATCAAGTTTGAGGTCAATTCCAAGTCTCTAACCCCTTCATCCGTGACCCACAAATTTAACGACTTTATATTAAAGGAAAATTTGACCCTCAATCCAACGGTCCAATCCAATCGGATTAATGAAAACTCAATTGATTCATTGTAATTTAGGGGGTTCCATGTGTGTGGATGATTTGGATGAATCATAAAGTGGCCCCACTATGTTGTGCCTCACCATAATGTGGTGAGGTACATAGTTTTTTTTTTTTTTTTATAAATATATGCGCATATGTATTTGGTATGAATTTGTATAGGTATTTGTACGATTGGATGCTATTAACACATTAATATTTAAACCTAAGCTTTCTTGACTTAATTTGTTAAACTGGATTAATTATCATGCCTTTTTGATTGGATTATCCATATTATGATAATGCTTATTCTAAATGATGCTCTCCATTAGAATTAGCCTCAATGAAATTTAAATCATAGGATATGGGGTCCTATTAGTTACTTTATTAAGTCTACTAACTAACCTTGGAGTTAATTTGAAGGCATCCGACTTGGTACGATCATAATTATCAAAATGATAATTTCAGGATATTTTAACAAAAATAAAACTTGAAACATGTAATTCAGAGCCATTGAAAATTTAATTCCTCTTTATCTCTTGATATGGGTCCTTACATCTGATTTCACCTGCCTCTTTTAACTATAGATTTGGGTTAGAGAAAAATCTTTTGTTGTGACGAGGATTCCATGACATCAATTGTTGAGGAGACGGATCCAATTTTCTATGGGCATAAATTTTCTCGAGTTTGATGTGGTGCTTTTCTTGGAAGGAGAAAAAAATTAACTAATTATTGAAATATCCTATATAGAAAATACTACTTTTTCATGCTCATGCAGAACCAAATCTCAAAAATCCAGAGTTGTGCAAACATGGTCATATAGACTTTCACAGCCTTGACTTTCATATATGCAGATACACGTAATCATGGTTCTATGCCGTCCTACGACACAAGGGTTTAAACGAGTCCGGATCCTACTTGGACGAATGAGGAGCCGACACGTGGATCCAAAATACCAACTCAGGTATTTACTCATTTCCTACAATGAATAAAAGAAAATACTAAGCGCTTTCTTACAAACAGAAGAACAAGGAGGCGCCCGCCCTTTTCTCATCGTTCAGAAGTCTTATCTTTCGTGCAACTCATTTGTCTAGAAATTCTGCAACTCATTTGGCTAGAAATCCCAGCGTAGCTTCTTGGGTTTTATAGATTTTCCTCTCTCTTTCTCGTTTTCTTTATACGTATTTCTATGCTTGTATAACACGTCTCATGGCGCCCTTCTTCATCATCATCTTTTAGTCGTCGCCATTGTCGCCGTAGAGACAGAGAAAGAGAAAGAGACACTCTCAAGATCCGTAAGATGTCTATGTTGACATATCTCTTGCTCTTTTGTGGTGTTAATTTTCATGTTATCATTAGATTATAAAGCTACTCTCTTTGTTTTTTCTTCCCACAATTCGCAATGTTAAGGATAAGAAAGTTCAAAGAAATGATACTTAACTCAAATACAGGGTCTTTTGTTGTAGCATATTCGAAGGTCTTTTCTATGTCAACCTCAGTATATCATGATTTAAACAATAGTATACGATGTCATAAGATGAGACTGTAACCACATAATTTCTTTTATTCTGACTTAGTGTACATAATTGAAACCTGTGAATTTTTGTTGTCAAACCTTATCA
Organism: Persea americana; assembly: GCA_029852735.1. NCBI lineage: Eukaryota > Viridiplantae > Streptophyta > Magnoliopsida > Laurales > Lauraceae > Persea > Persea americana. Next base: position 56,238,835 of record CM056814.1, on the reverse strand, counting down.
TGTGTCATCTAATATCCAATATTTTATATCGAATACATGAGTCTATGGCTAATGAAACACTAAAACCTCAGTATTTATTTCATCTAATCTTAGTACACATAATTAAAACCTGTGCATTTTCTTTGTCAGACCTTCGCATGTTCCATCTAATATCCAGGATTTTATATCGAAAATTCTATGACACAAGGGTTTAAATAGGTTTAATCATAGATGTAGAAATATTCTTACTCATTATATAGGACGGGTTTGTTTGGTAACAATACTTGTAGGGTGAAGTGAAGTGAAATGAAAATTGAAGAGGGAATAAAATATTAGGGGGTCTAATCATAGTATGATGAAGTTTTGTTTTCACTGGTTTGATAAGGAGTCTTTTTTATTTTTTGGATAAAAAGTAGATAGATTTTTGTCTTTTAGTGGTATGATGATGTTGCTTTTTGACTCTTTTTTTAATGAATGAGGGAATTTTAAGATTTTGTACTTTTGATATGACCTGTAGTCTTTTCTTGGCTTTACTTCACTCTACCTTATTAGTGAAGTGACCAAATAAGCCCTACGGGTTGTTTGGTAAGAATACTTGTAGAGTGAAGTGAAGATTGAAGAGAATAAAATATTAAAGGGTCTAATCATAGTATGATGAGATTTTGTTTTTAGTAGCTTATGAAGGAATTTTTCTTATGATGAATTTTTGTCTTTTAGTGGATTGAGAAAATTTTTTTTTTTTACTTTTTTTTAAAATGAAGGGGGAAAGTTTAAAATTTTGTACTTTTGATATGATCTATAGTCTTTTCCTATATAGTGAAAGGAGGCTTTACTTTCCTCCACCTTACGAGTGAAGTGGCCAAATAAGCCCTCAGCTGGGCTGGCAAAGTATTTCGAAGTCACAAACCAATTTTATGGACCCACCTTATGCATGCCAATAGCAGGCAAGGTGCGATTGGAAGCTCTTAATAGGAAGAAAAGGTTGGCCAACTATCCGTGTAGTCTGATGATTATAACCATCTCTTTAGAGGCCTCGAAATTTAATTGTTATATATTTATTTGTGAAACATTTAAGACCCCTGGACTTGATAATCCCACCCATTGTATACATATCTGTGATTTATCCCATTTTACCAATGACTAAAAAGCATCAAATTGAGCCTTATAGAACTAAATCTCTTTGATAGTTGTGGCCAGCTTTTAGCTTTCTCATTTGACCAATGTGGCATCCATTTCCAAGCCATTTCTTTAGGCCAACAATCCAGAGAATTATATTTCTTGAATATTTAAGATTGTTTGAAAAGGCATCCAAGAGATTTGTGAGGAAACAACGTTCATTTTAATGAAATTTTATTGGGTGAAAGACATTCACAATGGAACCTACATAATCAAAACAAGTGAGAGAGACTCATTATTGAGACTCAACAACATAAATTATATATCTTTCATTGATGACGACTTGAAGTTTAGAGGTGACTTTGGAAATCAATGTTTTAATTCTCCTCTTCAAGTCCTCTATAAATGAAGGCTTCGCCAAGGCTTACGAACAGTCTTCTTCAGGCACTCCGTAACTAAAGGACTAATTCTAATTGAAAATTTGAGAAATCAGCCCCAATTGGTTTTGACTATAGATTTTGAGTTGACCCTCCTCTCTTCCACTAACGAATTTATTGAGTTTTTGATTCCTCTTGAAACCGTTTTCCAGCTTCTTTACGTCACGCTTCAAACACCACCTTCAATTCTCTCCATGCTTCCCTTGCCCTATTGATGCCTTCTCTCAAAGTCACACACGAAAGAAGGCTTGATTTTCATGTGCCCTTTTAACTCTCGCGGCCATTTTCTTTAGCAACAAATCATCCTTTTCCCTTGGTTTCATCTTCGCTGGCAACGACGACTCCTCTTCCCTTCCCAACACTGTAACAACGACAATTAAAGGTACCATCTGTCTCTCTTCCGCTCTCTCCACATTTATCCCACCTTGTACGTTTTGTTAAGTGGGTCATGACCCATCCAATAAGGCCCAGCCCACTTAAAGATGGTCAAAACCATCCAATCGTGTACAGCTATAAAACAATGTGTAATACCATATTAGGAGATTCTATAGGATTGTGATTGATATAAATTTGATTGTGATTGATGTAAATTAAGTAGATTGCAGCCACAATTAGGCATTACAAATTCTATATAAAGGCAGGAGACCCTCAAAGAGGATCATCTAAAATGTCACTCAAACTCTCTCTTGTTCAATCTGTCTCTCTCGTTCATTTTTTGACATGGTATCAGAGCTACAGTAAAAAAGAAGTTTCTGATTTCCCTTCCTTGGTTGTAATAGAGAGAAATCAATCCCTTTTGCGGAATAACAGATCAGGGATCTGTTTTGAAGCATCCTTGCACCGGACAGTTCGTACATCTACCGTAGATCATCTCTGATCTACAATGGCCCACTTGTGATCAACTAGACCTCACTAGCAACCACCACAGACAAGATCGATTGCTTTTTTTGAAATTTATGAAGAATTTTTCAGGATTTTCGACACTTGGAGGTTGGTTTTTTTATCACTCTTGTGATTTCAAATTTTTTTTCTACACTGTTTTGATCTCAACTGTCCTGAAACTTGGATCTGAGGTCTGTTTCAAATCAAGCTCTACCACCAGAAGTCTTAGTGTTGTCTAAGTTCAGGTCCGAACGCTGTTCTTGAATCTGATCACTCTGTGGGCCCCACTTTGTCCAACAATCGCTCATTCAAGGTCGCTTAGACAGTTTTTTCTTCTCTGTTTTGGGGTTCCTCACAGAAGACATCTCAGATCTCTTCTTTAGTAATACGTGCAGGTCCAACATATTTCATGGATGGGTATGTTATGTCGGTTACATAAGAACAACGGGATCGAAACCCGCTCTGATACCATATAAGAGACCATATACCAACCCAAAGGCTTAAGTAAATAAGTGGAAAGCCCATATAGGTATGTTAAGACATGTCAAGCTTATTACTTAGGTGATGTGGGATGTGGGACTTCCCAACATGATCCTCTTTGAGGGTCTCATGCCTTTATATATAATTTACAATGCCTAATTGTGGCTACAATCTACTTAATTTACATCAATCGCAATCCTAGAGAATCTCCTAATATAGTATGGCACATTGTTAGAGAATCTCCTAATGTGGTATTACACCCTGTTTTATAGCTGTATACGATTGGATGATTTTGACCATCTTTAAGTGGGCTGGGCCGTATTGGATGGGTCATGACCCACTTAACACGCACCCCTTAAATTGATGATGTGGAGTCAACTAGCAGCAATTGTTAACCAATAATTAATGTCGTGGTTGTGGTCATGGTAGCGCTTTTGTAAATATATCGGCAACCTGAAGTCCTGTAAAAATATGAGGGAGACTAATGGTGTTAAGCAAGTACTCATCCCATCTGTAATGACATGCAACCTCAATATGCTTGATGCATTCATGAAAAAAAGGATTATCAGTAATCTGGATAGCACTAGTATTATCAGCATAAAGAGGTGTTGGATTTGATTGTGGAAATGCAACTCAGAAAGGAGGCTACGAAGCCTGACTATTTCAGAGGAAGCTACAGACATAGCACGATATTCTGCTTCTGTTGAGGACTTTGATACCTTATCCTGTTTTTTACACTTCCATGAAATTAAGAAGTCGCCCAAATACATGCACCATCTAGTAGTAGAGCGTCAAGTATCAGAACAACTAGCTTAGTCAACATTTGAGTATGTCATCAGAGAAATAGAATTGCCAGCTGGAAAGAACAAACCACGAGATGGAGTGCCAAGTATATAACGAATAATGCGTTGAACAGCAGCGAGATGAAGATGTCGGGGTGCTATCATGAATTGGCTTACCAAATTAACCGCATATGAGATATTAGGTCAAGTGATGGTAAGATAGACCGGACTTCCAACTAACCGCTGATATAACGTGGCATCAGGAAGAAGATCACCTGTATCTTGATTGAACTTGACATTAACCTCGAGAGGGGTATCCACGGGAGTGGAATGCTGAAGTCCTGCCATCTCGATAGGTCCATTGTATATTTGGGTTGATCTCGGACTGATGTACTTCAAGGCCCAAGAAATAGGTTAGGGGTCCTAAATCTCTCATACTAAAAGACTCATGAAGTGAACTTTGGAGATGGTTTATCATTGCAGAGTCTGTACCATACATGATTATGCCATCAACATAAACCAGGAGCGTTGTAATCCCCCTCAAAGTATGAATATGATGCAGAAGCATGAAAGGATCAGATGCACTATGCTAAAAATGAAGTTAAAGTAGAGCATCACGAAAATTTTCAATATGCTTTAACCATAGAGGGATCACCGTAAGCTAACAACCTCACCAGTGAAATAATTAATTAGGCCTTGTGGAAGACGCATATATACTTCTTCTTTAAGATCGCCATGGAAACACATTCTTTACATCAAACTGGTAAAGAAGCAATGAACGAGAAGCGGCAATGGTGAGAACAGTTCGAACTGTCGTCATTTTTTCAACTAGGGCAAAAGTTTCGTCGTAATCTATGCCATATTCTTGACGGTTGTCAAGTGGAACAAGTCGTGCTTTATAGCGATCTAACGAGCCATCTGCTTTAAGTTTAATTGAGAAAACCCATTTGCATCCAATGGGCTTTGCAGAAGAGGGGCATGGAACAATCTCCCATGTATGATTTGCCTGAAGTGCTTCTAATTCATCCTGCATAGCCTTCTTCCAACAGTAATGCGTCACGGCCTGCGAATAAGAAATAGGTATGACAAGAGAGGACAAGGTAGCAACCAAAGAGATATGGGTGAAACCAAATCTGTCAGGAGGCCGGGAGGAATGAGTGGAGCGCCTAAGAGGGATTGGAGATTGGATAGTGCTAGTTGGTGGATCAAGTGCTGGAGGTAGATCTTGAGGGGGTGATTTTATTATATTCTTTATGAACACCTTAATAATCAATAAAGTAGTGGATAATAATAGCATATTGAGAATTATTTGCATGGACTATTTAAATAATTTCATCAATTTATATGTTTTTAAAGCTGGACTAGGGTTTAACAGGAATCCCACGATATGGACATTGGTTCAAAATTTAATGCAAATTAAATGTCAGATTCTATTCCTAAAATTGAAATCATTATCTTAACTTTTAAAAATTATTAATATTATTTTATAATTATTTAATAAATGATATTTCCCATGCTAAGCAAGCGTGCATTTTACTAGTTATACTATATGAAGCCAACTAAATCAATTGAAACCAGCTGATTGATTTTGGGGATTTTTATGAAAAAATTAATTTTAAATCTTAATTCAACGGTTTTATGAAGAAAAATCATAAGATGACAAAAGAGTTGTTCGAACATTTTTTGTTTGACAAAACTATCCCAGCTGATGATATCATCAGCCCAATTGGCGATATTGTCAACTTCCATTACAAAAATCTATGTGTTGCTTCATCTTTCTCTATCTACTGATGGAAATTTTGTGAAAACTATTGCATTTTGTATCCCGGTTGTCTTATTTAGGTGGTCTTGGCAATCTTCCTCAAGTGTGTGGGTCCCATGCTTGATTTTCACACATTTCTCGTCCCTTATTAAAGTATATTCTCGTGACTTTTGACGGTGTGAATTTGGAGTATAAGGTGTTCGATGAAATGCCAAAATGAGGATTTTTCTCTTGATTTAGTCGGCGGCTTTAAGTGAGGTTGGAGGGGATGGATTTGGGTATGCTTTGTGAGGACAGGCCTTACAATGATCTTTTTTCATATCTTTTTGTATTTCTCAAGAGAGGCCTGGGTACTTCCCATCTAACTTCCTTACACAACAAAGGTAGGCCATACTTTAAGGGTATAAGGATCACGGACAGTATAGGGGTATAACTTGAGCTGGGTCAAACTTGAGTCCACATCTCAGGCCCCATGAAATGCACAATTATATATATATATATATATATTTATATATATATATATATATATGGGAGATGCTCCTATAAGAGCATCTCTCACCTTACTATGAGAGATAGGGTGGAGGCCCTCACATCAATATCCAATGCCAATAACTTAAATGTGGGTAACTAAATCACATGCAATATTGGCCGGTTGGGATAGGTCAATGTCAAGACAAGCCCAGCCAAGGTGCAATCCTTGGCACAGTTACACAGGTTATGTTATCAGTTGAATGGTTATACGGAAGTGAAAAAAGAACTTGGTTGAACTATACTTGGAAGAATCGTAAGTCCTGCCTACCTATTTGTTTACATAGAAAAACTAGCTGTTCTTTGATTGATGGCATTCAATGTATTACAAATTGGATACAAATCTATTGGAACAATTGCATCCACCACCAAAAGATTGCCAATATATAGAAATTTAAGGGTAGAAAATAATTTTGGGTTTTCCCAAGAGAGGCCCGTGCTAACAAAGCATACCCAAATCCATCTTTCTTAAACAGAGTCTTGCTCATCTAAACGGTCCTTCCATGGATTAAATACAGCAAAACCAAAGACCCCACCGATGGCACTTAAAATATCCATCTAATTATTATTATTATATTTCTTTTGAAAGATGTGGGCCCCACTGTGTAGATGACCCAGCCAAAATAGGGAGATTCATTTGACAATGAGTCACACGTGATCTAAGTAATGGATAGTTAGGTGCAACTCTTCAATGTCCGGATCAGTTTAGTATGCATGGGTGGCCCACTAGTGATATGGACTTCGTTGGGTTTTTGGCAAGGTCTTCTCCAATCTCTATAAGATGGGTTATCCTACATGTAGTAAGCATTGGTGTTTGTTATTGGGTTTGGTTGGGCCAATGTTTTTTTAAAACCCAGACCATGTGAGACATCTCAAAAAGAAGTCAACACACGAATAATCTTGCCAACTTGGCGACCTGTTACCTACAATTAAGTGATAGGGACTTGGTTTCTTGGAAGGGTATGCAATATTGGGAAAAATGGGAGAGGTGCAAGGGCTATTTGATGATATCCCAGAGAGAGATTTTTTAACTTGGGCGATCGTGATTGATGATTATGGCAAGGTAAGTGAACTAGTAGTTCCTTGACATTTAGTGCAAGTGACTATTACACAATTATCTACTTTTGTTGTGGTGTAAAATTTGCATATCATGAACATTTGACAGGCAATACACAATGATAGCAAAGGTTGGGGTAGATATCATGACTGTAGCTTCTAATGGTGAAAAATATATTGAACTTTCCAATGAATGTTGGATGGGATGCAATTTTGAGCCTTTTACTTTGAGTTTGGGAGCTGATGTGATAGAGTGGGGTTCACTTCCCATTGTTGATGCAATCTGGACATTGCTGATGAACTGAGTAAAGTCGGTGGTTGAATGGGACATTGCAATGTGCAGGAGCTGCTGCTCTCTTTTATAAGGTCAATGTCCCACTTGATACAGTCTGGATAATGGAGAGTAAAATCCTATGCAGTATTCTCAGAAGTATGTTAGATATTCTCCACAAAATTCATATAAAATGTTCAAATAAGAAAATGCACCATGAAAATAATTGGATTCTCGCAATGTAAAATAAGATTGGGTTTTAAGAACATTGATATGAGATCCCCCAACAAGGATTTAATTTGCCTAAATGCATGCAGTTTGGGAGAAGACGCTGCAACTGCTTCATTGACTATAGCTGCACAAGATACAGATGGTGACCACCCCAAGTTCCAATAATCCCAACGCTCACTCACTACTCACTAGTCATAAAATGGGTAATTAAGGAAGAAAACAAAACTCACAATTGGGGAAAACATAACTATAGTTACCCGCATAGTTCTTTATCAGAATTGGGGAAAACACAACTATAGTTACCTGCGTAGTTCTTTATCACAATTGGGGAAAACGTAACTATAGTTACCTGCGTAGGTTCTTTATCACAATTGGGGGTTCGTGGTACTTCTTCATAGTTCTATTCAATTCAGGTGGTTGATCTAATTGGTTTGCTAGATATGAAATGAATTTTTTATTTTTTATTTTGGAAATTGAACTTCATCAAAATCAGAAGGTAACAACAACAAAACCAACAGAACGGGAATTAAGGGGAGGAAATTCTAGTCCATACCCAATCTGGAAAACAAACGTACCAACAAATACTCTTGCCAATGGAAGAACAATACTTGGCCAAAACATAAGCAACCTGATTAACAATCCTTGTAATATGTAAAAACTAGATAGAAGAAAACAAGAGACTCAAAATTTTAATATCCAAAACAATAGGGTTGATGACCTAGTCAGCTTTCCCCGTTAATGCATACAACAACTTCTTTCGCATCCCAAAGAAGCACGATCTCAGGAAAACCTCTGCTTAGTGCTTCCTTTAATGCAAGAAGAATAGCCCACGCCTCTACTTCTGTAGAGGAACGACCCTTGGTCCAAATTGAGCACCTGCAAACAAAGGTTTATTATATCTCTAGTTTATCATGAAAAAACTAGAGCTAGATTTTCCATCTTTAATATTAAAAGCAGCATCCATGAATACAAAAATCCTAACCGCTACTGGAGAAGGGGATAAAACTTTACCGTGCTCCCCTATTGGAACCTTTGCAAACTAATAATCTTGTCACGGTTAATGCATTGCCCTGTGCCCACCTTGTGAAAACAAACGAGATAAGATTGGTCTCTCCTTTTAAATAAGTTATATTCTTTAAATCCATTAACTTCTTCCACCATTCCACATTACTAACATTTCTATCATGAGATAGATAGCCAATGTTGGAACCAAACCAACTTGCCCTAGCATGATCAGAAAAGAAAATGTTCTATTGTGTCTTCCTCAAAATCACAAATAGGGCAATAGTAGAACATAAAGTTGTCCTGGGAGCAAGCCTTTTCCTAATAAGAATAGCCTTATGGAGGCATTTCCAACGAAAGAGAAGGATTCTTCGCGGCAAAGAATCTTTCCAAATCTGCTTTCAATTTATCACATCATTATTCATATTATTGTTAGATTGTGAGGGGATTTTATAGGCTGACTTAGTAGAGAGATTCCCATGTTTAGAAACGGGCCACACTCTCTTATCTGTCAGTTGTGAATTCGGAAATAGATTTTAAGAATTTCTTCCTCATCCTTTGGATTATTGAATATATAGGAGATCATAAAAACATTCTGAATTTTATTATTACTCTGTAGGTCTGTATTTTCTAAGTTTAGATTAGAAATTTGAGAAAGAGCTTTTCTAACGCCTTGCTCACCAGGAATCCAATGTTCCAATTTTGGATTACAGCCTTTGTTGATTCACTTGTATGAATTGTTTGGGTTGTCAAATGGAGCCTTGACATGGGGATCAGAGGAGCGCACTACTTCAGAGCAAATGATGGGGAAATGCAACATATGATTTAATATCTTCATCATTCAGACAAATGCAACCCATGATCCCAATGTATGCTCACCAGGAGTTTTGTTTACTGTCATTCGAGTGCGTTCTACATGTTTCAGGTTCTTGGGAGCACCTCTACTCAACCTATTCTCATCCCGCAAATGTGCATAGATAAAATGATGCAATTTTCAAAAGTAAGCAAAGTGTTAGAAATATGTAGTTCTCATCCCGCACTTCAATTCCAGTGATCAATTTGGGAGTTCTAAGCACATAAACACCATACTTAGGGTATGAAAGTGTGCAGAGGTGGAAGCAATATGCATCTTGAATCTCAGGTCTCTGTTTTTTGCGAACTTGAGGCAAGACTGCGATTCGCATTATCACAATAAAATCATGTTCTCACTATTGCCTGCCATCTGTTGCATGTATTGTTTAATCTTCTCAAGTGCACAATTCATTGTGATAATGTGTTGTGTGAGTTGCATGTATTGTTTAATCTTCTCAAGTGCACAATTCATTGTGATAATGTGTTGTGTGAGTTGCATGTATTGTTTAACCTTCTCAAGTGCACAATTCATTGTGATAATGCGATGTGTGACATGTGTCTCAGTTGGTTTCTCTATTTTTTGTGTTTTATGGTTGTGTAACTAGCCAATGATAACAAGTGTATTGACAACATAATTGGTTATTGTGCAACATGCTAAAATACGACTACTAGGACCATCTAAGGTCTGTGAATATTAATCAAGATGAATGTAAATAATGAGACGGTAGGAGCACCTGGGAAATGAAGCCATCCAGTTTCTTAATTTAAAAAATGTAGGGTCTTAGATTTTTCAGATGAGTTTAAACAAATATGTTGACAAAAAAATGGATGGTTAAAAATATATGCTAATTAAGTGTTAATTGAAGCCATCCATCTGTGGCCCATAGAATAAAAGCATTGCAAATGGATGCATATCCAAATGTGAACCCCCAATTGCAATATTAAATAAATCCAAAAAACACATGACGGACTCCAAACAAAATATGAATAATACCAAAATCAAACCAACAAGGAGAACCTCACCTTTCCTATAAGTGTAACCATGATGCCGCCAGTTTGTCCCTCCCTCAGCTTGAAACTGGCAATGGCTTATCTTGCCTTTGTCTTCACAGGCCTCTGACCACTAATAAGTGACATATTCTTGATTGCTGCTTCTAAACCCTTGGAATTCTGTGAAGCATCTCCCATCCCACAATTCACCACAATCTACTTCGTCTACGGAGCCTATCCAAATCCAAAAGCAATCCAATAAGCATCTGAATTCAAAAGTAGAAAATGAAGTACGCATTCGGATTTCGATGAAATGGGGGCTGAAATGGCACAATAACAGAATTTTCATTATGCAGTTTTTGTTTCTCATGGGGGTGGGCATATTCACCAAGCTATATAATTCATGATTCATTATATTATAACTTTCAATTAGTAAGGTTATAAATGAGCTAATCTAAGTCAAGTTTAACACAGTTTACCCTTGGATTAAAATTAAACAGGCCAATGGAACTTAACCAGAGCTGAGCGTGGCTGAACTTGATCTTGGCTTGAATATGAACAAGTAAGCTTCACCTTTACAGCACTCAAATCAAATGTATACCAATCTTGAGATCAAGTCAAACCTTACTCAAGCTTTTATATATTTTATAGCATATTTAAATACATGATATTCAACAGATGAGAGAGATATGAAAAGTTTGGGATTTAGAAGGGTGGCCCACATATGTCAACCAAGCGAGGCCTACATCCATACAAGCAAAGAATCTAAGATCCAAGGTCATTAAAGCGGTATGTATGAAAACTTTTATATGAATTAATTCTGATTGAGAACATTGAAGGATATCACATGATGAATTTCATATACAATGCACGGCAAAGAAAATAATCTTTGCATTAGACCACTGATGATTAATAAGAAAAAATGCAGCTACACAACAAATAGTGCAATCTTACACATTTAGCATTAATTAAAATCTTAAAATTTAAAAATTAGATAATATTATTTTGTTAAATGATCAACAGCTGAGCCTATCTCATCAATTGTATCACAAAAAATATTACTAGCTTTTCTACAAGCTTAGAAGTTAGTAAGTAAAGCTTTAGATGTTGTATTTTATAAATTTCCATATTTCTCTACTAGCTTGGATTAACTGTGATGTGCCAACTTAGGTTGAAAAAGGAAAAGCTCCTTGAGTTCGGTCCAGCTGACCTTGATTTTGGTTGGGTTTGGGTTGGCCTCTCTATAATTTGGATGTAATTAGCTTGCGCTGGCCTATGACCTAAATGAATTGTCATTTTTGCAGTACTGCATAACGGTTATTTAAGACTTTTGAACAAAAATGAATTAAGAATAGACTTGTATATTGAAATTTTTTTACCGAAATATCTATCATTTTTTGTCATTTTTTAAGACGACACATAAAATTTAAGTTTTTAATTCATGTTATCAATATTCTTGTCATCCATATAGAGGTGTAAATATACCTAGTTTTATTTTAGTAAGAATTCTTTGTACATTGTATCATAGTATTGAAGGAGCCTTCCTGTGGAGCCCACATGGGGCCATACTAATCACAGGGGAGGTGAGGATGGAAAGAGCAAAAAGAGCCTTAGGAGTGTGAAAAATATTAATGTGATCAGATCACCCTAACCTCTTGATCTGTGGCCCTTAGCTTTAATCATTTTTAGAAGGCATTGGATTTTCAGATAAGGCTACTTTCCTGCAAGTCCCTTATCCTGTGAGCTCCATGCTGTCCCCTTAGTGGGGGCCATGGTTGGCCACATAAATCATGAGGAAGGATGGGAATGATAACACGTTAATTGAGTATTTAAGAGGAAGAACGTCAAAAATGAAAGAAAAAAACTGGAAAAAAAGAAAAAAAACACGGAAGATGAGCTATTACCGTTGCATAAGTTCCGACTGCTGTGGATTAGCTTCCCATCTTGCCATTCCCTGCGGTGTGATACTTGGCCAATCTGTTGTGTTAGGACGCTTAGGAAGCCTCAAATTTGGACACTTATATATTTTGAGCTTTATCAATGAAGGAAAGGCAAATGTGTTGCGACGAATTGTACTTTTCAGTTTGGGTAACCTCTTTAGTGTGAAATTGCATAATTGCGGAAATGGATTCTCAGGTAGGGATTTGTCAGGACCTTCTATGATCTCCTCTAATCCATCACAATCCATCACATGAAGGGTCTGTAACTGATCTAAGTTTTGCACCATTTCAGAGGAGAAGAGACTTTTTAGACTGTCACAATCACTCAGATAAATTTCATTCAGCTTCCGTAGGCATCTCTGTGGCACTTCTCCTTTAAATAGCTTCTGTAGCTTCGGCAGCAACGAGAGATGTAGTTTCTCAATATTTTGTGCATTTTCTCCAACATCACTCCAATCTAAGATGCATTCCATTTCCTCACACCGATCGATAGTAAGCTTTCTTAAGCCGTTTGCATAACCCACTAACTGAGAAACATCTTTTACATTAGAAAGACTCAAGTATAAAGCTTCTGCATGTGTCACCATCACCTTAACTCCACGAGAATAATTGTTGCCACCACAAATATGCACCTGCTTCATACAATAATCTTTGAATTTGAATTTTTCACCATCACCATCACTAATTATATTGAGAATATTAGATGGGCTGCCAATTACAACTTTGAATTTTTCCAATTTTGGCAATTGCTCAAGAAACACATCGTCTTCTACACAATCAAAGTCTTTGATGGCGATCTTGAGAATAATTAACCGTTTCAATTTCCCCACCTCACCAAGTGTGACATAATTTTCAATTGCAAGCTCACTTCCTTTTTCCCAATTTACATTTGTGTCGTGCATGCGCAGATCCTCCAGGCTAGACAACCCAGACATTACATTGGATGGAATTGTAAATGGATAAGGCAATTCTGACATGTCTAGCTTCTTAAGTTTAACCAAGTTTTGCATTTCTTCCGGCAAACGTCTCATGCCAGATGATTTTATATCTAGAAATTGAAGCTCCTTTAGTTGCCCCAAGAATGGCATCTCTGTTAATCTGCGACATCCTGTCAAGATGAGTGCTCGTAAATTCAACAAAGAAGATGAGGATACTGACAATGATGTGATGGAAGTGTAAGATAGATCAAGAACTTGTAAAGCCGGCATGAGTTCAAAGAAGCTACGAGGGACAGCAGTGATGCGGCGATTTCCTTTCAAAATCAGTGAAATAAGATAGGGACATTCAGGCTTAAGGGGAAGTTCAGTGATGTCATTCATCATCAACGAAATTCTCTCAAACTTGCTCCAAGTTCCCTCAGGGGGTGGCTCATTTAGCCCCACCTTAGCTCTAACCAAGAATTTCGGGCCTTCTTTGCAAGATGATGATGCGATATACAGTGCCAAGTCACGAATTATGTCATGCATCTTAACATCCTTACTCCGACGCCAAATTCCTTCCTCCAAAAGGCATCTACGCTTGAGTGTTTCAATGATACGGTGCCCCTTATTTGACGCATCTACCAAGTTATCGACATTATCAATAAATCCCTCCATTATCCACCTCTGAATTAGTTCTGTAACAGAAATTTCATAATCTTCTGGAAACAGCGAACAGTATAAGAAACACATCTTTACCTTTTCATCATTTAGGTCGTCATAACTCCGCTTCAAAGGTAGAAAAACTTGAGGTTCCATGCCTTCAATCTCAGGTGCCGACGCTCTCAATGCCCTCAAAGCGTCCTGCCACACCTCTTTCTTAGTCTGCCCTTGCATTGCCTTTGCAACTCCCACGATTGCCAATGGCAGACCACCGCACTCCATCGCGACCTCCTTAGCAACATCTTTAATGTGCGGCTGATGAACTACCTCCTTCCCATCATTGGCAGCAAACAGATCCCAAGCTTCATCTTCAGTGAGAGTTTCCACTCTTATCCTTTCAGCCTTCATATCACTAAAAACTTGGACCACCGACATGTTTGCATTTCGTGTAGTTATGGCAATTTTGGATCTATTTTCCTTTGTGGGTGGAATTCCAATACCAATCAAGTCGATTGGATTCCAGAGATCATCAAGGATTAGCATGTACCTTTTATTGCTCAGATAATTACGTAATTGCACGGATCGATCTTGGCAGGAATCATTTTCATTAAAACCCAACCGCAGCCTGCCCATAATCTCCTCTTGAACCCTTTCCAAATTGAGTTCCTTGGACACAGTCACCCAAATGACATAATCAAATTCTCTGGTAGCTCGAAGCTTATTGTTGATGGCTTTCATGAGAGTGGTCTTGCCTATTCCACCCATCCCATAAATGTATATGACGCTGGTGTGCTCGTCGTGCAAGAGATTCCAAATCTTCTCCATGGTTCGTTGAGCTGAGCTCTGACCAACCGGCTGCATAGGCATCAACAACACCCTTGGTGGTGAAGACATGGCGACCAGTTTGATGCCGCTTCTTTCATTGATGAATCGTCGGACAGATTCGAGCATCTCAACAGCCCTCTTACCCAGTTTGTAGGTGGACGGAAGGTAGGAGAAGAATCCATTGATGGAGGTCCGCCTTCGATCGAGCTCTGATGTGAAGTTTTCGATTTCAGCTAGGTTTGCCCGGGCATGACCGAGCCAGGTCTGGGTTTGGTAGGTGAGCTTCATTCCTCTTCTTGAGGCTTCCCGTCCTTCCCTCTCAATGTCGTCGCACAGCAGTTTCAGCCTTTGGGCTTCCTCCATTAGATCATCTACATTCCTTTTGAGATTTCTCACGTAACCAACTTGTTTGGAGATCTGAGGAGTTGGAATCATCTGACCGATCCCTCGTAAAAAATTCTCCATCAAAGATGATGCAGGACAAGTGAGAGAAAAGAGATGAGTGAGTACAAGCTGAGAAGAGGAGATGAAATGGGAAAGATAATTCATCGACCAAGCCCAGTAATCGTATGACAGCTTAATCGGGTTAGTGCCCTCCAGCTGTAAAGATGTGACACGAGAGAGAGCACAGGCCAAGTTTCCCACGTTATCAAGTTGAGACCCTGCTGTACGTCTTGCACCAGCTTTCACAATCCAATCCAACCGTTGAATTATTTGATAAGACAATCATTAACTTTTTTATTCAAGGAAAAAATGAAAAAAATATACAAAATAAAATAAAAACATTGCTACAAAAGAAGATGAAAGAAAGGACGACAAGCATAGGATGCTCCATCCATCCAGTTCTATCATTCTTTCAAATGTGAAAGCCTACATTGAATCTCTTGACTTTTGGAACCTCACCTGACCCAGTGAAAGATAAGATTAAGAAATTAAGAAACCTCTTCCTTAGTTTACTACCAAGTAATTAGGTTTGTCTCCTTCTCTGTCATGCCTAACTTAAGAATCATAATTTCTTTCAGAAAAATCAAAACAGATCTGACGCATTGCCATTTGCCAATCTTGTAATTTCCACTAGATAACATGCCTTTTGAATATCGGACGTCTACAATGCATGAATAAACGGTTATCAATTTCGAAATTGGTTTTTGGATTCAGAAAGGTTTGGATCTAATTCGGTGGTTCGAACCAAAGGATCTGCAACCAAAAATGACCACTCTTGTGGATTAAAGAGAACAAGGCTGCTGTCCAAAAGAATTTAAATGAAACAGTAGTACCCGATCATGGAAGACTAAATCTATGATTTGTTAGCGGAAGTCGAATACGCTCTCTTTGGGAAGAGTTCCGCCCTTTCGGATAAAATTCAGGTGCGAAGGTTCTTAGCAGAGTTGCCCACAGAATACAACGGGTTCCACACACCCAATCTTAGGCCGTATGAGGGCCCGCCTAGCCACAGATACGGGTTGTTTATCTCCAATTATATCCTTGGGTCACTACTAAGTAGTCGTAGGTTCAAGTCCTCCAATTCTCATTAATTAACATGTTTATAACAATAATAAATATAGAAGAGAAGAATAATACTTAAAATTCTCCAAGTCATGGAATTAAGTGGAATAAGCAAAAGTCCAATCCTAAGTAATGGTCCACTCTTAGTTCAAGGCCTCATCATGTAATTGGATCCCTAACTGTAGTCTCAGATGTCAAAAAGATAATAAATATGGTACTCCTGAAGTTATGGACATCATTGGCTACATTTTAAGGATCGAATCATTGACGATTCAAATCCCAAAACCCATCTGGTGGACCCCACGAGTCAAGGCTGAACCATGCCATTCATTCGTGCTTGATATATCTGATGGAAGCCTATTTGGATGGTCAATGGGCCCCACAATTAATCAAACATCAAAGGAAACTGAAATATGGAAACCCACTGTACGCAGCATGCCCGGTCGACATCATCCCCAGGGATGTCGACCAGGTACACTGGATGTTGACCCCCAGGTCGACATCCTGCAGTGTCTTCGGTCGACATCGTGGCCATGATGTCGACCGGGTCCACTAAGATCTAGAGCCAAACAGCTGAGGGGTTCCACAGGATTCGTAGTGTATCCAGTCGACATCATGGCCTGGATGTCGACCGGGTACACAAAGTTTCTGACCTGTCTGAGAAATCTCAGGTCTCAGCTATCCCTGCAGAATTATGTGTATCCGGTCGACCGGGTACAGGGTCCAGTCGACTGGGTACACTAAAATGTAAAATTTATAGAAAGCTAATTGGGACTTGATTTCCTCCATTTTCAGTGTGCCCGATCGACCGAGATAGAGGCCGGTCGACCGGGTACACGCGCTGAGCTGAAATTTCAGATTTTTGGGATTTTCCTTCTTCAACCCATTTTTTTTCAAATTCATCCCCAATCTCTTTCATTCGTCACATAAACATAATTAAACAACAAAAACACTTCTATAATCCTCCAACCATCATTCAACCGGCCATTGATCTTCCAAATGGGAGAACTCATCCATCAAATGTCCATCATCCATAAACAAAGCTCAAAAGGAAAGATCTAAACATGCATATCTACATAATTGAATTGAATTTCAGAATCAAAAGAAGAAAAGCATGCATCATGTGAGATTAGCATAGGGTACTTGCCTTTGATTAGTAAAAAGGGAAATTACAGTGTTCGAAGAGATCCAATAGAGTTGTTGTTGCAAATTGGGCTGATATCCTAATCTCATTGTGCTAGAATTTAGGGAATTAGGGTTTCTTAGGGAGAGGTAGGGAAGATGAGAGTGAATTAGGGTTTTAGGCTACATTTGCAATAGTTGTGCTTATATAGATTAGGGTTTAGGACAATTACCAAAAGGGTAGTTTAGTTTTAAATAGGGAAGAGATAGGGCCATGGGTAAATAGGTCTTTAGGTAGGATTTCTAAAAGGTTCCTAACTCACAATACCCCTCCTATTAAAACTAATTATTATCTAAGTCCTATTCTAATCAAAACCCTACTAAATTTACAATAAGCACCTAATACCTATAAGGAATTAATTAAAAGTCTAATTCTAAAACTTAGGACTATTAACAACTATCCCACTAATTCCTATTAATTAGCATATTAAAATAGATAGTATTATATTAACTAATTATTCAAAACAAATTGAGGGCCCACAAGGGGTGGGGCCTCACAATGGGTAAGGACGAGCATATTTAGCTTTTTACTTCTTTTAAACAAAATGATAAAAATAATGAGAAAAGCATTTGACTTTGGGAAGTCGACTTGACCTATCGGGTGAAAAACAAGTAAAAGATAAGGTTAAGAAATTAAAAAAACATCTTCCTTGACTAACTAGTAATTAAGTTTTTCTCTTTCTCTCGCATACTTAACTTAGAACGAGAAGTTCTTTAAAACAAAAAAACAGATCTGATGCATTGCCATCCCTTAATTGCTGCTAGGTAATATGATTTCTGAATATCTGAAGTCTACAACGCAAGACAAAATAGTATCAATTATGAAAATCTTTTTTGGATCTAGATCTAGTAGGTTGAACCAAGGATGTGCAACCAAAATTGACTACTCATGTTCATTAAAGAGACACTTTTCAAGTCTCTGCAAAGCTTGATTATAGAGGATCTTACCTGAAAAAATCCTCTTAGACATAGTGGAGACAAAAAAGAACCCAAAATATATTTATCCGTGGTAATGGTCTTAGGGGCCCTTTTCTCAAACCCACTCAAAACCCTTTTCTCTAGTTTCTTCTTCTTCCTCCTCTTTTCTTTGCCATGAGCTTACTTCTTCTTCCTCATCTCTCCTCCTCCACGAGCTTTCTTCTTCTTCCTCATCTCTTCTTCTCCACGAGCTTCTCCTCATCGTTGGCTCTGCTTTGCTCTGCTCTCCCTCCCCATGAATATTTGACTCTACCTACCTAGTTCCATTCATTTTCCAATAAAAAAACATGTAACACCCCGACCCTATCCTAATCGTATTTAGTGTCTAATTAACCCGAATTAGATGCCTAATGGATGTTTTGGATGTAATTGGGCTTGATTAGGTAGATTAGATGGGTTTCGAATCAAACTAGGTAGTTTGAGAACCTTTTAGTGATTTTGGGTTTATGGATAACATTTCATGTGGTTTTGGGCTTGGAGCGAGACCGGGCTTCTTGGGTATTGTTT
Source organism: Persea americana (assembly GCA_029852735.1). Lineage (NCBI taxonomy): Eukaryota > Viridiplantae > Streptophyta > Magnoliopsida > Laurales > Lauraceae > Persea > Persea americana. The sequence goes on along the minus strand of CM056814.1, from coordinate 56,219,949 downwards.
TTTGACCCAAACAACTCTCCTATCTTTGTACCCAACTCATTTGACATCTTTTTGACCCATTTAAAATCCCAAAATCCCTAAATTGCAATTCATATAAGATTTTGGACTTTCCTGCAAATAACATAAATTCATGTCTAAAACCCTCTTCTAAAACCCTAAAACCCTATCTCTTTCCATTTCATTCTCATCTCCATTGCAACAGGCCATCTAGAGCTCATCCCCCCATCATTTTCCTTTCCATTTCATTGCTTCCAAACACCAAAAGAGAGCTTTACAGAGATATTTATTGGCTCCCAGACTCTCTTCTTCCCCAAGTTAATCTACAAGCTTCCAACATACCCATTTGCTTTCTACTTGCTCTATTTGGTAAGTTATTACTCTCAAACTCTTACCCTTGGTTGGAATCAATTTCTAGAAGCCTAGATCTAATAAGGCAAGTTATTCCAATCCACATTTCATCTCTTGTATGTATAAGGTTTTGTTTTAGAGCAATAAATTGGGGGTTTTGCTTTAGAGGCTTGGTAGTAAGTAGGTAAGGCTTGGAATTAGTGGGATTTGAGCTTGGCACCAAGGATTAGGCAAGTGAACATTTATAATTTGCGCATGTTTATTCCTATTTTTTATCCTTGCTATGAAATCCATGTTAGAATACCCAATTTACAACTCAATTAGTTAATTTGATTAATTTGGTTCTAGTTATGTAAATGGATTTGGTAATGTTATGATTTAGATTTTAATTTTAGGAAGATTTTATTTGTAATAGTTTGGAGAGCATTGGAGGCTCTAAATGCAGGTTTTGAACCCATGTATGGGACTAAAATGAATAGAACACCCCGGTAGCAGAAGAGAATAGGGCTCAAAATCACCTGAAACGCGTAGGTTGAACATGTGCTCGAGCACGCACTTCCCCGCTCGAGCGCGCCCACACAAAATTTAGGAATTTAGAGTTTGATATTGGGGACCCTAGTTGACCTTAGTATGGCATCTATGCACCTTAATGTCATTCCCAATGGATTAAGTAGCTTTAGAGAGTGATGTTTGAGCATAGACACATTCTCATTGAAGCTCGTTCTTTGGATTTCATGCACCCCAAATCAAAGGTGTTCTCTTATGGCATTTGGCGTCCCAAGTTATATAACACCAAGGGTCCTTTGTAGCTCGATGACGTCGGAAGCCTCAGGACTACACATTGTTGGATGGTGAATCCCATGGACATTCCCGAAACCGTATGATTGGCTTGTCATGCATCCTTGATTCCGTGTGTGATCTTTATGCAAGTATTCGCTTACGTTCTAGTACTCTCGCATAATATGTATATGATTCTCATGTCTATTTTCTTAGCCCATGTACTTTGTTTATATTACGTCATATGTTTCCCTATGCATTATGTATTTGTATATGTTTATGGGCTATGTGGTGTTACGCATTTGTTATTACGATCATGCACCTGCTCATGTTTATGTTTTGTACATGTTTATGCTCACTCTTATGTCACGTTATGATATGTCGTGCACATTTCATTCCTCGAGTCGGCACCACTTAGCTTCGGTCCTATCTCAGTTGGATCCGGCTGGATGTGGATTTAGTAATTTTCATGGATCCTCTACAGATGGAATTTATGGGAGGTTAGTCGATACCTCAGGTCCACGATGGAGTTTCTAGGCCCTATGCCTCCTAGTGGTACCTCATGTTATGTTATGTAATACTCATGCTCTCATTTAATTTTATGTTTACATGTTTATGTGGGAGAATATAGCTTATGCAGTCGTCCCACCTTAATATGTTACGCTTATGCACTTGTCACCTTTGATTCCTATGTATCATGAACTAATTATGCCTAGACTATTTTTTTTTTTACTCCATATGTGATTTATCTTGTCATTGTTACTCATTTGTTACGCATGTTACAGTTTATATTTACTTATCTTGCTTAGCATAGTCTAATGGTGTTACACTTTATGTTACAGGCGATGACTTTGATGCCACTACCTAGGAGGTAGCAAAGGAGGAGGAAACTCCTTAACAGTTAGTTGAGTAGGCCCCATAAGATGTCTTTTAGACATCTATTTCACTGAATTGCTGAACTATACATCATTTCACCCTTGACCATGGCTTGGGTTGCCACAAGATTAGACTTTGTCTTAGGATGTTTTATTGTTGAGATGTAAACCTTAACTAACACATTATTGAGTGAGAGTTTAACATGTATTTCGAGGCTCGAAATTGAATTCAAGAGTGGCTACCTACACGCTACATTTATCATTGCACTCACCCACTTTTTTTTTAAAGAAAGGTACTTCCTAAACTACCCGTCCCTCTCCTTTCATCTCTCTCTCCCTCTCCCTGCCGGCCGGCTGCCCCCCTCTATAGACCCTGCTGCCCACCTCCCTCTCCCTGTCCCTCTCCCTCTCCCTTTCTCTCTCCCTCTTCCTGCTCATCACCGGTCGCCACCCACACCATCCTCTCTCCCTCATCATCTCCTTCTCCCTTTCTCTCTCCCTCTCCTTGCTCGTCGCCACCCTCCACCCTCTCCCTCTCCCTCTTTCCCTCTCTCTCCCCTTCCTCCCTGTCTCACCACCTACTCGCAGAGGTGGGCAACGAGCAAGCGACGAGATAGGGAGGAGAGGGAGAGAGAGAAAGGGAAAGAGGAACAGGGAGAGGGAGAGGGTGTGCGAGCGGCAGGCGGTGACCGACAAAGAGCAGGAAGAGGGAGAGAGAAAGGGAGAAGGAAAAAGGAGGAGAGGAAGAGGGAGAGAGGGAGAGGGTGGTGAGGGAGACAACGGCGGCCTATAAAGGGCGGGGAGAAGCAAAGGGAGAGGGAAAGGGAGAGAGAAAGGAAGAAGGAGAGGAAGAGGGAGAGGGAGAAGGAGCGGAAGTGGTCGATGGGCAGCAAGGTCTGGCGGAGGGAGGCGGCCGGCCGGCCGACAGGGAGAGGGAGAGAGAGGAAAGGAGAGGGAGGGGTAGTTTAGGAATTAAAAAAAGTGGGTGTGTGCAAATTTAAAAGCAGTATGCAGGTAGCAGCTCTCTTTGAATCCGGATCCAAAATGAATCATGGACCATGGATCCAAGGTTGTCCAAATAAGAGATATGGCAGGTCCAAGCCCCCCTAAGAAAGGTGCAATTTTTTATATTAATGATTAAGTAGTTCTTCTACTTTGTGAAGACTTTTGTCTATGCTCTTCTATTTTGTGAGGCTTTTTGTCTAACTATTTTACATGCAATGGGAAAGGCTATGTATGTCATATTTGGTAGAAGAAAAATGGTTTGCCAGTGGCCATAAGCCAACCCTTGATGAGTATTTGAGAAGTGGTTGGATCTCAGTGGGTGGCCCAGTGGGGATGGTTCACGCCTGTCTTCTTCAAGGGCGGCCAATCAGAAAGGACTCAATCAACTATTTACACCATAAACCAGAGCTCATTTATTGGTCATCTGTTGCTACTCGACTCAACGATGATTTGGGCACTTAATTTGAAGGTATGCATAACAACAATGGGTTAAATTTTGGTTATTTAGACCTTTCATGTGATGTGTCCTATTATGTATTGCGCACTCTTTCAAATTCTTTGACTTGCAAATTGGTCTTGGTAGCCCTAGCCCAAACCTCTCTTTAGGCTACTTTTTTATAGGTCCGGCCTCACAAGCCATGTTTGTTCCTAGGCCTCTTGGGGCTTCTTCCAATTGCTAAGAAGATTGTGGTTGGGCCACATCTGACTAAAAACCAGCTCAATCCGGCTGAACTAATACAAAGTAAGCTTAAAAGCTTGCTTGGCTTGGTTCAGGCCTGACTATTAGATACCCAATGAGTAGATGAGGTGAACCTTGCAAATGTTGGCCGAGCCTGCCATGTATATTGTGTTGTAACACTAACAACAGTCAATAAAGACGGAAAAACAACGTATTTTTATGATCTCTCAAATTGAAAATTGTTTTCGAACATCACTCATCTAGTGGCAGTGCCATCCAATGAACCTTTTATCTAAGAAAGATTCTCAAATAAGTTATTAAGTTTCTGCTTTATCTCAAAAAAGGACACTAGTTTTAAAACTTCTCATACTAGTCCCTACGTTTTTCAGTAAGTTTTTAATAAAAAACATCCGATCATTTAAAGGTATTACTTGGAGACTTCTTTTCTTAATTTTTTTAAATACCAAAATTACTCTACGTTTAAAACCATTGCATTATTACAACAACCACTGCATGGAGCCATTCGCCATGAAGACGATAGTTGTCCTTGATCACTATAAGAATGCCGGTGAAGGAAATGAGGAGAATATAGGTGACATGAATGAGGGATTCATTTCAATGAAAGATAATTTGGGTATTTAAAAAATTGAGGGAAAAGGCTGCCGGAAAATAGCTCTAAATGGATGGATGTCATTACTGAAAACTTCTTGAAAAACTTAGAGACTAATTTGAAAAGTTTTGAAATTTGTGTCCTTTTTTTTTAAAATAAGGTTTCCTTTATATAATTGCAACATAGGCCCACAAATCCAATCCAATGGAAAGGTTTGTTGCCTCCATGAGAAGTTAGAAATGGTTTGAGCACTGAGGATTGAGTTTGCATGCATACATAGATAATATATCATATAAATCATGAATAATACCCAATTGATCATATTTCACTTTCACATGTCTTGACATTGAAGGCTGAAATGGAGCGAGGAGCTATACCGAAAGCAGTTGAATGTCTCGTGATCCAGACAGACGGGTACCATGAAGAAGAAAGAGAGCACACTCAGGGTCTTGTTAGAGATTGCTGGAAGAAAATGAATGTTGAATGATTGAAATGTTGTCTTCCTAAAAGTGAAAATTGCTAAAAAAAACCAACATAATTAGAAGCAGCTGATCAGAACCAATACTAAGATTTCAGAGGTAAAAATTAGAAGCAGATGATCAGTACCAATACTAAGATTTCAGAGGTAAAAATTAGAAGCAGATGATCAGTACCAATACTAAGATTTCTGAGGTAAATGGCAACCAATAAGTGATAAGTGGGCCCGAAATGTGAAAAGCATTCAATGACCAGTTATGATTTTTATGTTAGAAAATTAAAGAGGTATTTAACGATCTAGAATTGCAAAAATCAACTGTTATGATTCATGTAATCAATTAATATATATATATATATATATTACGTTTTTTTTAATGGTGAGTTGATGATGCTCATGTTTTGAGTCCGGATTTGCAACGCACAAGGAGCTCCATCATGGGGCCCACCAAGACATAATTTACTATTATGAGTGGGTTATGGGCCACAGAGTCAGTGCCACGTGCCCTATTAGTAAAACTGCCCAACTCAAACTAAAATTTAAAAACCAACTGCCTTCTTCAAAAGGTCAGAAGCAATGCCTCTCACTCTCTCATGATCATGACTCCATCTCTGCCTTCCAAACTTCTCCTCAATAACCCTCTCATCTCTCTCCTTCAGACACCCAAAACCCCCTCCCAAATCCTCCAAATCCAAGCTCACCTAATCATCACTGGCCTCATCTCCAACACCTTCGCCACAAGCCGCCTCATTGTTGCAATCTCCGCTTCTTCTTCCCCTCCAAACATGGCATATGCCGAGCTCGTCTTCGCCCATTTACCCCACCCCAACTCCTTCATCTACAACACAATCATTCGAGGCCACGCTGCAGGCCCCACTCCTCTCCAGGCGCTCGTCTTCTACCGTAGGATGAGGAGGGATGGTGTCCCTGGCGATAATCACACCTACCCATTTGTCCTCAAGGCGTGTGGATTAGCGGTGGATTTGGAAGAGGGCAGAAGGGTGCATGGAGAGGTGGTGAAGAGAGGGTTTTATGAGGATCTGTTTGTGGGGAATGGGTTGATTAGCATGTATTGTAGGTGCGGGGAAGTGGATTCCGGAAGGAAGGTGTTTGATGAAATTCCTGAGAGGGATTTGGTTTCTTGGAATTCTACGGTGGGTGGGTATGCAATATTGGGGAAAATGGTAGAGGCGCAAGGGCTATTTGATGAAATGCCAGAGAGAGATGTTTTCACTTGGGCGATCATGATTGATGGGTATGGCAAGGTAAGTGAACTAGTAGTTCCTTGAGTATTTAACTATTACATAATTGGATACTTTTCTTGCTGTGTAATTTGCATATCATGAATATTTTCCTTGGAATCCACAATTATGTTAGAAACCAGGGATTTGGTTTTTATAGCAATGGTTAGTGCTCCTGTATTTCTCTTAGATCTGCTATCAAAGCCTAATAAAAAAGGATGGATTAGATATCCATAACTGTAGCTTCTAATGGTGAGAAAAATTATTTAATAATATCCAATCAATGTTGGATGGGGATGCAATCCGGCCCTTCTTGCTTTGACTTTTGGGAGCTGATGTGATAGAGTGGGGTTCACTTGCCATTGTTGATGCAATCTGGATTTAAAGATTGAGTGGAAAGTAGAATTCAATTGCTACTGAAATAGGTAAAGTCTAAAATGATGATGCTAGTATGTGCATGTTGCAAGTTAATCGAATGATTTGTTTTGTAGTTTGACTATAGTTAAAATGAACTAAGTAACATTGGTGCTTGAATGCGAGCCATCGTTTGTCAATCAGTTGATGCTAGCAAGCCTCTATAGTCTATATGGATTAGATGTCGAGATGCTCAGACTCCATCTTAGAGCTTCAATCAATATTTGGTTCTACTGAGCACGAACATGAGCGGTATTAGTCCCTTTTGGAAGAGATCATTTCTTCCAGTTGGTGAATTGGGTCATGTTCCTTTGATTGTTTTTAGTACTTATTATTTTCTTTTCTATTGGTAACATGTTGTTAACCCATAACCTTGTATGCTGCGGACTGTTGTTATGATGGAAAATGGGTTTCAGTCTGGTCTTTAGTAAATGTGTTCACTTCCAGTCAGCATCTGGTGATTAGATTCCATTTTAGTAAAACATAAATTACTGTTCTTCATGTAGAATCATTTTCCTTTGGCTTAGCTGAGGTTTGAAAATCAATGCTCAAGACGACTTTGGCTTCTTTTGACATTTTGTTCTCATGTAGACTTACAAAAGTTCAAAACCATTCTCCTTGTAGAAGCTTGGTGATGTTGTTCAAGCTCGAAAGCTATTTGATAGGATGCCAAAAAGAGATCTTGTCTCCTGGAATTCTATGATTGATGGATATGCCGCTGTCGGAGACATGAGTGCTGCACGGACTTTGTTCGAAGAAATGCCAGAAAGAAATGTGATTTCTTGGAGCATCATGATTGACGGCTATGCCCGCCACAAGAACTCTAAGGAATCCCTAAATTTGTTTCAACAAATGCTTTGCCAAGGCACCAAACCTGATAAGGTCTCTACAGTTGGTGCAATTATTGCATGTGCACAGTTGGGTGCACTTGATCAAGGGCGATGGATACATATCTACATGAAGAAGAATAAGGTATTTTCAGATATTGTGGTTCAAACTGCTCTCATTGACATGTACATGAAGTGTGGGAGTTTGGAAGATGCACGAGCAGTTTTCAAGAACATGTCTGAGAAAAACATGATTTCTTGGAATGTGATGATAGTTGGGCTTGGGATCAATGGTCATGGAGAAGAAGCTCTTGAACTTTTCTCTCAAATGGAGAGAAATGGAACTCCAATGGATGATTTGACTTTTCTTGGCGTTTTGACGGCATGTAGCCATGCAGGTCTAGTAACTGATGGTCTGCGAATTTTTGAAATGATGAGAAGTTCGGGTGGATTTGAACCTAAGGTTCAACACTATGGTTGTATCATAGATCTTCTTGGTCGAGCAGGAAGATTAGATGAAGCTAAAAATTTTATAGATAGTATGCTAGTGAAACCCAATTCTGCTTTATGGGGTTCTCTTCTTGCAGCTTGTCGAATCCATCAACGTGTTGACCTGGCAGAAGCTTCAGTGGAGCAGCTTGTGGAACTGGAAGAAGATGATTGTGGGGTTTATGTTCTTCTGTCAAATATCTACGCGGAGAAAAAAATGTGGGATGATGTGTTGAGGGTGAGGACGCTTATGAGAGATAGAGGAATGAAAAAGGAAACTGGAAGGAGTGTGATTGAGGTCGATGGTGCAGTCCATGAGTTTGTTAATGGAGGCGGATCATTTCATCAAATGGAGGAAATTTATTCCATCATTCGTCACTTGTCGAAGATGTTGATGTCATAGATTTTAAGTTACAAATATTGAAGATAAGGGGAAAAAGAAAAAGAAAACAAAAGATCTCTCATGTAAACTATTTTTGTTTATGGAACACCTATACTCTTCATCCCTAAAAACCCATGATTACTGATGGTGGAGAACTCCTTCCTAGAAGACGCTACATTTCTGAAGGTGAAGCTCTCCACTGTTTTCTCTGCAATTTAAGGTGGGCCTCTGTTCATTATTCTTTAGACATTCAGTAGGACTTACGCCTAAGAAGATACTGATATTAAAGCCAGCATGTTATACTTGTCTGGAATCTCTAGCTAAGAAGGCCAAACGATTAGCATCAAGAAGGTTGACAAGCTTGGAAGGTTGAAAGCATATCTACCAAGCCAAAGGAGAGGAGGAGCCCATTTTGCTGTAAACCAGCATCAGTAAAAGGAATTGGACTGTCAAGGTATGCTCCTAATACTTCTTTCCAGATCTTAAATTTCTTTGAGAAGGTCAACATGTGATTTGATGCAATGCAACAAGCCAACAATCAGTTCAATATTTTGATAGAACTGATTGCTGTGACTCTCGGGTTAACAGTTTGACTTGGGATATAGGGCGCTTGTGTTTATCGGTTCAATTTTTTTTTAATTAAAATTGTTTTATAAATATATGCATGTATGTATTCGGTATGAATTTGTACTGGTATTTGTACCATTGGATGCTACTAATACATTAATTTTTGAACGTAAGCTTTCAATTGTTTATCATGGATAATTATCATGCCTTTATGATTGAATTATACAAATTTTTATGTTTATTCTAAATGATAATTCACTTTAAAATTAACCTAAATGAAATTTAGTTACTTTACGAAGTCTACTAACCAACCATGGAGCTGATTTGACAAATTGAGTAAATTAGCCTAAATGAAATTTAGTTAATAGGGTAGGGGTCCTATTAGTTACTTTATGAAGTCTACTAACTAACTGTGGAGTTGTTTTGACAAATTGACAGCTTTTAACTTATTCTTTATTATGGATAATTATCATGACTTGGTATGATCATAATTATCCAAACGATAATTTCATTTGACAAATTGACATCATTTAGTTTATTCTTTTGAAGCATTCCAACTCGGTATGATTATAATTATCAAAATGATAATTTCATTATACTTTAACAAAAGAAAACTTGAAAACATTTAATTCAGGGTCAAGTCATTACATCTTATTTTACCTGGCCCCTTTATAACTACACTAGATTTTTTTTTAATGAGTTTTAATATAAAACTTTTATATGGTGCAATAGATAGATTACATTTCAAAGTTCTAGACAAAATGAATGGTTCCAAGCTCCCTGGCTTTCACAAGAGTCAGTCTCGAAACAAAGTACAGGAAAGAGGTAAAAGGAAAGGCACTAATTTGTGAATAAAAATTTGAAGATTTATTGGCGGGCCCACACCTTTATATCTGCTAGTAAAGTTGGTACGCCCCATGCACCCCCGTTTGCTTGCTGTTTGGAATCTGGTTAGAGCAAAATCTTATGTGGTGATGAGGATTGCATGATGTCGATTGTTAAAGAGAAAGATTCAATTTTCTGTAGGCATAAATTTTCTGGAGTTTGTTGTGGTGCTTTTCTTTGTAGAAAGAGAAAAAAAATTGAACTAATTATTGAAATATCCTATGGCGTTGGAGCTACTTTTCCACGCTCGTGTAGAATCAATTCTCTACAAACATGCTCATATAGACTTTCACAGCCATGAATTTCATATATGTGGACACATGCAAGTCACGGTTCTATGCGTGCCCTCCTCTGACACAAGGGTTTAAACGGGTTTACTCATATATGCAGAAAAAGGGAGAAAAATAATAGTCAACAACACTATTTTTCACTTACCATAGGAGAAAAATTCAGCTAGAATGGCTGAAACTTTCGAAGTTGCAAAACAATTTTCTTGACCCACCTTATGCATGCCAATAACAGGTAAGGTGGGTCTTGAAAAAAAGGTAAGGTGGGATTGGAAGGTCTTAACATGAACGAAAGGTTGTCCAAATATCAGTGTGATCTGATGACCATAACCTTCTCCTTGGAGGCCTCAGAATTTAATGTTTATATATTCTTGAATATTTAAGATATTCTGAAAAAACATCCAAGAGTTTTGTGAGGAAACTTCATTCACTTTAAAAGGAGATTATATTGGGTAAAAGTCATTCACAAATAACCACAATGGAACCTACATAATCAAACCAAGTGAGAGTGTCATTGTTGAGACTGAACAAAATAAACTATATACCACTCACTCACAACAACTTGAAGCCCAGAGGTGACTACAATTACTTTCTTTTCAATGGTTAGAAACAAATTGAAAAAAAACAAAAAAAACAAAAAAGGGCCACCTTTTACACAATGCAACTGAGTCTGACAAAGATTACTGATCCTTCACATGTGCAGCTATCTTTTCTATGGTCCTTGTTCCGCTTGATGCAGAATAGAAAACGGAGTAAAATCCTATGCAGTTTTCTCAGAACAGTTCTTCAAATATTCTCCACAAATGCTGCAACAGTTCATAAAAATTCAATTGAAAAATGCTTCATGAAAATAATTGGGTTCTGACAATGTACAGTAAGATTGGGTTTTTAGAACATTGATATGAGGTGCCCCAACATGGATTTCATATGCCTAGACAATTCCCCACTTCAAATAATCCCAATGTTCACTTACAGGCCAAAAATTGGGTAATGAAGAAAGAAAACATAACAACCATAGTTACCTGGATAGTTGGATCACAATTCGGGGTGCTTGGTCGTTGGTCATAGTTTGGCTCATGTGATTGACCTTGGCTTCCTATGCATAAGATGAGATTATTAGTTTTCTTCATCACCTGTGTCCATTTAACTATTCTCTATAGTTCACATGGGGTTCCAGGCAGTGGCGGACCCAGGATTTTTGTTTTAGGGGGGCTGACAATGGTCTAACAGACAAAGTTCAACCAGAATTTTAGCGTAGGAAAGTTAAGCTTAAACACATACTATTCATTCAGTCAAAAAACTATCAAAATCATTTAATTCTATGAAACTGTAAATAATCAGATTCCACTCAATAAAATAAAATTTCAAGAAGAATAATGAACATAAACAATAGACCACTCTACTTGAATCACCATACACATGGATAGAACCACAAAAATATATACATCAATAAAAATCTAAGGTACCCATAGTGAAAAATGAGGGGAAAATGCTTTCTAAATGTAATTACAATTTGGTCGGATTATAGGATCATAGACCACTGTGCGCAGGTGTCAATGCCGGAGCTAGAGATCGATAGGATTTTTGCTGATTTGGGGACCTTTTGATAGAGGGAGAGAGACATCGAGAAGTTGATGAAAGGGTGAAATGGGGATTGGGGGGGCTTTGGGCTTTTAAAAGTGGGGGCTGGGCCAGGCGGACACATAGCCCTTATGGGCTTTTTCCATATTGGGGTGGGGGCTGTAAGAAACCATGTACCAACCCAAAAGCTTAACCTCATAGGTGGAAGGCTCATTTAGGTATATTAAGATATGTCAAGCCTATTCCTTAGGCGATGTGGGATGTAGGACTTCCAACACTCCCCCTCATGTGTAAGCCCAACAGATTTCATGGATGGGCCTGTCACGTGGGCTACACAAGAACAACGGGACCGGAACCCGTTCTGATACCATGTGGCCGGCGCACTTTTGGCAACACGCAATTTATTTTTTTGCGCCGAGTCGTTCCTCTTAGGATTCGAACTCATGACCGATTGGCTCTGATACCATGTAAGAAACCTTTTTTTTTTTTTTTTGACCGGGGGTGTCCAAGGCCTCTTTGAGCACCTGACTAGTCCCCCGAGGTGGTGGCCTCCCCCTGTTTACACTCACCGGGTTCGTCGGGCTATATAATAGCATGGGGTCTCAACGCATTGGTGGACTTCGATGCTGAGACCTCCGGGTGGTTACGGAGTGCCCCAACCAACGGCGTTACCAAGCATTGGTGTGTAAGAAACCATATACCAACCCAAAAGCTTAAGCTAATAAGTGGAAGGCTCATTCAGGTAGATTAAGATATGTCAAGCCTATTACTTAGGCGACGTGGGATGTGGGACTTCCCAACAGGGGCTTCAGCCCCCATACCCTTATATGTGGTTCCGCCTTTGGTTCCAAGTTATAGATATGTGATTTTTAGCCAATGATGCAATGTGCTCATGTTCTTGATATAGGATATAGATGAGCTCATCAAATCTTGTCCAGATCAAGACTTTAAATTTAAAGGATCTATTTGGATGAATGGGATGGATTTATAGTGTAATAGCTGCATGTAAAATAAGGAAAAAGAATGTTTCGTTCTCAAATGCAAGAACCCTAAACCTTGCACAAGAAGACAAGTAAAAATCTAACAAATTAATAAGTAGGATGTATTATATTGAAACTGATCTACAATGTCAAATATATAATGATGGACTGTTATACGGGCTCAACATTGCTTGTTGGGGAGTCAAGAAGAGACATCTGTAATCTCAGGGATCAATGGTATCTTATAAACGCCTCTCTAGAATGTTCTATATTTTCTTTGATGCGGCTTTAATGAAGTATAATGGAAATTCTTCTTTTGGTTGCAGCGTTTTTTACTAAAGAGAAACTTTGTGTGCAGAGGCACCTAAGGCCCTACTCTCAACTCATATAAGGAAGAAAAGGCACATAAGATCCTCTTTCGTTAAAAGCAACTGAGGATAATGGTTCTACAAGAATCCTAACTTACTCTAATGCTAGAGAATTGATTGAAGCAATATATTGGAAGTATTCTATTCTATGTATGTGATTGGTCTCTATCTTCTATCATCTTCAGCATCATCATATTGTCAAGTTTGGTCCAGCCAGCTTCTTTGGAGTTCATTTTTAGAAACTATTTTGCTTAATGTGGCTCTAGTTGTTCTAGCTCTAGGCTTTGGATTAAGAATTTTTCTTCTTGGTCAAGTGAGCTGGTCTAATTTTTTATCATCTTCATTTTCTTTGGTTAACAATATTGAACCTTACCCAAAAAAAAAAAAAGTGACTTATCAGGAGAGAACACCTAAGAAGATGAAGTGAGGGCGATCCTCCTAGTAAGGAGTGAGGAGTAAGGCCAAGGATAGAGGCTTTTCAAAGATTCATATCTTCCCTAATGCCTTTTGAATTCATTAGAGCCATCAATATACGTGAGCAATGGATGATCAAATTCGTTATCTAGGACAGCATTGAATCTTCCAACGCAAGTGGGTTTTTCTAGAAATGTCAATGTCGAATGGTCCAATGACTACTTGGACTGGTTGTCAGATTTAATTAATCATTTTTAATTCTGTTAAATAAATTATTCCTTTGCTAGAAAAAATGTGTTGATTTATTAAAATGGTAATTCCATTAAAAATAGTGAAGATGGTTAATTGAACTCTAAACCACATAAGTAATATTTCTATATATATAGAATTTGAACTATAATTCACTTTTAAAAAAAGAAAAAAATGAAAGAAAATTCAAGCCTATGAAATTAGTGACAGAAATTTGGAATCTTACCCCTAAAAACGATGAAATGTTGTGATGTCTGAATGCCTCAAATGATATGATTTGATAGTCCGATTGAATGTTACTCCTGCAAATAAGGTACAAGTTAGGCTTGTTAGTTCTACTTCTTTTTATCCCTTAAGATTGCTCTTGATCTATGCTAGGTTCATAGGTTTTGCATTGGCCCCTCTATAATTGGCATGTCAGCTTGGGCTGGCATAGGGCCCAACTGAATTGCCATTTTGCATTTGTACAGGACTGTTATTTCAGTCATTTGAACAAAAATGAGCTTAGTGTGGACTTGTCTACAGAAGATTTTGGCTGACATAACTATCAATTTTTTTATCATTTTTTTCCTTTAACTTAATTCAGTATGAAGTATGACCTTGTGTATCGATATTTTTTGTCATTCATATATAAATGTAAGGGGTTTTTACCAAAAATTATAAAGAAATCCATTAATTAGCAATTTATTATATAGATTCAACATTTCGCTAAATAATGCTAATCAAACACTAGGAAATTTTTTTTGACAGAATTGCCCATAGGTCAATTGAACTTTTACCGCACCTGAACCCTCCCTCTCTCCTTCTACGTCAAGAAACCATAATCCCGCGCTTATCTTTTCGTGACTATAGATCTTGTTGAACAGAAGGTGTTACTAGTTCCCATCAGAATAGAATTATGTTAAAGATGCTTAAGAAACAATATAGAACATAATTTAAAGGGAGGACCTCTAACTGACTCAGAACTAGGTATATGGAGGGAGGGAGGAGGGAGGAGGGAGGAGGGAGGGAGTGAGTGAGTGAGTTAGCAAGATTCTTCAACCTTTGGAAAATCAATCCAAGTTTGGGTGAAGTAGAAAGTAAGGTTGCAATACAGTACCAAGATATTCTGCAATCTTTGGAAAATCAATCCAACTTTGGGTGACGTAGAAAGTAAGGTTGCAATATAGTAACCTATGGACAATTCCATCCAAATAATTCTCTGATGTTCATTGTCATAATTTAGCAAAATGTTTAATCTGTTTCATAAATTGCTAATTAATGAGTTTCTTTATAATTCTTGGGTACAAGTCCCTAAATATAAATACAAATAGATAAAGTTTTATTCCAGTTAGAACTATTTGCATATAGTATCGTGTAAACTCACCTGTGGGGCCAACCCACGGCCATGCCATTCATTGGGAAGTAAGGGGATGAAAAGATCTAAATGAGACTTAGGAGTGTGAAAACTATCAATGTCATTAGATCATCCTTATAACCGTTTCATCTAAGGCCTTCAAGTTTAATAATTTTAGAAGCCATTATATTTTTGGAAAGGGCTCCTCACCTGTGATCCCTTATCTTGCAAGCTCTGTACCCCTTAGTGTGGCCCATGTGGGGGCTTGAAAATCATGGGGAAGGGTGGGGGATGGAAACATCTTGATGGGACTCACCTATGTGCAATTTCAAGTCAATCATATCATACTAACCCTTTGATCTATGGCCCTCAAGTTTAATGATTCTATAAAACTTCCTTTTTTCACCATTTAATCCAGCGGTCAATTTCATTCAAATGGGCGTGAAACCCATGGATCTAATGATATTCAAGGGAGCGGATGTTGGATAACGGGCTTGGATGGATCAAAGGGTCACCAAGCGAGCCCCAACGGCCAAGCTGCATGCCCTCTCCATGCAGCTGGAAATGGCATATAACCAAATTATATTATATGAGTATTTATGAGGAAGAACATGAAGTATTATGCGGACCAATTAGATATGTAACTAAGAAAAATAAAGAGACAGAAGATCGGAAATAAAATACCTTTCTTTACAAGTGGAATGGCTCCTCATTGTTGCATATGATCTGATGGTTGCAGATCAGCCCGCCATTTTACATATCCCGATCTGTTGCTACTGGGCCAATTTGTTGTGTGGGGACGCTTGGGAAGCATAAAAACTGGACATTCAACTAGATCCAGATGTATCAAGGAAGGCAAGGCCAATGTGGCGCCACAAATTATTCTTCTCAGTTTGGGTAAGCCTCCCAGTTTGAGATGATGCAATTGTGGGAATGGATTCTCAGGCAAGGACTGGTCACCTTTTATGATCTCCTCTAATTCTTTACAATTTTCTACATACAGGGTCTCTAACTGATCTAAATATTGCACCGTTTTGGAGGAGAAGAGACTTTTTATTTTCTCACAATTCAATACATTAATTTTTCTCAATCTTTGAATGCATCCTTCTGGCATTTCTCCTTCAAATAGCTTCTGCAACTTCGGTAATCTGTCGAGACATAGTATGTTAATATTTTGCAGTGCATTTTCTCCAACATCACTCCAATTTATAATGCATTCCATTTCCTCACAGTCCTTAATATAAAGCTTTATCAAGTTCTTTGCATCACCCACTAAATGAGAAATATGTTTTACATTTGCACATTCCAATGTTAAACTCTGTGTGTGTGTTGCAATCACCTCAACTCCATGAGGATAATTGTTGGCACGATATATATGCAGCTGCTTCATGCAATCCAGATTTGTCAATTGAGCAGATGGGCCAAGTAAAATTTTGAATTTTTCCAATCTCGACCATTGCTGGAGGAACACATCTTCTTCTATACAGTCAAAGTCTTCAATAAAGATCTTGAGAGTAGTTAACCGTTTCAATTTCCATACCTCACCAAGTGTGGCATTAGTTTCAACTGTTGGCTCACTTCCTTTCGCCCAATCTATTTTTGTCTTCTGTATGCGCAGATCCTCCAAGCTTGACAACTTAGATATTATATTGGCTGGCATTGTTACAGACTTTCCATGTATATTAGACATAATTAGCTTCTTAAGTTTAACCAAATTTTGCATTTCTATAGGCAAACTTCTAATGCTAGACATTGATATATCTAGAAATTGAAGCTTCTTTAGCTGCCCCAAGAATGGAACCTCTGTTAATCTTGAACATCCTCTCAAGATAAGTGATTGTAGATTCAACAACGAAGATGGGGATATCGTCAACGACGTTATGACAGTGTCAGATAGATCAAGAACTTGTAGAGTCGGCATGAGTTCAAAGAAGCTATGAGGAACAGCAGAGATGGGGTTTCCGCTCAAAAATAGTGAAACAAGATTGGGACAATCGGGCTTAATAGGAAGGCCAGTAATCTCATTCCTCATCAACGAAATTCTCTCATACTCTCTCCAAGTTTCGTCAGGGGGTGGATCCTTTAGTCCCTTTCCAAAGCCGGCTTTAACCAAGAATCTTGGGCCTTCATTGCAAGATGATGATGCGATATATAGTGCCAAGTCACGGATTACATCATGCATCTTTACGGTATCAAAATTAACAGCTTGAATTCCTTCCTCCAAAAGACATCTATGCTTGAGCATTTCAACAATTCGGTGCCCCTTATTTGATGCGTCCACCAAGTTATCAACATTTTCAATAAATCCCTCCATTATCCAAAGCCAAACTAAACGATTAACACGTATTTCATAATCTTCTGGAAATAGTGAACAAAATAAGAAACACATCTTTACCTTTTCATCTTTCAAGTCATCGTAACTCAGCTTCAAAGGTCGAAACACGTAACGCTCCATACCTCTAATCTCAGGGACCGACGCTCTCAATGCTCTCAAAGCATCTTGCCACAGCTCCTTCTTATTCTGTCCTTGCATTGCCCTGGAGACTACTATGATTGCTAATGGCAGACCACCGCACTCCATCACGACATGTTTAGCGATGTCCTCAATGGCAGGGTGATGGACTACCTCCCCAACATTGGCAGCAAATAGATCCCAAGCTTCAGCTTCTGTAAGCGTGTTCGCTCGTATCTTCGCATCAGCCATCATATCATTACACACTTCAAATAGCCGAGTAGTTATGGCAATCTTGGATCTATTTTCCTTGTTGGTTGGAATTCCAACTTCAAACAAGTTGATAAAATCCCAGAGATCATCTAAGATCAGCATGTACCTTGTTTTGCTTAGGAACTCGCGTAATTTCATGGATAGATCATTGGAGGAATCCTGTTCATTGAAACGCAACCGTAGCCTGCCCATAATTTCCTTTTGGATCCTTTGCAAGTTGACTTCCTTGGACACAGTCATCCAAATCACGTATTCGAACTCTCCGGTTGCTTCAAGCTTATTGTTGATGGCTTTCATAAGAGTGGTCTTCCCCACTCCACCCATGCCATAAACACAAATGATGCTGGTGTGCTCGTCGTGCAAGTGATCCCAAATCTTCTCCATGGTTGCCTGTGATGAGCTCTGGCCATGGACAAGTGAGGTGGGCATCTCCATTTCCATCACCCTCGGAGGCGAAGACATGGTGACGAAATTGATGACATTTCTTTCACTGAGGTCTCGTCGAACATGTTCAAGCTTCTCAACAGCCCTTTTACCCAGTGCGTAGCCGGACATAAGTTCGGGGATGCAACTATAGAAGAAGGTTTGCCTTTGATCGAATTCTAATTTGATGCATTCGATCTCGGTTAGGCTTGTCCGGGCCTGATCGAGCCAGGCCCGGGCTTGGTTTGTGAGCCTGTTTTGTGCTCTTGAGGCTTCCCGTCCTTCACTCTCTATGTCCTCGCACACGGCTTTCAGCTTGCGAGCTTCGTCCATTAGAGTGTCTACATTCTCTTTGAGATGTCTCACGTAACCGGTTTGCTCGGAGAACTGAGCGCAGAGATTTGGAATAATCTGAATGATACTTCCAACAATCTCCATGATAAATGAGAGAGAGAGAGAGAGAGAGAGATGTTTGTCACAGAGACAATGTGAGTCTAGGTGCTCAAATCACTGGCTCTTCGAGAGAGAGAGAGAGATGTTCGTCACAGAGACAACGTGAGTCTAGGTGGTCAAATCACTGGCTCCACAGAAGAGGACAACTGCATTGCTTCAGAGCTTTGGAGTGTGTTTTGAGTCCCCTATGTAGAGAGCAACAAAAGAAAATATTGGCTACTGATTGCAGCTTGACCTCGGAGATGTCACAATAGTAATTTCAAGTCACGGTGGCCACCTCACTGGGTGGTGAGTAGTGACGGTTTTCACCTGCACGGGTTTCCACCTTCGTGTGTGTGGGCTTCCTTTCCACTTTTGTAAGCTTTCTTTCTGCGTGTACCGACTCCTTTCCTACTTGAGTGAGCTGTCTTGTAAATGTGTAGGCTCTCAATTGGGTTCCAGCCCCCCTTTGCTGGGCAGGAAAAAGAAAAAAGCGAAGGTGGGGTCCACCTCAGATGGCCTACATGCCCTATGATTTGACGGTATGGATTGTCATCCATCAAACTAGGACTATGGGAAACTTACGACGGAGTTTTGGGTCAAGAAGTTTTCCTGTACGATTATCTCCATCGTTTTCTACGGGGATTTTTATAGTTCAAATAAGACAAATGCAAGGCATTGTCCTTATAGTGGACGGCCAATTATATAATATTTTATTTCTTTTGTTAAGAATGTAAAATAATTATTTTTGGCACAAGGCAAGGGAGAGAATCAAGAGTACAGAGAATGGGCAGCTGACATCCCAAGGTGAGTGCTTGGCAAGAATCGCCTCTTAACAAGTGTTGAAATGCGCCGGATCCCTCACCCAAGGTGCCAGTTCCCTCACCCAAGGTCTATTTCCTTCGCCTTAAAGCTGTCTTTCCTCACCCGAGATCTGCTGTCTTCAGCCGAGGGCTGCCCTTCCTCACCCAATGTCTACTTCCGTCATCCGGGCTGGAATCCCAACCCCCTTAAGCTGGGTTATAAAAAAAAAAAAAAAAAAAAAGGCCAGGTTTCAAGATGGCAGGTTCCAACCTAGATCTGTCTGACCCACTGCTATCCCTATTGTCACTTAGTGTTTTATTTTCTGAATATTTCAAATATATAGATATATATATATATATGTTACTTATTTTGGATCCAGGAAGATTTGCGTCTAGATGTTTGGCCCAAGATAAGTTTTTTTTAGCATCTACATAGATTGCTTATATTGCATTCGTAAAGCTCCACTTGTATACTAAAATAAAAAACAGATCAATTTTGAGGCCCTTTGATCCCCACTTCTTGCCTTGAATCCGGATCCCAAATCGGGCCTTCAGTTTTTTATTCAATTCAAGCTCTGATCCGACATGATCCATGCTGGATCCAGATCCCAATAAGGATCCATCCAGTTAAAACAAGATCCATCTGCATCAGGTAACTTTTTTCTTGAGCACTTCTGAATTTTCCAAATTGGATGTCCAAAGCCATTGGCTAGTGACCACCTAAAACATCAACAAAACCTACTTTTACTTCAGTTGACTTCGGGAATCTGGATAAATGGTACTGATCTTCGAACCACACCTTTCTGCATGTGCATGCAAACAATTAAAGAAGAATGCCCGGATGCCCAGACACCAGTTCCAAGTACCAATAAAGAGAAGGCCTGGCATTTTACTTGACCATGATTGTGGAGAGCATGGCTATGCAGCAGAGGCATGGTGCCCAAGACTATGGTGCTGGGCATACGGGCGCAAGTACATCACAGATTAGTGCTGGAAAATGGAAACTACAGCAAACAGAAAATTATAAGCATCCACTGGTCTCAATCGGGACAAATGGCAAAATCTTCATTAGAGTGGGGGAAATGCCAGATCCAACTTAAAATGGGCAACTATCAGACAACAATCCAAGAGTCATGTACATACATTCACAACTACCATTTTTGGGTGGTCTCGTATTCAAATGGGGAAAGGGTCTCTCATACATTCGCAACCATTCCCAAATCTGGTCGCATTCCAGGCTAGTTACCTACAATTTTGGGTTGATAAGAGAAATGCGGTCTTTCGATTATTTTGATGAAATTGTTCAGTTTGGAATCTTCGCGTGCAAGATTGTTTGCAAATATATAGCCATTACCATAGAGGAAATCCACAATCACCAAGTGATTCCACTGAAGAAAGTGTGAGAGTTGTGTTAAATCATAAAGCCACAAACATTGTCATCAAGACTTTCAAACACACAAAAGACGACAATAAATTCAAATCATGTACCCAATTTAGCCTTCCAACACAAATTAGATTGTTCTAACTTCATGCCTTGGTGCACAATTCTCAGAAAAATAAAATAAACTCATGATCTGATCAATTTGATTGTTGAGACTTCAGCAAAACTGACTTTCTTTCAATTCTAGTCATGGCCAGATGCAAAATCTTCACATAAAATATAGACAGTATTTTAAGACCCGGGCCAAAGTATTTAAGTACACCATTGAGTTTTATGGGGAAGCTGTTTCAACTGAATAAGTTCGGTCAATTTTTGTGGTAAAAGACTTCTACAACAATCCCTAAACCAACCAGATGTATAACCAACTCATGAATGGGTGGTCCACATCCAAATGGACCACTAAAAGAATCTTTGATTCAACAAGCCCAAATCCACGAAAATCTGAAAAATATCAAGTACTATCGCCCATTTCCTAATAGGTTCAAATAGTGTTGGACACTTCAGGTGATTTGGCCATTATCCCTTATGTTTAAGCAAGGCTAATGATTCTATTGAAGGTTTGAGGGTGCAGAGATTGTGTTCAAGCTTCTTTTGATGTAGAAACATATATAAGCAATGAAGGATTATAACTGATAGCTTCAATTCTGTTGTTATGCATCTTAGGAGATAACTCACATAAGAGCGAGATACATGAATTTGTGTGTGATGACTGATGAAACACAATTAAAGGTGCATTCCCTTGTGTTTTTGGCTCATTGTTTCAAATCTAACATTCACTGGGGGGAGAATTTTTTATACGTTGGAGATATTGATGCAATCCACGGCAAAGGAAGAGCCCAAGGGTGTCTGTAGGCCAGGGTGGTTGGAGGTGGACCCACATGTGTGCATACTGGATAATCATTTTGGGTTTTTGTTCTATGCAAAAATCACTTGACTCATATAGTCCCTATGTTTTGGAAAGTTCAACTAGATAGGTTGTGGCACGTCTCAGAAAAGCAGGGAGTCCTATTTGTTCAGGAGTCCAAAAGTCATCATTAGGAATTTCAGCGGTCATGAGCTAAAGGTCAAGTTTTGATTCAATTTAATTTGTTAAAAACTCCATATTAGTATTACGGAAGTGTCCCAACTCCCAAGTGGTTGATTATTAAATATTAAGGGATTCAATCCTTGTGTCATGTAGCAAAGGCCTCTGTTAAATCACATGACAAGGCAGCAATAACAGTTCAGAATTCTTTTCCCCTCAGAAAAATGGGTTTTTCCTCAATCTTGGTGATGTAGTGAAAGTCATTAGCCCCCTCCTGGTGTCATGTCATGAGCATACTCATTCAAGAGAAAACCTAAGTGATTCTAGGACTTCTGTATCAGAATTATAATTGTGAAGCTCTAAATCCTCTCAATCAACCAAATATGAAGCTAGCTCCCCAATCCAAACCTACCAAGAAACTTACCTCCAACTATCACTTTTCAGAAACCCATTAACCCATCTAGAAACAAGAAAAAATAAACCATCTAACTTTTCCAAGTTTGCAACCGCAACTTAGCACTAGATAGAACTCCATGAGGCCAGTCAAATCCTTACAATATCTGCTCCTATTACACTCAGCCGATACCCAATGGAACGCTGGTATTTCCCTTTCAAGTCCCTTATGTTGTGGCTCTAAACTGAACCCTCATTTGCCCTAATTAATCATAGTTTTTTTTTTTTGGTAAAACCCAATTACTCACAATTGAAAACTCCAAAGTCCAAATTAAAACATTAATCAGTACCCATTCAAACTGAATCCCACATTTCAATATTCCAAGTCACTGCCAAAACTAAATCCAATCAAAACCCTAATTGAAACTTTCCTACACAATTTTTACCCAAAAACCCTGAAAAAAACTCTAGGCAACTAAACCCAAACTCAAGAAGCCAAGCGCACAGTGCTGCAGCAACCAATCAGTGTTCAATACAACAATGCTACAGCACCAGTAGAGCTATTATTGTGGCCGTGAACAAACCCTGTGCCTGCATCAACCCATCACAACACATCTCCAACAGAATCAGCTCTAATCTGGACTTATCTGAACCTGATAAAGCCCCCATAAGAACCCAAAAACAACTCCATTGGATCTTAATCCGTTCCTCATACAGCAAGCATCCTTGCAGTTCCCTTTACCCCACTCGACCAGCACCTAAACCCCTCCCAGACAGAAAACTTTGCTGTACTAAAGACAACACATTTCCAAAATAAGAACCCATCAGCACCCTAAAATCTCCAAAACTTCTGCCCAATCAGCCACAGTAGCAGCACCTTTAATTACTATGGAAATTTTGATTACTTTGCGGGAACCTTGATACTTGCTGTCCCAAAGATTAACCTTGACTCATGACTAGAAGTACACAAACTTACCTAGGAAGAAGATCGTAATGACGAAGACGAGATAAGTTTCCTTTTAAGGCATTGAAAATGCAAACCACGGATGAAAGAACGCAAAATATGGAAAGAACTACACAATAACTTCATTCTAATGCCAGTAATAAAAAGGGAAAGTCCCATCAGAGAAGCCAAGGAAGGTTCAGAAATCTGAGGATACATGCAGTATCCTCTTCAAAGCAAAATAAAATTGCTGATTCTAAATCAACTGAAATCTCTGTTGAATTAAGACAGAGATAAACGATATTGCGGATTCATTACCTAGACACACAGAGTGAGTCAGTGGTGTTTTCAAATGTAGAGCAGGAAGGCGAGGCATTCCAATTTCCCAAAGAGTGGGGCAGAAGCTTCAATGTTGGCACTAGCCTCATTAATAAATAAAAAATAAATTTAAAATATATATTATATTATTAAATAAAGTATATACTGCAAAAAAGAACACAACAGCAGTTTATTTGTTTTTAAGCCTTTCAATGAGTTACTAGTGTAGAATAAGGTTAACTCTAGTCAGTAGTTAATAGCAGTCTCGAACTTAAAATAAAAATAAAATAAAATAAAATAAAAAGAAGGAAAGAAGACGAAGAGAGTTTTCAGTTCTTAAAATTACAAGCTCTCCTTCTGTTTTTAGCTTAAAAATAAGATGTATCGATGGGGTATATGGCCCTCAATATGGAGTACGACTGAAGTAAACATTTTATATAGGGTGAATGCCATAGACAGTCCTCAAATGAAGAGACAGGCACCCTAAATGCAAGCTGTGTCTGTCTAAGACTTCAGTTGCAGGGCATGAGGTGCAGGTTATGTTTAGAAAGCTCCACCCGAGATGAGTATCAAGGCATAATCCAATAATGCTTCTGAAAAGAGTGGTATGTAACTTTGACCTCCTTACAGTGCTAGTAAGTAGTAATTATGTTTGAACATATTGTCCTCCATTCTTGAGATTGAAGACATTGAGCTGTTGACAACATTCAACAAATGATCTTACCTTAACACAAGCAAGATGAGTACATTGAAAGGTTATATCACCAAGACAGACAAGAGTGAGATCAGTCAATAAGACCACATCATGATTTTGCCTAGGGTCGACATGGGACAATATGTTCAATGTGTGAAATTATAGTGCACACGGTATGACCAATCAAAGCTTGGACATGTTTTACTTACAGCTTTATGTGCTTTTTTATTTTTACTTAAGTCATATGACTATTATTGTCGTTTTGGTTTGTTTAGGGCATCATTATGTTAGGAATCTTATAAATACAAAATAATAGGATTAGTCGAATTTCATTATCATTTCAGGTGACCAATCTAGGATTTGACATGTTCCTTAATGTGTTTATATTGTGGGAGTGTGAGACAACACCTTTTTAGCTATTTGCATGCTAGTAACTCTTAGTTTTCATTCCATTAATTGTCCCTACTCCTTTGTGTGTTTTGGATTTTGGAGAGCCAATCCAAACGAATCCAACAGTCTTCGACTGCAAGCATTTTGGAGAACAAATCCAAAAAGTTTATAATAGCCTTGGATTGGGTTAGTTTGGTATTGGAGCCGAAAGATTCTGCACCTTAGAAAATTCAAGTTTTAACCCAAACACAAAGACAACTCTCCATCGTAGTTGTGGCAGAGGAGTTCACATTGATAATGATAAACAATTCATCAACTCAAATGACATCAAATATAAGAGTTGCAAAGGCAGGTTCACTCTTGCTCAACATCTAGGAAAGCTAAAACCTCAAGCTTATAAAGAAAGCATTGGCGAACAGAGGGCGAATAGTCTGAATGAGTTTTACAATCTCTCTGGTGAGGCAGCAATAAGTCATGGACAGCAAATGTTATACCAATGAGACAGGCAGAGAGTTGAAGCCAAATTAGAAATTGTTGGAATGCAATCACTGGAATGACAATTTGTCCACTCCTGGATCACAACCAAGCATTAGATCTGCTATGGCAACTAAAGAACAGAAAGATGCAACTAATATGGTTGCATCGGTGGTTCAATGCAAGCATTCCCTTTTTTCAAAAAAAAAAAAAAATGCAAGCATTCCCTTCAATGCAGCAAAGTCATAGCTTTTTCAACCGATGGCTTATGCAATCAGTTCTATTGGACCAAGACATTAAGTGTCATCTTATGATGCTCTCGAAGGAAGTTTTCAAAAAATTTTGTGGAATAAGTCAATCCTCTGATGTTGCATTATAAATCATCTTGGAGTGAAACTAGGCGTTCCATACTAGCTGATGGTTGGATGGAACAAAGGGTTTGATAAACTTCCTTCTTTACGATCGTTGAGGAGTATTATTTTTCAAATCGGAGGATACAAGTGCCATAAAAAATGAAAATGCTTTATTTGGACTTTTTAATGAGGTTGTCTTATCTGTTGGGCCACAAAATGTTTTTCAATTTATAATGGACAATGGTGCTGCATATAAAGAAGTAGGGGAAAAAAAACACCAGCAACAAAAATAACCAACAAAATACGGAATGGGCCACTGCATCGACTTGATTTTAGAAGACATGACGAGGCCCAATTTGTTTCCAAGAAATGTAGAGACAATTGAGACAGCAAGGAAAGTTACAAAATTTATTTACAGCCATGCATATGTGTTGAATTGGATGAAAGAGGTTTTGCTAAGGGAGAGACCTGGTTCACCTGGCTATTACAAGATCTGCCACTAACTTTAGAAGCTTGCAATGTCTATAAGTTCAGAAATGAACTTAGACAAATGTTGACAAGTACTGCTTGAGTGGAATCTAGTTGTTTTGCTACTACAGTTGGCATGGCGATCACTGAAATTGTTTTGAGAAATTACTTTTGGAAGAATGAAGAGCATATTTTAAATGCTTGTGAATTTCTTGTCATTGTTCTTCACTTGGTTGATAGTGAAGATAAGCCCCATCATATCATCATCAAAGCCTTGTCCAAACCATATTGGGGTCTGCTACATGAATTTTGTTTTTCCCTTCCGATCCATGCTAAGCCAAATCCTCGGATACTTGGCACTTCTTAAGACCCAACTTTATTACTTCTGTCCACGTCCTCTTCGGCTTACCCTTTCCCCTTGGAGGGCCATCAACCTGCATAAACAAATTTTTCTTCACCGACGCTATTGCGGGCCAGTGTTGGACATGTCCAAACCATCTTAAACAATTTCTCTTATTTTATCATCTATTAATGCTACCCTTAAGTGCACCCGAAAGCGCTCATTTCTTATTCTATTATTCTTAGTTTTACCACACATCCACCTCAACATTCTCATCTTTGTTATACTCATTTTGGAAATGTGTTGATTCTTGATTGGCCAACATCCTACTCCGTATATCATAACCGATCTAGATGTTCTGCAAAATTCTCCCTTCAACCTTGTTGGCATGCGCCTGTCACAAAGCACTCCAAAAGCAAGTCTCCACTTCAACCATCCTACTTTTATCATGTGCTATACATCTCTCTCAATCTCTCCATCCTTACTGATCATCGAGACAAGGTATCGAAATAAGTCTCTTCATGGTATCTCTTAATCTTCAATTCTCATAGTAGTTTCAGCTCTCTATACATGCCCACTAAAGTTACACTCCATATATTTTGCCTTTGTACAACTTATTTTAAGGCCCTTGGATTCTAAAGCCTCCTACCATCTTTCAAATCTCACATTAACACCATCTCTTGATTCATCCAACACTATATCATCTACAAACAACATACACTACGAAACATCCTCTTGAATATGAGCAGTTAACTCATCCATAATTAGTGTAAAGACGTAAGGGCTTACGGCTGACCTCTAATGCAGATCTATGGTCACTAGAAACTCACTTGCTCCTCCACATGTAGTTTTTACACTCGTTACCACTCCCTCATACACATCTTTAATGATTTCAATACAACGTCCTAGAATATTCCTTTTGTTTAGAACCCACCATACATGTCATTAGCTCTCTAAATCAATGAAGGACATATGCATATTTTTTCTCTTCAAGCAGAATGTTCCATTAATTACCTTAGTGAAAAGATAACTTCCATAGTTGACCTTCCAAGCATGAAAACAAATTGATTTTATGATGCAGGACAAAATGAAATCTAGCCTAATATGGTATGCTAAGTTCAGATTTAGAATTAAAATTAATATGAACTTGAAACACACCATTCATATTGACAAACATTGCAACCTAATGGAAAATCAGTAATTGATCCCAAAACAGGTTTGCAGTCCTGCAGTAAAAGTCCTTCTCAAATGAATGGGTATGATCTCAATGGAAGATAAAACTCCCAAAATGCTTAGGGAAGGCCGAATTGTGCAGATCTCGTATTTCTTGTGATTATCTGGGCAAGGGCAAGGTGAGATAGACTATTGGGGAAAACCTGGGGTTAAGATCTAGCAAAAAGGGTCGCAGTCTCGCAGATCTGATTATTAGGTTCTTAAATGGAGATTTAGAGTTAGTGCAGGAAGTTTGCTCGTAAGAGAAGAAATAGAGAAAGAGAAGAGGTTACCTTTGATTGGGCTCTCACCAAACTCCGATCCGAAGGCGTTACATCCTTTGAGCAACTGAAACCCAAGAGACTCACAAAGAAGAAAGCGGAAAATCCATTCCTTTCATTAATCTCAAAGTTTCATTACAAGATAGCATAGCATAAGGAAGAAAGAAACCAAGACACTTTATTATTATTATCCCTAAGTGATGACATCATCGCATAATAAAATTAAAAAAAAGGGAAGAAAAAGACAGAATAAGAAGCGGATGAGGGAGGACTTGTGCACACGACTCTCGAGACCTTTTCTCTTAAGTGGTGGCCCCCCTTATTCTTTATTCTCTTCTTTAATAAACATGGGCCCTTTTTTATGACTATTCTTCATTAAATAACTTGGGCCCCTCTCAACTTTAAAAACCCTTTACCCTTTTGTTTCAACCCATGCGGCACTTCCCAAAGGGGGGCCTTTTGTGTGAATGCACACATGGGGCCTTCTCTCCTTCAAATGGTAGATCCGCAAAAATCCAACCGTCGGTATCATCGTAGTGGTAATCCAAAGGTGGATTTGTGACATCTTAGCGAGCAAAGTCATGATACACATCATCCATCCACATCATAGCTTGATCTGCCATCCTATGCTTCCTCCTTTGGTAAGGAATTAGGGGAATTAGGCATGATGTCACCATCAATTCCCCTCGGTTGAGAAAATCTCACCTCTAGTGAGATAAAACTATCATACCGTTCCAAGAGGTCCAGATTGAGACGCTGCAACTCACCACGTGTGATCTATGTGCTGTCATACTTCAGATAGTTCTTCCACTTGACAAGGAATTTTTGAATGCCTCCTTGCCTGGTAGAGACCAATTGGTCTTCCAATATGTCTTCCACAATTTCTTTCTTATGAGCTTTAGGAGGGGGGTGGGGTGGGGTGGGGGCATTGGCTTTGGGAAAAGGATGGATCAAAGTCTTTGGGTGCATGGAGAGGCATTAGGAGGTGGGTTGGCAGAAGGTGTTAAAGACCCTCGAAAGGGAACAAGATCCTCTACATTGAAAGTAGAGCTGGTTCCCATATCAAATGGAAGGTCCGAAACATATGCATTGGGACCCAACCGCTTCAAGATTTTGAATGGACCAGTACAACGGGCCTGCAATTTCTTGGCAATTCCTTGTGGGAACCGCTCAGGTCTTACACGGACCGTAACTTCATCCAAGGATGAAAATATCGGCCGCTACGTAGCGTAGCGGCCGATATATCGGCCGTGGCGGCAGCTGCCGCCACGCTATATTGATTTTATCGGGTAACGACCCGTAGCGGCCCGTAGCGGCCGCTACGCAAGCGTGGCGGCCGCTACGGGCCGCTACAGGCCGTAGCGGCCGCTACGTGGCGCTGGGGGGTAATAAAACCCCCCTGACGACTTTTCGTTCTACGTTTTCAACTTTTTTCATCTTCCTTCCTCTTTTTTCTACATTTTTACTGCTGTGAACCCTTTGTGTGTCCCCCTAGTGGTCCCAACTCCATTTTGTCAAGATTTGTTGCTACAAAATCAAGAGATTCAACTATTCTAAGAAATCTAAAGAAGATTCATCATCTAGGACTCATGGATTAAAATAGCGGGTGGCGGCCGATACATATCGGCAGTGTTAAACAAACCCCCCCCCCCCCCCCCCCCCCCCCCCCCCCCCCCCACGACTTTTTCACTTTTTTTCTACTTTTGAGATTATCACTCTCTAACTACTATGAATCACAACTTTTAAGGAGGGGCACAGGTTCTGAAAGCAGAAATTCGATTTCTAAGGAAGAACTTCATAAAAAATTTCTGGTCCGGGGGCGCTGCCCCCTGGGCCCCCGCGAGCTGACCGGGCAGCTCGATCCCCGCCGGGGGATACCCCCGGACCCCCTTTGCGAAACGCATGTTTTAAAGAAGTGGCAATCATGAAAACAAAAGGATCCTACTTGACCATGATAGCTAGGCCTCTTTTACTGGTTGTCTTTCTTTGTTGTGCTTGGATGTCTATTATTATCATTATTTGTTAATATATGATATTAAGCATGTTTTATTATATTTGGAATGTGTGTAGTAGTATAGATATGGTTACCTATTACTACTAAATTTTAAACTGGTCTTAATTTAACTGTTTTTAAAGAACCCTCATTGTTAAATAACTAAGTGGGAGAGGCCCGAGAGGGAACTTCTTAAGTTCCCACGGTCTCCATCATTGTTTTGTAGGAGATGTAATTGATTTATGTGTTGACCTTGCAGTCTTCCTCTTAATCGGATGTGTCATCTTCTGAGAGGACGAGTGTTGACCACTTCATTTCTAAATTAGTGTTGAATGTTGAGTTGTTGAGTGTTGACCACTTTATTCACTTGATTGAATTTGAACCTTTAACCTTGAGGCTTAAAGTATTGACTATTGATTGTTCAATGTTCACTAATGACCTAGCTCTTAAGTCTTATGCCTTTATTTCATGTTCTAATTTTTTTTTTACAAGCTTTACATTACTTTCTAGGTTAGCATGACTAAGAAACATGAATACATGTAAAAAAACTAATCATTACTATTATTTTCTATTTATACAGCGATACAGGACCTCATATCTTGAGAGCACCGCTACGCCCACTTTTCTTACTTACTTTTGCAAAAGAACCACATTTTCTTTCATTTCACAATTTTCTGGATTTTCTGGAATTTTTTCATATTTTTTTGGCGATTTTTTCAAAACGCACCGCTACGCCGCTACGTATCCCCGCTACGCTACGTATCGCCCGCTTCGTAGCGGTTTGGCGGCGGGCCGCTACGCCCGCCGCTACCGCTATTTTCATCCATGACTTCATCTACCACTTCAAACTCAATGTACCGACGATGTGAATCAGCAGATGATTTATAATATTCATTTTGCTTATTAATTCTTCGTCTGATCTCATTGTGCAAAATGCATGAATGTGATGGATGAATGCATCAGCTTACTTGGATGGACGATAAATGGATGACATGGAGATGAGATCTACAGGCATCCTAGGTTTATAACCAGTGACAACTTCAAAAGGACTCATGCCTATGGATTTATTTACCGAACTGTTATATGCAAACTCCGCAATCGGTAACACAAACTCCCATGAACAGACATGCTCACCAACTAGACACCTCAGAAGGTTACTCAAACTCCTATTCACTACCTTCGTTTGACCATCGGTTCGTGGATGGTAGGCAGATGAAAATTGCAGTCTTGTTCCCAAAACTTTCCACAGCATCTTCCAAAAGTAACTAGTGAACTTGACATCCCGATCAGACACAATTGTTTTGGGGACACCATGAAGACTAACAATTCGCTCCATAAAATTCTCGCAACATGCAAAGCATCATATGTTTTGGAGCAAGGGACAAAGTGGGCCATTTTAGAAAAACAGTCCACGACAACAAGTATGGAATCATGTTGTTTGTTGGTCTTCGGAAGCCCAAGCACAAAATCCATACAGATGTCTTGTCAGGGGGCATGAGGCACTGGCAATGGGGTGTACAACCCTGTGTTCTATTTATGCTATTTCGCCAGTTGGCAAGTGCAACAACGAGATGATGCGTGCAACGTCTCGCGTGAGACTCGGCCAGTAGAAACGATCCTCCACAAGAAGAATGGTTTTGTCACAACCAAAGTCGCCTACTCCACCAGCGTAGAGCTCCCAACTGAGAAAGTCTCTCATGGAGGTACGGGGGATGCAAATCTGATTTCCTCAAAAGATATACCCATCTTTCAATGTGAATCTATCAATGCTCCGTAGAGGATTACCAGAAAGAGATGAAAACAAGTCCCCAAAGTCTGGGCATGATGGATAATCATCTCTCAAACGATCAAACCCAGTGACTTCCACATTCATGGAGTGGATTAAATTGACTCTGACTTAACGCATTAGCGGGTTTGTTCTCCACTCCTGCCTTGTGTTTCAAAACGAAAGTATACTCTTGCAATAATTCGACCCAATTCGCAAGTTCCCCTTTTAGCTTGGATTGGGAATTCAAGTACCGCAATGCCTTATGGTCCGAGTACAAAACAAACTCTTGCGGTAACAGGTAATGTTGCCAATGTTTCAACGATTGAACTATTGCATAGAATTCTCTTTCGTAGTTGGAATGTTTCTTCCGTTTAGCCTCATTCAGTTTCTCACTGAAATAAGCAATGGGGTGTCCCTCCTGACTCAGAACACCTTCTATTCCAAAGCCATATGTATCATAGGCTACTTCAAAAACCTTAGAAAGCAATTGCATGACAGGAGCTTCTGTAATTCTAGTTTTGATTTCCGGAAAGGCTTTTGTAGCAGCCGGGCTCCAACTAAACTCTCCCTTTTTCATACAATCTTTAATTGGAGCCATGATGGTACTAAATCCCTTGATGAAACGACGATAAAATGTGGCTAGACCATGGAAACTACGTACCTCATGAATGTTGGATGGAGTCTTCCATTCAACAATCGCACGCACTTTTTCAAGATCAGCGAACATACCTGCCGCAGAGACTACAAAACCTAAGAAGACCACACGATCTGCCATAAATGTGCATTTCTTAAGGTTTGAGTACAGTTGCTCCTTTCGCAAAGTACCACAAACTTGCCACAAGTGGTTGAGATGTTGTTCCTTAGTATTACTATAGATGAGAATGTCATCGAAGTAAACAACTAAGAATTTTCCAATGAATGGCCTCAATACTTGTGTCATGATGCGCATGAAGGTACTTGGTGCGTGCGTGTGTGTTTCACGAAAGTTCTTTGCTATGCAAAAAGTGTGTGTGTGTGTGTGGCATTTCAAGAAAAATTATACAAAATGCTTAAATAAACCTAAACTCAAGCAAAAAGGTCCCATCTGATCACCACTTATCTAAATTATCTAGCCAGCATACATAGATATCCCAATATGAGCCCAGATCTTGTAAGTCTTTCGATCAATCTTAACCTTGAGCGAGAGAACTAAACTCTATGTTTGGTCCCACGTATTGAAAATCTGAACTGCTCAAA
Source organism: Persea americana (assembly GCA_029852735.1). Lineage (NCBI taxonomy): Eukaryota > Viridiplantae > Streptophyta > Magnoliopsida > Laurales > Lauraceae > Persea > Persea americana. The sequence continues at coordinate 56,187,449 of CM056814.1, read as the reverse complement.
ATTAACACCCTCTTTTGTATGGGACATTACTAATTTTTACTCCATTAAGAGTTGGCCCAACCTTAAAATTGAGCATGCATCAAACACATGAATGAAAAGCGCTCAAAACTAGTAATCCACATTGTTTTATAATTTAGAAAATTTTCACTTTGATTATGATTATATCCACCATTAAATACATCAAGCAAAAACATGTGATTAAAAAAACAAAAAATAAATCAATTACATATTTTTAGACAACATCAAGGGGTGAAAATAATATCGTGAAATTAAAAAAATGATCCATTAGTATTTGGTAGATTTATTTCATTAAACTTTCAGAATCAATGCCCTTCTATGATTCAGATGGCAAGGTCAATATCCTCTTAACTAAGAGGCATGGAGTCATTGTCGGATTACAAATCTTTTCTACGTGCTGGGTTCCCCACAAGCTGTCCATGAGTGGGATGTGTGGAACTCCAACATAGGGCCAACCAACTGTAATCAAAACCGTTCAGAATGAATGTCATCCTCTACAGTCCAATATCCTCAAATTTTAACTAAATAGGAATTAGTCAACCCATAAGATAGAGCACACGATTAATAATGAGTAAGATTGTGCTAATCATGTTATCAGTCACATGCTCATTTTTACGGTGAGATCAACTCTTGTAATAAAATTTTAGCCTATCACACTGAAGGAGATGAAATTCACTTTGAATGATCCGTATTATCAATCGGTGGCCCACGATAGAGTTCTACACATCCCAATCATGAGAAGCATATGGGAGATGCACAGGGGATCCCAATTCCTTTTCGATCACTTTCCCTTTTCTTCAATTGCAGAACGGAAGAGAGAGCATCAAAACAGAAGAAGGAAATTAAGAAAGATAAGTAGTTTGCAGAGATTTTCTAAGAGATCTATCAAACGAGATCTGACAAGAAGAAGAAGAAGAGATGGAGGAAACCATGCTCTGCGACTGCCCATCTCAAGTGTGCTGCGAGTCAGATTCACAAACAGTCATTTCATCCTCCTCATCTAAAGGAGGTATTGATGCAACTAGAGATTCTGAGGTTTTGTGAATCACAACGAACCAAATAGCGATTTATTCGAATGGAACTGATTCGATACCCTTGGAAGCGAATTGGGTACCTATGGACATGACTGTGTAGGTCGACCAATGCATTTAGGCGTGATTTGCTTATAGATTTACTCGCTTTCCTTTTATTTCACATAATTTGTAAGGATGTCATTGCCCTATTATTTGTATTTGAGTTAATAATGCCTCAGATTGAAATATCCAATGTGAATGCTGTCGACAGGAATTAAATATAGAGAATGATAATGCTAGGTAATAGGACAGGTCCACTATTCCATTCTTCATCAAATTTCTGGTTTTTGAGATTTTATCAACTCCAAGCTAAGTGTTTGGCATGTTCCATACTGGAGATTGATCATGGACACGTGATACAAGACTTCTGTAGAAATTAGCAGGAGGTTTTCCCTTATATTTCAGTGTTTTTAGTGAGTTTTTAGGTTCAAAGAAGCTAAACAAATGGCTTTGGCAGTGTTAAATTATATTAGGTGTCTTGTGAAACTAGCCTCAAGTATCTCCTATATCTCATTCCTTCCTTGAAACAGATTTCTCATCACAACAAACAAACAAAAGCTGAAATCAAAGATTAAATAACTCTCACCAAACAAAAGCTGAAATCAAAGAGTAAATAACTCTCACCTATCATGACTCATGAGCATTTGTTTAAGGCAGGCACCAGTTTATACAATAACAGAATGCTTGGGCACATCTGTAATTTGTTGGAAAACGAGATTTCCAATCAAAGATTACACACAAATGAAGAGATAAAGAAAATCATTTCAATGAGGAATAAGAGAAGCAGAGCTCATGGAGTAGAAGTTGAATCTAACATGTCTGGAAGATTTGCAAGAATCTTGGCTACAATCAGAATAATGGCAACAAGAGGAGTATTGTATCTCAAGGCCAACGTGGCTTTAGACGCATGAGGTGAAGTGCAAATAAGAGGGCCAATGCATTAGAAACCTTAGTGTTGGAGTTACAGGTCCACTTCACTTTGGGCGGTTGGGCAATAATTTTCCAAGTACATTATAGACTTGTACATTAGGGTCATTGCTTTGGTGCAAGGTTAGGTCTGGCTCTAGTCTAGACCCTCCCGGACCCTCTTCGGCGGGACCCACACTGGTTAATGACCTTTTAGTATAGACTTGTACATTACAAAATGAAACTTATATTGATGATAAAAAAAAAAAAGTTAAGACATATAACAAGTCAGAGTGATTGGAATGATTTTCATATGTGGATTCAAAAAGATAATAAGTTCTAGGAACCTCTATATCAGCAATATTCCAAGCCAACAAAAAGATATCGGCAACTTCACAAGTACTTCACTCACAATCACAGGAAATAGCAGGTTTTCGTGTTGATGATATTTCATACTGAATAACATGAATCAACTGTTGGCAACTATAATGCAAAAATAAGATCAAAACTTAAATATATGACCAGCAACCAATGAAGAAACAACCAACGGATTTGAACTATTAGAAGAGGGGGGAAAAGCACTAGCAAAGAAAATAGTTTTTAACAACATAAATAGTCAGAACACTTAAACAAAAAGAACAAAAAGATAAACCAGGACATAATTATGTTCTATAACAGATTCTATCTATGCAAAATAACCTACATAATAAAGGTTGACAAGTTCCCACTCCTTGAAAACAAAGAAACTAACAAATCTTACCTCCTCCATCAAAATACAGATCAAATCAACATCTATCACATACTTGCCATCTTCTAATCCAATTTTAAAAAAGAACCCACTATTCCTCAGATGATTTAACCAGATCATAGCACTGTTTTGCCAGCTCATAAACCAACGTTGTGCGCTCCATGAAAACATCCCTCTCCTTCGACCGCATCTTGATGCACCGCTCCTCCCACTCCTTCAATTGAGAGTGACCCATCAATTCCAATGCTCTTTTCACATCCATCTCTGTCAATGCTGAGGCACCCAAAATTCCATTCGAACGCAGGGACTCATTCAAATAAGGATAAAGATTTAGATCTACTGTGTTTCCAACTTCGCCATTGAGGGGGGAGTGATTCTTCTGCATCAAGTCAATGGATTCTGGTGCTGAAGGATTCTCCTTTGCAGGCGAATATTTGGATGGAGGGGGCGATTTTGGCTCCACCTTTTCATCCACAGTCCTCTTGTTTCTCTTGGCATTGCCACCACTCCTTCTGTCCACATTATTCTCTGTTTCCACATCAACGCCCCATATCTGTTTCGAAAGCTCATACATCAGCTTGTCATGGTCCTTAGGAAAAGAGGGTTCTTTCCCCTTCCTTGCTTTCTCCGCAGTGTTTAGGTACTTCTTCTTCATCCTCCTGACCTTTTCAGAAACCTGGGTCTTGGTCATATCCACATTTAAAAGCTTCTTCACAAACTGATGGAATCCATTCATATCAGAAGTAACATCAGACCCCTTCTTCGAGAATTCGATTATAGCCTTCAGAATCGAGAGCTCGTCCTCAGGGGTCCAAATCCTCTGAAAGAGCTGCTTCTTCGCCCCCGTCTCCTCTTCCTCCTCGCCCGCATCCGGCTTCTTCCGCTTCTTCGAATCCACTTCAGAGGCAGATGGGCGTTTCTGGGTGGAGGGTTTTGCCGCTGCTTCCTTCCTGGGCTTTGGGGTACTATCCATTGGCTTGGAGGTGATGGGTTTTATGGGTTTCACCTTGGAAGGAGGCAAATCTGAGTCGGAGCCCGAATCGGAGCCAGAGTCATCGGATTCATCTTCTTCTTCTTCCTTCTTCTTGATTTGGGTGGGTTTGGGTTGGATTTTCTTGGCCTTTTCAGCTTCAGAATCTTCCTCTTCTTCTTCCTCTTCATCATCATCATCTTCTTCTTCAGTGGAGGAATTAGGGTTTGGGGTTTGATTGAGATCTGAAGTGGGTTTTTTGGAGGTGGGTTTTTTGGGGGGTTGAGAAGAGGTGGGTGTTGAGATATGGGTGCTGTTGTTTTGTACTTCTTCTTCTTCCTCCTCCTCGTCTTCGTATCCTGAAGAGGAAGAGGAAGAAGGAGGAGGAGAGAGGTGTTTGGGTGGAGAAGGTTGGCGTTTTGGTGCCATCTTTGGAGACTGTTGGAGAAGATGAGAGATGAAAGAAGAAGAACAAGAAGATGTGTTCTTCTCTGCAGCAGAGAGAAGGGGAAGAAGAGAAGCAGAAATAGTGGTTTTTTTTTTTTTTCTTTTTGGGAAGATCTGGGCTCCGGGACGTCGAGGGTTTAAGTAGTAGAACCTAAAAAGAGAAGGGACTCTTGTTTCAAGAGATCTAAGGCCGTTCATTGTTTCACAGGGAGCAATAGGCTGGCATTAGGGCTCACCTATTCAAAATTAGACTATTAAAAATTTTTAAATTTTTTTTTAAATATCATTGAAAATAAAAAATAAATAAATTTAATTTTTTTTTATTTAGTTTCACTCAATATGTCTTTGGATAAAGAAGAAAATACTGTAATAATAAGATCTTTCGGGCATAGAAGAAATTCTTGCAAAATACTGTATATTTAGCAAGATGGTCATAGAAGAAATTCTTGCAAAATACTGTAATAATAAGCTCTTTCGGCCGCACAAAAAATAAACAGTAAATAGAATGGCATATATATTTAGCACAAAAAATTAAAACAGTAAAACAAATTGCATATATATATTTTCTTACTTTCGAGTCATTTTTTCACACTTTTTACGCATCATCCACAAATCATTTCCTACAAAAACTTATCATTAGAAAAATAATATGAAAACAATAAGATATATGAGGATGAACGATTGCAAATTACTAAATAGTTTATTTATGGTAGAGTACGAAAGACAAAAAAAAGATAAGATAAATAATATGGCTTGTGCCTTGAATAAGAAGAATTGTGAGTTGAGATTTCAACTTTTAATTTTGGTGAAATTGAGATCTTTCAGGGGTAGAATTTGAGAGAGATTGGCCCCGTTTGGTATTTTACTAGATTAGTAAAAGTCAAGTAAAGCATTTATTTTTCAAATAATGGGTCATATCAATAGCGCTTTAATTCAAAATTCCCTCCATCATTAAAAAAAAAAAAGTAAAAAAGCAACTTCTTTGCTCCACTAAAAAACCAAAAATTTTTACTTTTCTATATAAAAAGTCGAAAAGATTCCATACCAAACAACTAAAATAAAATACCACCATAGTCCCATTATATTTTATTCTCTCTTGATTTCATGATTTACTACACTTTATTTTACATGTAAAATTACCAAACGAGCGAGATTTAGAAAGTAATTTGAATTTGAGTTTACTGATGAAGGTGGGCTCACTCAAGTGGGCCCAAACTAAAGAAACTCCTACACCATTATCATCACCCAAGGGACCGGTACTAATTGATGGTGGGCTACATTTGCCTCTTATAGCAATTTTTATTTTTATTTTTTATGACCAACTACTTAACTGGTGATATTAAAAAAAGAAAAAAGGAAAGAAAAAGAAATGCCATGGTCCGGACTCCGAATGCATATCAACATTCAAGTTAGAGTCGCTCGTCAAATGGCCATGACACTCATCTTTTGGCCATGGCCCACCCACATCTCATGAAAAACCAACTGTCAAGATCAATAGCTGATGTGGAGCGATCCAATCCCTAACTCACTAGCTTGTTCATGGATTGCATCACACGCATGTAGGATCATACTATATGTAGATCATGTTGGAACCACCATCCTAAGCGCCAAGATCGAAGAAATGCATTCAACACTTAAAAGACCGTTTGTGTAGAGGCAACTTTCATGAAAAGATAAAATTGACATATTAACAAATGCTATGGTTTTTAAATACCTCAGAAAATGTTTTCTGAAGAAGTTAGAAATCCATATTTTGTGTAAAAAGTTTTTCCTTGATAAATTGGTGTTGATGTTGTTTGGTGTAAGTACCAAATACATAAAAAATGAGTTTTCTGCAGAAAACCATATCCTTTTCCGCGAAAATGGGCTACACAAATGTGCTCTTACAAAACGGATACTACCAACGTGGGGGAGATAAGTACACATTCTTCATCCGTTGAAAGATTTTCACACGAATCCATGTTTGAGAGAGATTTTAGGATTACATAAGATTAGAGGAATGGAAAATCAAATCAAATCATGCATTAGGTAAACCTTTGAAATAAATTTAGGAATGATATTAAGAGAGATTTTAGAAGAGTTCTGAATGATATTAAAAGAGGAATTTTAGGAGGATATAAGAATTTAAATCTAGATTTAGATTTTAATTGAAATGTGAACTTTAAATGAGATTAGATATATCCAATATCAAGGCTCGCAGTGACCTGGCACCTTAAAACATAGAGCATTTTTTGTGTATATTTTTTTGAAAGAAGAACTATCATGCTTTTGACGTGGCGCCCTCTACAACCTTCCTCCATATATATATATATATATATATAATGTTCAAAGTTCATTTTTAATTTTGTTTTCCAACCAACAGTGTTGGGACCCAAGAGAGAGAGAGAACCCGGACACACTAGAAGACAGCCCACTCACGTGGAAAAGGAGAATAATCCAGTACGTGACACTCGCACAGGATGACCGTGCCCAGCTCAACGTAAGGCCCACATAGGCCCACCTAGGACTGAGACTAGGGGGATCGAAAGATCTCCTATAGCCCTTCATCTCTGTAAAAAATCAGCCCCATCCCTCACCCCTATCATCTCCATCCAGGCCTCACAAGTTTAATGGTGTACAATACATCGATGGGTGCAAAGGTGGGCTCAAAGTGAAATTTAGGGGGTGTGAGTGATCCATTCAGATGGACCACCAAGTGGGCCTCACGCCCGGTGCACAAGTTGAGCATCGGGCACACCTAATAAGAAGCGTGTAACAATTTGGTTCAATGTACATTGGTATATGATCATGGCGAGGGATGTAAATAACTAGAATACAGATAAGTCCATGGTAGGGATGGTAAATGGGTTGGTTTTAGACGGAGACCTGCCCCACTCCACTCTAATCTTTGTTGTTGTTTTCTTGGAACATGGCGGGTTTGAGTTTTATTTAGACATTAACTTAAGCATTTTTTTTTAAAAGACTTGTGTGTTTGAATTCTAGCACACAATTTCCCATGTATTTATATATTTTATAGTTTTTAAGATATAAATTTGACATGAACTCTACCCAAATAGAGCGGGTTTGGTTTCACATAACAATGACCCCGTTCTGGGGCAGGTCAAGTTTGGATGAGGTAAACTTAAGACGGGCTGCCCCTTTCCGATCCATAGACTATAGTCCATCGAAAGATCGACAGCCCTTCTAATTGACATTTTCAAAAGCTTGTTGTAAGCCCAAGACTAAAAGTAGAGACTAGATACATTTTGAGATTTGGAATTTTCTCTGAAATATTATTATTTTTTATCACTCATTTAATTTTGCTAACATTATTAAAATATATAGTAACATCACTTCCAAGTTGACAATTTTTTATAATGTTTTTTGAACGGTAAAAACAAAAGGTATCCAATAATGTCGCTATAATAGTGAGATATTCTCCAAGGGTCTAGCCCTAGGTCGGGTTTGAGAAAATGGATATCCATTTTCAGGCCCTGTATTTATTAGTGGAATGCAATTAAAAACTTTTATCAATAGTTTTTTCCTTTGACAGACAGAGGCTTCATTGGTGTGGTTCATGTGCAACCAAAATAAGCCCCAAAAGTCAAGGATTACAGCAAAATGTAAAAAAGGACTTAAGTAGGAAATAAAACTGGAATTTTTTTTATGTGTTCGATTTTGCTGATATTATAAAAAAAAAATATAGCATTATCACTTAGAAATTTACTTCTTTTTTTATCTTTTTCTTTTTGAATGGTAAAACGATAGCCACATGTTTGTCGATAATCTCACAATAATATTGATATATTTTCAAAATATCAACATTATTTTTTATAAAGATTAAGACACTGGTGCCTAGACATTTTAAATTTCAAAAAACCTAGTTTGCAATCAAATACATGAATACTGCAATCATGCAATCAAAGAAATTGAGGGCTGACAGAGAAAACTCGTAAATCAAGTTATGCGTGCTTTATCATTCTCCCATTTGATTTGAGATGATGCTAATTTGATCTAATTCCTTGTGAATGCTTGCAATGCCAGTGTATAATGGCTCACATGTTTGTTGTGTATTGCTTGGACACCATGTCTCATTGTCAAAATTATAAAGATTTTTCTTGAGTTTTATATATCTCTCTAAGGTTTTTAAGATTTGTGACTAGACGACGGTAATGAGAAATCACCATGAGGTTTTTACTCAATTTTTATATGAAAAAACGACAGTTTTTCTATGACATCCATTTTTCATATAACCCCGCTCCCCCAAAGTTCTAAGATTTTATAAATAGCCCCTTACGACTTTGGCTTTCATGGTCCATGTTATAAGAGGTTTATCTTGCTTTATTTTTTTTAATACACCCCGATAAGGTTTATAAGATTAGTAAATAGGCAGCGCTAATTAAAAACTGACATGAGGTCTGAATTTTATATAAAAAATGATGGTCACACAAAAAAAATAAATGATGGTCACCCCCAATTTTATATAAAAAATGATGGTCACACAAAAAAAATAAATGATGGTCACCACCCACCCCCCACCCCCCACCCCCCCAAAAAAAAAAAATTTTTTTTTTTTCATTTATAAATAACCCCTTATGGCTTTGGCATTATAGTACCGTTAATGACAGTTCTTTTAATTGCACGCTAATCAATTGGGTTGGACATTGGACTAGAGTCTACTTACCTTTAAGACATCTTAATTATTTGTTACACTTAGGATCATTAAAGAGGCTAGGGGTGTAAAGTATACTAGCAACAAAGACTCGTGCTAAGCCTGTGGCAAAAAAGAAAATTTCTTCGTGAATTAAAATTTCCCTCTGAAAGGGAAATTAATAAAATACTCAAATCAATGATAAAAAATAATAAGTTATAACTTATAAAATAAATAACTAACTAAATAAATGAGAAAAAGATAAATCAATGTGTCATCCAACAATTGTATTTCAAAATGTTGTTATTTGATAGATACATTGTAGTGGACCATGGAGTAGTCTCTTTTAATTTTGCCATAAAACTTGCATTGTCACCATGTCATATTATTAAGATAGCAAATAGCAATAAAAACTCATTTTAATTGCATAATTCAACGGAATGCTCATTAGAAATTTTAAAAATGTAGAATATGCTGATTTATGAGTTGCCATGCTTTATGCTATATATCGAGAAAGAGCAGGATCGGCCAATACCCAAATTATAGCATAACCAATATTTTAAAAGAAGAAGAAAATTAAAAAAAAAAATTGATTTTAAGAAGCAATCCCTCATGAAACTCTTCATTCATCATCAGTAGGGATGTAAATGGGTCCCCGATTCTCCGATTACTTGGAGGCTCCAACCATTTAAAAATCGGGTTTGAGTCCTTATTTAGGTCCTGCGAAGTAAATAGATTCACGTCTGGGTCTTTTTTTTAGGACTCTCGACCTAAACGGGTCCGGTTCCACATTGGTTCAAGCCCGTAGACTCAGGACCAGATATATTATCTCAATTTTTTATAATCTCTTCTTAAAATCAGATTTTTTTTTTCCCATACCATTTTCTACATAGACCTGGACCCAGACCCGCCCCATTCAGATCTTACTTTGTCAGTCGTAACTCTTCCCGGGAAGAAGGTGATTTGAGAATAATAGTCTTCTCAGCATATTTGTACAGATTTCAATTAGAGATGGATTTCACAAACAAAGAGATGATTGATTGCTTGAAAGCAATGAAATGAAGTTTTTGATGGATGGTGAGAAGGTGCTTATGAGTAATCGTGTCATGGGCGATGGGAAAGGGTCGCTGCAAGAGATGGGATTTTAGATTCGATCCGTGTTCGTGTGAAATGGGGAAAAAGCAATTGATACCGGGTTCATAGAAATCTTTTTGCCGTTACCTTGAGCGAGTAATGTTGGTGGACTCTAAATCATAGAAACATCTCAAGGTAAGGAATAATGACTTTCATTGATTAAAGGAAAGTTTTAAATTGAATAATAGTGATTTTAGGGGAGAGATTTGGAGAAGATTGAGGACTTTTATTTGTGATGCCACTTATCATCTTACTAGAATGCTGATAGGGTGCCTCCCATAAATAAAAAAAATTGATAGTGCTAACGTGGCACCCTCTACAGCCCACCTCCCCTATTTTGTGTGTGTGTACTGCAAGCCCAATTTTAAATTGCAATGAACCCTTGAAATGTTGGATTGATCTACTCCTTTTTTTTTTTTTTTTTAAATAGTATTTCTGTGTTTTGGGAATATAGCACTACTTGGAGAAATTGTTTTCTGGGACAAACCGCTGCACAGTGCTGTTTGTCACATGGGATTTGATAAAATTCAAGGCTCACAAGAGAAGAATTTTCCTACTTGCAATTGCAAAACTTTTTATCTTTTTGACTTTTGACACATATTCTTAAATATATAATGAATACCTTTTCATTTGACTAACAACTTCCGCCTTAAATTTATATTGATATTTTACTTTAGATAAGATTTGACATTGTTTTATTATTATTTCATTTTATTTTAATTTTCAAATATTGATGCCAACAAAAGTTCAGTTTCTATCAATTAATAGAGTTAGCTATATTTTAAAAATGTTGACCCCCCAGCACTAGGCCAAGTCTTTATTTAATATTTATTTCCTAAATGGGACAGGTAAATTAATTGATTTACTTTTTTTTTTTTTCTTTTAGCATGAGAAAGATAGATTCATTACAAAAGGTGAGGAAAATATTTACATCATGACTAGGTTTAAACAAGAGAGAGACCTACTGACAAAGCACCATCCAAAACAAGACAACATCTGCTGAGTAGTTTTGGCTGACATGAGTTATAGCTATAAGCAGGTCCCAGTTATGCTCTTATTTGCTAAAACCAAGGCAATTAGGTTTATACTTCAGTTGAGTTCCAGAAGGTAGTGTAGGAAGACCATATATTTCTTGTTTGTATATAATATATTAAAATGAAGTAACAAAATGTCAGGATGGCCGAGTGGTCTAAGGCGCCAGACTCAAGTTCTGGTCCTCGTGGGAGGGCGTGGGTTCAAATCCCACTTCTGACATTCCTTTTTTTTTTTTTTCCATTTATTGCTTTCACCATCCAAATACTTTTTTTGGTTCTTTCCTTTTTTATTCATGAAGAAGACTTTGACAGTTCCAAGTTTTCCATCTATTGCTTTCATCATCCAAATACTTTTGTCGGTTTTTTCCTTTTTTTATTCATGAAGAAGCCTTTTCTTTTTTTTCTTTTCTCTTTTTTTTTTTTTAAGTAAAAAGAGAATTCATATAGAACATTGTTCTTTGTTAGTTTCATGGTCGATTTTTTTTTTATTTTCTAAATTCTTAGATTATTTGGATCTAAACCCTTCTTCTTCTTTTCTTTTTTATATCACACCCCACTTTTGACATTTATTTCTTTCTCTTTATGATATATTGGTTTCATCATCCAAATACGTTATTTTATTTTTTTTGATTTTTTTAATCTTCTCTTTTAAACTGAATTAAAAAAATATATAATATCAAGCATATACATTTTTTATTTCTTAAAACATTGGTCTTATCTCGATACTTTCTGTTCAAGTGAGATGAAATATCTTAAATTAACAATTGTTTTTTTAAACATGAAATGAGAAGTCCCACTTCTGCCACTTAATTTGATCTCTGTTCGATTTATTGGTTTCATGATCCAAGTACTTCTCCAAATGCCATTTCTATACATAAATAGCATTTTTTTCTCTTTTAAGGTATATTGAGAATCATACATAATATTGTTCTTCGTTAGTTTTGTCATCCAAACTTTTTTTTTGTTGTTAATCTTTTTTGCAACTCCACTCTCTTACTCTCCCATTTGGATCATTTGGTGAGGGTGTGGAGCGATGGAGAGAGATTAATTTGGAGAGATGGACGGCTATGATGAGGGTGATGAGATGGGTTTGGTGGATTGGATTAATGTAGAAGAAGAAGAAGTGATGGTGTCTGAAAGATGAGATTGTGAACGGTGAGTTGTAGATTTGGCTGGAGAAATTAAATATTGGAATGATACAAACAAAACCTAAAACTTAAAAGGTAAAATAAACAAATGCAGAAGAAGAGGAACAACTAGAAAGTGAAAAAAAAGTGCAAAATGGATCAAACCTCTAAAGTCACACTCACCAACCCATTCAAACCCACCAAACCCAACCAACCTATTCGAGTACAGCATCACCCTTCATCAACCCAAAAGCAACCTCTGCACAACCGACCCCATCTCCATCATCATAACATATTATCACCCTCCCACACTCTAATCACCCACCTACCAGTTTTTCAACCTTCTCTCACAATCCCAATAGTTGCAAGTTTCAACAAAAATGATGAATACGTGACAATATCGTCACAGGGGTAATTGTGTCTAAAACAATATACAACACATTAATCTATCATTTTTATTTTTTATACTCTTATTCAATTAATCAGGGTTTAAGCATAATTTTATTTCATGAAAATCAAATAATTTTATTTCACAATTCACTGTTTTATGATATGGACAACTTTTTTTGGTCGCTTTATTGGTTTCATGATCTAAATGCATTTTTTTTTTATGTTTTTTGTTGTTTAAGTGAAATGAAAATAAATGTGGAATATTTCTCTTCATAATTTTCATGATTCAAACAATTCTTTTTTATTTTTCTAGTTTGAAGTGAAATGAAAAATATGTCAACCATAGAGACTTTTTTCCTTTTTAATTCTTTGATTTTAGGGTATTTTATTGGAAAAAGCCCCTTAAACCGGGTGTAGACTAAAAAGGCCCTCAAAGTTTTTTAAGCACAAAACTAGTCCCAGAGGCTCTTTTTTGGTCTTTTTTTCGTTTCTTTTCTTTTCTACACCAAGCATCGATATCGTTGCTTACATGTATCGCTACTCGTTACATCACCTTCTTCTCCATTTACATGTTCACTCTTCACCCATTTAACCGAGCAAGGATTCAACTTATTATCTCAAATCATCTCCAAACTTGCAAATCAAGCAACCAAACAAACTTGATCGACCCACTTGCAACTTGTTCACCACTACTAAATGGCAAACGCCGACCTACAAATACAAACCGATATTCATCATCTTCCAACCCCCTTTGATTTCTACAAATCTAAACCAGTGTTCCAATTTCGACTTTGAAATATTTGAAAGACTTTAAAAGTCTTAACCCTTATCGAGACTTTAAAAGATTTATGAAGAACTTGATTCAATCTAGCCCGATTTTCTCAAGTTACTTTTGAATTCAATGAGAAGCTGGTAAAATTTATAAAGATTTTACACCTATTTTCTCTTCCTATCAGATTCGATGAGGGTTTTTATTTCAATCTAAGAGATTCATATTTGAGAAAGAATCTGAACAATTGAAAGCCCTGGAATGAATCAATCTCGTAAAAGACAAGCAGTGGCCTCGAATGCGGGCGAAGTAGAAGATGACATGAGCAAAAATATGCAAAACCGGAAAAAAAAAAAAAACAATAAAAAAGTAGCAGGAGGGCCTTTATGGTCTATATTAAAGTTTTATGGCCTTTTTGGTCTTTAACAACTTTAAAGGAATTTTTTAGTAAAATCCCCCTAAACACATAGTAAATTATTTGCTTGAAAATATTGGTTTAATGATCCAAGCACCTATTTTCATTCATTTTTTTTTTCTGAGGAGAAAGGAGAAACGTAAAAAACATCATACACATATATACAACAATAAATTGTGATTCACTCACTGGCTTCATGATCGAACTACTTTTTTTCTTCTGCTTTTATTTCTTTTTAGGTGAAACAAGAAATATATTAAACATAAAGAGAAGGCAATAACATTGCTTTCATGATCAAAACACCTCTCATTTTCAAGGCGAAGAATAAATTTACGCAGACACATAATTATACAATACATGTTTAACAAAAGATTCAACTTGTATGAGAACGTAAAACACAAGATATAATCAGACACCCCAAAAAAATAGGTGGGATCATTAAAATACAAGCCCGGTTACATGTATTAAAGCAACAGCCTCTTCGTGGGAGAGCGACACATGGCGCTTTCTCTTAGGCTTTCACGGTGACATGTGACACACCCATCTCTTCTTTATCATACCTCCAATCATTTCTCTTAAATAATCTCTTTCCATCCTTATAACACATATAGTTTCTGATTATATCCTACTTACACTTCATCCTTATCCTATCTCCTAAAATTTATCTTAAATAATCTCTTTTTGTCCTTATCACACATATTATTTCTAATCATATGATTGATGGCCCACCTTATCATGTCTCCTAAAATTTCTCTTAAATAATCACTTTCTATCTTTATCGCACATTGTTTCTAATCATATGATTGATAGCCCACATAATAGAAATTCACTCAATCACACTCTAAATAGATCTGAGGCCAAACATGACACTATAATCTATGTTGCCGCGGCTGTTCTCAACAATTTGCCATTGCCTATGCCCAATATTATGAGTAATATTGCCTACTCATGTCACCTAAATATTATGAGTAATATTTCAAATTTATACATAATGAGTATTTCATTGCCATTATATATGTTATGGAAAGGTTTGTATGGGCATTTATGTAGAAAGTCGCATTTGCAACTTTTCCTCCTCTCTAAGGGGAGGAAAAGTTGCGTTTGTGGCTATGTAGATTGGTCACTCATGCACCTTTACAGTTGGCTCTAAAGTCTCATTTGCAACTTTTCTTCCTCTCTAAGCGGAGGAAAACTTGCATTTAATGGTGCTAAAGCCCTCAAACCGATTTTTTACCCTTTGTTTCTTTTTTTACATCTTGATCTGGTGCTAACTAAAGAGGCTTCACAAATTCAGACTAGACTCATTAAATCATCACCAGATGGCTTAGTGGTAACTGGCAAGACATCTTCCTTTCCACAGGATGACTGGGATTGGTCCTTAGTTATTGCCTTGTTTAGTGGTGGCAAAACTTAATCTGACCCCCTACCCTGACCTGGCCCATTTGACCCGTCCAACCCAACCTCCATAAAATACAGGTTAGGGAAACCTGACCCGCCTAAAAACGAGTCAGGTTAGGGTTAACCCACCTAACATGCCCAACCTGCATAAAGGTTACCAAACGAGTACCCAATTTTTAGTTTTTCATGATCTCCAACATCCCTATTATTTCATTGGCTTTCCATCTTTAGGTTTCATCATCCTACAAGTTTCACTTTTCCTCAAGTTTTCTATCAAACAATTTTTTTTTTTTTTAAAGAAAGATTTTCAACTACAAGTTATGCAAGTTTTCAATTATAAGTTCTTTTTTTCCTATTAGAATACATACCAAGTAGAATTTCCTTTGATGTCTCAACTTTGCTCGGTAAAGTAGCACTTGCAACTCTCTAGTTCTCTTCTCTATCAGCTTTAGCTTTCAACTATAGGCTATAGCATCCCAACTAAAATCTAAATTATTGTCAATTTAATCACCCATTAAATTTAACTAGATATGTTCATGTTCTTCGATTTTTACAATGTTGATGGCAGCTGATCAACAAATTTACATGCGGATCAAGGTACACACTACATATAGAAGTTCAATTCTATTTAACAATGATACACACTGTTGTAGGATTTCTTAAAAGATATAGATTTTCAGTAAAATCTCATCAAATATGGCTATGTACTAAAAAATGGAATGAATCATTGTTGGGGCTCCTGTTTTGGTTCAGTTTGGTTTGACTTGTATTTGACCAATATTAAAAGCGGGTTGAACGGTTCAACCTGGCCCGACCTACCTGAAGGCGCAGCCGCTCAGGTTGAGAAATCCCAATCCGTTTTGGAAATGGGTTGGTTACGGTTTGGGGGCCCATAACCTGAACCTGCTGCTGACCTGACCCGTTGGCTAATCTCGAGGGTGCAAGGATTTCATAAGAAAGAGTCTGGATCCCTCTTCCTTGATTTTCTCATTTCAAGGAAGCAGTTTAAAGGGTGCATAATTTTACACAGTTGGCTAATCTTGATTGGACAAAACAGTATTTCCCTCTTCTGTACAAATAGGGGATCGAGACTCCACAAGAAAGGGCTCCTTCATAATAGATAGTGAACGTGATGGAGATCTTCAATGATCACCATATTATCCCCCTCGACTGTGAGGCTTGTTGTGCCCCACTTTGTTCTTGATTATTGTGCTTGAATCTTGTTATTTTGACCATCCAAAAACCTTTTTGCGTGGCTTTTATTGTATTGTATGAAGGATGCCCTATATGATTTGATTTTAGAACATTGGATGAAAGGTGCCGGGTTTTTTAATTACATAGTATTATTAGCAATCCATATCCCTGTTTCAATTGTTTCATCCTATTAACATTAGCCAGCTGTATTAAATCCATTCTTTCTTTCTTTTTTTTTTTTTTTCGTTCAACAACATTCGCCTTTAATAGAGCTGGCGAATGTTGAAAGCAGGGGTCCGGGTCCGGACTCCATTAGAAGGTGCTTACTTGACTTTTAATAAGGAGAACCCCTTTAACTTGAGGCCCATTTGTTTTTGTTGCAATTGAAGCCCTGAGAATTCATGGCAAACGACATCCAAATAAGTGAGAGGAAAAGGATATAAGATGGAGGTTTAGATGTAGATGGGACCCTCACTTTCTTAAAATTTTATGGCACGTGTTGTAAGAGGGATTCCACAAATTTGAAAATTCCTTATTGTCGCAGATTTAAGAATTCCTCACTAAGGATTTATATTGCTAAGGATTTTACACCAATATTAATGCATGAGACGAGAAAAACTAGTATTGGTGGGGAAAAGTCTGCAAAACTAAGTATTTCATAATCATATGGGTGGGTGTCGGGCTTAAAAATCCTCATTCACTGGCCTAAGTCCTTAAGGATTTACAATTTCCAATTGTAAAATTTTCAAATCCTTGGGGCAATCAATGAGGAATCCCCAATGACTTGGTTGCCGAACATGACCCAAGGGCGATGGCTGGGTAAGCATTTCCAACTTTTTACTTCAGTTTTACCCGCTTTGAAAAATTGTGTTTTTAAGAATTTTTGGAAATTGAATTCCATGCAAACAAAAGGGACCTTATTGAAAGGGACACAAGTGTTTTTACAGGGGAATGAGCATCCTTGGCAGATCCCAACTATAAGGACCGCTATCATCAGTTTAAACCATCGGATATCAGTCTCCCCCCATGAATGAAGGTGCTCGTCCACTATCACACTCCTCAAGAGTGACAATGACCATTGAATGAAAACCGTGCAAGAGGATAAATAAATCGCTTATCTAATCACCATCCTCTAGACTGTTCAATCCAAGGTGAGTATGGCCCTGATATCAATCTCATCAAGGTGATTTTTGGACATGTTTGACTTAGGAATGTAAATGATTCCCCGATTTTCTACTACCGGAAGGTTTTGACCCATGAAAAACCGGGTTTGAAACCTTATATTTGTCTGATAAGTAAACAGATCCAGTTTTGGAGCCTTTTTTCGGACCCAGGACCTACACAAGTCCAGTTCCAGAACTAACTCAGTTCAGAACCATAGACCCAGGACCCGCCCCACTGCAAGTGCATTTTGTCTTTCTTGTGATCTCCATGTATGTATCTGTGAGATTTTGGATCTACTTTTATGATGGTTTGAATGTGATATAGGATGATTACGCTTGGGGCATTTACATAAGAGAAATGTGTGAAATACATGCATTTCCATCCTCTAAATAAAAGCATTTCCATCCTCTCCCCCCTTCTCTCTCCCTCACCCTCCTCTAATTAACCAGGTCCAGAACCTGTTTCTTGGTTCCTCAGTCTGAACCGGTTCCAAAGCCGGAACCAGCCTTCCCTTAACTGCATCGATTCCGTTCCTGGTCCAATATGGACCTGACCCAGAGCTGACCCGTTTACATCCCTAGTTTGCATCCACTGATTCACCCAATGGGTTGGATTGAACAAGTTGGGCCCCATGATCTCTTGAGCAGGCACCCTATTATTTCTCATTACTCAGCATCACCTGAACTAACTTTAACCATAAGTAGAAATCAGGAAAGAATTTTCTTGAGCAGCCAATTAGCACACTTAGGAATTACGGCTGAAATCTTCAAAAACAACCTACACTGTTTCCCTTTTGCTTCAAAAGTATTGTAAAATAAAATAAATAAATAAATAAAAAACAAAATCACTCTCCTTTATTCACAAATTGGGCCTAAAAAAATGCCCGTACTGCTGAGTCAACCATAGGCCTTGTAGCCATTGATAATTGTCCTTTATCCGAAGTGTCAGCACTGTTGTTCTCATTTGAATGACTCTCTGTTTCCATGATACAAATTTTAAGCCATCGCTGATCCCCTTTGATCATCAGAAAATACATACACCAATCGGTCGAGTGAGGCCTCACTTGATGAGGCAAAAGAATTGATGATTTTCATTGACAAAAAATGGCATATACGAAAGAACTGGTAGAGGAACTAAATCCAATGTGGAAATTTGAAATGAATGCCTTCCAGATCTTTTATGCAAGTTCTTAGAACACCTGAACAGATGACAACAAGAAGGTGAAGAAATAAACACGATCAAACTAATGGACATGAAAAAGAAAGACATTAAATATAACGGTTATTTGCATGCATTATTCGCACATCACAATATCACTGCTAATGGGGTCATCTGAAAATGTCATGCTGTGAACGTAGGTGAAGAACATCATCAGCTCGCCAGTGACCCACAAATTGTTTTGTATATCAAACAGTGTCAACTATCAAACACTTAATTGGTAACGTTCATGGGTATGGATCCAGACACCCCAACTGGTGGACCATTTCTTGGATCAGCTTTAGCACCGAAGATAGCATTTTTGGAACATTCACATTCCAATGCAACCATCAACCCTAACACAGTCAAGAAAAGTTACACCAGAGGTCAACAGACAAAATGTGTAGAAACAGACAACTGCCGCAACTTCTTGAACAATTGCCCTGAGTTGGTCTATCTAAATGGAGTCAATGATATGAATTCACATCCATGATAGATGATGTCACGTGATGGATTTTAACATTCAGTAAATGATACTCGACAATAAGCTGGATTTAACCATCTATAAAATTCACTTGAAATATGCAGTTTGAAGGACAGAGCATAGACAAAGATGTGCTAACCTATGATGCCCGGATACTTGTATAAACCCAACATATCTGTTGACAATAGCTGGCCCACGAGGCCAATGTAAAATAGGCCTGATTCCTAACTGACCCAGTATAGGAGATATTAGTCGACTCAATATATATGTAACATAAATATAGGATTCTGATTTGTGTACTCTACATATATGGCGATTGTAATTGGATTGTAATTGCCTTGATTAAAGGCTGAATGATTTATAAATGAAAGGAGGATCGATCATAGCATGCATCCAAGTTTTCCACAAAGTCTTTGTTTCCCTCTCATGGTTGAGACATGGTATCAGAGCTCATGATATAAGTTCTGGCTTCAACATCATCAAATCTCTCTCCATTTTGTTCGATACAATCTCAGTTGATTCAAGGAGTAAAGCTTCCTCGTCCTGGACTTTTATCTCTAAGAAAACATCAGGCATCTGGGATAGAGATCACTGCTGATCAACCTAGCTTCTCTGTGGCCTACCTTGGATGATCAAGACAACACCAACGGACCTGTCTGTGCTGGTCGACTGGCTATCCTAGGATTTCTGGTGATTTTTTCAGAATTTTTGGCGGCCTGGAGGTAGGATTTCTGACTCGTTTTGTGGTTTTTCAATACATAGCACTAGTTTTCGTCTCGACTGTTGAGATTCTTGGATTCTTCTTTGATTTGGATGAAACTTGGCTCATTGAATGCGAAAATGGATTTCCTCACCTCGAATGAGATCTAATTAACAGTTTGATCAATCTGTGGAAGACCCAAATCAGATCTAGTGCAGAAATCAAGGTCGTCAGACCTGTTCTAGGATCTGTTCCTCATCCGATCATCTCTGGCCCACGAGAGATCACTTTAGACCTCCAGAAACTAATTCCCTACAGTTGTGCGCTATTCCTGTGAATTATGGATTTTTTTTTTTCATAATTTTTTGAGTAACAGAAATAAATTTGTTCACTCTGCATGCTAAATATACATACCCTGAACAGTTCTTGGTTTAAAATTGGCCTACTGCTCTTGTAATCCAGCCTGGATATACATCAAAAATCTCTCTAGCACAGACAATTCTTGAATTGGGATCAGATTCTGCTGTGCCCACGATCCCCTGATTATGGGATTTTTTTTGGAAATCATTTCTTGCAGTAATTTTTCTGTTTTTCTTTGCTGATTGACTTGAGGTAGCTACTAAAGTGGTCATCATGGACAAAAGTGAAATAGCACTGGTTAAGTTTAATGGGTCTAATTATACATCATGGGCCTTCCAGTTTCAAATATACCTTAAGGGAAAGGAATTATGGGGTCATGTAGATGGGACTGATCCAAAACCTTTAGAAGATGTGATGGCAGTCTCCAAATGGGAAACCAAATATGCTCAAATAATGACTTGGCTTCTGGGGTCAGTGGACCCACAATACATCTCGAATCTCAGATCCTATAAAACAGCAAAAGGAATGTGGGACTATCTAAAACATAAATTTCAACAGGATAACTCTGCATGATGGTTCCAAGTGGAACATGAGCTTTCTCAGTTTAATCAAGGGACAATGTCCATTCAAGAATATTATTCTCATTTTATTCGCTTATGGACGGACTATATTGAGATTATTTACTTCGGTCTACCTAATGCTTTGATTGCAATGGTTCAAAACATTTATTCCACTAGTCAGAGGGATCAATTCTTGATGAAACTAAGACCCGAATTTGAACAAATACGTTCAAAATATGATGAACTGGGTCCACCGCCCCCCACCCCACCCAATCTATTGATACTTGTTTAGGAGAGCTCCTTCGTGAGGAGCAGCGTCTTGCAATGCAGGTTGCTATTCAACAAGCAATCTCCACTGGTCCAATGACCGCTGCCTATGCTGCACGACCCAAACAGCAGCATAGAGATATGACCAAAGTACAGTGTTATTGTTTTCAGAAGTTTGGATATGTAGCCACTCAATGTACTCAGAAGTTCTGCATGTCATGTACTTCCAAAATGTCGCGATGTCCCTAGGGCCCACCTCTGAAAGCTCACATGGCAACCTTAGATGATTCCTCTTATACTAACACAGTGATGCCTGCAATGCCTAATGACAATGCGATGATGCCTGCCATACCTACTCCCTCCTCTTCATCTCTTACTCCAGAAATGTCTAGCAAATGATAGTAAATGGTTTCTCCAAACTTGGTCTCTCAGGTAAAACCAAAAAATCAGCGACCACATGGTATATGGATTCGGGGGCTTCTAATCATATGACAAACTCTTCCAAACAATTGTCTAAACTCAAACCCTATGATGGAAATCTCCGAATCAACATTGCAGATGGAGGCAGTATACCCATTACTACCATCGGCGAAATCTCTCACCCATTACCTTTGAATCATGTGTTTCTTTCTCCACAATTATCTACAAACTTATTATCTGTTAGACAACTAGTTGACCATAAATTGTTCTATCTCCTTTTCTCGTTCCGGTTGTATTGTGCAGGATCAAGCGTCGGGACCTTAGCATGGATGTCTTTTTCCATTACAGTTGTCTACACAAGATAGGCATTTAGTTGCTTCTACTTTGTTTTCAGATTCTAGTTTTAATAAATATCAGATGTGGTATAATAGATTAGGCCATCCTAATTCACAAACTTTGCTTTCTTCATTTAAATCTGGTTTGTTACTTGACAATAAAGTTTCTCTTCAAGATGTTTTCTTTAATTGTTCTAGTTGTAAAATGGGCAAAAGCAAGGCTCTTCCTTTTCCCATTCATGCATCCTTAGCACTGAAGTGCTTTGATCTTGTACACAGTGATGTATGGGGAATAGCACCTGAGACATCGCATTCTCATTTTAAGTATTTTATCACATTTATAGATGATTATAGTCGATTTACATGGATTTATTTTTTACATTCCAAATCTGAAGTGTTTACTACTTTTAAAGTCTTTTTGGCATATGTTGAGAATCAATTTTCTACTTCCATTAAAATACTTCGCACAGATTTTGAGGGTGAATATATCTCAAAAGCTTTTCAGAATTTCTTACAACACAAAGGGATAATTTCTAAAAAAACATGTCCTTATACACCTCAACAAAATGGGGTTTCCGAGCGGAAAAATAGACACCTCTTGACATTGTTTTTTCACTCCTCTCAGAGTCACCGTTTCCAGCAAAATTTGGCTTGAAGCTCTCTCCACAGCTGTTCATGTTATGAAAAGACTACCCTCACCTAGAATTCAAAATGAAATACCTTATTTTTGTTTGTTTCAACAGCCTCCCACGTATTCTCATATATATACCTTTGGCTGTATATGTTTTGTTCTTCTACCTTCGGTAGAACAAACAAAACTCTGCACAATCCTCCAAGTGCGCATTTTTAGGTTATGCAAATGACCAAAAAGGCTTCTTATGTAACAACCCCACAGTAAATCGCATTAGGGTTTCTTGCAATATGGTGTTCTTTGAAAATCAATATTTTTTCCAACATAATCATGATAGTGATCTATCTCCTTTGATTTCATTTGTTCCTGACTTTGACGAGACTCCTATTTCTTCTGTGGATAATACTAAGCCTATTATTGTGTATGAAAGACATAGACGGGAAAGTACTACTGTGCCCGAGCCTCCCGATAGCATCATTTCCCCCACCCATGATCCTGCTCTTGCACAATCTGGTCAACTTCGCCGGTCTGTTCGCATTTCTCAGCCTCCTGATAGGTTTGGTTTCACCCACACATCCTTACTACTCTTTCATCTGTTCAAATACCTAATCATTTTTCTCAGGCAGTGCAACATAAGTGTTGGCGTAAATCTATGTAGGAAGAACTTAAGGCACTAGAAGGAAATCATACATGTGATATTGTTCAATTGTCCTCCATCAGTCAAGCCATTGGATGTAAATGGGTTTACTCTGTCAAGTTGAATCCTGATGGGACCTTGGCTCGTTATAAAGCTCGTTTAGTGGCTCTTGGCAACCGTTAAGAATATGGCATTGACTACGATGAGACATTTGCTCCGATTGCCAAAATGACAACAGTACGAGTCATCCTTGCTATTGCAGCTCCACGGTCATGGCCACTCTATCAAATGGACGTGAAAAATGCTTTCCTCCATTGAGATCTTAAAGAAGAGGTTTACATGTGCCTCCCTCCGAGTACTAATTCTACCTCCAAAACTGAAATGGGTTGACTACGTCGATCCTTATATGGTCTCAAACAAGCACCCATGGCTTGATTTGAGAAGTTTCGATCTACTATGCTTCATCTTGGCTTTGCTCAGAGCCCCTATGATCCTTTGTTCACAAATATTACTCCTCAAGGTACTACATTACTTCTAGTGTTCGTGGATGAGATCATCACCATAGGCACTCATAGTGACATGATTCGTGATCTACAAAAGTCCCTTCAGTCTGCATTCCATATGAAGGATCTTGGCCCATTAACATATTTTTTTGGGTCTTGAGGGTACAACAATCTAGAAAAGGACTCTTTCTCCGTCAACATAAGTATGCTACTGATCTCATTGAACTTGCAGGACTACATGAAGCCACACCTGTGGACACTCCATTAGAGGTCAATTTGAAGCTCCAAAAAGATGATGGCGATCTCCTCTCTAACCCAACATTTTACAGATGCTCGGTCGGAAGTCTTGTCTACTTGACTATAACCCGGCCTAACATCGCTTAT
Source organism: Persea americana (assembly GCA_029852735.1). NCBI lineage: Eukaryota > Viridiplantae > Streptophyta > Magnoliopsida > Laurales > Lauraceae > Persea > Persea americana. Next base: position 56,163,554 of record CM056814.1, on the reverse strand, counting down.
GTAGTAAATGTAATAAGTCAATTCATGACGGAACCACGCCATCACCATCTGGTGGCAGTCAAATGGATCATACGATACATTCTTGGCTCTCCTACTTGCGGATTATTTTTTCCAACTGGTACACCGATTGTACTGAGCACTTATTCTAATGCAGACTGGACAGGTTGCCCAGATACTCGCAAATCTACTAGTCGCAGGTGCGTTTAGTTGGGAGAATCACTTATTTCTTGGAAATGCAAAAAGCAAGACAAGGTATCAAAATCTTCCACATAATCTGAATATTGTGCTATGTCTTCTGCATGTTCAAAAATTATATGGCTTCGAGGTCTACTTTTAGATCTTAGCTTCTCTCAGACACCAGCTACACCTCTCCATGCTGACCATACAAGCGCCATTCGGATCACTAAGAATCCAGTTTTTCATGTATGTACAAATTACAAAACATATTGAGGTGGTTTGTCATTGTATTCGAGATAAATATGATCCTGATGTCATTAGTCTTCCACAAGTTTTCAGTGAACTCCAAGTTGCAGATATCTTCATAAAAGGGTTGCCTCTACCTCGTCATGAGTTCCTGGTTCACAAATTGCTACTGTTTGATGAACATCAATTTGAGGGGAGATGTTAACAATAGCTGGCCCACAAGGCCCATGTAAAATAGGCCCGATTCATAACTAACTCAGTATAGGAGATATTAGTTAGCTCAGTATCTTTGTAACATAAATATAGGATTATGATTTGTGTACTTTACATATATAGCAATTGTAATTGGATTGTAATTGCCTTGATTAAAGGTTGAATGAGTTATAAATGAAAGGAGGATTGATCATAGCATGCATCCAAGTTTTCCACAAAGTTTTTGTTTCTCTCTCATGGTTGTGTCAATATCCCCACATCGGACCGATAAGACACTTATATTGGTATTTGATACTACACTGACACTTCTAGGGAACAAGTTTAGCATATCCTACTTATAAAGTCCTTCATTTCATATAGTTCTTTTAATATTTTTACTTCTCACCATAAAAAATGCCTGAAAGGAATGAAAACGATGATAATTTCATTGATTCAATAGTGATCTAAACAAAAAATTAGGACCCTGTATCCATATACATGTCCTAGATTTTCAAAAGTGAGGAGTTGTATCCCCGATCCCCATATCAATATCCGTATCCATATCTGTATCTGGTCATCATAGGTGCTAACACCAGACCACCAACGCAGACTAATCTAAGAGCTTCACAATGCCGTGTTCTGTACTGATCCATAATGAAGAAATGTGAAAGTAAGTTTTGTTTCACATGCATAAACTGGAAAGCTGTTTCTACTTAACAATTGCAATTGTATGAGCCAAGACAAGTTCCTAACCTTGACGATTCTATTTTATGATTAATCAGAAAAATATAGGACCATTCTGCTTCTTTCATTTCTAAAAGCTCAACAATACCTAACAAGCTGTAAGGTCCAATTTTCCCATACAACTATATTAATTTTAAGCCATCCTTTATGAGGAGGGGAACATCTTGGCTTGAAAAGTATAGGACAATCTCACTTCTTTCATTTCTAACGTTACCTTACAAGTTGTAACACCCAAGATTGCCTGAAAAACTCATCATCATCATCATCAAAGCCTTATCTCAACTATTTTGGGGTTGGCTACATGAATTCTATTTCTCCATTCCAACCTATGTTGAGCTAAATCCTTAGATTAGTTGCACTTCCTCATATTTATTTTTACTACCTCCATCTACAACCTCTTCGGCCTACCCTTCCCCTGGTGGGCCATCAACCTGCATAGCCAAACTTTTCCTTACCGAAGCCGTTGCCGGCCTGTTTTGGACATGCTCAAACCATCTCAAATGGCTTTCTCTAATTTTATCCTCTTGATGTTACCACTAAATGCTCTTGAAGGCGCTCGTTTCTAATTGTCCTTCCTAGTTTTTCCACACCTAAACATTCTCATCTTTGCTATATTCATTTTGTGCACATATTGCTTCTTGATTGGTTAACATTGTACTCCATAGTTCATAGCTGGTCCAATTGTTGTCTTATTAAAATCTCCCTTCAATTTAGTTGGCATTCGTCGTTCACAAAGCACTTCAAAAGCAAGTTTCCACTTCAATCAACCGGCTTTTATCCTATGTTCGACATCTTCATCAATCTCCCCAACCTTACTAATTATCAAACCAAGTTAAGGGAATGAATCTCTTTGTGGTATCTCCTGAGCTTTAATTCTCACAGTAGTTTCAGCTTTTTGTATAAACCCAGTAAGTTGACAATCCATATATTTTGTCTTTGTATGACTTAATTTAAAGCCTTTGGATTCTAAAGCTTCCTACCATCTCTCGAGTTTTGCATTCACACCGTTTCTTAATTCATCCACCAACACTATTAACCACCTCAACATTCTCATATATTTTGTCTCTGTAAACAACATACACTAAGGTACCTCTTCTTGAATATGAATAGTTAATGCATCCATAATCAGTGTAAAGAGATAAGGGCTTAGGGTTGACTCTTCATGCAAACCTATGGTCATTGGGAACTCACCTGTCTCTCCACAAGTAGTGCTCACACTTATTACCCTTGATTGCCTGAATAACTAACTATACTAATTCAAGCCACTTGAGGTAGGGAAATCTCACCACAACATCAAATTCCTGGGAATTAGTAAAAAGTACAGCGAATTTTGAACTAGTTTAGAGGATAAACTCTGGAAATATTTCACTTTTAGACCAAACTTAATGAAGCTTAGTTTTGAAGTGAATGTTATTAATAGCTATAGCATAATCCCTAAGAGCATGTTTGTATTGTGCTGCGAAAAACTGTATCTATGGAAGCTTTCCACATTCTGTGGAAAACCAAGTCTAAGCCACCCCCGCCCAACCCAAAAAAACAAAAAGAAAAAAAGAAAAAGGAAAACATCGGAAATTGTTTTATGTGAAATCGCAAAAAAGTTAGCTCATTTTTCCAATATTCCATACCAAACCAAATGTGGATTATACTATAAAGCAGAAAAGCATTTCCTGTTTCTACGTTTTTTCCACAAAAAAGTTGTAAAAACGTTGCCCTTGATGATTTTCCGCAATGCTTAAAGTTCCACATTTGGTGCGACCACTTTTCGATCAGGAAAAGCAGAAAAATTCACTAACTTCTCCGTGATTGTGTGTAAGAGCCTGACCCTCCTTAACTTTAATCAGTGTTAATTAATCTTAGTTAGGGGCTAATTAGGTTGGTTTAAGTATTAGAATAGTGATTGAGTTAGTTTGGTGATTAGACTGAGTTCCAACTTAGGAAAGGTATACTGTCTTTGGCTATCGAGATGGGTATTTAAGCATTTTCCACAGAAAAGCAGTAGCACCAAATGTTCCCTTAATGATTTTTAGCAATGCTTAAAGTTTCACGTTTGGTGTGGCCACTTTTTCACGAGGGAAAACAAAAAAGTTCAATAACTTTTCCACAATTGTGCGTGTAACACCCCAAACCTCCTTGACTCTAATTAGCATTAATTAATCATATTTAGGGACTAATTAGGTCGGTTTAAGTAGTATAATAGTGATTGAGTCAGTTTGGTTGCGATTAGACTAAGTTCCGACCAAGGGTAGAATTTTCTTTTGGCAATTGAGAGCAGTATTGTTAAGCATTTTCAGAAATAGTTCAGATTTTTTTGCTTGTTGGATAGCTTAAATTATTCCAAGAAGCCTTTGTGTCAACTCATAGTCATTTGATGTCCGGAAATCCTTTGTTTCGCTATTACGCACTTGAGTCAGAACATAGCCTTCATTTTCGTAAAAATTGAGTTTTTTCTCGGAACCGTGAAATACGACATTTTTGAGCTTGTTGGAAAGTAGATTTAATTGCGAGAAACTTTCATTCTGAACCATTTGACGCCCAAAACACATTTGTTTCAAACATGGCTCTCATTTAAGTAGGAGGGACATAGGCGTCGTTTCCGAAATTCCTGTTTTTATAAAAGGGGGCCCCCGCCATGGTCTTCTCATCTTCTAATCTCGTTTCTGCCCCAAACCAGACGACCGAACCAGCAGCTGTTTGCCCATTGCTCTCTCTATATCCCCACCAAATTCAAGTTTCAATCCACGAGAATTACACCCCACACCTCCATGACCTTGGCCATACCATTTTCCACCCATTTCATGCTCGACAACCCCCATTGGTAAGGTCGTCTTCTCTGTTAGGTCACCTAGAGGTAAGCTTTCTTTCCTATCTTCTCAATTCAAGTTTAGGACCCTATTTTCACCTTAGATCTCGACATGCACAATGTTTCTCCAACTATGTTTTCCACTTTTGGTAGGATTTTGAGCTCGAATTTTGGGGATTTAAAGGAAGAGTTTTCAGTTGTACCTCGAGATTGGTCGATTTGGAGATTCAAGGCAAGTGATAATCCATGCTTAAAATTCCAAGCATGATTAGTAGTTTGATTTTGGTGCTTTGTACATGTTAGGATACTTGTAAGCTCAAATTGTACGTTAGATAATCTGATGATAAATTGCCCCCCCACCCCACCCCCTCACCCAAAAAACAACAAGTCACCCGCTGATTGACTGTTCGGCGGTTGTTTGACTGATAAAGATGCCAATCGGTGGGTGCCTTCCAGGAACACCCGCCGATGGACCTGAAACTAGCCCTTTTTTGTGCTGTGTGACCTCGGCCTTAGGCTTAACCCTTGATAGGCAAGGCCCTACTACCCAATACTTAGTGGACCAAAACCCTGGTCTTTTGCTTATGTACCATAGGTTCAGAGGGACATTCCAAAAGCATTTTTGGGTTGGGGGCATTGCCCTTGCAGCCCTAGAAGGGAGCGCTGCCCCTACACCCATGGATGAAAATGGCTGTCGTTACATAGCATATTGGCCGCTAAATCAGGCGTAGTGATAGATACTGCTGCGTTTTTTTTTTTTTTAAATAGTGCCGCTCACAAGTGTAGCGGTCCTTAGTGGCGCTAAACCCAGCCATCACCCCTCTTACATTTCACTTTCACACTTTTTCCCCCTTCCTTTTCGCTGCTGCTACTGCTTCCTATTCCTTCCTATGCTTCAAACTTGCTACAACATGAAAAAGAAAAAAAAAAAAAAAATCAAATCTAAGCATTATACTCAAGGATCAAGGGTTCAAACTCGATCTTCTTCTCAAGGTACGTTTTTTTAATTTTTTCCATATGTTTGAGCTTATTTCTCTCTTTTTTTTCCATGAATCAAATGAAAATGGCTTGTTATTGTTAGATCTATGATTCCCATAGATCAAGCCCACATATTTTTATGTCTTTTGAATTTATTTTGTTTTCTGTTTTTGTTTTTTTGTATTAAAAAAATAATTTTTACTCATAGAAAATCAATCTAAGCACATAAAAATGACTTGTTATTGTTCGATCTATGTTTCCCTATAGATCAAGCCCACATATTTTTTATGTTTTTTGAATTTATTTTGTTTTTTATTTTTGGATTTTTATATTTTTTTGAAAAAAAAAATCTGAACTCATAAAAAATCCATCAAAGCACAAGAAAATGACTTTTTATTTGTTAGATCTATGTTTCCCATAGATCAAACCCACATGTTTTAATGTTTTTTGAATTAATTTTATTTATTATTTTCAGATTTTCATATTTTTTTGAAAAAAAAATATTTTTTACTCATAGAAAATCCATCAAAGCACATGAGAATGATTTGTTATTGTTAGATCTAATTGTAAACAGATCATTTATGTAAGTCTTCTACTGTGTCAAAGTTGTCATGAGAAAATACCACGTGAAATAGATCTTGCATGGAGTTTTGGTGAGGCAATTGATGGAAATTAGTTGAAGATTAAGTGTAAATTGTGTTAAAAAGTGACAAATGAGGACATTACAAAAGTAAGGCAACATTTGGCCCCTGTTTCTAGCAATGTTGCAGGCTGTCTCGAAGTGTCCAAAGAAGTTAGGGACCAAATGAGAAATTTGTTGAATCAATCCAAATAGAAAAAGGTCCAACTTAAAAAAAGGAGGAAGAAGGAAGTTGATGCTGCCTGCTATGATGTATCTAGGGAGCTCTTAGTGATTTTGATGATGAACCACAGATGACAGTTACACGACAAGAGTCACTCATGATGCACCAAAAAGAAGAAGAGCATCGGGCATCGGGCATTTAGTAGAGGTAGAAATTATGATGTAGGGGTTCATTTGTTGCGGCAAGGGCAAGGGCATTGCGAGGGCTATGCGTAGAGCATTTAGCACCCAACAAAGGGATGATGATGTAGCTAGTTTCTACTCATAGAGCTAAACAAACCTCTAGAAGAGCAGCTGGTCCGATTGATCCTCTAGCACAAAGATCGGAGGCAAATAAGCAACCTAAAATCTCACATGTCCTCAATGGGGTTTTAAAAGATGTAAGAGATAAATTAGTCAAAGCTACAAGAAAATGACTAATTCATAAGAACATACCCCCTACAACAATAGTTTCATTATTTTCAAACAATTTTTTATTTGTGGCCAAAATTGGGCGGGGTATAAAGGCGCCCTTCGTATATGATAGGGGCACCAAATACTTTGAAGAAGAGTATAAAGAGATAAAGGATTGGGTGGAGAAGTTTAGGGCCATGTGGCAGCAAAATGTGATCACCATTATGTGTGATGGGTAGATGAGCGGCATCCAAACACAATTAATAAATTTTTTGGTGCATTATGTCGTTGACTCGTTGGGACTGTCTTTGTGAATTCCACTGATGCATCTGAAGAGAGACGAACAACAATATATATAGTCGTATGTGTAAAGATGTAGATAGCGTTGGAGAGGGAGAGGAGAACATTGGACAAATTGTTATAGATAATTACCCCAATTTTAAGGCAGCCAATAAAATGTTGATGGAGAAAAGGACTAAGTTATTTTGGACTCAATGTGCAACACATTGCATATTATGGAAGAAATTGGAAAGAAGAAAAATGTGGCTGCAGCCTGCAGTGATCAAGACATATAAAGGCATTACAAGATTTATATGCGAGCATTCATAGCTGCTAAGCTTGATGAAGAGATACATAAACAACCATGCCCTGGTGCATCTAGGATCCACTAGATTTACTACCCATTTCGTTGCTATGGAAAGCCTCATAAGATTTAGAATAGAACTAATTCAGATGTTTGCATCAGAAGAATGGCTTTGTTCGAAATGAGGCAATGCAACAAGTGGTCCGGAGTTTGATGTCCCAAATTTAATGAGAAATAATAAATATTGGGCCAAAGTAGATAAGATATTAAAGGTCTATGTGCCTTTAGTGAAAGTGTTGTGACTTGTAGATGGTGATGATAAGCCGAAGGTGGGGTATGTATATGAAGTAATGTATTGGGCGAAGCAAGCTGTTTCAAAAAATTGTAGAGTTCATGAAGGATACATAAAAATTATTGATGCCTAATGGAACGATAAGCTGCACTATCCATTGCATGCTGCAGGTAATTAATATAATTCTTCAATTACTTGATACTTCTATTTTTTTAGCTCGTGTAGTTATTGTTTTATTGGCTTATTATACATTCTACTTGTTTTCAATGTAGGTTATTTCTTAATAAAAAACCCCACCTAATAGTCTTAATGTATTTTTCTACGATTGCGGTCTACGGGAGTATGAATATCTAATTTTCTTTATATATTTTGTATTTCAGCTGATTGGTGGGAGAGAGTCCTCCACATCTAAGGAGAACAATTATTCACATCCTTAGCCAGACAACGACTTCATTAAACTATAAAAGAAATTGGAGCACTTTCTCCCAATAGTCTTAATGTCTCTGTGCCTTTAGTGAGAGTGTTGTGACTTGTAGATGGTGATGATAAGCCGAAGATGGGGCATGTATATGAAGTAATGTATTGGGCGAAGCAAGCCATTTTAAAAAATTGTAGAGTTCATGAAGGATACATAAAAATTATTGATGCCTAATGGAACGATAAGTTGCACCATCCATTGCATGCTGCAGGTAATTAATATAATTCTTCAATTACTTGATACTTCTATTTTTTTAGCTCATGTAGTTATTGTTTTATTGGCTTATTATACATTCTACTTGTTTTCAATGTAGGTTATTTCTTAATAAAAAACCCTACCTAATAGTCTTAATGTATTTTTCTACGATTGCGGTCTACGGGAGTACGAATATCTAAGTTTCTTTATATATTTTGTATTTCAGCTGATTGGTGGGAGAGAGTCCTCCACATCTAAGGAGAACGGTTATTCGCATCCTTAGCCAGACAACAACTTCATTAAACTATAAAAGAAATTGGAGCACTTTCTCCCAATAGTCTTAATGTATTTTTCTGCGATTGCGGTCTGTGGAGAACGGTTATTCGCATCCTTAGCCAGACAACGACTTCATTAAACTATAAAAGAAATTGGAGCACTTTCTCCCAATAGTCTTAATGTATTTTTCTGCGATTGCGGTCTACGGGAGTACGAATATCTAATTTTCTTTATTTATTTTGCATTTCAGCTGATTGGTGGGAGAATTTTGGAGAGAGTGCTCCAGATCTAAGGAGAACGACTATCCACATCCTTAGCTAGATAATGACTTCACCAAACTATAAAAGAAATTTGAGCACTTTCTCCTTAATCCACACGAAGCTTAGGAATCGGCTCATAATGCAAAAGCTCAACAAACTGGTGTATTGCCATTATAATCTAAAGTTGAGAAATAGAACTAGAGAGAGAAGGGCAAGGGATGATCCTTATTATCGTCCTATTAATTTGGACGTTCCCTTGCTTCCAGAGATAGCCGATATAGAGAATCCGTTGCTAGATTCAGATCCATGCTTTCAGTAGCAAATACAAGATTTGATAGATAAAGTTATGGTTGAGGCAGAAGACCAGCCACCTCAAGAAGAAGGTACAAGTGCAAGATCTAAAGGGAAGGAACCAGCCCATATTGTGTCATCTTTTGACAAAAGTAGTTCCATTGTCTGTTCGAGTAGCCATGGTGGAGATGGAGGAGATAGCGAGACATGTGGAACTAGTGAGTTCTATCAACATGATGAACAAGATGCCGTTCCCATAGAGGACGAACAAGAGTTTCCGGAACCATCAAGAATGGATCCAACATGTGCCTCTCACCGGCGATGGAGAGTCTCGCCACCTGGACACAATAATGAGCAAGGAAATATCGGTGGAAATGTTGGAGAGGAACAAACATCTTGGAACCCTAGTAATAGTGATCCACATTCAAAATACTGGCCACATCCATATGGACCATCACAATATTATCCATATGGTCAAGTGAAACAAGAAGAAGAACAATCTTCGGCCTTAGGGTCCTACTCATATGGTGAGTATGGTCAAATTCAATATAGATATCCACCTCCTCTTTCGCATTCTAGGATCGTTATGCCCACCAACACCAAATTCAAAATGGTGGGCATGTGTAATGTGGCAAACATTCCCTTTGGTATTAGAGCCACCTAGCTGAGAGATTCTGTCACCAACTCCATATTCTTTAAGTGGAATATTTTTTATGAAGTTATTAATTATTATGTCATTTCGCATTTGTTGTATTGACTGCTACCTGTTCACTGTTTAGTGTTTACTATTAAACTCCTAAGTCCTAAGTTCTAACTCTTAAGTCTTGAGTCTTGACTTCAAGTTCAGTGCATTGTTTATTTTGATGATATTTCTTCATAACATGGTTTTTTTTATAAGCCTTTCATTAGTTTATAGGTTAGCATAACTAAGCAACATTAATACATGTGAAAAAAATGATTATTACTATTATTGTCTATTCAGACAGCGATACATGACCTAATGCAATGCGGGGATCACTATGCCCTCTCATCTTAGTTACTAAAAAAACGCATGCTCTATCATTTTCCAATATTCTGGATTTTTTGAACCTTTCTTAGAATTTTTTTATGATTTTTTCAAATTGCACCGCTACGCTGCTACCGTTACATATCACCTCTATAGCTATTTTCATCCTCCTAGCAAGCTCAGCGTGGAGCTCAACCCATGTACCACTGTTGTTTATCACTAATAGGTACCTGAGCTTAAGTTAGGATGTGGATCTAGACCCCATATTCACCAATGAAGTATGAGACTAAGACTAAGTGATGTATGAGCTAACTAAACTTTGTTCAAAACATGCGTGGTGCAACGCTACGTCGCAGGTAGACAAGCGTGGGACCTTAGTTGTCAACCAAAATTAGAGCGCCAAGGTGGTGATATGCTACAGATGACTAAGATCCCATGCTTACATAGAGATGAATGACCTTGTACCTACATGTGGATGACAACCCTACTTTTAGGATTGGTAAAGTGTACCATGCATTACATAGTATGCATTCCATATCATTCATAGAAATGGACTTATGTGATCCCTATTCGAAGGATATTGATATCCTGATGTGATAGTGGATTTGTCGGAGGATAGATGGGTGTTACCAAGGGTTCGAACCGGAACTCTTGGAAATAAAGACCCATGGGTAAAACCCCTATCCCTAGCTAATCCCGAGTCACATCGAGGAGTCTAAAATACTCTAGTCGAGTCAGTCTTATGGCTTAGCGCGCATTTACATGCCTTGCTTTCGCCTATGGACTTGATAAGACCCAAGGGTTGGTTAGTCTGGCTCGCATTCATGTAATGTACCCTCCTTGTAGAAACCAGGCCCATCAAGAAAGGGCCCAAATCAAGAAATAACTCATGTGGATTCATGTGAAGATTTAGTCAAATCCTTGTATATAGCATATCTCTGTGTATATACCATTGCTGTATTGATTAGATCTTTTACTTTGTGTATATACCATTTCTGCAGTGATTAGATCTTATACATAGGCTGTAATCATCTTATTTAGGCTGTAATCAGATACAATCAATTGTAACTACAGCCCTTAATTGGGCCATCAACTATATATAAAGGAGTGTTGATCCTATCTTGGGACATCACCAATTTCGATAAATCCCTTGTTCATTCAGTTCTCTCCACTTGGGATTTGGTTCCAACTCCTCCAGATGCTTTTATTATTGCAAGTAAATGGGTCTACTCTATCAAGGTTCGTTTTGATGGGAGTATGGATAGGCACAAAGCATGGCATGTTGCCCAAGGCCACAAACAAGAGTATGGGATTGGCTATGAAGAGACTTTTGCACTAGTTGCTAAAATGACAATAGTTCGATGTTTACTTAGCGTTGCTGTCATCCGCCATTGGCCACTTTGGCAAATGGATGTAAAGAATGCATTCTTACATGGGGATCTTCATGAAACAATCTACATGAGACCACCACCAGGGTATGCTTGTCCTACAAAACATGTCTGCAAACTGAAGAAATCGCTATATGGTCTTAAACAGGCCCCTCGTGCATGGTTTGACAAATTCCGATCCGCCATTCTTCAAGCTCAATTTTACCAAAGTCCAAATGATAGCTCTCTATTCTTCAGACGTACGTCTCGTGGTTGTACTATTTTGTTGATATATGTAGATGACATGTTTATAAGTGGAAATGATGCAGTTGGAATCTCTAAACTCAAGACCTATCTCATGAAGACGTTCAAAATGAAGGACCTTGGGTCCTTAACTTACTTTCTTGGTATAGAAATCTCTCGAACAAAAGAGGGTATTTGTGTGGGTCAAACGAAATATGCTGAGGATTTAGTTAAATCCGCCTGTTTAGAAAATGCTAAGTCCTTTGACACTCCCCTTGAGCTCAATGTCAAAATCGAGAGATGATGGCAGTCCTCTTAAAGATCCAACAATCTTCCGCCGTCTAGTGGGCAGCTTGCTATATCTAACAATGACTTGGCTGGTCATATCCCATGCAGTTTAGACGGTTAGTCAGTTCATCAACAACCCTCATAAACCACGTCTCATGTGGTCCACCGCATTTTACGGTACATTAAAGGCACTCTCAATCGTGGACTGTTTTATCCTTCAACAAATTCATTGCAATTACAGGCCTATGCTGATGCAGACTGGGCTAGTTGTTTGGATACCTGCCGATCTACTACAGGTGGGTGCATGTTTCTTGGTAACTCTCTGATCTCGTGGAAATGTAAGAAGCAACCCACTGTTTCCAAATCATCAGCGGAACCGGAATATCATTCTTTGTCTTCAATAATTAGTGAGATAGTATGGTTTCGTCGATTACTTAGGGAGTTTGGTGTATGTACTGTGACTCCAACTCCACTCTATGCCGACCACACAAGCTGATGTAGAATTTGATGATGACGATATCATTGCGCTAGCTGAATCCTATATGGCACAATTGGAGCATCCTAAGATGGCCTGCAAGGGTCCCGACAACTTTTGATTGAAAACTTGGGCCCAAACAGTTTAGATTTTAGTTTAAGATTATACAACAGAGACTGTTTTGGGAATATGGAGAAGTACAAGGACTGTTTTACAATTTTACAGAAAAACTCAGAACGTAAAAGGGGTCTCACGTGCACTGTTTTCAAGTCCGCAGTTCGATGGGTCAAACTGGACCCAATCCAAGAAAAGAAACCACCAGGAGGGTCGACCATGAGGGCTCTTTCAAATAGGTGCAGTTGCTTCCATCAAAGGATGGCCCATTTGGGCCCCACATCAGATCTGCTGCAAGGCATCCATGACGATCTGGGCATGGAAAGTTGCTATTTTATTTGATTTCTTTTCTATTCTCTATCATGTTTCAGTAGGAAACTCTTCCTAGGGATTCTAATTATTGTCGACAGCCAATTATAGTAGGATTACTAGGGTTTTTTTTTTGTGGTTTTAAGCATTATATAAGGGATGTTTGGGTCGTCAGTACTGTTCATGCTATAGTACAGTTTTCAGAAATTTATTCAACAAAGCATTGCTTGCTTTGTTTTCCTCTCCCTTGTGTCTTGTTGATGCATGGTGATTGAGAGGCTCAGATAGGGCAGGTTTTTTTTTTTTTTTTTCAGCATTGTTCATTCACCATTACTGCATATCAGTGTGGTGGATGGATATTTTCTGGGGCCTAGACAGTTCGATTGCATCAAATCGGGACTGCGTCAGTTGGTATCAAAGCACGAATCGATCCTACGATTTGTGTTGTGAATCTGTCTCCCCATCAATGCCTCTCCGAAGAGCTCGTGGCTGTAGGCCAGAGGTTGAGAGCGACGTGGGCAATGAACTAGATCCAAGAGATATTGGGATTCAAAATGAAGGCAGCAAGTTGAACGGCTGACTCAACGCCAGGAGCATCTGGAGCGTCCGAATCATCGTGAGGATTACAACGATGACACGGATGCTGAAGAATTTATCAACTAGTTCCATAGTCGATCTCCGGTGAGAAGATGACGGCATATGGAACGTCATGAAGACACTAATCGGGGTCTAAATATTAAATTGGAAATTCCTGAGTATAATGGCACTATGAAAGGCAATGAGTTCTATGATTGGCTGAACACAGTTGAAAAGGTATTTGCATACGAAGATTTGGCCAATCACAAGAAAGTCAAGTTGGTGGCTATTAAACTTCATGGAAAAGCCGATGCGTGGTGGGAACAACTTCAAAAGTACTATCGACGAATGGGAAAGCCGCCAATCACTTCATGGGAGAAGATGAAGAAATATATGAAGGGGTATTTTCTTCCTCCCACATACAAGCAAAAACTTTTTATGCGGCTACATAATCTCCAACAAGGAAATCGCTTTATAGATGACTACACAGAGGAATTTCAATACTTAGTGGCCCTGATGATGTTACAGAAGATAAGGATCAGCTGGTGGGGAGATATAAGGGCGGATTATGACCATCCATATGGAAGGCAATGGCTTACCATCCCTGCTACACTTTGACAGAAGCCTTTCAATGCACCGCCGCTATTGAAGAAGCCAATGTAGTTGAGAATCCACACACTAGATCAGCAGATCGTTCTTCACATCCCATGGCAAAGGATGCTAGTGGGTCTAGATCTTATGGACCGCAAGGTAAAGTTGACCGGGTTAGCAACCAATCAACTCGACCTAACCAAACGGGTCAACGAGCTACTGATGCAAATGATAGGGGCAAAGGCAAGGCGACCATCCGATGCTTTAAATGCAATGAGTATGGTCACATATCCTCAGAATGAGAAAGCAAGAAATTCATGTTGCTGAACGAGAAGAAGAATCAAACACACCATCCTATGTAGCGGATGTTGACTGGCCTGAATTTGATAATTCCGGAGGCCGACGATGACACTATTTATGATGATGGGGGTCAATCTTTGGTGATTCACAAGACTTTATTTTTCCCAAAGGCACCACAAGAAGATGAATGGCTTCGCACTAGCATCTTCCACACCACATGCACTGTCAAGGACCGCAAATGCTACTTAATTGTAGATGGGGGAAGCTGCGAAAATGTTGTGTCGCAGGAGGTTGTTAGCAAGCTCAAAATCCCAACTGAGAAGCATCCGAGTCCCTACAAGCTTTTGTGGTTCAAGCGCGGCAATGAGGTATCATTAACCCGTAAAGCTTTAATTTCTTTTTCTATTGGTGGCAGGTATTGTGATGATGTGTGGTGTGATGTCGCCCCCATGGACGTGTGCCATATTGTTGGGGAGACCTGGCAATATGACCGTAGGACCCTTCATGATGGATATAAAAATACTTTTACCTTTTATAAAGATAATCAGAAAATTGTTTTGGGTCCTGCCCATGAGAAGCTACTGACCAAACCCAACATTAAGTGGGAAGTGAGATGCCACTCTACTGCTCAATTTTTAGAAGAAATTCAAGAAACCGGAACTGTCTATGCTTTGGTTGGAAAAGAAGTATCTAATGACGCAAACATTCCAAAAGAGGAGCCTTTAATGCAAAGGTTTAAGGATGTATTCCTTGACAAGTAACCCCCGGGATTACCACCTATGAGAGACATTCAGCACCATATTGACCTTGTGCCAGGGGTTACTTTACCAAATCGGCCAGCTTATCGAATGACTCCAAAAGAACATGAGGAGATAAATAGACAAGTAACCGAACTACTTGAACGTGGATACATAAGGGAAAGCATGAACCCAAGTGCAGCTCCAGCCCTTCTGACTCCTAAGAAGGATGGCTCATGGAGGATGTGTACTGACAGTAGAGCCATAAATAAAATCACTATCAAATACTGCTTCCCTATTCCACAGTTAGATGACATTTTGGATTTGCTAGATGGTGCCAAAGTGTTTTCTAAAGTGGACTTAAAGAGTGGATACCACCAAATCCTAATTAGACAAGGAGATGAGTGGAAGACAGCTTTTAAGACTAGAGAAGGGTTATATGAGTGGCTGGTCATGCCATTTGGACTATCAAACATGCCTAGTACATTCATGAGGGTGATGAATCAGGTGCTTAGACCCTTTATTGGAAAGTTTGTTGTTGTGTACTTTGATGATATTCTTGTCTATAGCCCAGATGTGCCCCCTCATAAGGATCACCTCCAAAAATGATTTGAGGTGTTGTGGAGAGAGAAGTTATATGGCAATCTCAAGAAGTGCAGTTTCATTACAAATAGACTGGTATTCCTTGGGTATGTGGTGACATCAGATGGTATTATGGTGGATGATGAAAAGGTCAAGGCCATGAGGGATTGGCCTACACCTTCTAATGTGCATGATGTAATATGGACCAAAGAACCCGATGAAAGTTTCCGATTGATTAAGAAGTTGACTGAAGCCCCAATCTTAGCCTTATGACTTTGATAAGATATTCCAAGTAGATTGTGATGCCTCTCATAACGGCATAGGTGGAGTACTAAGTTAGGAAAACCGACCTATTGCATTCTACAGTGAAAAATTGAATGGGTTGAGAATCAAATATTCTACCTATGAGAAAGAGTTTTATGCCATTGTTCCAGCTCTTAGGCATTGGTGTCACTATTTGATTCAGCGGGAGTTCATTTTATTTTCAGACCATGAAGCCCTCAGGTACATCCATGGTCAACATAAGCTGATTCCCAAACATGCCAAATGGGTTGCATATTTACAGGAGTACACATTCACATAAAGCATAAAGCAGGAACACAAAACAAGGTGGTTGATGCACTAAGTCGCAAAACTTCTCTTCTAGCTACTTTAAGGGTGAAAGTGGTTGGATTTGATCTCTTTCTCGAGATATATATTGATGATTCTGATTTTGGGAAAATATGGGCAGATGCGCAAGATGGTTTACATAGCGATTATATGATACATGATGGATTTCTTTTTAGAGGGTCGCAATTATGTATTCCTAATTGTTTGCTACGGGATAGCATTATTATGGAGTTAACATGCTGGCGGATTAGCAGGTCATTTTGGGCCTGACAAAACAATTGCAATGGTAGAGGAGAGTTATTATTGGCCTAAGTTGCGGCGTGATGTGGCGAAATTTGTGGAACGATGCAGAACTTGTTAGATATCTAAAGGCCAGTCCCATAATACAGGTTTCTAAACACCTCTTCCGGTTCCAAAGGCACCATGGAAAGATGTCAACATGGACTTCGTGTTGGGTCTTCCGCGGACTCAACGAGGTATGGATTCTATTTTTGTGCTCGTTGAAAGTTTTTCCAAGATGAGCCGTGTTATTCCTTGGCGCAAGACTTCCGATGCAACATAGATTGCAAATTTATATTTTCAAGAAGTCTTTCGATTACATGGCATTCCGAAGACAATCACCTCTGATCGAGATACAAAATTCATGAGTCACTTTTGGCGAACCTTATGAAGGAAGTTGGAGACCGATCTACGCTTCAGCAGTGCTTATCATCCCCAAACGGATGGACTGACAGAAGCTGTTAATCGAAGCCTAGGCAATCTCTTACGAAGCCTAGTGAAAAACAATCCAAAGCAATGTCATATGACTCTTCCACATGCTGAGTTTGCCTACAATAGCTCGCGCAACAGGTCCACCCAAAGGAGTCCATTTAAGATCGTCTATGGATCCAATCCCACCAATGTATTGGATCTTGTGCTGATCCAACGAGCTGATAAGGTTAGTGAAGATGCAGAAGAGTTGGCACGGTGCATCAAAGATATCCATCAGGAGGTGCGAAAGAAAATTGAAGCTAGCAATGCTAAATACAAGCAGCAAATCGAGGACTTTGACAACAATTGTTTGAGGTCGGAGATTTGGTATGGGTTCACATGCACAAAGAAAGATTTCCAGTTGGAACCTACAACAAACTAATCGGGAAGAAGATGGGACCACACAAGGTGCTTCAGAAAATTAATGACAATGCTTATACACTCAAGCTAACGAATCATATCAAGACAGCGGATGTATTCAATGTCCAAGATCTCACACCTTACAAAGGGGATGATGCAGTTCTTGATATTAGTGATGTTGAGGACAGCGCAAACTCGAGGGCGAGTTCTTCTCAAGCGGGGGAGAATGATGTAGAATTTGATGATGAAGATATCATTGCGCTAGCTAAATCCTATATGGCACAATTGGAGCATCCTAAGATGGCCTGCAAGGGTCCCAACAAGTTTTGAATGAAAACTTGGGCCCAAACAGTTCAGATTTTAGTTTAAAATTATACAACAGGGATTGGGAATGTGGAGAAGTAAAGGGACTGTTTTACAATTTTATAGAAAACTCAGAACATAAAAGGGGTCTCACGTGCACTGTTTTCAAGCTCGCAGTTCGGTGGGTCAAACTGGACCCAATCCAAGAAAAGAAACCACCAGCAGGGTCGACCATGAGGGCTCTTTCAAATAGGTGCAGTTGCTTCCATCAAAGGATGGCCCATTTGGGCCCCACATCAGATCTGCTACAAGGCATCCATGACGATCTGGGCATGGAAAGTTGCTATTTTATTTGATTTCTTTTCTATTCTCTATCATGTTTCAGTAGGAAACTTTTCCTAGGGCTTCTAATTATTGTTGGCAACCAATTATAGTTTATAGTAGGATTACTGGTTTTTTTGTGGTTTTAAGCATTATATAAGGGATGTTTGGGTCGTCAGTACTCTTCATGCTACGATCAGTTTTCAGAAATTTATTCAATAAAGCACTGCTTGCTTTGTTTGCCTCTCCCTTGTGTCTTGTTGATGCATGGTGATTGAGAAGGCTCATACAGGTCAATTTTTTTTTTTTTTTCAGCATTGTTCCTTCACCATTAAATTTCTGGATTTCTGTTTTCATTATTGCATATCAGTGTGGTGGCTGGATATTTTCTGGTTTTGGTTACTTGGGCCCTAGACAGTCCGATTGCCTCAAATCGGGACTGCGTCACAAGTGCCATCTGCATCACAAAGAATACTGTTTATCACAAAAGGACTAAGCACATCGAGATAGATTGTCGCTTTATTCGGCAGAATGTTGTCACTAATGTCATATCTTTGCCTTATGTTTCATCTCATGAGTAGTTGGCAGATGTCTTCACAAAAGCACTCCCTCGTGATCATCAGAACTATCTATGCTCTAAATTGCTGCTCTATTCCGCCCCGCACCAATTTGAGGGGGAGTGTAGAAACTAGGCCCATCAAGAAAGGGCCCAAATCAAGAAACAACTCACGTGGATTCATGTGAAGGTTTAGTCAAATCCCTGTATGTAGCATATCTTTGTGTATATACGATTTCTGTATTTATTAGATCTTTTACTTTGTGTATATACCATTTCTGTAGTGATTAGATCTTATACATAGGCTGTAATTAGATTATAATTGATTGTAATCACAGCCCTTAATTGGGGCATCAACTGTATATAAATGGGTGTTCATCCCATGTTGGGACATCACCAATTTCCCACAAATCTCTAGTTCATTATGCTCTCTTCACCTTTACAATTCTTACCCTTTTTGGGGCCAAGTACAGCATACCAAAATTCTACCCGATTTTAGGGTATGTCTAGTATGATGGAATTTGATTCCCTAGGACCCACCAAAGTGCATACATTCAAATATTCACATGTTTATGCTCAATTCCATGTTTCATATGTTCATACTCGCACATTCATGTCCCATTCATGTGTCTCATACTTATGCTCATATGCTCATGCAAGTTATCATGTTCTAAGTGCGTGGTAGTAATGTCCGTGACCAAAGATGTGACACTCTAGTGACTCTACCCTGATGCGGATATCATGCCTAATTCCCCCAATTCCTTCCAGATCTACCAAAGGAGGAAGCGTAGGGTGGCGGATCAAGCTATGATGTGGATGGATGATGTGTATGACTTTACTCACCAAGATGTCATAAATCCACCGTTGGATTACTACTACGATGATATCCCACGGTTGGATTTTGGCGTATCTACCATTTGAAGGAGAGAAGGCCCCATGTGTGCAATCACATAGAAGGCCCCACTTTGGGAAGTGCCACATGGGTTGAAATAAAAGGGTTTTTAAAGTTGGGAGGGGCCCAAGTTATTTAATGAAGAATAGAGTCATAAAAAGGGGCCCATGTTCATCAAAGAAGAGAATAAAGAATAAAGGGGGCCACCACTTAAGAGAAAAGGGTCTCGGGAGTCCTGCGCACAAGTCCTCCCTCATCCGTTTCTTATTCTTCGTCTTTTTTTCTTCCTTTTTTTTTTATTATGTGATGATGTCATCATTTAGGGCTAATAATAATAAAATGACTTGGTTCTTTCTTCCTTATGCAATGCTATCTTGTAATGAAACTTTGAGATTAATGAAAGGAATGGATTTTCCCTCTTCTTCTCTGTGAGTCTCTTGGGTTCCCCTTGCTCAAAGGATATAACGCCTCCGAATTGGAGTTTGGTGAGAGCCCAATCAAAGGCATCATCTTCTCTTTCTCTATTTCTTTTCCTACGAGCAAACTTCATGCACTAACCCTAATTCTCCATTTAAGATCCTAATCATCAGATCTGTGACCCTTATTGCTAGATCTTAACCGCAGGTTTTCCCCAATAGTCCATCTCACTCAGCCCTTGCCTAGATAATTACAAGAAATACGAGATCTGCACAATTGGGCAACCCCAAGTTTTCCCCAATAGTCCATCTCACTGGTGCAGACAGCGGAGGTAGAGATGCGGAAGGGTGATGAAGATAGAAAAAGATAGGGAAGATGATACCTTTTCTTTGGCTCTTACCAAACTCCAACCCAGGAGGCGTTATGTCAGATGAGCAAGGTAGGGCTCAAAAGACTCAAAACTTGGGCTCTCACCAAACTCCAATCCAGGAGGCATTAGGGATTTCTTGGAGGATAACTTGAAGAAAACTCATTTTCATTAATCATCAATCATTCCTTAGTCAAAGAGGCTTTACATCATTATATAGGAAAATAAATAACCGTAAGACTAATCTGGACCATCCAAACACACTGATGACCAGGATTAAAACATCCCAATAAGCAATATAAAAAATAATTAAAGGCTTAAATAACATAAAATAAATGGGATAGGATAACTGGGTTCGGCCCGTTGGCGGGTCGACTCATAGGGGACCATAGGCCTGTCCTGCATCACTCACCCAGCCCCTACTCAGATAATCACAAGAAATACGAGATCTTCACAATTGGGCCTTCCCCAAGCATTTTGGGAGTTCTATCTTCCATTGAGATCCTACCCATTCATCTGAGAAAGACTTTTACTGCAGGACTGCAAACCTGTTTTAGATCAATTACTGATTTTCTCATTAGGTTGCAATGTTTATCTATATGAATGGTGTGTTTCAAGTTCATATTAATTATAATTCTAAATCTGATCTCATCATACCACATTAGGTTAGATTTCATTTTGTCCTGCATCATACCCACTTGCCCTAAGTCAAGGGGGTCACGGACATTACTGCCACGCACTTAGAACATGAAACTTGCATGAGAATATGAGCATAAAGTATGAAGGGGGCCACACATGGGCCTTAGTTTGCGGAGTTACCTCCATTTCACAAGTCACCAAGCATGTTATGTTCATATCTTGGTGTAAGGTTGGTGGCTCCCCTTTTGAAGAGCAAGTGGGTAGATTTCATTTTGTCCTGCATCATACCCACTTGCCCTAAGTCAAGGGGGTCACGGACATTACTGCCACGCACTCAGAACATGAAACTTGCATGAGAATATGAGCATAAAGTATGAAGGGGGACACACATGGGCCTAAGTGTTAAACAGGCCCAAGGCCCAAGGCCCAAAGCCCATCAGTAATCATATCTCACGTGGAATTGATTTGGTCAATATTGAGACAGATTTAGTTTTCCTTTCTTAGAATAACAATTATTGTAATTAGTTGCTTTCTTAACTTAGATTAGTGATTGATACTATTAGATGGTTTTCCTTTCTTAGAGCCTAGATTTAAGGCATGTAAATACCTATATAATGATGTACAATCTCTAGAGAAAGATACACAGAAATATTACATTCTCAAGAGTATTCCGAAACTTTTCCGATCGTGGTTTTGACATGGTATCAAAGCCCTGTCCAAGAAAATCTTGTTTTGTGATCTTATATAGCATTAAGGCATTAAGGATAGAGAGAAATTAATCTCTCTTATGAAGATCGACAGATCCAAGACCTGTTTCAAGGTGTCCAGACGCTGCAGCAATCCCATCTTCATGGTGGCCCACGCCTGATCATCAAACACCATCACAGATCAACCCAGTCATAGTCGCCTGTTTATTCTGGGATTATTGGAGATTTTTTCAAATTTTTTCAGAACTTCCAGGTTGGTGTTTTACACATTCTAGAGATTTTCCATACTTTTAATATTGTTTTCATCTAGACTGTCCAGAATCTTGGATCTGTGGTAGAATTGGTTCATTCTTCTTCCATTAGGAGCCAGACTTGTGTGTTTCCTCAGATCAATGATCTGATCCTGGTTCAGATCTCTCAGTAGGGTCCACGAAGAAGATCAGCACCAAATTTTTTGGTCGTCTGGGGTTGTTTTTGGCTATTTTGGGCTGTTTTTTACTGTTCTTTGCTATTTTCTCTTCACTGGATTGGCCAGATCTTGTCTACTGCACACTCATAGTTTGTTCTTAAATAGTGGGACTTCCACTCTTCTCTGTTGCTGGAAAAATTCTCTGCTGCTGGATTTTTTTTCCCCTATTTTACTGTTCACACAGTTTTTTGGACACTCTTATTTAACGATGGAAAAATCTGAGGTCACGTTGATTAAATTTACGGGAAGGAATTACCCCGCCTGGTCTTTCCAATTTCAAACATATCTAGAAGCAAAGGAATTATGGGGATTTGATTCTGGCACGGACACTAAACCCACTGAGGATGAGAAAAAGATCTCCTCTTGGTCTACTAATGATGCCAAAATCAAATCCTGGATTCTGGGATCCGTTGAGCCTCATTTGATAATGAATCTTAAGCCTTACCCCACTTCTAAAGCCATGTGGGAGTATTTGAAGAAAGTATACCATCAAGATAACTCCGCACGACAGTTCCATCTTGAATGTGCTATTGCTGAATATACCCAAGGGACTTTGTCGGTTCAAGATTACTATTCAGGTTTCCGTACACTGTGGTCGGAATACGATAGTATTAAGTATGCAGATGTGGCTGACAATGTGTTGATAGTAATTCAAGACCTTCAGGCATCTAGTTAGTGAAATCAATTTTTGATGAAACTGCGGCATGAATTTGAAAGTGTCTGATCTGCTCTGATGAATCGGACGCCCCTACCTTCATTGGATGTACGCTTGAATGAGCTCTTACGCGAAGAACAGCGTCTCACGACCTCGGCTCATATTGCTCAACAAAAGACTGAAACCTATTCAGTCGCGTCCTCGGCAAATAAAACTTCTCAGCCTCCGCCTCGAGATTTGAGCAGAACCCAATGCTACAGTTGTCATAAATTTGGGCATCTTGCATCTCAATGCAAACAGAAAGTCTGCAGTTACTGTAAAAAATAGGACATATCATCTCTGAATGTCACCGACGTCCTCCGCGTCAGTCAACACAGTATCAGACTCCACAGTCTCCAGCATCGCAGTATCCTACTCCACAGTCTCAGACTCCGCATGCTTATGTGGCTTCTTCGGTTATGCCTGTTCCTACATCTGCATCCCTACAGCCTGGGTCCTCCTCATCTCTCACTCCCAAATTGGTTCAACAAATGATTATCAATGCCCTATCTACTTTTGGTTTATCAGGTAAGTCTCCTTCCTCTTCCACTTGGTTTCTTGATTCCGGGGCGTCTAATCATATGACGTATTCCCACACTCCTCTCTCCAATATGACAACTTACATTGGCCATCTTCAAATACAAACTGCTGACGGCAGCCATGTTCCCATTACTGCCATTGGCGATATCCCTGGTCCCATCCCATTGAGAAATTTTATCTTTGTCCTAATTTAACTTCCAATCTATTGTCAGTCGGACAGCTTGTTGAAAATAATTGTAACATCTTTTTTTCTTCTTCTGGTTGTGTTGTGCAGGACCAGATGTCCGGGAAGGAGATCGAGAGGGGGCCTAAGTGTGGATGCTTATTTCCGCTGGATCTTTCTCACATTTCTAGGAACCAATTCGACAATAATATGTTTTGTTTTTCTCTTAGAGATAATTGCCGGTTGTGGCATAATAGACTCGGACATTCTAATTCCAAAGCTTTGTCCCTTATGTTAAATTCTGGTTTATTAAATAACTCTCTTGGTTTATCTTCTTGTGTGCCCTTTGATTGTGCTACTTGTAAAATGGGAAAGAGAAAAAATCTTCCGTTTCATCCATCCACTTCTCACACTTCTCACTGTTTTGATTTAGTTAATAGTGATGTATGGGGAATTGCTCCAGCTCTCTCCCACGCTCACTATAAATATTTTGTGACCTTTATTGATGATTTCAATCGGTTCACATGGGTCTACTTTCTTCATTCAAAATCTGATATTTTTAATGTTTTTAAAATTTTTTTGGCTTATGTTGAAAATCAATTTTCCACCTGCATTAAAATCTTGAGATCTGATTCAGGCGGGGAATATATGTCCTCTTATTTTCAACAGTTTTTGCAAACCAAAGGCATTATTTCTCAAAGATCTTGTTCTTATACTCCCCAACAGAATGGAGTCGCTGAAAGGAAAAATAGACATCTTCTTGATGTCACTCGTTCCCTTCTCCTGGAATCATCAGTTCCTACTCGTTTTTGGGTTGAGGCACTGGCTACAGCAGCTCATCTTATCAATCGTATGCCATCAACCTCCATTGAGAATCAAAGCCCATATTACCGTTTGTACAAGACTGCTCCATCCTATGATGATCTTCATGTTTTTGGCTCCATTTGTTTTGTACACATGCCTCCTTCTGAAAGGACAAAACTCACGGCACAATCAGCTCAGTGTGTGTTTTTAGGTTATGCACCCTTTCAGAAAGGGTTCCTTTGCTATGATCCTCACATTCGTCGGTTCCGTACCTCTAGGAATGTCGTCTTCTTTGAACATCAGTATTTTTTTCAAAAACATATTGATCCTCCAGACTCCTCTTTTGTGTCATTACCTGGTTTTTCTGAAGACACGTCAGTTGTTCGTTTTAATCCGAACTTTGTGTATCACAGACGGAACAGCACAGCGCATACTAGGGATCCCCCTCCTGCTCTTCCTCCGGCATCCGGTTCCGGCCATACTTCACTGCGTCGCTCCACTCAGATTTCGGTACCGCCAGACCGTTACGGGTTCTCACATACTTCCTTAATGGCCACTTTGTCTTCTTCTTCCATTCCACAATCCTATTCTCAGGCCGTGCAGGATCCGTGTTGGAACAAGGCTATGCAAGATGAATTGGATGCGTTAGCGCAAAATCATACGTGGGATATTGTACCATTTCCTGTGGGTGTCAAACCTATTGGCTGTAAGTGGGTTTTTTCTCTCAAGTTAAAATCTGATGGCTCTTTAGATCGATATAAGGCGCGTCTTGTTGCTCTTCGAAATCGGCAGGAATATGGCATTGATAATGATGAGACTTTTGCTCCGGTTGCCAAGATGACCACCGTCCGCACTATTCTTGTTGTTGCTGCGTCTCAATCTTGGCCTCTCTATCAAATGGATGTCAAAAATGCGTTTCTCCATGGTAATCTCAAAGAAGATGTTTATATGCGTTTGCCTCAAGGATGCTCAGCCGGCACCGGTATGGTTGCTAAACTTCGCCGCTCCCTCTATGGTCTGAAACAAGCTCCTCGCGCATGGTTTGAGAAATTTCAAGCTGCTCTTCTCCGCTTGGATTTTCATCCAAGCACATATGATCCTTCTATGTTTTTACATCATGATCCATCCGGGATCACTATACTCCTTGTCTATGTTGATGA
This sequence comes from Persea americana, assembly GCA_029852735.1. NCBI lineage: Eukaryota > Viridiplantae > Streptophyta > Magnoliopsida > Laurales > Lauraceae > Persea > Persea americana. Next base: position 56,138,448 of record CM056814.1, on the reverse strand, counting down.
CATCGTCATTACCGGTCCTAATGCCGGAATGATTCAGAAGCTCCAAGCGTCTCTTTGTGCGTCATTTCAAATGAAGGATCTTGGCCCTCTCCATTATTTCCTTGGTCTTGAAGTTCATCAATCGCCTAAAGGTATAGTTCTCAATCAGCACAAATACACTATTGATCTCATTGTCTTGGCTGGTCTTACTGCTTCTGCTCCTGTTGATGCGCCAGTTGAACTGAATGTCAAACTCAGTCGCGAAGAAGGTGATCTTCTTCCCGATCCTACTGCCATCGCCAATTGGTTGGCAGCTTGATCTACCTCACGATCACTCGACCTGATATCTCTTATGCGGTCAACCTGATGAGTCAGTTCATGACTGCTCCTCGTCATCTTTATCTGGCTGCTGTTCGCCGCATCATTCGGTACCTTATTCGCACACCGACTCGTGGGTTGTTTTTTCCATCCAACAATCCTCTGACTCTCAAAGCTTATTCAGATGCTGATTGGGCCGGTTATTCGGATACTCGCAGATCGACGATTGGATGGTGCATGTTTTTGGGTGATAGTCTCGTTTCTTGGAAATGCAAGAAACATGAAAAAGTTTCCAAATCCTCTACCGAGGCAGAGTACCGAGCCATGTCTGCTGCATGCTTCGAAATTATTTGGCTCCGTGGTTTGCTTTCTGACATTGGTTTTCCGGCAGCTGGAGCTACCCCACTCTATGCGGATAATACCAGTGCTATTCGGATTACTGAAAATCCGATTTTTCATGAACGTACTAAACACATCGAGGCTGATTGTCACTTCATCCGTGATGAGTTTAAACGTGATGTCATCAGCCTGCCACATGTCTCCACTGAACTTCAACTTGCTGATATTCTCACCAAAGGCCTTCCACGACCACGCCATCAGTTCTTGGTTGACAAATTGCTGCTTGTTGATTCTCTCGCATCAATTTGAGGGGGGTGTTAAACAGGCCCAAGGCCCAAGGCCCAAAGCCCATCAGTAATCATATCTCACGTGGAATTGATTTGGTCAATATTGAGACAGATTTAGCTTTCATTTCTTAGAATAACAATTGTTGTAATTAGTTGCTTTCTTAACTTAGATTAGTGATTGATACTATTAGATGGTTTTACTTTCTTAGAGCCTAGATTTAAGGCATGTAAATACCTATATAATGATGTACAATCTCCAGAGAAAGATACACAGAAATATTACATTCTCAAGAGTATTCCAAAACTTTTCCGATCGTGGATTTGACACTAAGTTTGCAGAGTTACCTCCATTTCACAAGTCACCAAGCATGTTATGTTCATATCTTGGTGTAAGGTCGGTGGCTCCCCTTTTGAAGAGCAAGTGGGTAGGGTTAAACAGCTTGCCTGCATAGGAAGGGGCCTGCATATGGGCCTAGGTATTCGGAGCTACACCCCTGGCGAATGGTTCACGCATGTTATGCTCATGATTAATGTTTCCATCATTTCTTTTGAATCAGGTGCACAACTAGTTCGTATTGCACTTTGCATGTTATGATACTCATTTACATTGGTTATCTATGCTACTGTGTAGTCAATATTCACTTATGTTCATGTATCTGCTCTTTATGTTTTGCTACATCCTGTATACATGGATATTACTTATTGCTAGCCCTAGCATGTATAACCTTACCAGTCTATATTGTCGGTATGGATTCGTAATTATGGATTGCCTACATGCTAAGACTATTTTATAGTATAATAATGCTACTCTTGGCACTGTACGTGACGATGCCGTTACAGGTGAGCAGAAGATTACAAAGGTCGAAGAGACTCCACGGAGCTTAGGAGAATGGAGTGCAGATGAAGTTATATGAGCATTGGGCTCAGCACTGAGAGACACATTATCACCTTTTGGGAATAGTTATATTTTAGATTTTGATAGTTTGTATTGACCTTTGTTGGCCTTTTATTTTGGGATTGTAATTAACGCACTTTTGTTATACAACTTTAACAAGATATCGGAATGAAATATCCTATTTTCTTGTCACGTGTTTTTCTTTTGGTCATGTTAATATATACCGTCTGATGCTGTATTATGAGTTCACAAATTGGTTTCTGCAGTGCTGCATAAAAACATGTCCTAAAGAGGTGTTTGTGCAACGGCCCCTTCAGCGGAAATGGAGACAATATGGCACCTTCTTCATTCCCTTTGGGGCGGCAAAGATTCGAGGGAGGAACCTGCCATTTTAGGCGTGTTTTATGGAGAGGATCTAGAAATCCTACCATCCCACATCGGAAAGTGGTGCTACAAAAGAGGAAACATGGGGTTTCCTCTTCGACGCCCCTGCACAAACGACTCCTAAGTGTGTGTTTGTGGGACGAGGAATCCACAGTAAAGAGGAAAATTTTCCTAATTTTTTCCGTGCATTTCCTTTTTCTGTCGCTTCGAGCGAAGCATTTTCCTCCCTGAAAAGGGAAAAATGAATTGAATTTCATAGATGAAGAGGATTTTGATTTCCCATGTGAGGGGCTGCACTTTAAGATTTCAGCCTCCCCTCCTCTTTGAAATGGAAATGTGCAAAGAACAGAATCCTATCCTTGCACAAACACACCATTCTCTAATTCCTCTCTTTACAACAACCCAAGCCAAAGCCAAGGCATGTGTTGCCAACTTCCACATAACTTGGTCTGTAAGGGTCCATATGCCGTCCGTGTAACGCCGCCATTGAAATGCAAGCTTGATCGATGGGGGAGGTCAGACTTGTGTTTTTTATCTCGTGCAGAAAAAATCCCACAAAAATAGGGATTTTCCACTGAGAGTCTATTTGCGCCAACACACCCTTCTCTGATTCCTCTCTTTACAACAACCCAAGCCAAAGCCAAGGCATGTGTTGCCAACCTCCACATAACTTAGTCTGTAAGGGTCCATATGCCGTCCATGTACCGCCGTCAAAATGCAAGCCTGATCAATGGGGGAGGTCAGACTTGTGTTTTTTATCTCGCGCAAAAAAAATCCCACAAAAATAGGGATTTTCCGCTGAGAGTCTATTTGCACCAAAGAACTAAAAAAAGAAAAAAAGAGGAACACATGGAATGTAAATAGGCCCTAACTTTCCGTTTCCACAGAAACGGGCTTGCACAAAAGTGCCCTAAGGTGAAAAGCTCAAAATATCTAGCCATCTTGTGAGGAACAAAAAATTAAAAAATGATCAACGTTCCTTTTCAAAACATAGAAAACTTTTTGAAGAGAAACGTTTTAGGACTTGAGGCAATCTAAAGTAAGAACTTGTTAGACATTGCCATCCAACATAATATTTCAAATCTAGCCTCTAAGGTGAAAAACTCAAATTATCTAACCATCTTGTGAGGAACAGAAAATTAAAAAATGATCAACATTTCTTTTCAAAACAAAGAAATTTTTTTGAAGAAAAATGTTGCAGGACTGAGGCAATCTAAAGTAAGAACTTGTTAGACATTATCATCCAACAATATATCACAAATCTAGCCTCTAGAGGGGCACCAAAGATATCCAAAAGACTCAAATGAAAATGGAACAGTGGGTTTCGACACGAGAATGGAGGGAAAATTCCAAAACATCCCAAGAGAATTGAACCCTTTTATGATGTGTTTATCTTTCTTGTTTTTAAGTACTGTGTTTTTTTTAAATGAATCTGATACTTGATTGCTTTCAAAAAGAAAAAAAGAAAGAAAAAAAAGAAGAAAGTGAAACTATATATACTTTGATCCGTGAAAGTGGAACTATATAAATAATAGATACATAAATATATATATATATATAAATAGAATATATAGGATTGACCTTTAACATTATGAAAACATGGACAAGTATTGGAGTATTCTTGTTACATAGAGGATCCAGTAAAGTGCATCCAATGAGATTGCTACCACATCCATACAGAACTAAGTATAAAATTGTTAATGAGATCAGAAACTAAATTTTCCTTTTTTTTACAACAGAGGGTGTCCCATCCCTTTGGGCCGGACTAGTCCCTAAGGCCCAGGGGGAGCCGAGTAATTAGGGCCTGTCAATTTAGCCTGTTGAAATGGGTATCCGACTTGGCCCGGCCCTACCCAAGCCCGAAAACACAGGGCTTTTAGAAAAATCTTAGCCCAGTGGGCTGGACTTGGACAATTATTTAAAAGCCCGTCTAGACGCGGCTTGGCTCGGCCCAGTCGCAAAGTTATTTTACTAATTTTTAAGTATTTTTCCGAAACTACAATCTACCAGCCTCATGGTCCAAGTAATGAACACCTTCCAACTGTACTAATATACACATTTCTTCGATCCTTTACTAACCAGTATCCACTAATCTTCTTCCATGTCCCAACAAAGTTTCACATGAATGAGCACATGATCCACCATTTCTTCATCCAATCCACAACTAGAACAACTTATATAATAATAAAAATGGTGATAGCATTTTGGCTACTGCATGATCGAACATTATTATTCAATTGCTGCTGCTGTTCTTCTTCTTGTTGTTGTTGCTGTTGTACTACTGTTGTTGGAAAGTTATAGAAGCAAGCAGTTTCATGAAAGCCGTGAGAGGTAAAATCCTAGTAGTAAGAAACCCAATATCTATAATAGTGGATGGGTTTAAAGATCGGTGATAGTATAGAAATAATTAGAGAATGTTGATCTTATCTTTAAGATCATGTTGAAGCCCGGGCCCAGCCCGAGCCCGCATGGGATGGGATTCAACATAGGCCCGCTCAATTTAGGGCCGGGATTGGACAACCCCTGGCAAGCCCGTCCAATATTCAGGACGCGATTGGACCACCCATGCCCAGGCCCAGCCCGGCCCATTGGCAGGCCTAGGTAAATCCCCTGTGGCCCCAGTGTGATAGTACAGTTTCGAATCCTCCACCTCTGGGAGCAAACCGTGGTCCTAGACCAACCGATCAGTGACTAAATCCCTGTACTAATTTAGAAATGCAGGGAAACAAAAGAACCACTGCGAACCTTCGTAGGAAACCAGACCAAGCTGCACTGGTTTTGGATGTCCCAAACCACAATTTGTTTGATATTCTGGCACATGCATGTCTATCAGTTCTTTGCACCAATAGCAATATGAAACTCAGAAAATGCTTGAAGTAGGGGACAATTATCTTCAGTTTTCTTCCTAAAATAAATACCAGAAACTGACATTGCTAAGTGCTAGCCATGTAAGATGGAATACTGATAAAAAAAGGTTCAAGGTGGAAATGAAAGGGAAGAAAACAGCCCAACTAAAGCCCAATACCAAAATACTTAACCAACTAAAGCCCATTACCAAAATACTTAACAATCTTTATTTGGAGTCAGTCAAATGCACCGCAAGTACTTAGAGATGCATGAAGTATATGCATATTACTGTTTATGTGTTTGTTTCTAACATTGGACAAATCAGTCCGTGAAGTCATATTTTTGTGAACTCATGATTATAGAAAACACAAATAAACTAACTTTCAATTCAAAGAAAAATGACTTACCTTTACCAATAAAAGAAAAAGGAGATTAGCTCTCGTCATCTGAACTGGGACTATCCAGCTGCCGCTCCTTAACTGCAGAAATAACCAGTTGCCGGGGATCTGGAATGGGCGGCATTATTGGAGCTTCCCTGTTTCTCGGTGTCATTGGTGTCTTCCTTGAGGCTTCTTTCACCTCTTTGCATGCCTTATCCAACATGATCAGGAAATCCCGCACAATCATGAACAGGCGCAAGCCCTCATCCTTTGCAGTGCTCCCATGGAAATAATCAGTTGTGTTCTTCACCAAAATCCGTATTCTCTTCCCTTCCCCAAGTAGCCAGGTAATATCAACATCTGCATGCTCGATAAAGCTCTTAACTGTTTGGTAGAACCCAGTTTCCTGGTCCACATGCCATATCTCGGAGTTTAGAAACCCCTTCATCTTCACCAACCCATGTCCAAGGTTTGCAACAGCACCTGTTAAGGCATCAATATCTAAGACAGCTGCCTTCTTGACATATTTGAGCTCTCCATCCAAACCAGCAACCACCTGAAGGCCAAGGCTACGGTAGTGGTCTCCCATTCCATGAGGAGAACTGGCATCCACTAAATCATCTGAATTCACACTAGAGGTGCTTCCACTCTCTCTGGCGGCACGTGCAGCACGCACACCTTCCGTGCGGATTATCTCTTGGACCACGAAGTGCAGGAGAGTTGTCTTGCCATCAGCTCCTTTGACATCCGCCAATTTTAGAAGTGTATCAAGCTTGAATGCATGTGCACCCCCACGAAATGTGCCATCATTCATGCGGTTTCCAGTTTTGAGGACAGCTTCTAACAGCTTCAAAAACAGCCTACTGCTTCTGAGTTCTTTGCAAGCTAGCTGTTATATTAAAAAGTGAAGTGGGGCAGACTGTCAACAAATTGTGTGATCATAAATAGCAATCATATATGTAATGACATGCACCAGAATAAGCATAGAAGAAATTTTACAGTGTGTGTTAGAGAGAGAGAGAGAGAGAGAGAGAATTTAAGTGTGCCCACATTTACATTAAGGTGGAGTTAGACAAACTATATTAGAGGACTGTGCAATTACTAACCAGCAATTAAATGTGAAAACACATGCACCAAAGTGGGCTAGAATCACAATTACATTGAGGGAGACAGAAAGGAAGTTCAGAAGGGCCAACATTTACATTAAGAAGGTGTAGTGAGATGGAATATATTAAAAATTTGTGCAATTACTAACCAGCAATTAAATGTAAAAAAACATGCAACAGAGTGGACTTTAAGTAAATTTACATTGTATATGCCATCTTGGATTAAAATCATGCTTGCAGTTGCTGTTGCGGTCAACCTTAAAAAATGATACAATGTGGTGGCGCCAGCGACTACTTTTTTACCCTAAAAAATTTGAAAATATATCCAAAAAACTCAGAATATTGGGAAATGCTAGAAAACAATTTTTTTTTCATTAGTACACACTATAAAGCTAAATACTGTCCCCCTAAGTCATGACATCCTGCACCGCTGTCTCGTCTAAAACAGTTTAAAGTTTGTTCATAATTAATAACTAAAAATATCACAAATTTTGTAGAATGCAAACACAATTATGAGCTATCTAGTAGTGTTAAATACCTAAACATAAGAAACATGTTTCAAACTTTTTCTTCAAAACTCAAGATCCAACTTGCTTCAACTATTTCTAAGCTATTTAGAGAAAGGATCTTGAAAAAAAAAAACCTCAATAAATGACCTCAAAATGCTTACCTATAAGGTCTTGGTTAAATTCCTTGGTTTTTGCTGCAAAGAAATCTGTCAAAATCTTGTACTTTGGTTGCGGTTTAGTGGAAAGGGTGGTTGGAGGAGCCTCTTTGCTTGCGGTGCTTGTGTTTGGAAAAGAAGAAATGAAAGAAATGAGGGAGAAATGAAGCTTTTAAGAAAAGGATCGTTGGATGATATTTTCAAAATATTCGCCCCCATATCGGCTTAGACTAATATTTTCAAAATATTTTAAGTAAGCTTTTCAAAATTTTGTTTTGGCAATATTTTGATATCCATGATCGTGGTCCATTAAAATGCAAAATATCGTCATGGTGACCACTGGTACCAGTTTGCACCTGTTGATAGGAGCTGGTATCGGCCGATATTTTCAACCATGATATTGCTAGTGCGTGTTGTGTGTGTGTGGGTGAATACCATATATTCATGTGACTTTGGCTAAATTACCCTTACAAATAATAATTTCTTTATAGTATATAGATATTTAAGCTAAATTTATATTTTTTTTCACAGTATCTGCCTTGCTTAATTAGGTGTGATCTCACCTTGTGCCTCAGGCTGAAAGGGCCCTGATATCATGTATGCCCCTTGATACCAATTATGAGAGGTTTTTTTTTTTTTACAGTTTCTGCATCGCCCAACTTGCCAATGCTCTCTCTCTCTCTCTCTCTCTCCCTCACACACGCGCGCGCGCGCATCTAGGCACACGTGTTGCACTTCAATTCATTGGAATGATTGTGGTGGTGCGATAACCCGACATGGAAAATTTGTGTTCTGGATTCTTGTTTTTCCATAGTTTTCAATAGTCCACATTTTTCTCTATTATGTGGAATAGTTCAGGACTCCATTTTCCTAAACTACTCACATTTTCTTTTCTTCTTATCTCCAGACAATTGGCAAAATAGGTCCAATATGAATCAGGCTTATTAACTCCAACATGGCCAGCTTTCTTTTCTCGCTGCAGAGAAGTTCACCTTTAATGTATTGGGTGGTACAATAAGAGACCACGTTCTTCACATTTTTCTTTCATTTACAAACACTGATGGTGCATTTGATTTCCTCCTAGAGGCCAGTGAAAAGAATGTTCAACTTGTACTTAAATACGCAGCTTGCAAATTCAGGTAGAAAGCCAGTTCTCCTATTTTATAAAAGGTGCTGCCCAAAAAGGTTGTGTGTCCAATATGCTTGCTATTAGTGGGTGTCAAAATGCACCTTTAATTTGCAACTCCAAGCATGAAGGAAAAGACTGAAACAGACAAATTGGAATTAAATTAAAGAATCTAATTCTAAGAGACCAGAGACTTGCCTCTATTGCTGCAAAAGACTCCTTGATGCTTGACACTTCCTCTTGCAGAGAGCCCATGAAAAGCAGTGCATCTATCCGTTTATAGGCAAATGGAATAAGTACCAAAGCCTTTAGGAACCTCTCAGCAGGACCAAGTTGGGAAAGCTCCCCACTATATAGCTGAAGTTTCTGTTCTTCTTCTGCGGTTGGTGACATCTTCAATAGCGTTTGGAGTAGTTCCATAGGAAGTTCAGTTCCTGATAATGAAGATTATGACATTAAGGTGATGAATTGAAAATATATCTAAATAAGATTTTCAATAACAAGTCAAAAGAAATTAGCTTCAATTCCAGCTGTCACCGTTGGATTGCAAAGGATCAGACAGGATAGAATAGATCTGACCATTTAATTTAGCAGGTAATCAAGGTTGAAACTTATAATATGATTATGGAGCGATTGCACGCTCTGAATGTCAAGAAATACATAATGATCTCCAAATAATGAGTTCATGTGAAAAATAAGGCAGTATGTTAACAATAATTTATAAATTTGGCCGCCCAACCCCACCGCCCCCCCGAGCACCGGGTGAGCACTGTTTCTTGTGGGGCCTCACCTAGGGATGGGACCAGGGGGTATCGAAAGATCTCTCTCCTCCCCACTATGGTGATGGAGGCTTGAATCATCATCCCAACCACTTGATCAATGGCTGACAAGTTTTCACCGTCCAAAACAAGTACATAGTCGATCCAATAGTCCAGCCCACTTGGATGGGTGCCAAACTTGGGATTGGTGACTATTGGGCGGGATCCTTGTTTTATAGTCCATCCACTCAGATGGATCACAAGGTGGGGCCCCACTAGGTATTTAGGCACGTAGTGCTTTCCTTATTGTGAGCACTGGTGCTCACCTGAGGTTTTTCCTATAAATTTAGCTTCCGTAAGTCAATTGGTGTAGCATTGATTTATTAAGAATGAAGCCTCAAAATTTAATATTTGACTTCTTAGTTTTGCAATATGATCACTCTCAAGCTATCAATAAAAAGGATTCCCCTACAAATAAATACTAAAGTTAGGCATGGGGTCAATCATTTTGGACAGATAAAGAGAATATATAATCCACCATGATTATTCACCTAATCACCTTTGAAATCACCAAAAGGCAAAGCCCTCCTATAAGATTAATTAATAGGCTGATTCTTTGGAGCGTAATGTATTTGTTCTCTATAATATAGTTGCTAGCATACTTATGTGGACATCTGAACATACTCAGATGTTGCTCTAGTCACATAAAAGCAAATCACTCCCCCTGTCTTGCGTTGGAAGAACCCCTTTCTAAGATAACCATGACAAAGGAGGATTCCATGGTGCACTTAGGAGGTGTTTGTGCAAAGCCCACTTCCGCAGAAATCAAGAAATCCAGCACCTCCTTCTTGCCGTTTGGTGTAACAATGAAAACAGGAGGAGGAAAATGGCTTTTAGGAACTTTTTCTGCACTAACGGGGATCCAGACTTCCTACCTATCTAGGAAGGAAACTGGTGCCGCAAAAGAGGAAACACGGGGTTTCCTCTTCCGGAGCTCCGCAAAAAAGACTCCTTAATGCTCCCTAACTGCCAATTCTTCCACTTCTTTAAGTGGTTTTACACCCATCTGGATTTTTGAAAATACCATCTTTACTATGATGGAATTATTGCAAATGCTAGCCGGACCTACCTATCCTGCTCCCGGACCATCAATTTTGAACTTTAAGAAACCATAGGGTCGTTCAACCCATATCTTGAGCATCTTATTGCAGACATTGTCACTCAACGCGAGAGTAATGCTCTAAGTCCTAAGCAAGTAACCTCTTTTGATATTATGGCACATTTTTTTTTAGAAAACAAATTATTATGGCACATTTCTCTAACTGAAACTTGTTTAACTGTCATCCACTTGATAATATCAAGCAAGGACCCTATCAACTTCTCCTCTTACAAAATAAAGCATAATACAAGGGATGTCAAAGAGCTCAGCCAGCTTGTAAGCTGGTCGGGCTTGAGCTCTGCTTGTGTGCTACCAAGCCAAGCTTAAGTTGACGCAATTAGCTAACAAGCCAAGCTCGAGCTGGAGTTCATTAGGCTTGGATCAACCCCATTAGATCATCCTAACCCATTGATCTAAGGCCCTCAAGATTAGTGGAAAGTTTAAAAAAAGGGCCATCACCAGTTCAAAAAAGCCGTGTTATGAAATGGTAAAAGCATATGGCATTACTTTATTTTCAATATAACAATCATAATGGTCACAGTCTAAAAAAATGTGAAAATAATGGTCTATAAAGACCATTATTTTGAATATAACGGTCATAACGGCCATGACTGTTGTTATAACAATCAAAATATCGGCTGATAATGATTTTTTTTTTTTTAATTTCCATTCCCCTTCTTTCTTTCACTTCTTTCATTATTTAAACCATTTGAGGAGCTTCCTAAGATTGTGCTAGAGCTTCCTAGGCCTCTTTTTTCACCAAAACTCAAGCGACTTGTAAGATTTTGGTGGATTCTCATATGAAGGTTTCTTCCCTCCCCAACCGCAATACTCCTATGTCCATACTCCATTGTTTAAATTAATTTATTCATTTTAATGTAGTAGTAAATGTTAGTTGAAAGTTAACTCACTCTCAACTTACTTGGTGATTGAGTAATTGAGCATGTCACTATTTTTTTTATAACCCAGGGTATCTCCCGCCCAGCCCAACTTTTGAGCCTTTGGCCCCGAGCCAAGGGGCACTCGATTCTGGACAGCCGAGAACTAATCCCTAGAAGCACAGCAAACCTTCCTATCCACAACCACCAGGTAAAACTACAGGCGGTGGCCAATGAAGGTAGGTGTCAAACACAAGACCTCTCCGCTTCCTGAGGCAGAAAGTCCTTGGCCAACTAAGCTACCACTAATTGGTTGAGTATTTTACTATTACTAGTTTCTTACTTTAAGTGTCTAACACTAATGGTTTGTTCAAAATTATGTTTGCAATGCATACTGTAAAATTTGTAACATTTCAATTTTTAACTTATTTTAATATATACATGTAAATCTATTTAATTTAGAACAGACTTTACATGATGTTATGACTTAGGAGACCGATATTTTGCTTTAAAGTGTTTACTAATGGGAAAAAACAATGTTTTCTAGCATTTTATATTATTCTAGGTTTTTTTTTATATTATTTCAGATTTTTTGGGGTAAAATAAAAATGCGATTTTCAGGTTTTCTAGACTTTATATACGATGGCTGCGAACCCTGACGCGATGCCACATTATAACAGTTTTCAGGTTCGATTGCGATGTCAACCGCGATTTTAAACCATAATTTAGAGACACCATTTTTATTTATTTATTTTTGGATTGCCATTACAAACAATATGATGTGTCAAATTTGGGCTTTTGCGGGTGGGGAGGGGCGTAGTGGTACTTGATCATAGGAAGGCCGGGTGTCCTGAAAAATAGTAAAATAGAATGGACTTCACATAAGAACAGTGTGGATGGTTCTCAACAAAAAAAAATATATATATATGGGAAATATTCAAGTGAGAAATAATTCTCACCTATTATATGAAAACTTTTTTGCTAGGCCCAAGGATTGGCACACATCCAAATGGACTGAACCGTTGGATCGAGGGTTGAATATTTTTTTGAATATGAAGCCATTAAACTTGTGGGCCACGGATGAAGGGGTTAGGGGCATGGGTTCGAGGACAAACTTGATACTTAGGGTGGTCTCACATAGATCTTTCCATCCCCCCTGGTCCCATCCCTAAATGGGGCCAAGAATTGGGCCTCACAAAAAAGCTCTCACATAATATGTGAGAACAGTTCCTACCTGAATATTACCCATTAACTATTGGTATGATATTCAAAAGCAAGACGACTCATAATGATGAGTTGGCATGCTTCCATTGGATGTAAAACTTGGGAAAAAATGCCCCTTTTTAGAGTGGATGTTTTCTAACATTTTATAATATTCTAGGTTTTTTTTATATTATTTCAGATTTTTTGGGGTAAAATAAAAATGCGATTTTCAGGTTTTCTAGACTTTATATACGATGGCTGCGAACCCTGACGCGATGCCACATTATAACAGTTTTCAGGTTCGATTGCGATGTCAACCGCGATTTTAAACCATAATTTAGAGACACCATTTTTATTTATTTATTTTTGGATTGCCATTACAAACAATATGACGAGTGTCAAATTTGGGCTTTTGCGGGTGGGGAGGGGCGTAGTGGTACTTGATCATAGGAAGGCCGGGTGTCCTGAAAAATAGTAAAATAGAATGGACTTCACATAAGAACAGTGTGGATGGTTCTCAACAAAAAAATATATATATATATGGGAAATATTCAAGTGAGAAATAATTCTCACCTAGTATATGAAAACTTTTTTGTTGGGCCCAAGGATTGGCACACATCCAAATGGACTGAACCGTTAGATCGAGGGTTGAATATTTTTTTGAATATGAAGCCATTAAACTTGTGGGCCACGGATGAAGGGGTTAGGGGCAGGGGTTCGAGGACAAACTTGATACTTAGGGTGGTCTCACATAGATCTTTCCATCCCCCCTGGTCCCATCCCTAAATAGGGCCAACAATTGGGCCTCACAAAAAAGTTCTCACACAATATGTGAGAAGATCTTTCCATCCCCCCTGGTCCCATCCCTAAATGGGGCCAAGAATTGGGCCTCACAAAAAAGTTCTCACATAATATGTGAGAACAGTTCCTACCTGAATATTACCCATTAACTATTGGTATGATATTCAAAAGCAAGACGACTCATAATGATGAGTTGGCATGCTTCCATTGGATGTAAAAATGGGGAAAAAATTGCCCCTTTTTAGAGGGGCATTCTATAGAATTTCCCATATATATCTATAGGGTAATATTCGGGTCCCCAAAGGTCCCATTTGGGAATGGGACTAGGGGGGATGGAAAGATCTATGTGAGACCACCCCAAGTATCAAGTTTGTCCTCAAACCCATGCCCCTAACCCCTTCATCCGTGGCCCACAAGTTTAATGGCTTCATATTCAAAAAAATATTCAACCCTCGATCCAACGGTTCAGTCCATTCAGATGTGTGCCAATCATTGGGATTAGTGACTATCAGGGGGTTCCCTATTGGTTGCAAGGTTTGGATGGGTTGTTAGTTAGGCCCCGCAAAAAAGTTCTCATATAATAGGTGAGAACTAGTTTTCACATGAATATTTCCCATAGTTAATAGCTACTCACGGCTCCCATGTCAGTACACGTTCATCTTTTTCTCTTATTCTTTAGATAAATTTGGGTAGAGATTTCTTACGAAGGATAAGTCCTTAGATCTAGTTGGAATCAATCTCTACTCTTTTAAAATATATAATGTAACAAGAGTTAGCCCCCACTATCCCATTATAAAAATTTATTCAGAATTTTGGTATTGTTTATCCTACCATCCCTTATACTAGTAAGTAGTGGTCTCCATAAGTGGCAGCCCCACAATCACATTATGAGAATTTATTAAAATTTTTGAATATGGGGCCCACTAGATTGATGATTGTGAAAACTTTGAAAATGGGGCCCACTTTCAACAATAAAAAAACTCATCATAACACTTTCACTATAGGATAAAATTGTGAAAAGTTGCTCTCTTCGAGATAGTCTTGGCGTCTTTAGAGAGAGAGATTAGGAGTTATTCAGAGATAATCTTGGCGTCTTTAGGGAGAGAGATTAGGAGTTATTTAGAGATAATCCTGGTGTCTTTAGAGAGAGATTAGGAGTCAGTTAGAGAAAATGTAGGAGCCCATGTAGAGAAAAAATAGGAGATTAATCGTTTTTGAGAGAGATAAATGGAAAGTTGTTAAATGGGAGAAGACATACAAATTAATGCATCCTTGGATAACTCCAAGTAAACCATATCTTTAAAGATAATCTCTTCTCATTCGTCCAATAAAAGGGCGTTCTCTCTTTCAAAAAATCCAGGGCGCTGTGTAGTGCTCTTATATATATATATATATAGAGAGAGAGAGAGAGAGAGACTGAGAGACAAAAAGAGAGAGACTAAACTAATGCAAACTACATGTCCCTAACCAGCTAATCAACAGTTGGGGATGACGTATATATTATAGATTATAAATGTTTTACATAACTAAAATAAAAAATTAAACTACATTATAAATCTTACATAGAATTTAAAAGCAATTGTAAATTTCATGTTGGGCCCATGTTTGATAAATGTACTAACAATATTTTATATATATATATGGGTGTTCATGTATTGGGCCTGATTTGGCTCCTAAGTTATAGTGCTCAGGCTGGGCCTTGATTTAAATTTTTGGCCTGTTTATTATATGGTCAGGCGTAATCCTAATTGGTGGAGAGCCCAAAGCCCAGCCCAGACAAGAAATCTGGGTTTTGTACTTTGTCTAATAGTAGGAAGTTGCTGTTACTCTTCACCTTCTTTCCATTTTAAGGGGAGCCTCATTCTTCTTCCCTAATCTTGCATTTCTATCCTAATAGAACAAATCAAGGAGTAAATTAAATCTCACCATGATTTCACTCCTATCTCAATATTACAAAATACCCCTTTTCATCTTTGTTAAACAATACACAGTTGGAACCGGGTGCATAACTAAGTCAAAGAGACAATCACCTTAATTCATGAAAGTAATTTCAATCCTATCTCAATCTCACAAAACACTAATCTTTCTATTTTATCTTAATTGTACACGCTAAATTTAAATATGATTTGGGCATGGGCACAGACAAAGCTACATATTCAAACTCAACGCTCATGATTGGCTTTAATAAGGCTTGGTCAGGTCTGTCCATTTACATCGCTACATAACCCCCACTGTCGTATCAAACTGGGCCCAAGATGATTCAGTTGAAACTGTCAAACTGGGCCCAAGCCCAGTTGCTTAGGTCAAAAAGAATACACCTGTGCATTCGTTTAGTTAAGAAATTCTTTTACTATAGAATCTTTTATAATTATGTAAGTTAGGAATGATTGGTTATAATGATACTAATGTAAGCCTTGATTAAGGCAAACGGCAGTGATAAGCAATATAAGGAGAGGTTGATCCTAAGAGAGGGGGAGACATTTCCATCTCAATACTTCCTAAGGTCACATTTGGCACCGAAATCTTTAGGGAAAAGATTTTCGATTTCCATAAAGTTGTGGTAGATCCATGTTCGACAATTATAAATTCCTGAGGATTTGGATGAATGAAAATCCCCATTTGTTGGATTTTCATATCCGACCACCCCCCATAAGATTTGAAAATCCTCTTTTAAGTGGATTTGCACATAGATCAAGCTTCGTAGCGGCCGATATATTGGTCGTGGCCGCCAATGCCGCCATGCTATTTTCTATTTATCGCCAAACGAGCCGTATCTGCCACTACGCATGCGTAGCGGCCGATACATACCGCCACGCAACGTGGCGGCCGCCACGTAGCAGGGGGTTTTAAAACCCCCCAATTCGTCCCTGTTGCTCACTTTCCCCTTCACTTGTTCACTTCTCTCACTTTTTACATCTTCTCCTTGCTATGAAACCTCCCAAAGTGCTGTATTTTCAAGATTTTACAATTTTAGGCCCACAAGATCCACAAGGACCACAACAAAGTGACAAACAAACATCAAAACAAGGTAATCAAGATTCTAGGTATGTACTTTTTTCTTTTAGATTTTTTTTAGTAAGTTGACGTTTGAGATCACATTCAAATAATCTCTTTCTAACTACTATAAATGCTTCCTTGTCTTGTAATATTGTTAGATCTATGTTTTCCTTTGATGATGCACACATATTTTTGGGTTTTTTTTTTTTTTTTTTTTTGCTATTTTTTATTTTCGGATTTATTAATTTTTTGAAAAAAAAAATGTGAATACTCATGGACAACCCATGAAACCACTTGGAAATGCATTCTAAATGATAGATCTATGTTTCACATAGATCAATCCATCACATTTTGAATGTTCATTGATTTTTCTCTATTTTTTATTGTCGGATTTATTTATTTTTTGAAAAAAATAATGTGAATACTCATGGACAACCCATGAAACCACTTGGAAATGCATTCTAAATGATAAATCTATATTTCACATAGATCAATCCATCACATTTTGAACGTTTATTGATTTTTCTCTTTTTTTAATTTTCGGATTTATTTATTTTTTGAAAAAAAATAATGTGAATACTCATGGACAACCCATGAAACCACTTGGAAATGCATTCTAAATGATAGATCTATGTTTCACATAGATCAATCCATCACATTTTGAATGTTTATTGATTTTTCTCTATTTTTTATTTTCGGATTTCTTTATTTTTTGAAAAAAAATAATTTTTAATATTTGAATACCAATCAAATGTCTTGAAAATGGTTCCTTGATTTGAGATTTATGTTTTCCATAGATTATTCCAACATATATTGCTTGTTTTTTTTGACTTTTTAAATTTTTTAATTTCGGATTTTTGTTATTTTTTGGAAAAAAAAATTTTTTTAATAATGGAATGCCAATCAAATGTATTGAAAAATGCTCCTAAATGTTATATCTATGTTTGGCATAGATCAATCCAACATATGTTTGTCATTTCCTAATTCTATTTTATTTTCTTATTTTCGGATTTTTAAAATTTTTGAAAAAAAATTGTAATTTAAGTAATGAAATACCACTTAAATGTCAAGAGAATGATTCCTAAGCATTAGATATATGTTTCCTCTAACATGTTTCTTTGTTTTTTTAATTTTTAACAGACTACTTGTTCATATTTAATTATTTATAGCCAGGTATCCAGTCTTCTATTGATAACTTAAAATGCCTCGTGATATTGATCCCGCATGGAGCTTTGGTGAGGCAGTTGAGAATAACAGGTTGAAAATCAAATGCAAATTTTGTGGGAAAGTGACCAATGGGGGCATTACAAGATTCAAGCACCACTTGGGCCACATTTATGGCAATGTTGCTGGTTGTACTGAAGTACAAAGGGAAGTCAGGGAACAAATGAAAGCTTTGGTTGGCCAAAACAAAGCTAGAAAAGTAGAGATAAAAGAAAAAAGGCGGCAAGATGTTGATGCTGCCCGTTACGAAGTATTTGGGGATGAATACTTTGATGAGGAAGATGCACAGATGGAGGCTGCACGCCGAGAGTCCATCATGAGTCAACAAGAAGAACAGGAACGTCGTGCATTTGCTGCAAGCAAATATTATGATGCAGGGGGCTCATCTACCGTGCCAAGGCAGCCAAGCAAAGGCATTGCGGGGGCCATGCGTAGGGCATTTAGCACCCGGGAACGGGATGTTGATGTAGAAATTATCTCTACTAGAAGACCAGTTCCTCCCCCTTTTGATCCTCTAGCCCATAGAAAAGAGGGAGATAGACAACAAAAAATATCGAGTGTTATGAAAGAGGTAATGAAGGCTGCAAGAGATAGGTTAGCCAAAGCTACAGCAAAATGGCTAATTCATAAGAACATACCACTTACAGCAGTAGATTCCCTATATTTCCAGACTATTCTTGATGTTGCCGCCGAAGCTGGGCGGGGTATACAGGCGCCCTCCGTATATGATGTGGGCACTAAATACCTTGAAGAAGAATATAGAGAAATAAAGGCTTGGGTGGAATAGTTTAAGCCCATGTGGCAACAAAATGGTGTTACCATCATGTGTGACGGGTGGACCAGCGGCACCCAAACACAATTAATAAACTTTTTGGTGTATTCAGTTGCTAGGACCGTCTTTGTGAAGTCCGTTGATGCAACTGAACATAGACGAACAACCACATATATATACACTCTTATGGATAGAGTTGTAGAAAGTATGGGAGAGGAGCACATTGTACAGATTGTTACAGACAATGGCGCCAATTTCAAGAAGGCAGGTCAGTTATTAATGGACAAGAGGACCCATTTATTCTAGACCCCATGTGCAGCATACTGCATAGATCTCATCTTGGAAGAAATTGGAAGGAAGACAAAAGTGGCTTCACTGATCAAGGCATGTAGAGGAATTACAAGATTTATATATGATCATTCATGGGTGTTAGGCTTGATGAAAAGATACACAAATAACCATGCCTTGGTGCGTCCAGGATTAACTAGGTTTGCAACTCATTTTCTGGCTATGGAAAGTCTTGTAAGGTTTAGAACGGAGCTGATTCAGATGTTTGTATCAGAAGAATGGCTTCTTTCGAAATGGGGCAATGCAACTAGTGGTCCGGGGTTCGAAGTCCCAAACCTGATGAGGGACAATAAATTTTGGAAGAAAGTGAGGAAGGTATTACAGGTTTTTGAGCCTTTAGTTAAAGTGTTGAGGCTTGTAGATGGTGATGACAAACCGACAATGGGCTTTATATATGAGGCAATGGATCGGGCAAAGCAAGCCATTATGGAAAATGTTAAATATCACGATAAATATATAAAAATTATTGATGCCCGTTGGAACGATCAGTTGCACCATCCATTGCATCCTGCAGGTAATTAATATATATCTTTAATACCTTTTGTTTTTCTAACTAATGTATTTATTATCTTGTTTGCTCACAGTACATTCTGCATATTTTTAATGTAGGTTATTTTTTAAATCCCGAATTCTATTACCGCAATGCCGAACTACATACCGAAGCAATAGATACGGACTTGCGGGTAGGATTACGGGAGGTATTAAAGAGATTGTTAAACCCAGATGATCAAATTGATGCCATACAAGAGGTGAGTGGGTGGTTACTTAAGAGAATTTAATTATGCTACCAAGTGCCAATTGCCATACATGCAGTAGGGGTTTACTGATTTATTTCTCATTTTCACTTCGTAGATCTCTATATATACACAAAGGAGAGGAACCTTTGCTGACCCTCTTGTGCAACGATCGATTGGAAGGATGCCACCTGGTATAACTATGAACAAAAGACCCCACCCAATAGTCTTGATCTTTATATCTTAATTGATTAGAAGGACTTGAGGGTTACGAATATCTAATTTTCTTTATTTATTTTTAGCATTTCAGCTGATTGGTGGATGAATTATGGAGAGAGTGCTCCACATCTAAGGAAAGCGGCTATTCGCATCCTTAGTCAGACTACAACATCTTCCAACTGTGAGAGAAATTGGAGCACTTTCTCCTTGATCCACACGAACGCCAGGAATTGGCTTACCATGCACAAACTCAACAAGCTTGTATACTGTCATTACAATCTGAAGTTGAGAAACAGAACTAGGGAGAGAAGGGCAAGGGATGATCCTGCTTATTGTCCTATTAATTTAGATCACATATTCAGAGATGACGATCCCTTACTCCCATGGCTAGCCGAGATAGAGGATCCACTGCTAGATTCAGATCCGGTTTTTCAGGGAACGGTTCAAGAGTTGATAGATGAGGATATGGGTGAGGCGCCTGCAGAAGGTCAACCACCTCAAGGAGAAGATACCAGTAGGACTAGGAGGAGTGGGAAAGAACCTGCTCATATTGGATCTTCTTAAAAAGCTAGTTCCACCAGTGTCTCTTCGAGTAGCCATGGTGGAACTGGAGGAGGAGGAGACAGTGGGACAGGTGGTACTAGTGAATACTATCAACATGATGAAGACGATTTCGTTCCTGTAGAGGAAGTGCATGAGTTACCTCCATCTGGAAGATTTGATCCAAGCCGTGGTTATCAACGGCGCCGAAAAGACTCACCACCTGGGGCTGGAGGTAGTAGTGAACAAGGAAATATGGGTGGAGAGGTTGGTGGACAACAAGCAGCTTCATGGACTGATTCATGGGACCCCAGGTACGGTGGACAAGGACTCTCACAATATTTTCTATATGGTCAAGTGCAACAAGGAGAAGAAGAGTCTTCAACTTCAAGGTCCTACTCATATGGATATGGACCATATGGTGATTATGGTGAAATGCAAAGAAATCCACCTCCACCTCCTGTAAGTTCCTATGATGCAGCTGCCTTGTTTGGATTTATGGATCCCAATTCTCATCAATATCAAATTCAATATGGTGCTAACAGAAATGATAACAATGATGGGGATGAGGATAACCATGGCGCCTTGAATCTTGGTAGACATTCCTTTTGGTGGTGATTAAGGTATTCCTATTTCCTTCACTAACTCTCTAGTCTCTACTCTTTGTCATTTCTAAATTGGTGTTGATTGTTGATTTTAAATGTTGATTGTTGATCACTCCATAGTTCATTCACCTGATTGAATTTGAACCTTGAATGCTGAAGTATTGATATTTGATTGTTCAATGTTCACTAATGAGTAATGACCTAACTCTTAAGTCTTATGCCTTTATTTCATGTTCTAATTTTTTTTGACAAGCTTTACATTACTTTCTAAGTTAGCATGACTAAGAAACATGAATACATGTGAAAAAATAAATTATTACTATTAGTTTCTATTTATACAGCGATACAGGACCTCATATATTGAGAGCACCGCTACGCCCCTTTTCTTACTTACTTTTGCAAAAGAACCACATTTTCTTTCATTTTACAATTTTTTGGATTTTCTAGAATTTTTTCATATTTTTTGGGCGATTTTTTCAAATCGCACCGCTACGCCACTACGTATCGCCCGCTTCGTAGCGGTTTAGCAACGGGCCGCTACGCTCGTCGCTACCGCTATTTTCATTCATCCTTGGATTTGCACACCTAACCATATTTGTCTTAGTTATATGTATTGATACACACCAATATCAATGTGAAATCCTCGACTATACAAATCCCTAGCAAGGAATCTTTGTTCCAGTGGTAGTGAAGAATCATTGGATCTATGGATTCCTCGCCTGTTACCAAACGTGCCCTTACTGTTTTTTGGTTTCTCTCCTCCTACCTAGAGATTCATCGAATGTCATGGTATCAGAGCTTCGTATTGTCAAGGATCAAAGTTCTGGTTTCAACCTTAGACTCTTTTCTAAGGCTTAACAGAGATCATCACTCACTGTCTTGAAGGAAATAGATCAGGGATCTGTTTTGTAGCAGCCGAGCCTCATCCAGCACTCATGGTTTCTGTAGATCATCTCTGATCTACCATGGCCCACCTGTGATCATCAACCTGCTCATTCAGTCACTCCAGCCAGAGTCACCCACTGTTCCTTGGTGGCCCAAGATGATACAGTTGAAACTATCAAACTGGGCCCAAGCCCAGTTGCATAAATGCCTCACCTGTATATACTTGGTCAAAAAGAATAAACCTGTACATTCTTTTAGTTAGGAAATTCTTTTACTGTAGAATCTTTTATAATTATGTAAGTTAGGAAGGATTTGTTGTAATGATACTAATGTAAGCCTTGATTAAGGCAGTGATAAGCAATATAAGGAGAGGTAGATCCTGGGAAAAGGGGAGACATTTTCACCTCAATACTTCTTACTGTTTTTTGGTTTCTTTCCTCCTACCTAGAGATTTATGGAATGTTATGTCAGTAATGCTTTCCATGAGATGTGCTCCCCTTAAAGAAATGAAACACTCCAGTTCCTACACTACCACATTGTCTTATAATCTTTCATAAAATTGCTACACCATAATAAGAAGAGAAGACGGTTCGGAGTCTGATCTTAGAAGTCACAATGGAGATAATGGTGGCGAATGAAGTTATAATGGAGATATTGAATGACCTTACCATAAATAGTCACAAAAACCTTTACAATGGGATAACCCCAACACTCGAGCACTTTGTATACCACTAGTTGATTGAGAAAGAAATAGGAATTGTGCACATTCAATATCAAAATAAAAAGCCAAAAGAGCCGTCTCAATCACCCAAACATGGGCCTCACATCACATTTATCAACCCAAGGTTGATGAACATCATCCATCAATGCATGACCACCACAACAAACCTATCTTTGCCACAAGCTACTCATGAGAGAGAAAGAGATATATATATTACCTTCTAGAAGTGCATCGTTAACTTCTTCTATTGTCACATTCAATGCCCGTAAAAGAATTGATAAATTTTGCGCCTTCTTAGGATCAAGAATTTGAACATATTGGCTAGGAGAATCAATGGATGTCAATTCCTTATTGCGATCACCTTTATGTTTATTGGTAGCGCTGTAACCAAAAAGACTTTCAATCATCTCCTCATTAAACCTGTAAATTCAAAGTCAACTATTTTAGCCGATCAAACAACCTATTGGACGGATAGGTAGTGAAATGGTACAAATGTCTTCATTGTGTAAGTGATATGGTGGAGACCTTCCACCATACATATGAAACGTAATGGTGGAATGTGGATGGGGACAAGATACCAGGTCGGGCTCACCAAGGATGGACTACAGTTGAAACAGCACAAGGATTAGACAATCATAACTTAGTGGCTTAAAACCGGTACAAGAAACAATAATTAAAAATGATTAATGGTTGACATTTAATGAACACAGAGGGAAAACATGTTAACTAGGATCATGCAATCATAGTGATTTTGTAGACTGCAATCTATCCATAACTTATGATACCCAGATACTTCAAAAGAAGCAACATATCATGTTGCATCATATTATCTCCATGGGGTGTATATATATGCAGGATCTGGGCATCATAGTCCATTACACACCAGGTAGATGGCCCTTATCCACCATCTCCCTGCCACAAGCATGGTGAGTGCGTGTCGAGTGTTTACTGGTGAGTAACCATCTTAGTGGGAAATGCCTATCCTACAACTTAAAATAGATTTAGAGACTTACTGGAATGATCCTGAATGAATCTGATGCCAAACCATTGAATGGTCAGGGTTTGCAAGAACTTTATCCCAGAACAATGGTTTCAACTTAGGTTTTGGAGCTTCAGCTTCACTCCTAATCCCAATGTCCTCACCTGAAGTTCCAGGATGTTGTGGTCCAAGAGGAGAAGATTGAGCCACTCTTGAAGAACTCAAATCTAGTCGTGGTGGACAAGGGGGAGAAGCAGTCTTTGGTGGTGGTGGTGGTGGTGATGGACCAGGCTTGGTCCCAGTTGGTATTGGTGGTGGAAGTGGTAGTGGGCAGAGACAAGGATTGATCCCAATTGGTGCAGGTGGTGGAGGTGGAGGTGGAGGTGGAGGTGGTGACCCAGAATGGGGAGGACCAGCTCTGATAGGTCTCATAAGAGCAGGTGGTGGTATTGATGCATTGGTATTGCTTGAAGAAGTAGAAGGCTCTGCTGAAAATTTGACTACTCCCGGATCTGCTTCCAATGATGGAGCTTCTTTAGCTATTGATAAGTTAGCAATATTAGACTCCACTGTTATGTGGCTAATCTCCACAGTTGGAACCCGCACATTTTGGCTTGGATTGGTTTTAAAAGATAAAGTTTCAAATTTCTCTTTGTTAATTGAATTTCCTAAACCAAAAGGTTTCGGAGAAGAACCTGAAAGTCCAAAAGTCATAACAATTAGAATCAACTCCAAATTAGAATCAACTCCATTCTTTAAGGGTGTGTTTGGATGTACTCCAATTTGCTGGTGGTTTAACTCTTTTGGATACCCATTCCCTCAAAATCATTAGGAGGTATACTTTTCTAACTTTTCTACAATTCTGAACAAGAAGTTTCCCACTAAATGTGACTTCTGATTTCTGCTCCACCCCAAACAATGAGCAACACAGGTAACCATTTACTCTGCCAATACTTCTGATTTGTGCCCCCAACATGAGCAGCACAGGTGACCATCTACTCTGCCAATATAATCAGATCAATCAAAATGGGGATACATCCAAACGCAGCCAAGTTTTGCAATACAAACAAAAATTGCTTCCTTACCAACAGAGAAATCACTTATGCTTACGGTGACAAGTGGCCTGTCATCCCTTTGTCTATCCCCCGATATGTTGTCACTACAACATATTCTATAGAAGCATAAGACAATTGCAACAAAAAGAAACGTCCCAGCAGTAGTTGCAACAACAGCTATAAAAACTGCCCTCTTGAGGGCATCATTCTTCTTAGATGGTCCTGGAGCAAAATCTGGACTGGTTGAAGGTTTCAAACTTGAATTACGGAGATCTGGAGGGAAAAAAGAGTGTGGGGTTTTGGCAGGAAATGAAGAACTGGTGTGTGTGGAATCAGGAGATGGTGCTGGACTGTAAGTGGGTGGTTCAACTACAGGAGCAGGAGCAGGAGCAGAGGTAGTGGCAGCTAGTGTGGTTGGGAATGATTGATCGGCTAGATTTCGTCTTGAAAAAGGGCGCCAACCAAGTAGGGATTGTACATACTGAGTAAACAAACTTTTAGAAGTGTGCTCATCTCCTGAAACAAGAAAATGAAAATTTTCTTTGCTTTGGCAGTCCAAGAAGGTCTGCCTCAAAGGGGTGGATTTCTGTATGGCACGTTCCATCAAGGACATTGCTATAGATTTCATCCCAGTAGAATCAGTGGCCATTTCTTCTGAAAGGAAAATGTCTGAATTTGTTAACTCTTCCTTTATCTGCATATAATCGATCCTGTGCGAAATACACAATTGCTCGACCTGTAGTCATAACAGAAATCCCATTTCAGTAATCTGAACACCATAAACACACCAGTAAATATATTAAATTATGAATTATCTAGGACAGAACAATTTTTAGAAAGAACAAAATGCAGGCAACAAAATTTTGCATGACAAATAATATAAATAGCTTACAAAGCCATGGGCAGCTTTATTAATTTTTGTAAGAAAAAAATTTATATGATCGACTCTATGGAAAAACATTTTAAAAGGTGGATTTACAGAATAGTCATACTCATTAAACAAGCAGTCTAAATGACCAATACAGTGGGACTAATATGATCAACCCAATCATTGGCCAACAAGCAAATGCTCCTTACTACACCTTGTCTGGCCAAGCAGTCAGCAACACCATTAACAACCTTCCTACATGATTTGAAGAAAAGTAAATTTACTTGAGACCACTAATTTTATTAACCCTACAAGCTGATATCCAAAGCTCCTTTTTTTTTTGGAAAATGGGA
This sequence comes from Persea americana, assembly GCA_029852735.1. Classification (NCBI taxonomy): domain Eukaryota; kingdom Viridiplantae; phylum Streptophyta; class Magnoliopsida; order Laurales; family Lauraceae; genus Persea; species Persea americana. The sequence continues at coordinate 56,113,024 of CM056814.1, read as the reverse complement.
AGTATATTCCAAAAGGCAAAGGGCACAAAAGAATGTGGCAATGCTCCCCATTAGCTGCAACACAAAGACACGAAGCACCGAGGGGGAGCAAACACCACAGACCCATGAGCGGGTCAACCCAAAAAAAAAACACCCACAGCTCGGGCCTACGTAGCCCACAGCCTGGGCTAGGCAAAGGAAGAGCCAAAAAGCAACTCCCAAAAAAATTAGAAATAAAACTGAACAAAAGGATCAGCTATCATCACTGTTGACTGCGTTAAAATTCCTTAGGTGCCTTGCAACTCTACTCCAACGAGATGCGAAGTCATTGAATTTGTCACAAATATAGCAGTTGAAAGCAGAAGTCAAAACTGTCAGCTTTCTTTCATGAAATCGTAGAGTCCAAGGGGAGTTTGCAGGGTGCTTAAGAGGATTTCTGATTGTTTTGCTATCTGTGTATATTGATAATTGTCCTAAGTCCTTGAGAACCTCTTTTATGATGGTAGCAGCAGCTATGAAGATGTTCCCTTTATCCACTGACTTTGTCCAGATTGGGCCTCTACTTGCATCGGTGAGGAAGCCAACAGAGTAACCTTCCTGAGTAGAGATTAGGAGGTTCCAGTCTCATGTTGAAGAGGATCTGAAGTCATGGTCTTAGATCTTCACACGAGGAGGCAAGTCCCACCATGAAGAGATGGAAGGAGAGATGTCGAGGTTGAGGAAGCAAGCTCTGCAACTGACCTGGTGAAGGGTTTCTCTGAGGACGGCATTCCAAGGCTTAGCAGAATTTCTGAAGATTCTGTTATTTCTCTCTCTCCACACTGTCCATATGAAAGCTGAGAAGCTAAGCTTTGCAAGGGTCAAATCTCCTTATATCCAAAGCTCCTTACCACCCAACACTTTAAGCAATGCATTTCAAATAATCTCCTTCAATTATAAGCTTCCCTAAAGTGATCTTTAAACTAAGAGAGCTTCAAAGCTTTCTAGGCAACTCACTTAGGAATCCTTTGAGTCCATTACCCATTGGTCATGAGGAAGTAGTTATTGAATATTTTTCATCATGCAGTGTCCGCACCCAAGGACTCTTAAGGCTTGGGTTATCTCAGTGTGCCCCTACATTAAATTTCAAATGCCACAATAGAAACGTAGAAAGGACCACCCATCTCTCCAAAAGAAATTCCTTTTACCCCGACAAATAGAAGCCTCCAAATTTATCTTGAGATTGCAAACAGAAAAACCTTAAAGCCCTTAAGCACAAATCTTGCTAAACAGCAGGTCCATAAGCTATATTATATCCCACAAGCACTTTTTCAACCATTAAAAGTTTAACAACCTTCCGAATTTCCTTTTGCAACAACTTGAACTGTTTTAAAAGTGGCTATCCAGGAAGACCCGTCCCAGTCTGCATATATGTAGTGGTCCAAAAAAATTTGCGCACTCTCACATTTTCAAAAATTGATCATGTTTTGCGAGGAAATGGCCTCTACCATGTAGAACTAATTGATATGGGTTACTTGTCAAAATCGAAATTATTCATTTAAATGCAGCAAAACCCAGTTTTCATTTCTGAAACAACACCGAAAACAACCACTACTAACAGATTAACCACAGCTAAAAGAAAAGGACGCTTCTTTAAAATAGACACATTGAAAGAAGAAAGAGAGAAGGAAACAAGAACATCGATCACACAACCTCTTCAAAGTAAAACTAATCAATGGGTTTCTTATCAAAATAGCAAACATTCACTCAAATGGAATAAAACCCAGTTTTCTCCTACTAAAACAACCAAAGTAACAAACAGATTAAACCCCAGCCAAAAAGATAACAATGAGTTCTTTAAAATAAAAAAGCATCTGAAAAACCCAAAGTATGGATCACATTTCAAAACAAAGTGACCACTTCTATCTAAAACTAACTAATGGGTTTCTTATCAAAAACGAGATTACTCATTAAAATACAATTAAACCCAGTTTTCATTTCCAAAACAACACAAAATAACAATCATAAACAGCAAAGAGAAAAACCCCAAAGTCACATTCAGTGAGAGAGACAGAGAGAGAGAGAGAGAGAGAGAGAGAGAGAGAGAGTTCTTACGACATCATCATCAATCTCTGGAATAGCTGCAATGACCGAACCCCTCCTCTGCCTCCCTGCCCAACCTCTCGGAAACAGAGCACAGACCCAAACCACAAAAACAAGAACAACACCGATTCTCCACACACCCATAGCTTCTCAAGTCGATAGAAACGCAGCACCCCTTTTCATCTAGTCAGTAGGCAACAGGTCTTACCCGTCCAAATGCTCTCGAGTCAGCCGAAATCGAGAGAATCAAATTGGGATCTTGATAAATTCTTGAGTCCCTCGAAATCTGGAGAAAATGTGGAACTGCTGGATGAACTGCAACGACTCCATCTTTTGAGTCGAGCGATCATTGAGAAATCTGTGCCGATGAGAAGATTTGGAAAGGTAAATATTTTCAAACTTTGCCTGAAAGTTCCGGTTTTTATGACCAGATTAAGAGAAAGGAGGGGTGAGAATGCAAAAAATAGAAGAAATGGAGAGCTGGAGCAGGTGTCCATTTCCGGGAAGCCGTTGAATAGGAATGATTTTTGCACAAAGAAGCTACCAAATCAAGAAATTTTGTATGTGACTGTTGATAAATTTACAGAAGACCCACCTATGCTTTTATATAAATTTTGTGTTTCCTTCAATCTATATATAATCGTCTTTGTAAATTTGAAGATCTGGGTCCGGTCCACTCATCTTAACTTAGTCAAAAAATTGAGCTTGGCATTCTGCCATTGATTACAGCCACTTTTTAATGCCTTTTACTCAATGGATGAGTGTTTTATTCTGCAGAAGATAGAAATAAAAACAACACAAAGTCAGGACCAGTAGAGAGAGAACGCGAGGGAGGTGGCTGGGCATCCACTCCAGTAAAGTGTCATGCCACTTAACAACATCCTCACAAGATCGATCAAAGTTAGCTATACCGTGTGAGCCAAATTATTGAAATCCATAGGGATATGACTAAATGGAAGCCAGCTCTATGATATCCAAAATGCAGAGTACTAATTGTACATTCATTCCTCTCATTAATAGCATTAATTACTTCAAGAGTATCTCAGAAGAGAAGTACTTAATTAAGTTGCACAGGCAAGTGATACTTTCTAAGAGCATTAAAAAAAAATTGAGGGTTAGTGACCCTACGGCTACCCACCCATGTACCCTAATGCTCTGAAAGTGACAATTTTATCATTAATCTTGCGATCTTTTATGGTTGTAGGGTATCTCATGATGCAATATCTTATAAATATAAGATGTCCAACAATATGATATCCTATGGCTTTAGTAGGATATCGCAAGATGCTGATTTTCCGCCAGAACTCAGAGGTGAAAACTGAGTTGTGCCATAGGGGCAGCTCAACCATGCCATGCTGACCTGTGAGGTTTCATTGGCTATGCCATGTCGTGGTCAGGTAGTTGGGGCTCAACCCAGCACAGCCTAAGACACGGATTTATTCGTGCCATGTTGTCAATGACTTTATGGCGCTGGTTGATTGACATAACGTCTGTCTGTGAGCATTCACCTATTTATGTGATGTAAAACACGCCTCTTCTAATTTTTCAATATACTTTTAAAAATTATTTACATAAATTGAAAGAGACTTTATGGACTTTTAGGGGTTCTTAACTTAAAATAAAGTTGAGAGTATTAAAATAAATACACAAACATTAATACTAATTTACAAAAAAGTAATAAATCTTTAATTATTTTAAGTTTTATATTTTATTTATATAAAGAGATTAAGATTTTTATATATATGGGCCGTGCTATGTCGTGCCTCGGCTCAGGCACCTTGGCCCAGCCGGCACGACTAAGGATGGCCGCGCACAGCCTAAGAATCATTTTTTCCGTGTTGGGCCTTGCTGTGCCAGGGTGGCCTAGCCCAATTTTCACCTCTACTTGAATCGAAAAGCACATTTTCAAGTGTGATATCCTAGGAATGTAGGATATCAAACAATGTGACATCCAATCATGAAAGATATCGGAAAATTTCCTTTTTTCCCCACCCGAATTGAAAATCACATTTTGGGTTCAGGCGGGAAAGGGGAATTTTGCGATATCTTACAACCATAAAATATCGCATTGTTCGATACCCTAATATCCCTAGGATATCACACCATGAGATATTCGACAACCATTGGATATTGCAAGATTAAAGATAAAATCGTCACTTTCATAACGTCTTTTCTTGTATGAACACTTCTTTAGGAATTATGTATTTTTCAATTGGGTTGTTGTACAATCATTATTCCTAGAAAAAATTAGGAGTTTGTCTCCAAAAATGAGAGTTGAAACCACTTCTTTACTTCACCAATGCCCTGGTGGGTACCCTTTACTCTATTCGTTTGAATCGAATTGAGTTTCTAAGAATTTCATGAAATATATTCATAGAAGTAGTAAAAACTGAAGAATAATGATGAAAATTCATAAATAACTATCAAATAATACCTCCTCTCATTGAAAACGATTCAAGGAGAAATGAGGGAAAAAATTAAACATCCAACTATCATGAATGAAAGAAGAAATATTAAAAATGATGGATTTTAGCAACACTTCGAGACTCTAGCATCCCATATTCTTATATTCTTAGACGGACATTGGTCATCAATTTCAAAAACTCAAGTAAAGAAAGGGCCCACATAGATCAATTAAAAAGCTAGGAATCTAAGAATCTAATATACATTGCATTTACAACCATTCTCTCTCTCTCTCTCTCTCTCTCTCTAGGAATCTAAGAATCTAATATACATTGCATTTACAACCATTCTCTCTCTCTCTCTCTCTCTCTCTCTCTCTCTCTCTCTCTCTCTCTCTCTCTCATACCATATGTATTTACTCTGTTAAAGATAAAATATTGACTCAAAGTAAAGGTGGCGATCAAATCTTTTTAAATGATAAAAGTGGTCATTTCTAAAAACTTAAATAGATCTTTTTTTTTTAAATAATTGTCTAAATTATATATGATTAATAGCTAAATTTGCTTTACGTACTATAAAAGCATTGTCTCGGATCAAAGAGGTGTCACGTTTCTGTAGGCCCCACTTGGGATCTCCCGTGGCAGAGAATTCCAACTACACAGTTTGGTATTAACAAGTGGGTCCAGTCTTATAAGAGAAAAACAGGCCCACTTGATCAAAATCCCAACAGATCAAGAGAATGATCTGTCAATGTGAGGAGGGTCCACCCCAGATTGATCATGCATTGAACCACTTGGGGGCATGGCCCGCATGGCCCCTCCAAAATCTCCAAAATCTCAATAAACCCCTTACATTTTAAGTAAATTCTATTAAGTTTTTATATATATGGTTCCTCAAGATTTTTCTTATTTTACATAATGGCCCCTCCCAGAAAAATTTCTTGTGTTCACCTCCGCATGCTGGTGGAAATATTTGGATTGGAGGGAAGCTTGGCCCAATTCATATCCTCATTTTGAACTGACTGACTCCAAATAAGTTGACCCATTAGAGGTGGTGGGCCCACTTGTATCGATTTGCAGAATATGAAGACTAGAAAGCAGCCTTGCAGATCATCCTGGAGGAAGCAGTACAAGGAAAAAAAATTAAAAAGTAGGTGAAGTGCTAGGACTGCACCAAAGTCTCCCACTAAAAAGTTAGTGGCAGTTGGGCCCACAAGGAAAGATATGGCTTGATTGGCGGCAATCTTCACGAAGTAGGTACAACTGCACCTTTTGAGGTTCCCACTAAAACCACATTTTTTCTTAGAATTAGTAGTTTATAAAATGCTTTGAATTAAATCTTAAAAGAAAAGAGTTCTTTTTATACACCCTCTTAAAGTTTTCATGATTTGGAAAAGAAACACTTGTGGTTTCAGTATTCAATGATGTGTCCTAGTCTGACATTTTAATACCTTTATATCTTAAAATTAGTAGTCTTGATGGTAACAAGCACTATATAGTTTATGTGCTAGTTTATATATATATATATATATATATATAATATAAACATGATAGCTTTGCCCTTGCGTCCATTAAATAAAATTAAGCATGTCATTATTTCTATTAAAAAAAAATACTATGGCTTTTCCTAAGTTCTAACAATCGTTCTCTCTTTATCTCTCATGCACATAAGGCCTAATCATCTTTTTTAAACTTTCATCAATTTAATAGTGCGTTGTATATGCATTAGAAGAAATTAGGGGATTGGCAGGGGCCATGTCCGCCAAGATTTATGAAAAACCTCTTTTAGTTTTAAGAAAATTTTATAATTTTTACATATGGACCCCCCCACCCCCTCGAAGGAAGAACTCCTAGGTCTACCCCTGCGTACATAGATTAGTATCAATTCTCATTAATGATCAATATTTAATTTAACAAAATAAGACTCATATTGATTCAAATAAATTTATGTAAGGTTACTCTTTTCCACCTGATGTACTATAGTAACTGTAAATGTTATATACATTAGGGAGAAAAGGTCTAATCAATAATCCATACCACTCATAAATTCAATCCATAAAAAATCTTGTAACCCACGCTTATAGTGTCATTGGGGTATAATGTACAATTCATATCATATCTTCAATTAACTTCCACTTTTATATAAATAATCTAGATTTTATAGACAAACATAAAAGGGCAATAATTGGTTATTTTTTAACAATAATAAAAAATAGATAAAAGTCCCTTTCTATATTTACTATTTCAATGAGATTAAGTTTGTTATCTATATTTATAGGTGATGGACCGGATATAAGAAATAGACTATTTCTAAATATCCATGTAGCCCTTTAAAAGCCTTTAAATTATATCTATTCCAATAAAAATAAAAAACTATTTAAATAAAATAAAAAGAAAATAGAGGAAATCACCCAAAAAATCATCTTAAATGACCATAAAACAAAAAAGGCTCCAGTAGTTCATATGACACGAAAGTGGTCCCCTGAGACCACTTTCGTTTTTTACATTAAAGTTTTCATTGAGTGACGACTTCGTTGCTTGTTTACACCTTACAAAACCCCCAAAACCCTATTTTTTCTTTCTTCTTCCCCATCGCTTTCCCCTCTCTGATGATTTCGTTGCCACCTAGCTTCTTCCTCAACGGTCCTTAATGTTGTCCCAGAGGTCATTTTCCACCATATTTTGAATTGAAGCATCTTATCACGTGAAGGTACTCTTCTTGTCTTCTTCCCATAATTTATTTTCCAAAATAACGATTTGTATGGGTTTTGTCATCTTCTTTCAATTTCTTCAAGTCTTTTTTCGATATCACATCCTAAAATTGTTAACATTCATGCACTTGACATGTTTTTCTCAATGAATCAACCCATCAATCAGCCCTTCCGTTTTCCCCCTACTTAACTGGATTAAAATCAGGGCAGTAGTAGTGTAGATAATATTGTTGGTGTTGTCCATGATCAAACCATGCCATTGCATCTTTTCCATGGTGAGTCATTAGAAGAAGTAGATGATTTTGTAGGAAAGGAACCATCAACAAAACAAAGTTTGTTTTTGGCACTTTTAGTATTGGAAGATTAAATGAATGATGTTCCTAGTAATACCAGACATTCTAGAGAGTGTTGAGAGATCCATTGAAATTCGACTTGCACCATTGGTGTGGAGGGATCATCCAGCGTATCTTGTAGTCCGCCAATACCACATGGGGTGGTTCCTTGTTGAGATGTGTAGATATATCATAGTTATTAATATCGTTTCGGACCTCATTTCACTAAGGCCTGCAAAATGAAAAGTTTAGGCCGATTCGAGATTTCAGCGAAACTTTTTGGAATTACATTTTAGGAAAAATATAACATAATATATATGCATATAGAAGTAAAAAAACAAGAAAAAGTAATAAATATAGATTTCATCCATTATAGTAATTTTTTTGGAATTATATTTTGGGAAAATATAAGGAATACAAAATATATATTTGTGTGAAAAAAGTAAAAAAAAAAAATGTAAAATTCCATTTCGGCCGAAATCTTGAATTGCAGTTGAGATTGACCAAAATTCAAACCGAGAAGTTTTTGCTGAAATTTGGTTTTGGCCACTTGACTGAAACGAAAATTTTCGACCATTTCGATCGAAATGGTACGAAATTAATAACGATGAGTCATGTTGGAAACAAGAAAAGTTGATCCAATGGTAGAGAATTAGAGAGCCACATCTACAATATTACTTAACCTTGGTTTCTTGTAGTCCAAATGACTGAAAATTGTACTTTTGAATAAGTTTAGACCACCACGTACAAAAAGAAACATTACTAATGTGTTACAAATTGAGAAATCCTAAAAGGAGATTTCTGTCGATAGAGTAATTATGGTTGTGGTCAATGCACATTTGATTTAACAATATTTGAACTAAGCTAGAGTGTGAATTTTGGCCAAAAAAAATTTAGCAATCTAGTCCAAGAAGTGAACAAATTTATCAATTTTTTTTCTTCTTTTTGTGGCTTTAGCCTTTCTCTTCCCATGATGTCAACGGTTTGGTGTTTAGTGAAAAAGATTCACATGCAATTTTAACTTCAGATATCAATCTGTGATGTCTAAAAAGAACTTAGAGTTGAAGATAAATTAGAAGTGAAACATGATATGTGTGTTTAGACATTATTAATTACTATGTAATCAATTTAGATTCTTTTAAGTGTTACACATATTAAGGTGTTGTTGGAGGGAAGTGGTGATAATTGTTTGAATATGAAGCTTTTGAACTTGTATTTCATGCTTTGTAATTATGCTTGCAGTGAAGCATGTAGTGGATGTATGATGGTTTGAGTTTTCAAAAGTCATTTGTACAAAGCATGTAGTGCGCATGCTCAATATAGCAAATGTAATGATTTTTTTGTCAAATTCTCGACGGGTGACGACGTCATCGCTTAACCGAATATGATATCAAGGTTGACAGTTAAAATGAGTGATGATGACGTCTCCCAATAGAATATGTTGTCAAACTTGACAGTTGAAATAAGTGACGACTTTGTCGCTCCACATAATATGAATCAATGTGGTATATATAAAGAAGAGTGACGATATCGACGCTAGTTGGAAAAAGGGCAAAAAAAGAGAAAATTTTGGCGGGAAGATTGGTTCTGTTTTATAAAAATTATGGGGGCTTTTTTGATGAATAAGACATTTAGCTTGGTTTTTCGGATAAATTCCTTAATAAAATATATAAAATTTACCTTTATATGAAGAAAGAGTCGCTACTTGTTGAAAATTTAAACCGCTCCAGACGAGCACTCCCTATAGGATGTCCAAGTTTGGACAACTCGTGACTCATACTTGACTTGTCCATTGCAAAAAAATTGACTCATATCTCCGTTGGTAGGGGGTTAGTTGGCTGAGGCGAAAGGAGTTGGATGAGGAAGGATGAGGAGGAAGAAGAAAAAATGAGTGTGAACATCTCTGCTCGGGTATGAGATTAGTGAAGATATCGCCGCTAAGCGAAAACAAAAGAAAAAAGAAGGGCTCTTGTGACCACCACAGTTGATATATATGTTTTGAGTCATTTTTGGCGGCGTTGATTTTTTCTGGTAAAATCTTCTAAAACTTATAAACACAAGAAAAAAATATATAATTACAAAAAAATAGGAGAAATATTACATATTACATAATCTATTAGTCTACATATAAAATGTTGAAAATCAAATATACGTTTCAAATCACATTCCAATCATTATTTTTAAACTACCGACTCTAGCTAAACCTCATACATAATTACTTAAAAATAAGCATTAATCATTTAAAATCACATCTACCTAACAAATGATATAAAATGCAAACATACCAAAAAAAAAAAAAACTTATTAAAATTAGGGAGAGTTAACAGTCAGGGAGTTGACATTTTTTAAAAACTTATTAAAAACTTTTAATGTCAACTTATTAAAAACTTATTAAAATACGGACTCTAAGTTAACATTTTTTAATTTTTTTGTACTTGAGTCCGTCGAAACGGATGACTCAGGGACAGTTAAACAGTCAACTCGGATTCAACGGATGTCCCAAATTCTACAATTCTGCCGAACGATTTAAATTCAGAGAGGGAGCATGAACAAGTTAGAGAGGACTTCGCGTGTCACTGCAGCAGCTTCAAGGCTTCAACACACCAAGTAGCAGCTATGGCTGCAACCACTGCTGCTACCACCACCCTCCATCTATCTCCTTCATTCCCAACCAGCAACTGTGAAAAAGAACACCCACCACCTAAAACTCCGTCTGGGTCACTGGAATTCTGCACAAACATCCAAGAACTTGAGCAAATCCATGCTCAGAAAATCAAAACAGGCCTCACCAGAGGCACTGCAATCAAGCTAATCACAACCTGCACAACTTTTGCCACTAAGGAAAGCTTGAATTATGCTATAAAGGTCTTTGAGCTCTTCCAACCAGAAGAAGCCGAGGACCCCAGTTTGTTCATGTGGAATTCAATGATCAGATGCTACAATTCAGCTGGAATCAGTGAAGAAGCCATTCTTCTCTATCAGAAGATGTTAGTGAAAGGTATCAGACCCGACCGCTTTACGTTTCCATTTGTTATCAGTGCTTGTGCGAAGATTGCCGCAGCGTCTGAGGGAAGTCAAGCTCATGGTTCTCTGATTAAGATGGGATTTGGGTTTGATCCATTCGTGTTGAATTCTTTGATTCATTTCTATGCTGAATGCGGGGATATGGATTTAGCACGGAAGGTGTTCGATGGAATGCCTGAGAGAAATGTGGTCTCATGGACTAGTCTCATTTGTGGGTATGCCCATGTAGATTGTCCTCAAGAAGCAGTGTCTTTGTTTTGGGAGATGATTAGAATGGATGAAGTTCAACCCAATTCGGTTACAATGGCCTGCGTTGTTTCTGCCTGTGCAAGGCTTCAAGATGTCCAACTTGGTGAGCAGGTCTATGCTTATATGTGTAGGTCTGGCGTTGAGCTTAATTCTGTTCTAGTGAACACCCTTGTAGACATGTATATGAAGTGTGGGGCCGTGGAGAGGGCGAAACAACTTTTCCATCAGGGCGAGAAGAATATGGTTCTTTGCAACACAATGGTGTCAAATTACGTTCGACTGGGATTATTGAAGGAGCCACTCAATATTGTGGATGAGATATTACAAAAGGGTTTGCGCCCTGATAGAGTTACCATGCTTGCCATAATAAGTGGATTTGCTCGATCAGGTGATCTGAACTCTGGTCGGGAATGCCATGGTTATGTCTTGCGAAATGCGTTTGATGGTTGGGATGCTATAAGCAATGTGATCATCGACATGTACATGAAATGTGGAAAGCCAGAGACCGCCTCCAGGGTCTTTGCCCTGATGTTTAACAAGACCGTGGTCTCGTGGAACACTGTCTTTGCAGGTTTGATCAGAAATGGAGATCTGGATTCTGCTTGGGGGCTTTTTAATGCAATGCCAGAGAGGAATCATGTGTCTTGGAATACCATGCTTGGTGCTTTGGTGCAGGATAGTTGGTTTGAAGAAGTACTAGCCCTTTTCCGCAAAATGCAGAGCTCGGGTTTAGAGGTCGATAGGGTGACCATGATGAGCGTTGCTTCAGCGTGTGGGTACTTGGGTGCTCTTGACCTTGCTAAATGGAGCCATGCATACATCGACAGGAGCCGGATCCCCTGCGACATTCGGCTAGGAACTGCTTTGGTTGACATGTATGCTCGCTGTGGTGATCCCACAAGCTCAATGCAAGTTTTCCGCAGAATGCGTGAAAAGGATGTTTCTGCTTGGACAGCAGCCATTGGAGCAATGGCCATGGAGGGCAATGGTAAATGGGCACTTGAGATTTTTGCGGAGATGATTGATAGTGGGGTGAGACCCGATAGTGTGGCATTTGCAGCAGTGCTCACAGCATGTAGTCACAGTGGGTTAGTCGAGGATGGCCAGCAGCTTTTCATATCAATGCAGCATGACTACAATATTGCCCCACACATTGTGCATTATGGATGCATGGTTGATCTGCTTGGGCGTGCTGGATTGTTAGAAGAAGCACGAATGCTCATTGAGAACATGCCAATGGAGCCTAATGATATTATTTGGGGGGCTTTGTTGGCCGCATGCCGGATTCACAACAATTTTGAATTGGCTGATTACGCGGCCAAAGGGGCAATGGAATTAGCTCCGGATAGAATTGGAATACATGTGCTTGTTTCCAACATATATGCTTCAGCTGGAAAATGGGCTGACGTTGCAAGAGTGAGGTTGCATTTGAAAGAGAGGGGGGCTCGGAAGCTTCCAGGGTCTAGCTCGATAGAGGTGAACGGTGTGATACATGAGTTTACATCTGGCAATGAGTCGCACCTGCAAATTGACCATATAGCAAGAATGCTTGATGAGATATGCAAGAAGCTGAAGCATGTTGGTCATGTGCCTGATTTAGCTAATGTGTTGCTTGATGTTGATGAAGAGGAAAAGGAGCACTTACTAAGTCGCCATAGTGAGAAACTCGCCATGGCGTTCGGGCTCATCAGCACAAGTCCTGGAGCATCAATCCGTGTGATAAAAAACCTTCGTATGTGTTCTGATTGCCACACATTTGCAAAGTTAGTATCTGAAATCTACAGCCGAGAAATTGTCATTCGGGATAACAGCCGGTACCATTTTTTCAGGCAAGGGTTGTGTTCTTGCATGGATTATTGGTGAGCTTGATGCTATAAATTAGAAGGGAAGTGGAAATTATTGAACTATATCTTAACACAAATAATAGAAAATGAAAGAAGAGAAGCTGTAAATTGAAAGGAGAATCTATCAATTTGTTTACTCAATTGTTTCCGTCTTTCCTTTCTTCTGTTCAAGTTTAAAGCGAAGAGCTTCAGGAGTGCAGATTTTCAACTCCTTATGAATGCAGAGAAAGATTGGGCTTGCCAAACAAAGATCTGCGACGATAATCATCTGAAGCTGGCACTGATCAGTGACCTACTAGGTTCGCACTCTATCATACAACTTAGCCTCTTCTCCGCCACCCACTTCTTGATTGGTAATGCTTATGATGAAACAGACCCAAATAAAAGAATGCCAATTTAACCACGAGAAGGACATGATCTAAGAAATTCAGTACATATACCGAAGGTTCAAACGTTACAAACCCATAAGATACTCAAGTGAAACCGATGACAATGCGAAACTATCTAAAGTGAAAAATTAATGATTTCATGCATGAACATTGTATCATCATATCTTTTGGATAACTTGGACATTGTTAAGCTTATGTAGATAGCTCTCATAACAAATTTGAGCAAATGTTTGACATGGAAGTCATTTGATGATACCTTTGACAATGGATTTGATGAGGGGAGTATAATCTCTTAGAACTACATTAGTAGAGAACAGGCCTAACATACAAAGGATACGGAAGGGGAAAAGCCCAAAGTTTGTAGTAAACTTAAATCTGAACAAAAACAGTGATAATATTATCCTACTATTGATTAGATTAGTGGTTCTAAACGACCCAATATAGCCCACATTTATCTATAGTCCTAAACAATTGATATAACTTAAAATCATCATTGAAGACTTCCCTATCTACTTCCTATTTGCTAATCAAAGCTCTAAATAAATTAATAAAATTAGGCTATATATAGGTCACTTTCTGCTATATTCGCAGATTCACCAATGAATTGGCAGGCTCACTATTCACCAATGAATTGGCAGGCTCACTAGCCAAGAAAGGAGTGAATAGATCTTATAATTTGGTTTACAAGCTGTTTGGCTTTTAGACTATTTTCTGAACCTTTTGCTTTAATGTTTTAGTTTTTTTCCCTTGTATCTATTGTAAGGGCTCAACAAAACCTCTGGGCAGATTTCAGGAGCCATTGCTAATCTCACAGGCCTTTAATTCTTGTATGTGTTGACTACAACTTTTATTCATTTGATCTTTTCCGCATCTTTCAGTTAGAAAGTTTTACTCCAATGATACGGAACAGGGTAGAATTTTTTCATATTTAGCTTGATATCATGACAACTTTTCAATAATTACTAATAATGAACTTTCTCATTTGATCTCATCTATTCACCGCTTACATACCATCAAGATATGATCATCTTTATGTGCCAATTTTTTTTCCCCTTAAGGTTGCAAAGATCTTTTATTAGTTTTATCATTGACAATTGACTAGCAGTGTCAAGGACCTTAATAAAGGAGAAGTTTTAGCTGAAGAACAGGCATGCTAATAATTGTACTTCAAAGTTATCTCATTTGAGCAGCTGTTCTTAGTGACCTTTTTCCAAAGAAAGTATCAAGATCTATATAACCAAATAGAGACATTGAAGGTCTGTTTTGTTCAGTATCAAATCCAGCCAAGAGGACTTGATTGTTTCAGCCAGTTTTTGGTCTCCATCTAATTTTTTAGGATTCAGTTGGTTTTTAACTGTCCAACAGAAAGACCTAATTCCTACCCAGATTTGACACTGATCTAAATGGGCTCTAAAAGTGGTGGATGGTGTACAAATGCTTCAAAGTATGTAACAACATTTTCCTAATTTTATTGCAACATTTGTTGATGTAGGATTCGTTTAAGAAGTGTTCTCTTTGTTATAGATATTAAAACAGTTTAAACTGATGAACTGATATACATTCAATTACTCACTTAGCCAAAAGCTATTACATTTATTTAAAAACAAGAAGAAAATGAAGTTGCTGGAGATGAGATGGAATACATAATTGTAAGAGATGGGACATTAGGATAGACGAGACTCAGTCAAGGCAGTTGATGCGTCCTTAACACAACCCTTCAAGCGTGACTGACCATCAAGGACAGTGAGCTTGCTGCGTAGAAGAGAAATTCTAGAAGCACTGAGAGGCTTAGTAAAGATGTCTGCAATCTGAGCATCAGCGTGGACATAGCGAACAGCAAGCTGTCGCTTGGATATAAGATCACGTGTCAAATGAAAAATAGGATTAACAGAGAGGTAAGTAGCACCCACGTTGTCAGACAAGACTCTGGGTGGCTGGCGCAAAGAGAAACCCAACTCGTGAGGAATGGAATGAATCCAAACGAGTTCACAGGAGGCAATGGCAACTCCCCCTGTATTCGGCCTCAGTACTAGAGTGAGCTACAATTTCTTGTTTCTTAGAACTCCAACTAGCAAGATTTGAGCCCAAGTAAACTGCATACCAATTCCATTAGTATGTTTATCAAGAACTATAAATATAAACCTTAGTCAAAATCAAAATTAGAAAATGTGGAGATAGAACTTTACTTGAGAAAATTACATTTTTAGATAATCCATCTCAATGGTATAAATCATAAAAATTGAAAGCTCAATTGGTTATAAAATGGTTGTGTTGGAGATAATCCTTGAGGACTTAATCAAAGTTGCCCCAATTGAGTTATCATATTTAATTAATGGCCTACTTGTCCAAGAAAATGGCTTCTTCACATGAGATTTCTGTTCATTTTTTTTTTTATAATTTCTATGATTTTAGTTTTCTTTTATGCAATGGTTACCTTCTTCATATGTATAATTCTCAGTAAATTCAGAATATTTATATTTATTTGTTATTAAGTTTGATGTTGTTTTTTTAATCAATTGGTTGCTCTCTGGTTATTCTCTTTTAATTTAATAATATTTTCCACCTCTATGAAAATGAGTTTCTGATATGGCTTTTCTTTATCTGTAAACACAAAGAAATAAGTTTCTAATATGAAACTTATATTGATTCTTGATTAATTTCTCTCAACTTACTTGATTTAAGTTTACCGATTTACCATCTCATACTTTAAGATAATTTAGAATTTGAAAGGCATGTTAAACTCATAGATGATATTATATCGTATGGAGTGTTAAAAGGTTAAATTCATCTCTTACTAAACTTATGCTCTTTCCTGTATCCCCTTATTGTTTGAATAATCCATTACAATTTATATTCCAAACCAACATTACATTCAGCAACAAAAGGACTAGGTGATCATCTTCTCTCTTAAACAACGAATACTTTTTTTCTTTGTAATTTATCATTTTATTTTCTTCAGGTGTTTTGCAGATTATTCTAAACAACATAGCTCATCTGACCGGATACCTGTTTGCTTCTGGTATGTTGGTTTTAGTAAGGTTTGAATTCTTAAACTTAAAATATTAATTTATCTTTTTTTTAGTATCACTATGTACTCTGAGATTATTATCTTATACACTTCATTTTATCTTTTTAATATGAAAATAATCTTACTACGATCATTTCTCTTTATTTATTAAAAGTTTAGTTAATAAAATATTATATCTAACCTACATATCTATTATCTATTCATTATATATGAACCAGATAACTCTATTATATATATTGACACCACCATTTTAACCAAATGTGCATCTGTTGATTATATTTTACTATAGGATGACCATTAAGGAGGATAATTTTTAAACTCGGAGGTACTTTTGGTAAATTAAAAGTCATCTGTTCATTATATTGTACATTTTGTAAATCACTTTTCCCAGACTATTGGTTTTCTTTAGTAAAAAGGCCAAACTTTTTTTTTATCGGTAAATAAAAATCTAACTTTTGATTTTGTTTACAGATTGAAAGTTAATAAGTACATGAAACACACCACATCAATAAGACAAAGCTAAGACAACACTGACAATAATAATGCAATAGGTAGTCCCTTTTCTAGATGTCCATGGAGTTAAAGAAACAAACCAATCAAAATAAAAAAAGAGTGATAATTAGCGGCATAACCTTTTGTCCTGAGAAACAGCAGTTAAAATATTGTACTTCAAAGAAATACAAATGAAATATATAATTAACATGTAGCAATATAAGTCACGAACTTGAAAATCTCCATTGCATCTCTAGGCCTTGAGATTTATTAATGGGTCCATCTTTTGGCTATTCAAAATGTTCAACTGATGGGCCCTACCTTGAATATATTATTCCCTAAACTGATAGATCTGAAAATTATATCCAATATTTTTCCTCTTAAATTTTTCTTGAAGAATTTTGCTATTTGTTATCATCAACGAAGCCCATCAGACAATCCTAGGTTTTAGGTATTCTTTTGCTAACTATTGAAAATTTAGTGGATATTTTCAAGTATTTTGGTATTACCATCCATTGTCAGTAATTGTCCTTTATCCAGAATATATGAAACAGTGAACTGTATGTTTGTTTTCCATGCAAATGATTTCTGCTATGTCATAGATATATTAAATTTAATATTATAATTAAATTGTCGTTTTCAATTATTTCTTGAATAGGTATGTGACGCAAACATTCGTTGGTACCTAGCAGATAGTGGGTCAGAATCTAGGGTTGTTTTGCTGCTAACAGGCAGGTCACTCAGCCATAATACTTCTGGCCTTCGTCCTGCTGCTTCAGACTTTTCTTTCAGTGCCATTATTGCTGGAAGGTTTAGTATTTGCACAGTTCATTTATGCACTCTATCCATTTAAATTCATTGTGTCTTTGGTGGTAATTCATACTGGTTATATTTTTCCTTTTTTTAAAAGAATTTATATTGTTGAAGAGTTCTATTCAACTAACAGGGCTCTTACTGCATTTGCATTTTGATTTCAGGAAATCGGTGGCATTTAAGTTCATGCCACAAGGCAATGCCATATTGGACTGTTCTCCAATTTTTGCAGCCGGCCATGTAATACCCCAAAGCTATGTACCAATCTCTATAAGCCAGTTTATGGATGACCCATCTGCACCATTTTGATAATATTTATGTAAGTGCATCTTTTAGCTTCAAAATAGCACGGCTGCCACTGATTTTATAAATTTTTGTTCAAGCATGTTTTTCTTTTTCGCCTTGGTTACAAAGTAGATGGATTAGAATATTTTAAAGATGAGTTAACGCCAATTATGTATGGACTGTAATATTTTGTAGATTGTAAAGAAACAATCCAAAATTGGAAAAGTTACAATAGTGAGTACTCTTTGTTGCAGTTGCAAGTTCGAGTTAGCTCACCTTTCAAAAAAAGAAATAAAAAGAAAAATAAGAAGAAAACATTTAAATGAGAAGAAAATGGATCACATGTTCCTTCTTTTTTCCCAAAATATTGTGGCTTTCAATCTTTGGCAAATTGAGTAAATATCATGTTCTGGTTCATCTTCTATCCTCTTTACTTGTTTGTTTGCTTTCTATAAGCATACATTATGTTATTCTATCCATTCTTAAACACTCTCTTGCACATGAAAATTGTAATTTTCATAGCTTGCAATATTTGGCTTTCTTTAATGCATGGTAATTTGATATTCAGGTTTGCTCATATACTTGGAGCGAGGCCTTGGTGAACAACTCTCTTCTCTTGTGAAGCATACATTGAGGTTGTAAAATTTAATGGTCAATTTACATCTTTTTAAACTCTCCAACTCATTCTCATTCTCTCTCTGCCCAAATAAAATAATAATAATAAAAACTCTCCAACTGAGATAGGCTTTGCTTGGACACAAATCACAAGTAGGTAGAATCTTCTCCAGAATGAGAATTATTCATTTCAGCATTCATTTGGTGCACTGTGAAAAAATAAGAGTCACAAAAGGTGGGATACTGCTTTGGAACTCTTCTACCCCAAATATTTATAAGCATTTATTGTTGATATTGTTTGGGGCTGAAAAATCAAATAGTAGCAGCTTCCCACCGGATGCAATCTCTGTTTTATGAGTTGGTCTGAATGATTTTTAGAATTGACAACAATCTTGTTTGTTAGTTTTTTTTTAATATTTAATTCAGTATGAAATTATATGTTTTAAAAGTGATTAAATCTTATAGTATTTATAGGAGAGTTTGGTGCTCAAAGTACATTTCTTGTTCTGAATTCTCATAGGTCATCAACTAGAAAATTTCTAGAACTCAGGCTGGATTGAGTTCTCAAGCATGAAATTCCAGGTTTAATCAAACATGAATTAGAGTTCTGAAGGAATTTAGCAGCATTCTAAATTCCAACTTCCCGAATTCTCTGAATGCCAGGAAACATGAAGTCGCCAAATTCTTGTAACCAAACAGTCCTAAAAAAAAGAAGTGAATGTCACCTCTTCTGGTGGTCCGGTTAATGATCTGATTTGGATTCTAGGAGTAAGGTGTCATTAGATTTGATTGGATTTTACTAATGGTATGGCGTTTTTGGTTTTAGATTGGATAGCAGGTAGTTTTCAATGGCTTTTTTTTTTTTCTAGTTGGATCAATGCTGATACTTGTGATTTTTTTTCCGTTCTATATTTGGGATCAATGTTGGTATTTCGAATTTTTCTGATTGTTCTTATTTGCAATAATGTAGTATTATGAACTTTTCATTGATATTCTTCTTTCTTTTTAATATCTACAGTGTATCAAAACATGATTTTTAATTGTAATAATTTGGTCAATTGGATTTGGATTCTTGCTTTCCTGTTTGAATCTGTAGAACTTCTGATGTTGATGTTTTATTGTATACCCGTGTATATTTTCCTCTTTGTTCTTTCTTCATTGGTTTTTATTTTTTTTATTTTTCTTCTTCTTGATGTCTTTGCATTAAATTAACTTCGTCAGTTTCTATCATCCTATGAGCTTCTTGTGGGTTTTCTTATTTTGAATAGATCTCAGACTCTCTTTTACATGCTTCCTCCTCTTTTTTTTGGAGATTACTTGCCTTTCCCTTAGGCTTCCTCTGCTTGTATACTATAGAAGTTGAAGCCTTTTAACTTTTTTATGTTTGATATCTTTATTAACTTTGATATTTGCAGGAAGGGAAGCCGTGAATGATTCAGCTTGTAATCTCAACTTGTGATTATTGTATGTTTATTTATTGCTGCAAAAATAGAGAAAACTACAATTCCTAGGCCCCATGATCTATTGGTAAAGAAATATTGTTTCAACAGTTGGGCATTTTATTTTTATTTTATTTTATTTTTTTGGTTTGTTTAAAGATTGTTGTAAACTTCTCTAATTAAAAATGCTAATCTGGGTTGATTAGGTTAGAAATGAAAATTTACATTTTGAAGCTAGAGCTGTGTAGAGAATGGAGCTTTTCATGCTAACCATACTTAAAATGGAGGATCCAGCCCATCAGAAGTGAACAACAACAATCCTTCTCTAAAATCATCCATCTATAGATTTGTAAAAACTTATTTTAAGCTCAAGTGGAGCCTTGTTTCTTGTTATCATACTTTAATTTTCAACTTCTTTTTAAACATGTTGTAGAAAAATTTGTGAATTCAGCTGTCCATTTTACTTTCATGTAAAAACATAATGTAGGGATTGAAAATTTGTGAATTCAGTTGTCCAGTCTACTTTCATGTAAAACATAATGTAGGGATTGAATTCTTGGAATTCAGACCAGGTGGCTCGTTTAGCAACAACTACGTGCAACGCACCAACCACCACTAGTACCATGTAAAAACAGAGAGCCTTCTTTGTTTGGACATGGGAAGAAAGAGTAACAAGTGGGAACCGGAACCCTAAACCATTAACTCATTTCAATGAAGAAAAATACAAAAATACAGTCGGCCCTTTATCTCTTATTTAGGCCAAGCTGGGCTCAGGCTTTCTATCACTTAATCATTACAAGCCCGGCCCAATATTAAATGGGCTCTAATGTAGGATCCAGGCGCAGCCCGAATATGAAATGTTAAGGCCCAGTACAGCCCAAATTAGGTTGGGCCCGGTTCGGTTTCGAGCCGGCACGCTCCATGAACAACCCTACTCCCATAACTAGGGGGCTGGGGTTGGCTACATGGCCCCCAACTCCCACATATTTGAAAAACCCTTTGTAACTTTAGATATCTCTATGTAGTTTTTAAATATAGCCCCTCTAAGGATTAATTTCTGGGTGCACCTTAAGCCAAAAGCGCACTGACGGGGGTCAACCTTGAGGGAGACTATTAGAAAGTATTTATGTTCACTAATGCTTTGGGTTTTGGCAAAATGGTGTGTTAAAGAAATTTAACAGGATATCAGAGTCAACAAGTTACGGGCTTAAATTCAAAGAGTAACCAAGCTGCATGAAAACTTAATAGAGAATTCTTATACACCTAAAATTTCTATTTGTTTTCTCCGCAACTTTTACTGGTTATAACCGTTTTCCCAGTGAACTCTACCTTTAGCGTACCTTGCCAATCCTGTTAGGTCCCACCAAACCAAGTGTTTCTTTCTTGTATTAATTGGCTTTCCCGAATCTCACGGTTTGCAATCTCGGTACCTCACCATTGACAGAACACCACAAGCTTTAAAAACCTGAGCTCTGTAGTTTGACAAGATCGATAAGAGCCAATTGGCTAATACCTCTGCATAGTAAATTAAACAGCTAAAGTAGGCTTATTTTGACTCATCCTCTTCCACTTTACCTATTTACAGTGCCTTCACGTGATACCTTCCTTTGTTTTACCACAGAAAAAACACAACACTCCTTGAAACCACTACCACTAACCCCACACCCATTTCTGCCCATCCAAATACTCGAAAACATCAAACAATGAGAAAGAACAAAACCCATTTCATTAAACTCCTCAAGAACACACGTTCTCCTTCCCATCTCAGAAGCCAGAAAAACTCACTCAAAACCGCTATCCCATCCGAACACCCAAAACATCATATGATATAGCCAAAGAAAACCTATTTCATTTAAACCCTTGTACAGAAACGCCCCTACTCTTACATTCCTCACTCCCATCTGAGAAGCCAGTAAAACATCACCACAAAAACCACTACCTCAAAATCCATTTTCCCCCATCCAAAGATCCCAAAGCATCAGATGATGAGAATTAACAAAAGCCTATTTCATCTAGAAGAAAACCCACCTTCTTAAAATCCCAACACATTGGATGATTAGGCCATACAAACCCATTCTCCTTACATTCCTCATTTACATCTGCAAAGGTAGCAAAAACAGCCCCAAAAAACCACTACCCCAACACCCATTTCTTCCCTTCCAAACATTCCAACACATCATCAGATAATGGGACTAACCAAGTCCCATTTCATCTAAACCCCTAAAAACAAGCACCATCTTATCAATGCTCTCAAAACCCATCTGAAGATCCAGGAGAAGCAGAAAATGTGCTATGTGGGGAAAGCTACAAAGATTTTCATCTTCATCGTCTCTGTTCTGGCCATGGTAGGCCTGGTTTTGAGCTTCACGTTCCTGCGCCATGGGCTTCAGAAGCCCCACAAGTGTGTCAATGGCTGCCGTCCGGTCTTCCCCGGCACCAGTCCGGGACCCCCTTTTCTTCCTTCCGCCTATTCGCCACCAGCCACGCCTTCACCTCCGGCAACGCCTTCATCTGCGGCCACCTATTCACCTCCGCCTCCTGTCAACTATCCGCCTCCGGAAACACCTTCACCAGCGGCTACCTATTCACCTCCGCCTCCATCTACTAGTACGCCGGCGGCGCCTCCGTACAGCCCGCCGAGCTCCGACGTGTCCACGCCAGCGGCACCGGGGCCTGTGCATGTGTTGTTACCTTGAACAGGTGGCTTAGACTTTCCATTTTTTTTTTTTTTTTATTTTAACTTTTCATTTTTGTTTTTCTATTTCTTTGATTTGTTCGATTTTGTCTGTGGATAGACTACAGACACCATATAAGGTTGGTTTTCTGGTTTTGATGGCTGTCACTGTGTTTTGGGCCCTCATACCGTAGATCGTGGGAGTGTGTTGGCCTGTTGGGTTCCAAAAGTACAAAATTACCCAAATTTTTTTTTATTTTTTTTATTATTATTTTAAATCTGGATCAGGGCCGGTTCGAAGCTAGGTAAGAATTGATACTCTTATCACTTGGATGAGACGCCGTTTTTATAGGTTTCATAAAACCTTTGCGTGGCCCTGTAGGTTTTTTTTTTTTTTTTTTTTCTCTCCTCCTCCTTCTTTCTTTGGAGAATTTTTACGAGGACTGTAGGTAAGAATTGATACTCTTATCACTTGGAAACCGGTTTCTGCACAATCGCAAAAGCTCAATTCTTTTTTTTCCATTTACTTATGGAAAAGTAGCTGTACTATTTAACTATAGTGTATAAAAGCATGTATACTAGAGTAGCCTAAGTTTGTATTGTACCTTTGATTGCTCCTAATGGGAGTGGACTTGGAGAGCTGAGAGGTGCCAGGCCCCGCATGGTCATGGCTTGAACATTGAAGAACCAACTTGATCTTGAACCAATTGAAGCTTAACCTGACTTGAGCATGGTTCGAGTTAAGTGTGGGCGGTCTTGATGATAGTATTGGATTGAGCTAGGCTTGTTTTTAAGCTTATGCTCAAGTAGAAATCAAGGTCAGCTAATAAAATTTTCATAATAATATGTTTTCTTTATCAAAAACTTGATAGTCTTATTAAGTATACAAGTAAAATATACTTGGCAAGCAAGACCAACACCTCAACATCCAAAGCTTGAGTCATTCCTTCTCAAGCCCCCTAACATGGAGACTTTGAGCCAAGCCAACCTTAGCTTGAGGTTAGCTGGCAATGAACAAAGTTGAGATTGAGTGCAATCTAAGTTCAAGCAAGCTGACTTGCGAGTTTACTTGCCTTGTGTCCATCGCCTTTTAAAGATTAAGGACCCGTTTGTCCAGTTAAGACTATTTGAAATAGACTGATAGAAATTGATCTATTTGAAATAGAATTATTTCAATTAATTTTTCTTACAAAAGATTATTTGGCACGTCTAATTTAATAAAAAATAACACACTCATCGTTATTATGTCAAAGTTATATGAGAAAAGTTATTATACAGTAAAAGTTGCATATATAAAGTCATCATAAATTAGAAAGGAAAAAAAAAACAAAGACAAACTCATGTAGCATGAAAGTTACAAGGACAAAAAGAAAAAGAAAAAAAAGAGGACAAACTTGTAAGAAAGAAATGCAAAAAGATTTGTATTATACATTTATGTCCATTTGAAAAGTTGTCTTTTGTTTGTTTTTTCTTTTTTTAAAAGAGAAAATGTATTAAACCTGTTTGAATAAGACATTTAAAGAAAGCTTGCCAAATTGCCTAATGTAGTAAAAAGTATTTTTGAATCAGTTATAAGTAAAACATATCAAAATAGTAGACTTGATAAATGGTGCCTTTAAGACATTTCAAGTTGTGGGCCAACCGATGTACTTCAACTTTTCTCCAAAGGACGCTATATTAACCATTCGGTCGAAGAAATAATGATTAAGGACTAATATCTTCACATATTGGACCCATATTTATCTAATCTATACTGTCCATTAGATGCATACTTTTCTCCCCAGTAAACTGTATGAAATTTCTGTCTTGTCAAAATTAAACTAGTTGTCGAATTGAACACATAATTTAGCCAGCTTTTTCCCATTTGTCTAGACTAATGGTATGCAACTAGCCTGAAATTTTTGGCATGCATGAATGCCGGTTGTTAGGATTGAACTAACAGTTTGGCTCCATATTATGTTGGCCCTACTACATGAAAATTGACTAATATGTAATTGAACCGCATTTTTTTGAAAATTGTTCAAATCAACCAGTTAGCCAATTATGGACTTACATTGGTAAAAGTAAGTTTCCACATATTTTGAGTCTTTGGATCTTCACAAAGTAGACCAAATATTTGATGAGAGAGAGAGAGAGATGTCTCCAACTAGGCCCTTCAATTTGGCCCTGAGAAAGGGGGCCCGGCCCGGCCAGGCCCGACCCTCAAAAAGCCCTAGGGCCGGGCTTGGACAATTTTTTGCAAGTTCTGAGATTTGAGGGCCGTATTTGGACAATTTTTTGCAAGTCCTGAGATTTGAGGGCCGGGTCCCTGGCCCTCTTACTTTTATTTATTATATATAAATATATATATATATAGGGAGGTGCTCCTATGAGAGTCACTCTCACCAAGTTGGTGAGAGATGAGTGGGGGCCCTCATATTTAAGTTGGGGGTCTTTGCATTTAAGTTGGTGAGAGTGGACATGGAAGTGAGGGCCCCCACCCATCTTTCATAAACTTGGTGAGAGTGTCTCTCATAGGAGCACCTCCCATATATATATATATATATAATATATACATATATGTACATATATACTAAAATGCCCTTATCTTAGTCACTTTGTTGTTACATGGGAGATATAAAAGGTAATTTCATACCCACTTACCTATTAAAAAATGTCATAAAAATCCATACATGCATATATATACGTGGTTCACTTAATCTATATTTAATTATTTAAGTTATGTATTGTACTTAATACATAATCAATAAGTGCTGCACGGTTTCTTTTAATCCTCTTCTTTTAGTTTTATTGTTTCTTATTTACGCATTTTATATTATATTTATAAATCATTGTTAGTGCAAAAGGGGGTGTAGTCATTTCTATTAATAATGATACACTTTTTCCTCTATAGAGTTGCTTGTGATGTCCACTAATTCATAGAGTTAGTTTGTATGTGCATGGAACTTTAAGGATATGGGGTGATCTGAACATTCTTTTAATTAGTTAATTATAACTCTCAATTCTTAGAGTTTAATCTAATAGTATTTTTTAAGTGCATTTATTTTTGTGACTGAAATCCAAGAATGCGTGATAGTTAGATCAGTGTTTAATTAAAAATAATGTAAATTGATAAAAGGTATGTGAGTGTAAATAGTTTAAAACTCTCAAAGATAACACTATTGGAATGATTTCATATGTGGAAATTCATATAAAAGTCATATTAAAGGTGTGTGAAGTAGATCATACGCTTTAGCCATTTTCCTTCTTTGTCAAGATAAATAAAATTATATGTTTAGAACTCAACCCAAGTCACCGGAGCATATATATATATATATATATATGACTTTATCAGATAAAAGAAAGTTTTTAGAGGTGACTTATATTCTCCCGATGTTTTCTTAATGGTTTCTTTGCAATTGAGATTAGACAAGATAACGGATGTTTTCTTAATGGTTTCTTTCCTATTGAGGTTAGAAAAGATAATACTCGATCACTCTCAAATTTTGATAACAATGCTAAAAAAAATAGTTTTCTTGTTTTGAAGCCCTAAGCCCTGCCCTGGCCCTCTAGGGTAGGATAAGGGCCTAGATAGTGAAGGGCCTCCAAGGGCTTTGGCCCTCTCAGACCTAGCCCTGCATATATTGAGGGTAGGACTAGGACAACATCAGGCCCGGCTCAGCCCAGCCCTTTGACGGCCCTATCTCCAACGAGCTTATGGACAAATGGCTCTATGTAAATTTACAAGTTTAAAATGGCTCTTGGTAAGGACTATTTCACTTGAAAAAATCTTTAAGAAGACATAGTTAGACATGATGATACTATAAAATGGGAAAGTGAGTCCCTGTGATGGATTTGTATTGATAGAGAAGTCTCAGTCCAACCCTTTGAATGTGGACTCTTGCCTGCAATACTTGCACTCCAATTCCTAAATTACCCCTGCAATGATTACATGTGGTTGGTTTTCTTAGTTGAATCATGTTACCATAAACTAAGCCTTGAACTCTGTCTTTAAAATGTCTTTGTCGGATTTACGATTGGTCAAATTCTCATGTCCTTAAGCTTCTCAACTCCTCTGATTCTGCCAAATAAAATTCCCCAAGATTAGCTGTATTAATCTATTGTGGAGCCCAATCTGAGATTTGAGAAAAAAATAAGTAAAAAAAGAAGAAAACACTGTTTGATCTTTTTCCTGAATAGGTCAACTTTTCACTGCAATGAAGGTGGTCTACCATCATGTTAATGTATAAATTTGATCCAACTTGATTTATCTGATGGACCTCACATAGTGAAAGCTGACATATAGACAAGAACTTGAAAATATAAATGGGTCAAGTACTTTGATACATTTGTCTTCTAACTGGTATCTTCTAAGTTATGTAATTCATGTTATTCATCGTATGCTTATTCTTAGGATGATGTAAACTCATATTCCAATAGAATTTTGTGATACCCAATAAAGGGTGAAGCAGCTTATTCCAATAGAATTTTGTGATACCCAATAAAAGGTGAAGCAGCTTGGGTTTTTAATAGTTGGACTTTACTACTGTAAACTTTTGTTGTTTTAATTCTGATTCTTTGAGTTGCTGGCCGAGTGGGGCTTCACTAATAAATTGGACAGTTTTCTTGTGCATTATCGGCGCTATCGACGGTGTCGTTTGTTATGTGGGACCGGGTGAAATTCGGGGGAATTTGGACTTTAATTTTTTTGTGAATTGTTGGCCATTGACTTTATTTGACGGCTGGACCAGTTCTTTTTCGCTTTTACGTCCAGGGCATCTCCCGGAATATTTTATTTTTACAGGGTACCTTATTGACATTGTCAGATGGGGCACATAATGTTTGTTTAATGACGACATTGGACATTGGGCATCTTTCAAACAGTACATATAGTACACTTTTTGCTTTTGACGATTTAGAGCGCACCTATGATTCTTTTCCGGCCAGGCCTGGCTGGGGGAATCACACTGATTTTTTTATCAGAAGATATAATTAGGATTTGGTGGTGAAGATTTGATGTTGTTGGTTGAACCTAATTCTTCGAATCTTTTGAGATCGTTTATCATTTTCCAAAGTTCCTTTTGAGCCCGTTTAATTTGTGTGGAAGTGAATTTCTTTGAATTTCATGATAAAATGACTTTAGGTATCATGTTTCAATCTTTCAAAAAATAGCTTTATGTAAGGTCAACACACTCACACAGAGAATACCATAATTCTCCAAATGTTGTCCACCATTTGAATTCCAAAATCCTCTTTAGGGCCTTTTTTTTTTATAAGCATTTCTGACAGGAATTCAGGCTGTCTGTGGATTCAAGAATTCCTGTTAGAAATTTAATGTTCTTTTGGTGGAATTCCCAGTATTCAAGGCAGCCAGAATTTTTAAATGCCAAAAAAGTGGAATTCCAAAATGCTAACCCCCCTCCAAGAGCATTTCAAAATTCTGAAACTCCGAGAAGTTTGGTTGGAACTCCGGCACCCAACTGTGAACCCTCCTACTAATAATAAAGTGGGCCCTATATTTACAATTATAAAAATTGTACCTATGCAATTCCTATCAAGATGGGTCCATGTTCAAATTTCTAAAATTGGGCCCCACACTTCCGTTTCTAAAAGATGGACTCATGTACTATATACCTGAGGTGGGTCCACATTATAATTCTTACAGTTGGATTTCAAGCTCACAACCACAAAAAGTGGGTCCCATGTACTACAATGCATAAAATGTGTAATTCCATTCTAAAATTTATGTAGCAATGAAACATGAGTTTTATGAAATTCAGAAATTTAGAAATTCTCAGGCAAGAATTCAGATGACATGTGATTATTTTTTGCAGGGAATATGTTTTTTATTTTTTTAT
Source organism: Persea americana (assembly GCA_029852735.1). NCBI lineage: Eukaryota > Viridiplantae > Streptophyta > Magnoliopsida > Laurales > Lauraceae > Persea > Persea americana. Next base: position 56,084,829 of record CM056814.1, on the reverse strand, counting down.
TTTCTATTTTTGCTAATTGAATTGTGAAATTGGTATATAAACAATGCATACAGGAGCAAAATTCTAGTCAGGAATTTTTATAGTTATGAAACAGAGAATTCAGGAAATTCAGGAATTCAAGAATCCTCAGGCAGGAATTCAGGCATAAAAGAAACAGGGAATTCAAGAATGACAAAATTCAATAGCATTTCAGAATTCCAGCATTTGAAAATTTCAGACAGCCACCAGACATGAATTCCAGGAATTATAGGAAAAAAACGGGCTCTTAGCATTATAAAATGTTAAAGGGGTAGAATTCCAAAGGCCATTTATGGCTTTTTAGGTGGGTTGGGAACTTGGAATGCTAAGAATTGGCAAGGAAACCAAAGCATTTTGAAATGGTAATGGGACAAGCCCTTAGTTTCACATTTCCAATGATTGATCATAGAGCCCATTTAATAATGTTATATGTAAAATAAAGTGTTGTAAAGCATCAAATCAAGAGAGAATAAAATATAATAAGATTATGATTGTATTTTATTTTTAATTACTTGGTATGAAATCTTTTTTGACTTTTTATACAGGAAAGTGGTTTTTTTTTTTTGTCTTTTAGTGAAAAAACGAGGTTTATTTTTTTTGAAAAAGATGGAGGAAATTTTGAATTAAAGTGCTATTAATGTGACCCATTGTGTGAAAAATGAAGTCTTTATTTGACTTTTACTGATCTAATAAAGTGCCAAATGAGCAGTCTGCAAGGTCCAAATATCACTCCTAACTAGTGGCCATTGTAGAAAAAAAAGGGGCTCTATGTAAGGCATAATTAAGAGATGATAGCTGAATGATATAAGGCTATATGTAGACGGGACACTTTTTTACTTTTCTAGGAATTAGTTTACTAACATGATTGCATGTTATCAATTTCCATCAAGGTTTGTTTGATTGATTCAAATTCATGGATCTTTGGCTCTTTGATTGTTGGATGTCTATTAATTTCTTAACGTTTGATGTCTATTGGGCATACAACTCCATACAAACAAAGATGGCCTTTAAATTCAAAGTAGGCATGCGACCATGAAAGAAAATTTATTAATATATATTAACCGAGGGCAATTTGATTCCAATATCGAGACTTAATTTTGCAATTGATTGCTTGATTTTACTCTCAATTCTGACTCTATTTTAATTTTATCTTTTCAATTAAATAAGTATCTTGCACAGTATGGCTTTCGGTTTCAATTTTGCAATTGGGAGCTCCATTTTACTCTCAATTCTAACTTTATTTTCTCAATTATACAAGTGTCTTGCACGATCATGATTCCTTGAGGTTGGCAATATAATATGGTTTCCTTCTGTAATTCAATTTTGAAAACGAAAATCTCACATGATCTGTATTCCCCATAATCAATTCAAATTAAAAAAGACTCTTCGCAAGTGCATCCAAACAGATCCTCATCTAGCATATGAGCCTGGATGGTCATTTGGTTCTGCAAAGGGCAAATAGGTTGCCAAGTGTGGATCCTAGTGCTATCTAGAAACGAGAATAAGGCCTACTCCTCCATGGTTTGAAATCCCTTCCTCTGCCCCTCATGGTCAATCTTTGGTTGGAAATTGATTCATAGGAATTTCCCTATCAGTTTATGGGCTCAGCTGATTGGGATTCCTTTGGCCTCATGCTACCCTCTCTGTTTAAATGAAAGTGAATCAAATAACCACCTCTCTTTTAATGCAGCTATGCTAGAAGTCTATGGAGATGGACTATCTCCCTTGCTAGCTGCCCCCACTCCTTCACCTTTCCCGTCTCATCTTTATGGGCCTCACTGTCCAGGTTTAGTAACTTGCGATCAGTTAGAAAGATTATAGGTGCAATCAGTAGCGGATTCAGGATTTTCGTTGGAGTGGGACAGAAATTGGAGATTGTAGGTTAGTTGAAACATGTAACTCAACGCTAGATGAGCCATGAGGATTTGAAATTTCTTATGGGGGACTAGCATTTGGAGAGTTTCAAATTCTCCACACATGAAATTTAAGGAATTCAGACATGAATTCCAAATTCTAGCAGAATTTTTCAGAATCGATGTCCGGAGGAAAGGCTGAATCATTGGGTAGGAAGGCATTGACATTATTGCACAAGTTATCTTTTAAGTTCTAATGATGCAGTAAAGAAGGAAAATAGTAATGATGAACTAAGAGGTGTAATAAAAACAATATTGTTCAAATACAATAAAATACTGAATGTACCTAAAAGGCTAAAACCCATGTGAATTTTAGTTTACAAAAACTTCCACTGGCCTGGGCAATCTGTTAGAACTTTCTATATGATAGCAAAGACAAAGAATTAGTAAAGGTAATAATGACAAAGTGATGGACATTGTTCATGTTGGTACCCAACTAATACAAACTATCTTCTTTGAGGTGTTTATCAAACCAGAGTTGAATGATGATCATTTTAAAGATATCCATGTATAACAATAATAACCAATAATTGAAAGAAGAAAGTACAAATAGACAAAAAGACCAAATGGAATATCAAGATATCTTAAATAGCAATAATTTCGAAGAGGTCCGATATTAACAGTAGCATTTTAGAAACTATGATAAAATAAATGATTCACAGTCTAGTAGGGTTTATAACACTATCAACTCATCACACGAATAACTCAAATATCGCATAACAACAAAAATATTAACTGTTAGGTCCCTAGTACAACCCTCTTATACACCTGTAGTGGAGTGATGTTCGAATGCGTTTCTAACACAACCAACAGATCATAAAACCATTATTGTGTTGTTTTCCATCACTAATTGGTTTTGGAATAAGTGGTTGCTCAATGGGGGTCTAAAATCCTCCAAGTGGTATCAGAGCCTCGTAAAGTTGGAGTGGGTGTTCACTGTAGCGAGCAGGTTCTCTGCCCCAGGCCCCGGTTCAGGCTCACCTAACGAAATTGTTCGCTAGAATTTTGGTTTGAGGCGCGAAGTTTTTATGGGTTGGAGTTTTCAAACCTTTTCTAATGCGTCAAAAAGTCTTCATGCTTCTTCTAATGTGTCCAGGAGTCTTCATCTACCCTCTTATAGTTTCATCAGAGTCTTTTTCTAAAAGAATAGAAAATACAACTCAATTAGTACTTGAGTTTTGTTCAACTTAGGAGAATTAGCCAACTAGAATTCTAACAGGCTATAAAAACATACTGAACTGTGTCAATATCCTTCACTTTCTCTCATCTATAGGCATATAATTCTCTATGAATAAGCTATTTTTTTTTTTCTAATTCTCTAGGAATCTTTTGGTTCTAATTTTTGTCACCAGCCACGATCTTTTTTTTCTTCTTATAGCAGGTGAGCCTTTTGTTTTGCATCATCTTTGTGGTGCTTGTATTCTTTTTAGAATATAATTATTCGCAATTAAGAAAAAAGAAAAGAAAAAGCTTGTGGATGTGTAGGAGCAACTATTATATCAATAAACTACTATTGATTTTTTTTTCTTCTAATTATTCATCAGTTGTTCAAACAGTAATAAGAGATATAATGTGGTAAAGAAAATTACATGATAACATCAAACTGACATTGGCCATGGTCGAAAGGATTGAATCACTTATTATAATAATATCCAGAGGCTGTCAAACGTTTGAAAAGTGAGAATGCTACGTCTGCATGTTCTACACTAGTATGATGGGCCACACTAATCATCACACCCATGATGAACCTGATCTCCAACGTAGCCCCAGGGCCCTACAACTGATTCTATGGTCCAGATTTGGCATCAGGTAGCCCTACTGGGCCACAAAGGCCTGACGTCAAAACAGGGATAATCTCCTTCACTCACGCTGCTGGTTTTCTAATTATGTTGGATGCGGGGCCAGATGGAGCCCACTGCCTATGGGTCAAGCATGTCTGGGGTCCTCCATGGGTTCACTTTCGGATCCATGGTCCTGATTGGCCAAGTTGGTTCCATAGCCCTATCGACCCAAGTGGCCTCTTGACAGACTGAAATTGGAGAGTTTTTTTTGGTAAAAGGGAGATTTCATTAAAAAAGAAAGCCAGCAAACAAGCTACAACACACAAAAAACTGAAATTGGAGAGTTGATCCTTGCGCATTGGCTTAGCGTGATTGATTTGATTCTTTAGCATAAAACCATCACATAAAGATCATGATCTCGACATTAGTAAACCTAATCATCACATGTTACAATGAATTCTGGTTATACCCTTACATCCATACATGAACTGGGTTGGTCGACATTAGTAAACCTAGCGTTTATTTGACACCAAAAGGGTATATGTGATTCATTAAAGTTTTATAATTTTACTTTCCTCTTCCAAATGAGACTCATATTGACTATATTTCTGAAATTACTAAAAACACCCTTATAATCTTTCGAAATACAAATTGGTCATCGATTCCCAAATCGTGCCCTAATCAAATTTCGTGCCCTAAGTGAGTCATTTTTCCCCAGTTTGATTAATCTCATTATTTATTTCACAAATTAAGCTTCATACAATTATAGATTATTTAATTGGATCAGGATCTTACCATGCCCCTAATCCTTTTTTCTTTTTTTTTCTTTTTGTCCTGGCCTTTCTGCATTTTCATTTACATCACCTATAGCATTAATAGACATTTGACCTTGTTGCTTGGCTATTCTATACAAAGTGGAATCCACGGTACATACACTTCCTTGTTAGGACAATTAAAACCATAGTGTCCGCGTCCTTGACACTTTTAACACTGCCATTGTCCTGCAATTACTTTTACTGTTAATTATTCTTTGATCTCTGTTACTCCTAACAATAGATGGAATGTACGAATAACCATTAGATTGTCGACTCCAAAGATTAGACTTTGTCAAAAATTAGAACCACAAAAGTTATCACGCCTAACAACTTGTGGTGTGAGATGCCACTGTGAATATTGTAGTACTTGATAAGCTTGATCTAAGTTGTGTACTCCATGCTCAGTCAATTTGCTTTGAAGCTCTAAAGACCCACCTTAAAATCTTGACAAAGTAATAAGAGGATCTTCTCTCATTACATTACAATAAAATTTGTACTCTTTAAATTTATCAATATAATCTGCGGCATGCATGTTTTCTAGTTGAAGAGTGTCACATCCCGGTCCCGAATCACCCTGGCTTAGGGTAATCCCCGAGGTGCGACATGCGTAATCCCGTGTTACTGTACCTGTCTCGAGTCAAATCCAGCAACACGAAGGACAAAATTTCTCTTTCCACATACCATTCATAATTAAATAGCAGAAGCATAACAATAATAATCACTTGAACCATTGCACAGTCCTAATTAAAAGTTGAGTGTTGAGTTTATACAAAACATAATTGCATATTCAACCCAAGTAGGGATTACAAAAATACCCTACATCCTATTACAAAAGAATTCCTAATTGTCCAAATAGTGTGGCCCACACAAAAAGGGGCTAGCCACACTCTACAGTTTGATTCTCAAAAGAATATTTCGTGGCACTCTTTGTCGACCCAGACTACATAGGCCCATTACCGGCCCACTCTTCTAGTCCTGGAGGAACCTCTTGGGCTTCCTCCTCTCCCTCCTGGGCCTCTTCAAGGCCGGGAGTTGCATCTGCGTCTGTGACACCAAAGGTAGCATCATGAATACGACGATTCGACAAGTATAAGCATTAATAATAAATCACATGTTGTATCAAATCGAATAAAAGACAATTGATTAAAAGATGCCAATGTTAAGCAAACTAGGCACTTGTGCAATATCGAATAAATCATGCTCTCTGAATCAATGGAATAATAAAACACACTAATTGGCTACCACGTTAAGCTCATCCTCTCAATAGAGAGCAAATCTAGTTGGGATGTCACCAGCGGCCCGGCCAAAGGCTAGCTGGCTACCCGGTTCTGGAGTTCCGGTGCTCCAGACGATCTACTGCAGTGATCTCGAATAACTAAACCAAGTTTAACCCCGTCGGGTATCACGTGGTCGAAGCTCAGTAGTGCCAGACCAATCGAATCGAATAAATACACACATGAGTAAGATTGTTTTTACTTGAATCGAATCGAATCATAATATCTAGAATATTTCACACATAACTTACTCATCTAAAATTTCAATTGAGTATCATATAACCGTACAAGTGTAACGAATAGAAACGAGCAATTATGCATATAAATCATTATTTAGAATTTGGAAGTCGAATATAAAATAAATCCCAATATGCACATGCATTGATTAAAAGAATCAAGAGTCATTTACTAAGTTCTCGTCCTTCACATTCTCACACGATGAAGTTTGGAGATCCCGTGTATAGCTGTCTTTAATTTGGTGCCACTTTGTATAGGTGTAGTGTACCGGTTTCTCCGAGCCTCATCCATGACAAGGTGTTAGACGAAATATAATTCACATAAGATGATCTTAGCCTCAATGATCTCTCACGTGGTTAATTACCATTGGTTCGTTGATCACATCATAGGTGCCATTTTCTAGGGTCCCACAAGTACTTCGGAGTCCAAGATCCTAATTGGTTTAGTAATTATATAATATGGGAGTATTCATCAATTTTCTTAATGTGCAAAAATAAACACTTTTGGTAAAAATTTCGGGCTCACACAGCACCCCACCTCGCTGTAGCGGGGACACATTCTGTGTCCATCCATAAACTAACCCACGTTAGTTATTCTCATACAAAAGTGTTTGAAAAGGGCCACCTGTACACATCCTACAATTCTCATACAAGAAAAATCACTCCTCATCATTGCCCTGGGTGTAAGAGTCATCTCATTGAGGGCCACCCCATCAGTTGAACCATCTGCCCTTCTCCTCTTTCCAATTCAATCCACCGTACTCCCACATGCACTTTGCACTTTTCACATATAATTGTTTCACATGTTCTCAATTATGCACATGTTTTCCATGGTTACAAGTGCACCTGATTTCATCTATCCACACCCATTTCCAAGCTTGCACCTGTACATATCATATTCACTTACACTTGATATGCACTTACATACACATGCATTTATAAAAATCCAAGCTTCTGTTTACCTTTCAAAATTAAGACTACTAACACCCAAGAAGATGAACCCATACTAAAATCATTCTCAAATTATAATCAAAGAGGCTAATCACCATAAGGAGGTAAATAGTAGAATTTGATAATCTAATCAAGAATAAAACCACATGCATTAATCATTAAGCTTATACTTGCCTTAATTAGCTTTCCAAACCTTTTTCTCTAACCTTAGCTCAAAAGATTCAAAAACCCCCAAATCTCAAACCCTAGACAAGAAACCCATAAGAAAATGAATAAATATGCATGTATGATTATAATGGGGTCTTTTTGACTCCATTCAACTCAAAAACACAAAAAGAAATGGGTTTTCCTCTTACCTATAGCAAGGGATCCGAATTTGGGGAAAAAGGTTGAAGAAGAATGGGTTCTGATCACAAGAGATCATGAAGAGGGTAAAGATGATGAAGAAGATGTACTAGCCCCACTCTTTGTCTCCAAAGCACCACCAATGCCCTCTTGATAGACGATGAAGAAGAGAAAGAAAGAGAATGAAGAGAAAGGTAGTGAAAGGAAAAGAGGATTTTAGCCAAGCAACAAGGTAAAGTGGCTTTAAGGGATGAGAGAGTCCATTTTGCACAAAGAGCCCACTAAGTCTTGGTATTTCCAATTTAAGTCAAATGAAGGTCCACTTCTTCAACGGTTGGTCAAATGGAGTAGGGTTAAGTACGAAAATCGACGAGCTCGACGAAATACACGCGATGACACCAAGATGACGTGCATATGATGCAAAAATATAAAATCTATAATTACGAAAAGGTCCTCGACTCTACCCAACTGAGTCAAATCGGTTCAACTCACCCATATGAGACTCCAACTCACTTCCAACCCACCTATAAGGGTCTAATCAACATTAATTACTCTAAGTAGTGACCAATCACAATTAAATCAACTAAAGCTCAATTAATTAGTATTAATTAGGCTAAATTTGGGGCTGGGGTGTAACAAAGAGACTGCCACTGGGCCAAAAGTCTTGCCCGACGATGGACATTTTATTTTTCGGGCGTGTTTGGATGTACGGTGAATTGAAGTATGGTGATGTGAAGCATCAAATCAACATAGAATAAAATATAAGGGGTTAATGATGGCATTTTGTTTTTAGTTATTTGGTATGCAAGCTTTTTTATTTTTTATATAAGAAAGTGGAGTTTTTTTGCTATTTAGTGGGGAAAAGAGCTTGCCTTTTTTTACTTTTTCTCAAAAATTAAGAGGGAATTTTGAAATTATGTACTTTTGATATAACCCATGGCTAATATCATGCCCACGGCTTCGTGCCAAACTTAGTTCCAAACTCAGTTTTTTTCCTCATTAATCAAATAAAGCCAAAGGGATTTATGTGCTTTTAATAGAGAAATTAAAACCCCAGAGCTAATCTCAAGTCTCAACTATATAATAATCCTATGGCTGAGATTAAAACATTTCGACTTGGTTAAATAAAAGACCTAATAGCTCTAAATAAGATAGGGATAGGTGGGCTAGGTCGAAAGGCGGGTCCGCACATGGGGCCTACAGGTGTGTCCTACATCATTGATCTAAAAAATTTGTTCGCGGCTCCAAAGGCATTATTGACAACATTTTATTTCCTTTACTAGTAACTATCAAAATATTAATCTATGAATATAATTCCTCAAAACAACTAAGGGGATGGAAAGTCAAGGTTTTACATCAGAATCACACCAATACACTCAATTTTGAGCTTTGGCCAGTTGAGAAAATCACAATGATTAGAGTAATATTATCTGATCAATCCAGCAAGATCTATATTGGTGATCACTAATTTCACTGTGAAAAACAGTATTCAGATTCAAGTCATGGTCTGAAATTTTATAATAGACAAGAAGACCAAATGTTCAGATGAGAACCTTCCGCACGGTTCTTACGTGCAGTCTCACCCATTTCTTGGCCATTTGACTCACTTATTACATTGTTTTCCCCTTACAGACATTGCCAATTGTGAATTACAATAGACACAAATTCGATGCTCATCCAGCTATCATGGCGTTGGATTAAAAGAAATAGATTTCTTTTAAAATCGTTAAATTTGAGGATCATAGATCAATGGGTTTCAATAACCGAATAGGGTTGACACTATGCACGCATCGTATTTTCTTTCTATCCCTTTTCCCAATTATTAGCGTGACTCAAGGTGGGCCTCACGGGCCAGCTGTCTACTTGGTCTTATTTGCAGACCGTTGTCATTTAAAAAAAAGTGCTTACATTTAGTTATTTTGTTTGGTATGTGGTGTTGGAGTAAAAATAGCCGTTGGACAAACTGTAGTCTTGGTTCCACAAGTTGAAGATTTAGTTAAGTCTCTATTGATACTAGATCTATCGTGGTTCAACATCAGTAATGGTTACATTGTTAGGACTACAAGTTTTAGGTTTTAAGGATTGGTCTAACGAAACTTTTCTCTTCCCATCATAAAGTGGAGGTTCGGTAGGCTGGGGAAGAATCATGGACTCACTTCCTAGCATGAGAAGCACAGATGACATGGTGGGTCTATCTGCTGCTTTCTCCTGAATACATAGCAACCCGATATTGATCAATCTCAATATATCATTCACTGAACTTGAATCAATTAGCAATGGATCTATGAGCTCCATCACTTTTCCATCACACCATAATATCCATGCCTGAAAAGAGAGAATCAAGGAAAAATTATATCACTAAGTGCTCAAATTACTTTAAAAAAGAGTGCTTAGATTAAAAAAAAAAGAGGTAATACAACTTGAGTTGGGATATACATACATATGAAAGGAGGTTGTATGCTTCATGATCAGGAAAATGTGGATGGTTATTCCTTTTTCCACTTATAATCTCGAGCAATAGAACTCCAAAGCTAAACACGTCTGACTTTACAGAGAATAGGCCATTCATTGCATATTCTGGAGCCATGTAACCACTGTTCAAAATCAATATAGTGGATAGAATGATGTAAGCAGAAGTAATGTGACATTAAAGAACAAGAAAAAAGAAAATATCATTTTAGTATGATTATGAAGCATTCTATATGTTTAAGAAAAGTGCATCTTCATTTGCATGCTTGCCTGTTTCCTATTCTAGAAAAGATGCATCCATGATCTTTTGTTTTGTGTTTTAAGCATGGAAACCATATATATCCTTTGTCTTAGTTTGTTTCCATACATTGTTGGGAACCAATTGCCAGTTTCTTGAGATTGTTTGTATGATTTGATTATCGATATAGGTGCAGCTCTAGGACAACATCCAATATATACTGGGGTCCATAAACCAAATGGTGTTAACGGTTCATGATCGAAATCATGGTATATGTTTGGACTTATGCTGCGTGTCAACCTTTTCAATTAATCGAGATAAGCCAAATTCAACCAAATTCTAGATTTTTCTTTACATTCATGTTAGGCGTAACATATGTTTGTTTCTTCTGTAGTTGACATGCTTTTAATTAAGAAAACATTCAACTGAAAAACTTACTATGTTCCAATCACTTTCTTTGTATTATCTTCACCCGAATTTTCTCTAAAAGTCCTTGCTAAGCCAAAATCTGATATCTTTGCATTCATCTCATTGTCTAGCAAAATGTTGCTTGCTTTCAAATCTCTATGAATGATTTTGAGACGAGAATCCTCATGAAGATAAAGAAGTCCCCGCGCAATGCCACTAATAATATTGAGACGTCTTTTCCAATATAGTTGCACACGATTGCCTGGATCTGATTGATGGCAATGAAGTTAGTATTTCTCAATCATAAAAAGATGCTCACAAACATAATAGATGAAAACATTGCCAAAATGTTCATTTATATTGTCTTCATTAATTGTACGAGTAAATTCTTAATAATCAATATCATCACATTTTAATCCTAACAAGTAGAAGCTATATATGATAGCTAGATACTTGTACAATCCTAATGAATCTGCGTTGGACCGATATGACACTTGTATTGGTATCTCTGGTCCTTCGTCGATACTTCCATAGTACACTTTTAGCATATCATACTTACCAAGTCGAAATCCCATATGGTGCTTTTAATTTCTTACTTCTCAAAAAAAAAAAAAAAAAAGGTTAGAAGGGAATGTAAATAATTATAATTCTCTTACTTGTTTAACACTTCCATCAACACATCCTACCAACAAATTTTCTCTTACATACATCTCAACAGCCCTTGACGACTAAATGTAATTTGTCAATATTTAACTCTATATTGATGATCTTGAGATTGAGATTTTCTTTTGCTAATTGCAACAGGGATTTACTTTACTGTATTACACAGTTGGCTGACTGGTTTGGCATGGGTAACAGCCAAAGCTTAAGTGCATTTCAAACTCCCAATTGCAGCCAGCACGTTGTGGTCTGACCTAAAGCTCAGCTGTAACGAATCAGACCAGCTCATTATGGGATCCTCAATGCTATAAACTTTCATTCTTTATGAAGATTACGATGGCGAGTCCTTTCTATCAAAAGCCAGTTAATGAATGGATTAAAGAGGCAACAACCACTGCTCAGGGGTACACTAGTTGCCTATTTTAGGCCCTCCCATAAATTCTATGTTCTGTGATTAGAGTTGCCTAATCCTAGAGAAATGAGATATCTATACAGATAATTCTTATCTTATTTTCTGGAATTTTTGTAGCAGATGGCATGTTTCGCCTGTATAAGTTTTGTATATTCAGCTCCTTTCTACTGGTCATATTTTTCCGATTGCCTAGGTCGACCTTTCCCCTTGTATCTTCTCTTTTTTTTATTGAATACATATTTTCCTTTTAGAGATATATCTGAATACTATTATAAGCATTCTGCAAAATGTACATGTATCAAGATCTTGGACACCCTCTTTAACTAATACATAAAAGACATTAGTATTGGCACACACCTCACTCTCCATCATGGGTTTTGCAATATCAGCATCAACGTTTCCATTACATATATAACTTTTAAAATATGGTATTATTTAATCTTTTAACTCTTGGAGAAATTGATCATTGTGATCTTATTTTTGTGGAACTTCTAACAGGATTAAGATAAAAAGTTTTAACTTTAGGGCAGATCATTTTAAGCCATCTCAATTAACAATTATAATTGAGAAACAAAACAAAGCACAAGGGGATAAATCGAGTAACTCCCATTACTACTAGCTTATGGTTGGAAACATGATCTGAGAAAATATAACTTAGAGAAAGTACCGGTCAACAACTAATTCTTTAATAGGTTTAAAAATATGCCCCCGATTGAAAAGACCTACTACAATGAATGATAGTGCCAAAATAGAGAATCTTGTAATACTAATAATTAGGTGGGACATGATTTATGAAAAAGAACTAATGGCGGAAAGTGTTGTGACAAACCAAAGAGAAAGGCATCAAGGCTTCTGTTGGGCATGTACTCATAAATGAGGAGCTTTTCCTGCTTCTCCATGCAACAAGATAACAGCCTAACGAGATTCTTGTGTTGAAGTTTTGCGATTAATATAACTTCATTTGTAAACTCATTTAATCCTTGTCTAGAACCATTTGAGAGCCTTTTGACTGCAACTTCTCTTCCATTTGGCAGGTTTCCCTGAAAGATGTAATTTACTCTTACTCAAGCATAGAAGTTTTCCAGCTTAAGATATATTCAATGACCTATACTTAGGAAAGATCATTACCTTGTAAACAACACCAAATCCTCCCTCTCCAAGCTTATTTTCACTACAAAAGTTGTTTGTAGCATGCTTTATAGTACCTAAATCAATCAGTGGCAAATCTTGAGTTTTCTTATTTCTTCTTCCTCCATTCAAAGTTGCATGTGAAAGGTCACCCCCCATTTGGGGACTTAAATCATCTCTAAAGGACAACTGACTTTGTTTCTTCTTTTCTGAGTAAGAAAAGTGCACATAATCAATATTTTTACAAGTAATTATCATGCTTATAATACTAACTATATGCTTACCTTCCCGTAGCTTTTTCTTCATACATTGCAAGAAGACAATGCAACATACCAAGAGAAAAATCCCAAGAGATGCTGTGAATGAGCTAATAATCCAAACCCTTTGCCTCTTGGTCCTTTGCCTTGAGCCATCATCTTCACCTTTGAGATCAACAGTTTAAACAATTTCAATTGATCTGGATAGCTTACAATTTCAGTTGGGAATCTCTCACTGAAAATGGATAAATACATAAACCACATTATCCATTTTATTGGTTGCCAAAAGATTGTCGATACATTGCAATAAAGGTGCTACTAGATATTAAAATGAAACTAAATCCAATGAAAGTCCATTACAGTCCAATGCATCCATAATGGTGCAAGACATGCCAAACAAAACATTTTACAAATTTGAATAGTTAACAGATTTCATATGCACAATGCATAATATAGTAATATCGATAGAGAAAAAGTCTCTATAAAGTTTCAAGTCGCCTTTCCTTTCATACTAGCACTTCTCCCCACCGATCTCGGAGCCAATTCCCTTTCATTCTCTCGTGGAGCGCAGTTTGAGGCTGTCGATGAGGCAGTTCATGGCGGTCTCCACTTCCAGGCAATATGATAACTATAAGGGCAGTTGGGCAGTTTAGCCATTTCACCTACCAGTCCACTAGTTGAAAGGAGACCCATACGAGTAGGGTTGAGCCTTTGGGTTTGGATAGAGCTGCAACCATGATTTTGTATTGCAAGTAGCGTTGCAAATGGGTATCCAACTATTGAGTATCTGTAGTTTCTGGTTCCGAGAGTAAAGTGGTTTGGAAACCTATTTTATGATTTGCGAGAAATCTAGATCTTGATTCGGATCCAAGCTTATAAGATCAAGGACTTTTGGATCCTAAACCGAATACTAATATATGTTTTAACCCCAAGGTTTCAAATACATATGTAAAAATTTATATGGTTTTAAGGGCCTACATAGCTTGATTATAGTCATATTTAAGAGTCCACTTAACTTTAATCATATATTAATCTAATTCTACTAATACTATATGCATTTTATTTTGGATTTGGGTCTAAGAACTGATCCATTTTTAGTTGAAGCTAAAATTAGATTAAAGAAAAGGTACCATGTCAGAACCGAATTTGGGTTTGGATCCACCATGGCTTTGTCTCAATTTGACCTGTTTGCATCCCTAGCTTGCAAGCCTCAATGGTGTACCCATTGAAGAGTTTTTTTGGGTGAGACTTAATTTTGTTCTAAAACCTTAGTTCTTGGTACCAACATTACCATTATTCTTTAGTCTTATACAAGAGGTATTGAAGTTCTTATTATTATTATTATTATTATTATTTTTTGCTATCGGAGGGTTCCCAACCCTTTGGTTGGACTAATCCCTCCGGCCCCAGAGGGAAGCCGGGTAAATTCCCATGTAGCCCTAGTGTGGTAGTGCAGTTTCGAACCTACAACCTTTGGATGTAAACCGTGGTCCTAGGCCAATTGAGCTACCCCTTGGGGTTAGGTATTGAAATTCCTTCAGTTGAAACTTCTAATTCTCACAACACGGTCCCTTTCAACACGACTAATGGATTGATCAATAATATTGAAACTTCTCAAGCATCCTTGATGAATTCTCGATTCCATAAGCTCCAAGTGCTTCAACTATGCTTAAGAATGGCAAGACTGGTCTTCCTTATCTTTGTTTAAGATCTGTTCATGCAGATCACTTAAATTATTCCTCCCCACCCACCCAACCAAGAAAAAAAAAAAAAAAAACTCCCTCTTTGGATCCAAAGTTTGATGTTCAATCTTAGAAGAAGATGTAGCCGCCTCAGCTTAAAAATGAGCTCATGTGGATAAGTCCCCCGAGGTCCCCGCTCCATCTATAACTACTTTATGACATTTTTTAATTAAGTCTTCAAATAAAAGCTTTATGTGCTGTGATAGCTAGAGTAGCTTTCGAAAATCTATAAAAAGTGAGTGGTCATCAGTTCAAATCTTTATAACCTATATATATTTTAGCATTTTAGTTTGCGCTTAGCCAGCTCTGTATGAGATTCGATCCATTGTTATTACGATGTCAATTGTATGTAGAAATTTTCCCAATCAAAACCCAGCGTTGAGCATTAGGAATTCTAGAATTCTGAGAAAGCTAAAAGCTGGCATTTCACTGTTGCAAATTCTGTCAGACAAATTAAGCCTTTGCCAGCAATCTCTTAATGGGGATTTAGAATTCATGACGGCTCAAATTCCCTTCTGAGATTTGAGCAATCAAATAGGCCCTCAGTTCAAATTCACTAGAACTACAATTTCCATTTCTAGCTAGGGTAAAAGCCAAGGTTGCATACCTTTTGGAGGAGGCGCCAGAGATGGTGGAGATACCGGGATCCTTTGAGCTGCCGAGGCTAGTGCATCAGTGCTGTTTTTTTTTATTGGTGGAATTGCATCAGTATCATTGCTGTCGATGATCGCTTGATAACTGATGCTGCAACTGACAGCTAAATAACGCCAGCTTCTTTTCCCTTGGCAACAACTCGCAACTTGTGCTATCAGATTTTCCAAGCAGTCATTGCACTGGATGCTATCAAGATCCCTAGTGCACTGAGCATGATAGTTTCTAATCCATTCATCAACAACTTGCAAGTCCGCAGACATCAACTGTTGTTGTGAAGCTTTTTCTGCCACTTCTAAAATATGCCATCGGCGGTTAACGTTTAAATCACCATCAAGATCGGAGACAGTGTAGAACCCTTCTGTGTCCATAATCCCAAAGAAACTTTCAATGGAGTAGCGTAAGTAGCAGTTATCATACCATAGGATAGCTTTTGTGCTATCACTTCAGGCTTGTTGTAAGTCATACAGTGCATTGACAAGGCAGCCCCGGCAGTTTTTCGGAGCAAGGTCTCCTCTACACTGGGCGAGGCCATATAAACGGTTTGGATCATCTCCTAAAAGGGACTTGGAGAAACCGTGTGTAGCTGCTTTGTCGGTTAGAAGGAGGAGCAGTTCAAAGAGGTTAGTTTTGAACAACGGGTTTGATGGGGTACCATCGTCCGGGCAGAGGATTCCTTGGAGTTCATCATGTGGTGCCGAGCCTTTAAAGAAAGGGTAAGTCTCATACCTTACACTGCAGCTTGGAGTGTGATACTGCCACCCTTTGTACCGAGCACAACATGATTCAATGCTCACCATGACATGTTTCAAGCACATCTCACAGCCCTCGTAACTAAGATCAGAAGTGCACTGGGCTAGACTGAACATTAATGGAGATAACGATGAACACGTCGCGAACATTATTGGCCGCCTACGTGGAACTTGTTTCACCATATCTGAAACAAACCCCATGACCACTATTCCTTCCTCATCATATGGTAATTCGCCCAACTTAACAACTATAGAGTGGAAATCTGGACCGTCAACATGACCAAAGAAGAATTGACCTGAATAGCGTAAGAGGCAGTAATCATACCATGCAATTGCTTGTGTTGAGTTGGGGCATGCTTGTATAATATCAGATCTTGAGATTTTGATACAGGTCTCACATTGGTGACGGTCACTGTCTCCGCGACATTGGAAGAGGCCATAGACACGACTCGGCTCATCTCCGACTGTATGGTTGTAGAAGTTTTGGTCTTTAGATTTTGAAGTTAGATTCAAAAGAAGCTGATCAAGATTAGTAGCGAATTCACTATTTGGGGAATAACTATAACCTGAGCAATTGTAAGAAATTGGATCGGCGGTAACTACACCAAGGAAGAGTTGTGTGTAGGATAACACCAGGAAGAAATGGAAGGGCAAGGATCCGGAAGTACGCATGACATATTTTTTGCGAGGAGAGGAGAATGGTAAGGTATGCAACGTAAAACTGATAGTGATGAAGGAGGAGAAGTTAAGAAGTAGATGGCGGATGCTTGATATTTTAGTCGGCAATTTAGGAGGTGCTTTGGTTTTAGCTTAGACTGGTTTTGTTTGTGTGGAATAGAATTCATGGTAACATGGGTTCCAACATACATAGTAATTAGCATTAAACTAGTCAAGAGTGAAGGAACCGGGGTGGATGATGTACAAGGGTAGGAACAACTCATTTGATAGGGTGATGGTTGGGTATAACATTTTCCACTAAAGGGGAGAACATATCATAGTTTTTCGTGAACATTTAACCTTTGTTTTTTCACTTTTAGCTACTTTCATGCAAACAAATGGGGGCTTTGCGAATGGCTTAGTGCCCCCTTGTTAATTGAAGCATTGTTGATGGAATAAGATGATGCCAGTCCAAACCCAACCCAATTGCTATTGGCATACCTAACATTGAGGTCTATGAACAGCCTTGCTAATTATCTCTTCTAAAACTATTTTAGTGTTTTGTTTGTTCGTATTAACATACATAGAAATAGATTACATTGGGTAGTTAAAAATGAAGATCATAGGTGAATTTGTAAAACTGAGCATCAAATAGGATCCACTTTTGAATTTATTTCCTTATAAGAAAATTTTATTTGGTGTTTATTTTTGAAAATTCACTTTTGATATTCATTTTTAACCACCCTAAGAATTCAACTCCTAGAGATTTTAATGCAAACGAACTGACTGTGATAATCCACGAAGGCATCAAGCAATCTTCCGTCACCCACTTAAATTAAATCCCAGAAAAGTGGTGTTCTCAGCTAGATCTTCTAGATCCTTTCCCATTACTCCTATATGACCATCCTTGGTTTTTACGCATACACACATTGTTGATCTAAGCCTAAGCTTGTCTAATGCCAGTTCATTATTTAGTATTTAGGTCTACAATGCAGCCCTATCCAGCTGAACCATTTGCAACAATTGTCTCTTTGTCAGAAATATTGGATACAAACTATGCTGGTTGACAAAGAATGTCGTGTTCTCTCATATTGTCTAGGGATGTCGATTTCATCAAAGAATTCCAAGGTTTTGTATGTTTCGGTTTCTTGTTAACATCCAATAACATGGCTTGTTTACGTTAGGTTTGGGCTTGAGTTTGACTGGTGGTGGCTCGAACCATGCTTGAGCTCAGCTCCATTAGTTCATGAGCTGAGCTCAAGTGAGGCCTATCCAGCTTAAATCGGTTTCTTGTTTATACAGTACTAATCTATGTCAGCTTTCATAAATGATTAAAAAAAAACTAGCATTTGATTGCAAGTTTAGGTTATTAACTAAGATTTTAGATTGGTAAAATAAAAAGTAGGCAATTGATTAATTTTTATTTGTAGAAATACATATAGTACCGATAGTTAAATTTCCCAATAAAAATACTCTTGATCGGTTTTGTCCTTGATCTTCTTCCTGTTGGTTCTTGCTTGTTGAAGGCCCTGTTGCGTAGAGGCGTGTAAATGGGTTGGTTCTAGCCCAACTCCACCAGAGAATATGGAATCGGAACCAGCTCAGAACCAATGTCCTGATTTTAGAACCTGGACAGTTAATGAGAAGATGGAACCAAAACCAAAACCGATTTCGTATATGGGACGGGCGTTTCAGGTCTAGCAGAGAATGATTAGGAAAAAAACTAAATTTTAGGAGGAATTCTAAAAAATTGAGGTAATATGTTAGGTCTTGGGTTCACGGGCCGGAACCAATGTGGAATTAGACCTGTTTAGGTCACAGGCACAAAAAAGGACTCAGGCCCAAATCCATTTACTTAGCGGTACCTAAATAAGGATCCAAATACTGTTATTAACAGGTTGAAACCCTTGGGTGCTTGGAGAATCGGAAACCCATTAACATCCCTAATTGCAGATGGTTTTACATGGACCCTCAGTTTCCTGCATTCAGATTGGCCATATAGAAATTTGGTTCGTTAATGCTGTGTAAAATTAAGAAGATTCAAATGTAGTCAATGGCAATAGTTTGGTTGCCTTCTGCATTGTTCCTTTGTGCTGGGGCTTGATAAAAAAAAAGTTGCAGCCGAAGTTGGTTCTGGGCCATCTCTACAAGAAGTGGATTTTATGTTTTGCTTCCTTAAAAGCCCAATAAAAAATATAATATCCAAACAAACTTCTCGTGACTTTTCAGCTATTTTTCCTTTTTGACTTTCCAGCTTTTCAAAGTAAAAAGAGCAAAAAAACAAAAGTCCTGCTGGAGCCGCTGGGCTTTGAAATTGATTCAGGATGTTTCTACCAAGGGCCACCTTTCCCTCTTCCTCTATGAGATCAACTTAGGGACCATAACTTTAACTTCAAGGCTACCAATAGCCAATTTGTTGGAGCCAGTTGAGAGGTAATCCCATACACTCAGGTCATTGATAGGAACTTGAGTAGGCCAATTAGTAGCACTTGAAACCATCTTCGAATTTGAGAAGAGAAGGGCCAATAGAAGTACGGCTCCTGGGATTGATCCTCAAATCAAGAGAGAATAATGTCTGAGGGGTCTCATCATAATGTGAATTTTTTTTTTTACCTTTAGTGGCATGATAAGTAATATTTTTTACTTTTTGTATAAAAAGTGGATTGTTTTTTGCTATTTAGTGGTTTGGGAATGTTGTTTTTTTACCCTTTTTAAAAAAAAAAAAAAAAAAGTGGGCAGTTTTGAATTTTTGTACTTTTGATATGACCTCCGGTATTTTCATGTCTCTTAAATGGAGGCTTCACCTCACTTGACTTTAATAGTGAAGTTACCAAGCATGCCAGAGAGGACTTCTTGGGGTGAAATGAACTCCAATGAACTAGGTCCACAAGGAGGTTAGAGTCTTCCCATAAATTTTTTTTCTTCTGAAAGTGTACTTACTAGAATGGGTACTAGTCTAAATAATAATGCACATCGGATGTAACCAACCAAATATGATAGAACTAGCAAAATTATCTACCAAGCAATCACCACAAAAAGGCAGGCACAAATTTAACGTGGAAACCCTTAATCGGGAGAAAAACCACGATTAGAAAAACCAATCACTATTGAACGGTTACAAGATATACTCACAGCTCTTTTATCCTGGTCAGTACGTCGATCTAAGGACTATAGTTGTTGTTGTATAACTTCTCATGTTGCCACGACTTCCCCGCCACACACCGATCCCCGTGCATGATCCTCCTTCAATCACCTTGAAAACTAAGATGAACCAATCTTCTACGAAGAAGTAAAAGCTTTAAACCTCCTAGAGAAAATCTTCAGCACAATCTCTCAATAATAGCTTAAGGAACACGAGAAGAAGTATGTCTCTCATTATCTGGATTTAGCAGCGGCTGTTTTTACATTGAAGATGTGGTGTCATTATCTCTACGGTGAGAAGTTCAAGGTGCATTCGGACAACCGCAGCCTGCAGTGTCTATTTATCCATAGTGATCTCAACAGTCGTCAAAGGCGTTGAATGGAGTACATCAAGGATTACAACTTTCCAATCAAGTATCATTCGGGCAAGGCAAACGCTGTGGCAGATGCGTTAAGCATGAAAACAACCTTAGTCTGCTTCCTAGTGGCAGAGGGTGTGTGGAATGATGTCTTTCAAGACCTAGATGTGGAGCTTTAGCTGCTCAGTGATAAAGTGATGCTTACTACTATGTTAGCGTGGGAGCCATAGCTGGAAATGTCAAGGACAGTCAGCATGACTATCCCAAACTTGCTAAAGTGATCGAGCATATTGACTAGAGGCTAGAGTTCAGACTGATTAGTTGTGTTCTCTACTATCTAGACAGATTATACGTGCCGAACATTCAGGAGTTGAAGGACAAGATTCTAGCAAAGGCTCACCATAGCTTGCTACTATGTTAGCGTGGGAGCCAGAGTTGGAAATGTCAAGGACAGTCAGCATGACTATCCCAAGCTTGCTAAAGTGATTGAGCATATTGACTAGAGGCCAGAGTTTAGACTAATTAGTTGTGTTCTTTACTATCTAGACAGATTATACGTGCCGAACATTCAAGAGCTGAAGGACAAGATTCTAGCAGATGTTCAACATAGCAAGTATTCGGTCCACCTTGGTAGAACGAAGATGTACCAAAATCTGAAGAGCTTTTGCTCGTGGAACAACATGAAGAATGAGATAGCCAGCTATATCGCCTGATGTTTGACGTGCTAGCAGATTAAAGCTGAGCATCAGAAGCCACCAGAGTTATTGCATCAGCTTGAGATTCCCAAGTGGAAGTATGAACGCATTACGATGGAGTTCGTTGTAGGGCTACTAGCTACAAAGAGGCATAGCGATGGCAAATGGGTCATAGTGGATTGCTTGACCAAGTCAGCTCACTTTCTACCAGTTTGGATGAGATCGGTCCGATTGGATGAGTTGGCTAAGCTGCACGTGAACAGGATTGTCACATTGCATGGATTTCCTATGTTGATTGTATTAGACAAGACACGAGGTTCACTTCGCATTTTTGGAAGTGCTTTCGACAAGCTTTGGGTACCCACTCAAGCTTTAACACAGCTTATCATCAATAGATAGATGGTCGGATTGAGCCGACTAACCATACATGAGAAGACATGTTGAGATATTGTGTCTTGGGCTACAAGGAGAATTGGGAGGATTGTTTGCCACTTTGCGATTTTGTCGATAACAACAGTTCACCATTTGAGCATCAGGATGGCACCTTTCGAGGCTTTGTACGGGAGGAGATGCAGGACTCTAGTTTGTTGGGAGGTGGTTGGCGTCAGGAATTTTCAGGGACCGCCCATAGTCAGCACACCAGCGAGAAGGTTCGGCAAGTCATCGAGAACCTGAAGATAGTACGTATGTAACGCCCCATTTCCGAATACTGAAGATAACGCTAAGGTACCTGAAGTTGGCGCGCTACTTCACGAAAAAACCGAGAACTTCCAAGATCATAGTCCGCAGTGAGGTCAAATTTTAAAACTTTTTAAACAACATCATAATCATCAGTTATATGCGGAAGCGTAACACAAGATAGCGGAAGCAATAGTATCATGAATATAGATCAGATGTAAAAGTACGGAAGCCTAATAGTAATCTCAAAGTGTAAATATCAAAGTGTTTACACAAAACCATGCTAACTACCCATCTCACTACAAAAATATGCTCTCAAACCCAAAACAATATGCACTCAACCCTCTAGTGTAGGCTCTCTATCCTCCGGCTTGACCACTTGGTCAGCCGGCCCCCATCCGTAGTCACCAACTACGGGCGCCTCATGGATCGCGTCACCCTCGAGATCATGGTCTGGACCTAAGCACCAAAGATGGGTTAGATCCAAAGATCTGGCAAGGCACCATATGCAGATAACACAAGATTAGCCCGGACTTGGTATCACACCGTCCGTCCAACCATAACTCATCATGATAGCTCTAAGTAACCAAGAACATACCTCCTACCAGAGATGATCAGTCAACTGGCTAAGCTTAGAACAGCTAAGTGAATGTTTAGTGCCGACTTGGGAAACTAAGTACCGGTCTGTGTCTATCTAGGCTTATTTTGCGTGAGCAAGGTCCTAGCCAAGTCTCTAAGAGGTTAAGGTACAACATGGAACACAGTCTAACAACAAGTCCAAGTCCAACAACATTGGATCCATCCAAGGCTCACAATCGTGGCCTGAGGTAACACAAGTACCATACTATGTCCATTCCATAAACATTCATCCTATGCTCATATACAATGAGTTAACCAACCATTAAAGACTAACCTCTCCAATTTAGGGTTCTACATTTCCAATCTTAGGCCGTATGAGGGCCCGCCTAGACACAGACACGGGTCAATTATTTCCAACCACAACTTACGGTCACCTCTAAGTAATCCTATGTTCTGGTCCTCTAATTTCCATTAATTAACCTATTTAAGACAACAACAATGATAAGAGAAGAATAACTCAAGAAGACCTCAAAACATGAATCAAAGGGAAATAGGCAAAGGACCAGTCCTAGATAGTGGTCCACTCTTGGTTTAGGCCTCATCACATGAATGGATCCCCAACTGTAGCCTCAGGTGTCCAAAATGGTAAACCTAGTGCTCTTGAAGTTGTGGACACCATGGACTACAGTTAAGGTTAGAGTCAATGATGATTCGAATCCTAAATCCTCAATTGGTGGACTCCACGAATCAAGGCTGAGCCATGCCATTGATTCGTGTGTGGCACACTTGATGGAAGGTCATTTGGATGGTCAATGGGCCTCACATGTGATCAAACATCAAACTCTATAGAATTCTGAAATTCACTGATCGTAGTTTGCCCGGTCGACATCACACCCTGGGATGTCAACCAGGTGAACTGGATGTTGACCTCCCAGGTCGACATCCTGCAGTGTACCCTGTCGACATCATGGCTGTGATGTTGACCGGGTCCACTGGGACCTGGTGTCAAGCAGCTGGGGGGCTCTACAGGAAAACCAGTGTATCCGGTCGACATCATGGCTGTGATATCGACCGGGTACACTGTATTTCTGCTCTGTTCTGAAAATCCAGGTTTCAGCTATCTCCTGTGTTTTCCTGTGTGCCCGATCGATCGAGATAGGGTCCGGTCGACTGGGTACACTGTCTGTGTACAGTTTCAGGAAATAAAAGGATCTAACCCATTATTTGGTAATTAGATATTGACATCGACTCCGTCCCGGATGGTGACGTGCTCTTCGAGGCACCACTGGCCTATGAGTGCAGGTGGGGACCGGCAAACCCGAAGGTGGAGTTGGAGGATGGAGTAACTATAGTTGGGATTGAGTGATTATCTTTTGTTTGGGGTTTTGTGTGTCATTTGATGTGAGCAGGGGCGATTTACTCTGATATGTACACTCTATTATTTCATACTTTGAGATTAGATGGACGTAACATGGCATTTTCATTTGCTTTATGAGACTGATATCGTATTTGCTTCCGCATTTATATTGTTGCTTCCGCATAACTTCTATATGCTTCCACACTCAACTGTTCATAAAAAAATGTTGGTAAAAAAAATAAATTGGACTTCACTGTGAACCTATGATTTTGGAAGTTATCGATTTATTCGGAAAGTAGTGCGCAAAATTCAGGTATCTTAGCGGTAAACTAGGTCTTACGAATTTGGGGGGTTACATTCTCCCTCATAAAGTCCATCTGCCTATTCATTAGAACCCATATCTTCTTATCCAGGTTTGTATTTATGCTTTGATATGCACCTAGTTTGACCCCATTCATTATGGCTTTAGACACGTGTGAGTCTTGCTCATATAACAATTCTCTACCACCATCCATTTTGTATCCTTAAGCCATCTATACAAATTTAGAAGATGTAGCAACAATCACATAGAACATATCTAGTAACAAGAATGGCATGATATCACTTCATTAATTAACACATAAACAAGATCATAAGCTATTATGTTTGAAAATCGAGGTCCACAGTTTGTCATGATTGATTAAAAGGGGGTGGGCTCCCATATGCATGAATTTGAGTATACACAAAAAAATTGAGAAGTCTTGACATACATAAATCTCTTGAGCAAATGAGGTGAAGGGATACGTGTGGAAGAAAGGGAATGCCCAGTGCAATGGGAGAAAGATTGTTGATTACATCATGGGAAAGATTTAGCATTGCTCTCATTTCATGCTACAAACTTGGATGACTAAATAACAGGGAAAAAAGACATGTTAACATGCATTATCCTACTAAAAGAGAGAGAGAGAGAGAGAGAGAGAGAGAGAGAGAGAGAAAATGAAAAAAAAAAAAAACCCAGGAGCCAGGGGCCTTCCCATCACAGGCTAAAAACAAGATTTTGATGGTGTTTTTCTTGATATAATGGTAATGACTAAAGATGGCTCCTGAAATTGAGACGTGCCAGTCGCCATTTCAAACCATTGTTATTGTTGTTGTTGTTATTCGGTCTGGCTGGTTTATGCTGACCAGCATTAGGTATATGGCATGTAACCCAAAGACTTGCCAATGCTTGTTTAATGGAATCATTGAATCAATGGAACCATCATTCTAAAATTTACTAAAGAGGATTTTTGAAGCAAAATGGCATTGAGAAACAGAAAAATAAAAAAACATGAGAAAAAAGAATAAATAGTGAATGGAAACATAAGCATGACAAAATCAAAAAATATATTATACATCAAGAGAAACATAAACATAAGAAAATCCTTTCTTAGCAATAACAACAACAACCATATCATTGGCCTCTCTAGGGATATAAGCCCAAACAGAATAAAAAGTGAATGGAACTAATAAATCTTCAAATGAGAATGAAATCAAGATGAGAATGGGAACAAAACCCATTTCAATCCCATTTCGAACCTGAGCAAAAAAATAGGGAATCAGAAACAGAGGGTACATTGAATCATACCTTCTTGGAGATGATAAGCGATATCGAAACATGGGTGGTCAAGGATGTAGAAGGGAGAGCATAGGGGGCAGCGACGTCGACACAGTGTGAGAGAAGAAGGACGGACAAGCAAGAAAAGGTGGGCGAAATGAGGGGAACTAGGGTTTTAAATGTTCTACAAAGAGCGACACTAGCGTTGCTTGATTTTTGCTTGAGCGACTCTAGTGTCGCTAATCATATATTTTGAAAAAAAAAAAAAACTCAAACATGTATGACGGACCCCGTTTCTGTTACGGAAAATAATATACCCTTTCTCATGCGTCGGCCACCTAAGATGAATTTTCCAGTAAAATCCTTAAAAAGAAAAGAAAAAGAAAAGAGAAGAGACAGAGCAGAGTGAAAAAAAGAGAGGATACATACATGTGCCATCGACTGTTACCTACATCGCTGACCATCGGCTTCGTCTCCATCGAAGCGCCAAAGGCTTCCCCTCCCACCTCTCCTTCCTTTCGAGAGTCTAGCAGCAACAAAAAGGGCAAAAGCCCGTTTTCTTTTTTTACCGGCATCAAGCCAAAGGATCCTAGCCCACATGTGGAATTAAAAGAAATTTCAATTGAGTTTTCTCTTGGATAATTGTTTGTGGTGTGAGACCAAGATGTTTTCGATCCAATGGATTCATATCCCTAGGCCTATGGCTTGGAGATTAGCCTGTTGGCTATTCTCCTCTTCCCTATGCTTCATTAGTGATGGTCCTAATGAGTGTTCCTTCAGGAGAAAATTTTCCACATATTTAGATAAATGAGGGACTTATAAATGATAGTTATATGTTCTTTGTCTTGAGTAATTGCAGGTAAATGGTGTTACATGAACTTAGGTTCACAAGTTCTTAGACCCAAAAAGGTCATTGGAAATCTTTATTTGTTGAGAGTCAACGTAGTACAAGTTACCTGCAATTTCACAAATTTATGCGGTTGCCCTTTTTCTTCTCAGTTTGGGCCACCATAGCGAATCCATTCAAATTAATCTGCTGTGTATAGCTTCACACATTCTCATTCCCATTCCCACTCACTTTCTGACTATGGCTAATTGGTTATCCATCTCTCGCAGACTATCCTAGTCCTATCATTCATCTAATTCTGATGGTTTCAATAACCCTTGCTCGGGAGCAAGCTACAAGTGATAAACCATATTATAAAGGCTAAAGAATTAAAGACCTAGAAAAACGGAGATGGAAAAATAGTACAGAGATCAAACAACCAACTCATAAGCAGTTTGCAATCATAAGGAGGGCATGGTTGAACCCCCAGGAATTTTTTTCCTGACTGTATATTATAAGAAGGGGTGGTTAGATTTAGAAAGCTTAAAGATGCAAAAGATCCCAATTAAAATGGCAATTAGAAACACACGGGTAGAACATAAACAGAGATAGAACAAGATGCCAAGATCTCGAATAGTATCTGGACACACGGGTAGAACATAAACAGAGATAGAACAAGATGCCAAGATCTCGAATAGTATCTGGAGAAGAAAAGAGCCAAAGAACTCACAAGTTGTAACTTCAACACTATTTTTACTCTTCAACAATGTAGGAGCAAGACATCTGGATTTCCTTGTTTCTTAGGATCTTTATTTCATTGTAACATATAAAGTTAGTGGACTTAACCCCTGTTTGATAAATTTATTTGTCAAGTAAAGTCAAATAAAGTAAAGTTAAGTATCAAATTAAAAGCTCTTTCTTTTAAAAAGGAAGTAAAAAAAGCAACCACCTTTATTCACTAAAAAATAAAAAAAACTCTATTTCCCCACACAAAAAGTAAAAAATCTTCCATCACAAACAACTAAAAATAAAATACCATCATAACCCACTGATATTTTATTCCCTCTTTTTATTTCACTTCACTCCACTTTATTTTAAAAGTAAAATGCCAAACGTCTCAACTAAAAGTAAAATTGCAGCTTTTGTCTCCCATTGTATGACGTGTCAGTTGGTGAAGGCAAAGGATCAGAAACCTCCAAGGTTGTTGCGACCATTAGAGATCCCGGAATGGAAGTGGGAACATATCAACATGGATTTTATTTCAGGATTACCAAGAACAATAAGAGGCAATAACGCCATATGGGTCATTGTGGACCGCCTTACCAAATCTGCTCATTTTATTCCCATAAAGACTGGAGAGAAGATGCATATGTTGCCTCTTGCGGAGTTGTTTGTCAACAAGATTGTCAGCCGTCATGGGCAGCCGGTCTCCATTACTTCGGATAGAGATAACAGATTCGTCTTAAGATTTTAGAAGACACTGCATGAGTCTATGGGTACGAAGCTACAGTTTAGTACAGCGTACCACCCACAAACAGATGGTCAGTTAGAAAGGACAATTCAGACCATTGAGGATATGCTTCGGGCGTGTGTGTATTAGATTTCAAGACTCAATAGGATGAGACCCTACCGCTTTACGAGTTCGCTTATAACAACAGTTACCATTCAAGCATTGAAATGACGCCTTTTGAGGCATTGTATGGTAGAAGATGCAGAACTCCAGTTTGTTGGGAAGAAGTAGGTCTTCGCAGTTTTCATGGGCCAGCTATAGTGAGTGAGACTAGTGATAAAGTCAAGTTGATACAAAAACGTCTGAAGGTAGCCCGGAGTAGACAAAAGAGTTATGCGGACTCTCACCGAAGAGACTTACAGATCAAGGAAAGAGATAAAGTATTCTTGAAAGTGTCACCTATTAGAGGAACCTTGAGATTCGGGCAGAAAGGCAAGCTATCACAGTGGTACATCGGACCCTATGATATTGTGAGCAAGATTGGTGACGTGGCTTATAGATTAGCCTTACCACCTGAGCTCTCCGGCGTACACAATGTATTCCATGTGTCTATGTTGAAGAAGTACTTCCCCGATCCATTGCATGTTCTCCGCCATGAACCGTTGGAGATAAGAGAATATGCCACCTATATTAAGAAACCTGTTCAGATAATTGATACAAAGGAACAAGAGTTAAGAACATGGACAATTCACTGGGTGAAGGTGTTGTCGGAAAATCACGGACCGGAAGAGGCAACATGGGAATTAGGGGATCAAGTTCAAAGGAAGTATCCGCATCTATTACCCGAGGTTAGTTATTATGTTTCATTTGGAGGTTCAAATGCTCTAAGGGGTGAAGGATATAAGACCCCGCCTCGAGAGTTTCCGATTAGTGTTAATTAAGACGTGCTTTAGTTATAAGTGAGATTAGTAAGATTTGGTTAAGTTTGGATCAGAATAGCTTTTATATAGCTTTGGACTATTTTGGGAACTCTTTTGATTTAGTAGGACCCTTTGGGGGTTCCTTTATCGTGCTCTGTGTGATTTTTGGGATTTATTTGATACTCGGAAACATCTGTATTTTCCCCATTTAATTTATTTTATTATTCTCGACAACTTTCATGTTTGCCCCGTTTCTGTTCGAGACCTCTAGACTATACTTTGCTAATGATAGGGGTAACACAGTCTTTTACACAAAAATTTGGACACTAATTTCAATGTCTCCGAAACTCGTGAAATATACATTTTTTGGAAACTAGAAATTTCGACGAGCAATTCTTCCTACTTCATCGAATTCATCCGAAGCCTGGAAACGCATGTTTTAGACCCCACAAGATTCTTTAGTGGTGGGACCCATCCCCACTTTTTATAAAAAAAAAGGTGCCTTCTTCTTTTTCCCTTTTTCTTGCAACTTTCCATTGAAAGAAAAGAGAGTTACAGCCTAGGGTTTCTTTTCCCCTTTTCTTGCTCCTCCATCTCCAAATCACTCTCAAACTATAGCTAAAGGATATATGGAGGCTACAATCTTCTTCCTCATCTTGAAAGCCTTCCATTGATGCAATTTTTGGAGAAACCCTCCTCCTCTAGAGTTTATTTTGAACTACCTTCTCTCATTTGAGAACCTTCCAAGTAAGCTTTTCTTTCCATCTCTTAGATATGTGTTCTTATAACCATACAGAAGCTTCCATCTCCATTATTGGGAGCTCTCTCATTCTATTTCTTGTTTTGCCATTTTAAGGTTTGTAATGGATGTCATTTTTGCGGTTTTTGTGTAGATTGTGATATTGGCATGAGAAAGGGTGATTAGGAGCTTATTAGCTTAATTGGAGATAAAGGCAAGTGGATGAATGGGTTGATTTGAATGCTTTCTTATTTTGTGGAAAAATATGGGTTTAATGATTTATTGCTCTCTTATGTCTTCCTATGGTTTTAATGCTCTAGAAATATGTATATGGATGGACTTTTGGTTTCTTAAGCTATGTGTATTAAATTTGGTATCTTTGTCATCCATGGCTCTTCATTTATGATGGTTGTTCCTTACATTGAATGAGGTTAGAAATTACTATGATTTTGATGATTTTGAATGGATGGTTGTTGGAGAAAGTGAATGCGATTTGGGTAGATGGAAATGTCATAAATGTTTTGCCAAGGGAATGGCTTAAATGGGATTTTGAAGGGAAGAGAAGATGAGGTCGGACTGCTGAAACGGAGTGTTTCTGAAGCAGTTTGCTCGAGCGAACCTACATTCGCTCTAGCGAACCCTCACAGAGCATGGTTATCTCAAGCCAACTTTCAGTTCGCTCCAGCCAACCCCTCCCAGAAGTTAGTTCGCTTGAGCAAATCCCCAATTCGCTCTAGCGAACCCCTTCTAAAGACTTGTCCACTTAAGCCACCCTCCCAGTTCGCTCGACCCTTTCTGACTCGGACCAGTTAGCTCGAGCGAACCCTCACAGAATGCTATTCGCTCGAACGAACCCTTCAGTTCGCTTGAGCGAGCTGTACAGAATTACTAGGCTATTTCCAAATATAATCAAAAGGTTATTTTAAGGTCCAGTGAGGTTAGTTTGGAGCCTCAATATGATGTGAAGGAATAAGAGGTGTTATATGGGAATTTATTTGGAAAAGAACCCTAATTCCGGAGATTTGTTGAGGATAATGGGCTTATCAATATGTATAGGGAACTCGAGATGTCTCAAACTTTCTGGAGTACCAAGCCATGAGCTTTAACCGACATACGAGACTCTTATACCTATTGTTTAAATCCTGAAACCTCAATGTATGGTCCGAAAATATACAGGGGTCCACAGTGTCCGTTTTTATCGAATTTCATACGTTTTTGACAATTTTCGTGTA
The DNA here is from genome assembly GCA_029852735.1 of Persea americana. Taxonomy (NCBI): domain Eukaryota; kingdom Viridiplantae; phylum Streptophyta; class Magnoliopsida; order Laurales; family Lauraceae; genus Persea; species Persea americana. The sequence continues at coordinate 56,054,570 of CM056814.1, read as the reverse complement.
TTAGTATAAGTGGCATTTCAAAACCACTTAAATCTGTAAGTTGAATATTTGATCAGCCTTATGCATTTGGATAAGATATTATTGTGTTAATGCACTTACGAGCCTTCAGTTCAGTTTGTTTTGGGTGTTATATACTCCTGTTGATATGTATATGTTTTGAATGCATTTTGACCTATGAGTCGACACCACTAAGCTTGGACGACCTTGTCAGTTTGATTCACCGACTTGGGGTCCCCTTTTAGCTTCTGTCAGCTGCAATCTGAATTCTGTTTTGTCTTGTCACCCGGTTCCGCGACCATGGTTTTGCTCAGTATATTCATATATGTATATAGTTGTTTCTCGTTACCTTGTGTGCTCCCAGACCAACGCCTTTAGTATGCTCTCATCACATTAGTGATGGAGGATTTAGCTTAAGTGTAGTTGTTATCTTGTCAGTTCCTATGCCTTGATTACCCTCATGATTTATGTTGCGTTTGTATTTTAAATAAACAATGCATCCTGTTTTATGACCATTATTGTTTTAAAAAGATTTCATTATGTTTTTAAGTTATGCTTTGATTTCTTTTATTTTAATACCTATTCACCCACCTACCAGACCGTCGGGTCTGACCTATTTTTGTGGCACTCAGGTCCAGTCCCTATTACTGCCTTTGAGGAGGAGCCAGAGGAGGTAGTCTGTGAACCGCAACGCTTAGTCGATTGGCAAGCTGACAATGTCATTTAGACATTTGGTTTAGCTTTGAGTTGCGAAACATCTTTTGAGGGATTATTGTTTACTTTTGGTTCGTTCGGTTGTGCTGGCATTTGATGGCCATTATTTTGGGGATGTTTAAATCAACTTACATTTGTGTTTGAACTTCTAACTTTATATTTTGGGAACGTCAATGAGATCATTGCTCACTCTGACGTCATGTCATTTAAATGTGTTTATCAATCTTGTATTGTGGAATGGATTACGAATTTGGTTTGCTACACACTTCCGCACCAATGTAAATATTTTGTGAGTGTGTGTGAAATTCTCACCGCAGAAACCTATGGGAAATTAAATGGGTGTATATTCTTATGTTCATTGTTATATATAAGTATGTTCATTATCTATCGTTTGTAGGCCCGAATCTCGGTCCGGGGTCGCGACAGTTTGGGGGGCTGATTTTTTCAGCCCATGTTTCCTTCTTGCTTTTGTAAATTGAGAGATCTTTTGTTGAGAGTGAAAGATTAGGGATTATATAGTTGTCAGGGAACTTTGGTATTTATTTTTACACAATCGTATAAAGTTGACCAAGCTGGTATTTATACCATAGGACTCTAGAACATGCATGTTTTTAATTGCCTTCCCAAATTTTCTTTCTATTGATCATAATTGTTTAGCAGATATCCATGATTGATAACATTTTATTGGCTTTACTAGTATCTATCAAAATATATGTCTACGAGTATAATTCCTCAAAACAAATAAGGAGATGGAAAGTCAAGGTTTAATTACATCAGAATCACACCAATACACTCAGTTTTGAGCTTTGTCTATTTAAGAAAATGACAATGATTAGAGTAATATTATTTGATGAATCTAGCATCCATATTGGTGATCACTAGACTCACTACTGTCACCATGAAAACCATTATTCATATTCTGCTCATGGTCTGAAATTATAAAATAGACAAGAAGACCATATGTTAAGATCAGAACCTTGGTTCTTTAGTGTCGTCTCATCCATTTCTTGGACACCTGACCCACTTATGGTCATGCTTTCCCCTCAAAGACAATGCCCATTGTGAATTACAACAAAACCCAAATTCCACACTCATCCAGCTATTATGATGTAGGATTAAAAAATGGATTTCTTTTAAAACTATTAAACTTGAGGGCCACAGATTAATGGATTTCAATAATCGAATAGGGTTGACACTTGCACCTTCCTGATATTTTCTTTGTATCCCTTTTTCCAATTATTAGCATGACCCAATTGTGGGCCTCACAGGCTAGTCTACGTGGTCTTGTGTGCGGACTGTTGTCATTTAGAAAATAACAAGATGATAAGTGCCTACATTTAGTTATCATGTTTGTTTGGTATGTAGTGATCGAGTAAAAAATAGCAATTGGACAAACTGTTGTCTTAGTCCCACAAGTTGAAGATTCGGGCAGGTCTCCATTCATAGTAGATCTACCGTGGCTCAAAATCAGTAATGGTCACATTATTAGGACTACAAGTCTTAGGTTTTAAGGATTTATCTAATGAAACTTTTCTCTTCCCATCATAAAGAGGCGGCTGGGTAGGCTGGGGCAGAATCATGAATTCACTTCCTAGCATGAGAAGCACAGATGACATGGTGGGTCTATCTGCTGCTTTTTCCTGAACACATAGCAACCCAATATTGATCAATCTCAATATATCATTCACTGAACTTGAATCAATTAGCGTTGGATCTATGAGCTCCATCACTTTTCCATCACACCATAATATCCATGCCTGAAAAGATAGAATCAAGGAAAAAAATTTATCAGCAAGCTAAGTCCTCATATTACTTTACCCAAAAAAAAAAAAAAAGTGCCGAGACTATAAAAAAAGAAAAAAGAAAAAAAAAAGAGGTAATGCAACTTGAGTTGGGATATACATACATATGAAAGGAGGTTGTATGCTTCATCAGGAAAATGTTGATAATTATTCCTTTTCCCACTTATAATCTCAAGCAATAGAACTCCAAAGCTAAAAACGTCTGACTTTACAGATAATAGGCCATTCATTGCATATTCTGGAGCCATGTATCCACTGTTCAAAATCAATATAGTGGATTGAATAATGTAAGCACAAGTAATGTGACATAAAAGAACAAGAAAAAATAAAATACCACTTTAGTATGATTAGGAAGCATTCTACATGTTTAAGAAAAGTGCATCTTTATTTGCATGATTGATTGTTTCCTATTCTAGAGAAGATGCATCCTTGATCTTTTGTTTTATGTTTAACTATGGAAACCATATATATCCTTTGTCTTGTTTCCATACATTGTTTGGCACCAATTGCCATTTTCTTGAGATTGTTTGTATGATTTGATTATCGATATAAGTGCAGCTCTGGGACAACATCCAATATTTGCTGGGGGTCCATAAACCAAATGTTTGTTGATGGCTCATGATCTAAATCATGGTATATGTTTGAACTTATGCTGCTATGTGTCACCCTACACTTCAACTATGACAATATTATTAGTCCTAATATTTGAAGGACATATGGGTTTGGTTTTGACTTTTCACCTTTTCCATTAATCAAGGTAAAAAAAAAGACTCAACGATATTCTAGATTTTTCTTTGCATTCATGTTAGGAGTAACATGTGTTTGTTTCTTCCATAGTTGACATACTTTTAATTATAGAAAACATTCAAGTGAAAGACTTACTATGTTCCAACCACTTTTTTTGTATTATCTTCACCCGGATTTTCTCTGAAAGTCCTTGCTAAGCCAAAATCTGATATCTTTGCATTCATCTCATGGTCTAACAAAATGTTGCTTGCTTTCAAATCTCTATGAAGGATTTTGAGACGAGAATCCTCATGAAGATAAAGAAGTCCCCGCACAATGCCACTAATAATGTTGAGTCGTCTTCTCCAATATAGTTGCACACGATTGTCTTGATCTAATTGAGGGCAATGGAGTTTAGTATTTCTCAGTCATAAAAAGATGCTCATGAACATAATAGATGAAAACTTTGCGAAAATGATCATTTAATTTATATTGTTGTTGTTAATTGTACGAGTAGATTCTTAATCATCAATTTGATCACATTTTGATCCTAACAATTAGATGCTATGATGCCCAGATACTTGTACAAGCCTAATGTATCCGTGTTGGACTGATATGACACTTGTATTGGTATTTGGTACTTCATCGATACTTCAATAGTACACTTTTTAGCATATCATACTTACCGGTTACCAAGTCGATATCTCATTTGGCGCCTTCAATTTCTTCCTTCTAAGAACAAGTTAGAATGGAATGTAAATAATGATAATTCTCTTACTTGTTTAACACTTCCATCAACACATCCTAGCAACAATCTTCCTCTTAAATATATCTCAACAGCCCTGGACGACTAAATGTAATTGGTCAATATATTTAACTCTATATTGGTGGCTTTGAGATTGAGATTTTCTTTTGCTAATCGCCATAGGGATTTACTTTCTTCTATTGCGCAGTTGAATGACTGGTTTGGCATGGGTAGTAGCCAAAGCGTAAGAGCATTTCAAACTCCCAATTGCAGCCAACACCTTGTGGTCTGACCTAAAGCTCAACTGTAATGAATCAGGCCAGCTCATTATGGGATCCTTAATGATATAAACTTTCATTCTTTATGAAGATTACATAGTCTCTATCTTTCGATGGCCAGTCGTTTCTATCAAAGCCAGTTAATGAATGGATTAAAGAGGCAACAACCACTGCTCGCGGGTACACTAGTGCCCTATTTTAGGCTCTCACATAAATTCTATATTCTGTGATTAGAGTTGCCCAATCCTAGAGAAACGAGATATCTATACAGCTAATTCTCATCTTATCATCTGGTATTTTTTTAGCCGACGCCATGGTTCGCATGTACAAGTTTTGTATATTCAGCTCCTTTCTACTGATCATATTTTTCCGATGGCCTAGGTCGACCTTTCCCCTTATATCTTCTCTTTCTTTGATTGAATGCAGATTTGACTTTTAGAAATATATGAATACTATCATAAGCTTTCGCAAAATGTACATGCATCAAGATCTTGGACACTCTTTTTAACTAATACATAAAAGACATTAGTATTAGAACACACCTCACTCTCCATCATGGGTTTTGCAATATAAGCATAAACTTTGCCATTACTTATTTGACTTTTAAAATATGGTATTATTTAATCTTTTGAATCTTGGAGAAAGTGATCATTGTGATTGTAGGCGGTAAAAACGACACCTACTTAGATTGAGATGAGATCGAGGTAAAACTCCTTAGGACAGGGAATGCTGAAGGCCAAGAACCTGAAAAGGAAGGAGAAAGGCTAGAGTCAGAGCCCCTTGCTGCCGTGAGCCGAAGGCACTCCGATGCCTGAGTTAGTTCTGAGAAAACTAAACAGGAGGAGGAAGAGGGGAATGAGACGATGTGGAGTATTGTGAGTTGTGTATTGCGTACCTCCCATGGGACTGATCCCATGTGTATATATAAGTGAGCGTTCCTCGTTCATTCTCTCTGTGAGTGGGGGTAGGTGAGGTGAGGTCCCATCGATCCTTACCCTGACTGGCAGCAGTAGGTGAAATGGACAACACCCCTCCCTCTCTTTCCACGCCTTCAGCCAGTTGGCGTACAGGGCTGATAAAGCGCACCTCTTATCGTCATAAATGAGCGATCCTATCGCCATAAATGACTGCTCATATCTGTCTGGGCGCGCCGTATTTCCAGGAGGAAGGTGGCGGCCCACTCTGACTCTAGTACTGTGGTCTGAGACCAAGGATGGCTTGGCCGTGGCGTGCCTTTGTACTGAGCTGGCATTTATGCCGAGCTGCCGAACCGTGGTGCTGAGCTACCGAGCTACTGACCGAGCTACCGAGCTAACGAGCTATTGACCGAGCTGCCGAGCTAACGAGCTTCTACCACAGAGGCTGAGGTGTTCGGCGAGTTTAGCTGTAATCTTTGCTTAACTTCGTCATTACGGTGTTTTACCCACACAATTGCCCCCTAGCTTTTGACTTCTGAGAGCCTCCCAGCTTGAGGAGGTCAGAAGCTTGATGACCGTATAGCTGGCTCCGCTACCGAGCTCAAGTGAGGGTTATCGTCATATGAGGGTAGTACCGGGACGAGGGAGCTTCGGATCAGGAGGGTCCCCTTGGGCCTGGAGGTCGTTGCTATCGTGCGGTCCCCTTCGAGATGTCTCTTCGCCTGTCCTGGATATTCAATAGTCCTCGGATATCGCGCTAGTGGTGACACGTGTCGCTTCTTTTGGCTGTCTTGCAATTACTTCGAGGAGACGTTAGGGCTGCGAGATGGGACGTTAGGGCTGATTGAGGGGACGCCTCTTAAAGGCTCTCCTCGAAAGTCGAATCGACGCCACTAGGCCTTATAAATCAGGGCGCCTCCTCCGTCTTCACTTTCCTCTGCTTTCTTCAGATTTCTACTGCGCTTTGCAAGAGAACTTTCTCCGGCGCCTGCGGACTTCCGACGATCCTGCTTGTGCAGTCCCTATTCGTAGGACTCCTCTTCGTTTTCCTCGTCTTTTTTTTTTAGATAGGTCCTCGTCCGAGTCGAGAATGGGAGTCTATAGACATTTGTTAGGAGACCCAGGTTCCATAGATCATTTTAGGGATTTATACAAGGTCCCCTCCAATGTTGAGGTCAGACCGGATGACCCTGATGACGGCCTCACCTATCGTGATGGCTGGATGCCGTTCTGGCTGGTCTCTGTAGTGGAAGGGGGGGTCCGCTTCCCCCTGCACCCACTGGTCCGGGATTGCCTCTGGGAGTGGAGGTTGTGCCCATGCCAGCTACTCCCCAATGGATACAAAATCATAATGGGAGTAGTGCGGCTCAACCAGATCCTGAAAATCGGCCTCGGTGTCTCAGACATCGAGGACACGTATGACCTCTGCAAATCCGCAGAAGGGGACACTTACTACCTCCGGCTGAGAGTCCGCCGGACTGGGTTCGTGACCGCGTTGGAGGACTCCAATAGGTACGCGGGTGAAGACCGAGTACTCGTCAGAGGAGGATGGGAGTTCGGTGAAGCAGAGCCTGCCACCACAGTCCGGGTCCCTCGAAAAATAGGAATTCCTCCAAGTAAAGACCGAAGTTCTTTCGGTTTGCAGTTCTTTCCTTTCTTTCTCCGTCTGGCTCCTGACACGATTTTGTCCATGCAGATTTTAGCGAAAAGAGGGAGCTTGCGAGGAGGAACCGCTGGAAGGTGAACAGCGCGTGGCACGAGCAGGTGAGGAACTACCGCGGCCACAACTGTCGTGCTGCGTGGTCTCTCCTGGGGTACGTGCCCCACTATAGGTCCTTCAACACCTCCAGAAAGGTATCGGGGATAGACTCCGTGCTGAGCGGGGAAGGCGTTAGTCAAGGAACAGCGGCGACCGCGGTGCCCGGCTCGGCGGCGGTGACCGTTGCGATACCCACCAGACATCTGATTGAGTCGGGAGACCGTGCTCCGGCAATCTCCGCCGCGGAGCCTGTCGGGACCTCGAGAGCCAAACCACGGCCTTCCCGAAGGAGGCTAGTAGCTTCCAGCTCGGAGGAAGAGGAAATGCTACTCCAGCGCGGGCGACGCTACGCTACGGAAGACCTGTCCGCGGCGGCTTTCGGGGACATCGGAAGCGGGGTCCGGGATCCTCCTCAGGCAGTGGCTGCGACGCCTCCGGCATTCCTGGGTGGCACTCCTGCCCCAGATGCCGAGACGGTTGGTACCGCCGCGATTGAGGCTGCTCGGCCCGACGAGGCAGAGGTCGTCTTAGCTCCGCCTCCGGCCGTGGTCGCGGATGACTCACCCTCCGATCATGCCGTGGGGGCCGGAGGTTGGGCTCGCCCCGCCCGAGGTCGTTGAGGGCGGGCGACCCGAGAAGAGGGCAAGGGTCGAGGCCTCGCCTGGCCCCTCCTCGCCTCCGCCTGCTGGTGGGACGATCCTGCCTCCTCCCCCGGCTCCGTGGAGGCCGGCCATCGAGGAGGTTCTGGGGAGGCCGCTGGCCGAGACAGACCGCGCCACCGATCCCTAAGTGGTCGCAGCGCTAGGACGAGCCTGCGCCCTTCCTCAAGATATGGCAAGGTGGGCCGAGATGGACAACGAGTCACTCCTGCTCTCCTCGATGAGATCCCTGGTGTCGGTAAGTGCAGTATTCTTCCCTCAGCTTTTAGTCCGGTGTCGTTTTATTGACTTCGGGTTCTCATCTCGCAGCTGTTGCAGAGGTGCCAAATGGGCATTGAGAGGCTCGATGCAGCCGAGGCGCAGGAGGCGGAATGGGTGGTTGAGAGGGACGAGCTGCGGGCGTCCTTGGCGTCTAAGGACGCGACGCTGGCAGAGGTGGCGGCCAGGAACGCCGGCCTCGTCTTTGATTTCGAGGAGTCAAAGATTGAGGTCGAGCGCCTCAAGGACGAGTTGGAGGACGAGAAGAGCCAGAACCTCCACCTTGCCTCCGAGCTCGACGATCTCCGGATTGCAGCAAAGTAACTGGAAGACGACCTGGAGAGTGCGAAGGGGACAAACAGGAGGCTCCTCTCTCAGCGGAACCAGGCGCAAGGTTCCCTGGAGATGGCGCTGAGGGGGAAGGCGGCCGAGATTGAGTCTGCCCTGGCAAAACAAGAGGCTAGGCTCAAGGAGGAGTTCCTCGCTGAGCATAACTCCATTATGGGGGAGGAGGTCGGCAGGTTGTCTGCTGACTACAAGGCTCAGCTGCCGGGGATCCGGGACCGAGCCTGGGAGCTTGGGTGGAAGGCAGCCCTACACAAGGCTGGGGTCCCCGAGGATAGCCCTCTTTTCCTAAATCCCCAAAATTTCTCCTGCTCGGACTCGGGACTCGCGGCCGTGTCTCAGGTTTCTAACCTTCCTACGCAAGCGTGTCCGGAGGCGAACGCCGCTCCCGGGGCGCCTCAAGAGGCTCCAGTTGCCAGCGCTGATCCCGAGGGCTACCGAGTGGCTGCGGTCGTCGAGGCCCCTCCTAAAGCCGTCGCTCCCGAGGCTAGTGTTCCTGAAGCGGGCGCGGCCGTTCCTGAAGCTACCCCGACCGCTCCCGAGGCCACCGCGGTCGTGGCCGAGGTCCCTCCAGAGATTGATTGCAATGTGGAAGCTGTAGCCCTCTAAGGCTTTTTGTAATTTTTTTCTTAATGTATCTCCATTTATCTTGTAATCAGAGTCCTTGATTAATGAAAACCTTCTTCACATTCTGGCTTCCTTTCTCCTTGTCTTTGATAAAATGTGTGTGGTCGACCTTATGTCGCATTGCTTTTCTGTTTGAGTTGTTGGTCCGAATAGCCGAACTCCTGGCCATTCTCAGAATTGAGACATCCGCCAATGACCGAGACCCGGTGCATGAATCGTGGTCTCGGTCTGCTGTGTACCCATAATCTCCCTCCCAGCTTTTGACCTGTGAGCTCCTTGGAGCAGGTCGGAAGCTGAGTGGCTTTGTCAGGCTGGGACTGCCGCTAATCTTTAAGAGTACCCGGTTTGTGATGCATTGCCGAGATGGCGGAGTCTCGGTTCGGGGGGGTTCCTCCTTATCACCTTTTGCTGACGTGGAGTGTCTCATTGAATTCTCTTCGCCAGTCGAGGCATTTGCCCGCTCGTCTGTCGAGGCATTTATTCTCTCGTATGACGCGGCATTTAATAGTCCTCTGGAAATGCGGCGCCGGTGCCACGTGTCGCCTCTCCGAAGGGCACGCAATCATATCTGCAGGACGCCTGGGCTGCCCGAGACGACGTTAGGGCTATTCGAGGTAGGGCCACATTAAAGGCTTCTTTTGAAATCTGAAACGGCGCCTCCATCCCTTATAAATTAGGGCACCTTCTCCGTCTTCCCTCTTTTCGATCCTCAGAATCCCTATTGCATTCTGCTGAAGAACAGTACTACCTGCGAACACTCTTGTTTGCACAGCCTTTCATCGTAGGATTTCTTCCTTCTGTCTTCTCCCTTTCTAGTAGGTAGTTCTCCGTCTAGGGTAGAGAATGGGCATTCACAGGCACTGGCTAGGGGACCCACTGTCCATAGGCCTGTTTAGGGAGGCATACCAGGTCCCTGCGAATGTAGAAGTCAAGCCAAACGGCCCTGACGATGGCATCTCGTACAGCGGCGGCTGGATGCCATTTTGGCTAGTGTCCGTCGTGGAGGGAGGGGTCCGGTTCCCCCTTCACCCACTCCTCAGGGACTGTCTCCGGGAGTGGGGGTTGAGCCCCTGCCAGCTACTTCCCAATGCGTATATGATCATCATGGGAGTAGTGCGGCTGAACGAGATACTGTCAATCAACCTCGGTGTCCCGGACATCGAGGAGGCGTATGACCTCTGCAAATCCGCTGAAGGGCATACGTACTACCTCCGACTAAGGGTCCACCGAACTGCCTTCGTGACCGCGCTGGAAGATTCCTATAAGTACGCGGGGGAGGACCGTGTCTTTGTCCTAGGGGCATGGGAGTTCGGCGAGGCGGAGTCCAGCACCACGGCCCGGATCCCGCGAAGAATAGGAGTCCCCCCAAGTAAAAACCGAGGCCCCTTGGGTTTTGTAGTTCATTATTATGTCTCCTGTTAAACATTGCTCTGTTTCTGCAGGTTTTCGGCAGAGAAGGGAGTTCGCCAGAAGGAACCGGTGGAAGGTGAACAGTGACTGGCACGAGAAGGTGCGGAAGTACCGCGGCCATCACTGCCGAGCCGCGTTCTCGCTCCTGGGGTACACGCCCCACTACAAGTCTTTCATCACCCCAAGGCGGGTGACCGGGATTGACTCCGTGCTGCACGGGGAAAACGTCGGCCCGAACACCGTACAGACCGAGGTCCCCATCTCGGAGACGGTGACTGTCGCGATTCCCAGCGGGATTCCGGCAGAATCGGACGAAGAGTCTCAGGGTCGTGAACCCGCAGGGATTGTGAGAGCCGAGACCGGGCGCAAGCGGCAGAGGCAGAAATTTGTCATTTCCAGCTCGTCTCGGAGCTCATCCAGCTCGGACGAATCCGAAGTTGAGATGTTGCGTAGTCGTCGCCAGCGCTTCGTGGCCGAGGACCTGTCCGCGGCAGCCTTTGGGGACATAGGGGGGGAGACCTCGGACCCTTTTCGGGGAGCCGGCGTCGCCCCGACTACGACGCCCATGGCTGCTGCAGAGGCACTTGCTCCCGCGGCCGAGACGGGACCAGAAGCCATTGACGGGGCCCAATCCGGCCCTCCTGCCGCGGTCGAGGTTGGTGCTGATCCTTCGGCCATAGTCGTTGACGAGTCGCCCTCCGACTCAGGCAGGGAGGGCCCTGCCGAGGTCGTCGAGGCTCGCAGGCCGGAGAAGAGGCCGAGGGTCGAACTCCCACCTGCCCCGGAACCTCCTGTGTCGGTCGGGGGATCCGCCACTCCCTCCGATTTTGTCCCTTGGAGACCGGACATCGAGGGAGTGCTGGGGAGGCAACTAGCCGAGTCGGACCGAGCGGTCAACCCTGAAGTGGTTGCCGCTCTGGGACGAGCTTGCGCCCTTCCTCAGGACATGGCAAGGTGGGCGCAGATGGATAATGAGTCGCTGCTGCTTTCCTCAATGCGGTCCTTGGTAGCGGTGCGTCACCTTATCCTTCATATTCCTCTCTTTTCTGCTGCCCTTTTTTTTTTTTTTTAGCTGACACACTGTTCTTACTGCAGCTCTTGCAAAAGTGTCAGACTAGCATGGGGAGGCTGGACGCAGCCGAGGCCAGGGCAGCAGTCTGGGCGGCGGAGAAGGAGGAGCTGACGAAGTCCCTGGCGGCAAAGGATGCGACGCTGGCGGTGGAGGCGAGCAGGAATGCAGATCTTTTTGCCGAGCTTGACGCAGCCCGGGCCTTGGCCGAGCACCTCAAAGAGGAAGCAAAGGAGGCGGCGGATCAAAACGCCCACCTTTCCTGTGAGCTAGACGAGGTCCGGCTTGCATCGTCGCGGCAGGAGGAAGATATGCAGATGCTGCGGGGGACGAACAAGAGACTCACTTCCGAGAGAAGACTCGCTGAAAGAAAACTAGAGATGGCTCTGGAGGGGAAGGCGACCGAGCTGGCTCTGAGAGGGCAGGAAGCCAAACTCAAGGAAGAGTATCGAGCCGAGCACGACGCCATGATGAACGAGGAGATCGGCAAACTGACAGCTGACTATAAGGCGCAGCTGCCAGGAATCCGAGATCGGGGATGGATACTTGGGTGGAAGGCGGCCTTAAAAAGGGTTGGGGCTTCTATGGACAGCCCCCTTTTCAAGAATCCGCCCAGGTTCCCTCGCTCGGACTCGGAGTTGCGTGCTGTCTCGCAATACGTCCCAGTTCCTTCAGCCTCGGAGGTCGCCCCAGCTCCCTCCTCATTGGAAGTCGCCCCTGCTCCCCCAGTGGTTCCCGAGACTGCCTCGACCGTTCCCAGCGAGAGCGCTACCGGGACCAATTGTAACAAGGGAGCTGCAGCTCCCTGAATTTTGTATTCTTCTTTTCTCTTTTTCCATACAATGTATTCAGGCATATCTTTTCGTAATAAAACAACATTTCTTCCACATGTTCTGTGCATAATCCTTGTCTTGTTTGTGGTGGAATGAGTATCGACACAAGTAGCCTGCCGAGTAGTTTAATAGGTACTAAGCGAGGGCGGTTGGCCCTCTGAACAGAGGAGCCGAGCCGCGAGGGTGGTACTGGTACCGGACCCTGATGCTTTTGGCTGTGCCGCCCAGGCTGGTGCAGGCACTGAGCAGAGGGCGGTTGGCCCTCTAAACAGAGGCGCCGAGCCACGAGGGTGGTACTGATATCGGACCCTGATGTGCATATGGCTGTGCCGCCCAAGCTGGTGGAGGCACCGAGCTGAGGGCGGTTGGCCCTCTGAACAGAGGCGCCGAGCCACGAGGGTGGTACTGATACCGGACCCTGATGTGCATATGGCTGTGCCCATGGTTTAAAATCTCGGTTTCGGTCGCGGTCTCGGCCGGGCCGAAAAACCGATATGATATCGGTATCGGTCGCGGATATCGGTCCGTCGCGGTCGTCGCGGTGTGAATTTTTTTTTTAATCCAAAAAAATTCGCAAAAATATCCAAAAAATCCAGAATATTAGAAAATGCTAAAAAACAATATTTTTTTCCATTAGTAACAACAATAAATCAAAATCTCGGTCACCTTAAGTTATGAGTCCTGTCTGTATCGCAGACTCGCAGTTCATTGCCTTCTCCAGTATTTCATATAATGCAACCATTATTGATGCTCATGATCAATTTATTAGTGTAAAATATAAGAAAATAAAGATAACATACCAATCATCATTTAATACTAACTCAATCAACAAATAAGTTAAGAAATTTAATACCATGAGTGTATGACAGATTGACAGATTGATAGCCTAATTCCAAGTGGAGTGTCGCCCAGGCTCGATATCATCATCATCATCATCATTTCTCCGGTATTGGTTAAAAAGATATGCTCCATACTGTTGTGCAGCACTATCATACCCATGACCATATTCAGATTGTTCCTGATAAGATGATGAACTATGTTGATCCCCTGTAGATTGAGATGGCTGGTTGTAATCCATTGGCATGAAATAAAAATGAGGGGCATGAATAGGCCGCTGGGGAAGTCGTGGGGGAAGCCTTCCTTGCTCAATTAATATCTGTTCGATAGAAAGTATCGGTGTTGGTGAAGGGGGTACCCAATTAGGGTCATATGAATAATCCCCATACTGTCCATACATAGCACCTTGTTGGCCAACATAACCCCCATAATGACCATGAGTACCTTCCCCTACTCCTTGTCCAGCAGGGCCCGTCCCACTACTACTCCCTGCCTCGGTCCCTCCAACATGCCTGACATAACCACGACGAGGATCTAACTCAGTAGCACCAGGAAAATGCTCAACTGTCTCATAAGTGAGAGGCTCATCATCTCTATAATGACCCTCATCCCCGGGAGAGTCAGGTGGAATTCCTGCTGATGATGATGAAGTAGAAATACTTGACTCACTCTCCTCGTCCACCTCCTTTCCCCTTGGTTGACTTGTATCAGGTGCGCGCCCCTGTTGCATTGTCAAGTTTATTTCTTCTATCCTTTCTGAGGCCCTGACTGGCTCAGGCCTATCCCCAGTCAATTCCTCCATCAACTCCTCAAACTCTGGGTCTTTATCTAACATTGGTTCTTCTTGTTCCTCCAACCATTCACCTAACACTGTATCCTCTTCTGAAAAAATGTAGTCCAAATTAATTGGACAAAAATAATCCCGTTGATCCTCAAACTGTCTTCTCTTTCTATTTCTACTCCGGAGCTTGAGGTTGTAATGGATGTAGACCAATTTATTTAGCTTCTGCATTGTTAATCTATTTCTTGGTCTTGTGTGGATAAATGAGAAGGTGCTCCAATTTCTTTCACAATTAGAAGACGATGTAGTTTGACTAAGGACTTTAATAGCAATCGTCCTTAGTGCAGGAGCACTCTCTCCATAATTCAACCACCATTCAGCTGAAAATAAAAATATAAATTATATTAGAGTCAATAAAATAATAATTAGAGTCCTTGAATAACATAGAGATGACATTACAATTTACAATCAATACCGGGATTGGTCTGCGTGATGGCTCTTCGCGCAGTGATCGTTCCAAAGCTTCCGGCACGTACATTGTATATGTCAATCTGAAGACGTTGAAGTAGAGAAATAAATTAGAGAACTTACATTCTTACAATGTTATACTTTTTCGGTTTTTCCCTTAATTAGCATACTGCCTACCTGATTTGTAGCCCAAATTGCTTCATCTGTATTCTCTGCTAGTCTTTCAATCACATTTTTTAGTCCCAAACGGATTTCATCAGATATGTGCCCATTCGTAAATTGTGGATTAAAGAAGTATCCTATAAAAGTGTAAAACCAATGAATTTTAGTCAATGATAAATTAATATAATGAGAAGAATTGAATACAATAATTCAAGTATTAAAGGAAATAGCTTTCACTTACCAGCAGAGTGTAAATCATGTTTCAATTGTCGTCCCCATCGATCGTCAATGGTCTTCCAATACTTTTTATAATATTTACAATTTGCTTGAATAGCCAACTTTGATCTCTCCATGGCCTCATGTAAGAAACCCATTGTTGGCTTATCATCGCCATCAACCAGTCGAAGAACCTTTATTAGGGGATCAAAAACATTCAAAACACCCTTCACATGAGGCCAAAATTTGTTGGACTCAATTGTTTTACATACTTCTTTTGTAATGGGACTTGGCCTCTTTCCCCATTTTGAATTCATGAACTCTTGTGATTTTATCAATTGAAGAAGTCCATCTCTATACTTGTAAACACATTCGATGGCAATGAAGTGGGTGGCAAATCTAGTGATGCCAGGCCGCAGTAGTTCATGGTTGTCTGTATACATTTTCATCATA
Source organism: Persea americana (assembly GCA_029852735.1). Lineage (NCBI taxonomy): Eukaryota > Viridiplantae > Streptophyta > Magnoliopsida > Laurales > Lauraceae > Persea > Persea americana. Next base: position 56,039,514 of record CM056814.1, on the reverse strand, counting down.
GAAATGAGTCTATATGACTGATAAAAAAAATTTGTGATCTTCTTTATCTTACCAATCACTTGCACCATGACTTTTCCTTTTGCAATATCTTCAAGCATTAAATCCAGGCAATGTGCTGCACATGGAGACCAGAAAATCCTTGGCCTTTGTTTCATAAGCAACATTCCTGCAGCCTTCATGTTTGCAGCATTGTCAGTAACAACCTGAACTACACAATCTGCCCCAATTTCTTCAATCACCTCATTCAATAACCTATTAATATATTTTGCATCTTGGATGTAATCAGTTGCATCAACTGATTTGATAAACACTGTGCCCATAGATGAATAAACTAGAAAATTCAAGAGATGACGATGTGTGATGGTCGTCCACCCATCGCACATTACTGTGCAACCTCTTTCCCTCCATGCCCATTTGAAAGTTTGCACCCAAGCCTGCAATTCCTCATACTCTTTCTCAACACAGACATGCCCAATCTCATAAGGAGTGGGTGCCTTTATACCTGTACCATGTTCTGCAGCCACATCTAACATGGTGGCGAAATAAGGAGAAGATGCCTTGTTGGGTGGGATGCCTCCATGCAAAAAAAACTTCCCAGTAGCCCTTACTAGATGTTCTCTTGCTTTACCAAACTTGCCCTTTAGAGCTTTCATAATGCCAGGCTGCTTTGAAGTTGGTTTTCTATAAGCAAATGGGTCTGTTGGCCCCACCACATCTGGCCTACGAGGTGCATGTGTAGGAGGTTCAACCTCCTCAATGTCTGGATCTTCACGGACACGGGGTTGTTTTTGACTAACTGCCCGACGCAAACTCGCTGCCCCTAGTCCAGATGACCCACCACCATGCTCATATTGGCTACCTCTAGCGGCTGCTTCATATTGCATTCTTCTCCTCTCTTCCTCCTCTTGAAGTGACCTCACACTTTCTCTCCTAGCCCTCCTTATTTCTGGGTCTTCATCGTCATCATCGGAGGAACCAAATATTTCTTCTCTGCATGCATCAAGTTCCTCAGTGGTTCTTCTTGCTTGTACTTGTTTTTTTTTTGCAGATGCGTCAAGGAGCTCATGCATTTCAGCCCTCACATTTGGTGGCACTTTATGACATTTTGTCACCTGTCCTGATACATGTGCCAAATGTTGTTTCAATCGGGTAATCCCCCCATTGAGCACTCGTCCACAATAATTACATTTTACTTTGTTTTTGCTTCCGACTGCTTCACCATGTCTCCAACCTGGATCTAAGTCACGCACCATTGTGACTAACTTCCTATAAAATAAGAAATTCATGTAATAGTAATAGAAATTCATTTAACAATGACTATGAGTAGATGTAGATCTATCATCTACACACTATTAATAAGCCTTTGGTATCATAAATGCTCTAACAAGTAAAAAGTAAAAACAATTATTTTTAGAAAAATCAAAATTTAATAAAATCATTTTCAAAATACTAAATATATAGATCTAGCATAAAAGTGTGTAAATCAATCATTTATAAACCACACAATGATCATGAATCATTGAAACAACATATTTATGATGAAATCCCCAAAAAATGATATATTATAATTCAAATATTGAAAAATCCGAAAATAAAATAAATAAAATAAAAATCTAAATCATGTTTATGACTATGAGTAGATGTAGATCTATATCATCTACACACTATTAATAAGCCTTTGGTATCATAAATGCTCTAACAAGTAAAAAGTAAAAACAATTATTTTTAGAAAAATCAAAATTTAATAAAATCATTTTCAAAGTACTAAATATATAGATCTAGCATAAAAGTGTGTAAATCAATCATTTATAAACCACACAATGATCATGAATCATTGAAACAACATATTTATGATGAAATCCCCAAAAAATGATATATTATAATTCAAATATTGAAAAATCCGAAAATAAAATAAATAAAATAAAAATCTAAATCATGTTTATGACTATGAGTAGATGTAGATCTATCATCTACACACTATTAATAAGCCTTTGGTATCATAAATGCTCTAACAAGTAAAAAGTAAAAACAATTATTTTTAGAAAAATCAAAATTTAATAAAATCATTTTCAAAGTACTAAATATATAGATCTAGCATAAAAGTGTGTAAATCAATCATTTATAAACCACACAATGATCATGAATCATTGAAACAACATATTTATGATGAAATCCCCAAAAAATGATATATTATAATTCAAATATTGAAAAATCCGAAAATAAAATAAATAAAATAAAAATCTAAATCATGTTTATGACTATGAGTAGATGTAGATCTATCATCTACACACTATTAATAAGCCTTTGGTATCATAAATGCTCTAACAAGTAAAAAGTAAAAACAATTATTTTTAGAAAAATCAAAATTTAATAAAATCATTTTCAAAGTACTAAATATATAGATCTAGCATAAAAGTGTGTAAATCAATCATTTATAAACCACACAATGATCATGAATCATTGAAACAACATATTTATGATGAAATCCCCAAAAAATGATATATTATAATTCAAATATTTTAAAATCCGAAAATAAAATAATTAAAATAAAAATCTAAAAATCATTTGTATGAGTAGATCTAGCATGAAAGTATGTAGATCTAACTTCTAAGTGGAGAAAACAACCAAAGTAACAAACCAAATGATTTCTATGCTTCATCTAAAAATAAAAAACAAAAAACACATAATAAAATGGTATAAATTGATTTTCTCTTACCTTGAGGCTTGAATAATATTTCTTTAAGAAATAAATTTGAGATTTGAAAAGATACAAGATGGAGATTGGAGAGTAGTTGCAGCCCCTAAGGAGTAAGAAGATGAGAGGAGAGGAGAAGAAGAAGAAGATTGGGGATTTTTAAAAAAGTAGGGTTTTTTTTTTTATATATATCATCTCGGCCGATATTTTGCAAAATATCGGCCGAGATATCGGTTCTGCCGATATTTTGAAAATATCGGCAGATATCGCCGATATTTTGGCGATATATTGCCTGCGATACCGAAACCGGTATCGCAGGCAATATATCGTCTCGGTTTCGGCCGATACCGAGTCATATCGGCCGATATGACTCGGTATCGGCCGATTTTTAAATCCATGGCTGTGCCGCCCAAGCTGGTGGAGGCACCGAGCTGAGGGCGGTTGGCCTTCTGAACAGAGGTGCCGAGCCGCGAGGGTGGTACTGATACCGGACCCTGATGTGCATATGGCTGTGCCGCCCAAGCTGGTGGAGGCACCGAGCTGAGGGCGGTTGGCCCTCTGAATAGAGGCGCCGAGCAACGAGGGTGGTACTGATACCGGACCCTGATGTGCATATGGCTGTGCCGCCCAAGCTGGTGGAGGCACCGAGCTGAGGGCGGTTGGCCCTCTGAACAGAGGCGCCGAGCCACGAGGGTGGTATTGATACCGGACCCTGATGTGCATATGGCTGTGCCGCCCAAGCTGGTGGAGGCACCGAGCTGAGGGCGGTTGGCCCTCTGAACAGAGGTGCCGAGCCGCGAGGATGGTACTGATACCGGACCCTGATGTGCATATGGCTGTGCCGCCCAAGCTGGTGGAGGCACCGAGCTGAGGGCGGTTGGCCCTCTGAACAGAGGCGCCGAGCCGCGAGGGCGGTACTGATACCGGACCCTGATGCGTATGGTTCTGTCGAAGCTGGCGATGGTGCCGAGCTGACAGTTGATACTCCGAACAGAGGGGTCGAGCCGCGGTGAATCCCGAAGCAATGCAAAGACTCATTCCAGAAAAGTCGCCTTTTATTGATATTTGATTTCTTTAATACATTTTTCAGAAGTAGAATTTTTTGAGATGCGATGCATTCCATGGTCGCGGGAGCGCCTTCCCCTCCATATTTTCGAGTCGGTAGGCAGATCTCCCGGCCGTAGAGGTTATTCTGAACGGTCCCTGCCAGTTGGGCGCCAGCTTGCCTTTGTTAGGATCTCGGTCGCCAGGAAGTGTTTTCTTCAAGACCAACTCTCCCATCGCGAATTTTCTTTCCTTGACCTTCGGATTGTAGCCCCTGGCCAACTGTTGTTGGTAGGCGGCCAGGCGGATAGCTGCCGCCTCTCTTCGTTCTTCAGCCAAGTCCAGCTCTCGCGCTACGTTCAAATCATTCAGACCCTGGTCACAGAGTTCCGACCTCAAGGTCGGGAGGCCGACCTCAAGGGGAATAACTGCTTCCATGTCGTAGGCAAGGGAGAACGGGTTAGCCGAGGTGGAACGCCTTGGAGTAGTTCGGTAGGCCCATAGAACACTTGGCAGCTCCTCTGCCCATCGACCTTTGGCTCGGTCGAGTCTCTTTTTAATTCCGTCGAGGAACACTTTGTTCGAGATCTCGGCCTGACCGTTGCTCTGGGGATATGCCGGGGTGGAGTAGATATTGCGAATGCCGTACTCTTGGCAGAAGCTTTTGAAGAGGTTGAAATCGAACTACGTTCCGTTGTCGGAAATGAGAGTATGGGGAATTCCAAATCTGGTGATGATGTTCTTCCACACAAAGTTCTTCGTGTCTAATTCGGTGATGGAGGACAAGGGTTCAGCTTCGACCTATTTCGTGAAGTAGTCCGTGCCCACTATCAACCACCTTTTGTTCCCTGGAGTTCGGTGAAGCGGTCCGACGATGTCCAGGCCCCACTGGGCGAAAGGCCACGGACTGGAGAAGGGGCTCAGGTCCTGGGCTGGCTGGTGGAGAGAGTGAGAGAACTTCTGGCACTTCTCGCATCTTCTGGCATAGAGCTGGGCGTCCTTTTGCATGTAGGGCCACCAGTAACCCTGGCTGATAGCTCGGTAAGCAGGAGACCGACCTCCTATATGATGCCGCAGATTCCTTCGTGAATCTCGTAGAGGAAATCGTCGACTTTGCTGGGGTGAACGCACTGTAGGTAGGGCCCTGTGAACGACTTTCTGTAGAGCTTGCTGTCTGGGGAGAGCCAGAACCGGGTCGCCTTCAATCTGACCTTTCGAGCTTCAGTCCTGTCCTCAGGTAGCTGGTCGTCCTTCAGGTATGCAATGATGGGGTCCATCTAGCTGGGGCCGGGATCAAGGACCATGAGCTGCTGGGGTCGCTGGAGGTCGATGCTGGGTTCCCGCAGCGTTTCCACTTCGATAGTTCTTTTATCACCGGCTTCCACAGCCGAGGCGAGGCTGGCGAGGGCGTCTGCATGGGAGTTGGATTCTCTACCGATCTGCCGGACCTCGGCCCTTTCGAACTGGGAGAGAAGTCCCCTGGCGTGGGCAAGGTAGGCTGCCATCCTTTCATCCCGAGCTTGGTAGTCTCCGCTGAGCTGGCTTGTCACCAACTGGGAATCTCTGAAAACCACAACGGACCGGGCTTCCAAGATTTTGGCACTGTTAAGTCCGGCAATGAGCGCTTCATACTCGGCCTCATTATTAGATGCCTTGAAACCAAGTGTCAGAGCTTGTTCGATGATGAGGCCTTCGGGAGACTGGAGAACTACGCCAGCGCCAGCTCTTTTGGATGTTGAGGATCCGTCGACAAAGACTTTCCAGGACGAGTCTAAGAGTTCTCTCCAGGACTGTTCTTGCTCAGTTTCGGTGACAACCTCTACACCCCTATCGCCCCGCAGTTCGGTGTCGAGCATGGTCGATGCCGAACTTTGAGGAGTAAATTCCACAATGAAGTCCGCTAGGACTTGAGCTTTGATGGCCGTCCTGGGCTGATAGCTGATGTCATACTGCCCCAGTTCGACAGCCCATTTGGAGATCTGTCCGGAGAAATCTGCCTTCCGGAAGAGAGCCTTCAGTGGGTATTCTGTTACGACCACTATTGTGAAGGTTTGGAAGTAGTGGGAGAGCTTTCGAGAGGCGCTAACGAGCGCCAAGGCTAGCTTTTTGAGCTGCAAATACCGGGTCTTGGCGTCCAGCAGGGTTTTGCTCGTGTAATAGATAGGCCTTTGCTGGCCGTTGTCCTCTCTGACGAGCACCGAGCTCACTGCATGGTCCGAGACCGACAGGTACAAGAACAGTGCCTCTCCAAAAGTCGGGGTGGAGAGTAGCGGTGGAGAAGAAAGGTATTGTTTTAGCTGTTGCAGCGCCTGAGAACAATCCGATGTCCACTGGAACTTGGAGCCCTTGCGCAAGAGTTGGAAGAAAGGTCTGCACTTGTCCGAAGCTCGGCTGATAAATCGGTTCAGGGCGGCAGCCATTCCGGTCAGCCGCTGAACTTGTTTTGCCGAGGTCGGACACTGGAGCTCCTGGATCGCCGTGATCTGGTCAGGGTTCGCTTCGATCCCCCTTCTTGTGACCAGGCTCCCTAGGAACTTGCCGGATCCAACACCAAAGGCGCACTTGGATGCATTCAGCTTCAACTGGTACTGGTGAAGGATGCCAAAAATCTGGCGGAGGTCGGTCAAGTGGTCCTGCGACCTCTTGGATTTGACGACCATATCATCGATGTAGACCTCCACCGTCTTCCCGAGCTGGGCCTGGAACATCTTTGTCACCAACCGCTGGTACGTTGCTCCCGCATTCTTTAGCCCGAAGGGCATCACCTTATAGCAGTAGGTGCCCCTGGGAGTGATGAAAGCTGTCTTCTCCTGGTCTGCGGCGTACAGGGGGATCTGATGGTACCCTCGGTAGGCATCCAGGAAACTCATCCGGTCATGTCCGGCTGTGGCATCGATGAGCTGGTCGATCTTCGGAAGAGGGAAGCTGTCTTTGGGACAGGCCTTATTGAGGTCGGTGAAGTCCACGCAGACCCTCCATTTTCCTGTCTTCTTTTTGACCACCACGGTGTTGGATAGCCACTGTGGATAGTGGACCTCCTTTATGGCGCCTGCCTCGAGGAGTTTCTGAATTTCCTCAACCACAGCCTCGGTCTGCGGGACCCCAGTCCGGCGCGGTTTTTGAAGCACGGGCATATGGTTGGGGTTCACCTTCAGTTCATGGCAGATGACTGCCGGGTCAATGCCGGGCATCTCATAGGGTGTCCAGGCAAAAACCGCCTTATTCTCCACGAGGAGGTCAAGCAGTTCTGTCTTCTCGGACTCGGGGAGCTGGCTTCCAACGAGAAAGAATCTGTCGGAGTCGGCGGGATCAATGTTGACCTTGGTGAGGTCCTCGATGCTTTTCTGCGCCGGAGCCCTGCCGACGTCCCCGAGCTCGGCCTCTCTATCCAGTTCGGCCACATTGACTTGGGATGGCTCAGCCTCACCAGGCAGCACGGCTAGCAGGCATTGCCTGGCCATGTGCTGGTCGCCTCTAACGGTGATCACATCCGTTTGGCCCGACTGGTTTTCCAAAGGGAATTTGAGCTTCTGATGCCGGGTGGAGGGCACCGCCTCCATGCTATGCAGCCACGTCCTCCCCATTATGACATTGTATGGGGAGGGGACATCGACTACTAGGAATTCAACTTGCCTGCAGGCGCCACCCACCTGGACTCTGAGGGAGATCTTACCCTTGGGATAAATAGGCTCAGAGCTGAAGCCGACCAGAGGGGTACGGGCAGCCTGGAGGTCCTCGTCCTTCAGTTTTAACTTCTTGAAGCAATCGTAGTAGAGGACTTCGAACGAACTGCCAGGATCGACAAGGGCTCTCTAAACCAAGAAGTTCTGGAGCTTCAAGGTGAGCACTAGAGCGTCGTTGTGTGGGAGCTCGACGTCTTCCAAGTCCTTGTCAGAGAACCATATTCTGACCCGCTCTGTTTTAACTTTCTTCGCGGCCGGCTCCGGTGCCGCGGTCAGCACCTGTTTCTGATGGGAGGCGCGCCTGGCCTCGGCGCGAGCCTGAGAGCTCTTCTTAGGTGGGGCGGCGAGGTGAATGACGTTGATGATGCCTTCTGGCTCGCTGTCCTGGTTGTCAGCGTCCCGCCGCGGAGGTCGGTTATCACCTCGGCCCTCCTGCTTGATGTACTCCCTGAGGTGCCCCTCCTTCACGAGGTTTTCCAGGTGGAACTTGTAGCTCCTACATTCGTCGGTCCTGTGCCCATTTTGCTTGTGGTAAGCACAGAACTTACTCTGGTCCCGGAAGGAGGGGTCGGTCGTCATTGGCCGCGGCCATTTGAAGAAAGGCTGCGCTTTTATTTTGTTGAGGAGCCTATAGATCGGCTCCTTAAAGATGGTATTTACTGCCATGTAGGAGGTCGGCTCGTGGCCTGACCTCCTGCCATTCCCTGATCCCGCTGCCGAAGTAGAGGGGGTTCGGCGCTGCTCCGAGGGCCGGGCCTTGCGCCGATCTAGGGACGGATCTCTGCGACGATCGTCCCTCCGGGAGGACCTGCTGTCTCCCTTGGCCGGTTGGCTCTTCTTAGTGAGGCCGAAGTTTTTCCGACCTCGCACCTCGTCTTCTTCTGCCAGGATGAACCGATTTGCTCGGGTCATCAGCTCCTTCATGGTGGTTACAGGGTACATGACCAGCTGTGCCCGAAGCGGGATGCCTGGCTGCAGAGCCAGCTGGAAGGACCTCACTGTTAGCTCCTCAGAAGCGCACTCGATCTGGCTGTAGACAGTCCAGAACCGGCGAGCGAACTGGGTGACGTTCTCGTTCTCCTGCATTCGGAGGGCCATCAGGTCAGCATCGGTCTTTGGGATGACGCGATGAGCCTGGAACTTTCCCAGGAAGGAGGTCCGGAGCTGCCCCCAACTGGAGATGGAATCTTCAGGAAGCGAGCAAAACCACCGCAGGGGGAGATCCGCCAAACTGGAGGAAAAAACTCGACAGTTTAGGGAATCATCATCCCCCCAGACCGACATCCTCTGGACGTAATGTCGGAGGTGAGCAGCAGGGTCCGAGGTTCCATCATACAGGGTGAACCTCGGGACGCTAAACTTCTCGGGGAGTGTGTATTTTCTTATCTCCCTAGAGAAAGGAGACGCGCCAGTGTCCTCAGCTTCAAAGGCGGTATACTGGTCTCGGTCGATACCAGCAGTCTCCATATTCTGGCGGATCGTTTGCTTCACCTGCTGGTCGATCCACTGCTTTAGCTCTTGATCTTCCGAGACCTGGCGTTGCTTCTTCGGCCCTTCGTGCATGTGACTGCTGCTGGAGCCTTCTTCCCCTTGGTCTCGGTCGCGCCTCTTACTGTTGAGGACGTGCCTTAGGTCTCGCCCGTGGCCCAGGCGCCTGGGCGGCGGGCTCCGACCCTTCCTGTCGTCGAGCTGTTGCCTGAGCCGTTGGATAAGCTCATGCTGTTCCTGGATGAGGCGGTTCTGGGCCCTGATGTCATCCAGGCGGGGGTTTTCGTTTTGATCGAGGCTGGCTTGATGGTGTGACTGCGATCCAGCCCGCGCTGACTTCTCGTGTGGCTTGGTGACTGACTTGTCGCCTTGCATGGCCCGCTTATGGCTATGGTGGGGCTGCTCCGGAGGTGGGACGTCGCGAAGGGAGAGCATGGTCACTCCCCTAGACTGCGACTGTGTCTGGACCGTGGGAGACCTCCCGCCTGACCTCCTCTGCTGAGGGGGTGGCGGTGGAAGATTCTGCGCCAACAGAGGCTGTAAGGACAAAGCCTTGCCTTTGGAGGGTCCTTCGCCATTTCTGGTTTTCGGAGGCATAGTGCTTACAAGCTTTTTGTCCAGTTCCCCACAGACGGCGCCAAACTGTAGGCTGTAAAAACGACACCTACTTAGATTGAGATGAGATCGAGGTAAAACTCCTTAGGACAGGGAATGCTGAACGCCAAGAACCTGAAAAGGAAGGAGAAAGGCTAGAGTCAGAGCCCCTGGCTGCCGTGAGCCGAAGGCACTCCGATGCCTGAGTTAGTTCTGAGAAAACTAAACAGGAGAAGGAAGAGGGGAATGAGACGATGTGGAGTATTGTGAGTTGTGTATTGCGTACCTCCCATGGGACTGATCCCATGTGTATATATAAGTGAGCGTTCCTCGTTCATTCTCTCTGTGAGTGGGGGTAGGTGAGGTGAGGTCCCATCGATCCTTACCCTGACTGGCAGCAGTAGGTTGAATGGACAACACCCCTCCCTCTCTTTCCACGCCTTCAGCCAGTTGGCGTACAGGGCTGATAAAGCGCACCTCTTATCGTCATAAATGAGCGATCCTATCGCCATAAATGACTACTCATATCTGTCTGGGCACGCCGTATTTCCAGGAGGAAGGTGGCGGCCCACTCTAACTCTAGTACTGTGGTCTGAAACCAAGGATGGCTTGGCCGTGGCGTGCCTTTGTACTGAGCTGGCATTTATGCCGAGCTGCCGAACCGTGGTGTTGAGCTACCGAGCTACTGACCGAGCTACCGAGCTAACGAGCTATTGACCGAGCTGCCGAGCTAACGAGCTTCTACCACAGAGGCTGAGGTGTTCGGCGAGTTTAGCTGTAATCTTTGCTTAACTTCGTCATTACGGTGTTTTACCCACACAGTGATCTTATTTTTGTGGAACTTCTAACAAGATTAAGAGAAAAAGTTTAACTTTAGGGCAGGTCATCTTAAGCCATCTCAATTAACAATTATAATTGAGAAATAAAACGAAGCACAAGGGGATAAATCAAGTTACTACTATTGCTACTAGCTTACGGTTGGAAACATGATCTGAGAAATCTTGACTGGGAGAAAGTACCGGTCAACAACAAATTCTTTAATAGGTTTGAAAATATGCCCCCAATGAAAAAGACCTACTACAATGAATGACAGTGCCAAAATAGAGAATCTTGTAATACTAATCATTAGGTGGGACATGATTTATGAAAAAGAACTAATGGTGGAAAATGTTGTAACAAACCAAAGAGAAAGGCATCAAGGCTTCTGTTGGGCATGTACTCATAAATGAGGATCTTTTCCTGCTTCTCCATGCAACAAGATAACAGCCTAACGAGATTCTTGTGTTGAAGTTTTGCGATTAATTTAACTTCATTAGTAAACTCTTTTAATCCCTGTCTAGAACCATTTGAGAGCCTTTTGACTGCAACTTCTCTTCCATTCGGCAGGATTCCCTGAAACATGTAATTTACTCTTACTTAAGCATAGAAGTTATCCACCTTAATTAAGATATATTCAATAATGACCTATACTTGGGAAAGATCATTACCTTGTAAACAACACCAAATCCTCCCTCTCCAAGCTTATTTTCACTACAAAAGTTGTTTGTAGCATGCTTTATAGTACCTAAATCAATCAGTGGCAAATTTTGAATTTTCTTATTTCTTCTTCCTCCATTCATACTTGCATGTGAAAGTTCACCCCCCATTTGGGAACTTGAATCATCTCTAAAGGACAATTGACTTTGTTTCTTCTTATCTGAGTAAGAAAAGTGCAAATAATCAATATTTTTACAATTAATTATCATGCTTATAATACTAATTATATGCTTACCTTCCTGTAGCATTTTCTTCACACATTGTAAGAAGACAATGCAACATACCAAGAAAAATATCCCAACAGATGCTGCGAATGAGCTAATAATCCAAACCCTTCGCCTTGAGCCATCACCTTTGAGATTAACAGTTTAAAATTTCAATTGATCTAGATAGCTTACGATTTCAGTTGGAAATCTCTCACTGAAGATGAATAAATACATAAACCACATCATCCATTTTATTGGCTGCCAAAAGATTGTTAATACATAGAGACAAAAGTAGTACTAGATATTAAAATGAAAGTAAATTCAATGAAATTCCATTACAGTCCAATTAATCCATAATGGTACAAAACATGTCAATCAAACATTTACAAATTTGAATATATAGTTAACAGATTTCATATGCGCAATGCATAATGTAGTAATATCGATAGAGAAAAAGTCTTTATAAAGTTTCAAGTTGCCTTTCCTTTCAGTTCGGCCCTTCTCCCCACCGATCTCCCAGCCAATTCCCTTTCATCTCTTGTTGAAATCCCATCTCTGCTCTCTCGTAGAGCCCAGCTGCAGGCTCCCGATGAGGCAGTTCATAACCATAATGGCAGTTTAGCCATTTTACCTACCAGTCCACTAGTTTAGGGTTGGGCCTTTGGGCTTGGATGGATCTGCAGCCGTGATTCTGTAATGCAAGTAGGGTTGCAAATGGGTATTCAACTATTAAGTATGTGAAGTTTCCGGTTTCAAGTAAAGCTGTTCGGAAACCTATTTTATGATCTATGAGAAATCTAGATCTTGATTTAGATCCAAGCTTATAAGATCAAGGTCATTTGGTTAGAATACTAATATATATATTTTGACCCAAGGTTTCAAATACATGGCGATTACATTCACATGTAAAAATTTATATGGTTTTGGAGGCCTACATAGCTTGATTATATTCATATTTTAGAATCTACTTAACTTTAATAATATATTAATCTAATTCTACTAATACAATATGCATTTTATTTTGGATGTGGGTCTAAAACCTGATCCATTTTTAAGTTGAAGCCAAAATTAGATAGAAGATATAGGTTCCATGTCAAAACCGGATTTGGGTATGGAAACACCATGGTTTTGTATCAACCTGACCTGTTACATCCCTAGTTTACAAGTCTCTTTGGTGTACCCATTGAAGTGTTGTTTTGGTCCAGATTTAATTTGGTTCTAAAAGCCTTGGTTTCTGGTACCAAAATTTGGTTCTAAAAGCCTTGGTTTCTGGTACCAACACTACCATTATTCTTTAGTGTTATACAAGTATTGAAGTTTCTTCAGTTGAAGCTTCTAATTGTCACAACACGGTCCCTTTCACAACAACTTATGGATTGATCAATGATGCTGAAATTTCTCAAGCATCCTTGATGAATTCTCGATTCCATCAGCTCCAACTACTTTCACTACGCTTAAGAATGGCGAGGACTAGTCTTCCTTGTCTTTGTTTAAGATCTGTTCATGCATATCATTTAAATTATTCTTCCTAGAAGAAGATGTAGCTGCCTTACCTAAAGAATCAGAAAACTCTAATTCCTATTAGGCTATTTTATTGGCAAAAGACACTCTTATGCTGCAATTAAAATACTTTGACTATACTTTGGAAAACTACCTACCAAGTGGATTTTCGCACTCTTGATTAAATAGGTTTCTCTTCCCATTCAAGTTCTCAAATTTTGAGGAAGGCCAAAGAGTGCTCAAAGAAGGCCCTTTGAATGTCTCTGAGCACTCTTTAGTTTTTCAAAGATGGTCTACGGACCTCCGCCTGCAAAAGGAGTAACTCAATTCAATCCCTATTTGGGTTTCTTTCCTTAACCTCAACTTTTACTTGAGATCATTAGAAAGGATTAAGCAAACTCGCCCGTCTTCCCACGTTTGTGTCTTGGAACCAGCCAAAATGAAGAATATCAACTTCAATGGAGACAGGAATCAAGTTGCTGAAGGAGGGAGACAAGAACAATGCTTTCTTCCATGCCTCAGCTAAATCGAGATGAGTGGTAAACCATATTGACAGAATTCTTTCTGAGGATTCTTGGGT